>OX243857.2:12412657-13865532 GCA_945859575.2 Herminia tarsipennalis
GTTTGGTTGAACGCGATAATATCAGGAGGCCAATTCACGTGCGGTGGGAGTGTGTCGTGGGTTCGATTCCCACACGGGACACCACTTTGTGTGATCCATAAATTGTTGTTCCGAGTCTGGGTGTACTTTGTGTCCGTGACTTGTATGTTTGTAAAGTCCCCCGCGACACTGGGCTTGTACCCTAATGCGGGAGTAGTCTTTTTAAAAAAAGAAAAAGAAAAAGTATTCAAAACAGTGCAAATGCAGTTAACTTTCGATTAAAACGGTCATTTTAGTATTCTTGTAACTTTGGGAACGATCTCAAACACGCTTGCTGACGTACTAGAATGCCGCTATTGCGTTAGCTTGACGCATAGAACTACTGGAACTCCCCAGGAACTGAAAAAACAGTTCGAATTGAAAAACTCTTTTAGTATTAGATAGCCCATATAACGAGGAAGGCTATAGGCTATATAATATCACGCCACGACCAATAGTAACGGAGCATCAATGAAAGCTGTTGCAAAAACGAGGAAAATTGACACAGACGAAGTTGCGCAAGACCGAGATGATGATTAGATGGCGCAATCTGAGGCCTACACCATACTGGTTGAGAATGGCTAAGAAGAAGAAGAAAATAAACAATAATATAATAATAAAATCTTGGGACAACTCACACAACACTATCTGATCCCAAACTAAGCATAGCTTGTACAATGGAAACCAGATAACTGATAAACATACTTAAATATTTCTAAATTGAAACGGCAGCGGTAGCCTAATGGCTAAAGCATCGGTCTCGCAATCGTATGGTCGTGGGTTCGAATCCTACCGATTATGCTACCGCCGTGAACCTACTCCTAACACAAGCCTTTGAGCTTAGCTGGAGGGGTTAACAGGACCAAAATCCCACATTGCTAGTTATCTTTAAAAAAAAAGATAATAATAATAATATCTTGGGACAACAAGATACATACATATTATAGATAAATAACACCCAGACACAGAATAAACCATCGTGCTGATCACATAAAGTATTATCCTGGGGATCGAACCCACGACCTCTTGCGTAGCAGTCGGACACACTCCCACCGCGCCACAGAGGCCGTAGCCCGCCAAGTATAAACACCTCGTCTAGTTGGAGATTCCCCCCTTTGTGTTGGAGGGACATAACCCTTTGTCCTTCGACCAGGATACATTGACTGCCGCCACAGTGGTCTGCCTAACATCTTTATGTATTTTTCAACAGATCTTCCAGTAGCTAAGTTGGAGCTTGGAGCCAATTTGGACGCCAGCAAGGTGGTAGAAGGATCTGACGTGTACTTGGACTGCAGAGTACGAGCGAACCCGTGGCATAACCATGTATATTTCACGCATAATGTGAGTATTCCTGAAGTAACCTTGTTTTTTTTTAATATTGGTTGGTACAATATTCGATCCTCTTAATATTGAATATATATTTTTTTTACAAATGCTCAAGTAGACTATTATGCATGTTCCATATCACTTTAAAAATATATATTTATTTTAATAATTCATAAAAAATCTTAAAACAAACCTTCCGTTTTTATTTTTTTGAATTAAAAAAAAGGACTA
This sequence comes from Herminia tarsipennalis, assembly GCA_945859575.2. Lineage (NCBI taxonomy): Eukaryota > Metazoa > Arthropoda > Insecta > Lepidoptera > Erebidae > Herminia > Herminia tarsipennalis. The sequence continues at coordinate 12,414,233 of OX243857.2, forward strand.
TCAATATGGGATTGGGTCTAGTTAACCCCTCCAGCTAAGCAAAATAGTTTGTGTTAGGATTGGGCTCACGTCCGTAGTATAATAGGTAGGATTTGAACCCGCGACATTACAATTGCGAGTCCGATAATAATTGGGCTATCGTCACTGTTTATTATGAAGATTTATGTAGCAATTTTAGGCACATGTTTTATCATACCTACATAAAAACCTCAGTCCCGTCGTTCATCTCTTGTACTATATCTTAATTTATACGATTCATAATCTAAACTAATATTATAAAGCAGAGTTTGTTTGTTTGAACACGATAATCTTAGGAACTACGAGTTCGAATGAAAAAATACGCTACGACCAATAGGAGCGGAGCAGCAATGAAAAATGTTGCAAAAATGGGGAAAATTGACGCATACGAGGTTGCACGGGTCAGCTAATAGGTAATTTATAAATAATCTAAAAATAAACCTTTCGTCGTTTTTTTTTATCACTTAAAAAAAAAGATAACTGTCAATGTGGGTTTGTGTCCCACATTACTAGCAATTCTATTAACCCTATAAAAGGCTTGTGTTAGAAGTGGGTTCACGTCGGTAGTATAATGTATAGGATAGGATTCGAACATACATACATATCCTTGAAAAACATTACTCTCGTCGTCCATCCCTTTATATATAGATCTAGGTACCTACTATAAAATGACCTACATATAAGTATGTATTACAAAATAGAATATACGGCGGAAAGGTGTGGTCATATTCAAGGGTTGGTATGTGCCCATGATACTGAGTGCAGATACCTAATTTTATCAAAATCGGTGTACCCTAAAAAATATTCATTATTTTTTCATTCGTTTCTATAACAATGAAAAAGTCACTAATTAAAAAAAGTATGACTTCATAAGTTCTATGCCATAATAATCTTATTTTGTACCAGGGCAGGTATAATTCTTATGCCATACGCCTTTCACTAATGAATTTTGACAAAAAGAATATTCTATAACTATATAATAATAATGCAACCAGCTATGGCACCATGGTAGGTGCAATCCATGTATACTAACAACTAATTGTAACATATGTTCCACGAATAAATATGAATTGAATTGAATTGAATCCAATAATAAGCACCTCCTTTTTCCACTCTTTTCTATTCACTACCCAAAAGTTGACTGACAGAAAATGCCTATTGCATTAAGTCCCCCTTTTGCAATGTAATTGCAAAAAGTTTTAAATAAATAAATAAATATATCTTTGTTCTATATTTTAAAATTTACACAATGCATACTAAGTAATAAAACTACAAAAAATATACAATACAATAACTAGGTCGCCAGTTAAAAAGCACAACAACTATGCAGAAGTAAAACGAACCAACCTAATTAAAATAAGAAGCAATTTGTATTCAGAAAGAGTTGCAGAAGTATAATTAACAATAAGTTTAATTATCGGCAGTCGTGTTGCAGGCGTTCATTAGTAGATGACAAAGGAAAACACAATGTTGAAATAATAAATTTGTCGATTTTAAAAGAGTAGCTGCGAGTTTTTACCCAACTGCAGAGAAGGGTTATGTGTTGACGCGTAGCGATGTATCTTTGTTGGTATGTATTCTTCCAATGATCCTATGTTCGCTCATATGCTCAACCGATTTTAATAAATGATACGCGAGTGTCACTGAGTACATAACATTCTTAAAAATAAATATGTCTGAGAAAAAGAATATTTTCCTCCTCGATCCTCGAGTGGGTATCAAATCAAAGAGTTTTAAAAGAAATTATCGCCTTGTATCTTACAACGACTAAAACGTACTAAATCTATATTAGTATTATAAAGCTGAAGAGTTTGTTTGTTAGTTCGAACGCAGCAATCTCAGGAACTACTGTTCCGAATTGAAAAAATATTTTTCTGTTGGGTAGCCCATTTATCGAGGAAGGCTATAAGGCTACATAACATCACGCTAGGACCAATAGGAGCGGAGAAGTAATGAGAAATGTTGTAAAAACGGGGAAAATGTACGCATAGGAAGTTGCGCGGGACAACTAGTAAAAATATAAATTTATAAATAAAAAAAAAACAGAAACAAGATACCTACTCTTCATATTTTATATCATGTGATCCCCACCCAGGATAAACTTTGTGTGATGAACACGATGGTTACCCATAGTACAAGCTCTGCTTAGTTTGGGATCAGATAGCGTAGTGTGAGTTGTCCCAAGATATTATTATTATTACATATTATTTATTATTGTCTTGTTAGTTTTTAAAAACACAAATAATCACGTGTGTGTTTTCTGTTTGTTGTAATATTTGTGGTAATTTTTTCTAAACAGGGTGTGGTAGTGAAGCCGGGTCCTGGGGTGCTCCTAGCCAATCAGAGCCTTGTTCTGCAGCGGGTGTCCAGGAAAGCTGCTGGAGCTTATGTCTGCTCAGCCAGAAACAGTCTTGGAGAGGGATCCAGTGAGAATCTAATTCTGGATGTCAAATGTAAGTTCATCATGTTTTTGAATTCTCACAGTCAGTCTCTTTGATCAACAATGTAATAACTGAAAATTATAATAATGAGGGCAATTAGCATTTCTGTAAAAACAAATTAAAATCTCCTCTTAGAGATTTTAATTTAATTTTTCACATTTATTTTGTTCGGTGATTTTGTTTGATTATTTATATGTTATTTTTATTTGTTTTTCTTTTATTTTTCTTTAACATATTTGTGGCGTACAAATATGTTAAAAGAAATGAAAGAAAAACACTTTATAAGGCGAAACTTAGTGAAACGATATGAATTTTATTTTTTTAACACATATATATATATACCTATGTTTTACAAATAAATTAATTTGATTTGATTTAACATTACAATTATACATAGTTTCGTGAAGACGGTTTCAGTTATAAACTGTTGCAATATTATGGTAAATATAATACGTTAGTAAGGTGAGCTAAAACGTCTCCTTTTACAACATTATCTCTCATTCACATATTAATTAAAAAAATATTTATAAGATTTTATTTTTTTCTAATATATACTAATATTATAAAGCTGAAGAGTTTGTTTGTTTGAACGCGGTAATCTCAGGAACTACTACTCCAAATTGAAAAAATCTTTTTCTGTTGGGTAGCCCATTTATTGAGGAAGGCTATAGGCTATATAACATCACGCTTCGACTAATAGAAGCGGAGCAGCAATGAGAAATGTTGCAAAAACGGGGAAAATTTACGCAGAGGAAATTGCGCGGGACAGCTAGAGGAACATATTTAGGTACATAAAAAAAAACTTTTTTCTTGCCATTGTTCCAATTATGCAATCGGGCTCTGGTTTTATAAAAAATCCACCACGATCATTTGGATAATTTAGGTGATCTATCTATAGATATCTTCGACACTACATCACAGAAACTCGTAGCTTCGGTAATCCAACATAATAAGTTTTGTAAACTTTCCCTAAAGTACAAGTTGTTGCGCATGACCTTCGGAGTTACGTGATTAATATATCACCCCGTCTCACCCTATCCCTTCAATGATATTGAACTTCCCCCTTCCTAGGGTGAGCTTACACTATGTCGGACCGGCAATTTTGCCGTGTCTGGTTCGGGCTTGTGGCTAATCAATTTTGTTAATTCCCGGCTCCGGCTTCCTTTAACAAAAACTTCATCGGCCAAATAGGGAGACAGCGACACAAATTACGGCGGCAAAGTGTCTGGACAATCGAGTCTGATATTTTGACTGGATGTTTTCTCACAGCATTTCTATTTTAAAAACGTAAAATTGTTTGCGTTTTGTGAACGGTTTACGTCTATTTGGATAGCTTAAAGCTTGAGAAATTATGACCCGGGTCTTTATTCACGATCTTTATTACGTGTCCACGGCAAGCCCGTGAGAACTGTCAAAATCCTGTCATAATCGTAAATGGAGAAGTGTGCTCACAAATGCTTCAAGACGCATGCGCGGCGCTTTCTAAGCTCAGCTCTCCATTTACCAATATGACAAGATTTCGACAGTTCGCACGGGCTTGCCGTGGACACGGAAAAAACATCATAAATAAGGACCTCGAGCACGGGGATGCTTCGGTTCGTGTCTAAATTTTAGTCATAATTTTAACGTTAGCATTCCTATGCATATGTCTTTGTTATTTCTGATCGGATCGGATTTGAACGTCCAGTCCAAACTGTTGGACCAAGGGAGCCGAAATTTGGCAGAGAGACTTTTATTTATTTATTATTTCTTTAAAAATAGACGACTCCCACAGTAAGGTACAAGCCCTGGGTCGCGGGGGACTTTACGAACATACAAGTCACGGACACAAAGTATACCCAGACTTGGAACAACAATTTGTGGATCACACAAAGTGATCACAGCTCTTGCGTAGCAGTCGGACACACTCTCACCGCGCCACAGAGGCAGTCGAAGTTTATGATGTAGATCAATGTTTCAATTTTTTGATAATGCAATTTGCATCAGTTCTTTAACATGGTGTATAGTATATTAGTCGCAGCACCTTACCCCCATTTTAAGTTTATAAACATTCAAACATTGTAAAATTGGCAATTTGAAAAGTGTGGCTGCGAGTTTTTATTGCCAGGTTCTTTTCTCCGGCTTTACCTATTGTTTGCGAACTTGGCATTACATGTACATGTAGAATCCCGACGTATCACAAGAGTTATTTTGCATCTTATGTGAATAAATAATTTTGAATTTGAATTTGAATTTGAATGAATGTAGACTGAGAAGGATTTTAACAAGCTTGAGCGCCAAGGAGGCTGAGCATAAGCGCGGGCTAAAACTAATCTAGTACACCATATCACGAATCCGGCGAAAAAACCGGTCCAGTATGTTGAGAACACTTCCTTACTCCTTACCACAGCCAACCCTCACTTCCCCTTTTAATATTGAATTCGTTGTAAATACTAGAAAAGTAATTATAACTAAGTATTAACTTTCGTAGACACTATTTGCAAAGCTTATTGATATTTATTACTGGGTTTGTTGACGAATAAAATATAGGTTTTGTAATAGTTGAGATTAGTTTCCTTTATAGGCATTCTTTACCTAATGTTAATTATATTTCTTTTGTCAATGCTGATAAATAATTTAGGTACACTGTGAGACAGAAATGTGTTGTCGAATTTTAGCAATGGACTATATTATAGCATAAGTATTGCGCCGTTTGTGTTGCAAAGTACGAAAATAAGATACCATTATAATGACATAGATTAAGCGTTTTTTTTTTATTGGTAACTTCTTTTATATTATCGTGTGAATTGAGATTATAAAAAACTATTTTTGTGGCAATGTTTTTTTTGACGACGCGGCGTGTTTATGCTCTTTTAAAGATTTAACAACGGTTTTGAATAATTTTAATGTGATTTTTAAGCATTTTGACGTTTTAAGTATAATACCTACATAAAATGCTGTTTTGTTTTAAAATCTTATATAAATGGAAATTTCTTGTTTTTTTTTATCATAACATGTATTTTAAAGCAGTTTACTTATATGTCAGCATGCTTAAATGAATTACATTCAATTGTTTTGTTGTAGTTGTACCAACGTGCGCATCATCTCAACCAGTGGTGGTTAGAGCAGCCAGGGGAGAAGTCATCGACATAGAATGCGACCTGGACGCCAATCCTAAGGTAAGGACTTAACTAATATTGTTATTAAAACTATACTAATATTATAAAGCTGAAGAGTTTGCTTGTTTGTTTGAACACGATAATCTCAGTTACTATTCGTCCGAATTGAAAAATTATTTCACTGTTGGATAGCCCATTTATCGCTTCAAACAATAGGAGCGGAGCAGCAATGAAAAATGTTGCAAAAACGGGGAAAATTTACGCAGATCAAGTTCCGCGGGTCAGCTAGTAATAGATATAGCAGTACCTACCTGTAAATAAGCAACGGATTCCACTAACATTTACAAAATTTCTAGAATCATAAATAAATGGTGTATAATATATGTAGGTACAGGTCGTTTGAAACTTTATGCTTGCTCTGAACGTCGCGTCGCACGAGTCGCCTTACAGTAACTTATTATTATTTTTTATAAAATTATAATTATGCCGTGTGGTGCCGGCTTAAGAATAGTACCACCCCATCTCTTCCCGTGGGTGTCGTCAAGGCGACTAAGGGATTTCACTCCGGAGGACGGGCAGGAGCGTCCTCTGCGTACTTAAAGCCTTACTGCGATCGCCAACCCGCTCGCCAAGCGTGGCGATTATGGCAATTACCCCCAGGATCTACTGGGGAGACCCGTGCCCAGCAGTGGGCCATCATATGGGTTGATATGATTATAAAATTATTTAAAAAATGATCGGATATACCGTCATTGAGTTATTAGCCAAAAACTGTGTTTCTTAACAAAAGCGCGTAATTGCTATAAACACACGCTCTTCTGCTGGTTCAATTATTCAAACCAGATTTTTATGCGGCAACGGCTCGGGAACCTAACACTCAGCATGATCCGACATGCTCTTGCCCGGTTTCTTTCTCATATTTTACCAATTTACACACAGAAGCAACCTTATCAAAAACTAATAGTAAATAAAAACAAATTTCATCAAAGAAACTACGCAATTTTCCTTAAACACAGATTAATCTGTATTTAACGCTTACCCAAGCAAGAATCCTTTAGAGATATATTATATCATTACTTCAAAACTTTAGAAATACTTCATTATTACTTGGTCGTCGCTGATACTCGTCACAAAAGATTATTAAACAAAGGACCAAGCTTAGAACCTTGTTGAAGCACAAAATTTCAAGGTTGCTTAACCCTTTATGTAAAACTTTATATCTTTGGATAACCTTCTGAGCGGTTACTTCATGAAATAATGAACTAAGAAAATTGACCAAATTCGGACGTCTTTAGATGAAGACAGATGAATAATTATTCTAAGAAATATTTCTTAGAATAATTATTTTTCCTACCCTAAATCTTTACTAGTGCGCGAGTGTTCACACAAAATGTGATGATATGTACCTATTAAGGATGTTATGGAAGTGATTCTATCGGAACAGAAGTTAGAATCGTAGTTTCTAAATTTGGTTTGTCGGAATTGGAGTCGAAGACAAAATTAATGGAAATAATAACGGAATTCTTTGTAAGTACTGTACAAAGAAATTCAAGTGATTTTTTACTTCATAGATTTTATGTCTAAAAATTAGCATGTAGCAGCGGTCACACCCTGCCGATGACGCCCGCGCTGTTGTCAGCTTAGGTAGAACCCATGCTTCAATTTCCGACTAAAACCTCCGATTTAAAAGTGTTATAACCGAAGTCGAAGTCGGAGGTGCAAAATCTATCGAAAGTTCCGACCTTTCAGAGTTGAAGTCGAAGCTCTGTAATATTACAGAGCTTCGACTTCGACTAAGACTCCTTTTTTGACAAAACAGTGGTCTACCAATTTTGGCAAAGCTTCCTTGGTAGTTACCTATTTCAACCTTAGCGCCATACTAGTTAGTATGGCGCTAAGGTTGAAATAGGTAACTATTAGAATATTATTACAAGAAAGAGTTTGCTGTTTATGACGTGCAAATGAATTTCAACCGTGGGCTGATAGACTATAGGTCGACTGTACCACCACGAACTTTAAGTAGGTAATAGGTTTAAAGTATGTACCTGTATGCTGGACTGGCTCCCCCCTACAAAGTGACAGCAATTTCAAATGCCGAATCGAATAACCGTCCTATGAACTTTCTTAACACTTATCTATATTAATATTAAAAACCTGATGCGATTATCTCAGGAATTACTGGTCCGAATTAAAAAAATATTTTACTGTTGGATAGCCCTTTTATCGAGGAAGGCTTTGCGCTATATAACATCACGCTACGACCAATAGGAGCGGAGCAGCAACGAAAACTGTTGCAAAAACGGGAATCATTTACGCATACGAAGTTGCGCGGGTCAGCTAGTTACAATTAAAACCGTAGGCCGAACAACTTTTTTCATACAATACTTTAATTAATCATTCATTTGGTTCTACAAAATTAAGATGTTTTAGTATACTGTGCTTACACAGCACCATGCCGTATGAATCACGTCAGCAAAAAATCCATACTAATATTATAAATGTGAAAGTAACTCTGTCTGTCTGTCCGTCTGTCTGTCTGTTACGCTTTCACGCTCAAACAGCTGAACCGATTTAGATGAAATTTTGTATAGAGATAGTTTGAGTCCCGAGGAAGGACATAGGATAGTTTTTATCGCGATAACCGACATCCATGCGAGCGGAGCCGCGGGCGAAAGCTAGTGTACCATAATTTTAAAAAGTGGACTTCGTACAAGCACTCCGTTTGCAAATATTTCCATACGTTCAACATGACAGCTCAATTTACTATTCAGCGAATCCGATTTCATGAAATTTTGTAAACATTGAAACTTTAAATTTACTATTTTTTTATAGGAATACTTGGAAATAAAAATTCAAAAAAATGCCTTTATAAATCCGAATTTATGTAGCGTGCAAATGAAATTACTATCGTAGATTAGGTTAGTTAGATTTTTTCCACTAGTGTCGGTCATTCTTCCGTGAAATGATAATGTTAACACATCACTGTGTTTCGAAGTGCACTGTAGCAAGTATAATTACGGGGCAAATGAGATTTTTTTTTTTCTTCTGGGATTGAGTCCCACATTACTAGCAATCTTGTTAACCCCAGCTAAGCTCAAAGGCTTGTGTTAGGAGCGGGTCCACGTCAGTAGTATAATGGGTAGGATTCGAAACCGCGACCTAACGATTGCGAGACCGATGCTTTAGCCATTAGGCAACCGTCACTTCAGTTCATAGTTCATCTATATCTATACTAATATTATAAAGCTAACGAGTTTGTTTGTTTGGTTGAACGCGATAATATCAGGAGGCCAATTCACGTGCGGTGGGAGTGTGTCGTGGGTTCGATTCTCACACAGGACACCACTTTTTGTGATCCAAAAATTGTTGTTCCAAGTCAAGTACTTTGTTCACGATTGCGAGACCGATGCCTTAGCCATTAGGCTACCGCCGCTTATAAATACGCCGCGTATTTAAGAACTAGTCTCAATATTCAGATCTTTAAAGCAGAGAACTGGTAAAATTGTTACAAGAAAAAATATACTACAATATCTATGAATAACTTAATGATAAATTTTAATTGCGTTTAATGTATCATTTTTAATTTAATTTTATTATTATTATTTTTCACTTTATGACATTATTCTAATTATATTGATGTACTATGATTGCATGGCTTGACATATGTCAACAAGAAATACCTGTACAATGTTTAAATATTTGCACGCCACAATTGGGTATTTGAATGTCAAGTCAAATCAGTATCTTTTTTATAAAATGTCAAAACGATTCGTTCTGTAGAGATTTGTAGGCAATTTAACATTGTGACGTCATTATGTTCTGGTTTCAAATCATTTACTTTTAGTATTTATTTTGATGATTATAAATACTAAAACATATTAAATTATGCACGAATATATATTTTTAAGATCGTTTTAAGGCATATTATTACTTGGTAAGTGTAAAATAATTTATTGTTATTGATTGATTTGACATTCAAATACCTAATTGAGAGAATATGCTGTAACGATTGTTTATAAGACATGTACCTCACCATGTTCTTGAAAATAAATATGTATTCTATTCTATTCTATTACCAAACAAGGATATGGGTGGCACTGATACTGTTATGTGCTAGCGTGACGTTTACCATCAGGTGCACGACCTGCTTGTTTATTTATTTAGTTGTATAAAAAACATTGGAAATTAATTTTATTTGTTTAGTTTGATATAATGTTTGTTTGTGCATGCTTTTTTGAAGACGACTGTCGCAGTAGGCTGTACAAGCCCTGTATCGCGGGAGACTTTACAAACATACAAGTCACGGACACAAAGTACACTCAGACTCGGAATAACAATTTGTGGATCACACAAAGTGTTGTCCCGTGTAGAAATCGAACCCACGACCTCTTGCATAGCAGTCGGATACACTTCCACCCCGCCGCATAGGCAGTCTGTTATTTATCTATAGTATGTATGTATTTAGAAATGTATATAGTATGTTTATCAGTTGTCTGGTTTCCATAGTCCAAGCTCTGCTTAGTTTTGAGTGAGTGAGTTGTCCCAAGATATTATTATCATCTTAATTGATTTAGTGGTGTAAGTGTGAAAAGGTAACAGATAGAGTTACTTTCACATAAACATTAGATTGGATAGTGTACTTCGGAAAAACCTAAATTCACATCGAAAACGTCAAATTTTCAAAAAACCCAAATGCAACATTTTAACATCCGATACGTAAACGTTCCAAAATTAAAGAGGTCCCCATGCCTTTTGTTAGAACAAAGAGAACAGTTACCTAACGAACTAGGAACTGTCTAGTTGGTCGAAATTGGCGTGAATTCGGCCACTATTTGCCTCCGAGCTTTAGTACCTACGTGTAAAGTTTCCTTTGTAACTAGATATAGGATAGTTCTCTAGGGATATTTTATGCTTTATTAAGCTTTAGGTTCCTACTGTGTTCTGTAGTATATACTGTTCAACTAAAGCCATAGGTAATCAAGCCTTTATGCGCGAACATTAACAGTCCTTCGAAAACTGAGATATAGGTATGTATTTTTTAAGCTATTGCATAGCTTTTATCGCGGGCTTTGAGCGCGGCGACCGAATCAAGAAATTCCGTAACGAAAATAAAACCTAACACCCCCCACTCCGCCTACCATGTAGCTCGGCCGAGCGTTCGCTTAACGTATATGTATATGGTACGACTGTACGAAGCTCGCACGGATCGAGGCCAGCTGCTCCGAAATGTAATGAAAAAAAAAAAATCCTGCATAAATAAAAAATAAATAAATAATTATAATTATATAACTTGATAAAAAATACTATGAAATAGCTTTACCGCGGCAGTCCCCGACTGCCACACATTTTTTAATTTTTGACGTGAACGTCTAATAAATCGATGAACGGCTGCACGCACGAAAAAGCTTCACGTTCCGCCTGCTGATAAGCTGATAGTATCAGCCTATCAAAATCCACGATTGCAGCGACATGCGATATAAATGGAACTAAAGTTGTTACAGGTAGGGTTGTTTATTACAATGGCATGAATATTTTCTTATGACGTTATCACGTAAAATTATCGTCCGTAAACCGGCTTAACCCATTAATGGCCAAACTAAAACTACAGGTTTTCTTTTAGGTTTTAGTTTATTACTAGTTTAATTATAAGGTATACAAACACATAGGAAAGAGAAAAAAAATATATTTAAAAAAAATCAAGGTTTTCAGGGGGTGTACTCAAGTGAGTACACTGGCCACTTAGAGGTGAAATTTTTCAAAGCACGACTTTTCCACGCAAAGTGTTTTACAGCATTTCTTACACTCCCATCTAACTCGTGAATGGCATACTACACATCTAAGTTGTTTTTCTAGTTTTTTTAGGAAAGTGCCCCATTCCATCTTGAGCCATTCCTGGTACTATTGACGTACTTGGGTGGCTCCTTACTTGTGATCCCTGGCGTAAATACGTTCGTATAGTACGACGAAACATAAGTTGATCCATTCGATCCTCATTGCTCAATGAATGCAGACGCCATGCATTTGCTATTGTCATATCGACCATGTAAGTAAATAGCACCCACCACCACTTCTTGCCATGGATTCCAATTCTGTACAATGATATAGACTGGTCAAGCTCGTCTACTCCCCCCATGCATCTATTGTACGTTTGGAACAGTTTCGGTATCAAGACATCTGTTTTTTCACGTTTTATTGGACACCACCGCTTCACGGTGCCAGTTGGTTCTATGGTATCATAATTGGTTGCCATCGTACAAACACTATTATCTTTCCACCTTACCATTAGCAACTCATTACTTTTGCCAAACCTGTAGTCATAGGCAGCTCTTTCTTTCTTCTTCATATCCTTCGTACTTACAAGGGGGCATTTCTTTGTCCGATTTTCTCTCAGGGTTCCTGTCGCGCGATATCCAAGCTCTCGTAGATCTACCAAAAGACTATGACTTGTAAAAAAATTGTCAAAAAAAACGGTGTGATTGATTGGGTTCGTGTTAAGTTTTTCTAGTAAAGTTTTTACAACTCGAGTTCCCAGAGGTTCATCGGTGGCATTTATAGATTTTCCACAATAAAAATCAAAAGTGTAACAGTAACCTGTTGAGCTGGCTGCCACCCAGTTTTTATAACCAAATCTTACAAGTTTACCGCGAATAAATTGTTTGGCAGGATGATGTCCAAAGTATTTCACCATTGATTCATCAATGGAAATGTTCTCGTGGAAAACTCCCCACTGAAGGTATTTCTTCATCAAAAGTTCGCCAAACGCCCTTACCTTGAACATCTTATCGGACGTACTTATGGCTACATTGTTGTCGGCGAGATGAATATTTCTTTTTATATCTCGGAACATATTCCTTGACATAGCACTTGAAACCATCGAGACTCCTACATCTTCATCTAACGACCAGTATAAAGCTTCACGGGGTAATTTGTGATAACCAGACAATATCAAAATGCCAATAAATTTTTTCAAATTGAAATGATCCAGCTGAAATGTATGCCTATTATTTTGATTTGCGTACAATTTACTATTAGAAGTAATAAATTCAAGGATCTCCTCGTCAAATAGTTTTTCAAATATTTGGACTGGACTTAGATCTTTGAGTTCTTGTTTTATTGTGGTCTGATGATCATTTACCTCGTAAATAGAGTAAGGTCTTGAAGAATATGTCGGGGAACACTTTCGCCATACTGGGGCTTTTGGCTGATCAGTACGGCGGCTTCGGTTTGCAGCTAGCGGTTCGTCGTCACTGTCATTATCAGAAGAGAGATTACCTTCAGTACGCACAAAAACTTCTACTGAACCAGGTACATCCTGTGGCATTGACGCAGTTTGGATGATATCATCATCAGGACCCTCTTCTTCATCAGTTATCACACTGGGATCTGGTGGAATTATAGATAAATCATACTGTGCCTCGTCATCACTCTCTTCTAATATGGCTTGGATAGCTTCTTCAAGGCCATTATAACGATTAGCTGCTCTAAACTGACCACGGCTCATTATGAACAATCTGAAATAAAATTAAAAAATATTGAGTAAAAGTGGTACTTTTCTAACATGGATATAGCCGCTGTACTCAGTTGAGTACAGTGACGTAAATAATGAAATAACTGTTTAGCTACTAACAACAGATGAATAATTTTGTATTCAAATAAATAATTAGTATATGTTTACTCATAATTAATATCTAAATACAAAACAATATCTCTATTTTTAATAATAATAACAATATGAAAACTTACCTGTAGTGACTTTCAAAACACGTAACTTTGACAATTCGGAATTATAACTTTTTCTCATATACCCTCAGTTGATTTTTTTTGCTCCAATGGAATCTCTAACTACCTGTGAAAAAAATATAGTTTACATTTAAAATATTATGCACCTGTAAAGAAAAAAAATATTTTTGACCTGTACCCAACTGAGTACAGCGACCTTTAATGGGTTAACAGACAACCATTTTTATTAAATGACTACTTTCCTACTACGCCTGACGCAGGGAACTTTACAAACGCAAACTTTACACATAGTATCGATAAACTTTTATGTACAATGGAAAATTGCATTTTTTTTATCTTGGGGCAACTCACACAACGCTATCTGATCCCAAACTAAGCAGGGCTTGTACTATGAAAATCTGACAACTGATAAACATAGTTAAATATTTCTAAATACATACATATTATATCTTGTATCGGTCTTCGTAATCGTGAGGTCGCGGGTTCGAACTACCGACGTGAACACACTCCTAACACAAATCTTTGAGCTTAGTTGGAGGGGTTAACAAGATTGTTAGTAATGTGGGACCCAATCCCACATTGCCAGTTATCTTCTCCCTCTCTAAAAAAAAATTTAAGCCATTATGCTCATTACACAAAGTTTAATCCTGGGTGGAGATCGAACCCACGACCTCTTGCGTTGCAGTCAGACATTCCCACCGCGCCACAGAGGCAGTCTATTGATGGCCGGTTGAGCGCAACATTATTTTTTAAAGACATCTCCCACAGTAGGCTACAAGCCTTGTGTTACTGGGGATATAACAAACATACAAAATCACGGACACAAAGTACACCCAGACTCGGACAACAATTTGTATATCAAACTAAGTAGTGTCCCGTGTAGAAATCGAACTCATGACGTCTGTTTTAACAGTCAGGTTCAACCACTACACTATAAAAGCTATAAACAAAACCAAGTTTCTTGTTATTCTTTGAGATGGATATCACAAGAAACGAGAGCTTGTCAAAACAACCATTAGTTGTTTAAAAGGCACCAATTAATTGGAAATCAAAGCATTCAGCTATTTGTCAATACAGACTGATATTTAGATATTTCCGATAGTCATTCTCCGTTAATAGACTATAGTTGTTAAAAGCATTGTTTCAGAAATAACTGTGGTTCAATCAAATTGATTTGATGCTGGCGAAAAATGCAATTACTAATGGAATAGATTATTACCACAGTTTAAAAACATTCGTCTGTGTTGTTGGTCTAGTGATAGTAGTAGTAGTAGTAAGTAGTAGTAGTGACCCCAACTGCTAAGCCGAAGGTCGTGGGTTCGATCCCCACCCAGGATAAAACTTTGTGTACGCGATGGTTTATTCTGCCTTGGTGATAATTATCTATAATATGTATGTATGTATTTAGAAAAATATAAGTAAGTATGTTTATCTGTTGTCTAGTTTCCATAGTACAAGTTCTGCTTAGTTTGGGATCAGATAGCGTTGTGTGAGTTGTCCCAAGATAATATTATTTTTAATTATCCTATCGCGTTGCTGCAGAAGCCTCGTTCAGGTTCATGGTTAGTTTAATTTAATTAAAATTTACTGTGAATGATATGTAGGTATAAGAACCTACTTAAGGCACAATGGGAGTGACATACACTTTGTGGCCTAAAAGTCCCTAAATAAAATTAAAAAAATGTTTGGTTTATAGCATAATTACATACGTACAAAGTTTACGTTGTAACTTTATTATTTTTAATTATGAAAATATTTACTTTGCCTTCAGCAGAAAAAAAACAGTGTTTTGTTTGCATTTTTGGAAAATCAACCCTTAGGGGGTAAAATCATACATGCGGAAGATGCCGCAAACAACAGCTAAAAATTAATATTGTTAGCGCGGTTTCAGACTAACGTTTATTTCTGCGCGTAAACAGTCGTTTCGGCATACGCGGGCATGTTCCGGCATACGCGGGCATGTTCCGGCATACGCGGGCATGTTCCGGCATACGCGGGCATGTTCCGGCGTGTTCGCTCGAACCGATCTCTGGACCGCGGGGTCTCAGACAGTATCAACACGCTAATACGCGCGTCAACGCTCGAACCAGGTGCGCATTTGTGGCAAAAGGCTCGTCTATACGCGCGTACATGTGCTATCAAAACGGTGCTCATACGTGCGCATAAAACGCTAGTCCAAAACCATTAATCACACGTTTCAGTCACACGTTATAGATTTATTCATAGTTTTCAACATTGTGCTTAAAACCCAACAAGGTACAGAGTGAGGGATTCATTTATTTCCCTCACAAATATCGAATACAGATCCCAGTGGCCGTACCGCTTGTAGATAGGTATCCCTAAAGAGACGCCTCTCATGAATAACATAATACAACATCAGCGGTATATTACCTGCGTTTTCTTATATTTTGATGATATATTTGTTTTATTTTACTATTTGTTTTATCTATGGTAAAGGTTTTAGTTATTGACTACGTGGCAGAAAGCAGTGGTTTGGAATGGTAAAGAATTAAATGAGAGTAGAAACCGCCTAAATGAGACCGTAGTTTGTTCATTTTTTTAACTTTGTTGGTTAGAAACTTGAAATTTTGCACAAGGGTTCCTTTTGTAACGTACGGGAGCACTAAGAAAGGATTTCTGAGAATTCACCCCCTAAGGGGGTAAAACGGGGGTGCAAAGGTAACGAAACTTTGCCGTTAAAATATTTTGGTAACAATCTGGCATCCATGCTGGCGAAGCCGCTGACATAAGCTAGTACTATTACAAACTAATACACAGTTTTTGCTTTACGTATTAATATACCTGTATATGTATATACGTTATGCAAAAAGTGTGAACCCCAATTTATAACTTTTAATTCAGTCGACAAACTTTTGAGGGTAAACCTGC
The DNA here is from genome assembly GCA_945859575.2 of Herminia tarsipennalis. NCBI lineage: Eukaryota > Metazoa > Arthropoda > Insecta > Lepidoptera > Erebidae > Herminia > Herminia tarsipennalis. The sequence continues at coordinate 12,430,419 of OX243857.2, forward strand.
TTGTAGTCAAGGTAATAAAACAATTTTTTTTTTTCGTTGGGCAGGTTACCCGTACCTAATTGTGATTTTTATATCACTTGGGGACCTAATTAAATAATTTGATTATTAATTTATTTGTTTAGGTATTTTACGCTTCACAAAAATGTTAAAACGTTGATATTTTCAATCTCAGCTTTGTTTACGTTATTATCGATTGACCATAAAATTTGTTTATTTTTTTTTACAATTTTAATTGGAAATATTTCAATGTAAATCGAATGCCTATTACAGGTACTGAATCTACTCTATCAATTTAAAGACTGATTTCAAAGCCACCCTGTACAGACTTAGAAAAACTTAGATCAGTAGAATACTGGGATTATTCTTGTTATGCATTGCTATTTTATTCATCCCTTTTTTGTTTTTGAATTTTCTAATTATATTCTTCTTTGTAAAAACGTTTCATAATTTAAGCGCAATATGCTTCAATATTCATGGAGGCGTATACGGACATATATGGACGCCAAATACTCGGAATTCATAACCCAATAATACCGTGAGTACAGAAAGTAGTCTTCAAACGTAGCACGCCCAAACCACTCGAATATCTCGTACAATCGTCGACGAAGCCGTCTCGATAGGGTTATCGTGCGACGATTGAGGAGCGCGACGCAGGGAGAAGGCAGACCATGCTACATACGCACAGTATCCAGGGCTGTCGTATTTTTAGACTTTAGTCAATACATTTTGTTTATCCACGGCAACCCAAGCTTCCGGACGCTCGTGTCGACATTTTTCACAACTTCAAAGGCGTAGTCATACTGTATGCTCTTTAAACTGTGAAATTACAGACCACTTCAGACCACTTTGCTGGAAAAGCGAAGCGATTTGTGATGATTCCGCTTCCGTGAGCGATGTTTATGTGTGCGTTGCTCGAGCCAGGTACGTTTGATGGTCACCTTCTGCAGTCTCGGTGTCTTGTGTTCTAACTCGATATTTCCAGAAAATGAGGTTATGTACACGTACAATGGAAAATACGACCATTAATAAAGTTTTGTTCTGATTTTGTTAAAGTCAAAGGTTAGTCGGTTTTCTAGGTAGGGTATTGATTTTATTGGCACGTGTTTACCTTTCCGTTGAAGTAGATTGTTGAATAATTAATTTGTCAAGGTATTAAACACTAAGTTAATAATAGATGGAGTGATTGTAACTGCTGAGTATTTTCGATTGTTTATAAACTAGTTTAGTCATCTAATTAAAAAAGACGTTATAAACACAATGTAGTTGGCCGGTGCGGGTTAAATTGTATGCATTGGGATTGATTTCACGTCTCATTATTTTCTTCTAATAATTTTCAAGTAGGTTATATAGGATGTTTATTTACTCAGTCACTCAAATTCTTGCAACGTGATCTTACCAAGATACTGAACCAAGATTAAAAAAAAGTTTTTTAATGTTTTTCATAATATAATCTGAAGATTTGCGGCTTAACCAATGACAACTGTTACGGCACTTCAGCGTGTGACCTGGTACTTTACAATTGACCCGGACATTGTAATTTACCAGATCAAATAATTAGAATATTATCAGGACTTAATCGCGTGAAATATTTAGCGGTAAAGGTACGATAGCCTTTATTTACCTGACGTTTCGATCAAATCGCACCGATCGTGGTCACCGGTATAATCTCATTCATCATCATTCCACTGCAGGCTAGGTACTCTTAATTTACTCCTCAACATCCGGTCCTAGTTACTACGGCTACTTACAGTAATGAGTATAGATATATGTAGAAAAACCTTTTCAAAATTCCTTGCGTAGATGAACTAAAGATTCACATACCTTCTATCATACAATATTTTGTTCCCAGGAATCTATGTCCTACCACTGGTGGTTTAACAGTTCAGCGCACAGCAAACATGAGCTGACCACATCACCGATGACAACAGTACCTAACATGCCAGGTAAAATAATTTGAGATTTACCTACAATTTTAAGTTGAAAATCCATTTCCCAAGTTGGTGTAGACAAAAATACGCCGAGATTACAAATAAAAAGCAAAAATCTTTTGAAGTCTTATTGCAGTGTTGTAATGAAAGGTGAGTTAGTCTTTTTGCTTTTTTAGAATTTCACCTTGTACCATATTATTTACAAAACGTTTGGCCAGTAATATCAATTCAGCTTGTTTTGATAACTGCTGTACCTTCGACGGGAAAGCATCGATGATAAAAATCGACTTGAAAACTGCAGGCCTACTCTAATTCAATGAAAACGAAATTTTGATCAAAAATGGGGTGGTTATATACAGAGACACCCGCATCAATTAAATTCACTCGTTACTGAAAATTGTTTATGGGTTCAGATTTCTTGTGCTTATCGAAGAATTAATTAAAATAGTCCCCGTAAAATTAAGAAATTTGAGTAAAACAAAGAGAGTAGGCCTTCTTGGTCGAGACGACATGGGTACCTACCAAATGTTTTTTCATAGTCTTTACATATGGTAATGAAATGGATTAAGTCATTAATGTCGTATAATTTTAGTTTTTTGACTTGTCTCAGTTTAAGTAGATTATAAGGGAGGGATCCCACCACCCACCCTCGATCTGTGAATCACCACGATTGAAGTAGTAAGGAAATGCCCTTAATACAACAATCGAAATAGATTGACAGACCGCACTCAAAAAGAGGGACCTGCAAAAAAAAAAATTAGTGACAGGTACTCTTACCAAGTCGAGAGGTAGGCACCTCCGGACCCTTGACTTGCAAAATTCCGCTTCCACGAAGTGAAGCTTCGACACGTGTTTCGCCTCTACACGAGGCATCCGCAGGACAGTTTGGCACTGACTCGGTGCCAAACTGTCCTGAGGATGCCTCATGTGGTGATTCACAGATCGAGGGTGGATGGTGGGATCCCTCCCTTATAATCTACATAAGATGGATTTCCGCCATGTTACGCCTGATTCAATCGGTTATTTGTCTCAGTTTTTATGTACTTGTGATATATTTTAATAACATACATTATTCTAGGCACATACATCTATATGGTGAACACATCGGCTGACTACGGCTGGGTGCAGTGTGCTGGAACCAACTCCGTGGGGCGGCAGACCAAGCCCTGTCTCTTTCATATACTACCTGCAGGTAAGGGATATAAGACAGCTAATAGTCAAAGTAGGCTATTAAAGCATTCAGCCCCAAACTAAGAGATAACAAGCTGCAAATGTGCAAAAACCTTTATTAGGGCATTCCAAATGCTATTTTAAAAGTCGCAATAATAATTTGTCGAATATATAAAGAGGCGTATGCAGGCGCGGATCTAGAACTTCGTTTGTTCAGGCGGTAGAGGGGGCAACATATGACTTAACCGGCCAAGAGCCAAGTGTGAGTCGCTTGTATGACGGGAGGGGGGGGGGGGGTATATTTGATTCAACATTCATCACCGGTACACCATCCATTAAAGGTGTATCGGTGCAATTACCAAAACGACTAAAAACTCTCTAATTTCTCAAAAAAAGAAAACCTTCAGTCGAGTCTGGTTAACAATTCAAATTTCCCTCCACATTTTTTCGAGAGCCAAATTGTCTCATTTAAAAATGGATCTGTTTTAAATGTGGCCTAAAGCCTGATGAGTCATTTGATTGACTTCAAATGGCTTTTATTTATGAAGGACATTCAAAAGCAACCATCTTCCTATATAACTTATTGGTAACCCACGTAAATATTTATTTCTATGACGGGCCTAACAGTGAGCAAAAGACTCAGTTTTAGTCTTAGGTAACCTACTCCATCAATTCCATAGTAATAATCTTTCAATAAAGATTATTACTATGAAATTGATGGAGTATATATACTAGAGCTACTTATTGTACAACATCTTCTGATACAATTTTCAGAAGAGGTTGTACAACAAGTATGAAATACATGCCCTGACCCCACACTAGGATACCCTGTCTCGTGAGGTCCTGTCTCTATCGTTTACAAGACATATAAATAGTCCAAATGGGACGGCAATTTGGCATTTGAGAAACTAAGCGCAGAGCCAAAAGCTTAATGTGAAGGCCATTCATTAATTACGTATGGATGATTTGAACAATGTTTTGGCCCCCCCTTACCCCTATGTAAGAGTAGGTACATAAGACTTCACGAAGCCCTACCCCCTTCTCTTCTTCTTACTTAAGATTTTATCTCGTTTTCCATACGTGGGAAGAGTGTACTAAAATTATTATTTATGTATTTTAAATGGCTAAACATTTACACATTTTAATAAACAAGTGTACATTATACTTAGAATGAAGAAAGCCGTCGACATCGAAATCAAACTTGATTTTTATTACAATATGTCGACTTAAAAAAAACATTTAATAGATTGGGTTTCACCTCACTCCCCCCAAGCTAAGGGCCTGTAGAGATTTCTTCAACCTCGAGACCCTTACGTAGTTAAAGAAAAGCCCCAAATACGTTGAGACTTTTTTGAAAAACGGTCGCCCATCCTTAAGTCGATACGAAGTTTAACCTCCATAAAAGAGATTATGTATTGTGATCATACATACTAGAAAGTGTTCATAATGTTTTTTTTTTACAGACAAACCGTCAACCCCCAAATCGTGTGAGATCACGAACGTGACGTATGACTCGTTAAACCTAAACTGCACACCCGGACATGATGGTGGGATTCGACAGTCATTTCTGTTAGAAGTAAGTCTGAAGCTTTTGCTGTTTTGGTTTTTGCGTCATTAGTCGTCAGGTAGTTACTGTACAAACAACAAAATAAACTGCATGTTAAAGTCTCAAAGTCACATTTCATTCTATGCAACAGTTTTAAAAGTAGTCGCAAATAACCTGTTTTAACCGGCTTCACAAAAGGCGGTTGAAATGTAGTTCCTTTTGCTATAAAGCAAAAGCGTAGCTCTTTTTTGTGTTTGTATTAATAAGAAAAAAAAAACTGAAAATACATTATTAATAATTGTCTTATTTAAAATTAAGGTTCTTAGCACATATATTACACACAGCTAGTTTGACATTTTTAAAATATACATACAAACACAAAATTTATTTAACACAATCTCCATATTCTAGCTTCTCATAATCATAAATACTTAATAGATTTTTGATCAATGTCAAAATGTTACACTTTTTTCCGTCTCGCCTCTCAGCCTGCAAACAAACGATATCGTGGGTGATAAAAGTTAGTTGTTACACCACTCAAAAGTATTAAAAAATAAAATAAAATATAAAAACCGCCTGCACAAAAAAGATGGAAACAAGATCCCCTACAGAATTATATAATTTCATGCAGTTGGATGCACTATATCGTGCGATAATTAACTACGTTCCACAATGAAGTTCATTTTATTTTTATTTTATTTTATTAGAAAAAATAGTGACGGCGTTGGCTGGCATTTGTATGAGATCTCCATATGAAATATGCGTTTTGACATTTCTTAAAGAGTTGTTGTTTAGACTGTTTGGGGACTAGCCTATGGTTACATATCTTAGTTTACATAACATGCAAAATTCATCTCAATCATTCCAATGGCACTTCAATGGTTGAATTAATATTAAAGTATATTTTTGTCACAGATATTTGACATGGCAACTGGCTTGCTGGTTCGCAACGTGAGCAACGATGACCCTGAGTTCGAAGTGACTGGCCTACCCCCTAGTAACTCTTTAGCAGTGTCTATCAGAGCATTCAATAAGAAAGGTGCCAGCGAAGGGTTGACCCTCAATGTGCACTTGGTGAAGCCACAGAGACATACAGGTTAGTGATAATAAAATTATGTAAAATTGTGCTTATATTTAATTTTAAGCTATTGCATAGCTTTTATCGCGGGCCTTGAGCGCGGGGACCGAATCCAGAAATTCCGTAACGATAAAACCTCACGCTCCCCACTCCGACGGGCACAGCGGTGATACTTTTTACTTTTGCCATCTATCAATGAATAGAAGAACTTTTAATGATTTTTTTTTTAATTTAAAAAAAAAACTTTTTCAAAACTAATAAAAAAAATTTTTTTTAATTGCTTTTTTTAAATTTAAAAAAAAAAAAATTTTTTAAAGAAAAAAAATTCAAACATTGTTTTTTTATAATTAAAAAAAAACACTTAAAAATATATATATATTTTTTTAATTGCTTAAGTTGATAAAAATACTATGCAATAGCTTTACCGCGGCAGTCCCCGAGTGCCACACGTTTTTTTTTTTAACGAGAGTCTGTATGACAGATCTCCAGGCTCCCTTCTTTACAATCGTGAAAGGTAAGATAAGGGTATTCTTAAATGTACATAAGAATGTATTCGAGAGAGAGAAAAGAACTGAAAGTAAGTGTTATGAAGATGTGCGTGTGTGTGTGTGTGTGTATGTGTATGTGTATGTATGTAAGTGTGTGTAATAATTGGGTAGTTGGCTAAAATAAAAGTAAATTATTTTATACTAATCAGGTTTACATCTTAAAATGCTAGGTAAATAAGTGTTATTTTACAATTTGACATGTTTTTTTTTTTTTTTCGGTAGTGAACAATAAATAACGCTAATTAAAACTATTATATACATATATTTTATGTAGAAATAAACAGTCATAAATAAACATGATTGTTTTATAAAATTAAAAGAGGCCTACTCCCTATCCCCGAAACGAAACTTTTCAAACCTAATGCTAAACTTTCGAACTTTTATTTTCGTTTGCGAAGACTATTCTAATTAATTTTCGAATAAGTACAAGACAAAATAGATGTAACCGATCAAGCGGTTAATAATGAGTTTTATTTAACAGCCCAAGTTCCTGTGAAGGTGGAACTAACAACGGTACTAATCATAGTGCTCGGTGCCGTGGGTGTCATAGCTACTATGACTGCCGTGTCTGCTGCCGTCTTCTGCTGCAAGTACTGCCATAAACGAGACAGTGAGTTACTGCACTTATTTTTAACTAACGGCCCGCTTCGGCTTTTGTCCACCACTATACACATAGCATGCATGTATTATTCATAAAAACCATCCGTAAGAAATTATCTAAATAACAGTGGAACCCCATCAAAATCCGTGGCGTAGATTAAAATAATGATCTTGTCGACAGCGGGAAGCGACTTCGTTTTATACTATTGATACGTGTCAGGATTTGTGGAATTTATTGTGGTAATTAAATGAGGTCTATTATGTATTACTAATTAACAAAAATCACTGTTACAATGTACACAAAATCACAGTACAATTCACTGTCACTATTTCTAAACTGTCGCTCGATGTAGTCGCTTTGGGATCGTATTCAAAACTAAACTAACCCGCGTTGAGCGTAGTCCTCTTTTATACAAAAATTCCAAGGTACAGTAGGATCAACGTAACTTGACCGGATTGAAGTTGGCGAAAATTGGTTGGCGAGTATTGGTTGCGCAGATGCATTTTTTAAAAGTAAATGGTGACAGGAAGCTGGGGCGGGGGCGGTAACTAAACCAAGAGAATTAGAGATGCCATTACGCATTACATTGTCATAATTAGTATTACTAATTCATGTTTTTAGTGACTTTTTTCGTCAAAAATTTACTAAAGTTTAAAAAACACTTTTATTTGCTGTTCTAAATTTAAAATTGTTATATTGTTAATTTAAAATGTTGTTAGTATTTTTTATCAATTAAACATAATTAATCGTTTAGTAAGTAATTTTAGGGTCGCATCTCTTGGACATGCGCAAAAGTGATAAGAACTTAACTTCAATCCGGTCAAGTTACGTTGATCCAAGTGTACATAAAACTCTTGTATCGGACAGGCACATTCGAAAACGTCAGGCACACAAACAAGCGTTGTTTACATTTTGCGGTACGTACGTACACGCACGGCTCTCGCACACTAACACACTTGCCTATCTGTAAACAATCGCGTGTTTTCGTTCGAGTTCTAGAGCAGATACTCTAACATTCGCGAGTCTTCCGTATGCTTCCGGAAAATTCGCTCGTTCGTAACACTATGTAAAGATGATTGGGATTCGGATAATATACGTCCAATTGTCAAAAACCCAAAAACTCGTAATCGTCCACTTGTCAAAAACCCAAAAGTATGATTATGTCCAACTGTTACATTGACTCTTTGCTATAATGATCCATTGTTAAAATGTGAAAGTGTTAAAATGTCCAAATCTTAGTATGTACAAAAGTCAAATACACATGATGTTATAACGTAAATTTGTCAATTTAATTAATGCTGAAAAAGTCTACACAGAGGTTGACACTGGCCGCTTACAAATAGTAATTATTCATTTCGTAATAACGTTGTCATTGGTTTTCCTGTTTAATAGGCATCTTTCAAAAAGGAAAAAGACCAAGTTAACCTTAATATTGTTTAATAATGGAAAATAGCAGTTTAATATTTAGTTTAAATCAAAAAGGCAAGGATACAGTATTATTAGGAAAATACAGGTATAATTTAAATGTAAAAAACAAATGTGGCTCATCACTATGGAGATGTGTGGATAGAGATAGTTGTACCGCATCTATAACAATAGATAAGGAAAGATCAAGAGTGCTCAGGCAGAGTTTACATACCTGCGAATCCTCCGAGTGTAAAAATGTTGTACATTTGGCATATGAAAAATGTAAGGAGAAGGTTCGTTCAACTTATTCCCCAGTACAAAAAATATATGAAGATTCCTTCAATAATTTGAATATGTCATTAAACGACTCTGATAATGACGAAGCAATACCATCGTTTAGTAGTAAAAAACGAACACTGTACAGGATACGTAAGACATTTTTGAATGTTACGGAGACAAGATTTAGTAAAGTTGAAGACGTACAAATACCTAATATTTTAAAGGATAAGTTTTTATTGTATGACGAAGGGAATGAAGAAAAAATTTTGATATTTGGCACAGACTTAGCCATAAAAACTATGGTACGAAATCCAGGCAATACATACTTTGGGGATGGTACCTTTGCAGTTGTACCAGTGCCATTTTATCAGTTATACTGTATTCATTTAGATTTAGGAGAAACAGATGAATATATAAATGTTATACCAATGGTATACGCATTGCTGCCTAACAAAAGGACAGTTATTTATCAACGACTGTTTTCGATATTGCGTGATAAGTATAAGGTGGTAATAAATAAATTTAAATGTGATTTCGAAAAGGCACAAATTAATGGTATTAAAAATGTTTACCCGGATGTAGAAATTTCTGGTTGTTATTACCATTACCAAAGAGCTATTTGGAAGAAGGCAGACGCTCTTAAATTGTGTGATACTAAGGCAGGTCGACAATATGCTAGATTGTTTTCAGTTTTGCCGCTACTTCCAACACATTTAATCGTTGAGGGCGTTAATTCTATTAAAGAATTTTATTCGGCAAAAAATAATGAAATTATTAGTTTTGAACAATACTATGACAAGGAATGGCTATCTAAATCTTTAAAAGCTGACATTAGCGTTTTCGGTGATAAATATCGCACAAATAACTGTGTAGAAGGTTGGCACAATCGGCTGAAGAAACGGATGCATGGGACTACACAAAATATATTTAAATTTATTGATCTATTAAGAAAAGAAGCTAACACACAAAAAATAAAAATTACGCGAAACCTTTTTGATCGTAATAAGAGAAAAAGGGCAGACATAATGTTTAACAGAAGATATAAAGAAAAGTTAGAACTAGTGATCAAAAGCGAAATCACATGTCTTCAGTTTCTAGAAGATTGCATTAAAATAAGAAAAAAATACAATTAATGTTAAAAAATTTATTTAACATTATATTATAAATAATTTTCTTAACATTAATAGCAATAGAAAGTGTAAGTGGAGAAGACATAGACATAAAGAAGAAAAATGATAAGATATTTTAAATAGGAATGAAGAGTTTTTTTTTATTTTCTTGTAACATTTTTTTAAAGAATAAATACTATATTTTTTAATTTCAATTTTATTGTAATTTACAAGTATTATATATTATATTAACAAACACGTAGCCAACTTCTCTGGTAGGTATTGTTCCAGGCACAAACATTGAGTACCATTGCCTGTGCTCAATTTGTCAGAAGTTTTTTTTTTTATTTCGATTCTGTTATAGCCCACGTGAAGTTGAAAACACAATGGCAGTCCTTCTGTTGGTATATTAACAGTAGTACGTTCTGACCAGAAGGAATTATTACAATTGGACATTGTGTCACTTGGACCATATTTTAATCAAGGCGTTTAGACACATTCACGTTTTTTATATTTGAACATTTTGTGTCTTCATCAATTTGTCACTAAAGTTTGAAGTTTGGACATAATGACAAGTAGACGTATTGACAATTGGACGTATATTATCCGAATCCGATGATTGGCTTCAAAAACAGTTTTTCTGTTTAACCCGTACGTTTCGCAATTTTCATAAAATCTACTCTAATAACAGCCTTAAAAGTAACACATAATTGTAGGCTCAAGTGATGCGAATTATTACAATCAAAATTTATTCATTCGATAACTATCCAAAGAGATAAAGTAAAATTTCAAAAATTATTTCTGTCGGCAATATTATATTCTATGAAACTTTAATTAATGTAAACATTGTAAATTTTAATAGCGACCTTGTAATTTCGCTTTTCTATAGTAATATATATTTTTTCAGATTGTAAGTGAATATTCTCCTCATTTACTTAAAAAATATTGCTAGTATTTTTTACAAATTGTATTATAGTATTCTTTTCTTATTATATAGTGAATATGTTTCTAGTTTACTTAAAAACGATTACTAGATACTATTACATTTATAGCTTCCAGCATTTTTGAACAATTACTGTCTAAAAATTGAGGCAATAGGTAATTAGACTACCTATATTTTTAGACTACGAATATTTCTTTGCCTCTAGTGAAAAGGGGTATAGGTCCAAAAATGTAACTTAAATAAGCAAAAAACCTTCAGCATGCTTATAATTTATGAAATAACACACGTAATTTACCCATAGAACACCTAACGCGGCCTGGTTTCTAAGCAATTCAAATATGAGCAATAATGACAAAAAAAGACTACATTTATTCACCCCTTATTCATAATATTTTATTAGAATATTATCGGGACTTAATCGTGTGAAATATTTACCCGACGTTTTGATCGAATTGCCGTGACCACGATCGGTGCAATTCGATCGAAACGTCGGGTAAATGGGATAGGATAAAATGTATCTTTAAATATTTTACACGATTAAGTCCCGATATTATTCTAATATGTAACATCGCGAAAGTTTAAAAACAATCATAATATTTTAGTAACTAGTGAATGTTAACCTAGTCTCTGCTTTTTGTCCCATTTTTAAAATATAATAAAAGAAGACTTTTGCTTCTTAATTATTATACAGGTTCATTTGTAATATACTAATCCTCCCGCTCGTCGCTTCTTTACATAACACTAAATAACTTTGTAACATCAGTTTTAGAAAATATTTAATATATTAACCCTTAATCACCTACCACTTGTTTTTAGAGTTATGACCTTAACCACCTACAGACTATTTTACTGGAGTAAAATTATTGTTTATTGTGAGGTTTAGGCCCTAAACCTGACAAAAAAAACCATCCATTTTACTCCGCGGTCTCTCAGGCGTGTGGTAAATGGTTGTGTGACAAAAGTAGGTGGTGAAGAGTTAATTTGTAATTTTATTTTTCAAACATTATTTTATGAAGGTATTTGGTGTAATGTTAAAAACCAAGAGCGGGAAAATCAACCTGTATATGTCCATTTTCACTAGAGACACATATATTAATGTTGTTTTTTTTTTTAAGGTAAGCATGAAAAGGACAAAAGGCAACAAGATGAGACCTCAAACGTACCTCTCACTGGTACAAAGGAATCTGAAAGCGTGGACAGTTTGGGTAAGTATATCTTTTAGAAAATTCGTACCCAGTGTTCTTTTAAAATACCGAAAGTACAGTTTGCTCGAGTAACGCACGCAGAGATATAGTTCATGGACACCGAATCTAGGAACACCTTCGGAACAAAGTGATCCGAACTGAGCCTCCAGACAAGTTGCATAAACGCTAACCTAAGACGTCATCGCTCTTGTAAGACCGCGAAAATGAACATTTTTAACATGAGATCGCAGTTTTGAGCGCGTAACAGCGTCATTCCGACGTCATTCTATTCGATTAGAGTTTATGCCATTTGTCAAGGCGGGCTGATTGGAAATTTCGTGAAAATTCGTGTTAATGAGCGATGTCTGTACAACATACCTAGAAAGTTTGGCGAAAAAAAGTTTTTATGTGTAAGACACTGGCCACTTGTAATTATTTTGATAAATTTATTCAATTATAAGTAAAAATACAATTGTTCGAATTCCGAATTTCCCTCCACATTTTTTCGAGAGCCAAATTAAATTATCTGATCTCATTTAAAAAAGGATCTGAATGGAGAACATTTTCTTGCAATGATTTTCTACGATTTTAAATGCGGCCTGATGAGTAATTTGGTCGACTTTTATGGATGAAGGACCTCCAAAAGCACCCATCTACCGTTGGCATAACGAGTTCAAGCACGATCGCCTTACTTTGAGGGATAAACAAAGGAGTTAACAGCCGTCGTAAGACGACCCTACGACGGCTGGCACGGAAGAAAGTGTACTGGCACTAAAAATAAGAAATAATTCAAGAAAACAGGTGAATTATATACGAAGAGATTCAGCATACAAGATTCTACACGAGCACCTTTGCGTGGAGACCAGTTTGTGCTGGGTGCCGCACAACCTCACCAAAGCATAGAAGCAGGCCCGTGTGAAGTGGTACCGTAATATGATTAAAAAAATTGAAGCAGGCCCGTCTCGGCGCGTTTCTGATATTATGACAGATGACGAATCCTGGAGGAGTTATCAATTTGATCCAGAAATAAAGCGTCAGTCGACTGTTTGGCTGTTTTAAAACGAACCAACACCTACAATAGTGAAGCGTTCGAGAAACGTAGGGAAAATTTTGATCGCTAGTTTCTTCACTTTGACGAGGATCTGGTTTCAATTCCATTACGAGACCAAAGCAGCATCAATGTTGAATGGTATACCACAATGAGCAACAAGCGACCGAACACCAGGCTACGCGGCGTACTGCTTCAAAACGAGGGACTTCCTGGACACCACACCAGTCAGAGTCTTGGGTCACCCTCCTTACAGTCCTGATCTGGCACCATGTGACTTCTTGTTATTTCCTAAAATTAAAAAATTGCTGAAAGGGATACAGTTTTCATCGCTGGAAGACACCCTGGGAGCGTTCGAGAAGTCCGTGGAAGAGGTGTCTGCGGCGGACTGGAAAAATATTTCGAAAATTGTTTCAGACGCATGAAACTTTGTATAGATGCTAGCGGAGAGTTCTTTGAAAAGATTTAATTAAAATATTTTATCCACAGAAGCTAGTTTTTTAGTTTCTCTAAACTTTCTGAGTGTCCCACATATTCGCTGCGTGCGTTGCTCTGTGTTCTTGGTGTTTTGTGAAATTATAACGGGCGGCGGTTTGGAAATTTCCTGTTACCTGTTAATACTTTTTGAATTCTTATTCTTATTTTGAAGGCTTTTGTAACCGTTCCTCGTGAAATGTAGCGTCCGAAGATACTGAACGCTTTTACGGATAATTACGGTGACAAAATGTTATTAAACAAATCGAATTATACTTCAGGGTCATTCGACAGTTGAAGTTTTTTGTGTCGTCAAAATTTCCAGCCCTCCATATCAGTTTTATGGTACACCTACAGCAACATTTGTCTCAAACAAATTCTTGTTTTTACTCTTTCGCGATTTTTATACATATTAGATATATTTAGGGACTTATTCGCGTGAATCATTAAAAGGTACGAACCTTTTATTTACCCGACGTTTCGATCGAATTGCACTGATCGTGGTCACGAGTCAACGTCGGGTAAATAAAAGGTTCGTACCTTTAAATAATTCACGCGATTAAGTCCCGAAATATAACTAATCAAACAAATTCCATAATAAATTCAAATAAAATCTGTAAAAATGTTAACCACTGAAAACTTTTGAATTTTCATTTTATTTATCTACGTAGTATTACAAACGTGATTGAATAGTATAAATTACATGTTACCGCATAAATTAACATTTAAATAACACAGAAATAGTCCCAAAAATATTTCTAGAATAACCGTTGGACCGCAAAAGTTATTTGGGTCTAAAACTGGCCTCGTTATAAACACTAGACTGACCCGCACTGATGATACAATGAATATTTTACTAAATTTCTAGCTTCAAAGCTTAGTAATTTGAATACTATTTTGGCATCAAGACTTTCAGTCCATTTACGAGATAAAGCTAGACTGATTTAAATTATCTTTCAAACCTTTTTAAAATAGTATGAAAAAAGATTTTCAAAAAAAAAATAACGATAATAACGAAATGTTTGAAAAATAACGGTTTTGTTGGAAAATGTTAAACATTTTGAAATATTCTAGGTTTTCATTATAATTGGAAATTTAGTTAAGTCTGACTATAGTTGAATGGATAGGAAAGACATCATTGATGTAAAATGAACACTTTATTTTAAGATTTATTTTGTATTGTTACTATAATACAGTCTGTGAAATTTTGGCCGTTTATTTAAGGGGTTACTTTTACAGTACTGATCATGGAGTTATGGTATTCCCGATTTCACTGACATTGTCAAATCGTTACAGAACTTTAAATATAGTCTTAAACATAGATAATAAAGTCTTGACTCATTATTTTTTTTTTTTAAGATAACTAGCAATGTGGAATTGTCGTCCCACATTACTAGCAATCCTGTTAACCCCTCCAGCTAAGCTCAAAGGCTTGTGTTAGGAGTGGATTCACGTCGGTAGTATAATGGGTAGGATTCGAACCCGCGACCTCGTGATTGCGAAATCGATGCCTTAGCCATTAGGCTATCGCCGCTTGAATACTTTATTATACTTTACTCAAACTCAAATGTCCTTATTTTCGTTTAACCAATTAAATGATTATTTGAAAATATCAAATTAATACATAACAACATAACAATAAAATGATAATATACTGATAGCTACTGATAGTATAACTATACTGATAGTTATTCGGAGTTTAAATAAAATATAAAACAAATACATATTTTTAACTAGCGTGCATAACCTGTGATTTCATTTTTTAACCCCCCTCAGAGCTTGAATTTTCAAAAATTCTATAGTATCCTATACCTACATTATAAAGGAAGTTTAAGCTAGGCGTTAAAGAGCATTTTGAAGTGGCGATAGCCTAATGGCTAAGGCATCGGTCTTGCCATCGTGAGGTCGTGGGTTCGAATCCTACCCATTAAACTACCGACGTGAACCCACTCCTCACACAAGCCACAGAGCTTAGCTGGAGGGGTTAACAGGATTGCTAGTAATGTGAGATGACAATCCCACATTGCTTGTCATCTTAAAAAAAAAAAAATGAGTCAATTATTTTCTATGTTTAAGGCTATATTGAAACTTCTGTAACTATTTGACAATGTCAGTGAAGTCGGGAATACCATAACTTCAAGATCAATACCATAAAAGGAGAGTAGATGTAAATATATCTACATATAGGTACAGTAATCCTAGTATAGATATAAAGCTGGTACCAGGTCTGAATAACAGGATCGTATTTCCTTTGTGAGAAATTAAACGACAACTTCCCCTTTTAGATTCATGTATTCACATTAAAACTAATCTCTATCTATACTAATATTATAAAGAGGAAAGATTTGATTGTGTGTTTGTATTGAATAGGCTCCAAAACTACTGGACGGATTTGAAAAATTCTTTCATCGTTGTGAAGCTACACTAACCCCGAGTGACATAGGCTATTTTTTATCCCTGTATTCCCACGGGAACGGGAACTACGAGGGTGAAACCGCGAGGCGTCCGCTAGTCATAAATAAAATAATTTTACATTAATTCATTCGACACGACTTTTCAGGCCATTGGCTCGGATCTCCCTTTTACCAATTGTTTCTTTCTACTTTTTCTCTTATTCAAATGTTCTTTTAAAAGAACGTCAGAGCAAACAGTTCACAATTATCATTGATGTTTCATGTGAGATGTTCGATCACTCAACACATACTCCACAGTACCTAGATATAGATAGCTTAGTGCTATTACATCATCATTTTTAGATACGAAACCTTAAAAAAACTTATCCAATACCGTTGCTCATCAACCGCTTATTCAATACCCGACTCCAAAAAACATTATTTCCATAATTTTATGTACGTAATTACAGAACCACAACTGGCAATAATTGCTCAGCCTGTACCAGTCCTTCGAAAAACATAAAGTTCACTCAACCAAATAAATTTCCACTTGGAAACCTACAAAAAACAGATAGCGGCCACTAAAAGGAATTTATTATCTTTCGTTGCAGATAAAAACCCTGATATTATACCGCTAGACGGGAAAATAAGCGACAACTGTTCAAATAAATCTTCAGCCACCGACTACAGTTCGATTCGGCCTCTCATATCTAAGACTACGGATAAATATGATATGTCAAATTGCGATCGTTTTTACGATCACAATATAGATCCTTGTAACCAATATATTCAAGTACGACCTATGGACTACAGGCGGCAATACGCCCCATCTTTGGCCCCAATGCCTAATTTGGGACCGAGTATACAGAGTTTGGGGCCGATGAGCAGCTTGCATATGACGAATGTTGGCCCAAATGATTGTCACAGACAGCCGTACGATAAAGTCTATGAAGATTGGTTGAAGTACAAGAACGCTTTGCCGCTGAATACAAGTGGTTTGGTATGTAATGTATGTGTGTTTTATTATTATGTACTTAGTTTTAATTTGGAATCAAAGGCTTTAAAAGAAAAATAATAAATGGTCAATTAAAAACATTTAGTATGCACACCGTCTCGGTCAATTATTGCAGGGTATAGAGTGAGGAACTTTCGCCCTCGCTGCTTTCCCGCCAGTGTTTTGAATAGTGATGTGGGTTGACAAATGTCATATTGACATAACTGACCTAATGTTTCCGCACGAAATAATAGTTCAAGGGGAATTTCCATAGACTGAACACAATAAGAGTGTGTCCGACTGCTACGCAAGAGATCGTGGGTTCGATTCCCATGCGGGACACCAATTTGTGTGATCCACAAATTGTTGTTCCGGGTCTAAGTGTACTTTGTGTTCGTGACTTGTGTTTGTAAAGTCCCCCGCGACACAGGGCTTGTACATGCGGGAGTCGTCTTTTTTATAAGAAAAAAAAAAAATAGTGACCTAATTTCATATATAGTCTTTGTTAGTTATAATAAAATTATGTCAATTTTAGTCCGTAGAATACGTAGTTCCACAACCCGTACCTACTTCATTTACACATTTTGTAATAGTTCTCGTAACTATTATACCTACAGTAATGTATACATAAATATTGCTATAGTGCAATATTATAGTAGTGTCTTCAGTATAATATAGCGTTTTCCAGACGGTTGGAAACAAGCCTTCCCGCTAAGGTGACCTTGTTTGTTTCCAACAGTGTAGACGGCTGTTTCGAACCAAGTACCAAGTAATTTGGTTTAGAACAGTTTACACTGTTGAAAACAAGTAAGGTCACCTTGGTTTGTGCGTTTGTTTCCAACCGTCTAGACGACGCTTATAGCAGTCGGGCTTTTACATGACTCGACTGCACCAAAAAAGAGTGTGGTTAACTAATGATTTTAGTGCTCGTGTACCAAAAAGCATTTTATAGTATGTATATTATACCGTCTAAAGGCCTGAACCGATTTAGTTCACTGTGATATTGTTAGAAAAGTTAAATGACTTAAAGTTACATTTAAAAATATTGATTGAAATTAGAAATTATAGTAATTTTTATAAGTATTTCTTGCCAATAATTTTTGTTATTACAATTTGCATTTGAAAAAAAAATTAAAGGGTGCAACTCGTGTGGAAGAAAAATTTTAAGTTTAGTGACCTATTTCAGGTAAGATGGTAAAGGGACTTTCAACCGGAAGTCTCGGGTTCGATTCCTGGGTCTGATCTTCAATTGAATGAAAATAAAAATATTCATTCTGACTGGCTTTACAAGATTTCCGTCTGAGCTCACTCAAGTCGAATTCGATTTAGATTTTTCTAATCGAACCAATATTTTTAACACAAAAACCTAACTGAAGACGCCTAAAAGATTTGTACTATAACTTTTCTTATCTTTTTTTAGCTACCAGCAGAACAGCTGATGCCACCAGAGCTGTATGCTCCTCCGCCACCACCATCACTCTACAGTAACCCTAACAGGAACCCATTGAACCTGACTCAAATGCCTGAGCTAGAGCCTAGGTACCACCTAGAACCTAGGTCTCTAGTGCCAGACTCTAGAAGTTGCTCCGGTTCACCCCCAGTTAGATTCAATACGGAAAATAACAGTGTGTATTTCAGTAAAAGCGTGCTTGATAGAACTACTAACACGCTCCCACACATGAAACCTAGGATAAATGGTAAGTAAATCAGTATAAAATGAGAAGTTTGAAGCGGCGGTAGCCTAATGGCTAAAGGTTCATTTCCGTGCATCGCGGCCGCGCGCGTCAGTCGCTTGTCGTAAGCCGCACGCGACTCGCGATCGGCCGCGATGCACGGAAATGAACCTTAAGGCATCGGTCTCGCAATCGTGAGGTCGCGGGTTTGAATCCTAACCATTATACTACCGACGTGAACCCACTCCTAACACAAGCCATTGAGCTTAGCTGGAGGGGTTATCAGGATTGCTAGTAAATCTAGTTAGTGTAATCTTTAAATATACCTAGTCTAGCCATAAATATTGTTACGAAGAAAAAACATTTTTTTTTATTGCAAATAATATTTATTACTTTTACAGTGTGTTAGTTTAATACATAAATAAAAAACAATTCAAAATATAAAAAGCTTATTCGAAGTGGTCTCCATTGGCTGCAACACAGTCCTTTAAACGTTGAGGCCAGTTATCAATAGAAGCACGCACTCTTTCCATGGGAAAATTCTTCACTGCCAATCGTATGGATTGTTTTAGGGACTCCAAATTATCATGGCGTTTAGAGCAAGCCATACTCTCTAAAACTGACCATAAATCATAATCCAGCGGATTAAGATCGGGACTAGACGACGGCCAGTCTTCAGCTCTGATGAAGTCCGAAACGTTCACTTCCAACCAAGACTGCGTGGACCGAGCTTTATGACCCGGCGCTGAGTCTTGTTGGAAGGACCATACTTGGTTATTGAACATGGTGTTGTTAAGGGGTTTAACTACCTTCTCAAGAATGGTATCTTGATACACTTGTGCCGATGTTTTGATACCTTTTTCACAAAAATATGGCTCAGTCACTCCTTCATAGCTAACACCCCACCAAACCATCACTGAAGTCGGATAATGCCCACGTTGCACTCTGTCGACTAATTGGGAAGCTTCCTTAGAGCTTTGAGCATAAATACGGTCATTTTGTTTGTTAAAATGTTGCTCAACTGTAAAGATTTTCTCATCCGTAAACAAAATTTTTCTGTGACCTCCCTTTGCGTACCGCTTCAGTAGTTGCTTCGATTTTACCACCCTATTCTTTTTTAAATTATCAGTTAAAAAATGACCAGTGCGTCTCTTATAGGCTGCAAGTCCTAAGTCATCTTTTAAAATGCGTGACATGGTTCTGGGTGCTATCTTCATCTCCCGAGATAAAATCTTTTGCTTTCGGACAGGATTTCTTCGAATTCTTTCCCTTACTGCTTTGACCACCATTTTCGTACGAACACTACGTGGACGGCCAGATCTTTTTCTGTCACAAACAGAGAAGGTCTCATTGTACCTATTAATAGCCCGGTACACAAACATTTGACTAATACCAAGCGTATGGAGAGTTTTAAAAATTACATTCGGCTCCATACCAACTTTGTGTAATGCAATCACAGCGATTCGGTTTTTTTTATCACCCCACTCCATTTTAATATAGCAAAATATTGTACAATGTATTGGCGCCAAAATTAGAAAATACAATGAACAATCGTATAAAAATGACAGATTCCAAATTCAAATGTAATATCTTTCTTATTTTTAATTGTAACAGTATTTATGGCCAGACTAGGTATATATTGTAACGACAATTTCATTTTATGCTGCATGTGCCGACCATTTACGTAGAGACCAGGACTGCGCCATAACCTCACAAAAATTACCACTCTGGTCATTCTGGAGTCTAGAAAGAGACAACGCTACTTTGTGGACAATACCTGTCAAAGGCCACACGAGTTTTTTCTCTCTTTCACGCTTTGCAGTCAATATTTACTTTATAATGTAAATGGATGGCACAGTCCAGGTCTATACGTCAATAGTGCAGACGAAACTCCTATCCATCTTCATGAAAAGAGGACTTCTGGCCGAAGGGTGTCGTGTACCAACTTTTTTGTGGAAGGTTAAGTGACACCAACCAGCATAACAGGACGCCGTCTATGTCTCAACGTCGTGTGTAGTTTTAGTTTCAATTAGGTGAAGGTCAAAGTTATTCATTTTGGTTACAAATGTTTAACTTCATAAGCGTTTATTTGTAACCTAAATAATTCTAATTTTATACTAATTTACTACATCAGTCAAGATTTGGAATTGAATGATTCTACATTTAATGCCAAGTTCGCAAGAGCCGTGAGAAAATAACTTGGCAATAAAAACTCATGGCCACTTTTTTTAAATGCCATTTTTTACAATATATTTGTATACAGTTATGCCAGTAAGGTGCTGCAACCATTACACCATGAAACTCACTTAAGCAATAACCATAGTACGTTATAGGCTAATCCATTTAAAACTTGATTTTTAGGTATAATCAAGTTTTAAATGAATTGGCCTCCTATGGTGTGGATGGGAGCATCAACTTACAAAAATAAATAAGAGGGTAAAGGCGACATGCGATTCGATAATTATAAGAAAAACTACTTAGTATACAAATATTTATGATATGAGATATAGAACCACTAATTAAAAAATAATAAACCTATAAAATGATAATGACAAGGCCGACCAGTCACCCCAAGTAGCACCCGTTCACGAGTTTGACGCATGGGTCAGCATTATGTTTTCTATTTATGTACTTGTATACTTAAGGTTCATTTCCGAGCATCGCGGCCTATCGCGAGCCGCTCGCGGCTTACGACAAGCGGCTGTCGCTCGCGGCCGATGCGACAATATTCACAGTGCGCGCGCAGGCCTACGACAGTCGTCGGCCGCGCGCGTCTGTCACTTACCTCAGCCGCTTGTCGTAAGCCGCGAGCGGCTCGCGATCGATCGCGATGCACGGAAATGAACCTTTAGGGCCTTTGTAGCCTTTAATAAATGGTTATTATTATTATTATGTATTTTTTTGAAGATCTCTCTCTCTCTTTCTCTCTTTGAAGTCGGACCTCTATGTCTGAAGATTGTGGTCAGGGTTGAATCTGGAGAAATGTATTATCTGTCTAAACTCGTTTCTGGACGTCTCATTTAGACGACAGTTTTTTTTTAAATATTAAATTGCTGTAATTTTGAAAATTCGACCGTAAATGGATAAATTTCTAATCGAAGAAAGTATAGTAGTAGGCATCAAGATAAGTTATGAAAAAATTGCCACAATTTCATAGTAAAGAAGTGGTAGATTTGTATAAAAATATAACTTTACATGTTTTGTGTTATGTACACAGAATAAAGTCAATTGTCCATAATTTATCAAAAATGTCGAATAAACATAGGTACAATTATTACAATTTAAATTGAAAGTTCACAAAGCGTTTTCCATTGTCTAACTCGGATTTATTGTAAAATATATTGCAATTCGCCTTGAAACATACAGTGCGGTTCATTTTAAGCCGTAAATATATATTGCTGTAGTGAAATGAAAATGCCATTCGGTTTATATGGCTCAGTTTCATATGCGCTATTGTTTTGTTTAAATCTAATATTTACAATAGAAATGGTAAACATTGCACTGAATTTACCGGTACAGGATTTTAAACACCAAAAGTGGATTAAGTTATTATATTGCTGGAGCAGCGGTGTTCGACGTTGTTGTGGGTTCGAATCCCACTTGGGAAAGAGTTTTGTGAAATCCTTGAATGTTGGTTCCGAGCCTGGTGTGTGCATTTTTTTAAAGATAATTGTCTATGAGTCCCAAATTACTAGCCACAAGCCCTGTCAACCCCTCCAAATAAGCTCAATGGCTTGTATTAGGAGTGAATAGAGAAGGAGAGAGAGAGAGAGAGCTCAAGTCCGATGTCTTAATCTAATGACTGGCATACAATGAAGCAGGCGGCGATAGCCTATTGGTGACCGCCGCTTCATTGTATGTTTTGAAAATTCCAAGATACAGTACTTGCATCCTTTTAATGGAGCCTTTAAAAAACAAGAAAAATGCTTCGAAAAGCCGTTTGACAAAGCTAAGCTATTTTTTTTGTTTTTTAAAGATTACTAGCAATGTTAGGATTGGGTTCACGTCGGTAGTATAAAGGGTAGGATTCGATTCTGCGACCTCACGATTACGAGATCGATGCCTTAGCCATTACTTTCAGTATGCACTAAAAAAATATCTTCATATTTATAACTTCATAACCCAAGATAAATTAAAGTCGCCGAGTTTTTAATCTGTAAACAGTTTTGTTTACAACACGAATTATATTAAAGAGATCCCCTTGATTAGCATAATATTTTTTATCACAATATGCTTTTGCATAACTTTTATAGGCATAATATTTCTTTGACATATTGATTTAGTAGGCATAATTTTGTTTAAGCTATATTATACATGTGACATTTTTTTTACAGGAAATTCACCGTCGCAATCTGGGAGTGAGCCAAAGCCTTCATGTATAACTAAACCTAATGATCCAAACTTAGACACTACAGTTAGCAAAGAGTGTGATTGAGAAAAGTATTAAATAGTGAACTTGGATTAAGCCGTGGCTTATAAAAAGTGGACTTATCGCGGCCTTAAGTGATGTAGGCACGTTTATTGGCCTTTACTTAATAAATATCGGCCTGGGACAGCGTGGTTTTGAATAGTGTAAAATATTTGTGATAAAATTTGTCAAAAATTGATTTTGTAACTTTGAAACCCGTCCGTTTAAATTTTTGTTTTATAAATTGTTTAAAATTTTTGTTTTTGTAACATTTTTTTGTTTATTTTTTGCTGATTGTTCATTTTACTTACCAATTGATTTATTGGATTTGTTTATTCATCCGTGAGAAATAGATTTTAAATTATTATTACTGTAAAAATGTCAATTTGATGGAACGAAAAGTATATTGTAAAGTAGTTTTGCATCTTTCACAAGATGTATAAGACTGAATTTGTGTAGATACTCCCACACATTTAGATAAAAAAAGATTATCGTTTACTTACCATTACAATGTTATTTATGTTTATAATAAAAAAATAGATACATTTCAACACAGTTTAACATTTTTTTTATTGTTTCATAACGGAACGTTTTTGCTAAATATTAATTATTTCGAACAGTTTAGGTAAGTATATTTCTAAATTTTAATTGATAATTGTAAAATGAGACTTTGTAGCTAAAATAATATTAAATTTAGGTTTGTTGTGATTGTAAATATTGTAAATAAAGTATGTTATACGAAACGTTGCCATACTAGTTACTTAGTTATTAATGTGTATTTAAGAAAATGATGATTGTCACGAAATCGAGCTTTTATGTTACGAACGATATAATTACTTATAATTTAATTAATTGTTTTTCTTTTCTAAATTGAAAGAAAACGGGTAAATTGAAATATGTAAAAGGGAGATTTTTCACTTTAAAAGTGGAGATGATAATGTAAAAAAAATATGTTAAAAATGGTGTGTAAGTTAATATCTTTGAATTGTTGATTAAAAAATAACATAAAAATAATAAGATTTATTGATTGCTTACTCGTGAGGGAAAAGCGATGTTGTTTAAATGTAAATTATATAAAATATATGAATATTAATACTTAATGTGATAACAGAATGTTGCTTGGAAATCACTGTTTTATTAAGTTCTAACAAAAGTATTGCCCTGATTCGGCCTAAACTAGTAATTATACTTAAATAACTGAAATTACAATACTTTATATAATTTTCAGAACCTACTTGCTTTACTTTTTCATTTAATTTTGCTAATATTATTAATAATATTGTAAATCCTTTAGAATTTTTAAATGAATGTTACACAAAAATACTTCATAATTATATTTTTTAATTATGTTTGAAACAGACCAAAATTGCGGACTAGATTTATATTAGCTTATTTTTAATTGTAAAAATAGTAACAGGATTAGATTTTATAGACATTTATTTGAGGACATCCGCTATTGGACACACAATTATACATACTTAATATATGTTTAATGGTACCACGTTACATACTGTGGTACTATTAAAAATATATTATATTATATGGTAACATTATAAATATCTGTCATTTATTATTTTTTAATACTTTTTATTATTTACAGCTATTATTTTGTGTATAATTTCACTGCTATAACATAAAAGTATCTCTCTATAAGGTAGAAATCTGCCAATTTTGAGTTTAAGATGTAGCAGATTTGAAAAGTGTTTGTTTTTTTTATTTTAATAAACAATTTAAAATCTTATCCTCATTTTTTGTTAAAATTAATTTATGAACTTCTAATGCCCAGAAGTGAAATTTTAATCATAACATTCAACCATGTTATACATATTTATAATTATTACAGCATGTATCCGATTTCTATAAAGGTATAGTATGAACACGACAACAATAAACATGATCAAACAGCATTTATTATTTTTTATTTTGTGATAAGTTTTTTTCCAATTCCGGTTTAATTCCGTTCCGCTTCCGCTGCAGGTGCTAAGACCTTAATGATATTATTTAATGTTCTATAGCGGATGTATGTTCTGTCACCTCGAACATTTATTTGTATTCTGTAACAAAAATATTAGTATTTTGTATGAACATAAAGAAATAATTGGATTTATTGATTTGTGATGTAAAATTGATTTGGAATAATAAATGTGAGTTTATACATTATGGTTTTTATTTTTATCTCTTTTTTACTTAGTTATTCAGATTTTGATCAGTCTTCCATAGAGACACATACCTCTTCTCTAAAAGAGGGCACGGATTATAATAGGGCCTTACTACATGGGTCCATTCAATACCTACATTGCAAAAAACCTATGTAGTAAATACCTACATCTACTTCGCATTCTGGTTTTTTTATTTTTATTATCTTTTTTATTTTTTTAAAAGGACTACTCCCGCAGTACCTCCAGTAGCAAAACCTGTGTCGCGGGGGACTTTACAAACATACAAGTCACGGACACAAAGTACACCCAGACCCGGAACAACAATTTGTGGATCACACAAAGTAGTGTCCCGTGTGGGAATCGAACCCACGACCTCTTGCGTAGCAGTCGGACACACTCCCACTGCGCCACAGAGGCAATCAAATATATGTATAGATTAAATCACATAGAGACAGTTCTTGCGCGCCACGTATTAAATTTTTCATTCTTGGGTATGGCATTGAAGCGTGGACTATTACGGTAACGACTTGTAAGAGAATACAAGCTGTCGAGACGTAGGTCTATAGGAGAATTTTTAATCTTATACTAATATTATAAAGCTGAACAGTTTGTTTGTTTGAACGCGGTAATCTCAGAAACTACTGATCGGATTTAAACAATCTTTCACTGTTGGATAGCCCATTTATCAAGGAAGGCTATAGGCTATATAACATTACGCTACGACCAATAGGAGAGAAAAGTTGCGCGGGACAGCTATTTACTTATTTATGGAGTATCAATATCGATCCTAAATGGTGTACCTATATATATAACAGAACCCACCCAGTATGGGTGTCTGTAGTAGGTAACTAATTTTATTAGCACCCCAAATTTGCACTTTCATATCGAAATTTAATAAAGCAGTTAATGTTATGGAATTAAATCGTTTTTGCAAAAACTATGAGAAAACTTAATAATGCAATGAGATTTGCATTCATTGCTGGTGTAATACTTCTACCCACTTGGTTGTAGATGCTCGCAATAAGTACGTCACCATAAAAACCAAACACAATCTTTGTAACACCATCAAACAGCTACTGAACCGCAAAATCCCGTACAAACACTATTGACTTTCCCAGTGACGGGTAACGCGATGGGAACGGACACCATATAAACAAAAGATCGATCACGAGTCAATATTTGTACACAAAGAGAGTACGGTTTTAGAAAATAGAGTGCATGTTCCTGTACGTATGTTTTACGATTACAAATAGTCTTTGATGGTGTGAAGATGTGATTGATTGATGTATTGCTACAGAAGTCGTTTTAGTGAGTGTCTATTAGGTTGAAAAGAAACATTTTCACTATTTTTCAAGGAAATACAGATTACTAAGAAAAACACATTTTTTACAATGTTTTTTTTCTTTTTAAAAAATAAATAGCCAGGTGGGATGATGGTCCCACATTACTAGCAATCCTGTTAACCTCTTCAGCTAAGTGCAATAGCTTGTGTTAGGAGTGAGTTCGCATCGGTAGTATAATGGTTCGAATCCGCGAGCTAACAAATGCGAGACCGATGCTTTAATCATTAGACTATCGCCGCTTCAAAATATCTTTTTTCAAAATTTGATTGACACGATTTTAATTGTGATATTAAGAGAATCTTGTTTGAAATTGTTGAATTCAAGAGAGATTTTTTTTTTGAAGATTGGTTGATTGATGGCGCTACAGAAGGCGTTTTAGTAGGTGTGTGTTGGGTTGAAGCGTAGTTATTTTGTAAATTTTTGAGGAATTGTAAAAGAAAAAAGTGGTTACGTATTTTTTTTAGTTTTCAAATTTAATTGCCTAGCTACATGCCTAATACTTTTTAGCGAGACAGCGAACGCGCTTGTCTTTACCCGACTGCGGAGGAGGGATAAGTGTTTGACGCGTATGTATGTATGTTTTAATGTATACTTCCTATGTTTCTATGTTTTCAGTATTCATTTATATTATTCAAATTACCTACATTAGTTGGTCATGGTTTAAAAATTATTCCATATTAATTCATTAAAAAAATACTCGAATTACCGACAGCTTGTTTATACATTGTCAATGTAAATTTGTCAATTATGTTGCTATACTTAGATCGTGAGGACTGGTGAGGACCCACAAGTCTTGTTTGTACAAGCAAACATCAAGATTTAAATCACTAAATGAGTGTATAGGTTAGAACTTAGAACGTAACAATTTTCAAGAAGTTACAAATTGTAACTTTAAAAAGTATTTAATGTCTAAAGTTTTTAATTGTTAAATTAAAAAAAGTAATAACCAAAATCGTCTCCATACTAAATATTTCTTATTGGCTGTTTATCTTTGTGAAAACCGAAAACTTTTTTCGGTTTACTGCTTTAATTTTTTGTTACTTTTTTGTGCAGTCTTAAAGATTTGAAACACGGCTTGAAACTTCATAGCAAAGGACGTCCATACTCCTACCCGGTGTTATAACACCTGTCATAGTTTTGAATAAAAATAAATACATTTTTAAAATAATTTAGGTTTTATTTATACATAACAATCATAAGTTGCAAAAGAAACGGAAAAAATATTAATTGATCGCTTTAAATAAAAAAAATAGAGTAAATGGGTTAATAGTAGAATTTAAAAACTATAACACTCTTTTTATTTTCTTTTTTTATCTATGACGCATTGTTTGTTTATTTAATAGTCGAAATGGAAACAGTGGAATTAAGCAGCAAATCTCATTTGGCAGATGTTCTATGTGGTTGTTTTTATTTTCAATTATTATTTTTTTAATTTCAAAAACTTTGTTTCATTAAAATTCAATAGTTTATGTTCAATTTTTATAAAATATAAATTGCAACGCAGCGAAACTGAGTAACGAATACTGTGGACGAGACTTATTGAATTTTCATACTGATCATCTAGCTCGAGAGTAGTCGAGAGTCTCGAAATACAATATTTTATGTTAATAAGCGCCTCATCAACTAATTCAGACGTCTCAGTGTCTTGTACAATTTCTTCTACAATCTGTGAATAAAGAGGTATTTAATATATAGTTGAAAAAATCAATGAAAAAGTCTTTTCTTTGTACCAAAGCATTTTTCTTTGAGTTTTCGAATTTAAAAAGGTAAAATAGATTATAAAAATAAAAAAACACGCCTGTACAGAAAAGTTCTACCGACTGCATGAAATTATATAATTATGTAGGGGGTCTTGTTTCCATCTTTTTTGTGCAGGTAGTTTTTTTTTTATTTAATACACCGCTGTAACATTACTTGTTACATCGGTATACTAAAAAGTAATAAATAAAAAAAAATATTATAAAAATAAAAAAACTCACCTGCACAAAAAAGATGGAAACAAGACCGTTTATCACAGCTATTGTCAAGAATTAAAAATTGAAAAAGAATGGTTGCTAACTAACTTTTTTAGTATTACAGTCACAACCTTGTTTACCTTTTTGAAATGCTTAAGATGAGCCCTTTAATTTGATACCCATACCTATTGCAGTATTCAAAACATTTTTTTTCACACCTCTTTATTTTGACATCTAACAGCCGCCATGTTTGTTTTTTCAAACGTCACTTAATTATAAGCACTTGGGCGATCAAGACGAATCCAACGACGTCTTAATTGTATAAATCCGTTAAGTGGATTATGAGATATCAGGTAATAAAGAATATTACATACATACAAGATATGAGCGAAAAAAAAATAATTATATAAATAAAAAACCCGCCTGCATAAAAAAGATTGAAACAAGATCTCCTACATAATTAAATAATTTCATGCAGTCGTAGGCATTAATGAATCTCGATGAACTTAGTGAAGTGCCTCCGACTGCATGAAATTATATAATTATGTAGGGGATCTTGTTTCAATCTTTTTTATGCAGGCGGGTTTTTTATTTTTATAATTATTTTTTTTATTTAATACTTTTTAGTAGTTGTAATATGTACCCGATGTAACAACTAACTTTTATCACAGCTATTGTCAAGTATTGAATATTGAAAAAAGAATGGTTGCTAACTAACATTTTTAGTATTACGGTCATAATCATGTTATACTTTTTTGAAATGCTTAAGATGAGCCCTTTAATTTGATATCCATATTGCAGTATTCAAAACAACTTTTTTTTTCACATCTCTTTATTTTGACATCTCACAGCCGCCATATTTGTTTTTTTCAAATGTCACATATCTAAGAACACTCGGGCGATCAAGACGAATCTAACGACGTCTGAATTGTATAAATCCGTTCAGTGGATTGTGAGATATTAGGTAATAAAGAATATTACATACATACATACAAGATACGCGCGAAAAACATAACCCTTCTTTACAGTCGGGTAAAAACATAACCCTTCCTTACAGTCGGGTAAAAAGTCCGTTTCTACATAGTGAAACAGTGGTCTAGGGAGTAGGGCTGTACTAAAGCTATACCCTCGGTGGCCCAATAAGCTTTGGTCGGTCTATTGAGGTATTTGTAGTACAGCATTTTGCTTAAGTTGACGTAGCCTCCACTCGTCAGGGTTTTTTTTTTATAAATTTAGTCTATGCTATTTGATACACAGTACTCGTCAGGGTTAGACGCAGTTGGTTGGCACATAGATGACGGCGGTGATACCAGATTTAAAATAAAAGCTAAAAAAAGATTTTACTTTATTCGGGGAGCCTAAAACTAATTTCATAAATTGGAATAAATTTTAAATACGTATATGCTAATTACTTATATTAAACTTATAATTAAACGCTTCCTGTGGGATCTTGCATTTTCTAATGGAGTATAAAAAAAAATCCGTCATATAATGCCCGATTGAAGCACTTCGACTTAGTCACTCTTGATAAGAGGAAATGCTTTATGATGCTTTATTTGCATGTAAAATTTTCAAACAATATATTGACTGCCCCGTATTGCTACCTTATTTTAATTTGCGTGTTCCCTCAAGACTCCCACGCAGTTAAATTACCCCACTCTGTCCCCCATTCAGGCGGACTGTTTTAGGATGCAATTCGCCATTTGCAAGACTGTACAGTACAGTAAGGTTTTAAATCATTGCAGTGATCAAATAGACCTCTACTTCGATTCACTTGCGAAACTTAAATCTAGAATTCTGAATTGTTTGCTAGAGATATATTAAGCGTTGCAGTATTTTTCATTTTTGTTTTATGTTCAACTATGTATTTTTTTCTTTAATTTTAAAACTATAGTTTTTACAATGTTGGTATGTTTGTATGGTAGGGTTTCTTTAATTGTTACTCTTTTATTAGCGCATGTGGTGTTTACCTTTATGTGATTGTTACACTCTTTGTTGTATTTCACCTTTGTTTTTAATGTATTGTTAGTGTAAATAATTGTTGGTGAGCCTAATAAGCAGATAGGTAAAATAATAATTATAATAATAATTATTTATTTTTCCTCTCTCACACAGAAAATAGTTAACAGATGTTTCGAACAAGCTTCAATAGATTCAGATTCAATTGGAGTGTATCTGTGCGAGAGACTGGCATCTGTACTAGGTAAACCTGTATGACAGATTACCAGCCTCTCCTGACCCTAGATATGAAGGTGTTTGGTGTCATCTGCTTGATAGGTGTACTTTAGTTATTTTATTTGTGTGTGTGTGTGTGTGTGTGTGTGTGTGTGTGTGTGTGTGTGTGTGTGTGTGTTTGAGTGTAAGCTATAGTGTGTTGGATTAATATTTGTATTGTGGTTATGTACAATTCAGCTACGAAGGAACATAAAGAAGATTTTCCGTTTCTTCGTAGCTAAGAGATTTTAACCACGAAGTGACAGCCCTTTTACTTTGAAATTTTGTAAGTGAATAAATATGCACTTTCACATTTATTTTATTATATATATATATATATATCTACCCAAGAAACCGAAAAATCTGCCAGAAAAAGCCGTAGACTGCCTATTATCTGGTAGGGGACATACTTTATGTTTCAGCCGCTTGTTTGTATGATTTTTTTCATACGTAATTAATGAGTGCTGTTTCAAAACACAATTTAAAATGTACAATTGCCGTACCGTCAGCACATCCGAGAGGACATAGAGGTCTTTTGTAGGGTAAAGAAAAGGTAAGGAATTGCTTACCTTTAGGACTGCCCTTTGAGCTCTTTCCACGCTCAACATACCTGTTTTAGATGAGCCACCCCATACAGAGATGCCATAGGACAATATAGGTTGGCAAAGGGCTGTATAAACCATTTTAATGATATTTTTGTCAGCAACTTGACGTAGAGTTTTAAAAATAAAGATGAGTTTACGAACCCTTGTAGAGAGAAGGTCTAGGTGATGGTTAAAGTTGAGACAATTATCAATCATGACACCAAGATATTTAATGTGAGTGGTCCTAGTTATATGATCACAAGTACATGATTGATTGAGTAAGCAACGATGAGCAACAATAGAGTACTTATTGAACAGGTCATCAGAAGTGTTTCTAATTTTGAAAGGTATGTATTTTGTTTTATCTACATTTAGTGTTAATCTATTTTTTTCGGAGCCATTTGGACACGGTATTGAATCCTGATTGTGCAAAAGCATAAGTGTCATCCCAGGTTTTGCCATGAAATATTAATACAGTGTCATCCGCAAAGGTTACCACTTTACAATTTTTTAACCTAATATTACATAGGTCGTTTATATACGTGAGGAAGAGGCTAGGGCCCAACACGCTGCCCTGCGGCACGCCAAAAGCAATAGGAAGGTCATCGCTAGTGATATCACCAACTTTTACTCTTTGGTGTCTGTCGGTAAGGTAGTCAGTGAATAATTTGTGTTGCATGTCACGAACCCCTAGCCTTTCCAGCTTATCTAAAAGAAGAGAAACAGAGACTGTGTCGAATGCTTTTTTTAAATCCAAAAATATAGCTATGACCTTGTTTTTTTTGTCTAAGTTGTATACAATGTGATCTATTAATTCATGAACAGCGTCGTTGTTGAGGTGGCGGTTCTGAAGCCGGGTTATTGGGATTTAGATAAAAGATTTTTGGATTCAAGATATCCCATTAACCGGTTGTTTAATAGTTTTTCTACTAGTTTAGATATGGTGGGTAAGATAGAAATAGGCCTATAATTATCAACACAGGCTCTGTCTCCACCTCCAAAATATTAAAAAAGGTAACAAAAGTTAACACTAAAATACCAGAAATCAATATTTACAATTAAAATAAAACGAGTACTTCAGCTAAGCCAAATTCATCCGCCCAATACTGGCGCAGGCGCCCAAATTATGTTATATACACATAGGTAACTAGCTGTAGATATGTTATTTTACGTAACCATTTTTTCGTGCAGATTTGTTATAACGTCTCTATATGTAAACCTCATTGTTGTAACTTATCTATACCTTTTTGCTTATAACATCCTTGATTATATCCTTAACTAGCTGTCCCGCGCAACTTCGTCTGCGTAAATTTTCCCCGTTTTTGCAACATTTCTCATTGCTGCTCCGCTCCTATTGGTCGTAGCGTGATATTATATTGCCTATTGCCTTCCTCGATAAATGGGCTATTTAACAGTAAAATAATTTTTCAATTCATTCGATCCGTAGTTCCTGAGATTACCGCGTTCAAACCAACAAACAAACTCTTCAGCTTTATAATATTAGTATAGATAATAAACCTTATTGTACCATTATTACTGTAATATAAAAAACTGGCAATACAGATTACACCCACCTTAGAGCAATTTAACGCAATAAACGTCCGCTTCATAACAAATTTGTTAAAAAAATGCCCGCAAGGAATTCTGAGCAGCAAATTAGTTACAAATTCGTACAGAATTACATAATGATACCTGTAAATGGCGGTAAAAATGAGATAAAATTTAATATCATAAATAACACTTGTATTTTATAATTTCAATGCCTTTTCATTTGGTCACGATTAATGTCGTCCAAGCCCTTATTCAATGCGACCAATTTATTTCACACTGTGAGAGTCCTTGCGAATATGGCAACATTGGACTGTACACTGACCTCTGTAGTAAGACATGCTTCCATCGAAAATACTTCCAATTGATTTTATCCTTTTTAAGGTCATTTGTCAAATCAAATAGAAGTGTTTGACATACTCAACACTCAATCTTTTTGTTTTTTACCTGTATTGTACACATTAAATTTAAAGTTATATGATTAAGGAGAGAGCCTGAAAATCTGTCACACAGGTCTTGAACCCATCACGGACTCCAGCTCTCATAAGGTTTATATATAGTACACCTAGCAAAATAATACTCGCTATTGTTCAATTTATGTAACCTTTGAGAGATTTTTTTTTATTATTATATTATTTTTAATTGTGTAGCAAGAATAACAATAAAGTTTGTCTTATGTGTCAAAAAAGTTCACAGGACGGTCATTCGATTTGACATTTGAACTTGCTGTCACTTTGTACGGGGTAGCCAGTCTAGGTCATCAACAGTTTAGATGTCAGTACAATTGATATTCAAGAGGTAATAGTTTCGGTTTTAGGAATGTGTGATCTACAAATGTTGTTGTTTCGATTCCAGACGTAATAGGTAGGGGCAAAAGTATTTTCGTATTTTGCATGTATTGTTAGTAATCAAACCTCTTTGGATGTAGTGAATGTAACTGGCTGGTTTTAATACCATTAAATGTTGACATTCTGAAGATACAATAAATAAATAAAAAACTAGTCCCGCCATTTTTCAATTGTATTTTAAAAGCAAGCAAAATAACGAAGAAATTGGGTACATTTTAAAGATATATTATAAAAAAGGTAAAAATGCGACGAACGCCACGAATAAAACGAGATGGCCAAAACGTGCCCCAAGATGCACAAAAATGTAAAGTATTGCAATAAGTTTATAAAACTTAGCAAGGAATTTTGTATAACTATTTACCTTTCATAGCAGTTGCTGAAAAAAGGGCTGTTAGAGAAAACTGTAAATTAAAGTATTAAAGCTATGAAAACGTAATAAGATATTTATAATACTAGCGTATGTATTAAATAGTAATAAGTTATAAGAACACATATGTAAAGTATAGGCTAATAACGAATGGTCATCTGGCAACACTGCCTACGCTATGACGCAATATGCAACCATTGTATTGTACAAGTCGTATGTCATTAAAAAACCGCTTACTTATTCCAATCCAATGTTTTATTAAGAACCTAACGTTACATGGTGTCAGAGTGAAACAAAGTTCCAAACAAAAATCAATAAGTTAGATAGTTGTACAACGTGCTGGAAAAATTGGTTACAACAATTTGAGTGGTATGCTACTGCTATTCAACTTGATAAAAAGCCAGCCGAGGTCCAAGCAGCAACATTTATGGCTGTGATTGGCTCAGATGCAATCGAATTAAACAACAGTTTCAATCTCAATGACAATGAAAAAAATAACCTGCAAATCGTCAAAAATAAGTTCAAAGAATATATCGCGCCAAAGACAAACATATCATTTGAAAGATATATATTTTTCAAGATAGAACAAAATGAAGACGAACAATTTAACGAGTTTTTAACTAAAATAAAAACTCAGGCAAGCAAATGTGAATTCGACAATCTACTTGACGAAATGTTAAAAGACAAGATAGTATTTGGAATTAGATCTAATCAAGTAAGAGAGAAATTATTAACAGAAGACAAACTAGACTTGACAAAAGCGATAACTATCTGCAAAACCAGTGAACAAGCTTCTAAACAACTGGACGAGTTTGAAGGTAAAAATAAAGTAGAAAAAGTCTCAATAGTGAAAAATATGAATGCCAAAAGAGGACAAAACAAGAATTTTGACTGTAGAAGATGTGGTACAAACCATAAACCGAGAGAGTGCCCAGCTTTTAACAAACCATGTACTAAATGCAATAAATATGGTCATTTTGCTAAAATGTGCAGAACTAACAACAAATATGATACTAAACAGAAGAATAGAGTGAATGCATTAGAAGAAAGCTCAAATTCAGAAGACGATGTATACATATCTGCCATAAGTGCTGGAGAAAAGAAAAATTGGACAGAAAAAATACAAGTTGGTAATGTTAAATTTACAGTTAAACTAGATACAGGAGCAGAATGCAATGTACTACCGAGACATTTGATAGACAAAACAAAAGCAAATATGAAAGCAAGCCGGACAAGAAACTAAATAAGTTACACAGAGGATAAAATGGCAGTTTTGGGTGAAACAGAGTTACTATGCAAACTGAAAAATACAGAAACAAACATTGTATTTAAGGTAGTTCAAGAAAAAGTTACACCAATCCTCGGACTTGATACCTGTGAGAAATTAGGACTAATTGCAAGAGTCAAAACTTTGAAAGAAAGTAAGTGCACAGGAGATATATTTGAAGGTTTGGGCTGTTATATGGATTATGAGTATGATATTGACCTGATTGAGAACCCAAAACTTGAAATAAAACCGTCAAGAAGAATTCCACATGCTATAAGAGATGAGGTAAAACAAGAACTTGACAGAATGGTGAAGTTAGATGTCATAAAACCAGAAACAGAGCCTACTCCTGCTGTAAGCCCTATGGTAGTTGTCAAACAAAAAGGTAAAATAAGAATATGTATAGATCCATCAGATGTGAACAAAAATATCTTGAGACGTCATTTTCCACTTACCACAGTAGAAGAGATTACTGCTGACATCAAAGATTCTAAATTCTTTGCACTGTTTGATTGTACAAAAGGATTCTGGCAAATTAAGCTATCAGAATGAACACAAAAAATATTAACATTTGCTACCCCATGGGGAAGATATTCGTTCAAGAGGCTCCCCTTTGGAGTGTCGTCAGCACCTGAAATATTCCAAGAAATTTTGACAAACGAGATGGCCAAAACGTGCCCCAAGCTGTACAAAAATGTAAGGTATTGCAATATGTTTATAAAAATAAGCAAGGGATTTTGAATTACTATTCACCTTTCATAGCAGTTGCTGAAAAAAAATCAAGATTTTTAGAAAGTCAAGCGATTTCCTAATTTTGATTTCGCTTTGACACATCTTTAATGTTGCCATATAATGTTACCAAAGATCAGATTAGGGAAAAACTGTAACTAAAAGCATTACAGCTATGAAAACGTATTAAAATATTTTTTATACTAACATAAGTATTAAATAGTAATAAGTTATAAGAACATTATGTGTGAAGTAATTTTAACAACCAACCTTTTATAAGTAATGTACTATTACATATATTAATAAAGTACGGGGACACTTTCAGATGGGGTCATTTGAATTTTGTACTAGCAACACCAATAAACCGGCAAGAGACAAAACAATCAAACTGTCATTTTTATTTCATGGACTTGACGGTACTCGCCGGCTTTCTATTAATGTTCGCTTCATGTTTGATGTTGTTAATCATTGTGTATTGTTTTGTGTTGTAATACCTTTATTTTGTAGTGTTGTAGCCCCACGCGAGTGCTCCAATAACGATGCATGATTATAAACGGCGCAATAAATCAGATAAATATGGAAATCAGACCTTTTACAAGACAAGCGCGTAATTGTGGTATCGCTATTTGAGAACATATCAGGCAGCATTTGATGTCATAATTACCTCCTGATATGACTGAACATGTCTATCAGGAGTTTTATCGGGATAGGGATAAAATATTAGGATGCTGTAATTGTGTTGTTGGGAACCGGACGGTTGGGTGTTGTGCACATTTACTTATTAACCGTTCTTTCACGAGACCCTCAGGATGGGATGGGCTAGTAACATAACTTTATCCGTCACTACACGAAAAACTACATAGGTATCATTCATATGATTACTCATATCTTTATGCATAGTAAAATCATGATGAAAGGCGACCGATGAAATCTACTTTTTTGAACCACCATAACATTTGTCCACGACTGCGGAGCTAAATGCGCCTTTATTATTTTTTATATAGAAGATCTGTTCTTTCAAATGACATAGATTTCATGTTTGTACGTTTTGGGGCACAGTCCCATACAATTTTTGGCCATCTCCTTTACTCAGTAAATTCAAAAATGTGAGGGTATCAATTGATAACATTTTCATACATGCAAAGAGCAAAGAAGAACTACGCAAAACTGTTGGTGAAGTGATCGAAGTTCTAAATAAATCAGGCTTCACACTTAACAAAAACAAGAGCATCCTTGAAGCACAAAGAATAAAATTCTTAGGACACATTGTTTCAGCTAACGGATTAGAAGCAGACCCGGACAAAGTGGAAGCCATACAAGTAATGAAAACACCAACAAATAAAACAGAGCTACAAAGACTACTAGGAATGATCACTTACCTAAACAAATTTATCCCTAACATGTCGGACTTAACAAATCCACTAAGAGATTTACTACATAAAAATGCAAGTTTCACATGGGAAAGTCATCACCAGGAAGCGCTCAACAAAATAAAACAAGTACTACAGAGTCCCCCAGTACTCAGGCTATATGATGTTAACAAACCCGTAACTTTAACTGTAGATGCAAGTTCAAAAAATCTTGGAGCTGCACTTCTTCAAGAAGGACAACCAATAGCATATGGAGCAAGAGCACTATCAAAATCCGAACAAAACTATCCACAAATAGAGAAAGAAGCACTAGCTATATTGTTTGGATGTAAGAAGTTCCATGAATATATTTATGGTAAAGAACTAACAGTGGAATCAGACCACAAACCCCTTGAAACAATTTTCAAAAAAAACATACAAACGGCTCCAGCGAGGTTGCAACGCATAATGTTTAGTCTCTCACCATACTCACCAAAAGTTATATTTAAAAAGGGCACAGAAATACCTTTAGCAGACTTTCTTAGTCGTGACTGCGATGCATCAAACCTGAAATATGAGCCAGAAGAAAATTTAAAAATTGCTGTTATACTACCTATGTCACTGGATGCTAAAGAAGAGTTAATTAATGCTACAAAAGAAGATTCACATTTACAGCTACTTCTTAAAATAATAATGCAAGGATTTCCAGAAAATGTCAATGATCTACCTACAGAACTACAACATTATTTTAACTTCAAAGAAGAACTAAGTTACGAGTATCTTAAAGGAATTATCTACAAAGGCAATAAAATTGTAGTACCAAAATCACAAACACCTAAAATGTTAAAGAACATTCATCAAGGGCACCTAGGGATACAAAGTTGTTTAAGAAGAGCTCGACAATTTCTTTACTGGAAAGGACAATATGATGATATTATAGTCAGGGGTTGCTCTATCTGTGAACATACACAAAGAGACAATATTAAAGACACTGTGCTAGTTAAACAGATTCCTACACTTCCATGGCAAATAGTTGCATCAGATCTATTTGAGTTAAAAGGAAAAACTTACCTTGTAATCTGCGACAGTTACTCTGGATACTTGGATTTTCAACAGCTAAAAGGTCAGACATCATATGAAGTAATTGAACAACTTAAAAGATGGTTTTCTGTACATGGAATACCAGAAGTGCTACAAACTGACAATGGAACACAATATATGTCTAGAGAATTCAAGATCTTTCAGAAAGAATGGAGTTTCAACCATGTTACATCCAGTCCACATCACCATCAAGGCAATGGGCTTGCTAAAAAAGCTGTTCAAACTGTAAAGAACTTACTAAAAAAATGCAGTATTGATAAGTCAGATGTTCATCTTTTCTTTATTAAACTGGAGAAATACACCACGAAATAATCAACTAGGGTCACCGAACCAACGGTTTTTTAGCAGAACTACAAGATCACCAATACCTACAAGTGATTACAATTTAAAACCAAAAATAATACAAGGAGTCACAGCTGAACTACAACGATTGAGAGAAAAGCAAGCTAACTATAGCAACAAACACACTACAAAACCAGTCAATTTTGAAATCAATGATAAAGTCAGACACAAAGTTGCTCATCGACATTGGGAAGGCGCGAGAGTGGTAGAAAAGCCTGAAGGTCTACCAAGATCAGTTATAATTCAAACAGATCAAGGCCAAGTCCTACGAAGAAACTACAGTCATCTACATAAGACACAAGCAGACATAACCAGCAACAGAGTGGTAGTACCAGAAACTAAATATGCTGATGAACCAGCTGTACAACCGGGTCCAGTACAACCTCAATCGCCAGCTGTTCCTGAATCACTCCCAGCATCTACACATTCATCACCAAGTACCCATAATCAAGTGCAGAAGTTAAGCCCAGCTCAAACAGCAATAGCACCACGATCATCAAAGTTTGGGCGAACAATTAAACCAGTAAATAGACTCAATCTTTAATAATACTTTAATTGATAATTATAAAAGGTTGCATTGTGTAATGTATCTTGTTACTTGGTTTAATGTATCACAAAAGTTGGGCAACCTGTATTTGTACTATTTAACATTTAATTGTATACATAATATAACTGTGTATAAAATAACTTTGTAACAATGATCAACATAACTAAGTAATACTATATGTAAATACTATAAATATCATAGTATGTAATCAGAATTAGTATTGAATTGTAATGCAAACTTTGAGTGATTTATGTTTGAGTTTAAACTAATTAAAACCAATGTTTCTAGCTTATTATATAGAAAGGGAGATGTAAAGTATAGGCTAATAACGAATGGTCATCTGGCAACACTGCCTATGCTATGACGCAATATCCAACCATTGTATTGTACAAGTCGTATGTCATTAAAACACCGCTTACTTATTCCAATCCAATGTTTTATTAAGAACCTAACGTTACAACATATATAAAGTAATCTTTAACAACCAACCGGATCAGTAGATCCTGAGATTACCGCGTTCTAACAAACAAACAAACTCTTCAGCTTTATAATATTAGTATAGATGTAATTAATAATATTAATAAAGTACGGGGACACTGTCAGGTGGGGTCATTTGAATTTTGTACTAGCAACACCAGTAAACCGGCAAGAGACAAAAAACAAACTGTCATTTTCATTTCATGGATTTGACGTACTCGCCGGCTTTCTATAAACCTTTATTGTAAACATACATATTAAAGATATTACAGACACAGAATAAACCATCACGGTCATCACACAAAGTTTTATCTTGAGTGGGAATCGAACTCACGACCTCCGGCTTAGCTGTCAGGATCACTAACCAATAGACCAACAGGCCATGTATATTTCAGATATTCCGGCGTCCGTCCGGTTTGGTCGCCATACATTCTCCGCCGGATTATCCGGCGACCGGGTACCCGGCACTGGAATGAAACAGAAATTTTCATACGTATTATAAAGCATTTTTTGATACTATTATAAAGCATACAGAAAAAGAAAGGAATATAAATTCTCCAGACGACAAAGTTTGATGTTTACATTTTTTAGTAAATTGTATCTGTAAAATTATTGCACATATTATTAAAAGAATCATTATTGCCTAAGTACCTTTTGATAACTTCGCCTATATTGTTTTCTTGCTACCTATCCAATTATTTATAACTAGCTGTCCCGCGCAACTTCGTCTGCGTAAATTTTCCCCGTTTTTGCAACATTTCTCATTGCTGCTCACCTCCTATTGGTCGTGGCATGATGTTATATATCCTATAGCCTTCCTCGATAAATGGGCTATCCAATAGTTAAATAATTTTTCAGTTCAAGCAAACTCTTAAGCTTTATAATTTTGTATAGATTTCCCATATCTTTCTAGGGTTACCGTTTCATTTATTATTTCTCCTTGCCTAAATTTATTTCTAAATCGCTATATATAGTCTAAGCCTTTTTATACTATTGTTAGGTGACTCCTTCTTAGTTGTTCCGGTCGAAAACTGATATCCTGGGGTATCAGTTTTATTTTATAATATTTTCTATTCCAGTCTGATTCACCATGCAGGGTATCACAAATAAATTAAAAAAAAATATTTCGGCCTAATACCCTAGTTATCTAATAATACATTTTTGGGACAGTCAGCAACAAAATAAACGTACTGGGTTTATTGAAATACACATGTTCGTTTTTTATTGTAATGGAAACGTGTATGTTAGTATTTAGGAATAACGACTACCTTTTTGTCTTGGCCACTGCAAACGGTTTAATCCGTTTTTTGGGTAATAAATATCCTTTGAATGCGGGCTTAAAATAAATAATCCACAGTGAACAAAATGCTTTATTATGAAAATATATATATTACGGGTCTTAATCGCGTGAATAATTTAAGGATAATTAATTGGTTTATTGCCTGACGTTTCGACCGTATTGCAACGGCCGTGGTCACGGGTAGTCTACCCGTGACCGCGGCCGTTGCAATACGGTCGAAACGTCGGGCAATATACAAGGTATTTTACCTTAAATTATTCACGCGATTAAGACCCGTAATATATATTTTCATAATGTGTACAAATCGCAAAAGTTTATCAAAAATGCTTTATGTCTTTATGTTCATGGTACGTCCCCAGCTCACAACAACGATGACCTGCGGTTTGTGTACTCCTTTTCACACTCATGAGACATTTTTTTGGTGCCATGAGAATTTCAAGAGCTTTTACTGGGTGGCGCAAAAGTACTGGCACTAAAGAAAATACTTTTTTTTTTTTATATGACATTTTCTGTCATTCTGTTGTTGAAAATTGTGTAGTGAACAAATGTAAAATACACTGAAAATAAACATGGACCGTTTTACTCCCCAAGAACGTGGAATAATTGTGTCAATGTTCTTACGGAATAATTCATCAGTGATAAGAACACAACGTGAATTTCGTCGACGATTTCCCCACCGTCCGGCACCGATTGGTCGCACAATTCGACGCTTTGCCACACGCCTTGAAGCAACTGGCTCAACATTGGATAGACCTAAGTCTGGGAGACCAAGAACAGGCCGTTCAGCTGAAAATATCGATGATGTGCGCGAAGATGTGGAAGAGTGTCTAGAAACATCAACGAGGCGACGTGCCACGCAATTGGGCATTTCCAGACGGACCCTGCAGCGTATTTTGGTGAAAGACTTAAAGATGTTCCCGTATAAAACTCAAATGACTCATCAGCTGCTGCCTGGCTGACCACCGAGCTCGTCTAGATTACTGCCAGCGCGTCATAAACCTCAACCTTGAAGAGGATGATTTTCCTTCAAAATTGGTTATGAGTGACGAAGCGCATTTCCATCTCTCAGGGCATGTCAATAAGCAGAATACTCGGTTCTGGGGCACTGATAATCCGCGCATTATTCAAGAAACACCTCTACACCCACTAAAAGTTACTGTATGGTGTGGCATCTGTGTTGACAGAGTGATCGGACCCTATTTTTTCGAAGACGCTGGAGGCAATGCGATAACTGTCACTGGAGAACGCTACGGAACCATGTTACGTGAGTTTTTGATACCCAGTTTGGACGAATTGGGGCTGGAGCACATCTGGTTTCAACAAGACGGTGCTACGGCACACACAGCGCGCGACACTATGGACTTAGTGAGGGACGCTTTTCCAGGCCGAGTTATCTCTCGTTTTGGCGATTTGCCTTGGCCTGCAAGATCACCCGATCTGACCAGTCCAGACTTCTTTCTTTGGGGTTTTTTGAAATCTCGGGTGTATGTGAACAAGCCACAGACTCTCGCAGCTCTAAAAGAAAACATTCGTCAAGAAATAACGAACATATCGCAGGAAGTGTTACGGCAAGTTATGCAAAATGTCATAAATAGGGCTCAAATGTGTATCAACTCTGGAGGTCACCATTTAAAAGACATCATCTTTAAATCCTAATGGTACGAAATTTAATGGCACAAATATACATTTAAAAAAATCTAAATCTAGTTTTCTAATTTAGAAAAAATGTTATAGCTGAACCAAATAGGGTCTTTACTTTTGCGCCACCCAGTACTATGCCCTCAAAGTGTTGCGTTTGTGAGTTGTCCGCCGTGGTCTAAATCGGTTAGGAGATCATTATACTAACCAAGACCAACAACAGATTTATTTTTCAACAATAGACCGTGGGAAGTCTTTATGAAATTAAATAAGTAATCTAATAATACAATAATATAATAATAATAATTTTTAATAATTATAATAATTTATTTATTTCACGCACAAGGTTCACATTTAGTTTTTATTCTAAAAATGTACATTAAACAGATAATTACTTAAAAAATAAAGGAATTGTCGTTGACCACTGTACTAGTATCAAACTGTGTTACAGCAGTCAGCTGCAGCAGGAAAAACATTAAAACAATAAATTTAACAAGAACATCGTAGAAAATATAAAAAAAAAACGACTACTCTAGTAACATAAAATATACACTTTTAATGTTTGTGATAATCATTTGGACCTGATCAAAAAAAAAAAAATTTAATATTAAATTCTAGAGAGACTTTAGGTATTATAAAATTATATAAACTACGAGTTTTAATCTCGTGAATAATTTGTTTATTGCCTATGCAATACGGTCGAAACGTCGGGCAATAAACAAGGTATTTTACCTTAAATTATTCACGCGATTAAGACCCGTAGTATATATAATTTTATAAAGTGTACATATCTCGAAAGTTTATCAAGACTTTAGGTAATCACGTCTAAATGTGACTTCCTTTGAAGATAAACAGAGTATTAAATGTTTGTTCGTTTCAAGGCAGTGTAGAACGTACCTATACATCTCGCTGTGGCTGGAATCCGTGACTATCGTGACCGCGTTACAAAGTGCTGATAAAGGATTTAAAATTACAAGATAGGTAAAAAATATAAATAATTAAAAGCAGGTCATCAACAGATTTTGATATTACTACACTTTTTTAAGATACAATAATGTCTTAAATCTATACTTTCTAAACTAATATTAAAAAGAGGCAAGTTTGTGAGTTTCTGAGGTTGTAGGGGGTGATATCTGGATCTACTGAACTGATATTGGAAAGTCGTTTACTAATATATCATCACGCTACGACCAATAAGAGCGAAGCATCTTTGAAAAATGTTGCGAAAGCATGGAAAAAATACGCAAACGATGCCTGTACGCACGGGTCTGCAATATTGGGGAGTTTATATTAAAATGGCCGGTTCGTGTCACGGGGTCTCTTTAGGTGCCTATATATGAACCACTACAACAATATCACCCACTACAATGCCATCACTTACTCGGTTTTAAGTTATTTCTTCTACTTTAAATCGATGTAGATAAATTAAATTAAAAAATATTTATGTACATGCAGGTTGAGCTATTTAAATAATTCTAGATATCACTGTACGTAACATTATATTATAAAGAAACCCATCGTTTCACAGAGGTGAAACCTAAACTACTTATTACATACAGTTGGTACAATTTTACTTAATATTTAACAGAATAATATTACAAAAGTAATCCAGTACGTTTGTCGTAAACCATAAGAGACGCGTCAACATGATAACCGAATCTTATCGTCTCAACCGCAGTTTTCTCGTTACTTATATTGCCACTCTTCATCACGAAATCTATAGGCATCTTATAAAAATGGTGACCATTCCACAGGCCACTGAAATTAACCGCTAAATGACCAAGTAAAAACGCTTCATAGGTAAACTCTATTTCCAAATAACCCGCATTTGCCGATAAAACTGCTGTCACGGCTTGTCCTGGTTTCAAGTTCATTTCCATACCACTGCTGGTACCGATAGTAACAGTTTCTGATTTCTGATCATTGATTCCCCATTTATCTGTGTAAGAATGTTGTATGTTACCTTTTAAGCTGACAAATTTAAGGTTTAATTCGCAAGAGACTCCACTTTCTTCTTTAAACTCTTTTTCCTTCGACCATGTTGTCGTCAACATATTTGTAACTGAGTGAGATATACCTGTATTTATTTTTATTGTTTCATTTGTCAGATTTTCAAAATCGTGAGATAACACAATCACTGGACGTTTGGAAATACTTTTCAATATTGTAGACTTTAAATACAAAGCTTTCTCCACTTGCTTAAAATTGTAACTTTT
This sequence comes from Herminia tarsipennalis, assembly GCA_945859575.2. Lineage (NCBI taxonomy): Eukaryota > Metazoa > Arthropoda > Insecta > Lepidoptera > Erebidae > Herminia > Herminia tarsipennalis. Next base: position 12,475,186 of record OX243857.2, read on the forward strand.
ATATAAATCACCCCACGGTGTTGGACTTTTAAAATATATGTCATTTGGCTCCGTACTGTTATAATGCTGTTTTATTGCTTCTTTAAGTTTTGAAATATCAAGGTTGAATAATTTTATATCATCATCAGTAATAATATTCATTTCCACTCCCGAAGAATTTACAGTTACCTTGCCTTCATTATCAACGTCCACATCTATAACAATTTTTGCAGTCACTATTTTTAACAATAGGTAACATATAAAAAGTTTTATGTTCATTTTGATGAACATAAACAAACTGTACACTTGAACCGATTAATAATTACTGAACTATTTCAGAAGTTAGTTTAGTATTAGTAGTTATCATTACAAAAAAATATATATTGTTAATATAGCCTAAGAGCCAGTGGCCAGCAGAATGCATGTATATCTCTATACTAAACATCAGAGGGACACTAACTAGGCTTAGTGGCGATCCATAGGTATACTCAGACAATACAGGTCTCACCATGTAACTCAGATAGTACAAATTAGAAAGCTAAATTTACAACGATATTTTTTTTCGGTAATAACATCATGGTCTGCCCTCTACCATGATGTTATTACCGAAAATGGTCCGACCTCTAAACCGTTATGGTGGTTTCGGATGGTAACCGAAATTTTACCACGTAAATTAAAAATCTCGGCTTAGTCACGTCTTGCGTTGCCTATAAGAAGCCACCCACACTGTTTCTGCTATTGTTTTTCAGTATTTTCGTATTCCTTTTAAACACGGGAACTTCAGAGTTCCCGTGTTTAAAAGGAATACGATTAAAATAACTCTGTCGTGTGTCTGTATGTCTGTCAAGACCCTTCTCCTTACATTAATTTCGTCTTGATACCTCTATGCATCCTCTTGGTCTTAAACCAGGGGTCACAGAGAGGGATCAAGTCGAAATTAATGTCAAATACATAGATAGGTCTGCAGCTACGTGAAACTGCGAAAAAAAACAAAATTCTAAGTAATCAAAAGATACGACTGTTTGTACAAATTTCAACCAAATTTTTACTCACAACAGAATCAAATTTATATATTACCTACTTAACAAATTATAATAGAATTGACATTTCAAGATTCTAGATTCGAATCTTGAAGTTTGACAAGAAGCAGTGTCATACAGTACAAATTTAGGATTTATTTGTAGTCAATCAGTTGAGTGACAGTGGCCCATATCGATGCATAAAATCAACATTTTATAACCGCAAAGTTTAAGAACACAGAATGTAGTCAAATTCGGGGCCTTCGGCTTCGTACAAATTTGTAGGTATGTATTTACATACATACAAATTTGTACGAAGCCCCCGAATTTGACTCAAATTTAGCTAGTTTTTTTAAATTATTAATAATAAGCATCATTTTTTTTATCTAAATGGTAGAATTGGTGTAAATGTATATAACCGCTGCCGGCTTAATAAGCTTCTCTCTGCTGTTTAGTAGGAATATATACTTATGTTATAAAGCTGAAGAGTTTGTTTGAACGCGATCATCTCAGGAACTACTAGTCCGAATTGAAAAAATATTTTACTGTTGGATAGCCTATTTATTGAGGAAGGCTATACGCTATATGACATTACGCTACGACCAAGAGGAGCGGAGCAGCAGTAAAAAATGTTGCAAAAACAGGGAAATTTTACGCACACGAAGTTGCGCGGGACTAGTGAGAGATAAGTTGAACGAAATTTGGCCTTGGTAATACATGCAGTGAGCTGGCCACTGGCTCTTAGACTAAATGATAAGCGAACGACTTTTAATATTTGTTATTGGGAAAACCACTTCGTAAGAAATGTAAAAAAAAACCAATGATGTTTAAATCCGGCTGAATCGAGATTCTTTTAAAACAAGCAAATGGGGATTGTGGGTCCCACATTACTAGCAATCCGGTTAACCCCTCCAGGTGAGCTCAATGGCTTGTGTTAGGAGTGGGTTGGCTTGGAGGGAACCGAGTCCCGCGTGCCACCACTGAGACTAAATGATAAGCGAACGACTTTTGATCTTTGTTATTGGGAAAACCACTTCGTAAGAAATGTAAAAAAAAACCAATGATGTTTAAATCCGGCTGAATCGAGATTCTTTTAAAACAAGCAAATGGGGATTGTGGGTCCCACATTACTAGCAATCCGGTTAACCCCTCCAGGTGAGCTCAATGGCTTGTGTTAGGAGTGGGTTGGCTTGGAGGGAACCGAGTCCCGAGTGCCACCACTGTGACTGCATTGTCCAGCTTGGGAGGGGCAGCGTCGAGTTCTCACCGCAGTGGTCGGAAGTGACCTCTCGTTACCGGCCGTGGTTCTGTCCATGGTCCGAAGCGAGGGGTAGTGGAATGCGGTCGCATCCTTCTGCGAGGACATCATCTCGCAGAAGGAGGCGGCGGAGCGCGTCAGGGAAGAGAGCTCCCTGGCGGATCCGCTCCGTCGCCCGCGAACCGGGCGGCGTCAGCGCGCATATCTGCGCCTGATACCTTAGGTGAGGCTGCAGGCGGGCGTACGGGGTAATCTGCCCTGCCCTCGGCCTTCCGTGGAGGCGCGGCACCCTGTGTGTATCCAGGGGCCGCGTAGGTGTGAAATGCCCGGAACGCAACAACATCGCGTCCGGGCATTGCCACTGGGCGGGCCACCGACGGCATAACAAATTCCGGCGGCCCGTTCGCGAAGGTGGCGGGAGATACACGGCTGGTTTTTTAGTGGGTGCAAACCCCACACTACCTCAAAAAAAAAAAAAAAGGGGTGGGTTGGCTTTACATCGGTAGTATAATGGATAAAATTCTAAACCGCGACCTAACGATTGCCAGTCCGATGCTTTACGGAGGTTTTCAATATTCAATCTATCGATCGATTTGGCTACTAGAGATATAAATTTGTCATAAGCCCCGTACAAAACATGTCAAAATCTCTAGGAGCCAAATCCATTAATAATAGGTTATTGAAAGCGGCCATTAGTCATTAAGCTGCCGCCGCTTAACATTTTATGTAAATACTAGATTTTGCCCGCGGCTTCGCCCGCGTGTATATCGGTTATCGCGATAGAATTATCGATGGATTTGGCTACTAGAAGTATATATCTGACATAATCTCCATACAAAATATGTCACAATTCTACCTTTAGTAGCCAAATCCATCGATAGGTAGATTATTGAGACCGGCCGTTAGTTTTTGACATTATTAGTTAGTTGAATGTTATGTATCAAAGGGATCTCCATAGTAACCTAAATTTTCTAACAAATAACAAAATGGCAGTTCACATCAAATAATTAATGTTATATTGTTGTAATTTTCGTTGAGGTCTCTAATTTACAAAAAATACAGCCTATGTTATTTCCTAATAACGTAGCTTTCTATTGGTGAAAAAATTTTCAAAATCGGTTTAGTGGTTTAGGCGTGAAAGCGTAACAAAAAAACTCACTTTCGCATTTATAATATTAACTAGCTGTGCTCCGCGGTGTTACCCGCGGTTTATTAGCCTATGTGTTAATCCAGGGTGTTAGCTAACTCTATACCAAATTTTATTAAAATCGCTCCAGCCAGTTTAGACGTGAAGAAGTAACAAACATACACACTCACACACTCACACACTTTCGCTTTTATAATATTAGTGTGATTAGGGTTGCGTCAGGTCTCGAACTTGACCCTTTTATCTTGTTATGACGTCGCATCAATTACTTAGTATAGATAATTCTGTGTGTGTTTGTATTTATGTCAAACAGTATTGGTTCTAGTACAGTGCCTTGAAGGACACCCCTTATGGTTAACCCAGCTTTGATTACAGCTTTTGGTAATGTGTTATGTGTGTTCTTATTAATTTTAAACTTAATACTATTTATCATGACATCTTACCAAAATTTAAAACAAAACAATAATTCTATGAGCTCAGAATTTATCCATCGTTTTATGGGAAGACTTGTCAAAGTTGAATAAAATAAACATCAAATCTTTTGTTGTACATAATGTTAAAAGTAGTAACAGTAAACATTACTATAGACGTGAATGTTGAAAATAAAGACAATGTACATTATTTAGGAGTAGGAAGGATATTATTGCTGGTAATGATTGAATGAATGAATTTCAAAACTATTATCCGCAATTTATAAAAAAACTGTGACGTTTCTTGCAGAATACAAATTCAGAAACTTCAAATTCTTCAGATTGAATGGTAACTTACAATATTCTTACACAACTAACGGCCGGTCTCAATAACGTACCTATCGATGGATTTAGAGGTAGAATTTTGACATATTTTGTATGTAGCTTATGCTCTAGTAGCCAAATCCATCGATAGTTAGATTATTGAGACCGGCCGTAAGTAGAATGCCAATGGCTTAATTGGAAGAGTTACGTCGATAATTTTCCATCGCTGGGATACCACCTTGGGAATCATATAAGTCCCTATTTAAAGAATATCGAATCCTTACACTAGTATGTATGTTTATCCTAGAGGCTGCTAAATTTGTTAAACGCAACCCTATTCTATTTTAAAGTGCCAAGGATTTATTCCACAGAAATACACAAAAACCCAAATAGAATTGTCTTGATAAATGTACCGAAGACAACTATGTATTTAAAAAATTGTACCTAATGCTATGTATGGACGTGTATATAACGCTATTCCTGATACTATCAAAGAATTACTATTTATGAGGCTTAGGAGAAATATGGAGAAATCCTTTTATTCAGTATCGGAAATAATCATTACGTGTATTTGTAAATTTATTTGTTTAAACGCAATAATCTCGAATATAATAAAATCTTTTACTGTTGGGTAGCAGGGCATTTATCAAGGGAAAAAGGGCTATACAACATCACGCTACGACCAATAGCTAGCTAGAACGGAGCAGCAATGAAAAGTGTTGCAAAAACTGGAAAAATTTATGTAGACTAAGTTGCTCTGGTCTAGCTGACCAGAGCAATCTTATATATATACTGAATACTGGATGCGATTTAATAGTTGTAGTAGACTTAACAGTTTTTTTTAAAGACGACTTCGGCAGTAGTGCAAGCTCTGTATCGCAGAGGAGTTTACAAACATACAAGACATGGACATTTTTATGCGTTTTATCGCGTGAAATATTTAAAGGCACGAACCTTTTATTTACCCGACGTTTCGATGGGATTGCACCGATCGTGGTCACGGATCGACTGATGCCAACTTGGAAATGGCTTAAGGTGTGGGGTTTTTTACTACGCACGCCTGGTCTTGAAACTTTTGATACATTTTACTGTCGGTACACAATACACTTACTACGTCTTTACACTGGGGCGCGATATCTGTACTGAACGACTGCATATCCCATTGACGTATAGATCAGGACTGCGCCGTAACCTCATAAAATTTACCACTCTCTAGAAAGAGGCAACGTTACTTTGTGGACAATACCTCAAAGAGGCCCTGTCTCTTTTTCGCGATTTTTTTCTCTCTTTCACGCTTTGCCATTAATTACTTTTTAATTGATAGCTAAAGCGCGGTCCAGGTCATACGTCAATGGTATATCCTAAGTCTATGGCAGCCTGACGCAAATTCCATAAAAAAAAATGATGTAAGGAAATTTACTGACATCGAATGACATGTTTGTCAAACTCGGACTGACATCTGGCTTTAGATAGAGTTCAAATAGAATAACACTTTGTCTCAAGGAGTTCTTTGCTATGTTCGTTAGCTACTATATGCTATAACAAAGAGAATTTAACACATTTTATATGTTAAGTACTCTTTGCACAACGAACAATCTAGAACGTACTGCCTCTGTGGCGCGGTGGGAGTGTATCCGACTGCTACGCAAGAGGTTGTGGGTTCGATCCCCACCCAGGATAAAACTTTGTGTGATGAGCACGATGGTTTATTCTGTGTCTGGGTGTAATTTATCTATAATGTGTATGTATTTAGAAATATATAAGTATGTTTAACAGATGTCTGGTTTCCTTAGGACAAGTTCTGCTTAGTTTGGGATCAGATAGCTGTGTGTGAGTTGTCCCAAGATATTATTATTATTATTATCCAAATATTATCATACAAGCCTCTACCGTACGTCTGTGGGACCCCGAGAAAAGGTTATTTGATTTGATTTGTTTTAGATTTTTTTTTCATTATGAAAATAAAATGAAATTGACCAAGTAGCCGCAGCCAGAAAGGACTCTAATAATTCCGTTACTCTTGCCAGAACTTCCGGAGAAAGGTGCCCGCATTCTTGACGGACATTCTCTTTGTGGGCTTCAAGAGTCTTATGACAAAGACTTGTGACTTCAAAAAACCCCACAAACAGAAGTCTAGAAGGGTCAAATCAGGAGAACTTGCCTTCTAGTGTAAATCACCACTACGAGAGATTAAGCGACCCAGAAATGCAGTCCTCAATATTTATTCCTTGTTCTTGAGGAGTATCACGATTTATATTGTGACGACTGCCTCTGTGGCGCGGTGGGAGTGTATCCGACTGCTACGCAAGAGGTCGTGGGTTCGATCCCCACCCAGGATAAAACTTTGTGTGATAAGCGCGATGGTTTATTCTGTGTCTGGGTGTTATTTATCTATAATATGTATGTATTTAGAAATATATAAGTATGTTTATCAGTTGTCTGGTTTCCATAGTACAAGCTCTGCTTAGTTTGGGATCAGATAGCGTTGTGTGAGTTGTCCCAAGATATTATTATTATTATTATTATGTCGTTTCCATATCACGGGACTATGGAGTCCCGGTCATTTGGGAGGCGTGCGTGGGGCCGAAGCCAACACGTAGAGGGCCCGTTAGACACTTTAATCTAAAGGCTATGTGACACAAACCGGCGAATATCGTTGTATACACTATATAAATGTACCCAACGACATTCCCCGGTTAGTGTAAAAACTATTGTCAAAAAGTGGTAGCTAAGAAACTGGGTTATGGAGGTGATGTGTTAGTGGAATGGTTAGCTGGTACTATTGAAGAACTATGGCGCCTGCCCTGCAACACATGGTAAAAACACACGGACAAATGGGCAGGCGGTGACTCGCCACTCACTAGATGGGCCCCCTTCTGGCCGCCACAGGCATACAGCCAAACAGGCGACAGGGAGCAACATGGGTGTGAGCAGCTTGGGGTGTCGGTGGGGGTCGGGTCAGTGAAGGCAAGCGGGAGACGAGGCCCTGACCGACTCTCTGAGGCATCGGGACCGCAGTGTCGCCACGCACATTCAGCTCGCCACAAAGCTGCCCTGCGGTTTTATTATTATATTATTATTATATATTATTGACGTGTATTTTGGATCTGTTCATAAATGTGAAAGCTGAACTAATATTTACCGCAATTTGAAATAAAATATAGGAACTTCCTGTAGGGTGATAACTTTTGCACGACCCTGTTTAAATAATTCTTCTGTAGGTATGTTTGTCATCTACCTCCTCCTAAATGGATGAACTTATTTGAATGAGATTTTGTGTTGAGATTTGAGTGGGTATAGTTTGAACATACAATTGAACCCGATTCACGTAAAAAAAAACAGTAAAGGCGAAACGAAGTTTGATGGGACAATTATTATTGGTACTTTACAAACTTTGACATTATTTATTTTTGTGTAGTAATAATTTTTGTTTTTAGGGTTCAGGTATGAACCTGAAAAGGATAAAAACGGCATCCTTTGTTGTCCACTCGTCAGCCAAGACTCTTTATCTCGGGAACTCGTTTAGGTATCTAGTTGAAATAAAACTATGTTTTCAGATTTCAGGGTGGCCATTGACACTGTAAAACATGAAACTTTTAAGTTAACGTAAAAACAGATATGGATGATGTTACAGTTACAATATTTTTGCATGACCATTATTTTTAAGATCTTTAAGTAACCGTTGAATATCAAATATATTCACGTTTAAAATGGTCAGGGGTTTGTGAAACGTGTTGTTGGCTTTTATGGGTTAAATCAACGCGTTAAAGACCTTTATTTTATTATAATGTTGGCACTGGCTGCTCCAAAGATAATTTTACATTATGCTTTGCTATAAGTTGTTTTATGTTTGCGTTTAAAAGTTGTAATGTTGGTAACAAGCGTTTTCTAAAATTGGTTGTCAGTTGCAAATCTGATGTTTTATCTGGAAACGTCAAAATATTTTTTTTTTCTTCTTCTTCTTCTTTCAGTTTTTGGCAATCTAGCCGTTTTAACGGCTAATTTCTGCCAGTGTCAAGTATTTAAGCGCTTATCAAAAGCACTAAGTCTCGTTCTTATTCAATTATCACGTATTCAAATCATTTTTTCCAAGATAAACTCGGAGCTGTAAAAATAATGGCCGGTTAGTTTGCCGCCATTTTTACAACTCAATTTTTTTTTTATTTGGGAGTTTTACCTCATAACACGAAATTTAATATTCTCTTTGGTCTATGGTTCCATCTATTATAATATATTATAGTTTATTACTAGTTTAATAATCGAAGTAAAACCTTAAAACTATTTTGACATGCTTTCGTTATATTCAGGTCAAGCAAAATTTGAGTTTAAGATGACGTACATTTTCATTCCGCGACTGTACACCCTTTATGCATTCCAAAACCAGTGACCATCAGATTGTGAAGAAACTTTGAGACGCCCCGTTCGAACGATCTAGGGACGTTCGGGAGGGTTCGTGGCCTAAAATGCCACAGCGAAACTTGGCCGGGTTTAGTTAGTTCATAATGAAAAACAATCATGAGTAAACCTCCTCCGCAGTCGGGTAAAAACAGCCATATACAAAAATGAACACGAACTTGCTAACTACTCTTAAAGTTAAAATGGTGCCATAGCGGAACAAAGTTGATGATCATACTGGTCCATTTTACGGTAATTTGTTGGGATTACAGGACATTTGAATTAATTACCGAAGTTGCAAATATAATGAGGGCAAATTTGAGTGTATAATGACTTTACTTTAAATTATTGCGTGCCGTGTGCTTTTAAATTTAGTCACCTAGCCATGCTATGGTAATAGATAATAGGCGACATTAACACTCAGTGTTCTTAAACCATAACAATCACTATTAAATAAAAATCTTAATATTACACTTACACACGGAACACCTTAAAAAAGTGTAATATTATTTTTATTTTATGGTAAAACTATGGTAACACTCCTTTGTGCCTAGTAAAAACAATAAAACAAAATAAGTAGTATATAGCTCATGGCATCATTTGATCTAAAAATGAATATTTTGTTATTATTGTAAGTAAATAAATACCCTTTTAATGCAGTGAATAAAGGAACGAGCAGGGCACAATCCTGATGATAAGCGTCACATCAGCGTCGCAAATATTGAATTGAATTATAATAATATCTTCGGACAACTCACACAACGCTATCTGATCCCAAACTAAGTAAAGCTTTTACTATGAAAACCAGACAACTGATAAACATACTTATATCTTTTTAAATACATTCATAATATAGATAAATAACATCCAGACACAGAATAAATCATCATGCTTAGTAGGGATCCACCCATGACCGCCGGCTTAGCAGTCAGGGTCACTAACCACTAGATCAATATGATCAGTTTGCATCACTACCTACATATTTCACAGAAGAATAATTAAGACTGCTGTCGGACTCATCAAGACAGTCAATGACTTAAAACCTACTCCAACTTGTGACGAGGCCATTAAAGTGGAAGAAAATATAAAAAAATGGATATGTTAGAAAACACAGGACATTCAAACAAATCTATCTATACTAATATTATAAAGACTTGTTTGGTTGAACGCGATAATATGAGGATATACTGGTTTACATTACAAAAAAAATAGTGTTGGATAGCCCATTTATCTAGAAAGGATAACGAGCCAATAGAGCATCAATGAAAAATATTGGAAAAACGAAGTTGCGCGGGTCAGCTATTCTGCAATATAAAAACCAACAGTGCCTAGCAGTTCTATAAATTCACCCTTAATAGGACAAAACGGGACAAAACCTTCTAAAATATAACTAAACCCTTCAATGAATAATACGAAAAGCAAATGTTTGAACAGGTTAAAAACTAACAGAACATGTTCGAACTAACCCTAGCATTAATAAGCTCCAGATACAAATAGCAAACGTTAACTTTTGTCTTAAACGCTAAAATAATCTAAATAATTTACGTTTATTTTGTACAATATATTTAATAGAGATTTAATAATAATAGTCATATCTTACGACAACTCACACAACGCCATCTGATCCCAAACTAGGTAGAGCCTGTAGTATGGCAACCAGACACCTGATAAAGATACATAAGTAGGTATACATTTCTAAATACATACATAATGCACATAAATTACACCCAGACACTAAATTAACTCTCATGCCCATGTCACAAAGTTTTATACTAGGATCGTACCCTAGACCTATGGTTTAGCAGTCAGGGTCACTAACGACTCTACCAACAGGTCAGACAAAAATTACATTTTTATTAAATACTAGCTAACCCGCGCAACTTCATTTGCGTTATTTTTACCCATTTTTGCCACATTAATCATTGATGCCCCGCTACCCGTACCCGTAAACCTTCGTGGGCTCATGCACAACACTTTGCTGAAGATCATCACATGATCAAATGCATAATTTACGATTCTATAAAGGATATACAGACAAACATTCATTTTTATATATATATAGATATGTATATTTAATAAAATCATGTAATTTTTGACTGACCATTTTGAATATATCACTAGCTGATCCGCGCAACTTCGTCTACGTAATTTTTTTCCGTCTTTGCAACATTTTTCATTGATGCTCAGCTCCCATTGGTCGTAGCGTGATGTAATATAACCTATAGCCTTCCTCTATAAATAGGCTATCCAAAAGTAAAATATTTTTTTCAATTCGGACCCGTAGTTCCTGAGACTGAGATGATCGCGTTAAAACAAACTCTTTAGCTTTATAATATTAGTATAGATTAAAAAAAAATCAGAACGGTAATACGTCTTCCAGACGGTTGGAAACAAGGCTTCCCGCCAAGGTGACCTTGCTGGTTTCCAACAGTGTAGACGGCTGTTGCAAACCATGTACCAAGTAAGTAATTTGGTTTACAACAGCCGTCTACACTGTTGGAAACCAGCACCTTGGCGGGAAGCCTTGTTTCCAATCGTCTGGAACATGCTTAAAATGTCTTCCAGACGGTTGGAAACAAGGCTTCCCGCCAAGGTGACCTTGCTTGTTTCCAACAATGTAGACGGCTGTTGTAAACCAAATTCAGTACAGACCTACTGAATTTTAACGCAGGAATGTTGAAAATTTATAACCAACTAGCTTCCGCCCATGACTCCGCATCGCCATTAAAACTTTCCTTAGTAATTTCCGGGGACTCAAACTATCTCCATACCAAATTTGCTCTAAATTGGTTCAGCGGCATACGCGTAAAAAAATAATATACAGACAGAGTTACTTTGACATTTAATATTCGTTTGGATTTTATTTTTACCTGAGTCCTTATTCACTATATTTATTTCGCTTAGAAAAAAAAAAAAAAATTCATCAACGCGCATGCGCGGTAGACATCTTTGAGCGCACCGCGCATGCGTCAGTTCGCATGGCCTTTTCACGACAACGAAATAAGGATAGTGAATAAGGACCCTGTTCTTTTCTCCGGCTTTACCTATTGTTTGCGAACAGGCATTAACATGTAAATGTAGAATCAACTTTTCACAAGTGTAGTATTTTGCTTCAAAAGTGAATAAGGTTTTTTTTTATTTATTATTATCAACCGCTGTTTTGGTTTCTGCTGGAGTTTAGGTACGTTGCAATCTAAGGAATTTTATTTTCCCTGCTCAAGAACTCCTTGAGAGACGCTCCTATTTAAACAAAGAAATTGATAAATTCGTACTTTTTTTTCTAGCAGTCAAAACCTAAACTTCATTTACGCAACCTGTTTATTATTTGAATTAGCAACATTTATTTCAATAAGCTGTTATAAACATTCGAAATTCAAACTGCGAATCCTCCTAATCTAACGCACTAAATAACATACTATTAAGTTTTATCTGGTAACAAAATAACAACGAAAAACACAAAAAACATTAGTTTCCGTTATCCTAGTAACAAATGCCTCGCGAAAGCTCCCCTTACCCATAGAGAAAGCGTCTCACTCCGGGCAACACTGAAATAAAGGGTAGATAAGATTATCAACGGTTATTTATAAAACCGACTAGAGGGTACAACGTAATTTGTGTTGCCAGGTTTAGCAGAAAAATTGGTCGATTTTTTGTTTAAATCAAATCATTTACTAGTGTGTGAAATATATGTTTTTTGAAGAAACATATTTCAAAAATCTGCTGACATGCATTGGCGTCTACGACAGATTTTTCATATTCTAAAATGTTTATAAATTGTGTAATTTTTTGATTAATTAACACAATTACGGAGTCTTGTTTTTTAATTAACTACTATATCAACCCATATGTTGTCCCACTGCTGGGCACTGGTCTCCCCAGTAGAACCTACTTATTATAAATCCTAGGGGTAATTGTCATAAACGCTATGCTTGGTGAGCGGGTTGGCGATCACAGTAAGGTTTAAAGTACACCGAGGACGCTGCTACCCGCCGCACGGTGTTAAATCCTTTAGTCACCTTGACGACACCGATGGGAAGAGATGGGGTGGTACTATTCTTAAGCTGGTACCACACGGCTTTAATTAGTTATTGGTAGATTTTTTTTCCGCTTGATGACTGTCGTGCAATAGCTATTATTGACCATGGAAAAAAAAACACATATATCTTAGCTATTTAGATATATTCTTTTGGGGTCTAAGTGAATTTCATGTCCTGAAAAATATTCTTAAAAAAAGTTATGGAAAACAAACTTTAAAACAAAAAAATGGTTGACTGTAAAGTCGGTTCACGGACAATAATTTTACGGGATAACGTTATAAACATTGATGACATTGTAATAAACAACCTGGTTTTGGTACAGCTTTAGTTCCAATTGGATCGCATGTAGCTGAAATTGCCATTCCCTGATAGGTTGGTTGACCCTTCAGCCTATTAGCAACCGGAACGTAACGACCGTGACACTTTTTCGTGCATATAATATAAGACGTTATCACGTCAATAATTGGTACAGGCTCTATCTAGTTTAGAATTAGATGGCTTACCAATCTAAACCTTAATTCCTACCAATTTTCCTCTTCACTGGCAACACTGACAGGGATGAATGTCGCCGGTGGAGTTTCATTTGACCCTTTATCTGATGCTCTGATGCGGTGTTTTCTGAATCATGTTAATTTGACTCCAGCATCAATAGCACTCTTAAATAAACGGATCAGATTACCTTTTTTCTCATGGGTTTGAAAAGTTATTTAATTGCGTTATTTTTATAAACACGCTTTTATTTACTTTACGTATTTGTAACGGAATTCTCTCTTCAAACTGTCGGATTTAATTTATGACAAAATAATAATTTTACCTATTTACCTTGAGACAACTCACACATGGCCATCTGATCCCAAACTAGGCAAAGCCTTTACTACAGCGTTTTATTTTTGCCAATTTCTGCCAAATATACTGTATGGCATGTAAACAACGTTGTCTGATGGCGTAGTTATGTCAAAGAACATTTACGGTCAGTCTCAATAATCTAACTATCGATGGATTTGGCTACTAGTGGTATATATTTGACATAAGCTCCATTCAAAATATATCAAAATTCTACCTCTAGTAGTCTCAATAATCTACCTATCAATCGATAGGTAGATTATTGAGACTGGCCGTTTAACTATTATCATTTTAATTGAAATATGGTGCAAAATTTTAGATACCCTAAAGTATTGTATTTTTTTTTTCTTTATGAAGATAATTTTGAAAAAATAGGTACCTACTCGTACTCATGCATAATTTGACCACAACTTAAGAAACAAAAAGCTTGTCTGCCACCAGCAATGTCACTAGTAAGCTACCCGAAACAACAATCAAACAACAACATTACTTTACCCATCACAAAAGAAACAAATGCACATAACTTAACCATTATTTTATCTTGCAGTATAAAAACAAGACCGAACTACTGAAAACTTATATCGCTGTAGTCTGTAAAGCTCTCAGGCGGAGATAAGATCCCCTTCCCCTACTACCCTTTGGTCATAGAATACCGAGAGTACAGAAGACAACCTATATAGAAAACTAGCTGTCCCACGCAACTTCGTCTGCGTAAATTTTCCCCGTTTTTGCAACATTTCCCATTGCTGCTCCGCTCCTATTGGTCGCAGCGTGATGTTATATAGCATATAGCCTTCCTCGATTAATGGGCTATCTAACAGTGAAAGAATTTTTCAATTCGGACCAGTAGTTCCTAAGATTACCGCGTTCAAACAAACAAACAAACTCTTCAGCTTTATAATATTAGTATAGATAAAAATAGGAAATGCTCTTGAGACACTCCTGTCCTTCCGCCGGCGAGTAACAAGGAACTATCTTCAAGAAACGTACAATAGATGTAGATGCCTTGTTTTCGTTCTGTAGGAGATGAGTACAAAGATTGTAGTCATCTATACTAATATTATAAAGCGGAAGAGTTTGTTTGTTTGATTGTTTGTTTAAACGCGCTAATCTCAGGATCTACTGGTCCGATTTGAAAAATTCTTTTTTTGTTGAATAGCCCATTTATCGAGGAAGGCTATAGGCTATATAACATCGCACTACGACTAATAGGAGCGGAGAAGCGACTAGAAATGTTTCAAAAACGGGGAGAAATTACGCATACGAAGTTGCGCGGGACAGCTAGTGTATTTATATAATCTAATGTAATATCATTTTATGTTCTGTGCCTTTATATGTTTAACAATTTACAATAACAACAAAAAATGTTTTATAAAATTTACTAACATATTTATTACTATGTATTTTATGCTTCAAATACCTATAAATTATTTATTTAATTAAGGATATATCTTAATGGTTTCGGACGTCACTTGGGGTTCACACTGAAAACCAGCGCTGTGTTGTGGCTCATGCCACAACATGGCATTTAAGCTGAGTGGAAACCTCGTTTGTCGCAGATACGACGTGCAAGTACCTACTCTGTTGTAATTTTATTTGTTTTAATTGTATCTGTGGCAAATAAACGATTTTTCTTCTTTCTTCTTCTTCTATCCCGTGTTAACAAAAGAGATACATTATAGGGCGAGTACTCGCCGGCAGTATCAACAATCAGCGATTAACTATTAATACTTTTTTTGTTCCTTTTTTGTATGTGCAATCGGCTCTTCAGCCTTAATCAGATGTTGTCTCGGATAAACTGATTTTAGGTGTTATTCCATTGAGTAACACAAATGTGTAGGACTTACTTAGTCTTTGTGGTCCAGTGAGAGTAAGGCCATGTGCCATCATTTGAGGCGTTTAACACTGGTCTTTTAACAGGTCTTTGTCTCAGTCTTTCTTTATTTCTGGCTGTAGTAGGTAACTTCCTCTTTAATGGTCGACATCTCAAAATACTCGTGTATCTCTAATATTCTCACAAACCAGTGTGCACTGGAGACTGTTCTCAGTGCAATATTTTGAAAGCTCTGATGAATCTCCAAGTTGGAGTTACTAGCGGAGTCCCAGAGCCCTATTCCATAGGTAACTATTAATATATGTATCTCTTTTGTTTACACGGGATTTACACCTATTGTTCGTTTCTTGAGCGGGTAAATGGTTTATAGTTGCTAACTTTCTCGCCGTTGGAAGTGCCTGTCACATGCATTGGGATATCGTACACGGACGGAATGCACGCCTTCCAACAAAGTGCACCGATGTAGTCTTCGATTCATGTCCAAACTTCAATGTCTTTTATTTCGTAAAATCGACGACGATTTGACGTTTTCATGTCAAATTAATACATAACAAGATAATAAAAAAATGAAAATGAACAACAATAATAACAAAATAATAATAAAATAATATAAAGAAATAAAGAAGTAACACGAAGTTAGACGGCCAAGAAGCAGCACTCTTTTAAAATCATCAAGTTGTATTACAAAACGATTTGAATGAGCAAACCATTGTATTTGGTAAATTTCAACGTAATGTTAATAATACTAGTAATGGCCGGTTTCAATAATCTAAATATGTATAGATTTGGCTACTAGAGGTAGAATTTTGACATATTTTGTATGGAGCTTATGTCAAATATATATCTCTAGTAGCTAAATCCATCGATAGTTAGATTATTGAGACCGGCCGTAAGTATGTCTTCGTCTGACTGTTACAATCAGGCTATTGGCAAAGTGCATGTCGGGCCACGCAAAATGTAGGATTTACCCCCCCCCCCCCCATCCAAATAGTGCGGCTTAAGAAGTGGGTTCTCTGTTGTTTTTGTTTCATACTTACAGCGTTATACCTACTTATTAATAATTTTCAATGGAATTTGTACAAAAATGTTGTTACTTCTCATTTGATCAGCTGTTACTCGTAAACTTGTAAAGCCTACATAACCGTGATAATTTTCCTTATAATTTCACTATATATAATACTATCGTGATTTTTTTCACATACACAACATCAACCACTAGCTGGCAAGCGAGGGGGGGGGGGACACTTGACTCTAACAAAAGTTTGAACTTTAAAGCTTAATATATCACAAACCTAAAAATAGCCTTCACAACTCTTTAAAATACCCTATGTAAAGAGAAGTACGTATGAAGATTACCTAATAATATCTTGGGACAAGTCACACAAACCTATCTGATCTCAAACTAGGCAGAGCCTGTACTTACTTATATATTTCTAAATGTATGTATTTATAAATGTATGTATATATATATTATAGATAAATTATACCCAGACACAGAAAAACCTCATACCACAAAGTTTTAAACCGTGTGGGGATCGAACCCACGATCTCTGGCTTAGTAGTCAGGGCCATTACCCACTACACCAATAAGCCAGTCATTGCTTTCTGGGTCCTTAATCACTTCCTTTTTTCCGTTTTCGCAGCAAGCCCGTGCAAACTATCAAAATCTTGTCATTATGGTAAATAGAGAGCTGCGCTTAGAAATACATTATTGCGTATGCGCATCGGAAATCTTTCAACGCGTCGCGCATACGCCAATTTGCAAGGGCTTGCCACGAAAACGGTAAAAAAGAACGACCCTGAACTAGAGATCTCCGTCAATAGTCACTAGACCAATAAGTCTATTAACAGTCTCTTTATCTTTTTCACAAAGATTCGCTTCGTTTTCGTAATTATGTTATGCCAACAGAAAATTCGAATGGTACATTATACTTACATTATACCTCCTCCACATAAACACCCAAAAATTAACCTTCTCTCTTTATTTTGTACAAACTGAAAAAAAACACGCTATATCTATTACAATGTACTGAAACATTCTCAAAAAATAAAAATTAACTGAACTTTTAAACGCTCAGAATTACTGAACACAATGAAACTAAAGTTAAAATGACAAAAGTGAAGTTAAAATTAAATTTTACCGTCCGGCGTCCGCCCGGAACGTCCAGATAAAACGTCCGTTTCAAATTTTCATTTTTAACTCATTTTTAAATTCAGCGTTATGCAGTAGAAATACAACAGTTTGTGAGTGTGAGGGTAGTTTAAAAAATATAAATGAGGGCTATGAGTAAATAGAAATATCGGATGTCAATTTAATTGTACTTTTTGTAATTATTAAATAATTTTTATGCAATTTTTATACTTATTAAATGTATGGAGGTACCGCTAAGGTCGCTGGTTCAAGTTCCGCCGAAGACTGTTCACAGCACGAATACAGAAACTCCGAATATGAACGTACCCAGACTTAATTAGGGGGGGTTCTAGAAATGGGGGGGTGGTCTAGTAATTTGGGGGAAGCCCCTCCTCCCCCAAGATTGTACAGTTGACTAAACACCAGTAGTAAATGAGCTACCTTTTTTGCAATTTGGGGGGTGGGGGTGTCACAACCAACCCCTGGGTACGCCCATCCTCTGGGAGTACCTTCGGAACAAGCGGCCCATTACCGCGTGCGTTTCCAGAGCGCTTTTATATAACGCTTTTTTTCTGTAATAACGGCGTTTTGTGTTTGTAATTTAATATTTTTTTATTTTAAGTTATTTTTTAGTTTAATTTTGACTGAGACAAAGAGGCGGGTTGGATACTGACGTAGGACAAATATTTCTATTATTTTTAAGCCTTCTGTAAGACGGAGCTAGTAACGTAGTACACGGCTTCGTATTAAAAAAAAAGGAATTCTTAATTAATTTTTTTTCTTAATAAAAACTCCCTCAATGGGGTACAAGCCCTGTATCGCGGGGGACTTTATAAACATACAAAGTTACGGACACAAAGTAAACCCAGACTTGGAACAACAATTTGTGGATCATACAAAGTGGTATCCCGTGTGAGAATCGAACGCACGACCTCTTGCGTAGCAGTCGGACACACCCCCACCGCGCCACAGAGGCAATCATTCTGACTTATTTTCGGGTCACTGAAGAAAAAACAAACAGATTTACGAAACGAAATAACTTTTCTAAGTTGACCCAGTTCTGACCAGAGATGTAAGTTACATTTAAAGCCTGATACCTGTCTCAACGTTTTCACAAATCCAGATTTATATTCTAATCCTCCAATGCTTTTAAGCCCGAGAAGATTTGACAGCTCAAACCTCTGGGGACGCTCAGGTGTAGATCTAATACTGAAGACTGCAGCAATCGTATGACCTAGTTCTTGAACCATAGGTAACTAGAAATACTCACATATTACTTGACACAATTTTATGGACTAGGTGTTGCTCAGTGGACTAAGTTTAACCATAGTTTAATCTATACTAATATTATAAAGCGGAAGAGTTTGTTTGTTTGTTTGTTTAAACGCGGTAATCTCAGGAACTACTGATCCGATTTAAAAAAATCATTTTTTTGTTGGATAGTCCATTTATCGAGGATGGCTATAAGCTATATAACATCACGCTACGACTAATAGGAGCAGGGCAGCAATGAATAATGTTGCAAAAACGGGGAAAATTGACGCATACGAAGTTGCGCGAGTCAGCTAGTATTTACCTATATATTTTTTACAACAATAACTGTCGTAAAAATAATGATACTTCTTATACTTTCAAATGATTATCTACGAAACAAAATTCAAAATTCTTTATTCAGTTAAGATGCAAAACAACTCTTGTGATACGTCGGGATTCTACATTGTACATGTAATGCCAAGTTCGCAAACAAAAGCCGGAGAAAAGAACGAGGCAATAAAAACTCGCGCCCACTCTTTTCAAATTGAAAATTTTACAATGTTTGAATGTTTATAAACTTGATATGGGGGTAAGGTGCTGCCACAAATACACTATACACCATGTTAAAGGACTGATGCAAATTATATTATTAAAAAGTTGGAACATGAGATAAACTAAAATCAGCCCTAAATCGAACTCAACCTGTCAAGTCAAGTGTTTGACATTGGCCGGGTGACCCTATTCTTTGTATGATAGGGTGCGTATGTCATACCAACATATGGCAGTGTGTAATGTTTAATTTAATTAATGTATTTCTAATGCACATTATTTTCTACTCGTCCTCACATGTGGTGCGCAAACTTGGTGTTTGACTGCTCAGCAGAGCTTTCTGCACTGTTTTTAAATGTTAACTGTGCCAAATTTCATACTCCACTGTTCGCAAAATTTTCGTGAAAAGTAACTTTTTGCATAATAAGTTTCTACCTTAATATAGATAATGCAGTTTTCCAGGGGATTCACTAACGTTGATAAATTAGGTTCTAGATAAGGATGTAGGGTAGGTCAATAATGTTCTAAGTAAAAAGGTGTAGATAGGTTACAAGTTTCAGAAAGCGGCACCCATTTTTTTTTTAAAGATAAGTAGCAATGTGGGTTTGAGTCTTACATTACTAGCAATCTTGTAAACCACTACAGCTAAGCTCCAAAGGCTTGTGTTAGGAGTGGATTCACGTCGGTAGTATAATGGGTAGGATTCGAACCCGCAACCTCACGATTGCGAGACCGATGCCTTAGCCATTAAGCTACCGCCGCTTATTGACTTGGTTTTTAGGGTTCCGTAGCCAAAATGGCAAAACAGAACCCTTATAGTTTCGCCATGTCCGTCCATCCACAGCTTGCTTAGAGTGTTAGTGCTAGAAGGCTGTTATTTTGCATGGATACACATAATACTTACGCCGATAAGGTGAAAGAATAAAATGTTGAAAAAACTATTTTTTGAGAATACTTCCCCTCTATGTAAAGTGGTGATCTGTTTTTTTTCTCACCTATCCCATCGTGTTGGATATCATTAGATAGGTCTTTTAAAAACTTTTAGGTGTTGTAAGACAGATAGGGTATAAATAAAGGTACCTACCATGTTTACTATTAAGGTATGGCACTAAAAAACACTACTTCAGATTTTTTCATTATCTAACACTGATAAGCATAGCAATAAGCGGCGGTAGCCTAATGGCTAAGGTATCGGTCTGAAGCGGCGGTAGCCTAATGGCTAAGGTATCGGTCTCGCAATCGTGAGGTCGCAGGTTCGAATCCTACCCATTACACTACCGACGTGAACCCACTCCTAACACAAGCCTTTGAGCTTAGCTGGAGGGGTTAACAAGATTGCTAGTAATGTGGGACTCAATCCCACATTGCTAGTTATCTTTTTTTAAAAAAAAAAAAAAAAAAAAAAAATCATGTTTTGGGTCGATTTTTTTAAAGACGACTCCCGTAGTACGTAACAAGCCCTGTGTCACAGGTACAGACTTCATCAATCAACATTATCAACAACCCATTTATCTGTCTCCCCAGTGAACCTATTTATTATAGGTCCTAGGGGTAATTGCCATAATCGCCACGCTTGGCGAGCGGGTTATCGATCGCAGTAAGACTTTATAATACGCAGAGGACGCTGCTGCCCGTCCGCCGATGTGAAATCCCTTAGTCGCCTTGATGACACCCACGGGAAGAAATGGGGTGGTACTATTCTTAAGCCGGTACACACAATTTGTTGATAACATAAAACGGTGTCTTGTGTGGGAATCGAACCCACGATTTCTTGCGAAGCAGACATACTCCTCGCCACCGAGGCAGTCAAATTTGATAGTATGATTGACATCTGCCATAATATCTAATCCGAGCAAACTAAACTACTATGCGTTTCAAATGAGTTGATAACTGTCATGATGACATTTTGATTCGCATTACGACTGCAACTTCATTATAAGACGTAAGGTCAGCAATAAAATTATTCGTAAAAAGGTGTCATTAGTAATATACAGAAGTACCTATCTACTCTAATAAACTATACATATGCACTGTATTTTACTATTTATTATTAAAAACATGTTTAAGTTAAAAAAAAAAATCACATCTGACTAAAAAACCAGTGTAGAATATTCTCATATTTTGCCTATTTACTTATTTCTGTTTGGTGTTTATTAAATAATAAAGAATACTAATAATATAATACATAATAAAGAAAAATGTTAGGTACATAGTTCAAAGAAAATAAATATTATGTCCGTTCCATTACCATACACATACGTACTTTACCCGACTTGGGAGTTTTTGTTGCTAGCGGTACAATTTTGACAAGTACAGAGTGAAGTTGACGCGATCGCGATTACCTTCTCATTTTAAACGCATAGTAGAAGACAATATCAGCCAACGGCAAGCATGAAGCAGTATACTTGTGCCCCTTTACGACACTAATCTTCACACGTTACGAGCTTCGATACATTGCAGTACACATAAACATAGGTATACCGAAATATTATTCCGCTTGATCGCACCAAACTGGGGCACTGGCATGTACAAGATATTGGTTGCTAGATATTTATTCAAATCGTTATAAGTTATCTTATTTTGAGTTGATGGCCATCTTGACTGTCTCTGTGGCTCGGTGGGAGTGTATCCGACTGCTACCCAAGAGGTTGTGGTTTCGATCCCCACCCAGGATTATACTTTGTGTGATGAGCACGATGGTTTATTCTGTGTCTGGGTGTTATTTATCTATACTAATATTATAAAGCGGAAGAGTTTGTTTGTTTGTTTAAACGCGCTAATCACAGGAACTACTAGTCCGATTTGAAAAATTCTTTTTTTGTTGGATAGCCCATTTATCGAGGAAGGCTATAGGCTATATACATCGCGCTACGACTAATAGGAGCGGAGAAGCGACGAGAAATGTTGCAAAAACGGGGAAAAATTACGCATACGAAGTTGCGCGGGACAGCTAGTCTATAATATGTATGTATTTAGAAATATAAAAGTATGTTTATCGGTTGTCTGGTTTCTATAGTACAAGCTCAGCTTAGTTTGGGATCAGATAGCGTTGTGTGAATTGTCCTAAGAAATTATTATTATTATTATCTAGCCAATTTTTCAGTTTATTTCTATTCTCTCATCCTTCATTCACTCGGAAACTTATCCTTAATTACAATCTCCTAAATGAGACGACTTCCGTAAAATTATAGGTACTTACATAAAATGGTTGATTCTGGTTGATTCTTCTTTTATTTTTGTGTTATTTTGGTCTATACATATATGTCTTGTTTCTTTATATTTTTAGGGTTTTTTTTAGTTTGTGTTATATATCTCTGTATATCTTTGAAATCTGTACGTTTGTAAAAAAATATCCTGATTTGTTTCCATTGGATGAACAAGTGTCCATAAGACTGATTAAAAAACATTCTGTAAAATTACTTGTACCAGCCCAAAGATTGCATTTATATAGCAGATATGTCTACTGTATGGCAATTAAAACCACACTAATAATCACAATAATTATAAAGGCGAAAGTTTGTGAGTGTGTATGTTTGTTACTTCTTCACGTCTTAACGGCTGGAGCGATTTTAATATAATTTGGAGTTAGCTGACGAAAGCTAGCTAAAAAGGCGGGTAACACCGCTGGGCACAGCTAGTTTATTATAAATGACAGAAATAAGAACATTACCGTTTTCATGGCTTTTAGACATGTGTTTTTATTCTATTGATGAATATTTAAATCATGTACTTATAAATAATTATTCTATTGATAGATATTAATTTATGATGAATGTTAATTTGTTAAAGAATGTTAAAATTAAATTATAATAATTATGAATGAAGAATGTTATGTACATATTTATAATTTGCATGCATAGTTAACCTACTATTTCTACACTAGCAATGGTAGTTTAAGTGATTCAATATGTTTACCTACTGTAAGATCTCAAAGTACCATATACCAGTAGCATTGCCAGATGGTCGAAATCACCTAGATTCTCACGACATTTAATGTAATTTCCTGACCCCGACAAAAAACAAAACCTCCCAACAACCCAATCCCCCCCCCCCGTCGCGCGACGTACTTAGGCGGTATCGGGTGAAGTAGTTTGCAAAGGGTGCAAAGTCTTAGCTCAAGTTCAAAATTTAACTCATCAATTTTATTTTCTCCAGTCAAAAAACAAAAACCACGATATTTTGAAATGTTTTTAACATATTTCTGTTTTTTCGATCTGGCAACCCTACCTACCATAGGTAGATTACCTTCCATACTCTTGGTATTTTACCAAAACTCTGTAAGACCATTATTAACGGACCCTGATTATTCCAGGGACATTTTTCCCAAATTCCTACTAATCCTTATACCATTTTCTTAACCCGGGACCCAGATTACTAGCTCTGTCATCAGACTAAGGTAAAGAAAGCATTACTATGGCTACTAGGAATGTAATTGCAGATGAAATTGGCCGTCGGCATCCCTCAGCTTATATTTTGAGATATTTGAGGCTGTATCTATGTTGCCTTGGGAATACATCGACGCTTGTATAGTTAATGAGACAACGCCAGGAGATGAGCTTGTATTCCAGTGCAAGCGAACATAGCTTGTGCTGGAGGGATTTTTTTGTTCAAGTTATATTGTCAGTATTTATAAAAAAATACTCAAATTCTGACTATTTGTCCCCTCCAGCTGTATCTAGTATAAAAGCAAGTATTGTACGAGCGACCGGGCCTCCACCCCGTTCATGCCGGAGTCCCACTGGGCTCGGTATTATCTCCGATCCTGTTCTCGCTCTTCACAAGCGATATACCTAAGCATCGGCTAGCTCAATTAGCACTTTTCGCAGATGACACTGCAATTTACTGCTCTAGCCCCAGTCTGGATTCGATAGCCAAGAATCTTCAATCCGCAGCCGATGCACTCGGTGCATGGTTTAGGAAATGGAGGATCGAGGTGAATCCAGACAAAAGCCAAGCAGTACTTTACCACAGACGTGCCTAACGGCTTACACTCCACACTTCACATTAAAAAAAAAGAGCGACCGGGCATTCCAATTCTGAGCGTCGAACCGTACAGATCCAAAGTTGCAAGGCGTTATGTAAGTTTTTGTTTTAAATTTATGTATGGATGATGATGTATGATATATGAAGGAATAGATAGATGGATGTCACTCACTATCCCCTTTAGTCTTGTTACCATAAACTAAATATAATGTTATACAAAATACAAAGTAAATGTAGAAGTTTAATAAATATAATGTGTTAATACTTTATAGCGTTGTTTTGTTTTTATCTATTACCCATTGAAATAAGAGTTATGAATACTATTGCCTCCTATAAACATTGTGAAATATATATAGAATTATATATTGAAAAGAGTGGCCGCGAGTTTTTATTCCCAGGTTCTTTTCTCCGGCTTTGCCTGTTGTTTACGAACTTGGCATTACATGTACATGTAGAATCCCAATGTAACATGAACAAAGAATTTTGTATATTAAATATCAACTGGATAGCTTTATATTCTGTTTGAATAATTGACTGTCCAACAATATTAAGATATTTTTTTCTTTAAACGCTGTTAGAAAAACTTTACAACGTCGCGTTGGCTAGGCTAGTGAACCACAAAATGTGTAGTGTCAGTTAAGTTCCCAGAAAGTCTCATTAAACTTGCTACAGTTCCTTGCACAGAAATTTGTTTGCATCCCTATTTTATGGTAGAATAACTGACACTGCGGTGGTGCTCTCCAAGATTTCCTATGACTTAGACCTACTTAGTCTGCCTAAATTTTGCCTGTTTTTCCAACCTTTTCATTGCTTTTTCTTTTAAAAAAGATAACTAACAATGTGAGATTATGGTCCCCACATTACTAGCAATCCTGTTAACCCCTCCAGCAAAGCTCAAAGGCTTGTGTTAGGAGTGGGTTCACGTCGGTAGTATAATGGGTAAGATTCGAACCCGCGACTTGCGAGACCAATGCCTTAGCCATTAAGCTACCGCCCGCTTCAAAGAATTGCTGCTCCGCTCTTATTGGCTGTAGCGTGATGTTATATAGCCTTTCTCAATAAATTGGCTATCCAACAGTAAAAGAATATTTACGATTACGATTACGATTCAGACCAATAAGTTCTTGAGATTATCGCGTTCAAACAAAGAAACTCTTCAACGATATGAGTTAAGATCTTAGCTACATATACACAACAAACTTTAAATAAGTAATTCTGTATCGCCCTCAATGTAGATTTTAGACCAGAAGCCGTGGCCCAGTTTGCGTAACGGACCTTCGCCACACGTCCGGACTTAATCCGGCACCAGGAAGGTCCGGTCCGATCCGGGACGGCCGTCCGGCATTCCAAATTGAAGATTAAGCTTTGTAGAGGACTCGTTTTGAATAATAAATAAAAGTTTTAAAGGAATGAATGTAACACTGAAAGGTCAGAGGAATCCAGGAAATAATTAACTTATATTTATTAAGATGAACTTTCTTCACTATATATTCATAATATCCTTTATTCTCATAAAGGCAGATTCTCAAAAAGACGAAGAACATCGGAAAAGAAAACTTTTTTTTTTATAATGCTCTATTTTGTATAATGTTGTTGTTTTTTTTTATAATGTCTTAGTACTGCAAGACGTTGCAAACACTCAAAAGGGGCGTCTAAACGGGCCATTTTTTACCGCAATTTGTGGCGGCACTATTGGCAACTAATTGCTCGGCCAATAATGGCAATATGTCTGCAATTGTATGACGCATGATCCAGTCTTCTAAACGGGTTACACAACCCGGCAACAATAAAATAGAGAGCAAATGAAACAGCAACAAAATTGGTCGGGCAATATTGCGGAAAATCGATCGCTCAGCAATCGTCCGGCAGCCATCGAATCAATATTGGCGAGTACTGCCATATTGCTGGCCACAGCATTGCCGCCACAAATTGCCGTAAAAAATGGCCCATTTAGAAACCCCATAAGAGCCGTATTTTATTTTCACGAGCGTCAGTTATTAGATGTTCAATCTCACATGATATTAGAAATTCAGTCTATTACAATATCACACTTCTTCTTTTTTTGCCGTGCAATAGTAGGGACGGCGGACAATCTTTATATCGGCCATGTTTGCTTCTTTTTTCAAAAGCGTGATAAAATAAAATAAAGGTGGTCTTTTAGGAATTTCGGCATTGATCCTTTTGTGTCACCCTTCGATGGCATTCGTGGTACGGAACTTTTCACCATAACAACTGAAGATATCTTGCGTTATAAGAGTGATCCATTGTTTATTAAAATAGTCTATAAATTATCCGCTTTTTTGGTGTTGTGTATGGTTTAAAGGTATACCAAATACCCCTTGCATGAGTACACGCGCATCGCAGCCGTCCCTATCGGCTGTGATGCTCGTGGCGTCGCATTGTGAAGAGGATATCTGAATGCTACATGATGACCACGATCGCTCTGCCAAGAGTAAATCTACAAAGAATCGAAGTAGCTTTTGTGGGAGTACCGACTGCTACGCAAGAGGTCGTGGGTTCGATCCCCACCCAGGATAAAACTTTGTGTGATGAGCACGATGGTTTATTCTGTGTCTTTGTGTTATTTATTTATAATATATATGTATTCAGAAATATATAAGTATGTTTTTCAGTTGTCTGGTTTCCATAGTACAAGCTCTGCTTAATTTGGGATCAGATAGCGTTGTATGAGTTGTCCCAAGATATTATTATAGATATTATTATTATACCTATAAACCACCCGGAAGAAATTATCTGAATGACAGTGAAAATCTCATGAAAATTCGTTGTGTAATTTAGAAGATCTATGAGTGTAAAGCGACTTTGTTTTAAACTATGTAAAGAAATTGAACTGTTTGATTAAAGTAAAGCATATAAAGTAAAGCATAATATAATAGTAAAACAAATAATTTTAGTTTGAAGTATTTATTAAGCGCTACCTCTGTGATATTTTTCATTTTTTTTGGTTATACGGTTCAAAAGATAAGGGGGGAGGGTCACAAAGGACATTTTTTTTTTTGAAAAAAAAGTACTATATGCAGAATTGTGGGTCCCACATTACTAGCAATCCGGTTAACTCCTCCAGCTAAGCTTAATGGATTGTGTTAGGAGTGGGTTCACGTCGGTAATGGGTAAGATTCGAACCCGCTACCCCACGATTGCGAGTCCGATGCCTTAATATTAGGCTGCCGCCACTTTTTCGTTTGAAAGAAGGTTGTTCCGAAATGGTCCCATTTCAAATTAATCAAGCCGCATTGATCTGATACCATGTGTTACCATGCTCTTTAGTAGGAAAAATAAAATCAAAAAGAAAGAAAATCACATTTATTTCGTCAAAGCAATACAGAAAAAATACATATTAAAACTATTGTTTTTAAACTTTCGCGATTTTTATACATATTAGATATATTTCGGGACTTAATCGCGTGAATTATTTAAAAGGTACGAACCTTTTATAAAAGTAAATAAAAGGTTTGTACCTTTAAATAATTCACGCGATTAAGTCCCGAAATATATCTAATACATATTAAAACTATTTTAATAAATAAAATTGTATTTTAACTCTGCATCTGTCATTAATTCCCGTTTTTGCAACATTTTTAATTGATGCTCCGATCCTATTGATCGTAGTGTGATGTTATATAGCCTATAGCCTTTCTCGATAAACGGGCTATCCAAAACTAAGGGATTTTTTTTTATTCGAACCAGTAACTCTTGAGATTATCGCGTTCAAACAAACAAACAAATTCTTCAGCTTTTTAAATATTAGTATAGATTAGTTTATATAAACCCCAAGTTAATAAAAGCATGTTTAAAAAGGAAATTATGATGACACGAAAATAGACGCTAAACTAAAGCACCCTATGTAGTCAGGGTTAAAAACATGACTTATTAGAGCATTCAATTTTGGGTACAGTCAGCAACATAGTAATAAATATTAACAAATTTATATTTTCTACAACTGTAATTGGGTATTTGACTACTATCATAATATTTCTAATTGGTACTTTAGCATGTATTTTAATTTATTCCTTATATAATGTTGCCAGGCCTTTAGTAAATGTGCTATACTTTTATTGCTTTGTTCGCATAAGGGCAACTTCTCAGAATGGCAACTTCTCATAAAGGCAACTTCTCAAATGGGCAAATTCTCATAAGGGCAAAAGTACAGTCATAACTAAAATTGATTTAAAATATAAAACGAATAATTTGAAAATAAAATAATATATTTTTTAATTGTATTAAAAATAGTTATACTAGTACCAAACGTTGCAAACCCTCTAATATTGGAGTACCTTTTACACACTAGCTGACCAGCTGACAACTTCGTCTGCGAAAATTTTTCCCGTCTTTGCAACATTTCTCACTGCTGCTCCGCTCCTATTGGTCGTAGCATGATGTTATATAGCCTATAGCCTGCCTCGATAAATGGGCTATCCAACAGTAAAATATTTTTTCAATTTGTACCTAAAAGTAGTTCCAGAGATTACCGCTTCAAACAAACAAACAAACTGTTCAGCTTTGTAATATTTGTATAGATAAATTATTATTATTATTTAATTAATTATGTTATACTAACCATGCAATAATGTCATAAAACATTATCAAAAAATGTGTTCATTCATAACTTTTACGTGTGTATTATTTTTATTAATCGAAAGAAATAGGTACTAAAAGTACTGATTTGATCGTTAGAAATGTGACGTCATAAGCTAGCGTATGACGTCACATTTCATACAAACTTGTACCTACGAAGCGAGAGGTTTTTGACGTTTTTTTTAAAAAGACACTGATTTGACTTTAGTCAAATACTCTTTTGCAATAATTGTCAGTGCAAGAGGTTGTAAAGTCGATTCCCGGACAAAGCCCCTGTGAAAGTGGCGTAAACGCCAAGTAATTAGAATGACGTCGTTGCGCGCGCAAATCACGAATCTCATATTAAATTCATATTTGTTTGGCACGCGTAATGACGCGCATTCTACTCGATTAGGATTTATGCCACTTGTCGCTCAGGCCATTCCTAGTTTTAAAACTTCCACAATAGTTTAGTTAACCATTTATATGTCACCGGAACTTTGCATAGGCACATACGTACATAAACCAATAAAGTACCGCCATGTTCGGAACAACAGTTTGTAGCTCACAGAAAGTAGAGTTTTGTGTCAGAATCGAACCTAAAACTGCTTGCGCAGCAGTCGTTTACAGAGGCTCCATAAATCATTATTTTTATTACGATTTTTTTTAGTCTATCCGCAAACAGACTAGTTTATGAGAAAATGAACAAATGTTATGTTACTTAATACAACAATTGCGTTTTTGAAAGAGAAAAATTTGAAGTCCAAACCCAGGAATTGAACCCGAGACTTCCGTAAGCCAAACCGAGGCCGGAATCAAATCACCTATCTGGACTATGTTACTAGACCTCAATGCCAGAAATGCCTATAAAATGACTATGTTATGTTACTTATTTGTTAGCCCCCGACGCGAAAGGAGGGGTATTATAAACGTGTTTAACGTGTATGCGTGTATAGCTTGTGCCATCGTAGCTCTTCAATGGGTAAACCGATTTGGATGCGGTTTTGTTAATTTGATAATAAGTTCCAGTTCAAAACAAGCGGAGCGCCAAGATCCCCGCTGATTGAGTCATCGTGGTCGTGGCTTATCAAGTGGCCAACTATTTTGTCTGTATATTTTGACTGCCTCTGTGGCGCGGTGGGAGTGTATCCGAATGCTACGCAAGAGGTCGTGGGTTCGATCCCCACCCAGGATAAAACTTTGTGTGAAGAGCACGATGGTTTATTCAGATTTATTAGCATTTTCTATACTTTCGCAAAATTTATACTACTGTAACATTCCATACATTTTGTAGCACATAATATAAAAATTTAAACACCTCGCCTTTAGTAGCAAATCATACACTTTTTATTTGGTATTACGAATCACTAACAGTTTATTTACTATTCTAGCTCATTTTAGTACAGTCACTTACTTCAATTTCCATACTCTATAATTTATATCTTGTCAACCTTCTTACACGCTGTCTCAAGTGCTCTCTATGATAGATTTTCCTAGTTTATATTTTTTAATATCATGTCTATGCAAAGAAAGCATTGATTTTGATTTTCGTATCCGAAGAATTATTTAGATAAGTCCATCACACTAAAATAATGCTTGGAACGGCTCAGTAAAGTGCAATTCACATAGTGACTTTGTATGTCCGAACCTATTTAGGACATACCTAATATACTCACTTAGGTACTATTAAAAAAAAGTTAAAAAAGTAATGTTTGGTTAGTAATAAGTATTACAAGGTTTTTTTCGCGTGTTACTGTACTTTTAGTGTAATAAGTGATACATTCTATGATAGTACTTAAAGTTTTTGTCAAAACGCTAACAAATGTACTTCTAATAAAAAAAGTTGATATTTTGATAAAGTGTATGTTTTGCTACTAAAGGCGAGGTGTTTATATTTTTATATTATGTGCTGTAGCATAAATTTTGCGAAAGTATAGAAAATGCTAATAAATATTTATTCATTGTCTGTATTTATCTAAAATACCTATGTATGTATTTAGAAATATATAAGTATGTTTATCAGTTGTCTGGTTGCCATAGTACAAGCTCTGCTTAGTTTGGGATCAGATAGCGTTGTGTGAGTTGTCCCTAGATATTATTATTATTATTTAGCATTAGGTACGTCCAATCTACCCGTATACATTTACATTGTACTTATACTATTTAATAACACAATTATTATTACTTCTGGCACTTCCGCCTCCGCCTCCACCTCTGCATCCGTCTCTGCCACAGCTAAGAAGGCCTCCGTTACAATTCCAACCCTGGTAATAAATACTTATCTTTCTATTTTTCTGTCTGTACATTTAGCATTACGTGGAATGTACATCCCTTGCTCCGTGGGTGATCTCAAAACTATGGCAACACGAGCGAGTAATTAGACCGCAGTCTCAAGGGCGGTTTTATGAAACACGAGCTAGATTAAATACAGAGGTAGATGATACGTGGTTTGTATGCGGTGTGTGGATATGGTTCCTTTCAACCGTTCATTTATTATCTGTTAGGTTTTTGTCGCGGCTTCGCTCGCTTAAATGTTAAATATCTATCATACTATCTTTATTTCGTTGTGACAAGCCCGCGCAAACTAGTGCATGCGCGGTGCGCTCAAAGATGTCCACCGCGCATTTCTGCATTGATGCATTTCTAAGCGCATCTCTCTACCGAAATAAAGATAGTGAATAAGGACCCAGTTATATGAACGCATTATTTTCATAATTTAAAATAAAGACCTTTTACCCTTCTTATTTATTTAATGCCTTATTAATTATTATTTTTTCCGCCTCCACCTCCGCCTCTAGTAACTTCCGCATCCGTCTCTGCCTCAGCTAAGAAGGACTCTGTTACAACCCTAGTAATAAATACTTTTCTTTTTATTTTGTTGTCTGTATATTTAGCAGTACGCGAATGTACCCATCCCAGCGCCGTAGGTGATCTCAAAACTATGGCAACACGAGCGAGTAATTAGACCGCAGTCTCAAGGGCGGTTTTATGAAACAGATGGTAGATGATACGGTTGGTATGCGGTGTGTGGATATGGTTCCTTTCCACCGTTCGTTTATAGACTGTTAGGTTTTTGCCACGGCTTCGCTCGCATGGTCAGGCGCGGATTCAGAACTTTGTTCAGGGGCAACATTTGATGGTTCAACCGGCCAAGTGTGAGTCCGCATGGCTGGTAAATTTAATTCAACACCGTTACAACAGCCACCACTGCAAAGGGAAGGGGATAAGCAGGGCAACTGCCCCTGTTACCTCCCCTTGGATCCGCAACTGTGCGTAGTGTCAGTTACCTCATGACGGTATATAAACGTAACCTTACCTATAAAATCGTTTTTATAAGTAAGTTAAGAAGACTGATTTTAATTTACCAATTCATACTCATAACAGCTAAGTGCAGAATGCAGAAATCCGGAACATTGGTTCAATTAAAGGATTTTTCACCCCCAGAGGGACTGAAAGGTTGTACGACCATTATTATATTTCTATTAAGATTGCGTTGAAAATAACTATAACCACAATTCACCACAATTTCTCCAACACGTGTGGACTCAAAAACAACCCCTATGGGGGTGAAATGAGTGACCTGTAAGTGGTCTAACCTAGCCATCAGTCTACTTAATGAATGTAAAAAAATTAACCAAGCTGGTTAATTTTGCAATGAAAATTTTTTTTTTTTTTTAAAAGACAACTCCCGCATTAGTGTACAAGCCCTGTGTCGCGGGGGACTTTACAAACAAACCAATCACGGACACAAATTACACCCAGACTCGGAACAACAATTTGTGGATCACACAAAGTGGTGTCTCGTGTGGGAATCGAACCCACGACCTCTTGCGTAGCAGTCGGACACACTCCCACTGCGCGACAGAGGCAGTCAATAATGGCAATATGTCTGCAATTGTATAGCGCATGATTCAGTCTGCTAAACGGGCAACACAACCCGGCAACAATAAAATAGAGAGCGACTGAAACAACAACAAAATTGGCCGGGCAACATTGCGGAAAAGCAATCGCTCAGCGATCGTCCGGCAACTATCAAATCAATATTGGAGAGTACTGCCATGTTGCCGGCCACAGCATTGCCGTAAAAAATGACCCGTTTAGACGCTCCATTAAAACTAGAACTACATTTTATACATTAAAACCTTCCCAGAAAAATATGCAGTCGTATTGTGAAAACCTCACCTAAAACGGATCGGTAGTTTTTGAAAAAACACTAAAAACGGTCGGTACAAAAAATGTTTTTGCGTAAACCCTTTACACGAATAGGTATAAAATGACATTACTTTCACAATTCCTCACGTAACCCATCCGTAAAATGGCTCCTTGTAGCAGAGATTCAATTTCGAAACACCTTTGAAAATACTGTACACAAAGAGAATTGAGAAACGTTAAATTCCGGAGAATTTCCTTAAAACGAATACCAGTTCTATATTGTTAAGGGGTCATCCAATAATTACGTAAGGGTAATTTTGATGATTTTTAACCCCACCCTACACCCCCCATGTAAGGTATACATAACATACCTCAACCCCCCCCCCCTCTATCCTCATATGTATGAATCTATATATTTTTTTAGAATAATAAAATTAAGAATTTACTATTATCACACTTACTATTATCACACTGATATTATAAAGGCGAAAGTTTGTAAGTGTGTATGTGTGTTACTTCTTCACGTCTAAACGGCTGGAGCGATTTTAATAAAATTTGGTATAAAGTTAGCTGACACCCATAGGCTAGTAAACTGCGGGTAACACAGCGGGGCACAGCTAGTGATTAATGTTTATAACATTTAAAAATTGATGTAAATGTGATTTATAATTTTAATAAACAATAAATATACTTAAATCGAAGTGCACATTATACATAGAATGAAGAAAACAATTTGGCATCAGAAATGAAACTAGGCTCTACCCTACCCCCACAAGATAGGGGCATGAAAAGATTTTGTTTCTTCTCCTCGTGACCCCGACGTAATTAAGGAATGGCCTCTAACATGATCACAAAAAATCTTTTATACTTTTTTTTTTGTAACAATTTTAATAAAATCTTACTAGAACAGTTTTTTTTCTATGCCTTATGGTCATACATGACTACCTATAGAATATTCATCATTAGAATCTCGTGTAGACTTGGCACGAATTTAACTATATAGATAAAAAAAACTACACGAGAATATTCTCGTGTAGTTTTTTTTTTCATAGACAACTTTTGCACTAGGGTTCAAGCCCTGTGTCGCGGGGGACTTTACATGCATACAATTCACGAACACAAAGTACACCCAAACTCGAAACAACCATTTGTGGATAACACAAAGTGGTATCCCGTGTAGGAATCGAACCAACGACCTATGACTTAGCAGGTAGTGTAGTAATCACTAGACCAACAGGTTTTCGACGATTTTCTGATTTTAATCTAGACAATCCGGCTATTAGATAAATGATGGACTTTATTGACAACCGCAAAGATCGATCTAAACAGATTTTTTAAAGTCGTTTAATTTTATTATATATATATTTTTTTAAAAGACGACTCCCGCATTAGGGTACAAGCCCTGTGTCGCGGGGGACTTTACAAACATACAAGTCACGGACATAAAGTACACCCAGACTCAGAAAAACAATTTGTGGATCACACAAAGTGGTGTCCCGTGTGAGAATCGAATCCACGACACACTCCCACCGCACGTGAATTGGCCGCGCCACAGAGACAGTCAAACTTCAATCATCAGTCAAATTCATGTAAAACGTCATATCTCGGGGGCGTTCCTACAATATATTTTGTATTTATGTATTAAATGGAGGTGTTCACTGTAGGACGACCCGATTAACTGTCATCCACGACATTTTTGCACTGATTACAGATTGTTATACTGGCTAATACGACAGTCGTATTATAACGACCGGAACCGCTAAAGACGACAGTCGTCCAACAATAAAATAATCGTCACGATATACTTAGTGGGAATGCGCTGTTACCTACATTCTATCGTGTCATTTTTAAATTTACATAAGCACACGATATTGTTAATTTATTTACACACATCAAAAGTGTCTAGGGATCAACATATATTTTTGCAATAACTTTTCTCCTGATTGATTTTTTTTTTTTTATTTCTTTAAGGATTCATCAAACAAAGTGTTTTCGTTTGTCCCAGTAACGATATACCAAGTCACCTTTGCATTAATAAAGAAATTTGCCATTTTCCTAATAAAGGGATTTTTGACATTTGAACCACTAACATTAAAGTTCGAAAAAAAGACTGAAATAACAGTTTTCTTTAAAATTTTATTGGGTAACTTAAACAATTAATAATCCGTGTTTCTACCGCGAACACTAACAACACAAGAACATCGGTTTGGCATACTCAAAATGAGTTCATCCAAATCACGCTGTGGAATGGCCGCCCATGTTCGTTGCAACAACAAAAAAAGGTCTTCTTGCGACTGGATACCCTCCATATTCGGCAGAGCTCTTCTCTGTAGCATATCCCATGCATGCTCAATCGGGTTCAAGTCTGGCGACTGAGCAGGCCAGGGCAGGACATTGATGTTAGCTGCGGCGAGAGTCTGTCTTACAACTCTTGCGGTGTGCGGTCGTGCATTATCATGCATTAACTGAAATAAGGGACCGATTTGCACTTGTAGAGGAACGATGACGTCTGATACAATCGTCTCAGCATAAATTTGAGCGTTGAGGTTGCCTCTGATCCAAATCAACTCAGTTCTTCCGCCGATCCAAATACCCGCCCATACCATGATGGTTCCACCACTATAAGGATGGACTTCCTGGCAGGATTTTAATCGCTGTTGGCGTCCAGGGGTTCTCCAGTGTCGTATACGTCTTGTATCCGGTCTCATACCAAAACGAGACTCATCAAAAAAGCACACGAAACGCCATTGTTCTTCTGCCCAATTTCTGTGTTCAAGAGCCCATTGATATCGAATCCTACGATTGTGCATTGCTATAGGTGGTACCCGTAGCGGTCTTCGGGAATGAAGGTTCACTTCATGCAAGCGGTTTCTGACTGTTTGGTCGCTAATTAAGTTCCCTGAAGAGTGATGAAGCCTCACGGCTAACATCATGGCGGTTATTGTTGGACCTCTTCGAGTTAAGATTTGAATGTATCGGTCTTGCCTCCGTGTGGTGCAGCGATACCGTCCTCCATGGCGCTCAGCCACGGTACCAGTGCTTCGGTAACGTGTCCAAAGTCGACTCGAGCCACAGTACGTTGCCGGGAACCAGCTTCTATCATTCCCACGGCTCTGAGCATTTCTTCCCTGCTTAAATGACGTCGCCGCTCCATAATAACGTTGGTTTTAATCAGTAGTAGGGAAACAGTAGCACTAATAATGTCTTCAATGCGTTGTATGTTTTTATAGGGAAAATATTGACAGCTGATTTTCATCTTTTACTCGAATTTGATTCACAGTTCCTGATTCAAATTATGAAATGCACCAAAAAGGATCCATATAAATTTATAAAATCATAAATTTATTACAAAGCCACATCTCAATCTCAAGAAATCCGCATAAAAATGCTTGATCCCTAGACACTTTTGATGTGTGTATTTATTTAACCATAGACATTCTCTTAACCGGTTCCGGTCTTCAAAGTGTAAATATCAAAGTCGCGCTGAAAACTAAAAATAAAATACTTATTAAAACCGTACACTCCAAAATAATACCGTGCAACAACAAAAAGGAAGCCTGAAATAGTTGGAGATATCAACGAAGGTGTAATTTGCACATTACACCACAGCATTATAACAACAACAGTTTAAGGTTAGACCATAAATTATTCCACAAGTGATATTTCTTCGACTTTGACAGTTCTAATGAAGTCACTGATAACTTGCCTTATAAACAAGAAAAAATAGTAACTTGCGGGCAACTAAAATATATGTCAGTGTTGTCAGTGTTGAAAAACATTCTATCGTCTTACGATTACGTTTCGTTTCGCGTAAAATTAACAAAATGGAGATCTACACAATTCCAACTTTTGTTTGATAAAATGAAACTAGAAAGGAAAAAACAATCTGAGGAAATTACTGAATCCAAAACAAATAACATAATGTCTAAAATGGATGAAAAATTAATCCCGATTATAGAAGAAAACAAAATAAAAATAGAACCTCAGGAGATAAAGATAGAATACTTGAAAAGAGAAAAAAGGAATAACTATATAATATATATTTGGCGTGGATGAAAAAGAGAAAACAACATCAGAATTAATGAATATGATAAGGAAAACTTTCAAAAGCGACATAAATATTGATATCGAAGAAAATGCGATAAACAATTTATACCGACTAGAGAAAAGAAGTATAGAAGGTAACAAACCGAGGCCAGTCTTCTGTTCTTTCGTAAACAGATGGAAAAAGAATGAAATAATAAAAAATAAAAGATATCTTAAGGAGATATATGTCACTGAAGACTATCCAAGGGAAGTACTGGCCAAAAGGAAGGCGTTACAGGCGGATATGATAGAAGAAAGGAAAAAGGGGAAGGTAGCATTTTTGAAATATGATAAGCTTGTAGTGAAGGAAAATGAAACAACTAACGAAAAATGAAAACGGGAAACTTCTTCTTCACCGCATTCTTCAGACTTTCAATCCAAAAAACAGCAAGCCACCGTACCCTGTGAGGCCAATAGAACCAACGCATTTGTCGTGATGAGAATGAGATCTAACTTTCTTACTAACGTTCCTACAAACAAGCAACTAATTCCCGGCAATCGGAAAATACAACAAAACAATGAAACAAAAATACAGTCAATAGAAAATTACACCCTCCCCCAAGCCGACTGATCATCGTGGGGGAAAACGACCAACACCCTCTAAGGATGTATGTATAAACAAAAAAGGATTAATAACTGCGACATACACATAACGGCGCTTAATCACTAAGATCGCCAGAAAAACTCATCGAACTAGATGTTTCTAGTACGATGAGTTTTTCTGGCGATCTTAGTGATTAAGCAATCAACGAAATTAATTGGGATATTATTGGAATAAGCGAAGTAAGAAGACTAGGAGAAGGAATAGAAGACCACGGGAAGTATATACTGCATTACAAAGGAGAAACACCAGGGCAATACGGTGTTGGTTTTTTGATATAAAAACTTTTTAATAAAAAATATTACCGACTTCAAAAATAAATACAAGGCAACTAAAAAGCAAAAAATAATATACCTAGAATAACAAAAACAAATTAAACATTTTGAAGTTGGTGCCATGAAATAGTAGTCTTTATGTTTTATTCGGCACCAACTTCAAAATGTTTAATTTGTTTTTGTTATTCTAGGTATATTATTTTTTGCTTTTTAGTTGCCTTGTATTTATTTTTGAAGTCGGTAATATTTTTTATTAAAAAGTTTTTATTTCTCACTTTTTAGTGGGTTGGTTTATAATTCACTTATTCACACTTATTCACTTTACAATAGGCTTATGTCATCTGCTCAAATCCTTTTACGAAATATTGCTTGCTCCGATGCAGGGCCGTTAATTGTTGAGGAGTTCACTATCAGCTTTATAACATTGTATAATAGTAGTATATCGAGATTAAAGTGCTACTCACTACTATATTAAAGTACTTAATTGAATCGCAAACTGAAATATTGAATAGGTCTGCTCGTAATTTTTGGTCTTCATCATCAGTTCCACTTCACCAATTAGTGTTTTTTGAGAGTAAATGCACGAATCACTATGAAATATACCTAAATCACTGTATGTGTGCTTTTAATATTTTAAGAGTTCCCTCGATTTCTCCAGGATTCCATCATCAGATCGTGATCTGGGGACAATGGGACCAACTTGGAAGTATACCCTTTCAAACACAAAAAGAATTTTTCAAATCGGTCCAGCCGTCTTTGCGTAATCGGTGAACAAACATACAAAAAAAAAAAAAAAACATACAGACGAATTGAGAACCTCCTCCTTTTTGAAGTCGGTTGAAAAAAGAAATATACCGACCAAATCGAGGAATTGAAAGGCATATCCGAAAGCAAAATAGCAGAGATGAATTATTCAGGTTTACTCGCCAACAGAAGCAGATATAAACAAAATAGAAGGATTCTACCAAAAATTACAAAGTACCGTTGATACTGCTCACAAAAATATAATAATAATGGGTGATTTTAATGGACAAATTGGGGAATGTCAAAGTGGTGAAGAGTACACTGTAGGAAGATACGGTATTGGCAACAGAAGCAAAAACGGACTAAGATTGGTGAATTTCGGTTTAGAAAACAAATAAGTATCCTAAATAGTTTCTTCAAAAAGAAAAAGAATAAGAAATAGACATGGACTTCCCCAAATGTACTCTTTAAAAATGAAATCGATTACATTTTGACCAATAGACCAAAAGTTTATAAAGATTTATCAATTTTACATAACCTAAATTTTAACTCGGACCATAAAATGATTCGTGCTACGTTACGAGGCACATATACAAAGAAAAGTCGAAAGCTGCACACTGAATCGGTTCCCTGTGTGAACATAAAAAATAACATAGAGATAATGAACAGCTTAAAATAAATTCTAGAGAGAAGAGAAGAAAAAGAATACAATAAACCATTTGAAGCGACATACTGCGATTTTGTAAATACTCTTAAAACTGAAGCTCGAAAATTGCTTTTACAAGGCAATAAAAACAAAGAAACAAGAAAAGAGATCGCAGAAATAAGTAAAACTATCAACAAAAATATAAGGAAAGACCGAAAGCTAAAAAGGGCAAATACTTTCCAATATCATATTAAGAAAACAGGCGGAGTAAAGAAAGCGTTCAAAGAATTAGAATCAAAAAGAATTGGATGACAAATATGAAGAACAAACAAGGAAGAAGTACGACAAAAAGATCAGTTAAATTAAATATTGCTACGGAATTTTATAAGGAGCTGTACACAAGCAAAAATAATAAACTTGCTGCTACTACTACGACAGACGACACGCAAGATATTGAACCTATACCGCCGATTCTAAAAGAAGAAGAAGTTCTCAATTCGTTATATTATATACTTTTTATGTAGATTACTCGATAACTCGAAGACGGCTGGACCGATTGCTATGCAAGAGGTCGTAGGTTCGATCCCTACCCAGCCTACCCAGGATAAAACTTTGTGTGATGAGCACGATGGTTTATTCTGTGTCTGGGTGTTATTTATCTATAAGTATGTATTTAGAAATATATAAGTATGTTTATCAGTTGTCTGGTTTTCAAAGTACAAGCTCTGCTTAGTTTGGGATCAGATAGCGTTGTGTGAGTTGTCCCAAGATATTATATTATTATGTGATGTGCTGTATCAGAGTGCTGTTACTAGTGACTAGCTGTGCCCGCGACTTCCGCGACGTCCGCGTAAAGTTGCAGTGCTATTCTCTTATATAAATAGTAGCCCAAGTTTATCTTTACTTTCCTCAGCTCTCTGAGAGTGAAAGGCCAGTCAAAACCCGTCTAGGCGATTCGGAGATGTGCATCTGGATCGAGGGCCCATTTTTAAAATCTTTACATAACGAAATAAAATTTACAGGGAAATTAGTTAAAAATAGTAAAAACCTAAAGAAAAGGGCCATGAATTTCTTAAACGTGAATGTAAACTGTTATGATTGATTAGCTTGGGCCCTCAATCCAGACGTATGCATAAAGTGGTATAGCCTAAATCTCAGAAAGTACTATCTCTGGGTTAATCGTTTTTATTTAAGAATTTAGTTAAGAATTTCTTA
Organism: Herminia tarsipennalis; assembly: GCA_945859575.2. Taxonomy (NCBI): domain Eukaryota; kingdom Metazoa; phylum Arthropoda; class Insecta; order Lepidoptera; family Erebidae; genus Herminia; species Herminia tarsipennalis. Next base: position 12,515,643 of record OX243857.2, read on the forward strand.
AATATTTTAAGAAATTCCCAAATCTGTAGAATACAACATTACAGATTTATAGCGATATATCTAGGGCCCTCAATTCATTAATTTATTCACTAAGGAATCTGCAAAACATGATTTTATTTTAAGAAATACATAAATACGTCTTTAATATATTTTACTTAGATACCTCTGTGAATTAGTAAAAAATAAATAATGATACAAAAGTTATTTTTTAAAAAGTTATTTAAAGTCGAATTTTACGGAAACGTCTGAACTGAGAGCCCAAGATTTTCGGCTTTATTGACTAAGCTCAACCTCATAGATTAACGCAAATTAGAATGAGTTTTTTTACTATTCTTTAATTAAAATGTAATGTATCACCTGTTCTTCTAAATGCCATACTTTAAGAGAAAATTGATTTTCAATTTCTCAATATGAGATAATTTTGTAGGGTAGATATGATTTTGTAATTTTTTGGACTAATCAGTATGTATCCTCATATAAGCTACGAGTATTTCAGAAGCGACTAAGTAAATATTTGTAGCTTGAGCTGTCGGAAGCGATTGTGTTTTGTGTGGAGCAATAATTAAGTGCAGTAAATATCATTATATCTAGTGTTTCCGTTTCGTGATATCGAAGTAAGTACCTACCTAGATCACTTTAATATGTTGATGATTCATTGTCATCGGGAATAGCTGATTATTGAATTAAAAATAGAGTACTCTAGGAGACAGTATAGCTATATTATGATTTTACTGTCGTGGTAGTCTATCAGAAACTGACTTTAATAATGACGTGGTAGATTGGTAGACACCCAACACTGCAGAGACCAATATACACCAGCCACAACCACTTGCGGCTCAGTGGTTGTCGTACAAACGTGAATTATGAAGGTACTGAATGCAAAAATAACGACGTAATACATGCATTTGTGATATACGCTGTCCAGTGGACTACCACGACAGTTGCAGAAGGTTAAGTATGTTAGTCCATGATGCACATGATTCGGAGATTATCCGGAACAGTCAGACCGACAGATGGACAGTCAAATAAATAAAAATAGCGTTTTTGTTATAAATACCATAAATACTTTCATACGCATTAATAAAAGCGACTATATTTATTTATAACTAGCTGACCCATGCAACTTCGTTTGCGTAAATTTTCCCCGTTTTTGCAACATTTTTTATTGTTATTCCGTTCCTATTGGTCGTATCGTGATATTTTATCGTATGTGTAGCCTTAATCGATAAGTCGGCTATCCAACAGAAAAATATTTTTTAATTCCTGAGATGATTGCGTTCAAACAAACAAAATCTTCAGCTTTATAATACTACTATAGATCAGATTATTAAAAAGCGGCGGCAGCCTAATGGCTAAAGCATCCGTCTTGCAATCGTGAGGTAGTGGGTTCGAATCCTATCCATTAGACTACCGACGTGAAACCACTCCTAACACAAGTTATTTAGCTTAGCTGGAGGGGTTAACAGGATTGCTAGTAATGCGGGGCCAAAATTCCATGAAGCTATTTATATTTGAAAAAAAAAAATAACATTTTCTTTAGTTTAACCTATTCGTGGCAGTCGTCTATAAGATTTTCACAAACACTATTTTCTCAAAACCGAAACATACACGAGATACTACATTTTTTATCTGCAGTCAAAAGTCACAAGTGGGATCATTTCTAATATCCCGTACAAGTCAGAACATCTCAATCATCAATAACATGTTGCCAAAATACCAAAACCAACAACCGCAGTAGCATTTCCGTTCAGTTCCGCCCGTTTCCGCCAAGTCCGGTCCAGTTCCGGCTTGGATCAGATCAGCGAACGGAAACGGAATATATTCATATGCCAATAAGTAATGAGTTTCCGAATCGGAAATAAAAATGGGGTTATTTTAACACAACCGCTTATATAATTCCATTAGTTTTTAATTTTGGAATTTATTGAGTCAAATTAGGGTTGTCAAATTTTTGTATGTGTAGCTGATGTGTTTCTGTCTCTCTCGTCAAAAATACTTTTAAGTAGGTACACATTAAAAATTATCTATAACTATAAATCTAAAATTAATTGATTTCAAAGCAATAAATCTAGCACCACCGCGTTTCAGAGATTGCTCCAAAGAACTCAAGCAGCCATCTCTTGAAATCGCATCATATTTAACCATATTTTTGGTCGCTGGGATATAATCGACAAACAAAGGCGTTTAAATCTCTCTTCATATAGTCGGGGATTTAAAAATGATAAAAAGTACCTAGTATGTTTCTGTCCATCATTTTAAAATTATAATTATTAAAATGGGCACAGTCTATGGATGTTTATTACAATATGTACTCATACTAGACTATCTTGGGAGACGGTGTTCAGTCTCACAAAAGGTAGACGGTTTGTACTTAAGGTCACTGTTTATACTTTGGTTTGGTAAGGAGCAACGATACAGACTGGAATTAGCTGAATCATGCCCACTTTTTCCATTAAAAATCATAAAATTATTTTTCGTATTAACACATTAATATATTATATGACACACACAAAGAATTTTCAAACTCAGTTCAGTGGATCCATAGATTACCCTCTACAACCGCACCAACTCACAAAATTTTAGTACCAACCTATAAAAACTTCAAGTGTTGTTATAAATGTAACGTTCTTAAGACTTACACCATTTATTGATGGAATGTGTTCGATATAAGCCTAATAGAAATAATTTAGTATCGACCCTGAACCTGAACAGAACTGATGTAGGCACTTTCCACCAAGTTTTGTCTCAACCAAATAGCGTTGCTGCAGAAGCCCTGTTCAGGTTCATGGCTACTTTAATATAATTAAGATTTATGGTGAATTGCATATGCTTAGGGTACGATGGGACTGACATACGCTTTGCGGTTTAAAAGTCCCTAAATAAAACAGAATAAAAAAAAATGACACGTTTTGCATTTTTAGCCACTGAAGTAAAAAAAAATCCTTATGACCTGTTTGGAATTATTAAAGTATTGGATTACTGTTTACACCTTTCATCGGTAGATGGCGTTATTCTCAAAACTAACTCTTTGAAATAAAACACTCCTATGGCCACAATTTACAGGAAAAAGACATTAAACAGTAAAGGTCACAGTTGGAACGACCTTTAGTAACATTTTATCGGCGAAAACTTTTCCATTGTGGCCAACGAAAAGTTTCTCGGTCGTATTTTAACGAAATTGTAGTGGCAACCCTATGGGAATGTTTTGTAAAGGTTTATGTAGACAACCCTCTTTAAAGTACTAGCTTTTAGTTAATTAGTTACATTGGAATTAATAGTCGTTTAATAAACTAATGTCATGATACCTGCCTAAATGTCGTAAAACCTCTGCCTAGGTCCTTTTTAAAACAAATTTGGATTAAAACAAACGCACGTCTAATACTGCACTAAACGGAACTATCTAATGATTGACTGTCTCAGTAAAGAATACTGCGACATAAGGGTTTATTAATCTATTGCGTAGTAAGAGTTGTTTTAAAAGAAAAACAAAACAGAATAGACGATGATGTATTGACTATTTAAATCACTAGCTGACCCGATAGATGGAATGGAACGGAACGGAACGGAACGGAACGGAACGGAACGGAACGGAACGGAACAGAACGGAACGGAACGGAACGGAACGGAACGGAACGGAACGGAACGGAACGGAACGGAACGGAACGGAACGGAACGGAATAGAACAGAATCCTTATTTGTCATAGTTTTAATGAATTTCCAGAACTATAAATACTTTGTCATAATTTGACGTGACAAAAGTTAACAAGAAAGTGAATATTTATTTTTACTGATAACATATAATATTAATCAATACTAACTCTTTAGCTTTATAATATTAGTATAGATTACAACACCTACCGCATTTATCAACCCATATGATGTCTGGGTAAGGGTCTCGCCAATAGAACCTACTTATAATATATAGAATTACCATAATCACCACGTTTGGCGAGCAGGTTGGCGACCACAGTACGCTGCTGCCCGTCCTCCGGTGTGTCCATTCCCTCAGACATCTTGACGACACCCATGGGAGAGATGAGGTGATTCTTAAGCCGGTACCACCTTCTACCGCAAATCACGAAAATTCAGATTAGAACAAGATATCTTAAACTTTCGGGACTTAATTGCGTGAATTATTTAAAGGTCCGAACCCCGCGCCTCACGGAGACATCGCTATGCTGCCATCAATCGACCCGTGACCACGATCAATGCAATTCGATCGAAACGTCGGGTAATTAAAAGGTTCCTTTAAAATAATTCACGCGATTAAGTCCCGAAATATAGTAATATGTATAAAAATCGCGAAAGTTTAAAAACAATAATTAGAACAAGATAGTCATACTAAGATCAATAAAAAGTCACACTCCATGGTTTGTCGAATTTTTTTAGAAATGACATATGGCATTTGTTAAGCAACTTATGTTGCTGACTATACCTACCAAAATAATTTAACCCTAATTAATTTAATCACGAAACAAGAACTTATTTAACTTTGTCCAATACTTTATCAACCTAAATCTACTAGCGAAATCCATTTTAACGTAAAGATAATCAACATAGAAGTTACTGGGTCCAGGACACCAGATGGCGCTTACACCTGTTTCCTCTCAAATTGGACATTAACCTTTAAACTTTGGATTAAGTGATTAAGTACCTAGTTTAAAACGAACAAATTTACAACTCGAACAAATATTATTTATTCGTTTAAAATGTTTTATTGTTAAAAATGTTGAAGTCGACATACATTTAAATTTATATGTATAAAATTAGGACAAAAATACTTAGAAAATTCCAAAAAGTGAGAAAACTGGAAATTTTTAATTTTTTAAATGAGGGAAAACTTACAATTTTTTTCTCTTAATATGCCAACCAACTGTGTATAAAATTTAGCAAATATTGTTGTTTTCTATTTAAATTAACAACATTTTCAAAAATCAGGTTTCTAACATTAAATCATAAATGTCCCAACAAGAACAAACCATTGACAAGAACAAAAAGTATCATTAATTACTTTTCATTAAATATTTCAACACAGATATAATGATGATGAAAAAACATCTTACTCTCTATTATACGTTTTGTAATATACAAAATAAACAGTGCGAAGATAATAAGGAAAAGATAAAAGAAACCACATTATTATGTACTGAAAACGAAATATAGTCGAAGAGCTCGCGACTATGTGCGATAAGATAAATTTATAGGACACTCCGTCTGAAGCCTATTGTTCTTTGTCAGTTGAAGAATTAATTCAGTTATTCTTAGTAGTGCCACTGATACGTTCAGTTAACAGATAAAATAGATGCAAACATAGTAAGACTGCTTTCGAATACAGTTATCGTTATCATTATCAAATCAGTTACTTTCCCTTCACTTTCAAAAAAGGTGGTTCTCTGTTTCACCCGTATGTATGTTTGCGATTTTCTCGAAATCTAGTGATCCGATTTAGATGAGGTTTTCGTTATTCAACTGTTTTTAGTACCTACATTTTAAGATGTACTAATGTAATATTCATTTATATATTACAATAATGCTACACTAATATTAATGCTTATTGTAATTTAATTTGTAGTTATCTCACTCAATTCTTCAGCTGAAACTTTGTGCGTAAGAAAAAAAGAAAATTTAAATTTTCTTTTTTTCTTAATAAGCTGTATTGGCGGATTCTACACTAGCGTTTTAACTAAGAAATGTTTCTCTACTTATGAAAATGAAAACAAAAATACATTATAAAATGTATTTGCGTGTAACATAATTTAAACTAAAGAGTTAAACTTATGTTACCTATTAATATAACATAACGTGAATAATGGGAATAACTCTGCAAATACAGTTTAAAAACAAACAATTTGCAATTTATAGTAAGTTACCCTTACCTTGTTATTTTTGCGGCTTGCAACTATTATTATGCAAATTATGCATTAGTTGTATTGCAGTGTTGATAATGAAAGGGTGAGTTAGTTCGTCCTATTGGTTTACTGGTTACTAACTGTTTGACTGTCTGATTCTATACAATAACTAACATTTAAACTTTCGCGTTGCATAACTGTTTATTATACGGGAATTAACGCGCATTGTTTACCTTAAAATTGCCGCTTGTGACCACGGCTGGTGCAACCTGGTCGAAACGTCAAGCAATTTTAAGGTAAACAATGCGCGTTAATTCCCGTATAATAAACAGTTATAATCTATACAATAATATCTTATATACTAAACTAACTGACTCGTGCCTACTTCGTTGGGTCTCACAAATCACAAATAACGTGGATTTCGGCAAACGAATTTTCAAAATCGCTTGAGTAGATCCAGAGATTACCCCCTACAACCTCACAGAGTCACAAACTTTACCTCTTTAGAATATTAAGTGTTGCAGAATAACAAAGGATTTACATCATACATATAATGGGGGTTTCATTATTTGCTTAGTTAATACAAAATTTAATAAGAAATTAATCGTTGGTAGTTTGAATGCTAGTTTTGTTTACTAATTAGTATTTTGTGTTTTTTTTGTTTACCTAAGAAACAAGCTTATTCCAGTTTATTTTTCGCCTCCAGCTCCTGCCCTACATAGTCTAAGGACACTCCCCTTAATTTAAAATTTAGACTGTTTCGTTTTCACAGCAAAACATACTACTTCATTACTGTTTTACAGAACTTATAATAACAATCGTTTTGTTTTAAAACATCTTATTATAAATTATGTTCAAAGTTTTTACTTTCCTTCTTTAAAGTTCAAAATTAATCGAAGTTAGACTTTTAATACTTATTTATGAGGCTATAGCATTCACGTTGCGATTAACGGTTTGTTTACAAGAAAGAAAGATCGGGGATTTTCTGCGTTTTCCAATGAAGGCGTTTGATTTATCAAGTACGACGTTTCGCCACGGTATGCCGAGCAGACGGTTAAAAGGAAACGTTATAGTAATTGGTAGTAGCGAATTCAGGACTAAGGTACTCCAAGGGGGTCCCTTCCAAATCCTTCCAAGTTTATGGACCTGTCAGGTCTATAGAAAGTTATAGTCCTCCATAGTTATGTTGTAACTTAGCATGATTTCAGTGGCAGATCTAGAAAGATGGGGAGGGACTAAGAAACACAAACCCCTCCCCCTTACCAAAGTCTGAGTTTTATGTACGATTTCCACCAAGTGGGCGCAGCGCAGCGCATCGTAGCGGATGCCCGAGCACGTGCTAGCAGCCGACCGCGTCCGCCCGACTTCACAATCTGCTGGAACCCGAGCGCATACTCACGCGTGCTCGCGTATCCGTTAGCATGCTCTCAGCGACTAGACATACAACACACGAGCGGACGGTTGTAGCCGAGCGCCGCCGTCCGCGTGCGCGAGGAGCAGTCTGGCTGCCGTGGCGACCGTCTGGCGCGCATCCGACCAGCTGCGGCGGCATGCGCGTGGACAGAGTTCCAAGGAGTGTAAATTCCATACAAATATGAAACTTATGGCTAAGTTAAGAAGTCTGAATTTCCTCTGGCATAGTGTGAAATGCGCTGTACTGCTGGGCACGCTCCCTGGGTCGTCCGGTTGGTGGGAATCGTACATTACCGTGTATATGTGCTTGTCCATGATAAATGTGTATCCAACTTTATTCCTTGATGGATCAGCTGAATCATCACAACATTAGTAACATAAATATTAGTCTGTATCTATGTATTTATTTATGTATGTATGTATGTATTGCTGTAAGTATGTATACTATTGTATAGTTATGTATGTAGGTATATATATATATACACCATCCACATCTTTCTGTGTGCACTCAATCAGATACTTACTAACCTTGCTAAATTTAAATCGGTTATTGTGACTGGCGATATAAACATTGACATAAAACCCAGTACCAAAGACCCCCGGTCTCATGACTACCTAAACACCTTGGCATTTCACGGATTCTTACCAGCATTTACTGAACCAACGAGAGGACAAAATTGTCTCGATCATATTATGCTACGAACAAAACTAAAGACATTGACCCTTCTATATGACACTACGCTAACCGATCATAGCGCTTCTTTAGTTTCACTGTACTCAAAACAATTTACAACGACATCTCATAAAGTAAGACATAATATAGACTACAACGCACTCAACATTACTATGGATAATCTTAACTTTTCACCAATCTTTCTTATAACGGATCCAAACCTAGCCACGGATAACCTAATAAATGTTTTAAAATCTGCAATCTCGGAATGTACCAGAGTAACTAAAATACCCGCCGCTAAAAGAACAATAAAACCTTGGATCACACCTGGCTTACTTCGATGTATACGAAACCGTGACACACTACACAGAAAAACCAAACAGACACCCCACAACACAATTCTACTCACCACTTACAGACGATACAGAAACTTTTGTACAAAATTATTAAAGACAGCAAAACGGAAATTTGACACTCAAGCATTGAATAAGGCTCTACACAATCCTAAAAAGCTTTGGGAAACTATTAAATCGGTCACGAACACTTTAAAATCCAAAAACTCCTCTTCTCAGCTTTTATCTTACTCAACCTCAGCTACACAGTCTTGCACCAAAGTAAACGAATTTTTTGTCAACATTGGGAAGAATCTTGCTGACAGCATTAGCAGTAGACATTCTATTCACAACACACATACCTCCAATTGCACTACATCCTTTGTTCTAGAGGAAACAGATCCTGATGAAATCATTCTTACCATACACTCGCTGAACACTAACTCTGCCACTGGCTGGGACGGTATCTCTCAAACCTTCCTACGGAGATATGCACGAACCCTGGCACCAATACTTTGCCATATCTTTAATCTCTGCTTTCAAACCGCTACTTTCCCCACTTCTTTCAAAATGGCCATCATCCATCCTATCTTCAAGAGTGGCGACGGGAACCAACCAAACAACTACCGCCCTATAGCTGTACTAAGCTCTTTGTCCAAAATTTTCGAACGCCTCATCAATAAAAGACTAGTCAACTATCTTGAGCATTTTAAATTACTAGCCGCCCAGCAATATGGTTTTCGCAAGAATAAATCGACTAGTGATGCGGTGCTGGATCTTACCAACTTTATAGTCGATAAATTAACCTCTAAACACAAAGTCTTAACAGTTTTCTTAGATCTCACGAAGGCGTTTGACACTGTACCCGTCCCTACTCTATTACTCAAATTAGAAAACATTGGTGTCAGGGGACTCCAACTAAAACTTTTCGAAAGTTATCTCACTAACCGCACCCAATACGTGACCATAGAAAACCACTACAGTGAGGTATTACCCATCCAGTACGGCGTACCACAGGGCAGTATTCTAGGACCCACTCTTTTTCTAATATTTATCAATCATCTCTGTAAACTTAGCCTACCCAACGCCAAAATCGTATCTTTTGCAGACGATACTGCCATCACCTTTTGTGCCAACTCATGGAAAAACCTCCAATCCATTGCACAAGCAGGTTTGAATTCTACCTTACACTGGCTTCACTCCCACGTCCTTACACTCAACACCTCAAAAACAAACTTTATCACCTTTTCACTCTCCTCCACATCCCAACCGAAATTCCCCATAGTTTTAAAGGCCCACTCTTGTAATACACAAATCCACACTAATTGTCAATGTCCATCACTCACTCGCGTACACCAAACTAAATATCTTGGCATAATTCTCGACGAAACACTCACCTACAAACCACACACTAACATTCTTTCCAACAGGATTCGAAAATTAATATATATATTTAAAACTCTAAGAAATGTAGCTAATCCTGTAATAATTCGAAGCGTCTACTTTGCCTTATGCCAATCCATACTCACCTACTGCATTACATCCTGGGGAGGCGCAGGGAAAACAATTTTAAAACCTGTAGAGATTGCTCACAGAGCAGTTTTAAAAATTGCATCTTTTCGGCCTATCCTATACCCAACGACCGATCTCTACAAAGAGTGGAATGTTCTCAATATTAGACAGCAATTTGTCCTACACACACTCCTACTCCAACATCGTAGAACACCACTCCAAGTAATCACCAAAAGGCGAAAAGACAAGGTCTGCACAGTTCCTCCTGCTCGTTTTTCCTTCATAAAAAAATTTTCCTTGTACCTAGCCCCTTCCCTCTATAATAAAGTCAATGCGAAATGCGCTATCTACGAAATGACTTTCCTTCAATGCAAAAGCACCGTCCGCTTGTTTCTTCAAAATATGTGCTATGACGAAACTGAGGCATTCTTGGTCAAATAACTTCACAAGTAGGTATACAACATTACGGCAAACACATCTAACATACACGCACTACACACACAATATCATACATGCACTACACACACAGTTACACACTACACACACTAAAATACACACATAAATAACTAAAAAATATTACATAAGTTTAATATTAAATCCAAACCACGTGCTATTTTAAACCAAATTATTTGTAAGGGACGGGACTGTCTTTCCCTAACACAGGCTATTCAGTAGCCTAGCTGGGAAAACAGTGCTCAACCATATGTTCATTGTAGATTTAATAATAGTACCTAAGTGAAATCTATTTAAGAACTTCATGTAAAATCTTGCAATCTCCTTTTACATAAATAAATATTTATTATTATTATTATTATTATTATTATATGTATGTATGTATTTTTGTAAGTATGTATAGTATTGTATAGTTATATTGTTTTATTTGTGTATTATGTAAGAATAATAAGGAAGTTCTTATTTTACAATTAGGTTACTGCACCTTTCACACATTCCATTTCTACATCACCCTAAGGTAGACTGGCAGAGAATGCTTTTAGCATTAAGTCCACCTTTGTACAACTTTGTGCATAAAGTTTTAAATAAATAAATAAAACCTACCCTCGGCGAACAATCGTTTTAGCTCGTTAGCTGTACCTACATACAACATTGTCCAACATTTGCAATGCAACTTAATCCGTTTTGAACTTTTCATCATAACTTCGTGATCAAATTCATAAATTTAGTTCAGAGAGCTGAATCGAATTAAATCAGTTTTTGTTAATTAGTTATGTTGTTTCCGATCTGTTGATTACAAAAAACTTACAACAGGTTAACTTGGGAACCTTGTTTTTGGTCTGTTAAAAACAGTGTGAATTTTATTTGTTTCCATAATATTATCAACCCATATGATGTGTGGGACTGGGCACAGGTCACCACAGTAGAACCTACTGATTATAGATCCTGGGGGTAATTGCCATAATCGCCACGCGAGCCAGCGGGTTGGCGATCGCAGGAAGGCTTTAAAATATGCAGAGGACGCTGCTGCCCGTCCTCCGGTGGGAAATCTCTTAGTCGCCTTGACGACACCCACGAGAAAGAGATGGGATGGTACTATACTTAAGCCAGTACATCTATAAACCTAAAACAAATAAGTCACTGTTAGATATATAGAAGACTTTGACATTTTCGAAATAAGTGAACCTATCAAAATATTTGTCAGCTTATTTGAGGGTGATGACCATTTAAATTCTTACTTTCGCAATACTTATACTGTACTTTTAGTCTTGTTGAAAAGTATTTGTGTCGCTGCTATTGACTGGTGTTTTAAAACTGAAAAGCATTGAATAAATAGGTGGTATTCATCGGTCGCGCGCGTCAGCCATTCGTCGTAAGCCGCGCGCGGCTCGCGATCGGCCGCGATGCACGGAAATGAACCTTTAGAAATGCATGGCGTATGTGCGCGAACATCTTTAAGTGCACTACAATTTCCGCGGGCTTGGCGCGAAAACGAAAAAAAACATAGTGAATAAGGACCCTGCTGAGAGTCCTCCCCTGAGACACGAATTACCATATGCTTTAAACAGACTTCGGACTCAGTTGCAAACTTCAAATTACTTTATTTCGTAAAGGCAATTCAAACATTGCAGTTTACGTGTCCGCGTTCTCGGCCACATTTATTTAGTATTTATTACCTACAATGTTTGCTTTATAGAATTTTATAAGCCACGGGTCTTAAATCGCGTAAATACTTATTTTTTGGCTAAATACCTTTGTTTATTGCCCGACGTTTCAATCGTATTGCAACGGCCGTGGTCACAAGTAGACTGGTTCAGCTCAACGTCGCCTCTGTTAATATATAAAAAATATGTAAATTTGGAACAGGACTGCAGAAATACTCCATTAAGACTGTATATAGTCCGCATTCCAAGGAAGCTAAGCATCTACGTACTCCTAAGGATGCCTTACAGATTCCTCTATCGACACTTGGCGCATACAAAGTGGATTGCAGCTGCCCGTAGCTTATAAAATTCTATAATGTGTACAAATAGCGAAAGTTTACGAACATGTATTAAAATGATTGCTGTCGAAAAGCCAAGAAGAAGATGGTCAAATTTTGGACTTCAAGTACTATTTGAAGCGTATACCCACACTTCAAGTACTACTTTAAATACTACTACACTTAAACAGCCTTATTAATAAACATAGACTAAAGTATGATTAATTTTACTCCAAGTTTAAAGTCCGTAGTAGACAAATTCAGTATTAATAAATAAAGAGTAAGGAGGAAGTAAGCTAATCCAAATCTACTCTCGGAGTAAAAGTTAGTCTTAGGTGCTACCTAGTATAGCTGTAGTGTAAACAAAGATTAGGGAAGACTTCATAGATTACACGTATTAATTTGACCATAACTTAAAAATTTAATAATTTTATAGTTACTTGTTGTGCAAATACCTAAATAAGATGGATAGAGATTATTACATTGATGATTTGAGAATGATAGAACAATTGAATGAAGTTGAAAACCAAATTCCGTCAATGAGGCGAGTGAAAATTTACAAGATTCGTAAGAATCCTTTGGAAGAGCTTCAAGAAATTGATTATAAAACTAAGTTCAGATTTTCTCGATCCTCTGCTTTTTTCATTATTGACATGGTGAAAAATGATTTAGCTCGTAATACAAGAGGTGGCTTTATCATCCCCACAGTACCACTTGTATGCAAACAAGTTGCTTTGGCACTAGTAGCATATAGAGCTCAGTGGATTAAAATGCCGCGAAGTGATATAGAGCAGAACAATGTAATTGAAGAATTCTATTCAATATGTGGATTTAGACAAGTGATTGGAACTATTGACTGTACACATATTCGAATCCCGAAAGTGATTGGAAATATTGGACAATACTATAAATTATGGATATTGTGGCACATTGGCGAGGTAGCACCCATGATGCTAGAATATTCAATGAATGCAGCTTAAAACAAAGATTTGAGCAGACAGAATTTAAAGGCAGATTACTAGGAGATTCCGGTTATGCCTGTACTCCTTATTTGTTTACTCCTGTCTTGAATCCAAATTCAGAAAAAGAACAACTGTATAATGCGACACACATAAGGACCCGTATTTCTGTGGAGCGTTACTTTGGAGTATGAAAGTAAAGATTTCGGTGTTTGCTACGTGGTTTTACTACCACATAATTAGATAACACAAAATTATGTATAATTGCATTAGCAATAGCAATAAAATTTTATTGCCATGCATAGACAAGATATAATTGACGAAGTTGATCCGCTTTATTTGCAGTACTGAAGTTAACTAAGAATAAAATGAAAAATAAATAAGAAAAATTTTTAATACACATAAACTAGTAATATAAAAAATGACTTTAAATCAGCCAGTTTTTCTTCGCGGGCTTTTTCCAATTTAAAATTTATCTTTCTAAAATAGCACATTTTAACTTTTTTCTTGAATTTTCATGTTGATTTTATGGTTCTCTTCCGCCATCTCCCTACGTCTTCTATGTTCTTCCTCTTTTAAGTTTTTTGTATGATTTACCATGGTGCTCACATAGTCAACTTTTATCTCGCCTTTGTCTCGCGGAAAAGGTCCGTGTAGCTTATGCCACTGGGCTCCGCCTCCAGCGACACCGTCAGCAGGACTGCGACCGTTTTCGGCGGAGACAGTTTCGGCCTCTTCCTGCCCCTATGTCTCGTCGAAGCGACCTGCTGCGTAGAAGCGACATTGGCAGCCCTCTTTTTCTTCCGGCGCGGCACCGCGATTTTTGCTCCCAGTCGGTTTCCATTCCTCACCAGAGGGGCCGGTGGCGGGTTCAGAAGCTGGTGCCGGGGGACGGACCTGAGCCGTTGGGGCATTTGAAGTGCCCGCTACGGCAGTACGTGGCGCAAAGTACGAGAGTACGTGTCCAGTTAACTAAGCGACTACGTTTTGCATTCATTTTTGTTTTAAATGCAAGCACTCTACAAATAATACGTAAATGAGCACCGATATCAAACAATAACAAATCTAGTATACAGATTGTCAAACTCAAAATTTTGTCTGTCAGTGTCATTCAATTTATGGATGACGATTCATCATCTCTTTTTATTTTTAAAACAGATGGGTTGCCATAACAAACGTCTTAATCCTTAGATTAAGTAATGTATTGTTAATCCAAGGTTACTTCATGTTTATTAATAACATTGTAGTATCGAAGATAATTCTCAGTTAGTCTAGGATTAACAAGTCTAAGAGTAATTTCGAATTAAGCTAGGAGTAAGCTATTTTTATTAATAAGGCAGAAAGAGTCTATTATTAGGAACAAAAACAAAATGGCGGAATACACTGCCACACTCCACCAAACTGTCACAAAAAAATTACGAAATAAAATAAAGCCCTTATGTAATATCGGAATGACGATTTATACGGAACGCGTATTTTTGCTGAAGTCACTAGACTATGAACAATATTCTCAAAAGCCTTTGGTGTTACAGAAATGTTTGACACGTCAAGTATAAACGATCTGAAATGAATGAACAATGACATCATAATCTCGTAAACCTTTTAAATAAAAACTAGCTTTCGCTCGCGGCTTCGCCCGCGTTAATTTCGGCTATCGAGATAAAAACTATCCTATGTCCTACCCTGGAACTTAAACTATTTTAATACCAAATTTCATCTAAATCGGTGCAGCGGTTTAAGCGTGTCGCTTAAACGGTAGTTTAAAATCACAATGACATTTTCCTAATTTTACAGGAAAGAGGTTTGAAGTTTTTAAAAATGTTTCGCGTTCAATAGCTTCAAAATGTTTCGCGTCCAATAACTTCAAAATGTTTCGCGTCCAAGAACTTCAAAATGTTTTGCGTCCAATAATATCAAAATGTTTCGCGTCAAATAACTTGAAAAATGTTTCGCGTCCAATACCTTCAAAATGTTTTGCGTCCAATAACTTGCAAAAAGTTTCGCGTCCAATAATTTCAAAATGTTTCGCGTCCAAAAACTTCAAAATGTTTCGCGTCCAATAATTTCAAAATGTTTCGCGTCCAATAGCTTCAAAATGTTTCGCGTCCAAAACCTTCAAAATGTTTCGCGTCCAATAATTTCAAAATGTTTCGCGTCCAATAACTTCAAAATGTTTAACGTCCCATAACTACAAAATGTTTCGCGTCCAGCGAATTGAAACACGTCGTCATAGTGATCAAGTATTTATATTATTCTTTTTGATGAATAACTTAAAGTTATTATGAATAAAAATAACCGGCCAAGTGCGAGTCGGACTTGCCCACCGAGGGTTCCATTCAAATTCGTAGGTACTACATATTATAAATAGTTCAGGAATCGGATTGTTGTTTAAAAAAACGATTATTTTTCCTCAAGTACACTTCAAGATTATTAAGGCATTGATAACTAAATTTGGAAAAAAATGTTCTAGTACCCAGTAGGGAAGACCTGGAACATCGACTTTCACGCCATAGCAGCAAGAGACCATATCGGATAGGCAGGTGGGTGAATTTTTTTTTTTAAAAGACGACTCCCGCAGTAGGTTCCAAGCCCTGTATCGCGGGGGACTTTACAAACGTACAAGTCACGGACACAAAGTACACCTACACTCGGAACAACAATTTATATATTACACAAAGTGGTGTCCCGTGTGGGAATCGAACCCACGACCTCTTGCGTAGCAGTCGGGTACACTCCTACCGGGCCACAGGGGCAGTCAATCCTCTGAAAAAATGTAATTAAAAAAGCCGCATAAAATGATATTCTCCCGTTTGTGCGCTTCGATTCAATACCGTATCTGCCCGCTATTACTTCCAAGGCCTCCAAGCGATCACAATGTATCAAATAATACGAATTCCCTCGTACATTTGTACACATGTGGCATCGGTATTCCAATAAAAATCGTCTGTTGTTTGCTCTCAGCGATATTTAGAACATAGATTCAGTTTACGGTGAATATTTTTCACTTTTGTAGCACATACCTAAGGAATTATAGAATTTTATAAGCTATGGGTCTTAATCGCGTAGGTAAATATTTTAAGGCTAAATACCTTTTTTTATTGCCCGACGTTTCGACCGTACTGCAACGGCCATGGTTCTACCCGTGGTCTACCCGTGACCACGGCCGTTGCAATACGGTCGAAACGTTGTAAAATATTTACGCGATTAAGACCCGTAGCTTATAAAATTCTATAATGTGTACAAATCGCTAAAGTTTACGAACATATATACCTATGGAAGTATTAAAGTAGTGTTGAAGGTAAACTGCTCCACGCTGGGCCAGGAAGATGTAAATAATATAATAATCATTTCCTCGGATAACTAACACAATACATCTGATCCCAAACTAAGCAGAGCTTGTTGGCAACCAGACAACTGATAAAACATACTTATATATTTCTAAATACATACAATCATACTATATGTAGATAAATTACACCCAGAGACAGAATAAACCATCGTGCTCATTACACAAAGTTTTATCCTCTGGCTGAATCCACGCCCTCTGGCTTAGCAGTCAGGGTCACTAACGCCAAGACCAACAAGCCTGCCAAAATAAACATCGATTTATTTATAACTGTTTTTTTTTTAAACAAAAAGTGTTCAGTTTGCAGAATTTGCGAAAATTTGCAGGGTTTTTTAAGCCCTCATCCTAGGCCATAGGCTATTATGAGGGAAAACCGAGTGATTTTTAATCGGTTCGACACCGATATACCCTCTCCTATGTGTCCTCGTAAGAGTGGGATCCGTGGGGATTTTTGCACACGTAAAAAAAAGGCTTATAAATTTATTGTTTTTAAACTTTCGCGATTTTTATACATATTACATATATTTCGGGACTTAATCGCGTAAATTATTTAAAGGCACGAACCTTTTATTTACCCGAAGTTTCGATGTAATTGCAACAGGTTCGTAACTTTAAATAATTCACGCGATTAAGTCCCAAAATATATCTAATAGGCTTATGAATGTCTGACAAAATTTGTGAGTAATAGAATGATTCTACATTGAATGGCATGTTAGCAAAAGGTGAAGCCAATGACAAAAGAGTTTATAAAAGGGTTAACGTGAATTTAATTCACCCGACCTATCCACGCCATTGCTTTCCAGTCTGATACCAACTTCAAACGTATGAGAAATATACTAAACCCTCTTTCTACTGTCCTGAGATACCGACACAACTCATACAAGTACGCAACCGCATTTAGACTCCAATTCACAGGCTTAAACCTCAGTGCAATTACCTAATTGAAGCTCTATCTATGTACTAGTACTATCGCATTTAATCTTATCAACAAATAGCATAATACAGTAGTATACAGAAGCGCAAATTACAGACAGTATTTACCTATTGAAGGTAATCTTAATCCTAACATTCTCAAGTAACGGACAGATTGATATCGTTCATCAGCGAATTGCACTTTGTATTGGTGTTTCTGTCAAAAAAAAAAAGGTAATAAGTCAAAATACTTTATTCATTTAGGTTACAAATGCAACGCTTATGAACTGAGTAAGAGTAAAGCCGTGAGAAAAGAACTTGGCAATAAAAACTCATGACCACTTTTTTTAAATGCCATTTTTTACAATATATTTGTATATATAAGTACAGTAAAGCCAGTCAGATGCTGCAACCATACCATGAAACTCGCGCAAGCAATAATCATAGTAGGTTAACTGGTTTAATTAAGTTTTAAATGAATTAGCCTCCTACGGTGTGGATGGGAGCATCAACTTACAAAAATACAGAAGAGGGTAAATACAACAGGCGATACGATTATAATAAGAGAAACTTCTTATTTGTGAACAACTAATTAAAAAATAATAAACCCATAAAATGGTAATGACAAGGCCAACTGGTCACCCAAGTAGCACCCGTTCACGAGTTTGACGCATGGGTCAGTCATCATCCCCTTTGCCATATTGGAGGGAAGGAAGACACCCCGACCCACACCGCCATCACAAGCAATGACATTTTAGTGAGCATGACGATCCCTGACATTACATCTCATGGAAACAAAAATCGTACATAGAAATACACAAACACACCAAAACGTACCTCAAATTTTCACGAATGGAATGCTTTCTTTTGTGCCAGGTTCGGAGGTTGAAAATAACTAAATACAATTTTTTCTTAAATTAAACAATTTTAAAGCAATAATAAAACAACCCATACTTTGCAATCTGACTCCAACCTAAGCAAAGCCTTTACTATGGCAACCAAACAACAGAAAATATATTATATATACCTATATATGTTTAACAGGTTTTAATCAGGAAAATTTTGGACAAAACAATTGACACAGATTTAATATTTACCAAAAAGTCTCAAATAAGCAAACGCAGTCTTCGACGGCCTAGTTTACTTGTTCTACCTAAGACACGTACCAACTATGCAAAAAGAACACAACTATATAATAGTTTACTGATCATCATTACTGACATCTGATATTAAAAATGTAAGCTCGTTTAGCGGTTTTAAATCTCAGCTCTCGGCATATATAATTGAAAACTATGAATTAATAAAAACAATGAGTAAACAGTTTAAATAATAATAAATATCATACGGAAAAGGAACAGTAATGGAGATGAAACCGCTGGACGTGTCGTAATCACATAATTCAATTGGAATGTAATTCGGTGATTGTTTTTTTTGCTCTATTTGTAATGTAATACTTTATCTTATATTCTTTTGTAAGTGGCATTTATGTCTTTTTTAGGAATAAATAAAATAAAATAAAATAATAAATAATAAATTTTTAAACCAAACAATCCTGCACATCATACAATTATTTATCCAGACTGAGAATCTTATGCCTCATACACAAAAAAACAAAATCCTTTCTTATCAAAACAACACTCGTGGTTGGACATAATTTTACATTATAAAATATAAAACTTTTTAGGGCTATATAAAAGGCACAAACGGCCAGTATTACTAATAAAGTTTATTAATATTATTGTTTTATTACAGAGAAATGGTTGTAATTTATGGTCAAAATTAATTAAATTAAAGAATTAAATGTTTATTTATTACATTTTATCTCCCAAAGTTAATTTTATTCATAAAATGTAAACCACTTTTCTGACATAAAAACTCTTTGCTACGATTTAAAAAAGTACCGTTCGTTTTAGACGGAGCATCTTGATAAACCGTGCGTTTTACATTACAATAACGCACAAGTACGTAATGAGATACATTACGATATTGAAATTGGTGAAATAACAGACCCTTTACGAGCAAATGTGTAACAATACTTACAAAATTCATTTTATTGTGTGTCTCACTGAAGTGGAGATACTTACTTATTTACTATTTGAGCCGAGGAATATAAGTAAGCAGCTATCTATCCTATATTAATTTAAGTAATTATCGTAATCTTCATCATAAATACATTTATTTGTACAAAATGAGGTAAACATAAAGATGGTATAAAATATAAAGTTATTGAAGAAGACACATTTTGCCATAACAGAATAGAAAGCAAGTTTAAGATAATGACAAATAAATTACAAACTTATAATCAAAATAAAACAATATAAACTATTTGAGTCATTCACAAAATTACGTCGTACGTAAAACGTTAAGTCGTACAAACGCGGGTGAGCGGGCGCCTCCAACGTTTAGTTAAGATCTATAACAATAATTTTATTAAATTAGATATTTTTTTTACTCATTTAAAAACGCTGCTCTTCATAGTCTTAGAATAACTTAAGACTTTAATATTAAAACATTACTGATATTGTTATTAATGAAATCTAGTATAAGTATTACTTAACCAACTTAGCTTCACCTTACTTACCTTAACTGTACCTTTTAACTAACGTTTATATCTAATTTTTCGTGTAACATCCAAATTCTGTAATTTATTATTGTAAATTTTTTTGTTTTCCAATAAAGTAAAAATAAAAAAATAAAATTTAAACTAACTAATTAAACCTTTAACTTTTCATTTACAATGCGTTTCTAAAGTGATATGAATGTGAGCTGTACTGAATAGAAACTATCATCTAATAACCATTTTTGAAGTCACATCTTTCGTTGTTGATTCATATTTAAAAAAATATATATTGTCATACCAAATACTACCTCATATCGAAGATCGAACGTCAAAGTTACAGAGTTTCAGTCAACAGCTTTTTGTACAAGACTTTTCATTTTAAAGTTTTATGTAACTTTGGAGAGAAGAAATAAAATGGAGTAATCTCTTCAGAAGATTTGCAAGATAATGCTCTAAGTATTTTCTGATGGAAGGTAAGGTAACAATAGGTGTCGATAATATGGGTAGGTACTTTATTATTCTACAAAAGCCTAACTGCTAAGTTAGAGGTGGTACTCCAGGTATACCTATTGTTTGCAAACTTGGCATTACATGTAAAATTATAAATGTTGATAAACTTTATTTGTACACATTATAAAATTATATATACTACGGGTCTTAATCGCGTGAATAATTTAAGGTAAAATACCTTGTTTGTTGCCCGACGTTTCAACCGTATTGCAACGGCCGTGGTGACAGGTAGTCTGCCCGTGACCACGGCCGTTACCGTTCGTAAAATTATGTTTTCAACCGACTTCAAAAAGGAGGAGGTTCTCAATTCGTCTGTATGTTTTTTTTTTTTTTTTTTTTTTTGTATGTTTGTTCACCCATTACGCAAAGACGGCTGGACCGATTTGAAAAATTGTTTTTGTGTTTGAAAGGGTATACTTCCAAGTTGGTCCCATTGCCATCAGATCACGATCTGATGATGGGATCCTGGAGAAATCGAGGGAAATCTTAAAATATTAAAAGCACACCTTCAGTGATTTAGGTATATTTCATAGTGATTCGTGCATTTATTCTTAAAAAACACCAATTGGTGAAGTGGAACTGATGATGAAGACCAAAAATTACGAGCAGACCTATTCAATATTTCACAGTTTGCGATTCAATTAAGTACTTTAATATGGTATTGAGTAGCACTTTAATCTCGATATACTACTATAAAGAGAAATAAAAACTTTTTAACAAAAAATATTACCGACTTCAAAAATAAATACAAGGCAACTAAAAAGCAAAAAAATAATATACCTAGAATAACAAAAACAAATTAAACATTTTGAAGTTGGTGCCATGAAATAGTAGTCTTTATGTTTTATTCGGCACCAACTTCAAAATGTTTAATTTGTTTTTGTTATTCTAGGTATATTATTTTTTTGCTTTTTAGTTGCCTTGTATTTATTTTTGAAGTCGGTAATATTTTTTGTTAAAAAGTTTTTATTTCTCACTTTTTAGTGGGTTGGTTTATAATTCACTTAAGTTACAATAGGCTTATGTCATCTGCTCAAATTTTTCTTTTTTTTTTCTTTTAAAATATTGCTTGCCCCGATGCAGGGCCGTTAATTGTTGAGGAGTTCACTATCAGCTTTATTACATTGTTTAATAGTAGTATATCGAGATTAAAGTGCTACTCAATACCATATTAAAGTACTTAATTGAATCGCAAACTGTGAAATATTGAATAGGTCTGCTCGTAATTTTTGGTCTTCATCATCAGTTCCACTTCACCAATTGGTGTTTTTTAAGAATAAATGCACGAATCACTATGAAATATACCTAAATCACTGAAGGTGTGCTTTTAATATTTTAAGAGTTCCCTCGATTTCTCCAGGATCCCATCATCAGATCGTGATCTGATGGCAATGGGACCAACTTGGAAGTATACCCTTTCAAACACAAAAACAATTTTTCAAATCGGTCCAGCCGTCTTTGCGTAATGGGTGAACAAACATACAAAAAAAAAAAAAAAAAAAACATACAGACGAATTGAGAACCTCCTCCTTTTTGAAGTCGGTTGAAAACATAATTTTACGAACGGTAACGGCCGTGGTCACGGGCAGACTACCTGTCACCACGGCCGTTGCAATACGGTTGAAACGTCGGGCAACAAACAAGGTATTTTACCTTAAATTATTCACGCGATTAAGACCCGTAGTATATATAATTTTATAATGTGTACAAATAAAGTTTATCAACATTTATAATTTTACATGTAATGCCAAGTTTGCAAACAATAGGTATACCTGGAGTACCACCTCTAACTTAGCAGTTAGGCTTTTGTAGAATAATAAAGTACCTACCCATATTATCGACACCTATTGTTACCTTACCTTCCATCAGAAAATACTTAGAGCATTATCTTGCAAATCTTCTGAAGAGATTACTCCATTTTATTTCTTCTCTCCAAAGTTACATAAAACTTTAAAATGAAAAGTCTTGTACAAAAAGCTGTTGACTGAAACTCTGTAACTTTGACGTTCGATCTTCGATATGAGGTAGTATTTGGTATGACAATATATATTTTTTTAAATATGAATCAACAACGAAAGATGTGACTTCAAAAATGGTTATTAGATGATAGTTTCTATTCAGTACAGCTCACATTCATATCACTTTAGAAACGCATTGTAAATGAAAAGTTAAAGGTTTAATTAGTTAGTTTAAATTTTATTTTTTTATTTTTACTTTATTGGAAAACAAAAAAATTTACAATAATAAATTACAGAATTTGGATGTTACACGAAAAATTAGATATAAACGTTAGTTAAAAGGTACAGTTAAGGTAAGTAAGGTGAAGCTAAGTTGGTTAAGTAATACTTATACTAGATTTCATTAATAACAATATCAGTAATGTTTTAATATTAAAGTCTTAAGTTATTCTAAGACTATGAAGAGCAGCGTTTTTAAATGAGTAAAAAAAATATCTAATTTAATAAAATTATTGTTATAGATCTTAACTAAACGTTGGAGGCGCCCGCTCACCCGCGTTTGTACGACTTAACGTTTTACGTACGACGTAATTTTGTGAATGGCTCAAATAGTTTATATTGTTTTATTTTGATTATAAGTTTGTAATTTATTTGTCATTATCTTAAACTTGCTTTCTATTCTGTTATGGCAAAATGTGTCTTCTTCAATAACTTTATATTTTATACCATCTTTATGTTTACCTCATTTTGTACAAATAAATGTATTTATGATGAAGATTACGATAATTACTTAAATTAATATAGGATAGATAGCTGCTTACTTATATTCCTCGGCTCAAATAGTAAATAAGTAAGTATCTCCACTTCAGTGAGACACACAATAAAATGAATTTTGTAAGTATTGTTACACATTTGCTCGTAAAGGGTCTGTTATTTCACCAATTTCAATATCGTAATGTATCTCATTACGTACTTGTGCGTTATTGTAATGTAAAACGCACGGTTTATCAAGATGCTCCGTCTAAAACGAACGGTACTTTTTAAATCTTAGCAAAGAGTTTTTATGTCAGAAAAGTGTTTACCATTTTATGAATAAAATTAACTTTGGGAGATAAAATATAATAAATAAACATTTAATTCTTTAATTTAATACATTTTTACCATAAATTACAACCATTTATCTGTAACAAACCACAAAAATATTAATTTACTTTATTAGTAATACTGGCCGTTTTTGTGCCTTTGCCTTAAAAAAGCGCCGATGAGCGTGCATCGCTAATTTATGAACAATTAAAAATTATTCCGCGCGCTTTTTCTTTTTGCTGTAATGTTTTTATTATTATTATATTGTTATTTCCTCGCAAATATGTTATAAAGCGTCGTATGACATACGTGCGCTTTGATAATTACAGCCTCTGCTTTCTTGTACCCCTTGCCTACGGCTCGGGCTAGCAATATCGCCACGGCTGTTATTTTCAACTTACCGCACTTAGATCATAATGTACTAATATCCATTATGCTAATAACAGCATACCTGACATCACATTTGCTACACACTGCCTGTTGAAACAATGATCTAAAATTAGTCATCATCATTATGTTACTTGATAATTTCGCAAAAAAATGGTTGTCTTGAAAGTCGATTTACGGACGATAATTTTACATGATGACGTCCGGCGTTATAAGAAAACATATATATATTGATGACATAACGCCATTCGTGTTGCTTAGCAACCAATAAGTTTTTTGCGGGATTTTTTTAGACACATTTTTGTGAGTCATCGATTTATAAGGCTTTATCACGTCAAAAACTGATTAATGTCCCGTGAAAAGTGATTTATAGAGCTGTAGAAAGAGGACATACATCAAACCACCATCAAAATTATATTTCTGCAATCTGCAAAACTATTTGAGCACATATCTTTACTAATATCATAAAGCTGAAGAGTTGTTTGTTTGAACGCGGTAATCTCAGGGACTACTGTCCCGAATTGAAAAATTATTGGAACGAAGTTCCTTATCGCGCGTTGTGAAAGGGGGCTAGACGGAAAAAAAACATACGAAAAGTTGTAACGACATTTTTTGCTATAGTAAGCTATTGCAAGCCGTGCGGCGTGTGCATGTTTCTCTCTCTCTCTCTCTCTCTCTCTCTCTCTTATAATAATTATATATTACATTATATTTGTTAATAATAAAAAAAATATTACAATTCCTTCACTAATTAATCGAAAGGAACTTCGTTCCATCCAGGTGTCCCTTGACACCTCTCAAGTTTTGAGTGAGTTGTCCCAAGATATTATTATATATTATTATTAATAGAAGCGGATCAACAATGAGAAATGTTGAAAACAGGGAAAATTTACACAGAAGAAGTTGCGCAAGACAGCTAGTTTTCTATAAACAGCTCCACACATCACTCCTGTTTTAGCACATAAATAAATCTTTATCCCAAATAATAGTCATTTTACCCCTAAGGGTAAAACAGATGTTATCATACTAGGCCCCCACCAGGCCACGTTTTATGTTTTAGAAAACATAGGACGTCACAAATAGACAACTAACTTAACATTAAGCTCAAACACTCCACTTTTTAATTGCGGCATAAAAATAATCATTATGGGTCATACCGCACAAGCCCACAAAAGTCAAACAAACGCTCCAGGGTGAAATCGTGATCTTTGCTGGTAGTGCAAAGTCCATGAATCTTTTGAATCTCAACTCAGTTCTTTTTTTAAAAGTTGACTCTAAGTTTTTTAACGGAAATTTTATTTAAAACTAGTATCCTGTTTAAGTGCAAAAGTTTGTTTTTTCACGTAACACCTATTGAACGGATTTTGATTAAACTTTGGGGTAATTTTAGGGTATGAATTACAAATATGATGCTATTAATATATAGTTATTTATTAATACTTATTTTTGCATATGTAAGAGATCAATAAGTAAAACAAATTTGGCATAATTTAAATGAAATATGAATGACCAGTATTAAACACCACGGCTCTGTGGTGCGGTGTGAGTGTATCCGACTGCTACGCAAGAGGTTGTAGGTTCGATCCCCACCCAGGATTACACTTTGTGTGATGAGCACGATGGTTTATTCTGAGTCTGGGTGTTATTTATTTATAATATGTATGTATTTAGAAATATATGTTTATCGGTTGTCTGGTTTCCATAGTACAAGCTCTGCTTAGTTTGGGATCCGATGGCGTTGTGTGAATTGTCCCAATATTTTATCATTTTATTTTTAGAAATAAAAAGGACTGCATTCAAAGATTTTCTAAAAGTTACTTGCCAGAGACGGGAATCGAACTTGATGATCTTCTAATAAAATTGTTGAATCTATTGAGTCTCATTATATCAAATATATATTTCATACGACATGTACTAATGAAGCCTTCGATGTGTTTCACGATATGCTTAAATATGTTACTGTACGAACTATGATAACAGTATGTATAACAAAGGGAATTATGGCTAGCTACAAAACTAAAACAACATTAAGATATAAATATACCTTTAGATAAAAATAGTACAAACAAAATCCATCTTCTACACAGTATCTAGGCCAGTATTTGGGGGGCTGGTCACAATTACCCGACGCCTCATGTATCTATACAACACTTCATCTTTCTATATGTGTTCGTAAACAACCAAAAATTAAAATTAAAAAAAAAAACTGGCACTTGACCGTTTATTTACAAAATATTCAAAATTATTAAAAAAGTGTACGAAGTACGAACAACTTACAATCAACGTGTGACCAAAGACATTACAATACCTACTACGTGGGACATTGTCAAACGGGCACAGACACGGGACATTGGGCACAGAATCCTTCAAAAACTTTTCTAACGGCTGCGTGGTGTCAGTCAGATAGCCCACTGTGCAGAGGGTGCATGGAACATGAGGAACCGCCCAAGCATGTAATCATGGAATGTACCAGTGTGGCCGAGCACCGGGCACAGTTCCTAAAAACCCCGTCATCCCTCCCTGAAGCCTGCAGCAACCTGCGGGGAATGCTGAGCTTCTGGGAGTGTTTGGGCTTGGCTGGAGTGAAAAGAACTGACACAATACAACGTTCGCACAATGGCCCAATCAAGAGGCTAAGTGCGACATTGCGGCCCCGTTAAAACAAACAAAAAAGTGGTGTCACGTAACCTTCCACAAAAACGTCGGTACGCGACACCCTTCGGCCAGAAGTCCTCCTTCATAAAGATGGACAGATGTTCACTGGGAACTCGCTCCATGAAGGACTTGAAAGTGGCGTCATGGCGCGACTTCAACTTCTCCACCTTCAAGGTCCACTTCGTCTTGATCCGGAGGTTCTCCCCTGCCTTTGTCGTGAGATGCAGACAAGACACATATTACTGCGTCGTTGGTATTGCCGGACGCAGCAGAATGATAGATCTCGTCACGCCGTTACCACATTGATTACTTTACTATAACTAATAACTGACGATTGCGTAATGACAGAACTACATTACCGACCTACCTAAATTAAGAACTTAACAAAGAAAACAAACATTCACACTCATAACATTACAAAACAACACAAGATAATTGTTTATTTTGCTCATCACAGTGCCAAAACATAGTCAAAACATTTCTTCATACCAATAATAAAATGAATCAACCACTTAAAACGAACCCGGCATCGAACCCACGTCGATCAATCAAATATGAACGCATTAACAGAACATCTGTTTATAATAACGAGATATGGGAGTTTAAATTTACCACAGTACTTAAAGAGTTGTATGTCTGTAACTGTATGTATGTTTAGGACGCCTGAAAGTCTCGGAGTACCTGCGCAACCGATTTTGATGAGATCTTTACTAGAAATGGGCCAACAATGGCCAAGTGGTCGCCTATAAAATGGCCAAAGACGGCTACTATTAATTGCAATATATAGAAATGGGCCAACAGTGGCCAAGTGGTCGCCTATAAAATGGCCAAAGACGGCTACCATTAATTGCAATATATAGAAATGGGCCAACAATGGCCAAGTGGTCGCCTATAAAATGGTCAAAGACGGCTACCATTAATTGCAATATATAGAAATGGGCCAACAATGGCCAAGTGGTCGCCTATAAAATGGCCAAAGACGGCTACTATTAATTGCAATATATGTTCGTAAACTTTCGCGATTTGTACACATTATAGAATTTATGCCGATTTGTACACATTATAAAATTTATGGCCGTATTGCAACGGCCGTTCGTCACGGGTAGTACCCGTGACCACGGCCGTCGCAATACGGTCGAAACGTCGGGAAATAAACAAAGGTATTTAGCCTTAAAATAAAATATTTACGCGATTAAGACCCGTAGCTTATAAAATTCTATACTATTAATTGGTATTCATTTTTTGTTAAAATTGAATCAAAATTGATCTTAAGACAAACTTTTTATAAAATTTCGCGTTACAGTGTCGATAATGCAACTTTTTATTGATTTATTTTCAATTCATTATAATAGTAATGGTTCTAAACAAACTGTTTAATTGTGTAGCTAAATGCTCTCGAGTTTATAAATAAACGAATAAGTCACAGAATAACGAGAAAACAGAAGGTAGGTAAGCTCCAGAATTGATTTGAAAAATCGCATGATACTACGATACAACAAACGATATAATTTTAAATATACAGCGCCAAAAAACATATTTTTAAGGTTGGCAACTCCTTTAAAATGTTTAAAACTTGCAAACATCCCGGTTCTGTCGTCCCCAAAAAGTTAATAAAAATGTTATATAAATTAAAACCCAAAAATCCCACCACCCCCTACTCATTTCCTCCTAAATTTAGAGGGAGTTGAGAACCGCGACTGGTTCTATGTAAGAAAATTCACGTTAGTAGTTAAAGGTTAAATTGCAAACTGATTAGAGCAATTCCAAACAAATGCCATTTTGATACCCCAAAAATCAAAGTAAGTAGGTAGGTACAGCGCGCCTTCACATAGCAAAAGCAATTAATAAACGTTTGCTTCAATTTCGATTTCACTATAGCATTTTGAATATTCAACTCGTTTTTTTTTACTATTTAATAAATAAGATATATTTCGGGTTTAATCGCGTGAATTATTTAAAGGTACGAATCTTTTATCTAATACTAACTGTCCCGCGCAAGTTCGTCTGCGTAATTTTTCCCCGTTTTGTTACATATTTTATTGCTGCTCCGCTTTTATTGGTCATAGCGTGATGATATATAGCCTATAGCCTTCCTCGATAAATGGGCTATCCAACAATAAAATACTATTTCAATTAGGATTAGTAGTTCCTAAGATTACCGCGTTCAAACAAACAAACTCTTTAGCTTTATACTATTAGTATAGATTAGCTTGTGGCACTATTGCGCCGGTACTGAACGGAACTTAGAGAGGGAGCAGCTAGTTTAATCATATTAGTTTTGATGTCATCATAGCCTACGCAGTTTGAATTATTTAATGAATTAATATTTTGTCAGAGGTTAATACTGTTACTGTATGTACTAAGTACTAGGTATTTGCGAGCAGTAAGATTATAATAATATGAATATAGCTCTACGGGCTCGTAATAATATTTACATTATGACACGACAGATGGCGTTAATACAAAGTTTTTAGAACCCTTGTGCCGTGACTTCGAAATGTCATTTAGCAAACTGTAGATGGCTCTGATCGATTGTAATTCAAAGTATAGAAAGTTTCACATCCAAGGTTTATAAACATGTCAATCTAACTACAATGTCGATCTGACTAAGTATTGATAAAAGGTTACAATAAGATTTTTTGATTCGGGACTTACAAAGTCAAACTTTGTGGTTCCGTAAGATTATCCACAGAATACCGAGAATACAGATGACAAGCTTTATAGGAAGTTCTATTGAAGCACTCATTTATATAATATATCGCACACTGACAAGTAATCAAGTGATTGACAAAGCAAGTGCCATCAGTTTCGTAAAGTTAAAAAAAATCGTGTAAGTACAAGTCGAACAAATCTAGAGTCCCATGAGAGTCAAATTATATTTTTTTTGCACCCACGCATTTCCGAGTCATCGAACTACTTTCGATGTACGGAACCCTAAAAATGTTACTTTATGTTCAAATTTAAGTTTGAATGACGAAAAAACTGTTTTTATAGTAGGTACCATAACAAAGAGGTTTTAGAGAATTCGACGGTGAGTAATTGTAAATCTTTCAATTGAAGTTTATTCTTGACGTTTGGAAGTTGTTGAAGTTATTATCCTAAAGTAGGGACAAGATAATAGGTCACTTTTGACATTTCATCAAAATTCAACAACGTAACCTTGTAACGGCGGGCATAAAATAAGAACTGCACAATTGCTTAACTTTTTTCAATTACGTTTACATATTTATTGTAATAATGACCGATACGAGTAATTTTACGATTTGCTTTCACTAATAAACCATTCTAAACATAATAAACAATTTCTGATCTAAAGAACTGAACGTCGTTACAATGTTGCGTCAGTCAACCCTTTTTCTTTTTAAACACTAGGGATGTTACTCTAAAAATCGAAAGCTGATAGGATTGTAAGTTGAATCGAATGCAATGATTACTTGTGAAGAAAAATCACCATAAATTTATAACCACGTTGTGATTATAATAAAACCTAATTATACATATTTATTATTCTTTTAACTAACTATGAAAATACAAAAAAATAACTAAATAGAAAGGTCATTGATGTTGGGTGCAATTTAGGTGGATGTTGCTGGCAACACCAGTGCCTGTCGATGACGCATGTCATGTCGCCATAACATGATGATGACGCAGTCTTTTGTTGTTGTGCGAAGTGACTGTGCGTTTTTGGTGTGCTCTCTGTTATTTTCTTCTGATCCGGCTTTTTCATTGAACTGATCTTACTGACTACGTTTACCTGGCTATAAATTGGACTCCGATTGCTTAACGATTATTAAACAAGAAAAACATTACAGTCTTACTATGTCGAAACGAGGGAAAACTCTAAACAGTCAATCTCGCGAACTAGTGCTGAAATTGTACAATTATTTTGGACGTGAATCAGTTAACGATGGGCCTCTTTTACCATTGAAACCACCGAGAGAACGCGTTGCCGAAGCATTGGGAATAGGGAAGAAGACAGTAACTCAAATTCTGAAAGAGAAATACGGACCGCTCAGAAGATAATACTTTACGTACACCGAAAAAACGAAAGAGGGACAAGAAAATTGTTGACGTTGATAATTTTGATGCTGCTGCAATTCGCAACCACATTTATGGATATTACTCGAGAAAAGAATATCCTACACGGGAAAAGCTATTGAGTTCGTTAAAAGGCGCAGGCTTATTTTTTGGAGGCAAATCGTCTCTATCAAAGGTTTTGAAATCGATTGGCTTTAGATTTAAAAAATCCGACAAGCGGAAAATCCTGCTAGAACGCTACGATATTATTTTGAAGAGAATAACATTCTTACGTCAGGTAAATAAAATTACGGATTGGGACAATGTCGTGTTTATTGACGAAACATGGTTGAATGCGAACCATACGGTTGCGCGGACATGGACCGATGATACAGCGGCCTCCACCTCAAAAGTTCCATCGGGAAAAGGAGCCCGACTTATTATATGTCACGCGGGATCAGCTTCTCAAGGTTTTATTCCAGACTGCCTCCTCGCATTCGCCTCTAAAACTACAACAGATTACCATGAGGAAATGAACTTTGATGTTTTTAAAGAGTGGTTTGAGAAGCTGCTAGTCAGCTTAGAAAACCCATCGAAAATTATAATGGACAATGCTCCGTATCATTCTGTACAAGTTGATAAACCACCAACTCAAGCAAATAAAAAGCAAGAAATTGTCTCGTGGCTGGTAAGAAATGGTGTGGAGGCAAGTCCAACTTTATTAAAAGTTGAGCTGTTAAATCTGGTAAAAGCAACTAAGCCGTCCAAGCTCCGCTATGTAATCGATGAACTAGCCCCAGAGCATGGACACGAAGTTATTCGATTGCCTCCCTACCATTGCCAGTATAACGCCATCGAGCTTATTTGGGCACAAATAAAGGGTCATGCAGCGCGGAACAATACTGAACCACCCTTCAGTACTGCTAAAATGATGACTCTGCTACAAACTGCATGTGCAGAAGTCACTACAGAAGACTGGCGAAAAGTCGTGGAGAAGACAAAGAAAATAATTTTACAAGATTTTGAACGAGATGTGAGAATAGACAATATTATTGAAAATGAATTAATAATATCTCTGAGTGCTGACAGCAGTGATGAAGATAGCAGTTCCGATAGTTCAAGTGAATAAAAGCAATTTTTTTGTTAAATTACGTAGGTACTTGTCTTATTTTGCTCCTTTAATTTATGAAAGAAAAAATAATAATGGGACAGGGATTCGCATGATCATTTTTAAAATTCACATATGTTTCAAGTCTGTATCGATTCATTTGATTCATTCATTTAATCGATGTTTTTAAGCAGGTCACCTCACTATGAATATAAAACTGACATCTGTCAAAAGTGACATATTATCTTGTCCCTACTTTACCTTTATATTTATAATAATAATAATATCTTGGGACCACTCACACAACGCTATCTGATCCCAAACTAAGTGACCACGATCGGTGCAATTCGACCGAAACGTCGGGTTAATAAAAGGTTCGTACCTTTAAATAATTCACGCGATTAAGTCCCGAAATATAACTAATATGTATAAAAATAGTTTAAAAACAATAAGCAGAGCTTGTACTATGGAAACCAGACAACTGATAAACATACTTATATATTTCTAAATACATACATATTATAGATAAATAACACCCAGACACAGAATAAACCATCGTGCTCATCACACAAAGTGTTATCCTGGGTGGGGATCGAACCCACGACCTCTTGCGTAGCCGTCGGATACACTCCCACCGCGCCAGAGGCAGTCACATATATACATTGCGAAACGCCTAATACGGATAAACTCGGTCGAGCTCAGTAAAAGTTTCCTCAGCTAATCGTAAGAGGGCGCCGTGCGCTTTGTTTACAAATACAATCACAACATTAAAGTCTGTAAAATCTATATTAGCACTACAAAACATTTAAAACGACATAATAGGTCTAAGCAAAATCCGCCGACTAGGAGAAGACATTAATTTAATTTAAGAAAATTATGTTATATACTGTATAGGAAAAACCAAACCATTAAAAAAAAACAAAAAATTATAAAAGCATTTACAGGTATATCTTAGAAATAAAACTTGAAAACTTGCTCTTTGGATTAATACAAGTATACGCACTACAGAGAGCGCATCCCAAGAAGATATAGATAACTTCTATAAAGACCTGGCGAAAGCTCACGATTCTATGTCCACAGAACACTTGGACACACTCCCAATCTCTATGGGAGATTTCAACGCACAGATTGGACTGCCCAAAAATCAGGAGCACTCTGTAACCGGTGCATATGGCTTTGGGAAAAGAAGCATTCGCGGAGAAAGATTTATTCGATACGCACATGAATATAACCTCAAAATAATCAGGACTATGTTCAAGTTGAAAGACAGCAACACATGGACATGGATTTCTCCCAACAAAAATTCTAGAAATTCGATTGATTTTATTAGGTCAACAAAACTTATTTTCCCAACTAATTTTCTTAGCACTGCTCTCTTCATGTAGCTTTGGATCAGATCACAGATCGTTAGAACCATTCTAAACTTGAAGTTAACAACAAAAGGCAGACATTTTTCTAACGCATTGACAACGCTAAGAAAGGGAAGGAGCATCAAAAATACCTTGAAAAATTAAACATTTACATACCAAACCTTGTTACATCAGCTGTAAGCCATAACGTTAACGAATACAGCAAAAAATTTATACTCAATTTTAAAAGCTCAAAATCGAAAGAAACAGAGGAAGCATTACGGCTGGTAAAAGAAAGACACTCTAAAAATCCTAGACTGGACAAATCAGACAAAGAATAGCCTAAGAAATTTTACAAACTAACTAACAACAAAATAAGAAGATCCTACGATATCTAGAGAACTAACACTATTCAAAGATATTTCGAAAAATGTAGATCCACAAAAAAGCATTTAAAGAACTGTATAGATCAAAGCAATGGATTCCTTCACTTAAACCTGGCTCTACCAAATGTAAGTCTTGTTTGGAGATCATAAATGTAGCGATAGATTTTTATGCTAAGCTGTATAACCACCTAGACTCCTTGAAACAAACTAGACCCAGCCACAAGTGTAGGAACACTATTGGCAAAACAGTTTTCAGCGACGAGCAGCTGAGACGTATAATACGACGGTTTTACAGCACGACATTGACATCTTTAAAGGTTCATTTCCGAGCATCGCGGCCGATCGCGAGCCGCTCGCGGCTTACGACAAGCGGCTGACGCTCGCGGCCGATGCGACAATATTCACAGTGCGCGCGCAGGCCTACGACAGTCGTCGGCCGCGCGCGTCTGTCACTTACCTCAGCCGCTTGTCGTAAGCCGCGAGCGGCTCGCGATCGATCGCGCTGCACGGAAATTAACCTTAATACAAGCATAGCGTCAGTGAGGAGGACTTTTGAGTTTTTTAACAAGTATTAGGATGTTGAAATCTATCCTGTGCTTGATTTAAATAAAAGATATGCACTATTAATGTTCCTAATTGTTTTTTGTTTTAGCATTTTATTTGCCTCTCGTGCCTTCCCCTAGAATTAAATCCGAGATGCGCTCATAAGGACATCATCTTTAGTTTCACGTCTTATATAATACTAGTTGTCCCGCGCAACTTCGTATGCGTAAATTTTCCACTTTTTGCAACGTTCGTGATGTTATATAGCCTATAGCCTTCCTCGATAAATGGGCTATCCAACAGTGAAGTAATTTTTCAATTCGGATCAGAAGTTCCTGAGATTACCGCGTTCAAACAAACAAACTCTTCAGCTTTATAATATTAGTATTTTATCCATACTATCCATACTAATATTATAAATGTGAAAGTAACTCTGTCTGTCTGTCTGTCTGTCTGTTACGCTTTCACGCTCAAACTACTGAACCGATTTAGATGAAATTTGGTATGGAGATAGTTTGAGTCCCGGGGAAGGATATAGGATAGTTTTTATCGCGATAACCGACATCCACGCGGGCGGAGCCGCGGGCGAAAGCTAGTAATATTATAAATGTGAAAGTAACTCTATCTGTCTGTCTGTCTGTTACGCTTTCACGCTCAAACTACTGAACCGATTTAGATGAAATTTGGTATGGAGATAGTTTGAGTCCCGGGGAAGGATATAGGATAGTTTTTATCGCGATAACCGACATCCACGCGGGCGGAGCCGCGGGCGAAAGCTAGTAATATTTATAAATTTGTAATGATGGACAGATAGATGGATGTTTGTTATTCAATCACGCCAAAACGTATGAATTAGAAAAAGAAAAAATATTATATATTTAATAATAATAGTAATATAATAATATCTTGGGACAACTTACACAACGCTATCTGATCCCAAACTAAGCAGAGCTTGTACTATGGAAACCAGACAACTGATAAACATACTTATATATTTCTAAATACATACATATTATAGATAAATTACACCCAGACACAGAATAAACCATCGTGCTCATCACACAATATATGTGATTTGGCACCGGACAAACAGGACCTACGTCAGTTATTGTTGCCAGTCCGGTAAATGCAACGCTGATATTCTCGTAGGCCCTATTTTTGTTTTTGCTGGCGCTGTCACATACAGCAATCCCAGAAGTAACAATAAATTAATAACATTACAAAACATGAAATTTTTTTTGCGGATTTTTTTTCGACTTTTTTATCAATAGATTTGGAATAACATATAGACTACTTTTTATCTAAGTCTGTACTGTATCTAAAAATGTACAATAACATGGAAGATTTGTTTTCAAACTTTCTACGCGAACGAAGTCGCAGGCAACCACAGAACATCAATGTCCTGTGCGGACAACTGTAAGTTATAAAGTAAAATCAAACAATGTGTTCGGAGTCTCCGAGAAAAAATGGTATAAAATAATATCGATCAATCTATCTTAAGACTTTATTAATAAAATTTCGCGTTACAGTGTCGATTATGAAACTTTGATTAATTTATTTTCAATTAATTATAACAGAAATGGCTCTTAACAAATTGTTATTTAATTGCATAGCTTTAAACGCACTCGAGTTTATAAATAAACAATTAAGTCACAAAATAACGACAAAATAGAAGGTAAGCTCCGGAATTTATTTAAAAAATCGCATGATACAACTATAGAAAATGCAGCGCCAAAATCCTTACTTTTTGGGTTGTCAACTCCATAAATTAAAAAGCAAATGTTTAGAAGAAACTTGCAAACACCCCGGTTCTGTCCCCAAAAAGTCCTTAAAAAATCAAAGTAATTAGGTAGGTACAACGCACCTTTCGATTTCTTTATAGCATTTTGAATTTCCAATTATTTTTTTTTAATATTTAATAATTGTTGTATAACAATATATATTATATAAGTCTGTTTACCACTTGTCTGGTTGCCATAGTACAAACTTTACTTAGCTTGGGATCAGATGGTGTTGTGTAAGTTGTCCCAAGATATTATTATATTATTATTATTTAGACACAATTCTAAAGCAATAAATAATACTCATATACAGGTTGATTATTAATACACTATTAATCTCCCACTTATGTCTTCTTTATATTACCTAGTTTTAATAAATTTTGTTACATCAGTTTTCAAAAAAAATTATAAATTTACTTACCCTTACCTAAACAAAAGTAGGTAGGTAGTTAACTTCTTTTGTCATACAACCACCTACCATTCTGGGTGTTATTTATCTATATTAAGTATGTATTTAGAAATATATAAGTATGTTTAACAGTTGTCTGGTTTCCATAGTACAAGCTCTGCTTAGTTTGGAATCAGATAGCGTTGTGTGAATTGTCCCAAGATATTATTATTATTATACAAGACCTGTGATACGCCGGAGTAAAATCATGTTTTTTGTGTTCAAGTTTAGGGCCTAAACCTCACTATCAATAACGAATTTACTCCTGTGAAATAGTCTGTAGGTGGTATGGTAAAGAATTTTCAAATCTGATATTATAAACTTATTAAGTTTAATGTACAAAAGTTACGAGTGTGACGTTATTACACCTTGTAATAAAAAACTATTGGAACATTATTTGCATCACTTTACACATTGCTGTTAGCGTATGATTGAAAATAATAAGTATTTGGAAGCAGCAAGAAAACATGAATAGAACCCTACGGGGCTCGTAATAATGGTTATATTATGAGACGACAGATGGCGTTAATACAAAGTTTTTAGAACCCTTGTGCCGTGACTTCGAAATGTCATTTAGAAAAGTGTAGATGGCTCTGATCGATTGTAATTCAAGGTATAGAAAGTTTCAAACCCAAGGTATAAAAACATGTCAATCCGACGATGATGTTATGCTTGTGTAAAATATAAATATTGATAAAAGGTTTTACCTACAACAATTTTTGTATCGGGACTTACAAAGTCTAACTTTGTGGTTCCGTGAGATTATAATATAATAATATCTTGGGACAACCCACACAACGCTATCTGATCCCAAACTAAGCAGAGCTTGTACTATGGATACCAGACAACTGATAAACATACTTATATATTTCCAAATACATACATATTTTAGATAAATAACACCCAGACACAGAATAAACCATCGTGCTCATCACACAAAGTTTTATCCTGGGTGGGGATCGAACCCACGACCTCTTGCGTAGCAGTCGGATACACTCCCACCGCGCCACAGAGGCTGTTAAAACAGAATGCTGAGAAGTATAAAAAGTTCTTTAGATAAACTCACAGCATATCGCACACTGTCACGTATACACGTGAGTGACAGAGCGAGTGCCACCAGTTTCGCAAAGTGAAATAAAATCAGCCAAGTGCGCGTCGAACAAATCTTGATTCCCTTGAGAGAGTTGAAATTTTCATTTTTTGAGTAAACTTAGAAGTTTGATTTTTTTTTTCTTAGCTAAAAAAAAAACGCAAAGCTTCTTCAGCAAGACTGTAGAACTGAGTGTGTGGTTCTAATTTCAGCTTGATATATATACATATATATACTGTTAACTGATTTTAGGGGTCATTTTTCTAATATGGCGGCGCGAGCGACAAAGTTACAAGATGGCAAAGTTGAAATTCGGAAAGAGTACCTCAAAATCTAAAAATTCACCAATTTTCAAAACAACAAAACTGGACTAGTATCTTAGTCTGTAAGGTATATATTTCTATGGGTCATTGATGCCTGAAATAAATGGTTTTATTATTATATTCAAAGTCAACGTCAAAATACTTTATTTATTTAGGTTACAAATGCAACGCTTACTAACGTCAGACAACATTTGGAATAGAATGATTCTACACTTAATGCCAAGTTCGCAAGAGTAAAGCCGTGAAAAGAACTTGGCAACTTTTTTTAAATGCATTTATTTACAATATTTTATATTTAAACAATAAAACCAGTAAGGTGCTGCACACCATAAAACTCACACAAGCAATAACCATAGTACGTAAACTGGTATAATAAAATTTTAAATGAATTATCATCCTGTGGATGGAAGCATTAACTTACAAAAATACAGAAGAGGATAAAGGCAACATGCGATTCGATTATTATAAGAAAAACTAGTAATTTCTGAACCACTAATAAAAAATATATACGTAAATATATTATTATTACACTCCTTTTTTTGAGGCAGTCTTGTAAAATATCCTACAGGCTCGTAGTTGTATTTACGTTACAAGAAAACAGATGGCATTATACCATGTTTTTTGAACCCTTGTCCCGTGAGTTTGATAAGTCGTCTGACTGGCTGTAGATGGCGCTGATCGATTGTAATTCAGAGTATAGATGGTTTCACATCAAAAGTATATAAACAGATCCACTGCCTACAGTATTAATTTTCTATAAAACTAATGTATGATTATACAGTCATATTAGTTTAACCTCGTAAGATCTAAATAAATTTTTTGAATCGGGACTTACAAAGTCAAACTTTGTGGTTCCGTTAGATAACTAACTAATATCCTAAAAGCTGGGTTCCCATCCTATGGATGTTTACCCCCTTAAGCGTAAAACAGCTATACTTGGGGGGGGGGGGGGGGAGATTAAGGCTGTATAACTGGTGTTCGAGTTCCTCACACTTGGGGTTTTGGATCTATATTAATATTACAAAGCTGAATAGTTTGTTTGTTTGTTTTTCGAATTAAAAAAAATCTTTTACTGCTGGATAGCCCATTTATCGAGGAAGGCTAAAGGCTATATAACATCACGCTACGACCAATAGGAGCGGAGCAGCAATGAAAAATGTAGCAAAAACGGGGAAAATTAACGCATACGAAGTTGCGTGGGTCAGCTAGTTAGTAATATTTGGATAAAGTATTCGAATTTGTATTATACACTAGCGGTCCGCTCTGGTTCCGCCCTCCCTCCTCGCACAAGCCCTGGGTCGCGGGGGACTTTACAAACATACAAGTCATGGACACAAAGTACACCCCGACCCGGAACAACAATTCGTGGATCACATAAAGTGCTGCCCCGTTTGGGAATCGAACCCGCAGTCGAATACACTCCCACCGCGCCACAGAGGCAATCAAATCTTGTTTACACATAATAAGTATATATTATACATTGAAAAAAATATCCAACTGATGGTGAAAACTGCATCTAAGAGGCGAACGCGAAGACGAAAAGACGCTAGAAGCGACTTCATTACGCTACGTCGTAACCTATGGCATAGCCTACGGCGTAGCTAAGAGGAGATGTTTTTGACCTTCAACAACGCATGTTCATATGTTCCTCATAACTTTTAAACAACTGATCGTAATTTAATAACCGAGGTATCATTAGAAGCGTCTTATGCGTCCGCTGGTTATAGCGTATGTGACATTACACTTAATTCATAATGGCGCTCTCTGGGAGACATAAATTCTTGAATAAGAAAATGAAAACGTCTGATGTGTCATGTTGGGTATCAAATAAAAGGGCGTGATTAGCATATTCCAAAAATGTAAATAATACTAGTCTCGGCTTGTTGCTTTGCTTGCATTTGCTTGATAATTATTTCGTTAAACATATACCGAGCAGATCGTGATATCTGCGAGGTTAAGCAACGTTAACATTGTCAGTCCATAGATGGGTGACCGTTTTCGAATATTGTCAAACCCCTCCGTGCCTCGGAGAGCACTTTTAAGCCGTCGATCCTGCGCCTAATCTCTCTCCGGTCGTGTTGGACTTGTGGCAGTGCATACACTCATGTAGTGTAATATATCCTGCGTAGTTGGTTAGTCTCTAAGGAGATTGGCCGCGGTAACCGAAATCGATTAGAAGACAATTATCACTATAAACTACAAACCACAATTTCACAAACATAGTATAATTGGTCTGTGGTGGTAAATGTATCTGTGGTCAATGTATCTGTGGTCAACGATGTTGGTGGCACAATCATCTTTATCATGTACATACATATTACTAGGTATAACAACTGTATTGTGTCACTGTTTGTGAACCCAAATAAAGTAAAAAAAAAAAAAAAAAAAATTAGAAGTGTCATAATCGTCCGCTGGTTATATTTATAGAATACTAGCTGTCCCCCACAACTTCGTCTTCGTAAATTTTCCCCCTTTTTATAATCCTATGTTACTTCTAATACCTCCAAGAATATGTGTACAAAGTTTCATGATGATCGGTTGAGTAGTTTTCGCGTGAAAGCGTAACAAACAAACTTACATTCACATTTATATATTAGTAGGGATGTGACGACACACTTGATTCAAAATGGCATCCTGTATAGGGAATTAAAAAATCCCTGAATTGTGCCATCTTGGGTATCAAATGAAGGGGCTTGATCAGCACATCACGAATATGAATTACTAGTCTTCGCTTGCTGCTTTGCTTCGGTCGTTAAATATTGCATTAAACAAAAATTAGGCGAAAATATTTTTTCTAGGTATACTATATTTATTATTATCTATACCAATATTATAAAGATGATGAAATAATAATAATAATAATAATAATAATGTTTATTTCCTGTTATATAATAAATAGCCTGTTTGATTTTTTAAATCTTCGTTAATCTTCGTTGGCAATGATTTTAAAATTCATGGGTTTGAAGTGTTAATCCCCCCCCCCCCCCATGAATCTACACTTAGATTAAATACTCATCGCGTACAGGGTAGGTATATGAAACCACAGGGCACTGTTAACTATTATTATTACAGGTAGCCCGTTTATTATTAATTAAAAGACTATTTACATAAACCACTTACATGTCACTTATCTCGAAGATAGTTTTCTATCTAGTCAGTGCTAGTACACGCAGGTGATTAGCTTCAACACACCACCTCAACTCATGTACCATATGATTTACCAAAGTAAACCAAAATTAAACTACTGTTCAATCAACGTAACTTGACCGGATTAAAGTTAGGTTCTTATCACTTTCGCGCATGTCATAGAGATGCCACCCTGAAATTAATTATGTTTAATCGATTAAAAATACGAACAAAATGTTAATTCAACAATTTACAAATACTTATATATACATATACGAAATGAGTTCATAAAAGTTTAAATTTAGAACAGTTACAGTAAATACTAAAGAAAGTAAAAAAAAAAAATTTTTTACGAAAAAAAACACAAAAAACATGAGTTAGAAATACTAATTATGACAATGTAATACGTAATCGCATATCAAATTCTCTTGGTTTAGATACCGCCCCCGCCCCCCGCTTCCTGTCACCATTTACTACTAAAAACTGCATCTGCGCAACCACTTTTCGCCAACTTCAATCCAGTCAAGTTACGTTGATCCTACTGTATATTTAATTTCACGCACACAATCCTACTAACTCACTTGTGAGTAACTCGTGTCTTACCCGCAAAGATTGGGTGAGAACATCTGCCAACATCATCTAATCAGGCTTAATCAACTGTTTGAAATGTTTTATTAGTATATTCACATGCCCAAAATAGGCTAAATAGATATAGCACAGAGAATTGTTATGATAATTATTCCATCCATTGTACTCTATTTACGGTGAATAAATAAATTGATTGATTGATTGATTGATTGAAATATTCCAACGTAATAGCTTTATTGTCACATAGCACATCCCTTATAAAGAAATATCTAATATTAATGTGCTTACTTTTCGCATGATGTATACCATAATCCTCGGCAAAGCAAATAGCACTTAAATGGTAAAAGCGGCGGTAGCCTAATGGCTAAGGCATCGGTCTTGCAATTGTGAGGTCGCGGGTTCGAATCCTACCCATTATACTACCGACGTGAACCCACTTCTAACACAAGCTTTTGAGCTTAGCTGGAGGGGTTAACAAGATTGCTAGTAATGTGGGACTCAATTTCACATTGCTAGTTATCTTTTAAAAAAAATATATATCAGCATGCATTCTTACCTTACAGTGTTGATGTAAGCCTAGTTCTTTCAACAGGCTATTCAAATACATAGCTTCTTTCATAGCTTCCGCCAAACTTACAAACTCAGCCTTACAAGTTGAAGTCGCAACGATGCGTTGCCTTTGTGAAGTCCATGATATGCTTGCACCTCCTAGAACGATTAAATAAATCGGAGATCTATCAACAACGGAGTTACCCCAATCTGAATCTGCGTATCCTTGTACCCTGTCGGCTTAAATGCTAAACCGTGAGTTATCGTATCTTTCAAGTTTCTTCACAATTTCCCATGTGTCGTTAATTACTAGAGTTCTTATTTCTGAACGAATCGCTTCCTCCAATTTGACCTTTTCGTCTGATGCCAAAGCTTCCTTTAAAGTGGTTTCAATAGTTTCAGCAAAATCATCAGTATCGACGTATTCTTCCGTCGATGACTCATCGTCGCTACTCTCTCTTCATCAATCATGGATTAAAGAAGAGAGACTAGCGACCTGGATGGACCTCTTTTTAAAGTAATAACGTTTCTACCACCGATTCCAGTAGAACTTGTATTTTCTGTTCTTCCTTCATCAATCATTGGCACATTCGGTTGAATTTCTATTGAAATTTCTTCTCTCGAAGGTTCATCACTAAAAGGCACATCCGACTGTTCTTAAGTTTGGATTTCTATATCAACAGTCTTTGTCAAGTCTTTCTCACAATATTCTTTTCACATTATGGTTCAATAAGTGATTGATTTGAGACCTTACACTCGATTTCAGTTATTTTACCTTCCTGAAATTTTACATCTCTCGATACTACGATTTTTGTACTTTTATGTATCTATATTTTATAGCCTTTAGCATCAGCTGTATAACCCACAAAAATGCCGAGTGAAATGTCGTGTTGCAAACTTATCTTTACCTGGCTCCTTTTCCAAGCCGTGTACTTTCGTGCCAAACGTTTTTAAATATTTGACATTCACAGGTCTTTCAAACCATTTTTCATATAGAATTTCGCCATTTAAACTGCTAATTGGGCACCTATTACGCAAAAAGCATGCAGTAGCTATCTTCTTCTGCCCAAAAACTTGGTGAAATACCTAACAATAAGATCATGCACCTTTCCATTGTGATCAACGTACGGTTCATCCGTTCAGCGATGCCGTTACTTTGTTGTGAGTATGGTGTCGTAAAACGTCTCTTGATGCCTTCATTTTGTAAAAACTCATCAAAAATATTATTTTTGTATTCAGTTCCGTTATCCAAGTAAACATTTAATTTTTCTTCCTGTCAAGTTTTCGACATGACAATAAAAAAAAATAAACTTTGCCAAACGTCACTTTTATTTTTTAGCATAAAGACTTCACACCAACGAGTATAGTCAAAGTGACAAAGTATTTATTTCCGCTATTCGATTGAACTCTCATTAGACCTACCACATCAGAGTATATTATTTGCAATTTCTCGCTGTTGCGTGAACTAGATTTCAAAAAAGGCAACGACATCATTTTTCTCATAGCAATCTCTATTGGATCATTTACTGATTTCCTTAGTACTTTCAAAAGATCCCTTGCATTCAGATGTCCAGATGCTATTATCAAATTAAATGCGCAGCACATCTAACGATCTTTTGGTGTAGTTGGACCCACAGACTATAGACAGATAGACTCTGGCAGTAAGCCTTAAATAATGTTATTTTGACTGCGTCACT
This sequence comes from Herminia tarsipennalis, assembly GCA_945859575.2. NCBI lineage: Eukaryota > Metazoa > Arthropoda > Insecta > Lepidoptera > Erebidae > Herminia > Herminia tarsipennalis. The sequence goes on from OX243857.2 coordinate 12,559,231, forward strand.
ACAACGTGAGAATCTGCGAGCCAACATGTTACCTCTGACCGATAATGCCCTGCGCTCCCTTTCAATATCTGTCAGTAAGAAAATGCCCCAGAAATTTGAGTTCTGTCACTCTTTGTATGTTCGTGCCATTTAGAGTAATATTAGGTATATTATCAGGGCATTTACCAACGGCCTTAAAATACAATGTACTCCCATTTTTTAACGATGTATAGGAGACCGTGTGAGGCAGCATAGGATTCGCATATCTTCAACATCTCACCTATAGCCCCAGCCGTCGATGCTAACAGTGCCAAGTCGTCAGCGTAGCTGATGTTATTAACCTTTACACAATTAACGCTGCACCCAACCCACGTATTACTAAGACTTACTAATAAGTCATTGATGTATAGGTTGAAAACACTAGGAGATGACAACCCACCCTGCCTCACATCGCACTCCATTTTATATGACGCAGTGAGCGCGTTCGACCTTTTACCTCACCGTTTTTAACTGCATAGGCTAAATAGTGCTTGAACGTGACTACACAACCTCGTTTAGTAAATTGGGCGATGGAAATTAAATTACTACGTTAATCAGGAACCAATAGGGTATTTTCAAATTGAATTTTACGCGTTCGATCATCATTGCATGCTAATAACCTAACTGCACTGGGCCCATAACCCAAAGGTTAGGTTTTGCCCTACAGACCTCCCCAACAAATTGGGGAGGTCTGTAGAGCCAAACAACAGGAAATATTGTTATGTTTATATTTGGAAAGGTATAAAGAGTACAATTCAATTATTTTTTTATAAATGGCAAGCAGTGCCGATGTCGACAATTCTGCCAATGTCAAAAGTGCTAGGAAGTCCTATGTGTAAAAAAAGGTATTAAGCGAAAGGAAATTATCTCAGGATAACGTGAAAGAAAACAATTTACAAAAAACCATATGTCACTTATCTGAAATACAGTTTCTATCTAGCCGGTGCTGGTGATTTATCTTCAACAATGACAATTTATAAAGGTAAAATTCAGAATAACAAAAAAAAACAAAGTGCAGAATGACAATTTAAAAATATAAAGTACAAAGGGATTTAGATAAAGTAAAGAAATTGAAAAAGATTAAATTTTGACCATGCGTCATACTAGTGAACAGTGGTGTTACTTGGGGTTACTGGTCGGACCTTTCATTATAATCTTACAGGTTTTTTTTTTCATTGGTTCATAAATATTTGTATATTAAGTAGTTTTTCTTACATTAATCAAATCGCAAGTTGCCTTTAAATATAAAAAAATACAGAAGAGGGTTCTTCTGTATTTTTTGTAATTTCCCATCCACACCATAGAAGGCTAATTTTAAAACTTGATTATTCCCACTTTACGTACTATGGTAACTGTTTTCGTGAGTTTCATGGTGTAATGGTTGCAGCACCTTACTCGCAAAACTGTGTATATACAAATTAAAAGACATAAATAATACATACATGAACCCTGAGTTTCACATCAAATGTATATAAACATATCTAATGCCCATACAATTCGCTGCTTAAGTTATGAGCACACGCTCGCCGCACTCCTGCGCAAGGGTGTAAATAGCCAAACGGCTTACACTCAACACCTCACTAAGATATCTACACATTCTAATCAAGAGGAGACATGCTTAACGATGATTTGATGAACAATTTTTGTATCGGGACGCGCAAAGTGTGACTATGTGGTTGATGAATGATGATGAATATGGGTATTAAACGCGTATTTTATTTTCACATGGTTTATTTCCGGACGTTTCGACCGTATTCCAACGGCCGTGGCCACGGTCACTGGTGGCCTAATTAAGATCGCGAAAGTTTAAGAATACTGGATGCCGATTTAGTTAGTAGAATTTCTGCGGGAGACCGATCACACCATAAAATTCTACAGAAATCGATAAAACAAATTAAATGTATTTACCATCTCATCATCTTCTGGCCCTTTAAGCCAGTTTTTTCAGGTCGGCGCAAAATATAGGTACCTACTTTGTTTCCATATACTTCTATCATTACAATACAGTACCTGGATGACCGAGCTTTGCTCAGGTTTTTTTTCTAGAAATGAAACCTAGCTACTTAGATCGATTTATCGCCCCCGAAACCCCCTGCATACTAAATTTCATGAAAATATGGAGCCGTTGTCGAGATTCAGATTGCATTTATAGGTATATTATATATTCGACTGTCTCTGTGGCGTGGTGGGAGTGTCTCCGACTGCTACGCAAGAGGTCGTGGGTTCGATCTCCACCCAGAGTAAAACTTTGTGTGAAGAGCGTGATGGTTTATTCTGTGTCTGGCTGTTATTTATCTATAATATGTATGTATTTAGAAATATATAAGTATGTTTATCAGTTGTCTGGTTTCCATAGTCTCTGCTTAGTTTGGAATCATATAGCGTTGTGTGAGTTGTCCCAAGATATTATTATTATTATATACAAGAATTGCTCGTTTATACTCGTAGTTATAAGATAAAAATAACATAAATCAAATCGTGCTTAAGCAACAACAGTATAAAACTAGCTAATGTGCACTGCCCATAAGACTAAAAAATGAACAAAATTACCTCACAAACGGCGCAATTTTTAAAACAAAACTTTAAATATAGGGCATCAGTATAAAGACCGGTGCACACCATCCTCGCCAGCGATGTAACGAGGTGCTCGGATGTGTAATTTAAATCAATAAAGCTTACACGCCGACTACTTAAGTCTGGAGTTGAAATTTAATGTTTAATGTTCCATTTTGCAATAGGAAGACTATGTTGTATGATTGTTTAGGACAATTTTGTACACGCTTAAAGAATTTGACAATATCCCGACCATAATGATGTTGGTGTATCGCAAAATTCAAGTCTATGCTATGGACTTATGTCATATTATAAAAAAAAACAACGGGTTGCACTTTGGGAGTGCTGAAAAACTTGAACATTATATTACATACTGATGAAATTTTGATAATATTTTTCGATCTTACTGACATAATAATAAAAAAATAAGAAATAATAAATAAAAAAAACAAAATTAAAATAAAAAAGGAAAAAAAAAATCATTAATCGGACTCAATTGGGGTTTTCTGGTTTCTGGACCGCCCGATTTCCCACATGAGCTATAATAACATTGTAGATGGTAGCGAAATTTACCTTCGTATTCTAATGATATTGTAGCAGTTTTTCATTGCTCTCCCTCCGTCTTACGAATTTTCCATCACGTCACGTGTCCTGACGCGAGTTTAACATGTTTTACCCATCCCAAAAAATGCACAACGCCGCTAAAGAAGTAAATTATAATTTATTAGTTTTTTTTTTTGCTATTGCATAGCTTCTATCGCGGGCCTTGAGCACGGGGACCGAATCCAGAAATTCCATAACGAAAAAACCTCACGCTTCCCACTCCGACCAGCACAGCGGTGATACTTTTTAGTTTTTTTTTTTATTATTTTACTTAAATATTTTTTTAAATATATTTTTTTTATTAAAAAAAACATTATTTTTTTTTATTAAAAACAAAAAAGTTTTGTTGTTTTTTTAGTTGATAAGAAATGCTATGCAATAGCTTTACCGCGGCAGTCTTCGAGTGCCACACATATTTTATTTAATTTTTTTACAATATTTAATTTGCAGGTTCGGTTTCCGGTTCAGACTGCGATTTTTTTATACATTTTTGATTGCAGTTCGAATTATTTTATAAAGATGACTCCCTCATTGTGGTTCAAAGACTGTGTCAATTCAATTTCGTCAAAGTTTTGAACATAATTTACTATATAGCTGCTACTCGTTTCGAATGAAATATACCCATTTTATTACTTTACCTAAGACTTGCTAGATATTACACATAATAACTAGGCAAAATGATTATATCGGTCCTCATAATCACAATAGTGATTATATATAATCACTAAATTAATCAAATTTACTGTGACATATAATTATACGAAAAGCTTTTAATAAATGTATTTGACCTTAACTTTGAACATACATTTTAATTATAGTTATTCTGTAGTTTATAAATTCTTCACAATAGAGACCTAACTATAGGCTAAACATAAAATCATGATCCTCAATAGATTATAAGAGATGGTCACCCTACAGTAATGATAGGACACCGAGGCCATAAAAAGGATTGATGAGCCCTTAAACGTTGAAATATTAAGGACTTGTAACACTTTGTTTTATTTCTGATTTCACAGAATTGACTTGGGAATAATTTAGACATATTATGTGTAAGATACCCTTATTATATTTTAATGTTGGTAGTTATCAAGTCAAAATTACCTAGACTGTTATAAGTACTGAGCTTCTCAACCACAGCTACTTTTAGATAAAGCTAGCAACTGCCTGTGACTTCGTCTGTGTATTTCGTTATGACGTTCTGTTCGGTTGTTATTCTTTACAAATGTGTATTTTCTAAGTTCATGTGCGTTTGTAAGTTTCTTTATTTCATTTTTAACGTGGTGTGGGGGCAAACGAACAAGCGGCCTTTCTGATGATAAGTGGTTACCGCTGTCCATGGATATAATATACCTACCGCGCGCTAAAGACGCAGTATGCATGAAGTATGCAATCAATTCGATTTAAAAGAATAGTCGCTAAAGTTGTGGGTACTTTTGATTGCCTCTGTGGCGTGGTGGGAGTGTATCCGACTGCTACGCAAGAGGTCGTGGGTTTGATCCCCGCCTAGGATAAAATTTGTGTGATGAGCACGATGGTTTATTTTGTGACTGGGTGTTATCTATAATATGCATGTTTTTAGAAATATATAAGTACGTTTATCAGTTGTCTGGTTGCCATAGTACAAGCTCTGCTTAGTTTGTTGTGTGAGTTGTCCCAAGATATTATTATTATTATAAGACACTTCACTCACGGACACTCTCAAGCCATTTTGTTCCAAAGGGGTTTTGATATTTTGTGCATGTGAAGTACAACCAGTCTTTGGTGTAGTCGTATTTCTGATTTTGTTTTCAATGAATGTATAATGTAATTTATACTTCTCGTGACGTCAAAGTTAATAGGTAATCCCACAAAACACTATAATCTGAAGTTACCAAAAACTCACAACAAATCAAAGGTTTTTAATAATGAAACACTATTCCAGGGGTAGCAATATGCGATAGTGCGGCCATATTGGTTCGGCTAGCCCGCCACTATTGCTCCGTAACTTATATTGTTCGCCGAGGGCAATAAATGCAGTTTAAGTTTAGAACAGTCATGGAAGTTGTGGGTACTACAGCGAGTTCATGTTTAAGTATATGCATTCTGATATTGGTAATGTTGTTTGCTTGAAAATGTTTAAATTGGTAATGAGTGCATTTTTTAACTAAGTATGACGCAAAAGAAGAGGTGTTTTTTAATTAATTAATCGTGTGACTGTCTGTGCTATCATACCGCCTATACAAATAAACAGATTTCGATGCGAGTTTTGTAAGAAAGCCAGTTTAGTGGGGATGATTCTTAGCTTTGTTTGATGTAATTCCGATTAACCGTTTTAGCTACATTAAAAGGATAACACAACTCCAAATATATTCTATGAGGTTTTCTATATCTACGCAAGTAGGTCGTTGGCTTCAATTTAAGGGGGCATTACGCTAAGTAAATTATTCAATTAACGCTAGGCGCACACATTAATTACTTGCCAGTACGCAGGAGCGCAGGACAAAATAAAGTCGAATATTCGTTCCAAGTACATATGTTAGATTACGAACGCCATAACTATGAACAAGAAAATCCTCCTTTAAAGCATTTTACCGTAATTTCAAAATTTTTTACGGGTTAATATTAAGACATATCCTTAAGTTTCCTTTTATCATCTACTAGAAGGAGTCTTTAACTAGTCACACATTTTTTTTGTGTTCTAATATTTCAGTTTATTATACTTATGCTTGGAGTCTCTTTGAAGGATAAAATTCGCAACGAGGTCATCTGACAAAGAACCAAAGTTACCGACATAGCACGCAGGTGAAGCACGCTGAAGTGGCAATGGGCTGTCCACATTTGCCGAAGGACTGATGGCCGATGGAGCGAACTAAACCTGGAGTGGAGTCCACGACTTGGTAAACGTAAGGTAGGACGACCCCCAGCCAGGTGGACTGACGACTTAAAGAAAGTCGCTGGAATAATTGGAAGCGAAGAATCGGAAGTTGTGGCGTAAGTTAGGAGAGGCTACAGGCTGATTGATTGATTGATGGGTATTAATTTTTGACTGAGCTAAACCCTGTTTCGCATAATCTTATGATAAACTTGTTGTGGTTTTCCTCTTTTATGTGTATAAATTAAATCTGGCAAAAAATAAACGAAAATATCCCAGGAGAATAAACATTGAGAAGAAAATCTGGCACAAAACACACAAACACAGATTTGAAGATACTAACGTTACCACGCCAACTTGGCAAGACATCTGAACACTGATTGGAGTGCAAAGTTTTCTAAAGTGAACTGATTCCAACTGTTGAAAATAATTACTTACATATTTACCCGACTGTAAAGAAGGGTTATGTTTTTCACGCGTATCTTGTATGTATGTATGTATGTAATATTCTTCATTACCTGATATCTCACAATCCACTTAACGGATTTATAGATTATGACGTCGTTACATTCGTCTTGATTGCCCAAATGTTCTTAGATATGTGACGTTTGAAAAAACAAACATGGCGGCTGTGAGATGTCAAAATAAAGGGGTGTGAAAAAAAAGTTGTTTCAAATACTGCAATATTAAGCATTTTAAAAGGTATAACTTGATGACTGTAATACTAAAAAAGTTAGTTAGCAACTATTCTTTTTTCAATCTTCAATAGGTACTTGACAATAGCTGTGTTAAAAGTTAGTTGTTCTATTGGTTACATATTACGACCACTAAAAAGTATTAAATAAAAGAAAAATACAAAAATAAAAAACCCGCCTGCACAAAAAAGATGGAAACAAGATCTTCTACATAATTATAAAATTTCATGATGCCGGAGTCACTTTAGTAAGTTCATCGAGATTCATTAATGCCTTCGACTGCATGAAATTATATAATTATAACTCACAACTACATTCCAGCACAACACACAACTGAATTCTAGCACACTGGCTAGCACGGTCGAACACTGTCTCTCAAGATATCCTCTCAGCCTAGTTTGAGTGACAGGGTTTATTTAAAGTAACTTTAAATTTTGTACTTACTTCAAATTAATGCTGGTTGTATTGTAAAAGTTATTTATTTATGTGTTAAATAAAAGTTTTTATTATATTTTATTATTATTAATTATGTAGAAGATATTGTTTTCATCTTTTTTGTGCAGGCGGGTTTTTTATTTTTGTATTTTTTTTTTATAATTTTTTCCTTGCTGGTTTGCCCCACTTATGTTTGACTAGTGGACCCGCGCAATGTCATCTACGTCATTGAAGCGACGGTTGCCTAATGGCTAAGGCATCGGTCTCGCAATTGTGAGGTCGCGGGTTCGAATCCTACCCATTACCAATCCTACATATTACCGACGTGAACCCACTCCTTACACAAGAGCCTGCGCTTAGCTGGTGGGGTTAAAAAGATTGCTAGTAATGTGGGACTCAATCCCACATTGCTAGTTGTTTAAAAAAAACTGTTACCCGTTTTTAGGGATTTGTAATATTTTTCATTGATGCTTAGCTACTATTGGTTGAAACCGCTGAAAAAACATTTTCAAACACATTTCAGAAACATTTTGAGGTTTTAAAGAAACTTATTTGATTGATTAATATTTTTTGGAAATAATCGCTATGAAAGTTGCATAAATTGTGTGTCCCATAACTTTTGAACCGTGTGACCAAAAAAAATATTTAAAAAAATACAAAGGTAGCGCTTAATAAATACGTTAAACTAAAATTATTTCGGACATAATCAGATATACCGTCATTGAGTTATTGCCGAAAAACTGCGTTTCTCAACAAAAGGGCGTCAGTGCCATCAACATACGCTCTTCTGTTGATACTTATTCAAGGCTACGGAACCCTACACTGAGCATGGTCCGACATGCTTTTGCCCGGTTATTGTTTTACTAAAATCTAAGTGAACAAAGTCGCTAACTGCCTGAAACAAACCAAAACTAGAATAAACAACCAAAGGAAATACAAAAAGAACAATTAATTACCCCTCAAAAGGTTCAAGGGGTGCGTCTGAGGGGTGAATAGTGCAGAAGGGATGAACGAGGGTTTGACATAATACCATCAAAGAGACAAATGAATGGAGAGGAAAGTTGGAAAAATTGTATCACTCCTCACATCAATGGCTTTTTTATTAATTTATCCCATTACTAGCTTTGCCCCGGGGATGTTCTAGCGTTATGTTTGATACTAGCTGACCCGCGCAACTTCGTATGCGTAAATTTTCCCCGTTTTTGCCACATTTTTCATTGCTGCTCCGCTCCTGTTGGTTGTAGCGTGATGTTATATAGCCTATAGCCTTCCTCGATAAATGGGCTACCCAACAGAAAAATTGGATATAGATTTTTTCAATTTGGACCAGTAGTTCCTGAGATTACCGCGTTTAAACAAACAAACAAACTCTTCAGCTTTATAATATTAGTATAGATTAATAGCATAGGTACAAGTTTTCGCCTACGGCTCCGCCAATGTGGATGCTGAGCTGGTCGTTGCAATATGGTAGAAACGTCGGGCAATAAAACAAAGGTATTTAGCCTTAAAATAAAATATTTACGCGATTAAGACCCGTAGCTTATAAAATTCTATAAATTGATGAGATTGTAATAATCAAAAATGACTGACACCTTTTTTCTATTTTTTTTTATTTCCAATTATACCGCATGTCACTGCAATCGCCAAAACATTTGACATTGTAATAAACAACCATGCCTTTGACAGCTTTAGTGGATCCTATCACAATACTTCAGCCTAGCAGCGGCATCGCCATTCGCGATTCTTAGCAACCAGTCAATATCGTGACTGCCTAGCAGCCAATCAATAACGTGACCGTTGCTACATGACACTTTTTCGTATATGCATCATCGATTTATAAGACGTTATCACGTCAAAAATCATATAAGTAGGTACAGCCAAAACAATCTACAATTCGTTGTAAAAATAAAATACAAAACCAAATAGTTCACTCTTGAACGGGCTGCGATAGTGGCCGATATAACTTGTAATATATTTTGATTTACCGACACGACGATAACACCGTAAACTTTTTTCTGTGATACCCTTCCAAGGTACAATAGATAAGCGTTTTTTATAAAGCCTTTAAAAAATATATAACTAAATATGCGATCACAGTAGTGCTTGTGTGTGATGCTTTATAACTTTAACTTAGTGTAAGCCATAGACTGTCATAAATATGTTAGGACATCACTGTTTCGGTTGAAGGGCACTGTAGCAATGGAAATTACTGGGATGGGATTAACAAATTAATGTCGTAGCGTAGTGCGGTGACATTCAGATCCACTCCACAGATTATATACCTACTTATAACTAATAAAACCATAGATAATTTATTCTTATCACACTAATATTAAAGGTGAAAGTTTGTGAGTATGTGAGTGTGTATGTTTGTTACTTCTTCACGTCTAAACGGCTGGAGCGATTTTAATAAAATTTGGTATGGAGTTAGCTGACACCCTGGATTAACACATAGGCTAATAAACCGCGTGTAACACCGCAGGGCACAGCTAGTGTGAAATAAATGTGTCTTCTCTATACAGCTTCTACCTCAGTACAGCAACGAACTGGACGTGTTCAATCTTGGATTGGCTAGTTTCTAAATAAAGGTTAGGCAAATTATGTCAACAGCTTAGCTTAATTTAGTAAATTATGTAAAAACTTATTACCTAAACACCTATGTAATTTATTAGCATATAATATATTTTAAGATTGCATTTTTCATTCTGCACTTTATCTTTTTAATATCATAAATTACAAGAATAGTCTGGCTAGACAATAATATTAATTTAAATTTTACGGATTAAAATGTAAGTAGTTTTTTTGGATTACAGAGTTATTTTCACATACGCAAAGATTTTTTTGTTTTTTAAAGAGTTATCTTTAAAAAACAAAAAAACCTTTGTGAATAGCAAATTGTGGTCTCACATTACTAGCAATCCTGTTAAACCTTCCAGCTAAGCTCAATGACTTGTGTTAGGAGTGGGTTCACGTCGGTAATATAATGGGTATGATTCGAACCCGCGACCTCACGATTGCGAGACCGGTGACTTAGCCATTAGGCTACCGCCGCCTCTGACGGATTAAAAAGTAAGTAGATTTTTTGGATTACATAGTTACTTTCACATCTATACTAATATTATAAAGCTAAAGAGTTTGTTCGTTTGTTTGAACGCGGTAATCTCAGAAACTACTGATCCGAATTGAAAAAATCTTTTACTGTTGGATAGCCCATTTATCGGGGAAGGCTATAGACTATATAACATCACGCTACGATCAATAGAAGCGGAGCAGCAATGAAAAATGTTGCAAAAACGGGGAAAATGTACGCATACGAAGTTGCGTGGGTCAGCTATTTTTTACTATTAGTTTGAATTTAAGGATTAGGAAAATCGCCTATACCTTAATCCACATTGCTCTTACATGTAATAGTGCACACCATTACTCTTTTTGATAGATTTTTGGGCAATTTATTACATATTTCGCTAGAAGCTGACTATTTTCTGATATTTGAGTATTTTTTATCATTAGATAGACGCCATTTTGGTTCAATTCGTTTCCGAACAAATATGATAATAAATTTATGGTCTTGTATTTCTTCCGGCTTCGTTTATAATGGATGACGTAAGCGTAGAGTATAACAATGTACCACGAGCAAGTACAGTCAGCTACTTAATATGTGGTTTTAAAGATATTGTTATGAATTATTGGCCTGTTGGTCTAGTGATTAGTGACTCTGACTGCTGAGCTAGAGGTCATGGATACGATTCCCACACGACACCACTTTTTGTGTTCATGTGAAAACAAAACTTTTTTTTATTTTTGACTATAATGATATTACTTTTACGAGAATCTTTATTTATAAACGCGTCAACCTTCGTATTCTTTTCAATTAAGTACAAAATCATAAGTACTTTAACATATAACCGCACTTATTGTTGACCAGTTATGTTGCTGTCTGTACAATTTACGAGGAAGTTATTAAATATACAAGTTTTGTAATATGTTTCGCGGCTTTTCTTTTATACCTTTATGAATGAGTGAGACAGACAACTTGCGGCATTATTAGGTCTGTTTTGTGTATAAAACTTTTAATAGATATGTGTGGTCTTTATTTGCAAGTAAACTCAAATGTAAATATCCTTATTTCTTAAAACCAAACCAATGGTTCTCTAAAATAATAATATCTTGGGACAACTCACACAACGCTATCTGATCCCAAACTAAGCAGAGCTTGTACTATGGAAACCAGACTACTGATAAACATACTTATATATTTCTAAATACATACATATTATAGATAAAAAACACCCAGACACAGAATAAACCGTCGTGCTCATCACACAAAGTTTTATACTGGGTGGGGATCGAACCCACGACCTCTTGCATATCAGTTGAAAACGTCAAATTAATACACACTAAAAGAATAATAAAATTAAGATATATTTTTGAAAAAAATAAAACCAAAATGAAGTTAGGTGACAGTTCCAAGTGCAAAGCTCATGAAAAGAAGCTGCCAAGAAACTCTTGGGCCACTCTTTTAAAATCATCAAGTTTTTCTTTAGAAAAATAATTTTATTGAATAATAATACTATAAGTAACTCTAAAATAAGTAAATATTCAACAAACACAGTAGTTCACTTCTTACATAGCCTAAAAAATCCTACAGAACATTTTTGGATAGCAATTTGTGGATCACACAAAGTGGTGTCCCGTGTGGGAATCGAACCCACCACCTCTTGCGTAGCAGTCTAACACACTCCCAACGCGCCACAGAGGCAGTCAATGAAATGTAACCCCTATATTAGAACTCTGTATATTCTAGAATAGAATATATTTATTTGCATGTTACAGAGATCGTAAAATAACTGAAACCAACAATTTATGCAAAGCCGACCGACCGACCTGTCAATAAGGTACATCTACAGTAGGTTTAGGTAATCCCTACTAATATATAAATGTGAATGTAAGTTTGTTTGTTACGCTTTCACGCGAAAACTACTCAACCGATCATCATGAAACTTTGTACACATATTCTTGGAGGTATTAGAAGTAACATAGGATTATCAAAAAAGAGGAAAATTTACGCAGACGAAGTTGCGCGGGACAGCTAGTGCATTATATGTTAAAGGTGCTATGTACACACAGCTGCGTCTGAAAAAATCCAAACGAGGCACCGGCATTTCTAATAAAAATTGGTTTACTTTACGCTTGTTAAATTATTTTTTATTGCTAAAAGTGATATATTATTTATGTCAAATTTCGCGATTTCATTTATGGCGATAATTAAATGAAAAAATGGCACATCAAGTAAGTTATTTACTTTGTATACAAATATCAAAAGAACGCTGTTTTTCAGGCGGATGGGCTGGTCGACTAGTGAGCCTTTCCGCTCACTGTCAACATATGCTGAGTTTATCCCTTTTGCCATAATATTAATTATATAATTATACTAGCTGTCCGGAGTTTCTCTTAGAGACAAAATCAGAAATGAGGTGATCCGGCAGAGAACCAAAGTTATCGACATAGCCCACCGGATTAGCAAGCTGAAGTGGCAGTGGGCTGGCCATATTAGCCGAAGAACCGACAACCGTTGGGGTAAACGAGTTCTTGAGTGGAGACCACGGCACGGCAAACGTAGTGTAGGACGCCCTCAGGCCAGGTGGAGTGATGATTTACGAAAAACGGCTGGCAGGAGCTGGACGCGAGAAGCCGAAGATAGAACAAAGTGGCGTGCAATTGGAGAGGCCTATGAGGAGCAGTGGACTGCGATAGGCTGATGATGATGACTAGCTGTCCCGGCGAACTTCGTCTCGACTCTTTTTTTTTTTTAAATCGTGTTCAATTGTGAATCTAAACCATCCTCAAATCCCCTTGAACTCACACAAAAAACTTCATCAAAATCGGTCCAGCCGTCTAGGAGGAGTTCAGTAACATACACACGCACACAAGAAATATATATATAAAGATAAGAAAGAAATATGAAAAAAAAACTTCAGGCAGTAATTTTTTTATTTTATTATTTTATTTTAATTGTACCCACGAAATAGTTCTCGTCTGAAATTGTACCATTGTACCATCTAACCCTCCTCCAAAACACACCCCGAAAAATAATCCTGAGTAAGCCCATGTTAAATTATCACCCTGAGGGTGAAATATGCACCTATAGTACTAACTCTGCCTACTTCCCATGATTGTAGGTATTAACTATTAAATTCTAGACCAAAACACCCCACAGCGCGTTCATTATAAGACATCAGCTCTACAGGGCATGATTGATTAACGGTTTCCCGTACAGAATGCAATCTACATAATCATGTACGATCCATCAGTAGCCGGAAACAAAAGTCTGTATCTAAGGGGCTAGACGTTCGTTACATTTAACAGTGAAATGCAGAAGGAAAGCCTCATATGTACCTGGCTGTGTATGTGGTTCCCTCTGTTTAAGGCTTATTTACATTGACGTGGAACGGAAGCGATTTTTATCCAATCTGGTTTTTATTTTCTACGTCATATTGTACAATAATATTTGCAGAATATGATGTAAATTTAGTTGGTATAAATTTTATTTATCTTGATTATTTAGCAATAATTTATGGACAATTCAATATTTATTTTAATTGTCACATTGATTAAGAGCATGTTTTGACTTTTGTAAGTAAATATTCTACGTGACGAATAAAGGCTATTTTTTTCTTCCTTTTGATAACAGAATTAATATTTTATATTTAATCATTCGTTACAGGTACCCACTTTGTTTTAAGTAGATGCTGCTACTATATTGTACCCACTAAGGCTGATTTTGGTTTATCTCATGTTTCAACTTTTTGATAATACAATTGGCATCGGTCCTTTAGCATAGTGTTAAGTATATTAGTCACAGCACCAAATCAAGTTTATAAACATTCAATCATTGTAAAATTGGCAATTTGAAAAAAGTGGCTGTGAGTTTTTATTGCCAGGTTCTTTTCTCCGACTTTGCCTATTATATATAACAAGACAGACTGACTATGATAAATTTCACTAAAAGCCTGAAATACTTATAATTCAGCACTTTCCACAGGTACCTACAGCTATTTCTGCTTTGTCGAACGCCGCTACTGGTGCTGGTGGTTATCCAACTCTTATCACAGCATCTTTAGTAACAATCGAAAAAGCAGTGGTGTCACTGGATGTTTGCTAATTAAATAAATATAATAATAACTAATTTAAAACTTGATTATACCAGTTCACGTACTATGGTTATTACTCGCGTGAGTTTCATGGTGTAATGGTTGCAGCACCTTACTGGCTTTACTGTATACATAATAATTGAAACAAATACATTGTAAAAAATGGCATTTAAGAAAGTGGCCATGAGTTTTTATTGCCAAGTTCTTTTCTCACGGCTTTACTCTTGCGAACTTGGCATTAAATGTAGAATCATTCTATTCCAAATTTTATCTGACGTTCATAAGCGTTGCATTTGTAACCTAAATGAATATAGTATTTTGACAACCGTTGCCGCCGCCGCCGCACCCTGGTCTACAGCCAGAATGACAGTACGGAGGGGCTGATCCACCATAGCCACTGTTTTAACAGTTATACGTGTGCACCCTACACGAAGGGTAATGAGAATGAACGGGCCCATCAAAATTAATTAGTGGATATCGATTTTTTAATCTTGATTATTTAGCATCCAGGCCCACTTGTTGGTCAACTTGTGCAAGGTGCTATCGTGCACAATCAGATGTCTTCTTAAGGTTACCGGGTTCATTCCTCGTGGCAAGCATTTTAGCGCCGAGATAGGTATACAAGTAGGAGGCACCTTGTTCACAGGAATAGTTCAATGAGCTACACATGATTTGGCATGATATAGCTAGGGGATACACATAAAATTTATTTAATTTTATGGATATTGTAAATTTTATGACATTTTATACTTTGTTTAATGATAGTTACGAAGAATGCCTAAAAAATCCCGAGGACTCTCAAACATTCCTACTTACTTTGCGTACCTACTATTCTGTAGACTGTATGCCATACGTCTAAATAATTCGCTTCGATTTCGTGCTAATACAAATTGAGCCAAAGATAGTCTGCAAACTTCTCTTCTTTGGCCGACAGTTTGGTCGGGCTGTTAATAAGTATGAGCATGTATGAGGAAGTGCGCACGTTACACCGATTTGGTCTCCAATCAAAAACAAGATCAAACTATCGGCCAATCAAAAAGTTTATAATCTGCAGGGCCTCTAAGGTTGAGTGTTGTGGAATTAAAAAAAAATGTTCTGGAACACGTCTATACCTACGTTAGAAGACAGAATAAGAGAATGATGAATATTGGTAAATCTTTTAATGCAGGCATACCATTACACACAAACGCGGTCGAACAACGCAATCATAGACATTATGTTTCGAAGGTGTGAGATTACGTATCCGTGAATACTTTTTTATACAATAGCAACACCAGGTGGCGTTGATCAAACTCTATATAAATTATAGTTTACGCTGACGCAATCCAGTAGTAAGAAAAACAGGCCCTAGGTACACTGAATGAAGAGTATTTGTCTCTTCTCTGTGACGAGCCTGATGGTAAGTGCACACCAGCTTATAACAGCCTCAGCTTCACTCAAGTTCTCATAAAAAATTCGCAAACTTCACTTAGATATTAATAATAATAATATCTTGGGGAGTTGTCCCAAGACATTATTAGAAAAGCACAAAGCTATCTGATCCCAAACTAAGCAGAGCTTGTACTATGGAAACCGGACAACTGATAAACATACTTATATATTTCTAAATACATACATATTATAGATAACACCCAGACACAGAATAAACCATTGTGCTCATCACACAAAGTTTTATCCTGGGTGGGGATCGAACCCACGACCTCTTGTGTAGCAGTCGTATACAATCCCACTTCGCCACAGAGGCAGCGCTTCTCATTCTGAGACATTACTTTTAATAATATAGTATAAAAAAACCGTGCCGTCGCCGTGTTTGTCTGTCCCGTATATATGTCTATTCACGGTAATCACGTAATTCGTTTACCAATATATATAAAAATCAATGTGTGTCTGTATGTCCTCTATGTGTTCCCAAACCATTGATCAGATTGTGATGAAACTTTAGCAGAATATTCTGGGAAGGCCGGCGAGCGTTCCTGGCTTTAAAATCTACAGCGAAGCGTGGTTGAGTTCAGCTAGTTTATATGATAAAACTGAAGAGTTTGTTTGTTTGTTTGAACGCGATAATCTCAAGAACTGCTGGTTTGAATTGTTAAATTATTTTACTATTGGATTGCCCATTTACGACCTATCGGAACGCAGCAGCAGCCTTTAAAAATGTTGCAAAAACAGGCGCATACCAAGTTACGCCGGTCAGCTACATTCATATTATGTATGTAGATGGTAGAGAGAGCTCAGCTTCGAGACCGCTACAATATTATACATAACTTATGTCTTAGACGTCCAGACATAAAGTGAATGAAGTATTGCTTCTGTACTGTCGTTGTTTTGTAATCGTAGTATTAGCCTACGGAAGAATAGGGCAAATGTAATGAATAATGTTACATATTATGTTCTTTTTCGAACGGGTTCCAAATGCATTTTTCTTTAACCAGTTGATAAGTGAATGTCGGGCCATAGGTGGATCCAGGCGGGGGCATGGGGGGCACGTGCCCCCCAGACGGTTGTTTTGTATACTGAATGTCTTGTATTATATTGAATTTCTTTGCCCATTTGTCACTTGTGCCCCCCCCCCCCCCACAACGCTGACGAGACAGCTACCCTCTGTCATACGTTCGACTCACAATTGTCCCCTCACCTCCCGCCATCGTAAGCATGTTAGGTCTGGCATTGCCATACACATCTCGCTCCCCCCTCCCAATTACATCCTGGATCCTGGACGCAACCCTACATTGTGCACGGCCCGACACTTAGGCGGCTAAGTTTCGGGCCATGCACAATGTAGGGTTGCGTAGCTGCCTAGTTTAATAATACGGTATAAGAAGTGGGTTTTCTGTTGTTTTTCTTGCATACTACTAACAACGGTAATAAGTCATTTTCAATGGAATTTGTATGAAAATTTTGTTACTTCTCACTTGTTCTGCTGTTACTCGTAAACTTCTAAAGCCTACCTAACTATAATAGTTTACTTTGTCATTTCATTATATTAGACATTAATTTTCTCACATCACCCAAAACACCATTGATCTGAAAGGGGAATAATTTACAACCCCTAAATATTTTTAAAAGACCTATACAACAGCAAGGTGCTGTACCTGCAGCAGCAAAAAAAACAAATCACACTCCCTCTTTACGTGTAGAGGTAGAAAGTACCCGAAAAAAAAAATATTTTGAGATTTTATAAAAATATTAAGATATTATGTAATTAATATGTATGTCCATGCAAAATTACAGCTTTCTAGTACTAAGGGTAAAGCGGGGACAGATAGTCAGACGGACGGACAGGGAAACTATATGTTCCGCTTTGTACGTACGTACGTTACGTATATAACTAGCTGTCCCGCGCAAAATCGTCTACGTAAATTTTCCCTGTTTTAGCAACATTTCTCATCGCTGGTCCGCTCCTATTAGTCGTAGCATAATGTTATATAACCTATAGCCTTCCTCGATAAATGGACTATCCACCAGTATTTTTTTCATTCGGATCATTAGTTCCTGAGATTACCACGTTCAAACAAACAAACAAACTCTTCAGCTTTATAATATTAGCGTAAATGTAGATGCATTAACGAGCAAGCGTATCACATACCTAATGTGACAGTCTCCGTGCATTGAAAATGCGTACGACAAGTGAAGTTATGGATTCAATTTCCACAATGAAAAAAACTTTGTGACCCATAAATGTTTTTTTTTAATCTAGACAAATGACACCTTTTTACGAATCATTTTATTGCTGACCTTACGTCATACAATAAAGTTGCAGTCGTAATGCGAATCAAAATGTTATCATGACAGTTATCAACTCATTTGAAACGCATAGTACAGTCTGCTATTAAAATGCATCCTTCCTTCTGCCGCGTGAACAACTGCGGTGCCGCTTTTTATATGCAAGATATCGCAGCGGCACCGCCCAGGCGTCGCACCGTCACCGTACCACTCCATGTAGTTCGGCTGTGACTTAACTATCAGTAAGTGGAATTCGATTTGCAATTCTATACAACATCAGCGTTCAAATGACATATTTTCAATATAAAAAGCGAATTCAAATCTATTATACACACAGAATACACAAAAGGTTTCCTTACGGGAAAAGTTTCAGTTTTCAACTGTTTGCTATTACGTGTTTGTGGAAGCTATTTATATTTTTGAGGAAAAAGGCACGTACGATGTTGGGTGGTACAAGTTGTAAATGGGCGGCGTTTTGATAGTGGTGTAGGCTTTAGTCTCTATAGTGTTTCATCTCGGCTCTTAATCAATCAGTCTGTAACGGTCTACTGCTGGACGTAGGCGACTTCTAATTTACGCCACATCCAGTCCATTCGAGCTTCTACAAGTCAACTATCTGTGGGTCGTCCTTTTTTATTTGGCTGGAAAAAATCCTGATGAGCACCCCCACTGTCCGGGGAAGACGGTGGAGGTAGTGTGGGGTTTGCACCGACTAAAAACCTGCCGTGTATCGCTCACCACCTTCGCGAACAGGCCGCCAGAATGTGCTATAGGTTAAATGATCTAAGGTGCTATACCGTCGGTGGCCCGCCCAGTGGCAATGCCCGGACGCGATGTTGTTGCGTTCCGGGCATTTCACGGAAGAACGCGGGCGGGGCAGATTCCTCCTAATCCGACGGTGGCAGAGAGAAGATCTCCCCGCCGCGCCAGCTCGACGGCAGCGTGAGTGCACGTCAAGCCCGTCCTCCGGGCAGCCCAGGAATGGAGCGCCCCCTACCAGAACATTAGCCGTGTGACGGTGGTTTCGCGAAGCGCCGCGTATCCACCGGCACACGTTGCCCAGGGTGCACCACGAGTAGGTTTTCCGGCAAACAGCACCCCTCTGTGGGTCGTCCTACCGCAACGTTTACCGAGTCGCAGTTACTGTCTCCACTCCAAGAAACGTTTGCTCCAGCGGTTTTTCGGCAGGTATGGCCAGTCCATTTAGCGTGTTAACCTGCGAGCTAGGGTGGAACTTTGGTTCTTTGACGGATGAACTCGTTGCGTATCCTTTAAAGAGACTTCAAGCATAGGTTGCTGAACAATGTGCCGTGCGTGGACCAGCCCGACCTTAAATGTCAACGTCTTGACGCCGTAAGTCATGACAAGTAGGACACACTGGTTCAACACTTTGGTGTTTCTTTGAAGTGAAGAGATGAAGTTTTCGAACAAAAAATGTCTAAGACTCTAGGGCTCAATTGACTTCTAAACATGCTGTCAAAATCTTATAATAATGGTATGGAACTGTCAAAATCTTATAATAATGGTATGGAACTGTCAAAATCTTATAATAATGGTAAATGGAGAGCTGCGCTTAGAAATGAATTAACGCGTATTTGAGCACGCCGCGAATGCATCTTGATGCATTTGTGAGCAAACAGATTTTTACAGTTCCGCATGGGCTTGCCGCGGATAAGGACAAGAGACAGTTAATTAAAACCCAGATCGCAAGATTGTTTAAGCAATGTTAAATATATGCTCACTATTATGTTGTAAAGACGTCATTTAAAAAATCAGCCTTTAGAAAATGCTTGCATTTTTTCCCCTCTAGGACTAATGCGAAATGCAGAAATCCAAAACTTGTGAGCAACAAGGGAAGAAAAAAATCATAATAGTAATAAAAAATATTTATTCACCTAAGAAGCAAAATACTATACATTTGTGAAAAATCGATTCTACATTTACATGTAATGCGAAATTGCGTACTTTAAAACCTTACTGTGATGACCAACTCGCTCGCCAAGCGTGGCGATTATGGCAATTAACCCCATAACCTATAGGTTATACTGGGGTGCCCTGTGCCCAGCAGTGGGACATATTATGGGTTGATATGTACTCGTGTGTGTACGTAATGTAAATATTAATTTAGTAAATTAGAAATTTAAAAAAATATCAATTTCGGTATGTTTGTCACTTAGACCACATAACCAAAAGTCACGGCCACAGCACAAACGCAAGTTGGAAGGCATACTAACGGCATATTTTGGCTCAACTCACTGCCTTCTCTACTACATGTTATTTCAGGTTTACGCCAGAGTAAACTTGCTCTGCAATTGCATCAAAATTTTGCAATAGCAGAACAAGTTTGTGGTCGAAAAATTTCGACGTTTTTGCGGATTCTCATGGACTAACACTAATATTATGCTGAAGAGTTTGTTTGTTTGTTTGAACGCGGTAATCTCAGAAACTACTGGTCCGAATTGTAAAATTATTTTTTTGTTGGGTAGCCCATTTATCGAAATATATATATATAAAGATATATATATATATATATATTTGAAGAGGTAAAGTTCATAATATTAAGGATCTTACGTAGGTGGTTTTAGGAACCAAAGTCGGTGTCGGAGTCGGAGGTGGTGGGAGAAGACAAACATGTTGAAATAAGACTCAAGAAAATAAGATAAAATAGTACAAAGAAACATTATTCTTATTATGATAAAATAGTACATTATTATTGTGAAAGAAAAATTTTCGGGCGGGACTCAACCCGCGATCATAGGGAATCTGTGGGAATTTTATTTTTTTTATGTCATAACTGTCTGAATTGAATTAAGTTTTACCCAGAAAATTGGAAAATGAGTTTTTTGTTAAGGTTTAAGACTTGTTGCAATTTGGACAGGACGACATCTGTGTAGCAGGTCATGACAGAGGGTCGTTAGAACACGATTTTTCTTCGCTTTGAATTCTAAATAATGTGAATAAAAAATGAAGCGGCGGTAGCTTAATGGCTAAGGCATCGGTCTTGCAATCGTAAGGTCGCGGGTTCGAATGCTGTCCATTATACTACCGACGTGAACCCACTCCTAACACAAGCCTTTAAGCTTAGCTGAAAGGGTTAACAAGATTGCTAGTAATGTGGGACTCAATCCCACATTGCTAGTTATCTTTTCTACAATAAAAAAAAACATATAGGCACCTACATGGCTCCGTGTCCAGCATACGATTTATTTTGAATCGAGTTATCTCAGAAAAATAAAAAAAAATAATTATAAAAATAAAAAAAACCCGCCTGCACAAAAAAGATGGAAACAAGATCCCCTACATAATTACATAGTTTCACGCAGATTTTTTCAAACGTCACATATCTAAGAACACTTGGGCGATCCAGACGAATCTAACGACGACGTCTTAATTGTATAAATCCGTTCAGTAGATGGTAAGATATCAGGTAATAAAGAATATTACATACATACATACCTACATACAAGATACACATAAGCTTTCTTTACAGTCAGGTAAAAATACGCCTCACCTCTAATAGTAGATAAATAAAAGATTGTAACTACACACAAGTATTAAACATGGAGTTGAATTGAGAAAAAAAATCTTTACAAATTACCTAAAATCTTTAGAAAAACGTTTACAAATGCGAGTGCCATGTCACAGGTAACTGTCGAACGTTCAACCAAAACTCACTTAATTGAAAATAGAAGTCATATTTCCGGTTCAGGCGTACGGCGGAAATGACATTCAAAGAACGCGGGCTAAGTATATCCGGTTGGATATTTCAAAACATCTTTCACCAATTTCAGAAATGGAGGAATTCTGTTCCTACGTAAACCGTAATTTTTTTTATCCATGTCTGGTATAGATTATTTGTCTTGCTTCTTATCCCTACTAATATATAAATGTGAATGTAGTAAGTTTGTTTGTTACGCTTTCACGCAAAAACCCTTCACGATCAGAATGTCTAAGTAGCTAAATGTCCAATAGCGCAAAACGTCTAATGAGCAGTAAGTCTAATTAGCCAAACGTCTATGTAGCAAAACGTCTAACTATCAGATGGTCTATATAGCAGAACGTCTATTTAGCAAAAAGTCAGTTTCTCAAAATGACTGGATACTCAAGCAGAAAATTCAACACGCTCATTGCTCCTGGATATATATAGACTCTTTGGTATAATATACGTCGTAGAATATAATATATTAATAACTTTTTAATGGTGACTGACATTGTCATGAATGCATTTGTTTTTCCTGTAATTGCTTTGCTTTTCATTACAAATAAAATAAAATAGTATTGATTTCTAATTTTAATAATGGGCGAAGAACATTCTTTTTTTTTCATCGAAAGTCAAAAGAAAAAGCGTGTGCTGCTGCTTAATGGTCACAGGTACAATTTAAATGTCACAAATAAGGGAGGGTCAACGCTGTGGAGATGCTCCAAGCGCAATGAGTGTTGTGCATCTCTTACCATTAATAAAGACGAAAATAAAATCATTCGTCAGTTAAATCAACATACCTGTAAAGCTAATTTTGATAAAAACAGGAGTGACATAGTGATGGATAGGTGCAAGAAATTAGTTCGCCAAAAAGCCAAACCTGTACAGAAAATTTTTGAGAATGAATTCGGAAAAGAGGATGAGATTGAACAGGTACCACATTTTAATTCTAAAAAAGATACATTGTTCCGGGCTCGTCGCAAATATTTAAATGTTTGTAAAACAGAATTTAAAAATTTAAATGAGGTAATAATTCCAGAAATATTGGCAGACAATTTCCTTATTTGTGAAGATGGATGTAACAATAATAAAATATTAATATTCTCAACTCCGATCAGTCGGCAATGCATTAAGTCTTTGAAAAATAAGATGTATTTTGTTGATAGAACATTTAAAGCTACGCCCAAACCATTCTACCAGCTATTATCAATTCACGTTGATTTGAATAGCTGTGAGGATATAACTTGTGTTATGGGAGTTATATATGCATTACTACCTGATAAGAGACAGGAAACCTATGAACGGTTATTTGGCCTAATCAAGCAGTATTTTGAAATAGACATAATGGCCATTAAATGCGATTATGAGACAGCGCTTATCAATGGAATCAAAGATGCCTTTCCGACCACTCAAATAACGGGATGCTATTATCATCTTAACAAAGCCGTTTGGAAAAAAGCGTCAATATTGAGTCTTTCTGAAAGCAGAGAGTCTAGAAATATTGTCAGAGTATGTTCCAATTTACCTTTATTACCTTCTCCATACATTACTGAATGTTGGACTAGCATTGTTGAAAAGGCTCCCAAAAGCGAAGAAATGGTGGCTTTTTTAAATTACTTTCAAAGACAAAGGCTACAGTCTCTAGCAGATGTAATAAACTGTCCAGGCAATTATAATTTTCGCACTAACAATGCCCTCGAAGGTTGGCACAGGCGTCTAAACACTAATATCAAATCAAAGCCAACCTTGCTACTATTTCTCAAAGCACTTAGAAAGGAAGCGCTTTGGCAAGATCGCAAATACAAGAATTTGTTATTTGATGGTAATAAGAGAAGGAAGATTGACATCATGTTTAACATTAAATACAAAAGAGAGTTGCAAAGGCTAGAGGATCAAAAAGTTAGTGCCTTTGAATTTTTAATGAACCTTGGCAATATTAAAAGAATATTAGGTGAATAAGCCAATTCATTTTTGTATCAAATAAATTTAATCTGTTTTTTACAAATGACTTTTACTTTTTATCATGAGTGTACATATTTAAAACCTGACTTTTTGCTAAATAGACGTTCTGCTATATAGACCATCTGATAGTTAGACGTTTTGCTACATAGACGTTTGGCTAATTAGACTTACTGCTCATTAGACGTTTTACGCTATTGGACATTTAGCTACTTAGACATTCTGATCGTGAAGCGCAAAAACTACTCAACCGATCATCATGAAACTTTGTACACATATTCTTGGAGGTATTAGAAGTAACATAGGATTATAAAAAAAAGGGGAAAATTTACGCAGACGAAGTTGCGCGGGACAGCTAGTTTCAAATATAACAAGAGCGGTCCTCCCCATAGCTTTATTTCGATTGAGAAATAGATAATAATGCGGTCACGCATATGGCAAGACCTATATCCTGACGAACACCCCCACCGTCTAGAAATGACAATGGAGGTAGTATGGGGTTTGCACCCACTAAATTAGGATGGCACCCAATCGCCTTAATTTTAAATGGAAGGTACGCACTTTATTCCTTGATGGATCAGCTGAATCATCACAACATTAGTAACATAAATATTAGTCTGTATCTATGTATTTATTTATGTATGTATGTATGTATTGCTGTAAGTATGTATACTATTGTATAGTTATATTGGATTTTAGTATTTATTTTATATTCTCTATCTAGCTATTTTTATTTGTGTATTATGTAAGAATAATCAGGAAGTTCTTATTTTACAATTAGGTTACTGCACCTACACATTCCATTTCTACATCACCCTAAGGTAGACTGGCAGAGAATGCTTTTAGCATTAAGTCCACCTTTGTACAACTTTGTGCATAAAGTTTTAAATAAATAAAATAAATAAATAAAATCCCGCCGTATATCGCTTGCCACTTTCGCAAACGGGCCGCCGGAATTCGAAAAACCGTCTGCGGCCCGCCCAATCTCAATGCTCGGACGCGATGTTGTTGCGTTCCGGGTATTTCATACCTACGCTGCATCTCGATACACACAGGGCACCGCGCCTCCACGGACGTATGGCCTAATCGAACCATGCCCTAAGGCCGCTCCCTCATTTATTCACAAATGCTTATGCAATTTACACGTTTACGCTAAGCATTCCCATCATGTACTTTTAAATCGGTTTTAAATTGAACAGTACCTACCTTATCGTTGAGTATTCTAGGGTGAAATCCGTAATTTGTGAATTAATTAAATTACAAAAAAAATATTCACGAATATGCAACGTTATTTAAGTTTCCGTTCACGAGTATGACGCACTTATGACAGGCTTTTATGAAAGCACTTGAAAAGGACGCGTGATGTGGCCGTAAAGGAATATATGACATGCCCTCTATACGTTTTGGTACTTCACTAAACTCCTGATCCAATGACCTAGGTACATGATGCTGACAAGTACCGACAAGTTAGTAAAGACCTAACGCTTCATTCTTGAAGGTTTTCCGTAGCACATTGATGACAGAGCGAATCGAAAATCTGCAAGGTTTAGAAACATTACCTCTGTGTCTGTTCATAGATGCATGAACTTTTATAAAAATACTTTTGTTACAAAAAAAACATCTAGTCGATGTTTTTTAGATTTGATTTGCTGGCATTTATTGAGGAGTTTGTTGTGTCTGTCCCCGAAACTCATCGATCTTTACGTTTTTTTTATGGAACTGTTTCGAAATAATCTTCTTTCGAACAAAAAAAATTTTTTGCAAATCCTTCTATAGTTATACGACGGAGTTGTGCCCGAACATACATAAAACAATTCTTAATTTTGAAGTCGGTAAAAAATATCATACAACAGCATCTCGGAGAACATATTGCCATTGGTCCCACGCCTAATCTTTCTCCGATTAGGTCCGATTTTCGTCCCATCTGACTATGAGGTGCGGGAATAGAAAATGCACAAGACTTGTTTCTGCACTGCACACACACACACAAGCACAGTAAATGAAATTGGTTAGGAGACCATTGCATCATTTAAGTATACTCCATTGAAAAAATATGGTATATTCAATATTATTCGGAAGTGACTACTTATTGCTGTCACTGGATAAGATAAAAAGTTGCATCATGCCCGACGGATACTTCATGTGAGTATTACTCACTCATCTGTCATGCTCGTGAACGATAAATTTTTATAAAGTTCCAAAAACATGAAGACGTTATTTTCAAAGGTGACACAAGTTATTCTTACTTAGTTTCTCATTAGTCACGTAAGATGGGAGTGCAAAAGGTAGTAACATGGCCTACTATGTAATATACGAGCTACGTCAACTGTCGATCCAGAGGAAGCTGATCGTAAAATATACGGCGTGAATACCTTTTACGGTACAGTGGGAAACAACTATAACTTTCTTTTTTATGATTTTAAACCTCCCGGAGTTTTAGCATAATATTTGAGGGCATGAAAGAGGGTTTAAAACTAAAAATACCCGCCTGCAAAATGACAGAAACGTGATACCCTTTATATTTAATATCATATCATATCTCATAATATCATCATATATATCATAATATCATGCATCAAATCATGTATCAAAATAATAAGTTCAACACAATTAATTATTAATTTAAAATGTATGGAGGAAAAATTCGTCTTAGGCGGGATTTGAACCCGACCTTAGGTGTACCGGTCCTGAGCCATTACCAACTTTGTCACCGAGACATGTCCATCAAGTCGAATTTTGCCTTCACATGATACATTTAAAATTATGTATAAACAATTAGCATAAAAATGCTTTAAATTTTACAAAAAGTAACGTTTAATTAACTAATGTCTATAATGTTTAATTTACTAATGTCTGCACATTAACGCGCATAAAATCTGACTGATTTGATTTTTTTAAAGAATTTTGTATAGGTACCTAGTGACATCCGGTCATCAAGATGAATCTAAAGACGTATGTTTATGTTTATAATAATAATAATATATTTATTTCAAAAAATCACATAGTAACATAGAAATTGATATCTACATTTTTAAATTAGTTACAAACAGATAGGTAGGTACATTGTGTATTGTTACTCATATAATTTTTAAAGCGCCTTGCTACTTAAACTAGGTAAATTAAACTAACTAGGTAAACCTGTAACTGAGGCAGCAATTTTCAAACATTTTATGTTATGAATAGTATTCCATGGAAATGTGCGTACCATGTCGACAGTAGGTATGTGCAGATGTGTATGTGTGTGTGTGTGTGTGTGTGTGTGTGTGTGCGCGCGTGCGTGCGTGCGTGCGTGCGGGTGTGTGTGTGTGTGTGTGTGTGCGCGTGCGTGCGTGCGTGCGGGTGTGTGTGTGTGTGTGTGTGTGTGTGTGTGTGTGTGTGTGTAACGTAGTATATACGTTACTATTCAATTCTATTATATCCGCGTGCAAGCGAGAGCGCGGAACAAGCAATAGAGTTTTGTTTTTTGTTTATTACAATGGCGATAGCAGCGACATGCGATTCAATTGCAACTAAACCTCTCACAGGCTAGTGTTTATTACAATGCCATCAATGTTTTCTTATGACATTATTACGTAAAATTATCATCCGTAAACTGACTTAACAGACAACCATTTTTTTTATATTTGTGTTAATAGTTAACGATAAAATCTGCGGGTCCCTAGACTTTCGACTTAACCTTATTGTAATATTTCTACAGTAAGGAACAATTCAAACTCTGTACCGTTTCCGCCCATAAGTCAAAATGCGAAATACCAAAGTTATTTCACTTTTGTCGTAGGGGGGCGACATAAAAGCCATGTCGGAGAGGTATGCTACGGACAAAATATTTACTGCAGGAGCAGTTAGTGACATTTTTCGCGATATTTCTTATATTTTACATACGAATTTTGCTTTTATGTTGATCAGATGTCGACCGGGTTCTTTCTACAAAACTCTAATATATGTGAAAGGTTTATTGGCTTGTGGTTGTATAGTTATTTGGATGGGTCGTCGTAAAAATATGCAGTGAATTTTTGGATGATTGTTTTTCTGTTTTGTGACTAAATACAATGTTATTCTGGGTATAGTGCAAACCTTAAAGTAGTTTGCTCGGAATCAGTAACACAATCCAATTGGATAGTTTTTGGACCACGTAATATTTTTCAATTAATTTATAATTCAATCTTTAATTAATTCATTAATCATTCTAACAGTACAAATCCTGTTCACAATGTGATGTGAAATGTAATCATCACTTATTTTATTTATTTTAGGGATTAATTTCAACTTTTCCATCTCTAGGCATTGGTTGCACCTGCTCGAATTTTTCCTTTTTTCGTCTCTTACAACCCTTGTATTCTTCTTGTATTGTTCCGCTGTATTTTATTGTATCCGTGTGTGTATCCGGCCTTGTGTTATATCCAGGTTGATTTGATAAAAATTAGTTTGAAATTCAAGTTTTCTAGCGGAGCAATGAGAATATTTTTAATCTAGTAATGTGTTTTATTTGTCTATGTCTATAAAAGAAACATAATAAATATAATAATAACATAACAAATCTTTATTTTACACCAATCTTTACTTCTAGCTTCAAAACTCCAGGGTACAGGAAGTGTATCACACGACCGATTGAAACGACACGATGTCCATGCTAATTGCGAGATTTGATAGAAGAATGTGAGGGGAACTCCCGACCATTCTTTCTGCTAAAGATGACATATATATACCGAAAGTAAAACGACAAACGATTGGCTTATTGTGTTTACACAGATCGCTAAGTTGCAGAATGAACACGAAAAAAAAACTAATCCTTACTTTATAATTGAATTTCACCAAAAGTTTTCTATAAGTATAGTCATTGGCCAAAAGTACCTAAGTAAAATATTGAATAAAATAAAATAAGATCCACCAATAGACCGCACCCCTCATTATCACATGATCACAGAAAAGACAATTTCTAATAACTTCCTCTGTCTTAATATGAAATGCCGGACAAAATTAACGAACCAATAATATTTCTAATATTATTCCTTGGTCAATTCCTTAGCCATTGACAAAACTGGGCCAATACTGACCAATATCCTGTAATAACAACCGCTAGTTCTGATAAGGGAATTCAATAAGAGGACCGGATATCATAAAACATTATATACTATCACGTAATTAAGTTAAGAGCCCGAATTCTGGAGATACTGTTATGTTGACATGGTTTCGTTTCGTGTTTATATGAAACCTAGCTTTCAACGGTAGCTTCTCCTGCGTTGCCTAAATTTTATTGTGATCCAAATTTGGTACACCATTTTACTTTAATTTAAAACGCGTTCTTAGGTACCAGATGTCATAATATAGCTGTATATATTTTTTTAAATGAACTGATAACTAGCAATGTGGGATTGTGGGTACCACATTACTAACAATCTTTTGAACCCCTCCAGCTAAGCTCAATGGCTTGTGTTAGGAATGGGTTCACGTCGGCAGTATCATTATACCCATTAGTAGGATTTGAACCTGCGAACTCACGATTGCAAGTCAATGCAACTGGTATGGCTTTACATGCTTGAATATCTTTAGATATGCCTATGCTTAAATTAAAAAGTTACAAGTGCTCAGAAAGCGGCACCTTAAAATACAATACAATTGGCTTGTCTTTATATGTTAGATGAAAGCAGTGGATCACATTTTTCTCTTTTTCGTGATAATTAAATCATGCTTTCTTACTTTTACGACTTTTTATATTATGAATGACATTGGAATATTTTAAATAACTATGTGTGCATTAAATTGCCGTTTCTAAAGATAATAAATAACTAGTCGGGCCATAAATACTCTTACATAAAATATTTTCCTTTTTTAACTTTTTAATAATTTTGAATTTGGAACGCGTATTATTTTTAAAAGTTCTTTCACTTTCGCGCCATTTCACATATTTTTTCATCAAATTACAAAATGGATTGGGGTGTTAATAAAAATAGTATTGCGGTGATCGCCTTGCACAAAGTGGGTTTGGAGCCGTCGGTCATATTCCAGACACTTCAAAAGCTTGGTATCAGCCGTATGTTCGTATATCGTACTATCACAGATACAACAACACTTCCTCTGTCAAAGACCATAAAAGATCGGGGCGGCTGCGTGCTGTTAGACGTACAAAGGCTGTTGATGCTGTTAAAGCCAGAATTCGTCGAAATCCTATTAGGAAGACTGGTCCTCATTTTGCCCAGACTTTAGACTACAAATTATGGTCAGTTTTAGAGGACATGGCTTGCTCTAAACGACATGGCGACATTGAGTCTCTTAAAAAATCTCTAGAGCAAGCAGTGGCGAAATTTCCCATGGAAACAGTGCGTAAATCCATAGATTCGTGGCCAGACAGATTAAGGTCATGTGTAAAAGCCAAAGGTGGCCATTTTAAATAGTTTTTTTTTTTTTTGCTGAGACTTATAAAATATAAGTTTTAGTAATATTACATTAATTACTACATAAAAAAAATTCATTTTATTTGTAACAGAACTTATGGCCGGACTAGGTACATTATAGTTGCATCAAAATGAAGTTTTTTGAAAACAATGTAAGAAAATAGTCTCCATAGTCACAAAAGAAAAACTCGGTCTCGCAATATGTCAAATTTGTTCTCTTTACTTCTTCTGACATCACTAATTACAGATAAATACTGAATGGCCAGAACCTGTAACATTTCTATCTATCGCGCTCGTTGCTCGATAAAACGTTACACCTAAATGTTCGTTGGTTTTTAAAATCAAGTGGTTGGTGTGGTTCGAGTAAATTTTAAAACAATGAGTGCTCGACGTTCTGTTACAAGTAAATGCTCAAGTGTATACTCACCTTAAGGGATTGCCCCCAAACGTTACGAACTTAATCCTGGATTATATACTCAGAGATTACATAGGAGCTTAACTATCTGTAAGACCATAGTTTTCTTGTCAAGATAATATTGTAAGCATCCATCTTGCACGATAGCTATTCTTTTTGTTAATCTCAATAAATAAAGTATATCTTTAGATTAATCTTTGACACATGTTTATGGTAAGGATAAACAAAGATTAGCTATTCCCCATGGTTTTGCTTGCATTATTTTCGTTTTTTATAGCGTACTAGCTGTGCCCCGCGGTGTAACCCGCGGTTTATTAGCCTATGTGTTAATCCAGGGTGTCAACTAACTCCATGCCAAAGTTTATTAAAATCTTACCAGCCATTTAGACGTGAAGAAGTAACAAACATATACACTCACAAACTTTCGCCTTTATGATATTAGTGTGACTAGCTTTCGCTCGTGGCTCCGCCCGCGTAGATGTCGGAAAACTATCTTAAGTCCTTTCCCAGGACTCTAACTATCTCCATACCAAATTTCATCTAAATCGATTCAGTGGTTTATCTAAGCGCAAAAACTTAACAGACAGACAGTTACTTCTATACTTTTAATACCTACTTATATTATAGTGTTGAAGAGTTTGTTTGTTTATTAACCACTGGTTTGAATTGGAAAAATCTTTTAATGTTGGATAGCCCATTTATAGAGGAAGGCTATAGGCTATATAACATTACTCTACGACCAATAGAAGCGGAGCATTAATGATGCTGATCGCACAGATTCCTTGCAGGGGTTTGACGCAAATCAAATAGTGTGGGTCAGCTAGTGCTTAATATTAGTACCTACTGATAACTTGTGATGTATTAACTTCATTACTGTAAAGTTTCATCAAAATCAAACAAGAAAAATACATAGACAGCTAAAAATAGATCGCGGAATGCAATAAGACTGCCTCTTGTACCTCGAGCTGTAAATACCTATGTAATTTGTTTTTGTCCTCTATTTGGTGTATAATAAAGAGTTTGTAACTATCTATACAATAATTGCATTTTTAAAAGATAGGATAACTTTATGTCCAGACCCAGAAATCCCGAAACTTCCGTATGCCAAAACGAGGCCGTAATAGTTCTTAAAACTATCGGCTAGATGTAGCAAGCGAGGGCCTAACTCGCGTGCAGGAAGGATAGAAAAATTTCAGGTCAAAGTCCTAAAAAGAAGTTTTTTTTTTTATTTATAGTTAAGCAAATGACTCCAGTCTTTCGGATGTAAAGTGCAAATAGAGTCCAAACGCAAGGCCAGACAGTGCAGCACTATGTGCACTGTCTGTCCTTACCTTGCTCACCTGCAAGGTGCTTCTTTACGCTTATTTTGAAAGACCCCATGTCGTAGGTAGGAGAGAACACATGTGCTGGAACACATGTATGGTTCGATTCCGGCCCCGGTTTGGCATACGGAAGTCTTACTAACTGGACTTAAGTTAAGTTACTTAAGTTTTTCTATCTTTCAATAATGCAACTATTGTATTAATAAAATATTTGACAAGAAATTCCTTTAAAAAATACTATAATATATCTATCAATTTATAGTTTTTTTTGGTTCGCCCGACTCCTGAAATAAAAGCTGATTATTTTCAAAAATGGTTCAAAAAGCCGATGAATCAATCTAGTAAACATAATATTAGGTTGATACTAAAAACGATTAGTCTTTTCTACGTGTTACAGAATTAATAAATCTTAGAAAGTGCGAAAAAGATATATTGTCGTAGGTAATGTGACCTCGATAAATTATGTTGTTTGTACCAGGCCTACATCACAAAATACTGGGAGTACAGAATGTAACGTATAAGTAGACATACGTAGCGGCGGTAGCCTAATAGCTAAGGCATCAGTCTCGCAATCGTGAGGTCGCGGATTCGAATACTACCCATTATACTACCGACGTGAACCCACCGGCTTAAAAAATATGAAAAACTGGATAACCTTCAATTATGCAGTCAGACATTTTTATTAAGTTCACTTGCATTCATTACTGCCTCCGACTGCATGATTCAAGGTTATCTTGTTTTCCATTTCATTTTTTAAGCAGGCGCGTTGTAATTAATACTGGACACGAAATCGAGACGCTGCCCATCCAAACAAAATGGTCTGTAACATGCAAGGCCGGCGATTAGAGAGAGTCGAGCGGTCGGTCGAGGCGCTAAGTGGCAAGGGACGCTAAAAAGCCAAATGCGAGAAATAATCTAGTAGGAAATAAAATTATGATGACTCCTTTTGAGAGGGGTTAGGTAAAATCGTTGACCATAGGGCGCTGCAAAGAATCCGGCGCTGACTCCATGCCCATTTACAATTTATGTGTGTGTTGCTTGAGCGAGGTACATATAATAGTTACCTTTTGTACTTTCTGTATTTTGTGCGTGATATACGGGTATTCGTACGGGCACAGGTGATTGTGTAAACTAAGTCTTAGTGATATCGTAGAGATTTCGTAGACATTTCGTAGAGGTGAATAATTGGTTTACTTCTCTATTCAGGTTAATATAAAACAAATTAAATACTCCACAGACATATACATTAATTTATTGCAAAACTGTGCATACATAAGGGTGTTATAATATTGATTATATAGAATCTACTATTATTATTCGTAAATTAATGATATTATTGGCATTGGTACTATTGATGACATTTAATTTAAGTTTATGTTGTTTTATTTACTGACATTTATTTTAATTTTATTTTTATTTTATATTGTTTTCATTTCTGACAATAATTTATTTATTTATTTTAATTGCTGACTTTCAATTTAATTTTATATTACTTTTTGTGTCATTTTTAATGGTTGGATATAATATTTGTTTGTTGGTGATTAGGTATTTATGCTGTATTATTGTTTTTTTATGTTCAAACGTTAAATATTTGCACGCCACATGTGGCATAATATCCTGTAACACACGCTTATCAACATCTGTAAACCTAAATGTTTCTGATTTCTGAATCAACAGTAAGGTGCATTTTACACGTTCCGATTTTAATCCGGGTGCCGGGTAACCGCCGATCGGATACCTCAGCTCCTTCTCTTCGTGGGAAAACCTGGAGCTAAATTGGAGGTCATGGGCCTCCATGCCCTCCAATTTAGCTCCAGGTTTTTCTCACCAGGGAAAAAGAATAAGGATATTCACTATGTTTTTTTTCGTTTTCGCGACAAGCCCGCGCGAACTAACGCATGCGCGGTGCGTTCAAATATGTTCGCGCGCGTGCGCGATGCATTTCTAAGCGCAGCTCTCTATTTACCAATATGACAAGATTTTGACAGTTAGAAGCGTGGACTTGCCATGGACCATGGACACCAGGACCCATGTTTTATTATTCATCTCTTACTCACTAAAACCACCCTGTCCTAAAGTTCTGTACGTGCGTTGCTTTGCTCGGATGGATAAGGGCAAACTTCTGTTTAATTTAAATTCAACACAGGATGTGTTGAATTTAAATTGGGAATCGGATTTTGAGGCGCACTTGGTTAATGTCAAAGTTATTATTCTTATTTAATGAACTAGCTGTGCTCCGTGGTGTTACCCGCGGCTTATTAGCCTATGTTAATCCAGGGTATCAGCTAACTATGGAGTTAGCTGATAAACGGCTGGAGCGATTTTAATAAAGTTTAGTATGGACTAAACTTTATTAAAATCGCTCCAGCCGTTTATGTGAAAGAAGTAACAAACATACACACTCACATACTCACAAACTTTCGCCTTTATAATATTAGTGTGATTGGTCGCGGGGCTGTACGACGATCATGCGCCATGCAAAAAATTAAACGTCCCCCTGCTCTTTCGATGACAAATGGCATAAGAATGGTGATGCAACATAGAGATCGGACATTCCGCATATTCAGGAAAGACCACAATGACGACAACTGGGCTCTACAAAACCGCTAGGAATCTGTGATTGATCTCGATGATTCGCCATCAATCAATCAAATGATTCGCAACGCGATTATTCTAATAAATATTCATTTTTCTTCTCAGAAAAATATCTGGCAGTTTCTGGGGAGTCTAGGACGATTCCTAGACTGAACACGGGCATACTGATCCTTAAATGGCGGTTGGTATAGACTGGATCAATATTGATCTCGTCTATACAATATATGTTAGTTATTCGCGATGCGAATCATCTGATCGCACAGATTCCTTGCGGGGGTTTAACTATAAGACGAAGGCTGGTACTTTATTCTTCGAAGAATCAGTTAAGTTATCACGTAAGTATGTCAATATGTAATTTATATACATTTGTAGGTATGTATACTGTATTGTATCTGGATAGAGGCCGGGATGTGTAGCCCGGAAGTCGCTGCGACCTAAAAGATCTATTGTGACACAGGTATGTATATATATATTTTTTATATAATTGTGTAGTTACTTATATTATTATATCGTTTTTACATAACGTTTATTATTTTTTTAGTTTAGCTGCCAAGAAATTTACTGTACCTTTATTTGTATCTCTACTAAGGTCGACTGGTAGAGAATGCTTTTAGCATTAAGTCCGCCTTTGCACTAAAGCTATGCATAACGTTTTTAAATAAATCTATACTAATATTATAAAGCTGAAGAGTTTGTTTGTTTGTTTGAACGCGGTAATCTCAGGAACTACTGATCCGAATTGAAAAGTTCTTTCACTGTTGGATAGCCCATTTATCGAGGAAGGCTATAGGCTATATAACATCACGCTACGACTAATAGGAGCGGAGTAGCAATGAGAAATGTTGCAAAAATGGGCAAAATTTACGCAGACGAAGTTGCGCGAGACATCATCATCATCATCAGGAAGTATTCCTTATATAATGTATACATCCCATTTGCAATGTATCAATCTAGAAAATATCTTTCCATCTATATATGGATATGGATATGGATATGGATCCAATATAATATATATTGGATCCTAACAAAAATTATTGCTTTTGTTATTGCTTCGTTATTAATTATTAAAATAATAACGAAGCAATAACAAAAGCCGTGATAGTTCTTTAACTACCGACTAGATGTCGCTACGGGGGCCTAACCCGTAAGCATTAAGAGATGGAAGAATTTGGTGTCTAGTAACATAGTCCAGATAGGTGGTTCGCTTCTGGCCCCGGTTTGGCTGCGGAGGTCTCGGGTTCGATTCCTGGGTCTGGATTCAAATTTTTCTATCTATCAAAAATGCAATTATTGTATTTGTAAAGTCTTTGGCAAGAAATCCCTATAAAAATTATTTCAATATTCGGCCTGCGTCATCATAATTTGTTAAAATGCTCTCTGTAACGAAGCAATAACAAAAGCCGTGATAGTTCTTTAACTACCGACTAGATGTCGCTACGGGGGCCTAACCCGTAAGCATTAAGAGATGGAAGAATTTGGTGTCTAGTAACATAGTCCAGATAGGTGGTTCGCTTCTGGCCCCGGTTTGGCTGCGGAGGTCTCGGGTTCGATTCCTGGGTCTGGATTCAAATTTTTCTATCTTTCAATAATGCAATTATTGTATTTGTAAAGTCTTTGGCAAGAAATGCCTATAAAAATTATTTCAATTTAAAAGATATTTATAAATATACGTATATTTCTTTGACCGGATCTTAGTCTAGCTGGCAATCTAACATTAAAAACCATCTTACATTCATGTCAACCTTACTATAAATGATTCACTTAACATCTAAAAACGTCCACAATCACAAATTCATTTATACTTTATACTCTAAAATGTGAATAATCTTATTTTTTCAGTTAAATCTGAATACGCGGTAAATATTGAATTCAAGTACCGTTCGTATTGCCGTATTCTTGGCAAAGGGGCTGACATTGAGATATGTATAAAACATTGGAGAAGGTATTTTAATATTTGTTTTATATGTTTACCTAGTATCTGTTTTGATTAAAAAGAAAGTCTATTGACTCATTTTAAACATGGCCGCCATGACGGCGTGACTGAATTAGACTCACTGCCCCACTGATCAGTGAGTCTAATTCAGTCAGTCTTAATCGTGCGGTCGTAGCGACAACACGTCTACTGATAGACGTCGCTATTTTTACAGTCATGTGTGCAAAGTGTTAGTGTGGTTATAGGATAGGGACAGTGATGCAGTGGCATTTGTGTGATGGAAATGATTAGAAAGTAGGCGGACTTTACCCTACTCGAGGTATCCGCGTTCATATGATCGATTAAAATTTTCCATAATGTTAATTCGAATATTGAGCCGCTAATAGCTCACAAGGCCACTCTGATGCTTTGACATATATATTAAAATGGCAACCTCATAAAAACAGCCTCATTTATAAATTTTATTCTATATCCATATATGTATATCTTATTTAAAAAAAAAAAACGTTGTATAATACTGCCTTTTGGTCAAAGTTTAGCTCCAGTGCATATTATTCGCAATTCATACAAAATGGTTGTCTGTATGTGTTGTCGGTTTACGGACGATAATTTTACGTGATAACGTCATAAGAAAACATTCAAGCCTGTAACATTTTTTTTTTCCATATGTATCGCATGTCGCTGCAATCACTAAAACATTGATGACATTGTAATAAACAACCATGCCTGTGACAGCTTTAGTGGACCTGGGCGATGCGCCCGACTGCCACGATACTTCAGCCTATCAGCAGGCGGAATCGCCATTTGCATTGCTTAGCAACCAGTCAATAACGTGACTGCTTAGCAACCATTCAATAACGTGACTGTTGCTACGTGACACGACACATCGAAAAATTGCTTATGCTTCAAACTGTTTCCAAAATTGCGAGCGCTGCCTAGGGCTACCATTCGCTTGCCTGACATGCTTTGAGTACCTATGTGCCTGATTGATCAAAATCTGCAAGTTAATTATCTCTTAGAGACGAATAACAGTACCTGATGGCTTTTCTTCGGTTATCGTGCGCCTGATGGCAAGCGTCACGCTAGCTCATAACAGTATCAGTGCCACCCAAATCCTTGTTTGGCAAACATCTTAATATCACCGCCAACTTCACTGCGCTTCTTATTTGACTCATTAATTAGTCTGGTTTGGCCTGTAATTACACTTGCTACTGTGCAATTTAATGCTCCCTGCTGATCACAGAAAGATTTATCAGGGGTGGGGATTGAACCCACGAACTTAGCAGTCAACGTCACTGACTTTTAAAGTACGTCGTACGCTGGACGGGCTACCCCGTACAAAGTGACAACAATAGGGTAGATGACTGTCAAGTCAAATCAGTATCTTTTTAAGAAACGTCAAAACGTTGCGTCTCGGACTAATTTATATGAAATACGAAACAATGACGTCATTCTTTTGTATGGTCAAATCATATAGTTTCAATATTTGTGCGGAAGGTCAGCCTTGTCTAGCATACTAGGTTAAAGTAAGTCTACCAGTGGCGAAGGGACCTTAGAACACCATTACTTTCGGTTTCCCTTTGGATTGTAGTTACATAATATTATAAATACAAAGAACCATATCCAACAAGATATATTTTTGTATCGGGTTCCCTTTGAACATTTTTAGCCCTTCGTCTCTGAAGTCTATGGTACTAGCAGTATAGAAGTCAGTGGTCACTAACCCCAAGACCAACAGGTCAGTCGAAAATTACATTAATCGTCTAATCGTTATTTTTTAGTGTCGAGGGGCACAGCCAATATATAATTTACCACATCCAAACTGTATACTGTCCATTCTATTTTTCTGTTTGCTATCGGCTCAGGCGTCAGTTGGTAGTGAGATATGGTTCCATTTGACACGCTCCCTATGATTTATCGTCTAACATAGCACCGTATCTCTCTGAGAAAAGGTGACCAAACCAATTTTACTTGGTATGTTGTAAAATGTTTGCGGTTAGAATCCATTACCTATATTTGCATGACTAGGTAAGTATTAAAATCTTTGTAGGCTGCAAAGATTTTTCATGAAAATTCTAGAAATATCCTTCCATCTTTTTTTTTTTTTTTAAAAAGACAACTCCCGCATTAGGGTAGAAGCCCTGTGTCACGGGGGACTTTTTCAAACATACAAATCACAGACACAAAGTACACCCAGACTCGGAACAACAATTTGTGGATTACACAAAGTGTTGTCTCGTGTGGGAATCGAACCCACGACCTCTTGCGTAGCAGTCGGACACACTTCCACTGCGCCACAGAGGCAGTCCTACTCTTTTGTTACTTATCTACTTTTGTGGTAGATGTAACCCATAGGCCTTGTTTACGGAGACGCGGGGCGTTACGCGTCGCGTGTGGCGTGGCGTCTCGCGTCGCGTTGACGTTTTTTCTGTTCATGGAGAGGCCTCGTGTGAAGTGGCACTTATCATCGCACGCGTAAACACAAACATATGACAATATATAACGTTGTTTAAAGAGACGCGTGGCGAGAAGTGTGGCAGTGCCTGCCACACCACCGCCACGTATATCTTTTTTTTCTGGTCTGCAAAACTGAATACAATTCTAAGAAAGATACATGAAACATGTGTTAATTAAATATGATTAATTGTACTCTATAATACGCAAACACAGCATGCATTTTTAATAAGGTATCATATAATTTTTATAATTTAAAATGTGTCAACTGCTACTACTGTTTAAGAGGAACATTTTGATACAGTTTTAACCTATTTTTAACGGAGGCGATAAAACCATTGAATAAATCAACATAGTTTCGGACAGCGTTACAAGGAATCATCATGAGACAGGGCAATGTTGCCCGATGTTAGTTCTGCAGGTGTGAAGTTTAAATGTTTTCCTATTAGCCAGACGGCTGCCATACATCTCTATAGTGCTATATAATATTTTATTATTGACTGCCTCTGTGGCGCGGTGGGAGTGTATCCGACTGCTACGCAAGAGGTCGTGGGTTCGATCCCCACCCAGGATAAAACTTTGTGTGATGAGCATGATGGTTTATTCTGTGTCTGGGTGTTATTAATCTATAATATGTATGTATTTAGAAATACATAAGTATGTTTATCAGTTGTCTGGTTTCCATAGTACAAGCTCTGCTTAGTTTGGGATCAGAGAGCGTTGTGTGAGTTGTCTCAAGATATTATTATTATTATGTATGTCGTTTCCATATCACGGGACTATGGAGTCCCGGTCATTTGGGAGGCGTGCGTGGGGCCGAAGCCAACACGTAGAGGCCCGTTAGACACTTTAATCTAAAGGCTATGTGACACAAACCGGCGAATATCGTTGTATACACTATATAAATGTACCCAACGACATTCCCCGGTTAGTGTAAAAACTATTGTCAAAAAGTGGTAGCTAAGAAACTAGGTTATAGAGGTGATATGTTAGTGGAATGGTTAGCTGGTACGTACTATTGAAGAACTATGGCGCCTGCCCTGCAACACATGGTAAAAACACACGGACAAATGGGCAGGATTATTATTATTATTATTATGATGCGGCGATCCTCAAGCGTGTAGTAAAGCACGCGGCTATCACTACATCGCACGCGGGGTACTAATAATTTAGAAAAAAAAAATTAACATAGAATATTATTATATCATGGTATGGAATGGTATTAAATATTTCACTTTTAAACAGAGAATTTTCTTCAAAACAAAGGTCGAGTTTAGGTTATGCGGTTTCCAAATAGAACTGCAATGGCAGAAGGTTTCGACGCGGGCATCGCTACATCGAGAATTGCCGCAGCGTGTGCCGCCTCGTGCGCCGCAAAAACGCTCCATTTTGCCACGCATTTCTAAACAATATCTATAGTAATATTATAAAGCGGAAGAGTCTGTTTGTTTGTTTGTTTGTTTAAACGCGCTAATCCGATTTGAAAAAATCTTTTTTTGTTGGATAGCCCATTTATCGAGGAAGGCTATAGGCTATATTACATCACGCTACGACTAATAGGAGCGGAGCAGCAATGAGAAATGTTGCAAAAAGGGGGAAAATTTACGCATACGAAGTTGCGCGGGACAGCTAGTCTATACTAATATTATAAAGCTGAAGAGTTTGTTTGTTTGTTTGAACGCGGTAATCTCAGGAACTACTAATCCGATTTGAAAAAATCTTTTTTTGTTGGATAGCCCATTTATCGAGGAAGGCTATAGGCTATATTACATCACGCTACGACTAATAGGAGCGGAGCAGCAATGAGAAATGTTGCAAAAAAGGGGAAAATTTACGCATACGAAGTTGCGCGGGACAGCTAGTCTATACTAATATTATAAAGCTGAAGAGTTTGTTTGTTTGTTTGAACGCGGTAATCTCAGGAACTACTAATCCGAATTAAAAAAAATCTTTCACTGTTGGATAGCCCATTTATCGAAGAAGGCTATAGGCTATATAACATCACGCTCCGACTAATAGGAGCGGAGCAGCAATGAGAAATGTTGCAAAAACGGGAAAATTTACGCAAACGAAGTTGCGCGGGACAGCTAGTCATAAATATTTGTGTTTATGCGTGCAATGACAAGAGCCGCTTCACTCACCGCCTCTCCGTGAACAGAAAAAAACGTCAAACGCGACGCGAGACGCCACGCCACAAGCGATGCCCAACGCACCGCGTCTCTGTAAACAAGGCCTAAGACCGTCTCGTGTGTGTAGTGGATATCACTACAGTGCCAGCTATTCTTCCGTGTAATAGAAAAGTTAATGCATCACTGTGTTTCGGTTGAAGGGTCTGTAGCAAGTGTAATTGACTGCCTCTGTGGCGCGGTGGGAGTGTATCCGACTGCTACGCAAGAGGTCGTGGGTTCGATCCCCACCCAGGATAAAACTTTGTGTGATGAGCACGATGGTTTATTCTGTGTCTGGGTGTTATTTATCTATAATATGTATGTATTTAAAAATATATAAGTATGTATCAGTTGTCTGATTGCCAACGTACAAGCTCTGCTTAGTTTGGTATCAGATTTCGCTGTGTGAGTTGTCCCAAGATATAAAAAAAAAAAAAAAAAAAAAAAACTGGGCATTTGAGACTCACGAACTAATGTCTCAAATGAGGAGCTTAGTGCGGTTATCATGACATTCAGATCTTTGGCAAATAAAGATTTGGGGAGATTGTTATGGACTAGCGTGACGCTTACCATCAGGTACACGATCTCTTTATTCAGTTGTGCAAAATTCTTCAAAATATTCGCGTTCAAATTCTGTAGGTAGTAGGTAATTATTTATAAAAAAAAATATTATAATATTATAAAGCTGAAGAGTTTGTTTGTTTGTTTGAACGCGGTAATCTCAGGAACTACTAATCCGAATTAAAAAAAATCTTTCACTGTTGGATAGCCCATTTATCGAAGAAGGCTATAGGCTATATAACATCACGCTACGACCAATAGGAGCGGAGCAGCAATGAAAATTGTTGCAATAACGGGGAAAATTGACGCATACGAAGTTGCGCAGACAGCTAGTCTTTCTTTAATTAGAAAAAAGGTAATTACGATTACCTGACTCTATATTCCATTACAACTAAATACCGTACATAGATTTGAATAGAGTAGTAACATTAGCAATTAGCAAACTTCTACACGACTCTACACTCGGTTACAGTAAAGTCTTCGTACCCACACCGTATACGTTTATTGAGCAAGTTTTAATACGTGACTCTATGTAGAGTTCGTGATAGAGACAGACAATTACTCACTAAATATCAAAGTTGAAGAGTGGAACTACTGTACCTATTTTGATTAAACGGTAGTAGTATTTAAAGTAGAAAGAACAACAAGGACAACAAGAAAACACTTTGGATAATTTAAAAAAAACGGTCAAGTGCGAGTCAGACTCGCCTACTGTGGGTTCCGTACCTATTTGTAGGTACATATAATAAACATGGGGATACCCTTTAATTTCAACATGTTTTTATTTTTTGGAATTTTTCCTTTATTTG
This sequence comes from Herminia tarsipennalis, assembly GCA_945859575.2. Lineage (NCBI taxonomy): Eukaryota > Metazoa > Arthropoda > Insecta > Lepidoptera > Erebidae > Herminia > Herminia tarsipennalis. The sequence continues at coordinate 12,601,568 of OX243857.2, forward strand.
TGCTGTATGACTTTGCCTTTTGGCAAATTTCGTGATTCGTCAACGGGGACTATCATATAGGTTTACGACCCAAAACTTATAGGGTACTTCCGGTTGACCTAAAATTGACAATTTTGGTTAAAATCAAGGTCTTACAGCACAAGTAAAGGGAAAATTCCGAAAAATAAAAAAGTTGAAAAAAAAAGGTAAATTTTGATACTTACGAATTTTCGCGAAAATCTAAATTTGCCCATATTTTTTTATCGTGTTGACTCAGGACCTTGATTTTTATACACCTAATAGAGACTATACACTTCAGTATCTGGTATAAATTTCAATTCCTGAGAAAATCGGTGGTGACACACGGACATACAGACGGACAAGAGAGTGATCTTATAAGGGTTCCTTACAGAACTCTAAAAATGTAAAGGCACACATTCTGTATCCTGCGTCTTTGCCCGGAACTCAAACTATATACAGACAGACTTTCACTATAATAATATTAGTTTATAACATCGTCTTAAGCCTAATGGCTAAGGCATCGGTCTCGCAATTGTGAGGTCGCAGGTTCGAATCGGCCCATTATACTACTGACGTGAACCCACTTCTAACGCAAGCCATTGAGCTTAACACCTTCAGGGTTAACATGATTGCTAGTAATGTGGGACCACAATCCCTCATTGCCAGTTATCTTTAAAAAAAAACTAAGTTAAAATATAGGTAGGGGAGGGCGGGGCTGAAAGTGCCGATTTTGACTAATTCCTGGATAAATCGGTTAAGACTAATGCTACGGTTAATGGTTCTAGGCTATCTTAGGTGAAATTTAATATGGATTTTAAATTTATAATTAGTTTTTGTGGTTTATGAACGGTTTTACTTAGAGAAGTATTTTTTTAAGCAGAGGTCGTAAGGCACAACTGACCCCTCGCTGGGGCAAGTTGTGCCGCAGCTGAGGTCGGTTGTGCCGTTCATAATGTTTGGTCTTTTATTCAAGTTTAAATGTTTTTTTTAGAATATAAAACATAGGTTTTGATCGCTTTTTGTTTATTTTAAATTAATATCATAAATAATCAACCTTTTATAAAACTTTTGTGTTTTTAAACTATAATAATAATAAATTTATTAAGTAAAAATCTTTTACAAAATAAGATACTTAAAATTAACAAATTAAACATCTTTTTTTTCTCTGAAACAGAAAGTATCTTCTAAATCTATAAAAAGAAGAAGAAGGTGGAATATTTTGAACACCAAATTTTGCTGCACACTGGTATGCTAGTTGTCTCACTTCTTCAGGTAGAAGTCCGAAGTAGATTGATGCACTTCTTCGGATATAGGACGACATTGACGAATCTTGTTTCTCATTAAAAACTAGTCTTGGTTTATATCCAACTGTAGGAGTAACTCCACTCTTTATTTTCTTGACATATCATTGTAGCGTTGTGTGACAAATTTCTAATTCACGTGCAACGGTTTTTAATTTACGCCCGTCCTTAATGACTGCATCAGCAGCCCTCTGTAGAAGGTCCTGGGAAGTGGTTCCCCTTTGTGTTTTTCTCTTGTATGTTCTCATCCTATCAAACAAAACAATATAGGTAAATTAAAGGTTAGTTTGGGGTTGGTTGTGCCGCGGCACAACTGACCCCGACTGTACGGCACGTTTTACCCCGTTTCAAGGACATTTACTTTTTATCATATGCCGAAAAAACATTTTGCACAAAGCGTTAAAATTGCATAGACTGACATTCCATAATAAATTACAAACACATTAGATAAACTACTTTAGCCATAACGCCAAAAATGGTCAATCAAGACCAAAAAGTATAGATACAAAAATATTTACTTACGTGGTGCTGGAGGATCATACACGCACTGCCGCTTGGTTCGCGTCTCCGGCGCACCTAAACTCGCCGCCGCACATGCGCTTGATCGCCATGACGCCGGACGTAATACGAACATATAGCTATCTCTTTCCATTTTTACGATATTTTCATCGGAACAACTTACCCCCGGCACTTTCAGCCCCGCCCTCCCCTACTCTATTACACTAGAAGCATAATCATGTATTTCATTTGCTCTACGTACAGTTACATTAAAACTTTAGCTATAATAATAAACCGAAACGCGTGGTCAGACTGTAACATTCAACTGTTCGCCTTTATTGCAGTTAAAAAGTTGATAATAACGCCATCTATTGGTGAAGGTACGAACTACGTAGTAAAAAAAATCTAAATAAAATGCAATATGATATAAGGCGATTGCCACACTGCCTCACATCACGGTGCGTAGCGCGGCAGTGCGTGTTCTTATGTTGCTTGTAAGCACCTCAGGCTTACAACGTAAGAACACGCATTCGGGCATAACTCCACATAACTCCATCATATATAGACAGATTTTAACGTGACAGCGTCTTATAAATCGATGACCGACTGCACTCACGAAAAAGTGTCTAAAATGTCACGTTATTCATTGGTTGCTAAGCAATGCGAATGGCGATATATCATCAATGTTTTCTTAAGACGTTATCACGTAAAATTATCGTCCGTAAACCGATTTTTCAGACAACCATTTTTTTATTATGCGATGCTATTTATTTAAATCTGTTTTTTGTTCGACAGAAGTTAATTTCGAAACGGTCCCATATCAAATTGGTAAAGATCTGATGATGAATTTCGGAGACAGTCAACGAAACTCGTGACTGAAGTGGGTTAGATGTTTTTTTGTAAAAAAAGTTTTTAATTACAAGAAATACACATTTGAAAGTGCATAAGTTCCATTGAAATTCTGTACAAGTAGGCCTATTTCCTACAAACGAAATCTACCCACGTAGGTAAGTAGAATTTGTAATCAAGAGAATAAATAGACAAAGTTATAAAGAAAGGACATTGTTAGCAATTAATACTCATCTAATCAAACTTTGAACACTCCAGTTCATTCTAATTGTTTGTCCCTTTCATCTAAGGAACAAATTTCTAATCCTTTTAATCAAAACCATGTAACTACGTAAAGATCTGCTATTGTGAAGTAGAATTTAGTAACTGACATTTTTCATCAGGCAATAGTGGCCTAGAGGTACCGTTTTTTTTTTGACTGGCCTGTTGTTGTAGTGGTTAGTGACCACTGCTAAGCTGAAGATCGTCACCAGGATAAAACTTTGGGTCATGAGCACGATGGCTTATTCTTTGTCTGGGTGTAATTTATCAATAATATGTATGTATTTAGAAAAATGTAAATATGTAAAATGTATCAGTTGTCTCATACACGCTCTGCCTTCCAGTTTGGGATCAGATGACATTGTGTAAGTAGTCCCAAAATATATTTACGAAAGGATGGTTCTGTTTTGTAGCCAGTGAAAGAGAAAATAAACAAATACGCGCCCGCGTCCCTGGGCGCCAAATGCTTTGTTGGAGGCCATTGCTAATACGGGATAACGGCGCTAAAATGAAAAGTTGTGCACAATGCAGGATAACATCGGGAAAATATCGACATGTCCTATAGAGTCCTAGCCAATAATTATTTATTTTGACGAGACAACGTATATACGTAACGTCTTATGAATCGATGACCGACTGCAATCACGAAAAAGTGTCAAAAAAAATCACGCTATTGATTGGTTGTTAAGCAACAGCGAATGGCGATTGCAGTGACATGACATGCGATACGATTGGAACTAACGTTCTTGATTGGTTGCTAAGCAACGCGAATGGCGATACGTCATCAATGTTTTCTTATGACGACATATAAAAATAAAATCAAAGGTAAATTAAAAATGAAAATTAAAATTAATTTTTATCTCAAATTTCATTTTCAATTTTAATTTAACTTTGATTTTATTTTTATATTGTATTTTAAATTGTATTTGTATTTTATTTTTATTCTTATTTTATTCTATATGTTATATCTTAATTTTGATTTTAATTCTAATTTTAGATTGATTCATATTTTACAAACAACAGTCTCAATATTGTTGTTAATATAAGGGAAGGAGCGAGACAGCCCCAACACAAGTATTTATAATTACTTACTGGGGATGTCTCATTTATATCAGAATTTATGTAACTGTTTTGAGACAAATAAACAATAAACAATAAACGATAACACGTGAAATTATCGTCCGTAAACCAACTTTACAGACAACCATTGTTTTATTCACAATCTAAGACAAGAGCCAAACCGCATTCAAAAGTTAATTCTTTTAAAAAATCGTTTCGAAAAGCCACTTTCACAATAAAATGCCTGATACCTTGTTCTAAAATTGACCTCTTCCTTTAATAAATAACTGGAGCGAGCGTCTCAATCGGACGTCTGAATTTATAACTATAAGTTTAATAGAATTATAATAAACTTCCTTGGAGTTCTCTAAATAACTTTGGGTATTATTACGATTTAAATAAATATAAGTATACTGGGTGCCGATTTATTTGTCAGATCACACCATGATACTCTACCAAACGCAATAAAAAATGAGTACATTTTTATTCATAAAAAAAAATGTGTGGAGTTAAATATACAGGGTGATTTTTAAAATACCAATAACCTCCTGATCGTGGCTTCTTTACATAATAGTAACTTTGTAATATCAGTTTTGGAAAATATTTAATATATCTATTAACTCTTAATCACCTACCACTTGTTTTTTGAGTTCAGACTTTATACTACCTATTAACTATTTATTACATAAAAAAACAACAACACCAAAAATGTTAAAAATTGTAAAATTATTTTCTCATTTTAAGAAAATGTAATGTTTTTTATGAGAATAAATTCTTTAAACCGAAACCGAACTGGAGAACTATTTTACTGGAGTAAAATCATCGTTTATTGTGATATTTAGGCTCTAAACCTGATAAAAAAAACATAGATTTTACTCCGGGGTCTTACAGATGTGAGGCAGATGGTTGTGTGATAAAAGTAGGTAGTAGGCATTGGAGGTTTAATGGATCTATTTTTTCAAAAATATTTAAAGAAGTCACGAACGGGAGGTAGGTAATTAGTATATTAAAAATCATTTTTTATGGTTTGTAGAGGAAACCATAAAAAATAAGGTACTATTTTTTATTGATCATGGTGATCACCTACCCGCGGGGATTCGACTAACTAAATCGGCTTCGATTATTTATATCAAACTATATATAAATTAAAAAATAACCGTTCTTGTTACAACGACAAAACAGAAGACAAGAACATAAAGACAAGAAAATTAAAAACACGTACCCAGGGAGAATTTGGGGATTCAACCACTCCCCCTCTCCTTCGGAATAAACCGCACAATCCCGCCAGAAAGACAGTCAAAAAAAGGTGTACCAGGAATGTAACGGAGTTTCGACTCCGAATCCGAAAGGTCAGAACTTCCAATTAATTTTACACCTTCGACTCCGACATCGGCTCCGACACTTTTAAATCGGGTTTTTTAATAGTAGGTATTTAGTGGGTGGCAAATGCCCTTTTATTTATACATAATACCTAAATATAATATGTTTTCATTCATTTATCATTTATTTTTAATAAAGGCTGCGGAACCCTACACAGCATGTCGGACGATGCACACATCGTCCGACATGCTGCTGCCTGGTTTTTATTGGAACGAAGTTCCTTATCGCGCGTTGTGAAAGGGGGCTAGACGGAAAAAATTCTCACGAAAAGTTGTAACGACACTTTTTGAAGATATGAACCTCTAATTTGAGAAAGAAGTCACCTGTCGATTTGGTCTAGAGGCATAAATTCGGTACACAGTATTGGTGACAATTGTGTAGTTGTGGGTTCGAGCCTTCGGTATACAATCGTCTTTTTGTAAGTTATTTTCGTTTCGTCTTTCTATTTCGCATTGAACAGTGTGGTGTTGCGAAGATTATATAAAAAAAAAATAAGATAAGAACTTCGTTCCATCCGGGTGTCCAAACTTGAGAGGAGTCAAGCACCTCTCAAGGTTTTATTCATTTTGTTTTTCCTCGGAGTGTGTAATAAAAAATATAATTATGTTGTATGTGGTGCCAGCTTAAGAATAGTACCACCCCATCTCTACCCGTGGGTGTCGTCAAGGCGACTAAGAGATTTCACCTCGGAGGACGGGCAGCAGCGTCCTCTGCGTACTTAAAGCCTTACTGCGATCGCCAACCCGCTCGCCAAGCGTGGCGATTATGGCAATTACCCCCAGGATCTACATACTAGTAGGTTCAACTGGGGAGACCCGTGCCCAGCAGTGGGCCATCATATGGGTTGATATGTATGGAGTTATTTTTGAAAACTTGTCACTAGGCTAGAATTACCCACTATTAATTACTTTAACAAGGACAATAAGAAAAAGCGTTGGATAATTTGAAATAAACGGTCAAGTGCGAGTCAGACTCGCCTACTGCGGGTTCCGTACCTATTTGTAGGTACATATAATAAACATGGGGATACCCTTTAATTTCAACATTTTTATTTTTTGGAATTTTTCCTTTATTTGTGCTGTATGACTTTGCCTTTTGGCAAATTTCGTGATTCGTCAACGGGGACTATCATATAGGTTTACGACCCAAAACTTATAGGGTACTTCCGGTTGACCTAAAATTGACAATTTTGGTTAAAATCAAGGTCTTACAGCACAAGTAAAGGGAAAATTCCGAAAAATAAAAAAGTTGAAAAAAAAAGGTAAATTTTGATACTTACGAATTTTCGCGAAAATCTAAATTTGCCCATATTTTTTTATCGTGTTGACTCAGGACCTTGATTTTTATACACCTAATAGAGACTATACACTTCAGTATCTGGTATAAATTTCAATTCCTGAGAAAATCGGTGGTGACACACGGACATACAGACGGACAAGAGAGTGATCTTATAAGGGTTCCTTACAGAACTCTAAAAATGTAAAGGCACACATTCTGTATCCTGCGTCTTTGCCCGGAACTCAAACTATATACAGACAGACTTTCACTATAATAATATTAGTTTATAACATTGTCTTAAGCCTAATGGCTAAGGCATCGGTCTCGCAATTGTGAGGTCGCAGGTTCGAATCGGCCCATTATACTACTGACGTGAACCCACTCCTAACGCAAGCCATTGAGCTTAACACCTTCAGGGTTAACATGATTGCTAGTAATGTGGGTCCACAATCCCTCATTGCCAGTTATCTTTAAAAAAAAACTAAGTTAAAATATAGGTACTCTATTACACTAGAAGCATAATCATGTATTTCATTTGCTCTACGTACAGTTACATTAAAACTTTAGCTATAATAATAAACCGAAACGCGTGGTCAGACTGTAACATTCAACTGTTCGCCTTTATTGCAGTTAAAAAGTTGAAAAAATTCTCACGAAAAGTTGTAACGACACTTTTTGAAGATATGAACATCTAATTTGAGAAAGAAGTCACCTGTCGATTTGGTCTAGAGGCATAAATTCGGTACACAGTATTGGTGACAATTGTGTAGTTGTGGGTTCGAGCCTTCGGTATACAATCGTCTTTTTGTAAGTTATTTTCGTTTCGTCTTTCTATTTCGCATTGAACAGTGTGGTGTTGCGAAGATTATATAAAAAAAAAATAAGATAAGAACTTCGTTCCATCCGGGTGTCCAAACTTGAGAGGAGTCAAGCACCTCTCAAGGTTTTATTCATTTTGTTTTTCCTCGGAGTGTGTAATAAAAAATATAATTATGTTGTATGTGGTGCCAGCTTAAGAATAGTACCACCCCATCTCTACCCGTGGGTGTCGTCAAGGCGACTAAGAGATTTCACCTCGGAGGACGGGCAGCAGCGTCCTCTGCGTACTTAAAGCCTTACTGCGATCGCCAACCCGCTCGCCAAGCGTGGCGATTATGGCAATTACCCCCAGGATCTACATACTAGTAGGTTCAACTGGGGAGACCCGTGCCCAGCAGTGGGCCATCATATGGGTTGATATGTATGGAGTTATTTTTGAAAACTTGTCACTAGGCTAGAATTACCCACTATTAATTACTTTAACAAGGACAATAAGAAAAAGCGTTGGATAATTTGAAATAAACGGTCAAGTGCGAGTCAGACTCGCCTACTGCGGGTTCCGTACCTATTTGTAGGTACATATAATAAACATGGGGATACCCTTTAATTTCAACATTTTTATTTTTTGGAATTTTTCCTTTATTTGTGCTGTATGACTTTGCCTTTTGGCAAATTTCGTGATTCGTCAACGGGGACTATCATATAGGTTTACGACCCAAAACTTATAGGGTACTTCCGGTTGACCTAAAATTGACAATTTTGGTTAAAATCAAGGTCTTACAGCACAAGTAAAGGGAAAATTCCGAAAAATAAAAAAGTTGAAAAAAAAAGGTAAATTTTGATACTTACGAATTTTCGCGAAAATCTAAATTTGCCCATATTTTTTTATCGTGTTGACTCAGGACCTTGATTTTTATACACCTAAAAGAGACTATACACTTCAGTATCTGGTATAAATTTCAATTCCTGAGAAAATCGGTGGTGACACACGGACATACAGACGGACAAGAGAGTGATCTTATAAGGGTTCCTTACAGAACTCTAAAAATGTAAAGGCACACATTCTGTATCCTGCGTCTTTGCCCGGAACTCAAACTATATACAGACAGACTTTCACTATAATAATATTAGTTTATAACATTGTCTTAAGCCTAATGGCTAAGGCATCGGTCTCGCAATTGTGAGGTCGCAGGTTCGAATCGGCCCATTATACTACTGACGTGAACCCACTCCTAACGCAAGCCATTGAGCTTAACACCTTCAGGGTTAACATGATTGCTAGTAATGTGGGACCACAATCCCTCATTGCCAGTTATCTTTAAAAAAAAACTAAGTTAAAATATAGGTACTCTATTACACTAGAAGCATAATCATGTATTTCATTTGCTCTACGTACAGTTACATTAAAACTTTAGCTATAATAATAAACCGAAACGCGTGGTCAGACTGTAACATTCAACTGTTCGCCTTTATTGCAGTTAAAAAGTTGATAATAACGCCATCTATTGGTGAAGGTACGAACTACGTAGTAAAAAAAATCTAAATAAAATGCAATATGATATAAGGCGATTGCCACACTGCCTCACATCACGGTGCGTAGCGCGGCAGTGCGTGTTCTTATGTTGCTTGTAAGCACCTCAGGCTTACAACGTAAGAACACGCATTCGGGCATAACTCCACATAACTCCATCATATATAGACAGATTTTAACGTGACAGCGTCTTATAAATCGATGACCGACTGCACTCACGAAAAAGTGTCTAAAAAGTCACGTTATTCATTGGTTGCTAAGCAACGCGAATGGCGATATGTCATCAATGTTTTCTTAAGACGTTATCACGTAAAATTATCGTCCGTAAACCGACTTTTTAACCATTTTTTTAATTATGCGATGCTATTTATTTAAATTAGTGTTTTATTTGACAGAGGGTTATTTCGAAACGGTTCCATATCAAATTGGTAAAGATCTGATGATGAATTTCGGAGACAGTTAACGAAACTCGTGACAGAAGTGGGTTAGATGTTTTTTTGTAAAAAAGTTTTAATTACAAGAAATACACATTTGAAAGTGCATAAGTTCCATTGAAATTCTGTACAAGTAGGCCTATTTCCTACAAACGAAATCTACCCACGTAGGTAAGTAGAATTTGTAATCAAGAGAATAAATAGACAAAGTTATAAAGAAAGGACATTGTTAGCAATTAATACTCATCTAATCAAACTTTGAACACTCCAGTTCACTCTAATTGTTTGTCCCTTTCATCTAAGGAACGAATTTCTAATCCTTTTAATCAAAACCATGTAACTACGTAAAGATCTGCTATTGTGAAGTAGAATTTAGTAACTGACATTTTTCATCAGGCAATAGTGGCCTAGAGGTACCGTTTTTTTTGACTGGTCTGTTGGTGTAGTGGTTAGTGACTGCTAAGCTGAAGATCGTCCCCAGGATAAAGCTTTGTGTCATGAGCATGATGGCTTATTCTCTGTCTGGATGTAATTTATCAATAATATGTATGTATTTAGAAAAATGTAAATATGTAAAATGTATCATTTGTCTCATACACGCTCTGCCTTCCAGTTTGGGATCAGATGACATTGTGTAAGTAGTCCCAAGATATATTTACGAAAGGATGGTTCTGTTTTGTTGCCAGTGAAAGAGAAAAGAAACAAATACGCGCCCGCGCCCCTGGGCGCCAAATGCTTTGTTGGAGGCCATTGCCAATACGGGATAACGACGCCAAGATGACTAGTTGTGCACAGTGAAGGATACCATCGGGAAAATATCGACATGTCCTTTAGAGTCCTAGTCAATTATTATTTATTTTTGACGTGACAACGTCTTATAAATCGACGACAGCCGAGTCGAGCTGCACTTAGGGTCTAAAAAAAATCACGCTATTGATTGGTTGTTAAGCAACAGCGAAAGGCGATTGCAGTGACATGACATGCGATATAATTGGAACTAACGTTATTGATTGGTTGTTAAGCAACATGAATGGGATATGTCTTCAATGTTTTCTTATGACATTATCACTTAAAATTGTCGTCCGTAAACCAACATTACAGACAACCATTGTTTTATTCACAATCTAAGACACAAGAGCCAAGCCGCATTCAAAAGCTAGTTCTTTTAAAAATTTGTTTCAACAAGCCACTTCCACAATAAAATGCCTGATACCTTGTTCTAAAATTGACCCTTTCCTTTAATAAATAACTGGAGCGAGCGTCTCAATCGGACATCTGAATTTATAACTATAAGTTTAATAGAATTATAATAAACTTCCTTGGAGTTCTCTAAATAACTTTAGGTATTATTACGATTTAAATAAATATAAGTATACTGGGTGCCGATTTATTTGTCGGATCACACCATGATACTCTACCAAACGCAATAAAAAATGAGTACATTTTTATTCATAAAAAAAAATTGTGGAGTTAATATACAGGGTGATTTTTAAAATACTAAAAACCTCCTGATCGTGGCTTCTTTACATAATAGTAACTTTGTAATATCAGTATTGGAAAATCTATACTAATAATATTATAAAGCGGAAGAGTGTTTGTTTGTTTAAACGCGCTAATTTCAGGAACTACTGGTCCGATTTGAAAAAATCTTTTTTTGTTGGATAGTCCATTTATCGAGGAAGGCTATAACATTGCGCTACGACTAATAGGAGCGGAGCAGCGACGAGAAATGTTGCAAAAACGGGGAAAATTTACGCATACGAAGTTGCGCGGGACAGCTAGACAAAAAAAACATAGATTTTACTCCGGGATCTTACAGATGTGAGGTAGATGGTTGTGTGATAAAAGTAGATAGTAGGCAATGAAAGTTGAATGGATTTATTTTTTCAAAAATATTTAAAGAAGCCACGAACGGGAGGTAGGTAATTAGTATATTAAAAATCATTTTTTATGGTTTATAGAGGAAACCATAAAAATTAAGGTACTATTTTTTATTGATCATGGTGATCACCTACTCGCGGGGATTCGACTAACGAAATCGGCTTCGATTATTTATATCAAATTATATATCAATTTAAAAATAACCGTTCTTGTTACAACGACAATACAGAAGACAAAAACATAATTAGATAATTAAAAACACGACCATGGGCGTACCCAGGGAGGATTTGGGGATTCAACCCCCTCTCCTTCGGAATTAACCGCACAATCCCGTCAGAAAGACAGTCATAAAGAAGGTGTACCAGGGATGTAACGGAGCTTCGACTCCGAATCCGAAAGGTCGGAACTTCCATTAATTTTACACCTCCGACTCTGACATCGGCTCCGACACTTTTAAATCTGGTTTTTTGTAATTGTAATTAGTATATTTGTAATCATTTTTTATGGTTTATAGAGGAAACCATAAAAATTAAGGTACTATTTTTTATTGATCATGGTGATCACCTACTCGCGGGGATTCGACTAACGAAATCGGCTTCGATTATTATTATATTTATACATAATACCTAAATATAATATGTTTTCATTCATTTATCATTTATTTTTAATAAAGGCTGCTTACACTGTGCACTGTGCGTGGTCCGACATGCTGCTGCCTGGTTTTTATTGGAACGAAGTTCCTTATCGCGCGTTGTTAAAGGGGGCTAGACGGAAAAAAATTCTCACGAAAAGTTGTAACGACACTTTTTGAAGATATGAACATCTAATTTGAGAAAGAAGTCACCTGTCGATTTGGTCTAGAGGCATAAATTCGGTACACAGTATTGGTGACAATTGTGTAGTTGTGGGTTCGAGCCTTCGGTATACAATCGTCTTTTTGTAAGTTATTTTCGTTTCGTCTTTCTATTTCGCATTGAACAGTGTGGTGTTGCGAAGATTAGAAAAAAAAAATAAGATAAGAACTTCGTTCCATCCGGGTGTCCAAACTTGAGAGGAGTCAAGCACCTCTCAAGTTTTTTATTCATTTGGTTTTTCCTCGGAGTGTGTAATAAAAAATATAATTATGTTATATGGAGTTATTTTTTGAAAACTTGTCACTAGGCTAGAATTACCCACTATTTATTACTTTTTGACTAGAATCGGGAGAGGGCGAGGGGTGTTGAGGGAAAAATGACAATCTCCTATAATCTCCCAAGGGCGTCATAGTAAAAATAAGTTGGGGAAGCCCTCGAATAGTCTATTGTGACCTATGTGGGCAAAACTCATAACGAAAATTCCAACAAGAAAATGCTCGCTTTGAGTGAGTCTGTAAATTAGACTTACGAACTGATGTCTCAAATGGGAAGCATAGTGCAGTGACATTGATGGCTAACTATGCTTTTGGAGGGCACTGATACTGTCATGGGCTAGCGTGACGCTTACCATCCTGACGCTGACCTGCTCGTCTCTTCATTGTGTGGTATAAGAACAATGGAATCCTGCTGCTGTGATTTTCGTTGTCATTATCATCATCACCAGCCTGAAGACGGCCTGAAGTCTTTGGGGAAGACGCCCACTGCTTTGCATAGACCGTTCAGCAGTAGCCATCTTCTTTAAAGACTTCCATAATAACCGATTGTGAGCGGTCTGCATCAAACGGCTGCCCGAAACCTTAATCAGGAAGTCGGTACATCTAGTGGGGGACCAGTCCTGGTCGTCTTCCAGCTAGGGTCGCCGCTTGGGAAACTTCTGTTCCCATCTATTGTCGGTCGTGCGAGCGATATGGCCTGCCCATTTCTGGAGCGTCATTAGTGAATGCATGTTTTCGGGTTACTACAGTTTTTAATTTGAAAATATTGGCCGTCTTAGCGACTTCTTCTCGGGTGGATAATAAGATTATTTTCTTCTTTTTAAAGATAAATAGCAATATAGGGTTGTGGGACCCACATTACTAGCAATCCTGGTAACGCCTCTAGCTAAGCTCAATGGCTTGTGTTAGGAGTGGGTTCACGTCATTAGTATAATGGGTAGGATTCGAACCCGTAACCTAACGATTGCGAAGCCGATGCCACCGCTTTGAAAAGAATAACAACCTCCTTGCAATTTTAATGTCATAAAGCTTTGCTGGCCTCAAAGATAAACAGAAATAAAACATGTTTATATGTCATTACAATGACAAGAAAGCAAAATTTTCTTTAGAAAATCTTATGAAATTTAACCCTAATTATAGTGTAATTGAAATCCTTTCAAGCAGTTGCAATCGGAAAATGACTTAAAACTCATATAAGACAATCTACTCTACCTTTTTTTGGTTAGTGTTAATCTTCTTAAGATCTTTACATAGTATATAAGCACTCCGCTGTCTTAGATCTTCTTTACTAATCAACAGATTTCGATGCAGTTTTCAGTATCATTTAGGTGATTTCTTACGGATGGTTTATATGTATAATACACATGTCTGAGTGTACTTTGTATGTTTGTATAGTCTCTCGCGACACCGGCTTGAATTTTAAAGTGGGAGATGTCTTTAAAAAAAATGGGCTTGTATAATATAGTGTAAAGAAATCCTGCAATACAAAACCTAGAGAATGCAGGTTATATAGGAGACACTGTATCCTCGTGGTCCTACTAATTTATCTTTCTAGTAGGACTACGGAAGCCTAGTTCTTTGTGGTTCTACCATTTATTTATCTACCTCCTGTATATAAATAGGGTTGATGTTTAACTTCACTTCATACTTTGATTTCAAGTTCCAGTGGTGTGTCTTACAGAGAAAAACACAAAACCAACAACGTTATTGAAAGTTGGCACTCACAACTAAATAATAATTGGAAGAAACGGTGCCCAATGTCTAATTTGCGATTGTTAAATGTGTTATTCTAAAGGGAAGCGGTTGACGTAAACGAATTATCAGAAAGACAATAAAAACTATGACTTTATAATGAGTTGTCAGGTGTAGCTGACAGAGTTGGAACTAATGCAGGACATATTCATAATATTGTAGAAAAGTAAAGATTATCTAATTAGACTGATAATAGTAAATAGTATTTCTGTTATTAAAGCGTCTTCTAGACGGTTGGAAACAAGGCTTCCCGCCAAGGTGACCTTGCTGGTTTCCAACAGCGTATGTATGTAATTTGGTTTGCAAGACGTCTGGAAGACGCTTTATTCACGACGATTAAAATATTTATGAAAGAATAATGCAGAATAATAAAAAAAAGATAACTAACAATGAGGGATTGTGACCCCTCCAGCTAAGCCCAATGGCTTGTATTAGGAGTGGGTTCACGTCGGTAGTATAATGGGCAGGCGCTGCGACCTCACAATTGTGCAATCAAGATATACAGGAGGCAGATAAATGCATGGTAGGACCACGAAGAACTGGGCTTACTGGTGGTCTTACTAGCAAGACAAATTAGTAAGGCAAAAACGGACTATTACCTGGTGAAACAGTCCGTTTTTCCCTTGTTCTTTCTTTGTCATTTCTGTTTGACGTACGCGTCAAAACATAAGCGTCAATAGTACTAGTTACTCTTACTAGTAGTCTTATTCAGAACTAGCATATACTTATTATTATAAAGACGTTTAAAATGTAATACTATAATAGTGTAGTTATTTTTTTTCTCTTTTGTTTGTTTTTATAGAATAATAACATTTGCATGCCATAAAATGGTAAATGTGCTGTATTAATGAAACAATGTAACATCTCTTGTAAACACATTTTAGCAAATAAACGATTTGATTTAGCTTTCGCCCGCGCCACCGCCCGCGTGGATTTCGGTTATCGCGATAAAAACTATCCTATGTCCTTCCCCGGGCCTCAAACTATCTCCATCTATGAGCGTGAAAGCGTGTATGTCGGATATTGCGATAAAAATATGTTATTTCCCGGTACTCAATCTACATATACAGATATTATCTAAATCGGTTCAGCGGCTTAAGCAAAAAAATGCAATATACAGACAGAGCTCTGTCTGTCTCTGTAATAATAATAATATCTTGGGACAACTCACACAACGTCATCTGATTCGAAACTAAGCAGAGCTTGTACTATGGTAACCAGACAACTGATAAATATACTTATATATTTCTAAATACATACATATTATAGATAAATTACACCCAGACACAGAATAAACCAACGTGCTCATCACACAAAGTTTTATCCTGGGTGGGAATCACATTTATCTAGGGTACCTCCCATTTTTTGTAGGGATGTTTTCTTTTTCTCACCTACCCCATTTTTGTTAAAGTCAGGTGCCCCCCGCCTATATAATCACGGTAGTAGTGTATACCTAGTCCGGCCATAAGTTCTGTTACAAATACAATGCAATTTTTTTATGACTACGCTGCGCCGTACCTTTCCGACCATTTGAGCAGCTTCTTTAGAACTGTGAGCGTACACTTTATCATTTTGCTTAATGTGCTCCTCAATCGTGAATTTTTTTTCATCGGTAAAGAGGATATTTCTGTGCCTTTCACCTGCGTATCGCGACAGAAGGCGTTTTGATAAATCCACTCTCTTTAATTGTAAAGATAAATCGAATTCTGGCTTTAACAGCATTTGTTCTAACAGCACGCGGCCGCCCCGATCTTTTATGGTCTTGACAGAGGAAGTGTTGTTATATCTGTTGATAGTACGATATACGCGCATACGGCTACATACTGCCTGGCCTGTTGGTCTAGTGGTTAGTGACCCTGACTGCTAAGCGGTAGGTCGTGGGTTCGATTCCCCACCCAGTATAAAACTTTGTGTGATGAGCAAGATGGTATATTCTATGTCTGGGTGAAATGTATCTATAATATGTATGTATTTAGAAATACATAAGTATGTTTATCAATTGTCTGGTTACCATACTTAGTTTAGGATCAGATGACGTTGTGTGAGTTGCCCCAAGATATACTCCGTACCCACTTTGTGCAAGGCGATCTCCGCAATCCTATTTTTTTTAACACCCCACAAAAAATAGGTGAAATGGCACGAAATCAATTTCAAAGTAAATAAAAAGTTGAAAAAAAGTAAAGTTTTTATGTAACAATATTTGTGGCCGGACTAGTTATAGTGAAATTAAAAGGAAAACTATCACAGCTAAGTAGGCTTTACAAGTTTTCGAGTAACAGCTAATTAAATGAGAAGTAACAAAAGTTTCGTACTAATTGCATTGAAAATTATTATTAAGTAGGTACGTTGTAAATATGCAACACAGACAACCGAGAACCACAACAGAGAAGCCGCATAATTCGGATAAGGGGGGGGGGGGGACTACGTAACCCTATATTGTGCGTGGCTCCACATGCACTTGCCCGGTTTTTCTTAAATAGGCTCAACCGTATCGCGATTATATATTTCGTTATGGTTTGCAGATTTGTTTCAATAACATTTTGTAATTTTAAATCACACTTTATAAGATTTTAAATTAACTGTACACACCACTGGCCTAATTTGGTATAGGCTGTGAGATACCGGCACTTTAAACTTAAAGAAGATTCTACTTTTCTTACTTACTTCAATGACATACTAAATATCCTAATAACATTTGACATAACCCAAAAGAACAAATAACCCCAGACTCAAACACCTCACAAACACAATGAGAAAGTTACAAAGATGAATAGAATACTAATATTTTTGCTTACAGAAGAGGAGAGAAGATTGCATGAACAAATGGGGAAACCAACGGATGACAAATTAAAAGTGCTATACAAAATCTCCAATCCCATCTTAGTAACATGTACGCGGACATCCTCCAAGGTTTCCCAACCAACAAAAACAGGCTTCAAAAAGAGCCTAGACAAAAATCACAGTTACTACTTAGACAGGGGCAAATTGAAAAGAGACTTTTCCTTAGAAACTGATATTTGTATTCTCAGAAGAATTTGCAGAGATAAATTAAATAAATCCAAACTCGAAACCTGTTTTAAACCTAAATGCACAACTAGAAGTAAGGATGAAGTTGTATCTGGTAATACCAGCGGGTGTGGTGATAGTGGTTTACTTGATACCAGCGGTGCCTTACCAACGACTGTAGAATCTCTTATGGCTGATAACCTTAGACACTTACTCAACCAATGGCTGGAAAAACATGACAACGAAAAAACAAAGCAGAAAATTGATACCGTTTTGAATGCTGTACTGCACTCAGTAAATAAAGTTAATGATTCCAAAACATCCGAGATCTCGGATACGACGGAAATACAAGCAAGGAAAAATTACCAGTCTAAGTCACTATGTGATCGTGCACAATCAAATTCAAGCGAAAAAGAAACAATATATTTTAACAGTCATCACAAGAATAACTTAAATCTTCCTTCAACTTTAAGCATTCCAAGAAATATCTACAGGCGAGGATTCAATCATACAACTCTGAGCTGTTCGCGTGAATCGAGAAAATTTAATCGCAAAAAGTTGTCTGTTCATAAAATTGAAAAATTAATGGATGTCTCCAGTATTGTTCTATTAGGTATATCAAGAAAACGCATGTCAAACAGATGTATAAGATGTCATTCGAATATAATAAATAATAGACACGTCTTTATGTTACCAAACCAGCGCTATAAACTTACAACAAGCTCTAAAAGTATATCAAAACTAAAAAGTGATCGACTAGAAAATATACCTAGCATAATAAAAAACGTTTACATGAATCCATCCAGAGTAACTAAAAATAAAACAAAACCAAAATTAATCAAGAAAAAAACAAATCTAACTGAAAATATTGAAACTGCAAATAGACATAATTCAGTCAATAAATCAACCTATTGTTGTGGTAAGACATTCACAAGTAAAAATAACATTAAAAAGCGGAACAGGCAAGTTTTAAAATCTAACGATATGGTCAATAATCGACAACAGTACACTTACTTATACAAATATGGCTATAAAAAGGAACCCCATGGCACGAATCTTGCAAAAGATTGGCAAAAAATATTTAAATATTTAGTTACTTGTAATGCTAATAAGGAGGTTAATCTAAACGTTCATGTAAATTTCGTCCCAAACACTGAAAATGAGAACAAAGATGCAAACACAGATGTAGGAACAGAAGCTGAGTCAGGTTCAAATAGAAAAGGAGATGTTTTAATTTATAAAGTAGAACGAACACGGCCAATAAAAATAAAATCACACGGAACTATTGCTGTTAATATAGAATCTCAAAATGATGCAATATCTACTTATTCATGTACGCCTAAAATAATACCTACTCTTGAACAAAGGCACGAAAAACAAATGGTTGACGTCATCAATAAAGAAATAACTGAAGTCAAACCAAATACCGTGAACAACAGTACAGCAACCTGCGAACTAGAGATATTACATGAAATAAACGAGCTTAAAAAAGTTATAAAAGATCTAACTTCGACTGCGGCATATCTTATTGCAGGAAGATCAAACAAAAAATCGATTAGCATATGTACCTCGCAAACCAACAGTCAATTCACTTTAGCTTCTAGAAACGAAGCAGTTATTACCTTGAGAACGTCAACGAAGGCGATGCAGGTTTCAAATTTGATACTAAACAAACATACACAGTCAGATGTAAATTTAAGTGAAGATGCTACAAAGAAAGATATAGTTGAATACGTCAATGAACTAGCCAAGAAAAGTACTTCATATCGCATTATAGACAGCGAATCGTTACTGAAAGTTACTGACATGACATCAAATGCTAATGAGATTGACAAATACAATCGCAAACCTTCATCTTTATACGAATTACCCGCAGGAGAAAATGAAGAAGTAATCACTTTCTTTTGCGATACATATAGCCCAAACCTTAAATTTTGTGCCATGAATTTGCAAGGTACTAGCGGATTAAATAAGAAAAGGTATAAAAGAAATAAAACATGGAATTTCTTTTCGAAAAAAGAAAGCAAAAAGACAAAGAATAGACCTGGATATTATTCTCGTTCAGTGACTGACAGTTCTTGTATTGTACCGATGCAAATTTCAGACGATGAGGGAACTAAGAGTTCTTCGAAGTGTTGTCATTCTAACAGCATCGAGAGTGATTCCTGCAAAGCCAGTACAATACGTAAAGGAATTGGGTTCCGCGAAGGTTGTTTGTACTGTATGATGCTATGGATCCCTATTGTTATATTAGGCTGCTTATTTTACTTACCAATTATGAAAGATTTCACAACCACAGAAAGTGATGTCCACAGTGTAAGAAAAATTTTCAAACGAATGTCCGACTCGAACGGATCTGTAAACCTCTCCGAT
Organism: Herminia tarsipennalis; assembly: GCA_945859575.2. Classification (NCBI taxonomy): domain Eukaryota; kingdom Metazoa; phylum Arthropoda; class Insecta; order Lepidoptera; family Erebidae; genus Herminia; species Herminia tarsipennalis. The sequence continues at coordinate 12,621,119 of OX243857.2, forward strand.
TTAGGATTTTGATGTTTTATTGATTTTTTATTTTGGTTTTAATTATCAATAAAAAAATGATTGATTTTTATGTTTTTACTTTAAATTAACAGACACTACCCACTACATTAGATTTTCGAATATTTTAATTTACATCACCGTGCTCCAATCTGTACAATAATTGGACAACTTGACCATTGGACAAAAGGCTAAGCAAAAGACAATAAGGACCAGGACCAAGCATAACTCATTTATAGGCTGACGTTATACCTCTCTTATTTAATGTTTGTTTCAGATATGCTATAAAGCTAAATCGAATTGAAATGGAAGACACAAAAGAACCGATCTGGAAAAAAGTAAAAAGAGTCAAATCAGGAACGAGATATCCAAAAAGATCTAATATATTAGTAGTTGCTCCACCTGAACAGAAAATATCAGAAGATAATAATGAAAACACTGTAACAAATGGCGAATCTGATATTAATTCTAATGCTGCAAATTTGTCTACAACAGCAAAAGACATTTTACCGAATAAGTGTATCAGTGAAGTGAAAATTGATATGTTTGATAGTAACCAACGTGGTGATATAGGAAAGACATCCCTTAAGACAAATTACTCTCTCGAAGTTGGAAATAAAATGATGGCCAGACAACCAAAAATATTGTATAGCTCGTCAAGTAATCTGAAAAGGCGAAATTTTTCTTGTACAAGAAAGATTAAAGATCATGTAAAACATAAATGGAAAAATGCGAAAAGTATTAAATTCAATACTGTTCGTTTTAAACATAAGAAAACCAAAATTCACGCTTTACAAAAGCTAGAAAAGCATTATGAAAAAGTTAAAGTGGATTTCCCTAGTTCAGAAGAGACTAAAAATATTGACATTTATACCATTTCACGCTTAGTTTCAAAATCACGAATAACGAAAATATCAACTAAAAAAAAGATACTTGGTGATTTGCATCAAATATCTACTACGGATAGTCGTAGCTTAAACATCAGCGATACTAGTTCTTTGACGTACTCAGCACATTCAACAAAAACGCCATCGAGTTACACTAGTCAAAATACATTAGTGAGAAATAGTACTTTTTCCATGATAAGTGATGATTTTCATAGCATAAAGACTTCAGATACGACAGTGCCGACAACATTGAACACCGGAACATATGAAACCGAAATAATGAATATCGCTGTGGCAGTTGCTTTTCCACCTAATAACGAGGGCCCAACAATTACCAGCGATAAAAACAATTCTGATAAAGAAACAAGTGCCTATACAATTTCTTTTTCAGACTTGGAAATGGAACTTACATCAGCAGTGCCTTCCGAAGATAGCAGAAGAATAAAAGAAACAGAAAAAAGCTCTTGTGATACATTTCTTTCAGAAAAGAAATCATTTAAAAAGCCTAGTGAGGATAATACTTTAGTAGGTCCTCAAACAAGCTCGAGCTTAAATTTAGAATTTGAAACAATGTCTATTTCAGACTCTTTAGTGATATCCGACAGTTTACCTAATAGTAATAGGCCTAAATTTGACGAAATTCCAATATATGATGACATACCTAAAAGGACGACTTTGTTGAATGATGTTATGAACCTTGGATTATATCCTGAAGTGAGGCCATCTACCAGTTCTGGTGAAAAAAATAATGCTGTTTTGAACAATGGCATTGAAACGAATGCATATGAAGATTTGACTATAGATAAACAATCATCGAAAAATAATTTAAAGAAATCTTTTGATATGCAAAGCAAAGACCAACACAGTGACATTAGTTTGCCAAATGACATAGCCATAAAAGCTATGTTAAAAGATGCCGATAAATACAAAAAAACTCCATCAAATTTTCCTGGTATTTGGGAACATTTTACACTAGCTTTAAATGTGGCTATGGCTAAATTGGAAGAAAGATTAGCTGATAAAATAATAAGAGAGATAAAGGAGTCACTGTCAACCTTCCGCCAGCAGCGCAAAAATGAAACACCGAAAGCAACAATATCATTTAGTAAATTGAATAATAAAGAAATAAAAACAGAAAATTGTGATCAAAAAGTATCACTTAAAGAAGTATTTGTGGTAGAGGATAATGTAAAAGTTGAGAATGATCAATGTCTACAATGTCACTTGGTACAAAATCATATTATTGATCAGGTAATGCTTAAGCTCAGTTTGGAGGGTCCAAAAATTCCAAGTACTCCCAAAATATCTAAGAAGTCTTTACTGAAACCTAAAATTGTGCATCAATATTTTGACGTTATGAAACCATCTATAAGTGATGTGGAACTTGGCAAAGGTGATAATATGGTGACTGTATCTACCGGTACCGCTCGAACTGTTCCAGAAAATAGCCATCGTAATGTTCAACATTGTCCAGCATTCATTAGAAATCTTTTTGTATTCATCAGAGAAAACATTATTGTTATTATGAGTGTCCCAACTCTTCTCTTTTTTTTGTCATGTCTGTACGTAGTTATGTCGGTCATTGTAAGACCATAATTTTGTATATTAATTTATTGATGTACTTAGTTGCATATGTTTGTAAATGAAGAATCGTGAAGTCCATGGCAGTATGATTTTATTTCTATATTTTAAATAAAGATAATCCATATATGTTTCTTATTCATTTTATGTTATTTTCAATTGATTATATTAACGTCAGTTTTGTCATCAAAGTATAATTATTAGCACTCAGCTGACATAAAAACTAATCTTTGTTTCAGATTCACTAAATTCTTAAAGCAAGTGTCATGGAAAGAACAAAAGTACCGGTTTTCACCAAATATATTCAGCCAAATTCTTCAGACACACAAAACACATCGACGGTTAATTTTACCGTCACACAAATTGATAAAAATAACATAAATACGTATGAATTAAATAAAAGCATAAATAACTCTTCAAAAGCCTTTGCTCTACTAAAAAGACCTGCCAACAATTCTCCTATTATAAGTAAACAAAAAAATAAAGATGCTAAAAACAATCAGTGCCGTTATATGCAAAACAAGTCCTCTGAAAAGTATAACTACTTCGTAGTTAATAATAAAAAAGAGGACAATCAACTTATAAGCAAAAATATAAAGAAGAAAGAAAATATTTTTTTAAGAAATAAACTTATGAAGTCAGTCGTCAATGTAAAATATAAACTTGTCGGTTCCAAAATTATCCGTCAAAGAAAATTTATCACTAAAAAGCCAAATAAATACTTAGGCCGAACTATAATGCGATCCTCCTCCAAATCTAGTCAAAAACATAAAATTATTACGAACAGTTTATCGAAACTAAATAGTATTTATGGGAAACATCCATTATCCAAGAAAGTTAAACTAGATCAACAAGCTACGTTTTCCAGTGTTACAGTTAAGTTCCCAAATACCAGCAAATTGAACCTTCATTCGTCATCAACTAATACAATTAGTATGACATTAATACCTGGCAAGTCAGGTACAGTTAATGCTGTTAATTTTTATACCTTAACTAATGTCAATTCAGAGATTGAGACATCTTATCTCGTAGAATCAAATAAAAAATATAATAATGTCATAATGAAATCAAGCGAATTCAAGCTAAGAAAAGAAGAATATAATAACCATAAAGACTTAATCAACGCCAAAACTGATGATAAATTTAATTTAACAAAAAGAAAGAATCGTGAACCGATTGATAGCCTTACCAAGAAGATACTCATGAAAAGAGTAAGAAGTAACAACAATATTTTTGGTGCTACTCTAAAAAGTGCTAGAAATAAGACTTGTTTTAATTGTCCAGTAACAAGGTCTGTTTCCGAATGTTCCAGTGATTTTAATACATGTAATTTAGTCAGAAATAAGTGGCCTGGGTATTGGAATTTAGACAAAATCACAAGTTCTACTAGCACTTTTATAAAAACTTATAATAACGAGAAAAAGTCAATGAAAATAGCAGATAAGGGTTCAAAATATTTCTCTCATTTTAAATTGAGTAAAATATGGCAACTACTGATTCTTGAATTACACTTAAGGAAAGTTTTAGATAAAGAAACAAAAGAGTTGAAGAAACTAATGGCAACCTACAAACATCACGAAGAAACTCTGACTGAAATTAAGATTGAAAATGCAAAAACTGAAATTAATAAAATAGGAAAAGTGTCGAAGAACTCAGTAACTTTAAATGACACAACAGATTTAAATATACCATGTCATTCAACAGAGTACAAAATAGTACGTTGGGACGAAGTAAAACATCCTAACTCAAAAACCTATTTAGCAGAATCAAGAATACCGGTGATCATCGAAGACAATATTGTTTTACCAGTTATTATAAATCATCAATTAGGTAAAGGTGACGCAAGTGGTACAAGGCATATAGAAATTAATGATGAATCTGACGCAAATCGGCATATTGCGTGTATTCCCGATCACATAACCATAATTATAGTAGCAAGTCTAACATTTTGTATTATACTCGTTTTAATATTGCAACAAGGATCAGAACTAAATACACCCAGAATTAAGGCGTATAAGAGATTTCTGTGAGTTTACACGCCCGATATCGTAAATTTGTATAGAGCAATGTTCTCATAATGGTTTGCTAAGTTGATGAAATTATCAAACATAACTGTTTGATTATGTTTAAAGTATATGAAACTGGATGACCTGTGAGATCATTTGCTTCATTTTCGGTTTGATCAACTATGATATTTATTGTCGTTATTATGGTAGCTTTTGCATTGATAATTAAATTTAAATACTTATGCTTCAGCAGAAGATCTGCATCTTTCCACGATAAACGAGTATCTTTTAGTTTTTCGAAAGTAATTACAAATACAGTATGATGTAATTTTACCATTTTAACTTTAAATGTATTAATAAATCTTCACATTTACATAAATATGTATATATTTACATGTACAAAATACTGAAATCTCTCTCTATTAAATAGACTTATCCATTAATAACTACTATATATCATGATTGTATGAGGAAGTTTAATACGTAGAGTGGTCGGAATGCTTATGAGTATCCATCCCTTCCAGTGAAAGTAGAAAAAAAATACATTGTTCAAATGCACTCTGCAAAAATTCTTTATTCAGAGACAATATGAGCTTAAAAGGAACAGCGTAGATGGCGTTACTAGCAAACTTAGCACATAGAAAATTAATTACATGGCTTCCAAGTTGAATAAATGATAATAAATAATATTCCACGATTATCTTAATAAATAGATAATGACATTACTAAATCTGATAGTCACGTCTCCCGTGTTACAATATTGCAAATTAATGTCTACCGTATTTTAATACAATTCTCTTCAAATTTTGACAAGTAATCTTCTATCTCATTGACCTTGCGCCAAAACTAGGTGTCCAGATTTATCCAAAGTGAAAATTGGACGCACACGACTCCTCCTGTAAAAATAGATAGGAAATTAGCAAAGTCATTGTTAAAATAAAATATTTTTTAATAACCATGTAAAAATATCGACATAAAGTTATTCTGAAGAACTATGTTCATTTATTTATTTAACGTTATCTATTTATATATATATATATATATATATTATAGAGAAACTATAAAAGTGAATGATTTGACCAAAGAAAACGTGATTTCATAAGCTAGCATTCCATACAAATTTGTACGGAGTGGGTCTTATTTTACGTTTCTTAAAAAGTTTCTGATTTGACTACATTCAAATACCCTATTTTATTTTGCCAGATTCTGGTTGCTTTATAATATAGTCTGCGCTGTCAACTCGACATTTATTTTCACTCTTGATCTTTATTTATTTTGAGTCCGCAATGATTTCCACGATTAATTAATCGGCTGAGGTCAAACGCTTTGGTAGGTACTAAAAATGACCCTTTAGGTTATGTTGTTAATTAAGTGGTTTCCTGAGTCTTTTGACGGAACGAACACCATTAAAGTCTAGTAGAGAAACTATGCCACAATTGGAACATTTAACTCCTCTGTGATTGGAACCAAAAGACATACGAGTATGTCACCTTTGCTACAAGCCCGAACGACCAAACTTCAGAATTCCTTCTAGTCTAGTAATAATATTTAACGTATCCTTTGAGCTTAAATGGATTTTGTTCTTACCTCAGCTTCGCGCTCTTTTTTCTGGTCCCATCAGCGATAGCAACTGCATGAGCTACGACAGGTCCGTCATCAGTCGCTTCCTAAAGAAGAATAATGAAGGATTTGGTAACATGATTTAGATGGTATGGAAACAAACTCGTCCCAGGAGTTTTACATTTATAGAAACGCTCTTGACGCACGCACACGTACACAGGAATCGGAGCACGCCTTCTGAAAAAAGTGGTCTTCGATTTTTGACCAGGAACTGCTACTAGTCTTTTCATAGAGTATGTTGCCCCACTGCGACTAGATGGCGCTGTCTCCCAGTGTTATTTTTAAAGAAATATAAAGTTTAAGTATGTTTCAGGTACCTCAGTAGTTGCTTCAGTTGTGGTAGCAGAGGGAGCTGCTTGCACTCTTGGTACTGGGAATGGTGCTCCATACTGTGTGTATACACGGGGTTGAGTCCTGAAAATTACAATTTTATTAAAACTTGAAATTTTTTATGAAAATATATATGTTACGGGTCTTAATCGCGTGAATAATTTAAGGTAAAATACCTTGTTTATTGCTCGACGTTTCGACCGTATTGCAACGGCCGTGGTCACGGCTTGACCATGGCCGTTGAATTATTTACGCGATTAAGACCCAAAATATATACCTATATATATTTTCATAATGTGTACAAATCGCGAAAGTTTATCAACATTTACTTCTTTATAGTGCCATCATTTGTGAATTATCCTACCTATGCTACTAAGTTCCACATAAAGTTTAAATCAGTACAATGGACAAAGATATTTAAGGCACCGGCACGCGCTTTCTGGCTCAAAGAGTCGTGTAGCATGTTGAAAAACACCGTCATCCATCGGTGAACCAACAGCGGTACCACACATTATTGCTTTACCTCACTGATCACGATGAAAATATTATCTTTATCTATATCAAAGAATACTAACTTTTAGGTACATCTATGACCCAATCAGGAGGGTAAGTGCGGTTTTCTTGTTTGCCCAGGTAAAACAAACTAACTAACTAGGTACTAGATATACCTAGTTAGTTATTTAGTTTAAATATTTAAAAAAAAAACAATTTTCGAAACGGTCTAACCATTTGTTTTGCTACAGATATAAGGGCAGTTTAAAAAAACCCTAAAAAAATAGCGGAAAAATCTATAATTTCATAATTTGTTATTTTAATTAAATTTTAGGTAATAGAGGTTCATCAAGTCATCTTGTAATCACACTAATATTATAAAGGCGGAAGTTTGTGAGTATAACATAAGTGTGTATGTTTGTTACTTCTTCACGTCTAAATGGCTGGAGCGATTTTAATAAAATTGGTATGGAGTTAGCTGACATCTTGAATTAACGCATAGGCTAATAAACCGCGGGTAACACCGCGGGGCACAGCTAGTAAATCATAAATCTAACTTAACATGTCTAATTTTAGGTTGATATGCGTAAAGACCCTAACGCAAAGCTATGTGATTGTGTTATAAATAAAATGGTTACATCCATTAATATTCACAACAAAATAGGGTAGGTAATGTCGCTACTATTGTTTGCGTCCAATTCACACAACAATCGATGTACGTGATCTGTAAATGTATTAGTTGCGATTTTAAAGTCGCAATGTTTAATCACACTTTCATTTTCATTTTTAACTCCCGATGTCATAAGAGACATGTTATAAATTTATTGACCAATGATAATTATATGATAGCCTCATCCAAAAGAATATAACATCTTAATGATCAAAATATATGATAGCCTCATCCAAAAGAATATAACATCTTAATGATCAAAATCAGTTAACTAAATATTTAACTGATTTTGATGTTGTGCCCCTGGTGGGTCAGTTAGGAATAAATATTTAGACCACCCAACTTGTCCAACTAGTTGGTTAGTTAGAAATCAAAAATATTAAACGACCACCTGAATTTTCCACCTACAGATAAATAGGCAAAATGGATAAAAATAGTAAAAGCAACCCCCGTTCTACATTGAATAAAAAAGTGGAATTATGGTATGTGTAAACAATCTGCAATAAATAACTTGATGTATGTCCTACCAAATAAATAAATTCTACTATATTCAATTCTTGTAACTATTTAATAATATTTTCTACTAGCTGTGCCCCGCGGTGTTACCCGCGGTTTATTAGCCTATGTGTTAATCCAAGGTATCAGCTAACTCCACACCAAAGTTCATTAAAATCGCTCCAGCCGTTAATACGTGAAGAAGTAACAAACATACACACTCACATACTCACAAACTTTCGCCTTTATAATATTAGTGTGATAATAGTTCTGTTTTCTTTGATACCTACAATAACTTAGAAATTAATTGTTTATATAGCCCTTGTATCTTGAACACGTAACTTACTCACGGCAATTCTATAATCTCATTACTATTCGAAGAAAATCACGCATCAATCGTCCTTTTGTAATTGTCCTTATTCCAACATTAAAATTCTTTTGAAATCTTAACTAACCTTGTTCCGAAGGCTGTAGCGACCGCAGTAGCCGTGGTATCTTCATACTGGCCTTCATCCTCCTGGTCTTGAGGTTCTTCTAAATCATTCCCTTGCTGGTTCACATCAAAACCACTTTGAAGAGCATCAGCCCCTTGGCCTTGTGGTTGAAACTGATTCTGCTGCTGAAACTGGCCTTGCTGCAATTGGCTTTGTTGCAATTGGCCTTGGAACTGTGATAAGTCCTGCCCCGGATAGTTGATTAATTGAGCTTGAATAAAACCAGGCTGCGGCTGGTTAACAGGTTGCGGAATCAGAAATGGTTGTTGGTACAACTGCGACTGGTACGAATTTGGGTTTATGGTTTCAGCATCTTCATTTTCTGGTTGTGGCTGAAATTGAGCTGGTTGGGGCTGAAATTGAGCTGGTTGGGGCTGGAATTGAGCTGGCTGGGGGTGAAATTGAGCTGGTTGGGGCTGAAATTGAGCTGGTTGGGGCTGAAATTGAGCTGGTTGGGGCTGAAATTGAGCTGGTTGGGGCTGAAATTGAGCTGGTTGGGGCTGGAATTGTGCTGGCTGGGGCTGGAATTGAGTTGGCTGTGGCTGGAATTGAACAGTTTGGGGTTGGAATTGACCTAATTGAGGCTGAAATTGGGCAGGCTGTAAATTCACTTGAGGCTGAACAGCAGCTGGTTGAGCAGCGTATTGTGGCAGAGGTTGTAACTGGAACTGAGGCTGTTGTTGTGGTTGTGGCTGAAATTGAGCTATAGGTTCAGCATCAGGTTGACCATACAACGTTTGAGGCTGTACAGCAACTTGTTCTGTTTGGAACTGAGGTTCCTGGTAAGTCACTGATTGGAGTGGTCTCGGTTGTGGCTGTTCAGCAACCAGTATTGTTGGGTTCTGTAGTCCTTTATCTGCATTCTGCTCTTGCAGCTTCTGTTGTGCTATAATGGAAGGTAGAGCTGCAAAATGCGTCTGTGCATTGAATCCAGCTACTTGTTGCTGAGATTGTACGGGCTGCAAAAATAATGGAGCTTTGAGCTGACCAAATTCAAGAGGAACAAACTGTGGTCGTAGTTGCAACTGAGCAAGAGAGCTCAAAAATAGTTCTCCAGGATATTCTTGGATTTTTTGAGCAGTTACTTCTACCGTAACTTTATCATTTTTTTTAGAAGATTCAAGAGTTTCTCCTTCATTTAGGCTTATTTCTGTAGTAGACGCCACTGTGGTTGCTTCGGGTGTGGTAGCTTCTGTGGGTGCTGGGGTGGTTCTAGCTCCAAAGACTGCTGGGACTTGGGGTCTTGGCAGCCTGTTGGCGGCGACTTGAGCATCCAATTGCCTTTGTCTTGCGAATTCTCTGTAGTTTTGTTGTTGTTGCTGGTACTAAAACAACGTTAATATAACGTAAGCTTCCATTAACAATTTACTGTGGGATTTCAAGCTACAGACAGAGAATATATACAGATCGTTTAAACCTGAAGGTTTAATCTGTGTATGTAACTGCTAAATAGTTCAAACGAAAAATTCAATTTAATTAATTTTTGAAGTTTAATTAGGTACTCTATTTTGGCTTAGTCCCATTTTATTTTTTGATTGTCGTCTGCTGATCTAAGGGTCGGTGCATATCTAACGGAAAATGCATCGACCGTATCTATTTAGTATGGTCGACGCACTAACGCATCATCGGTTAGTTGTGAATAGTTAAATGTTTTATTGTATATTTGTCTGTTCTGGCGTTACGCGACCAATAGTACGAGAACCTTTTCCGTCAGATATGTACCGACCCCAACAATAACATTATTTTTTTTTACAAAATAATTTAAGCGACTTAAATCAAAGTTGATTGGCTGGCATTTATTGAAGAGTTTCGTTGTCTGTCTCTGAAACTTACCATCAGATCTGATGATGAGTTGTTGAACATGTGAAAGTTGAGGCTATTCAGCTCTTTGATGTTACGGTCATAGTAAGAAGACTAAAGAGAACTTAGTCGAGTTAGTTTAGGGAAATTAGTATAATATAGTGCAGTTAGAGTTATTCATAAAGAACAAGAACAGAGTGTCTTTCCCTTTCATCAGAATAAAAAAAATGTTGGAATTAAGAACCTTCTCCTTTTTGAAGTCTATTAAAAATTGGTCAAAGAGTAAAAGTCCCAGTATGGTGAAGGTAACTGTAATTACTTTCTTTATTGAATTGTGTAATTAGATAATTTTAAACCCACCTGTATTTGTTGGAAGTTCTGGTTTAAGCCTCTGATATCAGCGTTGAAAGCAGGTCCAACATTCTGTTGTCCATTTATGGGAGACTTTTGGAAGAAGACCTGTTCTTCTCTCTGTGGTGGCAAACCTTGGACGGTTAGGTCTACTTCAGGAGTGCCGTATTCCACATTAGGAATGTTAGCTGGATTCCGAGGGTCCAACGGTGGTAGGTATTGTTGGGGCTATTGAAGAGAAAGTACAATAACATCATCATGTCATTTGCTTTGGCCGGGCTTATCCATTCCAGTGCCTTGAGCTATTTTTTGAAAAAGTGTCTGTCGGTAGTTTCTGGTTTCGTCTTGTTTGGTATTAAGGAGTTCTGTGACAATGCCCAGCAGATATATTTCAGTCCATTGAGGTTAAGTAACTGTTATAGGGTGATCAAATTTACCTCCAAACTAAAGGGTCAACAGTGTTTCATATATACACATGAATTTTATAAATACAATAATTGCATTTTTGAAAGATAGAAAAATTTGTAGTCCAGACCCAGGAATCGAACCCGAGACTTCCGTAGTCAAACCGAGGCCAAAAGCGAACCACCTATCTGGACTATGTTACTAGACCTAAAATTTTTCTATCCCTTGAATTTTATTGTTCGATTCTTTGGCAAAGAGAAATGGAGTCCCAAATTAAGCCATTTGTAATATCTATATTTATAAGGTGCTTTTGTGCATAGTTTTAATTAGTAGCACCAGGGGTGGATCCAGAATTTCATTCTGGGGGGGGGGCGTGAAAGGGAAATGACAGTGCCTGATCTAACATGTATTTACGACAGACGGGGTGCATTTCGTTTTGACTAAGTGTAAGTTGCACGCACGATAGGGGGATGCCCCAAAAAAGACTTTCTGGAAGGGGGCACAAAGTGGCAAAAGCGCAAAGAAATTCAGTACACAAAACAACCGCCTGGATGGGGAAAGTGTACCGTGAAGGGTTTGGAAGTAGCAATGTTTTTCCAAACCCTTTGATTTCAATTTATAATTTCATTGATTTTTGTTACATAAATTATGATTTATGGTGCAGCAAATGCTTACCTTTAATTAAGTAAGTATATTCTATAGTCTTACTATTTAGTGCGCCAAAAAAGTGTGTGTGGCTAAGGTATCGGTCTCGCAATCGTGAGTTCGTAGATTTGAATCCTGCCCTTTATTCTACCGACGACGTGAACCCACTTCTAACAAGCTATTGAGCTTAACTAGAGGGGTTAACAGGATTGCTAGTAATGTGGGACCACAATACCACATTGCTAGTTATCTTTCTAAATAATAATAAAAAAAAAATACCTGTTGCTGTGCCTGCCCAGGTTGTGGTAGCTCGAAGGCAGGTCCGCTAGGCCTCCACCCACTTGCGGGATACGGCGCCGGGGGCTCCGCCACAGCCCCGCTCACAAGTAACGATATCACAGCCAATAGCTCCTGGTGGAAAATAATAGCTGGTTATCCTAGTGTTTCTCAAAGAAAGTGTGCCTCATAAAGAACTATTTTATTTTCATCGAATTTGTTGGAAAACGAATAATTAATTAGTACGCCAAAACGCCCAATTACACCAACCTCTAAATACACACTACCTAGAGGTCAGTGCAGAATTGAGAATTTAAAATTGATTTGTAAGTATGTACCTAATCTATGAATTGTGTTGTTTTTGTAATTTGTTCACTTTGCAACTCTTACGAAACAAAATTTGAAGTAGAATGATTCTCTATTTAATTCCAAGTTCAGAAAAATAAGCCCGGTGAAAAAAGAACATGGCAATAAAACCCATTTTGATTTTATTTTATTAATACATACATTATTAAAATAAAAAACGCGGTGATCTTGTGCCCAGAAGTGAGACATTGATATATACAAGTTGATATTGATATTGGTAACACAAGTTATATGTCTATATCCCTATTTACATATGTATAGACATATTTGTCAAGACTACAGGCCATAATCAATCACCCGGGGGCCTGTTTAGATTCATTCATTTAATTACTAAGTTACATGAATGCCAGTCATCAACCGACTTCAAAAAGGAGGAGATTCTCAATTCGACTAAATGTTTTTTTTTGTATATTTGTTCACCGATTACGCAAAGACGGCTGGACCGATTTGAAAAATTAGTTTTGTGTTTGAAAGAGTATACTTCTAAGTATACAAGGCAACTAAAAAGCAAAAAATAGTATACCGTAAAATGGGGTGACAAGGGATGGCGGGGTGTCAAGGGACAACAATACAGATTTTGTTTAGATGTCTGTGGTGCGGTATTTTATCGTATGATTTCAAGTAAAAATGTTTTGTCTATGACTTTAATAATTTTTCTTCCCGCCCTAGCAACACCAAGTATCCAAACCACTACAATATTATAAAAAAACCTTGTTAAAGTTTTGCAAAAAACAGCGGCAGTTTTTATCTCGTTTAAACTTTTACATTTTTATCAATTATCGACTTCCTGAGTGAAATTTAAATATTGAAATCGTTTTCTGACACTACAAGGATCAAGAAATACTAAAAAAGTAAGTTCTTTTTTATCATTTACCTCTAAGAAATAACACTTTTGGTCAAGAACCTCATTTTTGTGGGATTCTGGGGTGTCTAGGGTTGACAAACGGGGCGAGTTGGGATATAATAAAGGTGAGTTGGGACGATAACGGGGGTTAGTTGGCTGGAGAACTGGGTGTATAGGGATGCTTGTGGGGTGAGTTGGGAGGTTTTGCCTAGGGTTGTCAATGATTATAAATCTTTTTTTTTGTAAGTACTTATTACTCTCCTACCTTTTTTTCCCAAGATGTTTAGATGCCTTACATGTGCTAATGCAGTTGAAAATTGTTTGATTTATAGGTAAATTTCGATACTTTTTTACAGAATGCCAAGAGTCTACAAGCCTAAACCTGGCGCGAAAACACGAAAAAAGTACGATGAACTCGTAATAAACAAGCACTTGAAGATCTCGAAAATTTGAATACTTCTTTAAGTTCCGTCGTAAACAAATACTCAATATCAAAGTCGGTGCTAGGTTGCCACAAATGACGTCACATGAAATCTTCCGGTGGTCAAACAGCCCTGTCTGCTGAAACTAAAGAATTTATTATCGAAAATTTAAATACGTACTCTGAATCTGAATATCCTTTAACAACTATGGACCAGTTTTTAAATAATAGGCAAATAAGAATTTTTGTAAGAGTTTGTAGACGCTAAATAAAGAAGGATTGTTTCAGTTATTTTTATAATAAATTATTTTTATAATAATAAATATTATTTTTATAATAATTAGTATTATTTTCATGTACCTACCTAATTATGATTCATGCACTATATCAACTTTAAAATTAGCTACTAAGTACCTACAGTAGGTAGGTGGGTAGGTACGTAATTATCAATAATTTTAAAAGGTGAAAGTGTCAGCCCTAAAGAAATTCCCAACTCACCCACTTAGTATCCCTTATGACCCCAATCGCAGGGTGAGTTGGGATAGCACACATTTTTGTATTTTTTTCGGTTATCATCATACGAAACCGCAAAATAACTTTAAGAAATTAAAGTTTAACCCGCCGGAATAAATGTTATTAAAACATTACTAGGTTCTGGTATTTAAAAATGATTAAAATTTGAATTCAAAGTTTAAAATTGTCCCTACTCACCCCATTTTACGGTACCTAGAATAACAAAAACAAATTAAAATTTTGAAGTTGGTGCCATGAAATAGTATCTAGTCTTTATGTTTTATTCGGCACCAATTTCAAAATGTTTAATTTGTTTTTGTTATTCTAGGTATATTAGTTTTTGCTTTTTAGTTGCCTTTATTTATTTTTGAAGTCGGTAATATTTTTTATTGTATAAAAGTTTTTATTAATTTACAACTTAACTTAAAATAAACATTGTTATGTCCAAATATATGTTACCACAACCAAACGTCCGATCTCAAAGGTCCCTAACCGAATCTTTCCGATTTAATACTCAAAGGGAATTTTACCGTAACAGAATTAACCTTTGGGTTAATAACGGTTGCCATCCCTACAACCCTTCCCTGTCCTATTTGGAAATTAAAATGGAAACAATAACGAAACAGCCCGCTAAGTAGGGTTTAATTCGATGAGCAGTAGTAGGCTATATCTAAGGGTTGAAGGAGAAGTTATGTATCGACTTGTTAGGACTAATAAAATGGTGCTTGAATTAAATTAATTTACTGTAAAATTACGAGTAACGGTTCAAAGTTAGTTTTTACCCGGCTGCGTTATGTTTTTTAGGTGCATGTATGGGAGCGAAACAGAGGCTTTAACCAATAAACGTTTTTAATAGACCTTTCTAATGATACTCCACACGATGGGGTAGGTGAGAAAAAAATCACACCCCCACTTTACTTAAAGGGGAGGTAGCCTAAATTTTTTTCACTTTGTCGGCGTAAGTAATATGTGTATCCATGCTAAATTACAGCCTCCTAGCACTAACAGTCTCTGAGCAAAAGTGCGGACGGACGAACGGAGATGGCGACACTATAAGGTTTTCGTTTTGCCATTTTGGCTACGGAACCCTAAAATCGTAACTAACAAACTCTGACATGGAAAGGAGTATGACAGACATCAAAAGAAAAGACAAAGTAAGGAATAACACCATCAGAAGCAAGACTAAGGTCCAGGACATAACTTTAAAAATAAGGAGACAATAGTGAAAATGGGCAGGCCACATGATCAGAGGAAAGAATAAATGGAGTAAAATAATCACACAATGGTACCAAAGGAACAGAAAAAGACAGAGAGGTAGACCACAAAGAAGGTGGGATGACGACATTAGACAAGTTGCGGGAGTGGCCATAGAGAGGCAAGAATGGAGTAGATTGGAGGAGGCTTTTGCCAACTGGCAAACGGTCACACAAAAATGGAACAGAATAATACTATATGATTATCAAAGAAATATAGTCGTGTCCGAATGAAGGCTACTAATATAATAAATATGTTTATAGGCATGTATATTTCTTTGGCACGCTCTAGAGCCTAAATGGCTTGATGGATTTATAGCTTGGAAGGTATCGTTAAATTCATCTCAGATGTGATAGTGACACTGGGTAAATCAAAATTTGAACAAAAATGGCAGGTTTCTAGCGCAAACATATTTCAGTTATTAATTTTAAGTAGATTACACAAAAAAAAATCAGATATTAATTTTAAGCAGTCAGGTTTTTTTGTTTTGTTATAATTTAGCTTGTTTTATAGACAACGTCTGCAGTAAGGTAACAATCCCTATATTGTGGAGGGCTTTACAAAAATACAAATAACGAACACAAGGTACCAAAATTTGAACCACCATTTTTTTAATTTCAAGTGGTATACCCGTGTGAGAATCAAACCCACGACCTCTTGCAAAGCAGTTACGTACGTACGTTAGTACACAGTTAGAACACTGCGCTATCGAGGCAGTCTATGGACTTGGATACACAACTATAGTTATGAGTAAGAAGACATGTTTAAATTCAAATCATTAATTCACTCACATAATCCATTGCTAATTATATCGTAAGGATGATATTTAGTGTTAAAAACAAAACTGCAACACTACCTCTAAGTAACCACTGTGGTCACGGGTAGACAGTCTACCCGTGACCACGACCGTTGCAATACGGTCAAAACGTCGGGCAATAAACAAGGTATTTTACCTTACATTATTCACGCGATTAAGACCCGTAATATATATATTTTCATAATGTGTACAAATCGCGAAAGTTTATCAACATGAATAGTTGAGATGACTATACAGGGTGATTTTTAATATACTAATAATTCCCGCTTGTAGCTTCTTTACATAACACTAAATAACTTTGTAATATCAGTTTTGGAAAATATTTAATAAATTAACCCTTAATCATCTACCACTTGTTTTTGAAGTAATGACCTTTACTACATACTATATTACTGGAGTAAAATCATTGTTTATTGTGAGGTTTAGGCCCTCAACGTAACAAAGAAACATCGATTTTACTCCAGGGTCTCTCTGATGTATGGTAAATGTTCTTTTGTCACACAACTTTTATAAGCGGCGGTAGCCTAATGGCTAAGGCATCGGTCTCGCAATCGTGAGGTCGCGGGTTCGAATCCTACCCATTATACTACCGACGTGAACCCACTCCTAACACAAGCCTTTGAGCTTAGCTTGAGGGGTTAACAAGATTGCTAGTAATGTGGGACTCAATCCCACATTGCTAGTTATCTTTAAAAAAAAAAAAAAAATGACAAAATAAGGTGGTAGGTAGTGAAAGGTTAATTTGCCTTTTTTTTTTTTTAAATATATTACGAAATTATTTGGTATAACGTAAGGGAGCCAAGATCGCGAGGTTAAGGTTTTTAATATACTAATTAAAAATCACTCTGTATAAATAAGCTTCCTAAAAATATAACACATTTATAAAACAACACCATATCGAAATTCCTCCAAAAAACCCCCTAAATCACAAACACAAGCACAAAAACAAACACTTAACAATAAAAAAAAGAAACGTGTGATCACCTTCATTTTCGTTGCGTTTCGATCATTGTGTGCCCATGCGTATTGCTTTTATAGACAATAGTAAACGCATTTAAATTCGTCGCGCGCGCACTTCGGCCTTAGGTGTTAGGGCTGTTGCAAATATATGGGCGCTCAGGGTTTGATTGTTACGCATACAATATAAGACGCGCCAACCCTTGATCAGAGTCTGTTTGCGATATTGGCTTTTTGGTGTTCTTTGCCAATAGGAATGTTGACTGTCAAGTCAAATTAGGCTCTTTTTATGAAATGTCAAAACGATAAGCTTTATAGAAATGTGTATGGAATAGCAACCTATGACGTCATGAGGTCCTAGCGTCAAATAAATACTTTTAGTATTAGTCTTCATGCATAAAATTTAAAAACACATTAAGTTGTAAAATAACTCTTATTTTCAGAGCATTTTAAGATCTGCTAATACAGTATAAAATAATTTACATTTATTGTAGTCCCCAATTGGTGATACGGCAAACATCGGAAAAGCTGGAAATGATAACCTAGGAATGCTAATACAACATTTAAAATTAACTAGCCGCCCGATGGGGCCTTCTCTAATTCAAAGAAAACGAAATTTTGATCAATAACTTATTTAAGAAAAATGAACCGCCTTCAAGAAAAAAAATATATCATACATTAATCCCCCAATGGACTCCCTCCTGAGTTTTAGTTTATATATCTGGTTTTTTATAAGCTGGGACAGCGTTTTATACTCTAACTTCTCAGAAAAATCCTCCACTCGTTTAATTCAATCCACTCGTTCGTGAAAATTGTCTATGGGTTCGGACTTCTAGTGCTTACCCAATAATTTATTAGAATAGTCCCTGTAAACTTAAGAAATTTAACTAGGTAAACGAAAATTCATAATTCTCTTTTTAAAGAAAGAGAGTAGGCCTACTGGTTTTCACTACTGGCTCACAACTATCTAGCAGTAGCGGGGAGTCCCTAGAACACTATACTTTTCAGTTTCCCTTTGAATTCATCTACTTAATATTAGAACTCATTTTTAATTAATTTTGAAGAACCGTGTCCACATATTATCGAGTTCCCTTAGGAAAATTTTAATCCTTCGCCGCTGCTATCTAGACAATATGCGTGTATTAAGTTAAGAATTGTACCACCCCATCTCTTCCCGCGGGTGTCGTCAAGGTGACTTGGGGATTTCACACGGATGACGGGCAGCAGCGTCCTCTGCGTAATTTAAAGCCTTACTGCGATCGCCAAGTGTGGCGATTATGACAATATTACCCCCAGGATTTATAATAGACATAGACACAGCAGTGGGACATCATATGGGTTGATATAATATAAATCATCTGAATGATAGTGAGAATTAAATCAAATCAAAAGATTGGCTTGACACTCTTACCTCCTAATCTGACGTGAGATTTAACATTTTATTAACACTAGTCAAGTCGCTCGCCAACAATTCAACCACTCCAGGCAAAATTTTCCCCGTAAGTATCCCACTCGACGTGGGGTGGGTCTTTTTGCAACATTTTTTATTGCAGCTCCGCTCCTATTTGTTGTAGCGTAATGTTAAATAGCCAATAGCTTTTCTCGATAAAATGGCTATCAGATCAGTAGCTCCTGAGATTATCGCGCTCAAACAAACAAACTGTTCAGCTTTATAATATTAGTATAGATTCTACTTCTATACGTCTCGTATCAAGATACTTTTACTATTCAATGTAAGACACCTATATTTTTTATGAATTAATTTACTTAATATAAAACAATTAAATTGATTTACGAGTAATTTCCATATTTTAAGTTTACCAAGTTCGCATCGCACCTTTACATATCTCTGCACAAAGGCTAATCTATATTAATATTATAAAGCGGAAGAGTTTGTTTATTAGTTTGTTTGTTTGTTTAAACGCGGTAATCTCTGGAACTACTGGTCCAATTTGAAAAAATCTTTTTTTGTTTGATAGTCCATTTATAGAAGAAGGCTTTAGGCTATATACCATCACGCTGCGACCAATAGGAGCGGAGCAACAATGAAAAATATTGCCAAAACGGGGAAAATTTACGTATACGAAGTTGCGCGGGACAGCTAGTCTATACTAATATTATAAAGCTGAAGAGTTTGTTTGTTTGTTTGAACGCGGTAATCTCAGGAACTACTAATCCGAATTGAAAAATTATTTCACTGTTGGATAGCCCATTTATCGAGGAAGGCTATAGGCTATATAATATCACGCTACGACCAATAGGAGCGGAACAGCAATGAGAAATGTTGCAAAACGGGGAAAATTTACGCAGACGAAGTCGCGCGTTATATGCACACTATGCCCTACCACATTGAGTGGTGTACAAATTATAGGTAAAAAGAGAAGTATATTTTCGGTTCGGTTCTTCAAAATTCCATATATTACAGTTACCAAATTATTTATCATTTTTATCGTACATATCTCCATTACTTATCATCAATAATAATCTTAGGTAAGTACAATTAAATGAAAAGACGAGACGGTCATAACAGTATAATATCAATGCCACCCAAACTAGTTAAGCAAAGATCGGAATGCCCCCGCACCGCGCTCCTCATTTGAGACATTAGTTCATAAATGTCATTTGCCCAGTAATTACACTTGGTACAGTGCCCTTCAACCGAAACACAGTGATGTGTTAGCATCACTAATTCATGGAAGAATAACTAACACTGTTATGGCACTGAGAAGGCGGCCTATGGCTTTTGGACCTACCACTCGTAATTCCATTAAGATTAAATGTTGATAAACTTTCGCGATTTGTACACATTATGAAAATACTAACTGTCCCGCGCAACTTCGTATGCATAAATTTTCCCCGTTTTTGCAACATTTCTCATCGCTGCTCCGCTCCTATAAGTCGCAGCGTGATGTTATATAGCCTATAGCCTTCCTCAATAAATGGGCTATCCAACAAAAAAATATTTTTTCAAATCGGACTATTAGTTCCTGAGATTAGCGCGTTTAAACAAACAAACAAACAAACTCTTCCGCTTTATAATATTAAGTAAAGATATATCACACTAATATTATAAAGGCGAAAGTTTGTGAGTATGTGAGTGTGTATGTTTGTTACTTCTTCACGTCTAAACGGCTGGAGCGATTTTAATAAAATTTGGTATGGAGTTAGCTGACACTCAGGATTAACACATAGGCTAATAAACCGTGGGTAACACCGCGGGGCACAGCTAGTCCATACTATCCATACTAATATTATAAATGTGAAAGTAACCCTGTCTGTCTGTCTGTCTGTCTGTTACGCTTTCACGCTCAAACAGCTGAACCGATTTAGATGAAATTTTGTATGGAGATAGTTTGAGTCCCGAGGAAGGACATAGGATAGTTTTTATCGCGATAACCGACATCCATGCGGGCGGAGCCGCGGGCGAAAGCTAGTATTATATAAATGTGAATGTAAGTTTGTTTGTTACGCTTTAACGCGAAAACTACTGAACCGATCATCATGAAACTTTGTACACATTTTCTTGGAGGTATTAGAAGTAACATAGGTATATAAAAAAGGGGGGAAATTTACGCCGACGAAGTTGCGCGGGACAGCTAGTATTATATATTTCCATTGAGATTGATGACCGAAATTCTATGAAGAGAACATTATGAAGAGACAATTCCTTCTCGCTTAGCAAAGCATGACAAAATCATTACCTAATTAATGTTATCACATATTGATTGACTAACAATAATGTAGTTTTTACATAACGTTATTAAACAATAGGGTTCCCATCACACGGAAACATTAACATTATCAGTAAACGGTCTTTGTCACCTGCTTGAATACTTAATGCCTACTTTGGAAAAGTGAGGTTAGGATTTGGGAATCGCTAGCTAATGCCCGCGACTTTGTTCACGAGTAATATTTAAAAAACAAATCTGACAACAGGAACCTTACCATTTTCCGAGACAAGAAGTAGATTATGTATGTATGTAGGCACGTGACTATACAAGCCAATACGACGAAGCGTGGGTTCGAATGCTACCCATTATACTACCGACGTGAACCCACTCCTAACACAAGCCATTGAGCTTAGCTGGAGGGGTTAACAGGATTGCTAGTAATATGGGACCAAAATCCCACATTGCTAGCAATCTTTAAAAAAAAAATTCGAGACCCGCACAGCCTATCGATGACCCGATAAGAGAACATGCTGGTGCTGAGTTAACCCACTCTGATGCCTTGCTTGTCTCTTGTTGTCGAGTATTTGGAACCAGACCGTCGCAACTACTATCCACGTTTACAAATTCATTCAGATCTGTTCAGCCGTTTTAACGCGATAGAGTAACAAACATCCTCTAATCCAGTAATCCAAACTTCTACATCTTTTTTTCTTTAAAAAAGACGACTCCCGCAGTACAAGGCCTGTATCGTAATAAAGCCGTGGATCTCAAACTAGGATTCCCTGTGTTGTGAGATCCAGTCTCTTTCATATCTAGTTTATTTTTACAATATTGTATAGTACGATCAACGTAACTTGACCGGATTGAAGTTAGGTTTTTATCACTTTCGCGCATGTCATAGAGATGCGACCCTAAAATTACTCACGAAAACGATTAATTATGTTTAATCGATTAAAAATACTAACTACATTTTAATTCAAAAATATAAAAACGCTATTT
The DNA here is from genome assembly GCA_945859575.2 of Herminia tarsipennalis. Lineage (NCBI taxonomy): Eukaryota > Metazoa > Arthropoda > Insecta > Lepidoptera > Erebidae > Herminia > Herminia tarsipennalis. The sequence continues at coordinate 12,643,010 of OX243857.2, forward strand.
ATATGAGTTCATAAAAGTTTTAATTTAGAACAGTTACAGTAAATACTAAAGAAACTTTGAAAAAATCTTCTTCTTTATGAAAATAATCACAAAAAACCATAAGTTAGTAATACTAATTATGACAATGTAATGCCTAATCGCATCTCTTATTCTCTTGGTTTAGTTACCGCCCCCGCCCCCCGCTTCCTGTCACCATTTACTTCTTGTCACCTACTTCAGTCCGTCCTAGATACTTTGATCGTACTGTATGTAATGTTTTAATTTTAGTAACATAAATATTAAGGGTTAAACAGAGATAACATATAAGAATGAATGCATATGTGTTTGCGCGTGTGTGTGTGTGTGTGTGTGTGTGTGTGTGTGTGTGTGTGTGTGTGTGTGTGCGCGCACGCGCGTGAGCGTGGTGTTTATGTGCGTGCATGTGTGTGTGTGTGTGTAAACGAACATACACACATGCACGTACGTGTAGACGAACTATAAATCCATCCAAACTCTCTCAATGTTTCCGTAAAATAACTAGTTTCTCGAGATCTTTTATCGAGCTAGCTTCACGCCAAAATGTGTCTGGCACAAGTTCCAATACTTACTTATGCTGAAGATAGGATTACATAATAAACCACCTAAGTAGCTGACTGCCTCTGTGGCGCGGTGGGAGTGTATCCGACTGCTACGCACTTTGTGTGATGAGTACGATGGGTTTATTCTGTGTCTGGGTGTAATTTATCTATAATATAATAGTATTTAGAAATATATAAGTATGTTTATCAGTTGCCTGGTTGCCATAGTACAAGCTCTGCTTAGTTTGGGATCAGATGACGTTGTGTGAGTTGTCCCAAGATATTATTATTAGCTACTTACTTCCTGGATGCCGTGGGTTCGATTACCACCCAGGATAAACCTTTGTGTGATGAGCACGATTATTTATTCTATGTCTGGGTGTTATCTATACTAATATTATAAAGCTGAAGAGTTTGTTTGTTTATCGCGATAATCTCAGGAAGTAGGTACTGGTTCGAATTGAAAAAATATTTAACTGTTGGATAGCCCATTTATCGAGGAAGGTTATAGGCTGTACCACGCTTCGACCAATAGCTCTGCTCAAGCAGCAATGAAAAATGTTGCAAAAACGGGGAAAATTGATGCAGACGAAGTTGCGTGAGTCAACTAGTTTATTTAAAATTAGTTGTCCCGGCGAATTTCTTCGCCTCGTTATTTTTTTTTTCATTCTTTTCTTATTTTTTACGTAAGAACCCTTCTACAAAGTATTAGAAAACTAAAAACAAAAAATTAATGAAATCGGTAAAGTCGTTCTTCAGTTATCTCGTTACCAGAGGAAATAGGGGTTAATTTTTATATATACTTTATATATATACCTACAATGTTATCCTTGATATAGTGCAAACCTGAAAGTATCTGCATTGAGGTAGTTTTTGGACTATGTTATATTTTTTAATGAATAAATAATCAATCATTAATTAATTCACTAGTCATTTTAACAGTGCAAATCCTGTTCACAATGTAAAGTGAAATGTGATCATCACTTATTTTTATTAATAACCATGGATTACGTACACAATGAGGACGATACAGGACACAATGAGCACGATAGCGCGAAGAACACAAGGCAACTTGAATGGCTTATAACTCTGTAAGTTTTCAATATGTTATTTTTCTTTTTTTTATATGATTCTTTGAAGTTAAAATCTTGTTGGAGTGTCTGAGCTTTGTACTATACCAAAAATAACCTCATATATAGATATGTACAGGTTTACAAATAAATCGGTATGTTTATCAGTTACCTGGTTGCCACAGTACAGAATCTATCTAGTTTGAGATCATAAGATCAGATAAATAGGGTATTTGACTGAAGTCAAATCAGCCTCTTTTTAAGAAACGTCAAAAATTATCCGCTCGGTACAAATTTGTATGAAATGCCAGCATGTGACGTCACGTTTTCTATGGTCAAATAATAATAATCATAATAATTATATAATATATCTTGGGACAACTCACACAACGTTATCTGATCCCAAACTAAGCAGAGCTTGTACTATGGAAACCAGACAACTGATAAACATACTTATATATTTCTAAATACATACATATTATAGATAAATAACACCCAGACACAGAATAAACCATCGTGCTCATCACACAAAGTTTTATCCTGGGTGGGGATCGAACCCACGACCTCTTGCGTAGCAGTCGGATACACTCCCACTGCGCCACAGAGGCAGTCAAATCATTTACTTTTAGTTTCTTTTTATGTTTAAAAATTAATAAACACGTTAAATTATAGATCAAACAATTTTTTAGAACACTCATTGACACATTTTTACATGGTTAGTATAAAATATTTTATTTTGATAGTAATCAAATACCCAATTACACCTCAGTCAGAAAAAACTTCTCGTGATTGCGAAGATTTATCCCAGGTAGGAATCGAACTCACGACCTCTAGCTTAATAGTCATAGTCACTAACAGGCACTTTTTTGAATTTGCGATAAGTAAAAACTACTCACCTACATTTTCATAGAATTACCAATTGCGTAACATACAGAATTGTGTCAAATAAAGTAACAGACAGACATACAGACGGACGAAACGTGTTTCAAATCATAAAGGGACATTATTTGCGATAGCTGAATACCAATTGTGTTATAGGCTTTTTCGTATCAAAATCATTGACTACACTGAATGATTGTAGGAGTACATAACCTACCGAAATCGGACGCTACGCCTGGTTAAGAAAATCTATACCTACTAGGAATGTTGCAAATATTCGTATAGGGCATCAGTGAATGGTCCTTGACTCAGTGGCGGCCGAGTAGATCGAGATATCTGTGAGGTTAACAAACGTTACGACTGTCAGTCCTTAGATGGGTGGGTTTAAACATTGTCAAACCTGTGCTTCGTAGAGCACGTTAAGCCGTCGGTCCTGCGCCTAATCTCTCTCCGGTCCGGTTGTGTCTGTATCCGTACCATACCATATTTTATGCAAATAAAAATGTATTATTATTAATACATTTTTATTTGCATATAAAATATAAAAATATTTAATATTTTCATTTTCTTTTTTTATATGATTCCTTAAAATCAAAAACTTGTCGGGGTGTCTGAACTTTACCCTATACCAAAAATAACCTCGTAGTTAGATATCTACAGGTTCACAAATATATCGGTATGTTTATCAGAGCACGTTAAGCCGTCGGTCCTGCGCCTAATCTCTTTCCGGTCCGGTTGTGTTTCCGTGCGGGATAGAGAGTGCACTTAAGTCTGCTCATACACTTATAACACTCCTCTTTTTTCGTCCAAGGTTTAACCTTCCTTGGTAAAAAACATAGTGCAAGAATACTAAAGTTTTCTCGCAATAAATAGCAAACTTATAGATATGCTTGCCAAATCCTTTGCTAATGAAACATCAAAAATTTAAAACACTTTGAAATTATAAGGTTGGGTGCACATGGCATCAGACGCGGATCCAGAACTTTGTTTAGGGGGGAGCAATATGTGACCCAACTGGCCAAGTGTGATGTGAATGAATTGTTCCTGTTACACCCCCCCCCCCCCCCCAATAGATCAGCACCTACATGGCAGTTTATAAGGTTTTAATTAAAAAAGTAACATTAAGAATTTTATTAATAACGGTAACAACTAACAATGGTGCACAAGGTTATGTTATGTGTATCCGACTGCTACGCAAGAGGTCGTGGGTTCGATCCCCACCCAAGATAAAACTTTGTGTGATGAGCACGATGGTTTATTCTGTGTCTGGGTGTTATTTATCTATAGTATGTATGTATTTAGAAATATACTTATATAAGTATGTTTATCAGTTGTCTGGTTCCCATAGTACAAGTTCTGCTTAGTTTGGGATCAGATGACGTTGTGTGAGTTGTCCCAAGATATTACTATTCGTTTTTTTCTTTACTCTCAAATTTAAATATACATGGGGTCCGCTCTCAGCCTGTCTATCTAATTTGAGAAGACTGCGCGCGCTGGCGAGATCATTACAAAACTTTTGAACCTTTGAGCAAGTTGGAGGCCTAAAAGCAATTTAAGCGTGAAGAGATGCTTGCTGCATGAGAAGGGCACAGTCACTGCGACTCTTAATTTTTTTTATTGGATCTTGAGATCTAATTAGCACAATAGGTACAAAAACAGACAGAGAAAGTAACTTTAAGAGCCTTGCTGCGACCTAGATACCTACGAGGGCACATTCAAATATTTCATATTTTTCAAAACAATCGCCTTGTAGCGCGTTTTACGCCTCCAATCACTGCCCAAGACTGGTGCCCAACGTTGTCAAATGAATTTAGAAATATCTATATAAGTATGTTTACCATAAAAAATAATGAAGCAGCTGTAGCCTAATGGCTAAGGCATCGCTCTCGCAATCGTGAGGGTTCGAATCCTACCCATTATTCTACCGACGTGCACCTACTCCTAAAGGTTCATTTCCGTGCATCGCGGCCGATCGCGAGCCGCGCGCGGCTTACGACGAACGACTGACGCGCGCGGCCGATGCGACAATAGTCAGAGTATAAGAATGAATGGTGCCGTTTCCGAGGTAAGCGACAGACGCGCGCGGCCGACGACTGTCGTAAGCTGCGCGCGCACTGTGAACATTGTCGCATCGGCCGCGCGCGTCTGACGCTTGTCGTAAGCCGCGCGCGGCTCGCGATCGGCCGCGATGCACGGAAATGAACCTTTAACACAAACCTTTGAGCTTAGCTGGAGGGGTTAACAAGATTGCTAGTAATGTGAGATTCAATTCCACATTGCTAGTTATCTTCCTATTAAAAAAAAAACTAGTTGTTCAAACTAGTTGTTTGGTTGTTATACTACAGGCTCTACCTAGTTTGGAGCAGATGGCCGTTAGTAAATTGTCCCAAGATATAGACATGAGCGGAGTGAAGCGAGGTGCATATATAAAGTAAATCGCACCGAAAGACCTGGATATGTTCCAACTGAACATATTGTAACAATTTGGCGGATGTCCTGCATTGCAAATATAATAAAGATCGGCTCACATGTTGACGCCAAAATAATATCGCTCATATGTCAACATTTAAGGTTCATTTCCGTGCATCGCGGCCGATCGTGAGCCGCGCGCGGCTTAAGGTTCATTTCCGTGCATCGCGGCCGATCGCGAGTCGCGCGCGGCTTACGACAAGCGTCTGACGCGCGCGGCCGATACGACAATAATCAGAGTATGAGAATGTATGGTGCCGTTTCCGAGGTAAGCGACAGACGCGCGCGACCGACGACTGTCGTAGGCTGCGCGCGCACTCAGAATATTGTCGCATCGGCCGCGAGCGTCAGCCGCTTGTCGTAAGCCGCGCGCGGCTCGCGATCGGCCGCGATGCACGGAAATGAACCTTTACGACAAGCGGCTGACGCTCGCGGCCGATGCGACAATATTCACAGTGCGCGCGCAGCCTACGACAGTCGTCGGCCGCGCGCGTCTGTCGTTTACCTCGGAAACGGCACCATACATTCTTATACTCTGACTATTGTCGCATCGGCCGCGCGCGTCAGTCGTTCGTCGTAAGCCGCGCGCGGCTTGCGATCGGCCGCGATGCACGAAAATGAACCTTTATGGTCAATCAAATAGTGTCTGGCCTTGCGTTTGCCTTGCTCTATATCCACTTAACATCAGGTGGAATGGATTAATTTGCTTACCTATAAATTAAAAAAAGTATTGTCATTATTAATTTATAAGTTTCAATGTCCTGTAAAGATATTATGTCGTACCGTCATTGTTCAAATTTGTGGCAAAATACGAGAGTCATGCCAAAAGATTCTTAATTAGATACTTATAAATGATACATTTTTTTTTTATTTCAGATATCGCCTTATTAAAGTGTTCATCCTGAAGACAGACAGTTACACTTTTCTGTTCGAGTAAGCCACTTAGAAATTGGCAATAATAGGATCTTCTATAAACCCTTCAAAATAGACTAAATTACAAGCGGCATCTTAATTACTCAGCATTATCAACAGTATCTACGTAGCTTGCTGTCAATTCAAAGGGAAAGGCGTATCCGAATAGTTTTGGCATGCGTCTCGTAATGCACCCGATTATGTCCCATATTACCTATACTAATATTATAAAGCTGAAGAGTTTGTTTGTTTGAACGCGGTCTTTCACTGTTGGATAGCCCATATATCGAGGTAGGCTATAGGCTATATAACATCACGCTACGACCAATAGGAGCGGAACAGCAATGAGAAATGTTGCAAAAGCGGGGAAAATTTACGCAGACGAAGTTGCGCGGGACAGCTAGTGTAATATAAGTAGGTAGACTGCCAGTATACGGCACCGAGACGTGGTCCCTTACTGTGGCCTGATGAAGAAACTCAAAGTCGCTCAACGTGCTATGGAAAGAGCTCGGAGTTTATCTGCTCGACAGAATCCGTAATTTTATTAGAGGATGTTCGCAGGACGCCTCCCCTCCTTTTCCTGTCATACCACACCGGTCTAGTGTTAAAATTCCCTAAAATAAGTGTTTCGGTTGAGTCTGGGCGGGAGGTAATAGCCCCTGTTGGCCAACCCCCCTTGGATCCGCGCTTGCATATATCTCACTATGTATTTCTAAAAGTATTAGAAGGTATGCTGGGTTATTCTCTATGTTTTTCTTGTTTTCGCAGCAAGCCCGCGGGAACTAGCGCATGCGCGGTGCGCTCAAAGATGTCCGTCGCTTCGAAGTGCAGTTCTCTATTTACCATTAAGACAAGATTTTTACAGTTCGCACAGGCTTGCTGCGAATACGAAAAAAAAGATAGTGAATAAGGACTTTGTTGTCTGGTTGTTATATTACAAACTCATCATACTTTAGGATTGATGAAATTTACGTTATTAATTTGAATCTTCACGCTTCCGAATATGAATGAATCAGCAGGATAGTTTAGTATTCAAAGTGCCCGAGTGTTATTTGGTAATGATATTCATTCTGACTACTAACGCATCACGCGGTTACCATTGCGATGGTCAGTTGTATGAGGACAAACATTTGCATTTATAACTGTATGTATTATATACGCATACGTATAAATGTTTGCGATTTTCTCTAAAGTACAGCGGGTCAATTCACGTATTTAAAGCAGTGCAGTTGCATTTCAGTTGCAGTTAAGTTTCGATTAAAACGGCCATTTTCTTATTCTTGTAACTTTGCGCACCGTACTAGAATGTCGTTATTGCGCTCTCGAGACGCATACTTGACACAAGCGTATTTGAGATTGATCCCAAAGTTACAATAAAACAAAAATGGCCGTTTTAATCGAAACTTAACTGCAACTGCACTGCTTTAAATACGTGAATTGACCCGCTGGTCCGATTTGGACGTAGTTCGCTATTCTGCTACATATTTTTCTGAGAAGGTTGTAGTGTATAAAATCAGTCCTAGATTTTAAAGGCTCCTTACACACAATGCCGGCGGCCTGGTCAGCGGTTATACTAACATTGTATACTTTTGTTATTGATTCCAAACTTGTTAAGTTTATTTATGTATTGGGGTTTCTGTATAAAAGTAATTACATATTGAGTTCATTAATATTATTTACGCTTGTATACGTCCAATACCGGTCCGGCGTAAAGGTCACCGCTGACCGCAAAGCCCCGGCACCGCCCCAGCACCGCCTCGCCGCGCGTTGTCCACTCGTTGACAATGCGGGCCACGGGTGAACGCGTGGTTCACGAATTTTCCGGTAGTCTGTCAGCGATTGGCACTATAGTCCTCACGATCGAAGTATATACTAAAGAAAACTTTACGTTGACAATGCATAAACAAGCCATCGGAAATTCGAGCATTTTTACTAAATTAATATGAAATAATTTCTAAACCCCTACTAATTATGGTTAAAGCCATTTACTTCCTCATAAAACCACAATATTCGTTTATCTGAGCAAATACAGTACAACTTAAGTTTAACATTACATAACAAGTGCCGGAGTGGTATTTTATTTGAGTTATTAAGCATATGTGGCTTTGATTATGCACTTTTTATCGATTGGCGGCGCGGTGCCTTTGTCTCGTATGTGCTTGTAATGTTTCATCCGGTGATTTTTGACCGCCTCCCTTCCCCTAGTAAGATATCGTGAGATTTAGCCTAATCCTCAGCTACCTAGTTCAATAGTTACATTACAAAAATAAATATTTCTAGGTGGGGCACTCCATACATGTAACAGAAGCAGGTTTTTTTTATCAGCAAACATCTAAGTGTGGCACATTAATCGATAGGTCTTTTAAAAACATTTTAAAGTTTCTAAGATTTTTTTTTATTAAGAGAATATTTTCGGAAATAATCACTCCGAAAGTTGCAGAAATAGTGTACGTATGACAAAAAAAAATTACATAGCTCTTCGTCTCCGTCTTTGAGTTATCGCTGAAAAAGTGTGCTTCTCGACAAAACGATGTAAGTCCCATAAAGATACGCTCTTTTTCTTGTGCACTTTTTCAGATCGTATTATTAATATCTAGTGCATTTCTTTGTAGTAACAGCTAGCGTAATCGTACACTCAGCATGTCGGACCATGTTCTAGTCCAGTTTTTTTTTTCACATTTTACAATCAATAAAAAAACTAAATACCTACAAATGCCAACACATTGAAATTGTCTCCTGCACTCTTGATTTTCTGTGGCACTAATCACTCGACCGGAGCGCGCGGCCATTTCGGGCCCGCAATGCAGAGGTGATGTAGTGAGAGTTAATCTATACAAATCCATACAAAGAATACTAACCGCTCGAAGCGAGGCGTTGCGGTCAGCGATGACCCTAAGAATGTCCGGTCGCATAAACAAGTGAATGGGCGAGTGTAGACGCTACCGGACAATCTCCGTCCGATGTCCGGCAAAAATACAACAGGCTTTTTACTCGAAAGAATCATTATTAAAATATATATATTACGGGTCTTAATCGCGTGAATAATTTAAGGTAAATACCTTGTTTATTGCCCGACGTTTCGACCGTATTGCAACGGCCGTGGTCACGGGAAGACTCAAATGGAAACCAATGGAAATTTCCTTAAGTAACACGGCCACAATCGAATGCCAAATACATGTGACATTGTCATAATTTGTCGTCCTATAGCATTTTCCCGGAACTATCCTCCAATATCGACTGGCCTGTTGTTCTAGTGGTTAGTGACCCTGACTGCTAAACCAGAGGTCGATGGTTCTATTCTCACCCAGGATAAATCTTTGTGTGATAGACATGATTGTTTATACAATGTCTGGGTGTAATTCGACTGGCCTTTTGGTCTAGTGGTTAGTGACACTGACTGCTAAGCCAGAGGTCGTGGGTTCGATCCCCACCCAGGATAAAATTTTGTATGATGTTATTTATCTATAAAATGTTTGTATTTAGAAATATATAAGTATGTTTATCAGTTGTCAGGTTTCCATAGTACAAGCTCTGCTTAGTTTGGGATCAGGTGGCGTAGTGTGAGTTGTCCCAAGATATTATTATTATAAATTATATAGGTAGGTATTTTTATGTACAGTCCGTCAAAAATATGGTCCATCACCCTACGGTTGAAATTCATTTGTACGTCATAAACTGCAAAGTTGATTTTCCCTTGCAATAATATACTGTCAGTTACTAATTTCAACCTTAAAGCTATTTTTGTTACAAAGGAAGCTTTGTCAAAACTGGTAGACCACTTTTTTACCGAATGTGCCTATTAATTAGAATCCACATGAAGTAAAATATATAGGTAAGTAAACTAGCTTTCGCACACGGTTTACGATAAAAATCTATGTCCTTTCTTGGGACTCAAACTATCTCTATAAAAAAAAACATTTAAATTGGTTCAACAGTTTAAGCGCGAGAACGTAAACGCGGCTGTAAACAATGGTCAGCTCGTTGGCCAATGTGTACAGTCCCAACATGTGAACACAGTCGCCAAGATCCTTTGATGTGTGCACGAAATTCGACTCTATTCGGTTGGCCAGCGTCTGTGAATACAAGAAATAAGCACAAATTGGTAGGCTTCATAAAACTCATAACTCATTCATGGGACTCGGTGTTAAATTTTTCAATAAAATTCCAGTCAGCATATCGAGTCTACCAGTAAATAAAAAGAACGTAGTCAAGAGACATCTTATACAAAGAGCTTACTATTCAATCGATGATTATTTAACTGATAAAGATACATGGATGTAGTTCGTTGCTCCCTATTAATGTATTTTGTTGTATAGTTTATTGCATTTTACTAGGTGAATATTGTTGTCACAGTTTGATAATGTTACTTAGGTACTAGTTAAGAAAACGATTTACTTTTGTAAGTAAAGATTCTGCGTGATAAATTACGGCCATTCTTTTCTTTCTTTTGAAAAACATGTATACTTATTCATTAAGTAACAGTAAATTGGCCAATATTTAAGGACATAAAGTTTTTACATCGTAAGTGGATGCTTCTACTATGTTGTGCCCAGTGAGGCTGATGTATCCAATCTTGTGTACTCTTCTAATATTATTGACCTCTTTTTTGCATCAGTCCTCTAATATGGTGTATAATATAATGGTGGCAGCACCTTACCTGCATATACATTTTGTAAACAGAAAAACATTGTAAACATTGGCAATTTGAAAAGAGTGGCCACGAGTTTTTACTGCCTGTTCTTTTGTCTGGCTTTACCTATTGTTTGCGAACAGGCATTACATGTAAATGTAGAATCGACTTTTCACAAGCGTAGTATTTTGCTTACTAAGTGAATAAATCATTTTTATTATTATTTTATTATTAACTACTATTTTACATGCTCTTTGCCAACTACCAACATACCGCTAAGTTAAGTAGATATCTACGCCTTGACCCAACGTGCTGGACAAACAGAGTTACTTTTACATTAATAATATTAGTTTTGGCTACATATTTATCAGCAAATCAATATTTTGGATAATTCCCAAGTATGTTAAGGCGGAATCATTGCTCATCTCATTTTATGATTTGTCAAAACGACAAGCAGAAATGTGTATGGAATAATAACCTATGACGTCATAAGCTCCCATTGACGTTTAGACCAGGACTGCGCCATAATGTCACAAAATTGACCACTCTCTAGAAAGAGCCAACTCTTCTTTGTGGACAATACCTGTCAAAGAGAGAGCCGCACGAGTTTTTTCTCTCTATATGTTCGTAAACTTTCGCTATTTGTACACGCTATAATTTTATACACGGGTCTTAATCGCGTAAATATTTTATTTTAAGGCTAAATACCTTTGTTTATTGCCCGACGTTTCGACCGTATTGCAGCGGCCGTGGTCGTTTTATCTCTCTTTCACGCTTTGCAGTCAACATTTACTTTTTAATTAAAAGAGATGGCGTGATCCAGGTCAATACGTCAATATAAGTTTGTATCGTCAAATCATTACTTTTAGTATTCCCTTTCATACTTTTAAATTTAGAAAAAAGTTAAATTGTATAAGAACATTTATTCTCAGAGCATATTACCCCTACCACAGGCTATCCTGTAGCCTATCTGGGAGAACAGTACTCAACCACATCACTATTGTAGTTTTTAAAATAGTACCATAAGCCTAACATAATTATGAACATTGTGTAAACCTACAATCTCATTTAAGTACCTAAATAAATATTTATTATTATATATTTATTATTACGATCTACTATTACCTGATTAGTATAAAATAATTTACTTTTATTGTAGTCAACTACCCAATTTAAAACCTCTACGGTCCATCACGTCGTCTCTTCTATTGGTAAATGTTTATAATAATGCCTTTAATTAGTCCTCACGTAGTATTGTATAATGAAACTCAGGTTATTCCGTGCGTTGCTGTCTTTTGCATGCCAAAATAATGTAGGTACCTACTGGTGTATGGATATATTAAATTTGTGTGTCCGTTGTTTGTATGTGAGGATTCCGTGACTCAATGGTGATCGAGCAGATGGTTAGGAACATAATGTTACCACTGTTGAACATAATGTTACCATAAATAGGTGACTGTTTTGAAAAATGTAACATCCCTCGGAGAGGCAATCGGTCTTGGTTCTAATCTATATTTAATCTAGTATAACAATTTTGGTAAATATAAATAATGTATATTAATGTGGATTGATTTAATTTATGTTGTTGTTGAATGTTAAAATGACATGTATTATTATTATTGTGTTATTCTAGTCTTTTCTTTATTGTATTGCAAATGACATGTATCATTTATAATTTATAACTTACTTTCATTTTTTTAAATTTGTGTTTATTAGGTATAAAGTTGTAGGTAATATATTCAAATACAATGTAATATTGTTCCTTAATAAATGAAATGAAATGAAATCTCTTTCCAGTTTTTTTTTCTTTTTTTAGAAAAGACGACTCCCGCTGTAGGGTACAAGCCCTGTGTTGCAGGGCACTTTACAAACATACAAGTCACTGACACAAAGAACACCCAGACTCGGAACAACAATTTGTGGATAACACAAAGTGGTGTCGCGTGTAGGAATCGAAGCCACGACCTCTTGCGTAGCAGTCGGACTCACTCCCACCGCGCCACAGAGGCATTCAAAGTCATCCCATCGACTATCAGAGTGAGGGAATAGAGAGTGCACTTGTGTCTGCACATACACTTGTTCACTCCCTATGATTTTGGTTACGGCTGCCAATCTCAACACACACTACCCAACTATGCTGAAAATATACACAGGTCAGTCAATATTATTGTTTATAGGATATCTTGCGAATCGGTCAGGGGTTATTTACATACCGTATAAGGGAAGCGTATCTATACTAATATTATAAAGCTGAAGAGTTTGTTTGTTTGTTTGAACGCGATAATCTCTGGAACTCCTGGTCCGAATTGTAAAAAGTTGTCGTTTTTGTTGGGTAGCCCATTTATTGAGGAAGGCTATTTAACATCACGCTACGACCAATAGGAGCGGAGCAGCAATGAGAAATGTTGAAAAAACGGGGAAAATTGACGCATACGAAGTATGCTAGCAGTTAACTAATGAAGAAAACTACTCCACCCTACCATAGACTTAACCTAAATACCAAAAACAAGTAATTTAATTACGCCAACCTCGTACATTTATGTAATCAAAGACTAAAAGTTTTTTTTTTTTTTCTAATAAAGACTAGTGCAGTCATCACACGTACCTATCGATATTGACCTAGACGAGTTTCGAATCACAAACGTTGTGACCCCGAAGTATAAAATGTACAAACGGCAAATTTACGGTAAATAAGTAATGAAAATTCTATACGAGTGTGAATTTAAGCATTTCTACTATTTATTAGTGTTTATTTTAAAAAAGTTTCGCGCCATTTTACGAATCCAATGTCACGGGGTACTTTGTAAGCATACAATAAAACTAACAAACTCGAACTAGGTACTTATAATTCGCTACAACATAACATGACGATTTCTGAATTCCTTTTTAGTAAATGTTTTTTCCTTTTGAGATACGGAACCCTAAAATAAGTTGGGAGGGGTTAACAGCTAGCAGCTGTAAAATCTTCAATATCGTGATAATTCACTTCTGATTTATTCGCTGTTGCTTGTTTGTATTTTTTGCCTACTGATAATATTAATGTAATTGTAGTTATGTAGTCTGTGCCCAAATCGCAACAAAATAAACTTTTTCTTTTCTTTTCTTTTTTTTTCTGTATGGGAATCGAACATTATGGTGGTAGGTCTAAGTCGTAGGCCGTCTTATTACCACGACTGTACCAGTTATTTTACAAATACAATAATTGCATTTTTTGAAAGATAGAAAAATTTTAATCCAGACTCAGGAATCGAACCCGAGACTTCCGTAGCCAAACCGGGGCCAGAAGCGAACCACCTATCTGGACTATGTTACTAGATATCAAATTCTTCTATCTCTTAATGCTTACGGGTTAGGCCCCCGTAGCGACATCTAGTCGGTAGTTAAAGAACCAGTTGTGTGTACCAGTTATTCTTATGTGAAATAGTAATGTTAACACATCACTGTGTTTCGGTTGAAGGGAACTGTAGCAAGTGTAATTACTGGGCATATGAGACTAATAAAGTAACGTTACAAATGAGAAGTGGTGTGGTGAGTCTGTTCTTTGCTAAACAAAGATTTGAGTGGCTCTGATACTGTTATGTGCTAGCGTGACGTTTACCATCAGGCGGACGACCTGCTCGTCTCTTCATTTAGTGGTAAAAAAACCTCTTGTATAAATCTTCATATAAATCACACTTAATATTATAAAGGCGAAATTTTGTGAGTATGTGAGTGTGTATGTTTATTACTTCTTTACGTCTAAACGGCTGGAGCGATTTTAATAAAATTTGGTATGAAGTTAGCTGACACCCTGGATTAACACAAAGGCTAATAAGCCGCGGGTAACACTGCGGGGCACAGCTAGTAATTCAATGTGAAAGTAACTCTGTCTGTCTGTTACGCTTTCACGCTCAAACAGCTAAACCCATTTATATGAACTTTGGTATGAAGATAGTTTGAGTCCCGGGGAAGGACATAGGATAGTTTTTATCGCGATAACCAACATCCACGTGGGCAGAGCCGCGAGTTGAAGCTAGTTTACTATAACTTTTGTTTTAAGACACTTCCCGCAGTAGGGTACGAGCCCTGTGTCGCTTTCGACTTCGCTGTGCGACTTTACAAACATACAAGTCACAGACACAAAGTATACTCTGATTCGGAACAACAGTTTGTGAATCACACAAAATGATGTCCCGTATGGGAACCGAACCCTCGTCGCACAGCAGTTGCACACATTCCCACCGCGCCAGTTTATAATTCTAAAACATTTTTTTAATAATAAGCTTTAAGGAGATTCTAAGAAAAAAAAAAAAGTATATTTATGACGGGATGATCAATAAATAAAAGACTTTTACATAATTAAATAGGCTTTGTTCTTACAATTATTTCTTCTTCATAGTAAGTACCTACTTATTAAATATACTTAAATTAAATATTTATAAGGTTTAATAAATTAATTTTCATATATTTTAAAGAGTTTTTTAGGAAAACCCTTAACAAATTTGGATAATTAAATATATAATTAATTATATTCAAATACACTTCCAGACACCTATACGTATTACATTTTGGTACAACAACATTTTTCCGTTTTCGAGATTCATAAATTTGAAAAATTAATGTCCCAAAAGGACCCAACATCAGCTGTGATACCACTTCTTTATACATTATTACTATCATTTTTCAGAAATAAAAAAATAAGATAAAAAAATAAAGGTGGCTTGATACAAGTGTCCGGAAGTTTATTTTATTTTTTCATTTCATTTGAAAATAAAGTACAATTCAATCGTAATTTTAACAATAAATACGCAAAATACATTTTGTAGTTACACATTTTTGAAATTCAGTCTATAAAAATATATTTATAATTATTAATGAATAAAACAAAATAACATTGTAATCTATCTATCTAAAATCAAAAAATCATTCACTCACGCTATAGATGAATACAAAAAAACGATAAAAAAGTTAAAACCTAAAAAACATATACATAGATAGTTTATGGTAACAGTTCATTGGCCAATAGTCATTTACATAACAAATGTTTACTTAACAAACTATGAAAACAAAATAATATTATCAAAAATATATATTATTTTGTTTTATCATCATCATCAAAAATATTCCCTAAACTTTACATTTCACCAACAAATTCTTTCACAAATTTTAATTGATAACATGACATTTGTCAGTTTTTTTTTAATAATATTTCTGAACCAACTAAAAACAATGTTGAATGTGCCTTTTAAAAATATAATAAATAATGCATTAATAAAATGAAAATTTGCCAAGTATTACTTGTGAAATGAAAAATTGGTGAAAAGTTTTGTGCGTAACGTAACTTTCTTTGACTTTTGAGAATTCAACCCCTAAGAGCAACTTGTAGGTACCGGCACAAGACTTGCAAGGCAGAACTGCAAAGTGCAGAGATGCAAGGGTTATGCCGCCAAAATTCGTACGATTTTTTTTAGTGACATGTCAAATGCTACTAATAACTGTATTTAACGAAGTTTTATAGTCGATTTTTAGATTTATTAGAGTATTAACGAAACTTAACCGCCTGAAATATTTTAAGGTACAAACTCGCGAGAAAGTTAAAAATCGATTTTTAGATCCCTCGTTGTTTTGGCATTGAAGAGCTCTTTCAGTACGTTTTCTCTTCATTTTCCTTCACAGACTTTTGACTTTAGAAGTATAGCTGAAAACATTCGACGAAAAATAAATACAAATAATAAAATCAATGACTGACTTACAATAACTTACTCAGTAAATGATAATTTCAAATGGTTTTTTAAAATCGAAATGTAATTAAATGGTATTTATTTTAAATATTCGGTCGGCAAGAAAAACATTATTAAGTGTAATTTTGACAGTATAATTAATAGTTTGTTTTAATCGGCCGTAAACACAAACCACTAGCAGTAAAATAAATGAAATTATTTTGCAAAGAAAGGAATTGATTTTCAAACGACTTATGTGAATTACAAACCATCCCACTTAAAAGTTAGAAATAAAAAACTTTTTTCAAAATGATTTTCCGACTTCAAAAATAAATATACCAGGCAACAAATAGTATAGAACAACAAAAAACAATTAAATATTTTAAAGTTGATGTCATGAAATATTAGTTTTATTTGGCACCAACTTCAAAATCTTTAACTTTATTAATTATTTTTTTTGATGAATGTTTTTATATCTATATAAAAAAACTTTCTTCAAAATTGCTTGATAAAAATCTGAAATATTTTGATGCTCTTTTATTACCTATACCACAGATAATATGACCAATTAGGTAAGTTATTTACAAAATTTATTTCAAATAACACAGTTTATTTTAACTAGATTATCTACATTAAGCCAATAATTTAAAAAAAATAGTTTATAATAAGCGACTCCGCTCATCTATTTTACAGTCTACATTTTTGTCTGTTAATCAAATTATTTAATTAATCTTCCATCTCCATATCAAATTTCATCTAAATCGGTAATTTTAGCAGACAGTTATTAGTGACTAGCCGTCCCGTGCAACTTCGTCTGCGTAAATTTTTCCTCGTTTTTGCAACATTTCTCATTGCTGCTCTGCTCCTATTAGTCGTAGCGTGTGCATGTTATATAGCCTATAGCCTTCCTCGATAAATGGGCTATCCAACAGTGAAATATTTTTTTAATTCGGATCAATAGTTACCGAGTTCAAACAAACAAACTCTTCAGCTTTATAATATTAGTATAGATTATGAATGAGTATTACATTATCATGAGTATTACTTACGATTCTGTTCTTTTGTGTCACCGGGTACCTAACAAATAATTGTCAGGATTATTTTTTGTATACAAAAGACGCAAATATTGGGAATATTTTTTTTCCTGGGAATTGTCCGTATGTATAAATCCGTCGTTTCAGTGCAGTTTTCTTCTTTGAAAACATATGCCCCAAGTATTTCAGAGCAAAATAGGACTGTAACTGAACAACATTGAAGTATTAATATCATAATTTGTTCTATAAAAAATAAATAAAAAATAAAACTCAAAAAAATTATCCATGTCCGCCTATGGCTCGTAAGTGTTGTTTGTTACTGTGCTATTGTGCTCTCGTTGGCACGTCGGCATGCCGACGTGCGAAAGTGATGTCCCGTGTGGGAATCGAACCCACGATCTCTTGCGGACACACTCCTGCGATGCCACAGAGGCAGTCAACTGTCACAAACAGAGAATTATCAAGGCTATGTTGTCGGGGATTTTTGTGCTGAGTTGGTTTTAATACAACAACTTTGGTAGGTACGTTAATAATTTTTACAACAAATACCGATATTTTTTGTCATTTTAATTGATATCAACACGAAGGCATTAGTAAAATCGTCAAATTATGATCTGCCGTCTTATTAAAAAAACCCTAGAATTATAAAATACATTAAATTTAAAATACTTTCGTCTCATATCGGATGTATTATTTACAATTCGAATTTATTTAGGAGTAGTTTCAATAATAGGGTACTTTATAGTGAGACTGAGGCATGGTCTTATTACTTTAATTGAATATTACTAGAATATTACTCGACCCGAGTATGATATTTACCTGTTTTCGTGATCTTGATAATCCAATTCAAGGTTTTTATACCTACTTATTAACATTTCGCCGTATGGATCGCTGAAATAATAAAAGTAAAGATTAACTATATTATAATAACAAAGTGATAACCTTATCTTTGGTGATAACTATAACTTATAAACTTACGCGTTGCATTATAAATACAATTTGACACGGGAACAAACGCGTGTAACCCGGTCGAAACGTCAAGCATAAGGTAAATACTTTACTTAAGTTAAATGCGTCTATTCCCGTGTTAAATTGTATTTATAAAGTGGTAACTAATTGATTCAGTTGTCATATACCGAAAATCCATTTTAAATTGATGTTTTCAGTTCGTAGTCTTGTCTAGACTGTGGTGATGTTGCTGTCATTTGTGTTAGTATTGTAGGTGCGCAGGCTCAGGACCAAACCGTGAAAGCTTAGTCCCATATGGGAATCGAACCCGCAACCTTTAGCCGAGCAGTCGTATACACGGCCACTGCACGAGACAATCTATGACGAAGGTATAGTGTCCGACCGAAACTAATAGTTTTACGGCTGAAATTAAAACTAAGTCGAAACCCGTTTTTAGGCCGAAACCAAAACCGAAACTTCGGTGGAACACTAATGACGTAACATCCGAAGTTACCATAATGAAATGTAGGCAAAGGACAGTATAAATTATAATTTTTTGTCTCGCACTATATGGGACTACGGTTTTGTATGCTCGAAGCATTTGCTATGATGTCACCTTGTG
Source organism: Herminia tarsipennalis (assembly GCA_945859575.2). Lineage (NCBI taxonomy): Eukaryota > Metazoa > Arthropoda > Insecta > Lepidoptera > Erebidae > Herminia > Herminia tarsipennalis. Next base: position 12,661,830 of record OX243857.2, read on the forward strand.
TGAATATGCATGCCAATGATAAAACATCTCATGGTCGATGAATAATCGTGCAAAAATAACTTTTGGAGTTTATTTTAGAAGAAAAGAGTTTGAAATAATTTCGACATTACAATATGTCAAGGCTTCAAGCTATCTCTTAACCTACTTTCATCAAAATCAGTCTAGGTTTTTAGGTGTGAAATGGTAATAAACACACAAACTTTCATATTATTTTGTAATAGTACATTGTTATTTAATTATGGTGACTAGAAAACAAGCTACGCAACGGAATTTAAACTATACGTCAAAAAAAAAATCGCTTATTTCTAAAAAAATGGGTTAATTAAACAACCTGCAAAATACTCACTGAGCCACATTAGCGACATAGGGTTCAGGTGCCTGAAAAAAAAAACTAATAAAGTAAGGTTATTTCTTTACTTCACTAGTGTGACGTAACATCAAAAATCCAGCCTTTATAAAATGCTTGCATTTTTTGGCGCTCCCGGGAGTAGAGCTTTATAAAGTATCAATTGCAAATTTATTCAATTGTCTATTCGTCTCCTCACTTAAATTTGGCACTGTGCTAAATCACTCTCAAACAAATTTTGATACAGGGTCCTTATTCACTATGGTTTTTTCGGTTTCGCGGATGGCCGCGCGAACTATCGCATGCGCGTGCGCTCAATGATGTCCGCGCCCATGCGCGATGCATTTCTAAACGCAGCTCTCTATTTACCATTATGACAAGATTTTGACAGTTAGAAGCGCGGGCTTGTCAAACGAAAAAAAAAAATATAATAGGGACCCAGTGCTTCATTAGCTACGCCTCTATATTAGATACACACTCAGTAGGTAACTGATTGATTATACAAGGTTATTTTTGGTATAGTGCAAAGCTCTGACACCCCAACAAGATTTTTACTTCAAGAAATCATATAAAAAAAAGAAAATGGAAATATTGAAAACTTGCAGAGTTATAAGCCATTCAAGTTGTCTTGTGTTCTTCGCGCTATTTTGCTCATTGCGTCCCGTAGTACGTAATCCATGGTCATAATTGAAAAATAAGTGATGATCACATTTCACATCACATTGTAAACAGGATTTGAATTAATTAATGATTGATTAATTCATTAATTGATAAATAGAACATGGTCCAATAACTATCCCAATGGATTGTGTTACTGATTCTGAGCAAACTACTTTCGGGTTTGCACTATATCAAGAATAACGTTGTATATTCTCGTACAGCTCAAACGGTTCAACAGGGCTCAATCCGCAACAAATTGGATTGTTTGACAAACAGATAGTTATTATGACTGCCTCTGTGGCGCGGTGGGAGTGTGTCCGACTGCTACGCAAGTCGTGGGTTCGATTCTCACATAGGACACCACTTTGTGTGATCCACAATTTGTTGTTCCGAGGCTGGGTGTAATTTGTGTCCGTGACTTGTATGTTTGTAAAGGCCCCCGCGACAGTAGGCATCATAACTAGACTAACCACGGCTTTTTAAAATTCAACCACTATGCACATTTTTTACGGCCTTAAAAAAGGTTTAGCATCTAAATTGTGTTTTTTTTATTGCTTATATAATTTAATGCTTATATTCTACTAACATAGTTTTTAAGATATTTCTAACAAAATTATAGACTAATGTGGTCTGAAATAAATTATTTATTATCATTATATTATTATTTAGTTTGACAAATACCGACCATTTATGTAGATAAAACAATATCAACTAACAATTGTAAGTGTAGTGAGTGCGTATTGATGTCACTCATATTGAAAGAAATAAATAATAAAGAAAGAGTACGCTATTAATATTTATCAATAGTATTGTTTCATTACGAATCTTTAGACGCATCGTAGATAGGTACTAATTCACAATACACATTGTTTATATATACAACGTTATTCTTGTGTAAACCTGAAAGTAGTTTGCACAGAATCAGTAACACATTCCAATGGGGTAGATTTTAAACCATGTTATATTTTCCAATTAATTAATTAATCGATCTTTGATTATAATTCGAACAGTCCAAAGCCTATTCACAGTGACATAGGGGATGTAATGATTAATTGCATATCTACTATGCCATGCAGTGTGAACGACTCTACAAAAAACAGAAGACAATTCTAATCCATACTAATATTATAAATGTGAAAGCAACTCTGTCTGTCTGTCTGTCTGTCTGTTACGCTTCCACGCTTTAACAGCTAAACCGATTAAGATGAAATTTGGTATGAAGATAGTTTGAGTCCCGGAGAAGGACATAGGATAGTTTTTATCGCGATAATCGACCTCAACAAGGGTGTAGCCGCGGGCGAAAGCTAGTTTTCAGTATATTCATTTTATTTTTTTGATACAATTTCTTATAGTAAAAATCTTGTTGGGGTGTCTGAGCTATGCATTAGGGGATTGGCACACTACCACACACGCATTGTGGGAGTGTAGATCTATCTCTATTAGAATAACAATAAAACGTGAGAGAGCGTGAGTTCTCCGCATGTAGGCACATGATTTCCCGCATGTAGCCGCGTGATCTGCAACACCACGCGTGAATGCGTTGCTGATCACGATAAATTTTCTTGTTATTCTGATAGAGAGAGAGAGAGAGAGATCTGTACTCCTGCAAACACGCGCGTGGCTTCGTCGCCACACACCCCGTAGCGTTGTGGATGGCAGTGTGTCAAGGGTCTTTTACGAAAACTAACGTTACGTAAACATATACATTATTTAACCGCCGCGTAAACGGTAGACTCTAGTTATCTTTACTAAAATTATTATAAAGCGGAAGAGTTTATTTGTTTGTTTATACGCGATGGTCCGAATTGAAAAGTTATTTTACTGTTGGTTAGACCATTTATCGAGGAAGTTTATAGGCTATATAACATCACGGTACGACCAATAGGAGCTGAGCAGCAATGAAAAATGTTGCAAAAACGGGGAAAACTTCCGCAGATGAAATTGCGCGGGTCAGCTAGTATCCTGATAAAATCCGGACTTCCAAGTAAAAAGTTAAAGTTGATTATCTTTAAAACTACTAAACATATTTTTATCAAACAAAGCTAATAACCATCCAGATTAAACAAGCTTTCTTATAAATAAAACCGCATCCAAATACGTTCATCGTTTTACGCGCGACGATGCAACAGACAGACATACAGATATACTTATGAAATCATGGGCGTCCCCAGAGGGGACTTGGGTATGGCGGTTTTACCGTTTGGGTACGGAACCAAAAACAAGATAAAGATGATAATTTTGTACCTCAAGACTTGTAATTTCATTGTCAGTATTGACAAACATTTCAGATAAAATTTGCGACACGTGATCTTCTCTGTCCGCAAAATCTTCTGGACTTTCCAAATTCCTCTTCAATCTCTGCAGAATCCCGCTTTCACTTCGCCAATTCTGAAACAAGGTAGAAAGAAGAGAGAAATCATTTATTTCGACAAACAACGGTCGGAGGTTCGATCCTCACATTGTTGTTCCGAGTTTGTGCGTACTTTGTGTCCGTGATTCGTTGTTTATAAAGTCCCCTCGACACAGGTTAGTTTCTTTAGACCTTGTAGGGTACAAGACCCTACCTACTAGTTAATGCTGGAGAGTGGATAGGTCGTATTTTTATACAATTTTTCTTAGTGCTTGATTGTACGTCAAAAATTTGATGTTTGTAAGGATTTAGCTTATGCCTGACGCTGGTTTTAAATTAGATCCACTGTTTTGGCCATAAAAGTATATCAAAGTTATGACTACTAATTCTAATAAACAGCAGACGATTCAGTAAATAAGTACAAACGTTTTAGTGATTAAATGCAAATAATAAATGGATTATATTGACCCGGGAGACAATAAATTAAAAATTGAGTAAAATATTTTGGCTTATTTTACTAGTGGCATCGAGAAAATGACCTCTATTTCATCCCCTTAATAACCCTTAAGGGGATGAAATAGAGGTCATTTTCTTCCAAAAATACGTGTTTTATTTATTTACAACCGCTCTACAAAGCCTAAAGATAAGTAGTAATTAAGTACTCAAGGCTATGACTGACTACGTACGTGAAGCGGCGAATGCCTTAGATCACCTAAAGGTTTGCTCTGCACAAAGCTCATCCAGACTATTGCGACCACCAGCGAAAACCACTGAAAAACACCAGTAAAAGTTAAAAACAAAATTATTGGATCATGAAGCACCAAAAACAGGTTTCCGATTCAACATCCGACTCAATTGAGAGGTCGCGTTTAGAATTCCATTCATTATACTACTGACCCACACTTGCTTTAACCCTACTTGCCTGGGAGTATCTTAAAAAAGAAATAATGGCTTGGCTGTCAGAGTAGCAGGCACTAATACAAGGGGGCAACAGGGTCATTCCTGCCCCCAAGACTTGACTGAATGACCTTTATGGAGAATTTGAGAATTTTGACAGTGTTTAGGCAGGCAATTGCTCCTCCCTCAGTGGTGGTGGATATGGTGTACCGGTGTTTAATCAAATGCCCCCTCCCCCTGCCATACGAGCGACTCACATGACCGGTTGAGTCAAATGTTACACACTTAGTATGGGTGAGCCAGTATCTAGCTGAGGGTATCGATCAGAATATGCCTGGTAGTTGAACACCCTTCACTCGGTAATGGAAGTGGCTCCTAAAACTTGCTACACCGCTGTGCAATGATATTCGGAAGTGGTACCCTTTTTCCTCTCCCCTCTCAAGTTGCAGCAGTTACGCCTAGAACAGCAAATAGCTCCTGTAAGTGGTCTATCCGGCTATAGACCGACGATTTTATTGTATGACCATGCTTGGAGTTTCTTTAAAAAAAGAACTAAAGTCGCCGACACAGCTCGCTGGTGAAGCACGATGAAGTGGCAATGGGCTGGCCAAATCTACCGAAAGACCGATGGCCGCTGGAGCAATCCTTACCTTTCCTTAAAATTAGGTACCAGCCAGATGGACCGACGACCAAAAGAAGGTTGCTAAGATGGGCTGGAAACAAAATACGGAGGACCGCGTGTCGTTGTGTAAATTAAAGAGGCTTGTATCCAGCCGTGAACCAATACAGATCAATGATGATGATCATGGCAATATTTTACCAAATTGACACTGACATAGAAGTTTGGTCAATTGTCTAAATTTTAATGTGCCGCTTGTTAAGCGCTTTTAACCTATCTTCACCTTTTTATTTAAAACATAATTGTCTGCCTACATTTAAAAAAATATACAGGCAGATCATCAAAAAAATATAGGTATTTTTAATAACAAATCGCTCACCATTGCAACGGCTGGCTTCAATGGATGCACACGGAACAGTAAGAAGTGATTAATACAATCGATTGTAGGTAAATGTTTTGTTAAATCACTATAGAATACAGACTGTTTATAAATATCATTGAATTAGGCTGAAGCCGGACTGACAGACAATGCGATTATTTTGCTTTCGTGTTTCTGTATTCACATATTACTACGGGAGAATCAAATTTCTTATCAACTATTACTTATAATAATAATATCTTAGGACAACTCACACAACGCTATCTGATCCCAAACTAAGCAGAGCTTGTACTATGGAAACCAGATAACTGATAAACATACTTATTAAATATATAAGTGTTATTAATTTTATATTTTTATATTTGTAAATACATACATATTATAGATAAATACTAAATAACACCCAGATAGAGACTTTGTGTGATGAGTACGATGGTTTATTCTGTATAAACCATCGTACTCATCACACAAAGTTTTATCCTGGGTGGGGATCGAACCCACGACCTCTTGCGTAGCAGTCGGCCACACTCCCACCGCGCCACAGAGGTAGTCAATAAATAACTAATATTGTTATTGTCAGTCAAACCATATAAAATACTAAATTAACTAGAGATATTGACGTGATACTGTCTTATAAATCAATGACCGGTACACGTACGACCAATTGCTTAAAAAAAGTCACCCTATTGGTGGTCGCTGCAATCGCCTTTCGCTATTGCTTAACAGCGAAAGGCAATTGCAGCGACATGACATGCGTTTATCGCGGTTAAAACTATCCTATCTTTATCCAAATCATACTATGCATATCAAAAATATATCAAACTATTTCCATACCAAATTTTATTTGAACCAGTTCAACAGTTAAAGCGTGTAAAAGTAACAGACAGAGTTACTTTCACATTTTTGGATTTAATAGTAGCGCTATAGAGATCCAAGATTTTATTTGGGGGGGGGGCAAATAAGGCTAATAGCACCTTCACCTTGAAAAACCGTGCTTACGGGGTAGAGGGGGAAGTGCATTTCGTTTCACCGGACACCGACCAAGTGTGAGCACACGCACAACAGGAGGGGGCGGGGGGTTCCGATACCGCCAATTTACTACAATACAACAAATTCGGTACACAAAACAACCGTCTGGAAGGGGGCACGTGCCCCTTTGCCCCCTGTATCCAACTATGACTATAGACATAGCGACTTTGCGTTTAGTCGCAAATTACATACAAAACTTTTTGCATGACGTTTTTCATTGTGAAGTCGATTGATATTATAATTTGGCAGCTTGATATACCTAACCACTTCATACTACAATTAAAATGGGGTAACGCCATTTTTAATTAGTGTTTTCAGTTTAGTTGTCACACTTTATTTTCGCACTAAGGGTAGTAAGTAAGGGCCTGGGTCGAACTCAAAGATACTAGACTCTCTATTTAGCTATAAGACATAAGATTTTGACAAAAAAAATGAATGTGAATAAGGACTCTGATCTAGTGGGTGGGGGGCAAGTCCTTGCCCGAGCCCCGGGGCGTCACGTTTAAGCCAAATGCATGTTCAAGTGGTACAAACTGGTGTTTAATCGCATCGGCCGCGCGCGTCAGTCGCTTGCCGTAAGCCGCGCGCGACTCGCGATCGGCCGCGATGCACGGAAATGAACCTTTACAGCCCTATCTCATCACAGACTAGCCAACTAGGAGATATTATAGTGCACAAGTGTATGCGTAAGCACAAGTGCACTCTCTATTCCCGAGACATTGGGCGCAGGACCGCGGTTTAACGTGCTTGTGTTTTGTTGTTTGTTCTTTGGAGAAGTACATTGAAGAAGCTAATAGTAATAAATAATAATCCGGTTTCCTTGCTGTAGTTCAGGGGGTGCACCTAGATAGAACCACGCGTGTGAATTGTCCTAAAATATGATATACAGGGTGTAACAGAAAGGTGTGGTCAAATTTCAGCAGCGGATAGGGTATGTTACCAGTATTGCACCTACCAAGATAACATAGCTGGTTGCATTATTATTACATAGTTGAAGCATATTCTTTTTCTCAAAATTCAGTAGTGAAAGGCGTATGGCATAAGAATTATACCTCCTCTGGTACAAAATTCGATTGGATTTTTATGGCATAGAACTTTTTAAGTCATCGTGTTTTTTTTAAGTCATAGTTTGAATATGACCACACCTTTCTGTTACATCCTGTTTAATATAGTAAATATTATTATTATTATTATTACTGACTGCCTCTGTGGCGCGGTGGAAGTGTATCCGACTGCTACACAAGAGGTCGTGGGTTCGATCCCCACCCAAGATAAAACTTTGTGTGATGAGCACGATGGTTTATTCTGTGTCTGAGTGTTATTTAGCTATAAAATGTATGTATTTAGAAATATATAAGTATGTTTATCAGTTGCCTGGTTTCCATTATACGAGCTCTGCTTAGTTTGGGATTAGATTGCGTTGTGTGAGCTGTCCCAAGATATTATTATTATTATTAAACACAAAAATATAAGAAGTTTTCACAACTTTATGAAAGAAACCTAAAAATTGTTTATAACTTCTTGATGTTTTGTGAATTGTATGAGTTTAAATACTATTGTTGATTTACTCTCACGCGCATCGATTGATTTTGAATGTTTATTTTTTTGCTGACATGATGTTTATTCTTATTATCGTAAACATCGTAAGTACCAATATTCTTTGATAGGTTAAATACTTAGGTGTAGCTCAAGATTAGTTTGATAAAACTATTATTCTTATTTTTTTTTTGTTTCAGCCCATAAGATATTGTGTCCCACTGCTGGGCACGGGTCTCTCTAGTAGAACCGACTTAATATAGATCCTGGGGCACTTGGCGAGCTGGTTAGCTATCGCAGTAAGGCTTTAAATTGCGCAGAGAACGCTGCTGCCCGTCCGAGACGTGATATTTTTTAATCGCCTTGGCGACAGGCGCGTCAAAAGTTTGTTTAGGGGGGGGGGCAACTTTTCATTATTCGCGAGTGTGGCGAGACGACCCGGCCAGTGTGGCCGCGCCGACGGCTACATCCTCGAGGGCAAAGAGCTCGAGTTCCACTTAAAGTGTAATGTAGAAATATTTTTTTAACTTCTGGCTATATATTTCTAGCAATTGTGTATATCTTTATTGATATTTTATTGAAAATATCTACGTTTAAGATTAAATTTATTGATCATGACCTAACCTTGTCAGACGAAGATAATATACTTTTATCTTAAATACGGTGTTTTCTTTATAATATACCCCGGTCGCGCTACGATTTTAGCGGCCAGTTACCCTCGCGGGCGTCCCCAGAACACACTAGCAAGGTTTCACAATGGCTTCGAAACGCATAGACAAACATTATTTTTTATTTATAAAAAAGAAAAAAAAAAGAAAGAAATGAAAAATAATTGTTTTTACACGTACATGTAGTACGTGTAAAAACAAATAGCTACTAAATTAATTACAATTTGACAACATTATGTAAAGTTTAAGCCGAAAAATAGGAGCTAGTTCAGCATATGCCAGGCAAGATGCCTGACGCTGGTTTTCAACTAGCCCCTTTTTATAAATATGCCAATAGTATAAATAGATAAACAATATAATAAATTACAGAAAAGATAAATAAAATAATAATTTATAGTAAAAATAAATAAAAATAATATATGCCATATTGATAATAATACATAAATAATACCTTTTAAACTGCTACTTTAACAGGACTATACTATTATTATACACCCGTCTTCGTCCGCTTTAAGTGTTTTTTTAAAAGTGCCCACGACTTCCAGTGATTTAATTGGCGGTGGGAGATTATATAAACAGGTTCATTTTTAATATGCTAATAACCTCCCGCTCGTGGCTTATTTTTATAACACTAAATAACAAAATTTGTAATATCAGTTTTGGAAAATATTTAATAAATTAACCCTTAATAACCTACCATTTGTTTTTAGAGTTATGACCTTAACCACCTACAGAGTGTTTTACGGGAGTAAAATTATTGTTTATTGTGAAGTTTAGGCCATAAACCTAACAAGGATCGTAAACATCGATTTTCCTCCGGGGTCGCCCAGATCACAACCATTTCCCACACGGTAAATGGTTAGGTTAAGTTGTCCCTTAAAGGGATAGGGGGGGAAATCGTACACCCCCCCCCCCACATCACATTTCTTAATTATTATGTTTTTTTGGATATTAATCATTTATAGAGTATTATAGCTATACTTTGAAACTTAGCATGTTTAATAAATACTGTATTGACATCATAACCTGAGAATATGACCTTTTTAGCACCATCCAGACTCTATAGGGGATAGAAATATATAGGGGTACAAAAATACGACGAAATGCTTCGAGAAAAGGTAGGTAGTGCCCTGCGCAGTCTCGTCTTGGCAGGGGCAGACTGCGCAGGGGCACTGCCGTGCCCGCTGATCTAACCTATTAACACGAACGTAGCCGCAGGCCAAATCTAGTGATCAATAAAATAGTTACAAAACATTATTAGTAATTATTGTTAATATACCTACTTACAGATAAACAATTAATATTATTTGTAAGAGATACAGATAACGCCACTTTCTGTTTTCCTCACATTAGTAATAAACAGGAAAATACTTAATATTGTTTGTTATAACTTTATAAGATACTAGCCGTTTCCTACGGTTCTGCCCATGTCTTTTATCATACCTATTTGACCCCCATTTGCCTCACCTATGGATATTTTTCTAGCTTTTATAAATGTACCGGTACCGGACTAAAGGTTCATTTCCGAGCATCGCGGCCGATCGACCTTTAGGGGGGCGCGCGTCTAGGCTGTCACCCCGAGCCTTGGCCAAAGGGACGTGGTGGCCCGAGGGGGCACAGCAGTGACGAAGTCACGTAATTTAATATTACGTGACTTCGTCAAACTCTTGAGCCCCAAATATTTTCGGTCAAAATAATTACTTACGACACGTCAAGAAATTTCCTTTAAAATACATAAACATGAACAGCAAAGCAAACAAGCAGCTCAATGTTACTGTAATTGCAGGAACACTAATTATTACTCAGCTCTAGTTGCCCCTAGATTAACAATACGGCCGTAAGTGATTAACGAATTTTAATAATTGTAGTGAACAGCATGTTGTAAGGTATCTACCTATTATTAAAAATATTGGAGAGAAATGAAAAAAAAAAACATCAAACACAATAAATAAAACAAATTATATTTTTAAGTATCAAACTTTTTCATATCATATACTGCAATTAACTATCCGGGTCGGAATATTTAGCAATATCACTGCCAGCGAAATACCGGAATTTAATATCATTTTACTATCTCACTATCATATTCGGGAAACAGACGGCTCATTTAATATTATTGTCGATAGTTTTTTCCCTAATGCCTCCGTTTTTAGTTTACACATACCGTAATTTGGCTCCAAATAATACAATTTACTATTATCGGCATCATAATATATTATATTATTGAGCCTATCAAATACAGATTTTAAAGGATCGCCACTGCCAAAAGCACCAATATCTATTAATCTGCCTGTATTGTAATCAATTTTATACAAAACTCTAGTTTCTCTTTGTACAAAATACGCATTATCATATATATCAGTAGATAAAGAATATATTATATTCGAAAATACAGTAGCTTTTTTATCACCTTTTCTAAGTTTGTACACTGTAAAGTTAGCCACGAAATATATATCATCATTTTTATCAACAATGAAATCATCAATTTCAAAGTCTTTTAACGCTGCAATACTTTTCGTTTGTTTCTTTTCGTAAGTATAAAGTCCTTTAGTCAAAATAACAGTGTAATATAAGTAATTTTTATATTGCAATTGCCATATAGTTTTATCATTAAGTCCATATAAAGTAGTGATATTCTTTAATGGACTATATTTGTAGACGCCGGTTTCTCCACCGAAGTACACATCTCTTGTTCTTTGGTCTACAGTTCTTGCAAAAGAAAATTTCATATCTGGCACTTTCAAAAACCGTATATCGTCCAAATCGAAAGCCACTGTATGGTCTTTTTGGTCTTCGTAATGGAAGTAGAGGACATTTTCTTTTCTTTCAACTGCTAATTGTCCTAAAATAGGATGATCTTGGAATATTTGAGAGCGGCTATAGCAGGTGCCGTCGAAACAAGCGTGGCATACTTCTCTTCGTGACGACACAGTTGTGAGGACAGAGAGGCATAATATCAGCAAATAATTCTTCATTTTCTCCTGTAATTAAAAATAAAACTAAATGTAATTTTTATGTTTAGGTATATAGATGTATGTTTTTTTATAAAAAGCTACCTCCTAGTAGGGTACAAGCCCTGTATTGCGAGGACTTTACAAACATACAATTCAGGGACACAATGTACCTAGTATAAAATGGTCTGTAAAGTCGGTTTTCGGACGATAATTTTAAGTGATAACGTCACGTCATAAGAAAACATTGATGACATTGTAATAAACAACCACGCCTGTGACAGTTTTAGTTCCAATTTTATTGCATGTCGCTGCAATCGCTATTCGCTGATAAGCTGATAACTTTAGTTTCAATTCTATCGCATGTCGCTACAATCGCCATTCGCTGATAGGCTGATAACTTTAGTTCCAATTCTATCGCATGTCGCTGCAATTGCCATTTGCTGATTCGCTGATACTATTAGCCTATCAGCAGGCGGACCGTTTCTGGTGCGTGCAGCCGGTCATCGATTTCTAAGACGTTATCACGTCAAAAAGTAGTTACGTCAAAATAACGTAGTAAGTCGTAGAAAAGTAAGTTAAAGTGGTGTCCCGTATAGAAATCGAGCCCACAACCCCTTGCGTAGCAGTTGTACACACTCTCATCGAGCCACCGAGGAAAGTTCGGCAACTATTTGTCAATCACGTCTACACTAATAAAGAGGTAGCTATTATAAGTTTGAAGGTAACTATTTAATTATAATTATGAAAATATATATTACGGGTCTTAATCGCGTGAAAATTTCAGGTAAAATACCTCGTATATTGCCCGGCGTTTCGACCGTATAGCAACGGCCGTGGTCACGGGTAGAGTCTTCTCGTGACCACGGTCGTTGCAATACGGTCGAAACGTCGGGCAATAAACGCGAAAGTTTATCAACATTTATTTAATTATAAGTTAGTAGGTACTTCCGACATTTCCTGTAAACACCAAATATAATCTTCGAAATTCCAATTTTGGTGAATGTATCTACCAGTGGCGGAAGGCCCTTAGAACACCATTCCTTTCGGTTTCCCTTTGAATTGTAGTTACTTAATATTTTACGTATAAGGAACCGTGTCCATCAAGATAGATATATGGTGCCGGGTTACCTTAGATTTTTTTTAACCCTTCGTTACTGGTATCTACTCTTTGAAGTACCTACAAAGTATTTTATTTTTCTCTTTGGTATTTCCTATATACTGTAGGAATTTCTGAATTCAAATGAAACAGAAAAAAACAATACACTGTTTATTTAATCAAAATCAAACTCAAAGTCAATCAACCTCAAAATTGGTAATTCCGCGAATTTTATGATATTCACATAATTTATGCCGTTTGATATCTTAATACTATGTTTATAAACATTCATTTTGCCGCGATAACATTACAGGGAATTATCAAAACATATTTTGATGGCGTTACTACGCTTCATTTTACATCAGACTGATACGTAACGTTATGTTACTTAGGTAGGTATGAAAAGTTTTACCAAAACAAAAACACAAAGGTACTACATTTTCTGGAAACTACATTTCAAATTTGTTAAAATGTGTGACCACATTAGATATATTTCGGGACTTAATCGCGTGAATTATTTAAACCTTTTATTTACCCGACGTTTCGGTCGAATTGCATCAATCGTGGTCACGGGTCGATTGATGGCAGCAACAAAGGTTCGTATTTTTAAATAATTCACGCGATTAAGTCCCGAAATATATCTAATATGTATAAAAATCGCGAAAGTTTAAAAACAATAATGTGTGACCACAGATTTGTTTCGTAGCTTAGGTGGTCTAAGCGAAGATGCTGGATCTAGACACGGACTATCAGCGCCCTGAACGCCATGTTCAAGGGGCGTATTCACTGAACAAATCCATTAATAGATTTGTTTCTACGCTTTGTTCCAATCTAATTCATCAATGGATCTGTTTCCACTTTTTGTTTCACTCTAATCCATCGATGAATTTATTTCTACTTTTTGTTCTACTTTAATCCATTAATGGATTTGATTACGTCCTAATCCAATAAACTATTTATTTAATAGCAAATGCACTTCTTTTTCAAACAAATGAAAAATTGGTGAAAACAAATTATCATCGGTAAAAACAACATCGAATATGGAAACCTATACAATTCTGAACCATAGAAAGGAGTGGAAAATAATAGATACAGAAATGGATCAGAGTAGAATTAAAAAAGGAGTGGAAAATAATAGATACAGAAATGGACCAGAATAGAATTAAAAAAGGAGTGGAAAATAATAAATACAGAAATGGATCAGAGTAGAATTAAAAAAGGAGTGGAAAATAATAGATACAGAAATGGACCAGAGTAGAATTAAAAAAGGAGTGGAAAATAAACCATTGCGGTGGGTTACAGTGGAACCAAAAGTGGAAATAGATCCATTACCTAGTGGATTTGTCTAGTTGAATTGAGCATTCAAGGGGGCGCTATACGTCAATGGGTACCAACCAATTTTCTTTTTTAATCTGTTACCATTTTAAAAATTAAACATCCTAAACAACTAAGAGAAAAAATAATAAAATCTTACTTACCTAAACAAACTTATAAGTATATAAAAATATTTTTCACTGTCCAGAAACTCACTACGTACTATTTTCTCAAAAAACTCCAAATTTAGTAACCATCCACCTCTATGTGGTTTTTTTTCGTAGAAATCACAGTCAACGAACTAGGTAGCTACAAGTTTTAATTCTCCGATGTTCTAATTACGAATGATAAAATTAAATATGTCTGTCTCCATCACTGGCATTATCAGAGTTGTAAAATACATAATTAAACTATGTATTTATATTATATTAGTTCAATTTATGTAATGAGGTCTCGGAATTATCATATCGATTGCCGGCGAATTCTCTAGATATATAATATCAAATGGTTGAACTTTTGACTTGTAGATTCAAGTGTCAACGTTCTTAGATTAAACGAAACGATAAAAACTAATTGCAGTCCTCGACCTCATACACACTTGGCGCCAACGTCGGTGCCAACGTCACCTCGTCCAACGTGTGGATCTAGAATAACGTTCGTCCAAATGTTGGTGCCAATGCTATTTCTAGATCCACACCTTCGAGCGACGAACCTGTGGAGCTAGCTTAAGAAGGTATAGCTATTTTCATCATAAGCACCCAAGCAAATGGATAGACTTGGATGCATTTTTGTTTTTAATTAAAAAAGCTAGTTTTAAAGATTATCATAGGCGAGAAATAACGCTTCGTTCTGTTTAGGACACCCACCTTTTTGCTTACCAACTTGACTTTACAAATGACTTCCAAACTAGATTTTGCTGAAGATTTCGGCGCCAAGGATCCAATACTCTCTGAAACTCGGAGTGTAACTCCTTGGAACTGTGGCACAAGGACAAATGGGTCTTTCTTCGCAGTGAAAGTCCATCACCAATAGAGATCTATTAAAAGTAACCCGTAGTGAAAAAACAGATTAAGTAATAGTACTACGTCAAGTTGACCTTTGGCGACCATTTGTCTATAACTAGGTTGTAATAATTTGATTACAAATTAATTCAGGGGTCGTTCATCGTATTGTTTCTTCAGACGCAACTTCGTCTACGTAAATTTTCCCCCTTTTTTGCAACATTTTTCATTGCTGCTTCGCTCCTATTGGTCGTAGCGTGATATAGCCTTCCTCTATAAATGGGCTCTCTAACAGTAAAATATTTTTTCAATTCGAACCAGTAGTTCCTAATATTATCGCGTTCAAACAAACAAACAAACTTTTCAGCTTTATAATATTAGTATTGATAGATACGCACTAGCTTCGCTCGATGTTTTCCCTTTGGCGCAGAATGTACAAAACCCAAAATGAGCACGGCATTCTATTTTACCTGACTGCGTCAGAAGGAGTGTGTATGTTTGTCCACTTTTCGCTCTACAGGCCAAATGGGCCGTAGAGTGTGTTTTAAGTCGAGCTTTGTGTTTTTTAATAATTTAGGTACCTACGTGTTTAGAGAATAGAAACAAGTGACCTGACAGATTTTATACAATAATTTTATTGCATTAGAAAGAAAAACCCGGACAAGAACATCTCGGACCATGCTCAGTGTAGGATTCCGCAGCGGTTACTACAAAGAAATGTACTATCAAAAAAAAATGATCTGAAAAAGTGCTCCAACAAAAGAGCGTATCTTCATGGAACTTACGTCCTTTTGTTGAGAAGCGCAGTTTTTCGGCATTATTTCAAAGACCATGTTGAAAATAATTTAGTTGAGAGTATTTATCATTTGTGTTTTTTATATTTTTTGACCTTACAGTTCAAAAGATAAAGGTTAAAATTGTGTCCCCCCAGACACAAGTTTTGTAACTTTCGGTGCGATTATTTCCGAAAATATTCATTTAGTCAAAACAGTCTCTTAGAAAGAAACCTTCAAATGTTTTTAGACCTTAAGAAAAATCAGCTTCTGTTACATGTATAGAGTGCATCCCTAAAAGTATTTATTTTTGTTATTTAAGTATCGAAATGAGTGCCGGCTAAGTTAAGCACTTTCTGAGTAAAATGTCTGTGACATACGGACAGACTGACAGACAGACAGACGAAACTATAAGGGCCGTTTTTTGCCATTTACAACCCTATATATTGAAGAGATGAGGATATCCAATTGACAATGTAGGCCACTAAGATGACCACTACGTCCCCTGAACATAATAACTAAATTGCAACAATCGTAATTGCCTCCCCAACTCATGAATTTTCAAGTTTTTGCCATACATTTGGTCCGCGGTGACGGGCAAAACTAATCACAGCTTGGCTGTTGTTGGGTTAAAGTGCCCCCCCCCCCCCTCTAAACATGATCCTGGATCCGCGCCTGATCGATTACCATAATGTTAATTCGAATATTAAGCCGCTTGTAAGGCCACCCTGGCGCTTCCACATTTCTAATATCTATACTAATATACTAATATTATAAAGCGGAAGAGTTTGTTTATTTGTTCGTTTGTTTAAACGCGCTAATCTCAGGAACTACTGGTCCGATTTGAAATATTTTTTATTTGTAGATAGCCCATTTATCGAGGAAGGCTATAGGCTATATAACATCGCGCTACGACTAATAGGAGCAGAGCAGCGACGAGAAATGTTGCAAAAACGATGAAAATTTACGCATACGAAGTTGCGCGGGACAGCTAGTCTATTTATAAAAATCACAAAAATTTAAAAACACGTTGGCTAATTTCTCTTCCATCCCACTTCCTTTCAATTAAATTGGCTGCACAGGGGGTGATAAGGAGCAGAATCAACTTAATAAGTTTATCAGAAATTATAAGTGCTCACGTACCTACCTATTTACTTTTTACTATCAAAGGTCAGAGTGCCCACCAATCTTGTCACTAGCCGCATTCTAGGTGTAGGTATACTATTGTGGTGTTCTAATAACTCACACTCACCTAATCTGTGACCCTAAATTATCATTCATAGCTATAAGTTCTGATTGTATTTATTGTCTGTGGTCGACGCGCACCACTACAGGTGGATCAACGTAACTAGGCCGGACTGAAGTAGGCGACAAGTGGTTGCGCAGATGCATTTTTTGGAAGTAAATGGTGACAGGAAGCGGGGGGCGGGGGCGGTAACTAAACCAAGAGAATTAGAGATGCGATAACGCATTACATTGTCATAATTAGTATTACTAACTCATGTTTTTTTGTGATTATTTTCGTAACGAAATTGTTTTTTAAAGTTTCTTTAGTATTTACTGTAACTGTTCTAAATTTAAACTTTTATGAACTCATTTAAGTATATTATAGTGTTTTTATATTGTTGAATTCAAATGTTGTTAGTATTTTTAATCGATTAAATATATTTAGTCGTCTTCGTAAGTAATTTTAGAGTCACATCTCTATGACATGCGCGAAAGTGATAAAAACCTAACTTCAATCCGGTCAAGTTACGTTGATCGTACTGTAGCAGAGTTTGGAAATCCTAAAGGAGCGCGCGCGACCCCGTCACTAATTAGCACTCGCACGAAAAAACAACAAGTGTGAAACAACGAGTTATTGTATCGTTTCTTGCTTAAGATTCACAACTTGGACGAATTAATTGTAGGAGATAATCTCGAACTGTAACCACTCTGTACTGTTATTGTGTGAAAGTGCTAAACAAAATTATAAACTGTTCAAACATCGGACTGCGTTTCACTTCGATCACATGGCGCTTTGACGACATCCCTGGTCCTACACTATTATTATCGTAGTTGAAACGTCCTCCCCTCCCTGAAATATATAGCCCTCTCCGATAGGCCCGATCTTTTGGTTTTCCGAAGAGATGCCGGTTCTCTTTGCGTCTTTTATAGAACTTTCTATGGGGAGTGTTCTGACGAATTATTCGGATTAATTCCACCACCTGAATTTCGACACTGTACAACGCGACAAACTTCCAAATATCAACCTCACCATCTCGACACTTGGCAATGCACCACAGTGCGTTTTAAATGTCATTTTCTGCCACGCATAACCATCTTGTGGAAATTCAGAATATGTGGAATCAACTGCCGCCAGCTGTTACCTACTTTTTCCTTAAAGGCCGGCAACGCATCTGCTTTGGCTCTGGTGTAGCAGATGTCCATGGGCAGTGGTACTTACCTTGTTCGTTTGCCCCATAAAACGAAAAAAACGAGGAAGTGCATATCGTGCCACACACAATGTAGGGTTCCGTAGTCTCCCATATAATGCGGCTCAAGAAGTGGGTTTTTTGTTTTTATTTCATACTAGCTGTGCCCCGCGGTGATACCCGCGGTTTATTAGCCTGTGTGTTAATCTAGGGTGTCAGCTAACTCCATACCAAATTTTATTAAAATCGCTCCAGCCGTTTAGACGTGAAGAAGTAACAAACATACACACTCACATACTCACAAACTTTCACCTTTATAATATTAGTGTGACTACTAACAACTTTATATACTCGTAAGTATGGGATCAATGGGATCTGTACGAAAATTTTGTAACTTCTCTTTTTGGTCTGCTGCTACTCATTAAGTTGTAAAGCCTACTTAGCTGTGATAGTTTACCTTTTAATCTCAGTATATACCGTGAATTTTGTTCACATACCCAACATCAACCGTTTAGCTGGCAGGGGACATTTCCCTCCCTATTCCTTAATCTAAAAATGTTCTTCACAACCCCTTCTTTTTAAAATACCTATCTAATGATACCCCTACATGATGGAATAGATGAGACAAAAAAATAACAATATATAATAATAAAAAAAATCACATCCTCACCTTACCTACATATAGATGAGATACCCTAAAAAAATGTTTTTCAGGATTTTATTCTTACACGTCGTCGGCATAAGTAATATGTGTATCCATACAAAATAACAGCCTTATAGTACTAACAGTCTCTGAGCTAAGCTACGGACAGACGGACGGACATGGCGAAACTATAAGGGTTCCGTTTTGCCATTTTGGCTACGGAACCCTAAAAACTGAGTACGATTTGACTGCTTCTACCTTGATTTACTGTAGCTTATCTAGGCTTACCTATATTTATCTAGGAGGGAGCCTCCCCAAAACAAAGACACACGATACGACCTCCCTCGTGTGCTACGGCGTTTCCTTGGTGAAGTTTTTTCTTAGTACCTACTAGTAGTAGTGACTCCCTACCCCGGACCTGTACTGGTCCCCTCTCCTCCCAAATAATAATATCTTCCTGAGAGCGATTACGCTCGCAAGTTCTGTTCATAAATGGAGACAAATTTTGAAGAGATCGCAGCGCAGGATCGACCACGGCTTTACGTTCTTTCTGAGACGCGGTGGCATAGGCGGAGTTAGGTGGGAGTAGGTTAAATTTCTTTGCCCATTTGCATCTTGTGCCCCCCCCCCCCCCCCATCCTCAAAATAAAATCCTGGATTGGAGTGTGACTTTTCTCGAAAACGTCACACATCTATGAGCATCAGTATATCAGTGGTAATGTTGCCTAACCTCACAGATATCTTGATATGCTTCGTCCCAAGTTCACCACCGAGTCACGGACCTCTCAGATTTAACTAATTACGAACCTACGATAACCTCCAATATTTATTTTAATGTTAATATTTTTTCTATATAACTAATAGAAACTATAATACCGGAATAACAATGATAAAATACTAACATTTATCAGCATGAGGTTATTGTAAGTCATTATAAGAACGACAACGTGTAAGTTGTAAGTTGAACAACATTTTGCAAGAATCTGTCTAGAAGAAGATCGTCTGTATAATAATTTTCAATACCTATTCAAAATTCTTTATTCACTTGGGATGTAAAACAACACTTGTGATACGTCAGGATTCTACTTGTACATGTAATGCCAAGTTTGCAAACAATATTATTTAACTGCCTCTGTGGCGCGGTAGGTGTATCCGACTGATACGCAAGAGGTCGTGGGTTCGATCCCCACCCAGGATAAAACTTTGTTGATGAGCACGATGGTTTATTGTGTCTGGGTGTAATTTATCTAAGCATATTTATCAGTTGTCTGGTTTCCATAGTACAAGCTCTGCTTAGTTTGGGATCAGATAGCGTTGTGTGAGTTGTCCCAAGATATTATTATTATAGGTAAAGCCTGAAAGAACCTAGCAATAAAAACTCTCGGCCACTCTTTTCAAATTGCCAATTTTACAATGTTGGAATGTTTATAAACTTGATACGGGGGTAAGGTGCTGCCAATAATATACTATACACCATGTTAAAGGATTGATGCAAATTATATTATTAAAAAGTTGGAACATGAGATAAACTTAAAGCAGCCTTAGTGGGTACAACATAGTAGGAGCATCTTCTTACAACAAAGGTAAAAATATCAGTGTTTACCCGTGGTCCCGGCGTGTCGACCCATTACCGGGTCCATGGGTAATTTTAATTACCCGTGGTCCCATGGCATTAGGGATAGCTGCCTGTACTTCTGATTGTATCGATAGAAAATTATACACACTGGGTCAAGCATAAACTTGAAGTTAAATAAAAATCCATATAACAGCATACCTAACTAATAGGTACGTTAAAAGAGATCGCATATTACAAAGACAATTAAATTTTTCCTGTTTATATTGTCATTACTAGTAGGATCTAAGTAGGATCTCTATTAATTTTTCCTCTTTCGTAATTTTGACATAATCATTTATGGTTACGGATTGAAATCTTGAAATTGATTGAATATTTTAACTGAATTTAAATTAATTTGCTGAACATGGAAAATAACGTAAAAATAATTAAAAGAAAGAAGGGTAGTGTTTTACTATTCAAAAATCATCAGTATTACAAGCATACTGTTTATAAAAATGAATCGTCTCTGTGGAACTGTTCTTTGAAAAGGAAAAATCAGTGCAAAGGATCTTTAACGATTAATAAAGTAGGTATTGTTTAATTTTTTTTAAATGCTGGCTGTCGTCAAATTAGTAAAATTTAATATTTATCATTTGCTTCAACGTTGGCACTGTATTGTTACAGGAACAGATTGTAATAAAAAACATATCTCATACGTGTCCGGATATTATATCGAATGAACTGACTGAATGTCTAGACAGCTTAAAATCGGAGGCGCAAAGAACTGACCGACCTGTTACACAATTATAATATAATTGTGTAACCAGCTCTCTTTCGCTTCTACATATTATGTAGAAGCGAAAGAGAGCTGGTTGGATAAGGGGAACAATATATTGATTCCCTTTCCTGAATTCAACAGTGTCAAGCATTGTCTTTATACCGCGCGGAATGAATATGCTGGAGTTAATAAAATGA
The DNA here is from genome assembly GCA_945859575.2 of Herminia tarsipennalis. Classification (NCBI taxonomy): domain Eukaryota; kingdom Metazoa; phylum Arthropoda; class Insecta; order Lepidoptera; family Erebidae; genus Herminia; species Herminia tarsipennalis. The sequence goes on from OX243857.2 coordinate 12,683,039, forward strand.
ATTTTAAAACATTTCATGAAGTGCAGGTTCCATTACAACACCGAAATTTGGTTTTGGCAGAATATTATTATGAAGACACAACAATTTTGATATTCTGTATGGAAGAAGACAAAGCTAAAATTGAGCAAACAAAGGAAATATTTGGTGACGCAACATTCAATTGTAGCCCCCCTCCATTCCTTAAATTTTTTACTATTCACGCTGAATTAGGCAGTACTGCTAGTACAACTCATACAAAACCAATAATTTACGCTTTACTAAGCGATAAGAAAACCGAAACCTATACAGCCCTTTTCTATATATTAAAATCCCAGTTTCCAAATTGGGAACCATTAAAATATCACTGCGATTTTGAAATTGCTGCTATAAATTCTATATATAAGGTTTTTCCCCACATAGAGATTAAAGGGTGCTATTATCACTGGCAGCAAGCTATGTGGAGAATGGGCAAAAAGATATTCGGCATAAAAAAAAGTAAACCTCAAGCCAGAGTTGTGTCACTGTGCTCAGTATTACCATTATTACCAAGTGAACGGCTTTTGGAGGGGTGGGAGTATATTAAATCACAGTGCAACACCAAAAATATTAAAATTCAGAAATTTTTAAATTACTTGCAACGTGTTTGGCTGAAGAACGATATTCTTAAAACTCTCAGTGCCTTCGGAGAAAGGCACCGAACCAATAACGTGACCGAGTCCTGGCATAGCAAAATTAAATTGAAAAAAAAATTCACGAATATTATGCGTCTCCTGAACGTTTTGATCAAATTATCAAAAATTAAAACGCATACCCCTGTCAGAACCAGAACAAAAATAGCAATTGAAAATGATGAATTCATAACCGATACACTGATGAAATTAGTTACTGGTGAAATATCGGTTGGATACGCACTAGAAATGTTAAGATAGTTTAGAGTCATTAGTTATCATTATCAGTGTATTTGGTTATTAATTCTTCATATTAATATCAATATTTTGTTTTATTACATACCCAATGTTTTTGTTCCTAAGAATGGGAATTTATTTTAATTAGTAAACTCTTTGTATGTAACTGATACAGCAGTGTTCATATTCTATCGATGTTTTAATTTTCATCGATATATTCAGAATTCCGGAAACAATCCTTAATGGAACCACGGGTAATTAAAATTACCCATGGACCCGGTAATGGGTCGACACGCCGGGACCACGGGTAAACACTGAAAAATATATGTGCTTAAATATTGGCTAAAGTACTGGTAACGAATGATTAAATATAAAATATTATAGAATGGCCTTTATTCGGATATATACAGTTGAGTTATTGGCGAAAAACTGCGCTTCTAAAAACGACGTCAGTGCAATGAAGATTCGCTATTTTCCTGGTGCACTTTATCAGGTCGTATTTTTTCATAAGTAGAGCATTTCTTTGTAGAAACAGTTGCGGAACCCTACACGGAGCAGTTCGACATTTTTTTTGTAGGTACTAATAATTTGTAGTTTTGATCAACCTTTTTATGAACTCGTCCAAATAATTATCATTTGGAGTTAAACCGGGATCTTCTGGTTTCTAAACTTCTGATTTTCCACCTGAACTATTATAACACTAGCTGTGCCCCGCGGTGTTACCCGCACTTTATTAGCCTATGTGTTAATCCAGGGTGTCAGCTAACTCCATACCAAATTTTATTAAAATCGGTCCAGCCGTTTAGACATGAAGAAGTAACAAACATACACACACACATACTCACAAACTTTCGCCTTTATAATATTAGTGTGATTATATAGATTGCGGCGAAATTTACCTTCGTATTCTAAGTATCTTACGGTCACGTGATACTGGCGCGAGTTACCATTTTATACCCATACCAAAAAATTGCACGACGCCGCTAAAGAACTTTTCACTTCATAAATAAGACCCCACCCCTAAATCGTTTTACCATCGTAGGGTTTTTTTTTAAAGACATCTAGTAATGTGGGATTGAGTCCCACATTAGGTAATCCTGTTAACCCCTCCAGCTAAGCTCAAAGGCTTGTGTTAGAAGCGGGTTCACGTATCATCGTAGGTAGCCATAAAAAGTGATAATTACTATTGAACAAATCTGACTCCCAAAACCATCAAATGAATCCGATTTGCGGTTACCTAGCTGGTAATATTGTAAAAGCTTAAAAATGGACATGTCGACCTGTTGCAGGAATATCAACCTAATGAAAAGGCAATAAAGATGAATTTTATTTACACGTTAAGTCCTTGTTCTTAGAGACGAATAGAACTATTATTAGAACTTTCACAATAAAACAAATATATTTGTTGATAAACATTTTATTATAAAACCTTGAGCATATAGAATATATGATAATGTGGCAGAATAAGAACAATTTTTACAATGTTTAATATCAAGACAATCACCATTTTATATCACCTTCAAGTATTGCAACAGTCTTTTAAACATTGGAAGTAGCTATTAATAATAATAAATACCTATTAGAGAATACTAAATACCAATTTATGGCAAATTTAGTCTTTTATTTCAAACAAACACACACAATTCGCCTCAACAACGCTTTTATTAGCTAGACCAGTAGCTTCTATACTAACTGAATGTTTCCTAATCCTAACTGTACCAGTAAGTGTAGAAACATTCAGTTATCGTGTCAATTAGGATTTATAGATACAGCAATTAAAATAGATTGACAGACAGAACACAATCAGTTGAACAAAAAGAAATTCGTTACAAAGCAAATTAGTGACAGGTACTGTCACCAACTATCATGGCAGATACCTCCGGACAATTAATATACCTACAATATTCCACTTCCACGAAGTGAAACTTCGGCACGAGTTTCACCGACACACGAAGCATTCTCAGGACATTTTTAATATAATTTAATATCTACTGAACTGTCCTGAGAATGCTTTGTTAAAAACACGTGTCGTATTTTCACTTCGTGGATGCAGAATATTGCCTAAATACATGACAGTTAGTGACAGTAGCTGTCACTAATTTACTTCGTTGCAACTAAGGATGTTCAGTCAGTCAATCTGTTTTGATTGTATTTGAGGGTATTCTTTCGCTTCTTTAATAGTTTTGATTCATAGATAGAGGTTGAATTGTGAGGGTGAGGGTGTCCTCCATAATAATTTAATTATTTTTGAAGTGTGTGTGTGTTTCATTTGTTAAAAAATTGTTATTAAAATTAAATTCTAGTTTAGTCATTGGTTCAAATTAAAAGAAGCGAGAAACAATTATCAATCATTCTACCTCGCTATATAAAATACAAATTATATTGTGATTAATTAAATAATTACAGTACGATCAACGTATCTTGGCCGGACTGAAGTAAGTCGCAACAGGCTGCGCAGATGCGCTTTTTAGGGACAAAACTGCGGCGTGCGCGGGCGGTAACTAAGCTAGAGATGAGGGTGCACATATTTGTTGTGCACTTTTTCATGTACGTTATTACTCGATTATCGATTACTTTCATAATTAATTATATTCGTATCACTCTTTTATATTTAATTAGTAATGGTATAAAAAGTAGCTTAAATTGATTTAGTGTCTTTAATTTATTGCTATACTATAGATTATCAAACATAGTATCATATGGTACTTTTTTATTGTGGTTCTTTACAAACATAAATAAATACCTATTACAACACAAAAAATACGCATCTTTCTAAGAAATACATATTTGAAATATAAGCCGATATAGAAATTACCCATTTTATCTACAAAATTCCATACAAAAATGGCTGTTACCCCGCGTCTGTCACGCAGAGTACGTTGGCTTCATTTTATTAAAATAGTTGTGTATTTAAATAAATATACACATTTTACTTTGTATTTATCGAAAGATAAATATCTTAGGCTTTTATATTCAAAAGAATGTTAGTACTTTACGATTTAATTTGAATATGACCAAAATAAAATGAACAAACAATTTTACCTTTAATTTTTAATCGATTTAAATAGAACAATTGTTTCATAAATGAAGTTTACTTTCGAAGCGAATAGAAAAGGCGCATCTCTAGCGATGATGCACGCTATCGCTCTCTCAGTTACTCGTCGGCTCTCATTGGTTGTTCGCGTTGCTCTCTTTCTCTCCGTATAGTCGGTTACAAAGTTGTTATTATTTTCGTTACTAATTCTTGATCAGTTTATTAATGTTTTTGTTTGCTGTTATTGTTTGTTCTTTTTGAACAATTTTAAACATGCCGAGAAGGAATACCGTCCTTCGTCGACAGGCACGGAAAATTATATTTAACGTTGCTCAATTTATGAAGAAGGAAAAGGATGAAGGTGTCACAGATATAAACGCCGTACAGCGCAGAGTAGCTAAGGCTACCGGGACATCCGAGAGGACGGTGCGTCTGATTTTATCCGAAGGAAAATCTAATGAATGGCTTTCTATTTTTCGCACGCCTGGGAAATTAAGAAACAGGGGTAAACCAATCACGGGACTGGATACTTTTGACCAAGGTGTGATCAAGCGCTGCATACACAATTTTCATGAAACAGAAAAGCAGGTGGTCACCATGAAAACGCTTACATTATATACGTGACATTATATAAGTTCATACCGAGGGCGACTCTGAGCTGCATCTGTCTACCCGTGGCCACGATTGTTCGATCGTTGCAATACGGTCTAAACGTCGGATAATAAATAAGGTACCTCTTTACCCATAAATGATTCACACGATTATTTAGATAATATATTAAACAATTTCAATAGACCCGTTCTCTATTACAATGTATACATATTGTGTATAAATAACAAAAGTAAAAAAAAAAGAAAACAATATATTATAAAATAAACGTGCTCCGTGTTTATTATTTTCTTAGCGACTGTACCTGCGCGAACTTCACTGTTGGCTAACTTCAGAACGGCCTAGTTACGTTGATCGTACTGTAAATAAATTTAATTAACACGTTTTTGGTTAGACATAGCGATAACTTAAATACGAATTAAATTTGGCATAGGATTACATACTGGAATGAATTTCCAGTCTTCATATAAGTAAGAAATTGTAATAAAAAACACTAAAAGCTTATACACACTTAAACTATTAAAATTTAAATCCAATCATAACACTCACAAATTTAACATTTTACAGTTTTTAACATCGATATGGAATACTTAAAATATAATTTTAGTTTCTTGTGCAATCACATTATTTTTTAGGCTGATTAAGGTCTACAAAAATATATAAGTACCCTATTAAAATTTACCACAAACTTTGGTTAAAGAATAGACACAGACAGCGCCCTCTGGTGTTGTAAATATCTACTAGTTGCCAATAAACAAATTTAGACTTTAGTCTATTAAACATTAGGTCTAATTTCCTGATTACAAAAGCGGCTCACGACAAAGACATATTTATACAGCGTTTTGAAAAAAAATGTTCTGTTCTTTGTGCAGTTAAAGTATAGAATAAATACTTGGCAGAAATTACCTGATAAATCGGCTAAATTGCCAGCTACTCAAAAATAACAAGAGGAAGACACATGTATACAAACGTAATATGTTTCTCTTTATCGCACATCGCATCTGATCAAGCGGCAAAATGATCAAGCAACAAAGTGATCAAGCGTCACAGGGAGATATGTATAAGATAAGATAAGATAAGATATTTTTATTTGTTAAAACATGAGTATACACGGCAAAAAGCATGCAAGATGGACAATTGTTTTATGATCAAATCATGTTTAGCCATTGCGGCGTACAAATATTCAATAATAAATAATATTCAATTTATTAATATATCAAAATTACACCTAATTTTAATTAAATCAGACGTTACAGTTAGGTACACTAAAATTACATGACAATAAATAATTTTAATAATTAATTTAATAATTTTACATTCATCAATTATGATAATTTTCTTCTATTTGCGCTTGACCACTTATCAAGCTCAAATAGAAGAAAATGCTCAGATACATATCTCCCCTAATTTTATTCTAAGTTAATAAAATCATGATACAAAATATGCCATTTGTTTATCCTAAATAAAGTGTCAGATTTTATAACTTTTCCTCGAACGAAACTTTAGACCCGTAGATATTTGTAAGGCAACTTAAATAAAGATTAAATAAAATGCAAATAGTCATATCAGAATTCTTACATTACACCTTCAGCCTCAAATATGTCATCTGAATGGTCAAGCGAATAGGGGCTTATGATATCATAAAACAGATTCCCGTTTAAACAGGTTTTTTAAAGGGTAGTTTTAAATTCGACTGCTGTCCCAAACTTATATATGCGCGATATCTCGTTTTCATCATTGAATTGCTTGAACATTTATTAATTCCTTTACGCTTCATTGTTTATTAATCATCATAAGATAAAAATAGTTCGACTTTCTATGCGAACGTAATGAAAGCTGGCGGCGGTTAAGACCGGCATTATGTTTATTTTCATTAATATTTCAATATTCCGAGTCAATAATTACTTTATCTCCCCTTCCACTTAACCAATTAAATACAAAGATTTTAATATAGGCAATTATTTTTATAAAATACGACAATAATAAAAAAACGTCCAATTTCAATCCATTGATAATTTAGTCACAACAATATATAAACTATCAGTTACCAATTTTAATGGCAACACTAAAATTTTTAAAAAAATTATAAAGCTCAGTAACTACAATAGTTTTTACTCTTAGTGAGTCTTAATGAGTTCAATAACAAATTAATATGAGATGTGAACAGAATTAGATAATGATTTGTCCCTTTTAAACATACTATGAAAATGGTATATTTGCTACTAAACGACGTTTAACGCACATTTTTCACTTTTTAAAAATAATATTTGAAAAACTCTTTTAACAAAGGTAAAAATATATGGCAGTCATAAATATGAAAAAAAATTGTTAGTTTATCATTAAATTTTAACGCCAAAGCTAATACTGAAACTAAATGAATTGGTATGGCAACAAATGATGACGTCATACGTAATATTGTATTTCATACAAATTTCTGGGAAGCATACATTGACATTTCATAAAATAGTTTGGTTTGACTTGTTAAAGAAAATAACAATTCAATATAATTTCTTGTTTCTTGCTAACTTGGCTTTGCACGTGGTACATATTTTTTCTGAAAACAGTTTCATACAAAAAAATATTGAAAGCCTCAAAATTTACAATTTTTCAGTGGATTTCCTAAACCTTTTTTTTTATACTTCAAACCTTGATGACACGATAAAAAACGGCCAAATCGGCCGAGCCTGTCTAAAAGCAAATGATTTTTATTTACAGATATAGATAGATTTAACACAAATGAAACCGTGGGGCATATCTAGTTAATAAAAACCTGCCCAATAGACCTAGCTAGAATCCGGCACTAAGTTACAAAATACCAAGAGTACAGAAGGTAGCAATAGCGAAGGGTTAAAGAAATTCTAAGGTAACCTGACACCATATATCTATCTTGGTGGACATTGTTCTTTGTACCTAAAATTTTAAGCAACTATATTTTAAAGGGAAGCCGAAAAGAATGGTGTTCTTAAAACCCTTCGCCACTGGAAAGTAGTCTCCATACTTACCTAGCTCGAGCAACGCACACATCCAGTTTAAGAATAGTGCCACCCCATCTCTTCCCGTGGGTGTCATCAAGGCGACTAAGGGATGTCACATCGGAGGACGGGCAGCAGCGTCCGAGGAGTACTTTAAAGCCTTATTGGTCGCGCCAAACCGCTCGGCGGTGCGTGGTGATTATGGAATGCCCCCAGGATCTATCATAAGTTGGTTCTGCTGGGGAGACCGATGCCCAGCAGTGGGACGTCTTTTGGGTTCACGCGAGCGATGTCTATGAGTGCGTTTCTCTACCGAGGTATGTATTATGGTATTTTTTAATAAAAATAACTAGCAATGTGGGTCAAACATTACTAGCAATCTTTAGGGGGAACAACATTCCCCCTAAATAAGCTGAATTGCTGTTAAGAGTGGATTTACGTCGGTAGTATAATGGGGAAGTTTCGAGACGAACCAGCGATCTCGATTGCGAGACCGATGCCGTAACTATTACGCCCGCGATTCCAAATTAGGTTTAGCGGCACCTAGGGATTCCGTAGAAAAATGTATAAAACACAAAAAAAACTAATAAAATACTTGATTTTACCTGTTTTACACAGAAACTTATATAAACTACGGGTCTTAATCGCGTGAATAATTTAAGATAAAATACCTTGTTTATTGCCCGTTATTATCGTTGCAATACGGTCGAAACGTCGATCAAAAAACAAAGTATTTATAATTTTAATGTGCACAAATCGCGAAAGTTTATCAACATTTATACACAGAAACTTTCAGGTTTTAAAAAATAAAGAAGGTCAGATCATCGCTGGTTCTTGGGCTATAAGCTACCGCCTTCCTCTACGTTCCTACATTCTGTACTCTCGTTATATTGTAACTAAGTCGAAAATAGCCAATTTAATTCAGTCTTATAATAGTTTTAATATAATATATTCTAACGAAATAATCAATGGATTGTATTTAGACCCACGTAGTACGCTTACATCTTCTGTCTGTCCATATCCAGTGTAACGCAGGGAAATACTTCTCTTGCAAGCCTTGCAGCCATGCTTTAAATTTTAGCCTCTGTCTGAAAAATGGATAATTTGTAACACGTTTATTAGTTATTCTAACTACTTTAATAAAACTGTATACACAGCAGTAGCGAAGGGTTACCCAATACCATACTTCTATCTTGGTCGACACAGTTATTTGTACCTAAAATATTAAGAAACTACAATTGAAAGGGAAGCCGAAACGAATGGTGTTCTATAGACCCTCCGCCACTGATACACAGCTAGATAATGTTATTTAAGAGGCATTTCGCATTTACATGTCAGTAATCTGCATTTTCAAGCGCTTCATTTATATTGTTATGAAATACTTTTACACTATCGAATATATGTTGCAAATAGATCAATCTTTTATATTGACAGTTAATGTCCACATTAACAAATACTGTTTTGTTTGATTGTAGTGATCAATTTCCCACACTCCGTTTTAAGGAGTGTACGTGTATAGCTATTTTCAAAAGGCTTATTCTTTTATTTAACCTCTTTGAAGAGATTTAAAAAAAAATACCAAAACATCAGATATATAAATTTGTTGACACAATGTCTCACATTTAAAAAAAAATAAAAGAATTAAATTGTCAAAAATATATATTGTCTCGTTCAGAGCTGTATCTTTGTGTGGTCGCATCGACCCCAGACCGGCACGCAAACTCACCAACGGAAAATGCTAGCCCAGATGTCCGCATTACCTGCGGCGAGGCTACCCATTTGGTAGTGGTGAGGCGCCGGAGCAAGTTGTTACGGGCGTGTCCCTTCTTCTTAGTATTTACACAGTTTTGCCAAAAGTGACGGACCGGTTCAGAATGGTACCAAGGTATTTGGGTGGTCGTTGTACACTATAGGCACACCTTGCCACGTGATGTCTAGTTTTCGGCTTACTTGCTTATTGCGCAGTTGGAATACACATTTTGGTCGGGTTAGAATAATAGCGAGATTAGCGTCTACTTCCTCAAATTTAGTGGCTTGGGAGGTAAGCGCGAGATCATCTCCGTATATCAATTTGAATGTATTGGGACTGGGTGGCTGTTCATTGGTACAGATAAAATATTAGAATAAACAAAAGGGGGGTCAGAACACTGCCCTGCGGCAGACCAGTTTTTAGCGATCTATACTGACTGCGATCTGATAGAAGATGCACCTGGAAGCAGCGGTTATGAAAGAACTCTCAAGGAATCGTGACAAATTTATAGTCACTCGTCATAGAATCAACCTGCCACAACAGCTGTCTGATGTTTACTGTGTCATAGGCTGCAGAGAGATTCACGAACACCATGCCGGTCTTCGGTACTTTCCTAATTCGAAGTCATCTTCTATGTGTTGCGTGAGTATCAGAGTCTGGTTAATTTGCCGGCCTGAAACCCGCTTGCTTTGGAATTAAAACAGGGTCAATAATGTTTGTCAACCTGGTCAGCAGTAGTGGCTCGAATCATTTAAACGTTTGACACAAAAGTGATATAGTTAAAGTTTTGGGATTGTCAGTGCGTTTTCTTGGTTTCAGAACGGCGACGAAGTACCTTGGATCGTCTCCAGAGTCGCGGTATTAAAGCAGATTTCAGGCATTCATTAAATAGCACCAGCAGCCATAACACAGCAGAGGGACCCAAGTGCTTTAGTTGTTCCACAGATATATTGTCCACCCCCGAGGCTTTGCCATCTTTAAGATGGTTTTTAGTAATGACAATGTCACGCTACTATTTAGTTTTAGAACCGCTGATGGGCTATCTGATTAGCGGTGACTTGACTGGGTGGATTAGAAGGAGGCGGATCACCGGTTAGTTTCCGGATGGTGCTCCATGATCTCTTACTATTGTGTGTCGTATTTATGTTAGTGACCACATTAATCAACTTCGTCTGTCAAATCCCATATACCCGCATCATCAAGCCGACCGAGACAGTCTGCTCAGAAAAGGAGTCACGGCTGTCCGCAAATTCTTTTGATAACCCTGGGATATAAGATGTCCGACAGGCTCTAGGGATACACTTGCGTGATGTGGTGTCCACCCATAAACAGATCGTAAATATGTGGGATTGGCGGTACATTTAGAATTGCTTCATCAATTAACTGCGAGAACAGTGTCCAGTTGGCCTTGGAGTTGTTGAAACGGCCCTTTAGAGTGACGTTTAAAGGTCGAATAATTGTCTGGATTGTGCACATAATCGGTCTATACTATGCTGCCGTGCCAATCCAAAAGACTGTAAGTCGACTTACAGTGTTTTCGCTTAACAATGCCCAATCAATTTCTTTATGTCTGTTTAGTACCCCTGATTGACTCTTTTTTCATTTCAACGGTTATTTTGCAAGATAAAGCAAGTAAAAAAACACTGTATTACGTTTAAAATAAGGTATAAACACGCAAAAAAACTGTAACATAGTATACAGTGTTTTGTCAAAACAAACTACGCGCGTCGCTAGAAAAATACAGTGTCGCGTGCTCGCGCGTTGATGTTAGCCAACCAGCGTAAGTAGAGTTGACAACAGTATTACTATCTCGCTCTTTCATGCGCTATTATAGACTCTTCTTCCTTGTTTTTCACGTTGAAGGCGGTTCGGTTTACGCCAGTCGTGTGCCGCGCGCTGAGACCGCTGGTTGCGGTTGTGATTTGATCGGATGATTGCGTGTTTTATTTGCTTTAATTAGAGTAATCAGATGCACCTGGGGAGGGATGTAAGGGGGCGCTTCACCATCTTTCGCTCCAAGCCAACCTCACCTGCACGCTGTACATCCTGCTGTACAACGAACGAGGCTCTGGCGACCGGCTGGAGGCGGTATAACCATCACAATTTAAGGCGTAGCTAAAGTAAAAGGTCAGTGACGGGCTGCAGCATCACTAATGCGAGAGCTACGCCCTGCGATCGCCAACCCGCCTGCCCAGCGTGGCGAATATGGGCATTACTCCAAATGCACGAAGCACAAAAGCCACGGCCCCCAGTTCCCGGCAGTCACATGGTGGACATGGTGGCATCCACGGTAACGGCGTGGCGGGGGGTGCTAAGAATCTCCGGGCTACGGAAGGCCACCACAACCGACTGACCCTGTCGACGTATAACAGACGCACGCTACGGCTAGACTCGCACTCGCAACGTTGTTAGGGGGGACTTCAACGCTAAAGTGGGAGTACAAAATTGCAGCGAATTGGTAGTAGGATCCCATGGATTTAGAAGCAGAAATCATAGGGGGCAAATGCTAGTAAACTTCCTCGAACGGGAGGGGCTCCTCTTGATGAACTCCTTTTTCAAGAAACGGCCCCAAAGGAAGGACGTGGCAAAGCCCCGACACTAGGACGAAAAACGAAATCGACTTCATCATGACGGACAAAAAGCATATATTCAGAGACGTCACCGTGATCAACAGGTTTAATACCGGTAGTGATCACCGACTTGTTCGAGGCTCTCTGAATATCGACTTCAAGGTGGAACGTGCCCGTCTGATGAGGTCCAGGCTTCGACCTACTTTGCTCCAAACCATGATAAGATCCGAAGCGTTCCAGTCAAACCGGGATAACCGAATTTCTGCCATGGAAACCACAACAGACGTAAACCAGAAGCTCGTAAATGTGGTTCGGATACTCAGGGAAGAAGGTACGAGATTTTGTGAAATGCAGCGTAAGGGCAAGAAGTCAAAGCTTTCGGAAAAGGCTTTAGGGCTAATGAAAAAACGACGTGAAAACCCACCCGTCACTTCGTCGGAAAAGCGCGCTCTAAACCAAGAGATCAACAAGATTAAACTACACGACCTTCGGTGCTTCAACACTCTTTTGATTAAAAGAGCGATCGAGCAGAACCGGGGTCAAAAGTGTTCGTACAATCTCTTGGAAGAAGCCACCTGACGAAGTTGACCACAGCAAATGGAGAAGTCGTTTCTTCGAAGCCGGCAGTCCTCTCTGAAGTGGAAGGCTTCTATGACTGGTTATAGGCTTCGCATGCATCTCGACCTGATCCTGAAAATGAGGGTCCTAGAGCCACTCTAACACGCCACTACACCGAAGACCTGCCAGAAGTCAACATTGACGAAATCGTGCTGGCTCTTAAACGGCTAAAAAATGAAAAAGTCCCTGGAGAGGATGGCGTTACAACAGAGCTGCTAAAGGCTGGAGATAAATCCGTACTGAGGGAGCTCCAAAAGCTCTTTAATGCTGTATCAACCCCTGTGTCTAGCATTCGTGGACTATGAGAAGGCCTTTGACTCGATTGAAATCTGGTCCGTTCTGGAGTCACTGCAGCGATGCCAAGTAGATTGGCGATATATACAAGTGATGAGATGTCTCTACGAAGCCGCCACCATCTCCGTCCAAGTACAGAATCAGCAAACAAAACCTATACCATTGCATCGAGGAGTGAGGTAACGGGGCGTTATTTCCCCGAAACTGTTCACAAATGCAATGGAGGACATGTTCAAGACGCTGCACTGGAAAGGGCGGGGCATCAACGTCAATGGTGAATACATCTCTCATTTGCGATTTGCAGATGACATTGTCATCATGGCGGAAACGCTGCAGGACCTGCAAGGGATGCTGAATGACCTGGCTGACTCCTCTGTACGTATCGGCCTACGGATGAACTTGGATAAAACCAAGGTCATGTTCAACCGGAACCGACAGCGGTGGTTCTCGAAGTTGTTCAAAAATATGTGTACCTCGGGCAGTCATTGCAGTTAGGTAAAAACAACTTCGAGGACGAGGTGAACAGGAGAATTCGGTTGGGTGGGCAGCGTTTAGTAAGCTACGTCAAGTCTTCTCATCGTTGATCCCACAATGTCTAAAGACTAAAGTCTTTAATCAGTGCGTCCTACCCGTCATGACATACGGAGCCGAAACGTGGACACTGACGGTACGGCTGGTCCACAAGTTCAAAGTCGCTCATCGAGCTATGGAAAGGGCTATGCTCGGAGTTTCTCTTAGGGATAAAATCAGAAATGTGGTGATCCGGCAGATAACGTTAACGGCAAAGTTAACGACATAGCCCACCGGATTAGCAAGCTGAAGTGGCAGTGGGCTGGCCATATTAGCCGAAGAACCGACAACCGTTGGGGTAAACGAGTTCTTGAGTGGAGACCGCGGCTTGGCAAACGTAATGTAGGTCGCCCTCAGGCCAGGTGGAGTGATGATTTACGCAAAACGGCTGGCAGGAGCTGGATGCGAGAAGCCGAAGAGAGAAAAAAGTGGCGTGCAATTGGAGAGGCCAGCAGTGGACTGCGATAGGCTGATGATGATGCACCTGATCTCGATAAAAATATTGATTCTGATTTGTAATCGACTTCAAAACTATTTTTTTATATTGTTTTACTATATATATTGATCTCAAAGAATAAAGTTCATGTTTTGTTACGTTCTTTGTTTTAATATATTTTTTAATTTTAGTACATTTACACTGACGGACTTATAAACTGCATCAAAGTAATAGACGACTTTGAAATAAATATTTTAACCAAGTATGCAAACTTTCTATACAGATTTAAATTGAAACCTCTAGATTGGTTCGTGAACTTTAAAACAGCGTAGGATCATATCTTTAAGTTTAAGTTTATGTACTGGAAAGGACCTTAAGACCTTTTTTGAAGAAAAAACAGAAGTTTAAGGAAAAATTGTTTAATTAAAAAATTGGTTTTAACAATAGACACAAACTTTATGCAAGGGTTTATTTGTGTTTTAATAAGGTGTATTACCCCCACGTGCCCTTATTACGGATTCTAATCGGTTCCGCATAGATTTTATAAGGGTTTTTAAAAGATCTTGCGGAATATTGTCCCATTCTTCTGAAAGTGCTGTTCTTAGTGCTGCCACTGTCGTAGGCGAAGGGTTTCTCGCATATACAGCTCTTTTTAAATTGTCCCAAACATGCTCGATGGGATTAAGATCCGGGCTGCGTGCTGGCCAATTCATTGTACGTATCCCAACCTCTTCGCAATAATGTTGAACTTGTGCAGCTGCATGCGGCCGGGCATTATCCTGCATTAAAGTAAAATTTTCGCCTATGAATCCCATGTAAGGCACCACGTGATCTTCTAATATCTCTGTTATGTAGCGATGTGCTGTCAAACCCCCTCTATTACCGTTTTGACGGACCATGTCTATGAACACAAGTTCTGTTCGCCCGTTCATCGATATGCCACCCCAGACCATACATGAACCGCCTCCAAAAGGAACACGCTCCTCAATGCAACTTTGAGCATATCGCTCCCCACGTCGACGATAGACTCTTCTGCGACCATCTGCACCATATAAACATGTCCTACACTCGTCCGTGAACAATACAGAGGCCCACTGCTCTTCTGTCCAATTCAGGTGATGACGCGCAAATCTTAAGCGAGCTTGTCTGTGAGCTGCAGACAACTTTGGACCATTTGCTGGTCTAAAAGGGGTGATAGCCGCTTCCTTTAACCTTCTTCTTATTGTTCGTGCACACACGTTTTTTCCACGCACTTCATTAAGCTCGGTTTTGATGTTAACTGACGTGAGGAAACGATTTCGCAGGGAAGTTGTAACAATAAATCGGTCATCACGACCTGTGGTTGCTCGAGTTCTGCCTGTACCACGTCTCCTCCTGTAAGAACCTGTCTCTACAAACCTTCTGTATATTCTACAAACCGTAGACTGGTTTAAATTTAAATTTCTACCAATCGTTCGTTGATCCAAGCCCTCCCGCACCAATGCTACAATTTGTGCCGCTTGTTCGGACGAAGTATCCATATTATGGTTCAAAAACTCTCGATGTGTTAAAAAACTAACCC
The DNA here is from genome assembly GCA_945859575.2 of Herminia tarsipennalis. NCBI lineage: Eukaryota > Metazoa > Arthropoda > Insecta > Lepidoptera > Erebidae > Herminia > Herminia tarsipennalis. Next base: position 12,698,337 of record OX243857.2, read on the forward strand.
AACAATTATGCTGGTAACAATAATCCAATTGACCAAACAAAAAAAATCAATGAGAATTCATTTAAAACTTTGCTATAAATAACACGCAAATCTGATACTACGAGTAAATTTTCTTTTCCCGGCTATATTCATTTGTTTTACCGCAGTTCTATTTTTAAATTTAATTTTTTTTTAAGATTAAGAGCCAGTCTTTCCATATTTATATAATTTAATCTAAAAAGTTTGCATACTTATTATAAAAAATCCTTTTAGAGTAAACCTGAACTTTGATGCAGTTTATGAGTCCGTCAGTGTACTTACTTTATTACGTTCTCATAGAAACCCAAAGAAGTTTGTCATTATGATGTGTAAGCTTGTAAAAATATTAGAAGGCCTTGTTATGTTTCCTTTATGATTCTAATAATTATACGCAAGTGCATTAAAATATTCATCAAAGTTTATTTTGCCGTCATTTAACCGGTTTTATTTATAAATTATCTAACTTTTGATATCCCTCATCTATCTTTTCAAAACACTGTATGCTTGGATACAGTGTTATAGTATAATTAGTTCATAAAGTTATAACACTATACTATGTTTTACAGTGTTTTACCTCGTTAGGAATTTATTAAAATTTTATAATTTGTCTTAACAATACAAGTTTGTGCCAATATATCTTTTCCCTACTAAAATTATTTAAAAAATACTGTTTGGCTATATGCTAGAGATGTACCCCTAGCTATTGAATGCATAAAATTATTTAATATTGACTAATTACGTTTAAAATAGGCAAATAATCATCAAAACAATATTTTGTCAAATATCTCAAAAGCGGATTTTGAAAGTTACAGTGTGTTGGCTTGGCAGGGCAGTATGTGTGAGGTATTGGGGCGCATACGGTGTTAGTGCACTGAGCTAATGTTTTCGCTGACAAATATCATATCTGGATTTTACCCCCGCTTCCATCGGCCACTATTAAATAAGGCCGGTTGTTTTGGGTTGTGAATCAGAATCATATCGTTTGTGTCCGCCCACTCCTCGACAGCATGCCTACTTGTATCCGTGGAATTGTATTCCCAGCTCGTGTTGTGACTATTAAACTCACTGATTACAACTCTAACGGGTTGGTCGTTGATGTTTTTAAGAGGTGAAACCATTTTTACTCATCAAAGGGAGACCCGGGGGCTTGTGACAGTGACGGTGCAATGACTAAGGCCTCGGGTAACAGCTTCAATTCCATTTTGGGTCATGCATTTGATTCACTTTGTGCTTAGTGACAGATCTCGGCGAAAAGCGTGAGTCCAGGAATGTGTGATCGGTTCCGAGTATCGTCTCGACACACAGAACGTCGCAGTGAGTGCGGCATATTTCAGAGAGAATTTCTGACTTGTTCTGTGAGAAGCCCTCTATGTTAATAGAAACGACACTGTGTAATGATGTGTATTCAGTGTATTATTTAACAACACACTATGACGTCAAGTAAGTTGCTAACGCCAAATCTCTTTCATACAAAATTTATATTGCAACGAATTTTGTGAGAATAATATAGTAGTTAGTATATTATTCTCTACATCACACAAAGGTTGACTGGCAGATAATGGTTTTAGCATTAAGTCTGTTTTTATACATTATTTGTGCATAGTCTTTAAATAAATATCAATTATAGCGATGCGAAATCAAGGGCAAAAGTTAGGATTATAAACATGTGTACTTACAGCAGGAATGACGCACTCAGATTCTTCACGTTTTGTGTTCGCCATAGTCTCCGGTTTATACTCGTTCTCGAGACCGAAGTGCTGAAACGATATGCAACAATTGTTATTTATTATTACTTAAGGGGGCATTTTTTACGGCAATTTGTGGCGGCAAAGCTGTGGCCGACAACATGGCAGTAGCGAGTACTGCAATATTGATTTGATGGTTGCCGGACGATAGCTGAGCGATCAATTTTCCGCAATGTTGCCCGGCCAATTTTGTTGTTGTTTCAGTCGCACTCTATTTTATTGTTGCCGGGTTGTGTAGCCCGTTTAGGAGACTGAATCATGCGCCATACAATTGCAGAGATATTGCCATTATTTTCCGAGCAATTAGTTGCCAATAGTGCCGCCACAAGTTGCCGTAAGAAATGGAAAAATTAGACGCCTTTTTATCTTAGCTATATTATCTATTTTTTTTCAGAAGGTATTACTTGTATAATGTAAGCATCAGAATAAAAGGCATTTTTTAAAATTCATAAGGGGGCAACATGGCACAGTCACACACGTTGCACTTATGTATAAGCACTTTTGCATCGTGGGTTTCGGGGGGTTAAAAAGCCTTATTCCACTCTAAATCACTGGACATATCCATTATTGGAAAGGGTATATTACAAACCTTCATAATTTCCACATTGGGCAAATGATCACCTGGGCCCGTTTGTACAAAATGACGGAGCAGGTTCCCGCCCTTTTCAACCAGCACAGCACCTCCGGTTTGCACCCAATCGCCTTTCAGATCACCTCCTAAGCCTAATATTACAACAAAACAATACTACACTACTACTATGGAAATAGCGATTTGATTTGTTGCAACATTTGACGGGAAACATGTTTAGCAACGTTGCAGCAACATCATGTAACATCGTCAGTAGGGTTGCCCTTGCCTACATTTTGTGTGTACATAGTTTTTTTTAGAATAAACTACAAAAACGTAGCAGGTATAAAGTACACACCAAAAATATAATATTTATATGAAATAATGAAATTTGTTTATTTACAACGGAACTAGTTTTTAATTCCATAAATGATCTACAGTCGTACATGCAATGAAAAAGACTCATTATAGTCTCAGGAGTCCGAAAAATTTAATTATGTAAACGAAAATGGAATCGCAAGTCTAAATAGTAATTAGTCTAAATTCTATACAATTATTTATTCTAGTTAGGAATAAATCAACACTTCAAACGACATTTTATAAAACAACGTTGCTAAACAAGGATTGCACTTTGTAGCAACACGATCTACAACATGTTACGCAACACAGCTTGCAACGTAACATTCAAAGCGCTTTTCCCACAGTCTTTACACAATGAAATAACCTCTAAAACTGTAGGGTTTGACAATCGGTCTGCCGGTCCGATAGATACGAAGTGGTTTAGAATCTTGCCGCCGCATAAAACAATTAAAGCGCCGCCATTTTGCATTCCATCTCCGACGTAATCGGATTCCAGACCTGTCAGTATATTTTTTACTAGTTTATATTTTTTCTTTTTTTATATATAACTAAAGTTGGAACCATATATGGCCTGATTGATGGTGACTATTGACAGGGGTGGCTTTTTCTAGCCCACTGCCTCGACAGTGTGACGCTTTGTTAATATCTTGAGAAAAAAAATGTTTGCTGTAATCGTGTAGTTGGTCTTTAAATTCCAATCTGTCACCAAATGCTACATTTGGTGACAGATTGGAATGGGTACGTTAGAAAGAGGAATTGGAATAATATTCACTTCTATAATCTTGGAAGTAGAGACAATTTTCAATTTTGCAAGTCTCTTAGAATAAAAGCTACTTGTATGTATTTGACTAAATATGGAATTTACATGGTACCTTTCGTAAAGTGGGGACTCACTAAGCCCAGAACGGCTGCCGCGCGATATAGGTCCGACAAGTACAACAATACGGGATTTTTTTAAGTCTGCCATTTTGTTATAGGCTAATATCCTGTTAGATAATTTTGAAATTATGACTCTTGAAAGTGCCTGGCAAATTTAATGAATAAAAATCCACAAATAGATACAGTTTAAAATTTATACAGTCTTTTTTTATATTTTATGGCAACTTTGTTTTTGGTTCCCACGTTTTAAGAAATGAAACAAAACGTACCCATGCCACGTCCTTTGAAGATAGCCTCCCTGGACTGTTTCCAGAACAGAGAAGTTATGATACTGACCACGTTGAACCTCTTGAAGCCCAGTAGCTGATACGTAGACAATTCGTCTACGTAGTACAGATCTGTAACGAGATTAATACTTACGCTGAAATCAAGTTTTTTGTAAAGTTTTACTTAAGCTAAGCTTGAGTTAAAGTAGAAGAGTAGAATTAAACACTAAAAATCACACATACACTAAGAACTGATAGTTTTGAGGCACGTTCCTAGAGCACCTTCCTTATATTTTCATTTAATAAGCCCAATTAATTCATTTTTGCAACAAAATAACGTTTACCGCCATACTAAACAAGCCGTGTAAATACATAAATTACGTCACTAGGCGCTGATTGGTGTTTTAAAATACGTTCCGTTTCAAGTTACTTTAATTCAGAATTAATCTTAAAAAATAATATTAAATTAAATAAAAACCTTACATTACAATGGCTTTTCTTTTAATCTTTCAATATTTCAATTTCATAAAATATTCGTAAATCAAATATTTGCATTTCCCTTTTTTTTTATTTATAGGTAAGCAAATGACTCCATTCCACCTGATGTTAAGTGGAAAAAAAGTCCAAACGCAAGGCCAGACGGTACAGCACTATGTGCAGCACTGACTGTCCTCTACTATAGTTTGCTTGTGACCACGGCCGGTGCAACCTGGTCGAAACGTCAAGCAATTTTAAGCTAAATCATGCGCGTTAATTCCCATATAATAATAATAGTTATCTTCCCTATAGTCACCGTCTGTACATAGGCTAATAGTATCTAATGACATAGCATTAACTACATAATAGAACATTAAGGAAACAACATAATATTGCATATTAAGTAACTCTTACGTAAGATCATCGCGTTCTTTTATGCGGCTTTTGTAATATTACCGCAGTAAATGTTTACTATTGAATTATTCCAAAATGACAATGCTCAAAATGCATGCATAAAAAACCGGGCAACTGCATGTCGGGCTATGCACTATGTAGGGTTTCGTAGTCCCCCCCCCCCCTCACACATCCGAATAATGCGGCTTAAGAAGTGAGTTTTCTGTTGTTTTTGTTTCATACTACTAACAACGTTATTTAAGTATTTTTCAATGGAACCTGTACGAAAATGTTGTTACTTCTCACTTGGTCTGAGAATCTTCTTAGCTGTGATAGTTTTCCTTTTAATTTCACTAGATATACTACTACCGCGATTTTTTTTACATACCCAACATCAACCGTTTAGCTGGCAGGGGACACACACTTGACTCTAACAAAAATTTCCACTTCAAAGCTTAATATTGAAATTTGAAGTGCAAATGGATCCCTAAATCGAAAAATGGTACCCCACACGATGGGGGAGGTGAGAAAAAAATCACATCCCTACTTTACATATAAGGGGGGTATCCTAAAATTATACATTTTTTAAATTTTATTCTTTCACTTTGTCGGTATAAGTAATATGTGTATCCATGCAAAATTAAAAACAGCAGAACTAAGCTGCGGACGGACGGACATGGCGAAACTATAAGGGTTCCGTTTTGACATTTTGGCTACGGAACCCTAAAAGCCTGAATAAACAGACACAAACAGTAACTTAGAACATAACTTCGTTCAATAGTTTCTGTAACATTTTTCATTGATGCTCCGCTCCTATTGAACGTAGCGTAATGACATATAGCTCGATAAATGGGCTATCCAACACTAAAAGATTTTTTCAATTCAAATCGCTAGTTCCTGACGTTTAGCGCGTTATCCAACCAACCAACCAAACTCTTTAGCTTAATATCAGTATATTAAAGCTTTATATCATTCTGTGGCTTCTATTCATATTATTCTACGCAAATTGGATCTGTTAAGCGGCGTATTTTAACATTTTTTTTATGCATGTAGTGTCGAGTCAAGTTACCTTTGCATGTTTTGTTTTATAGCTCCTGCTAGTAATAGTGGAATGAAAACATAGTCCTAGAACCTAAAATTTGAAGATATGTGCCATCCATCAATTCGCAGTAGGCCCGCGAGGTGTAGCCATTACTTATACCTACTCTCAGAGAAGAAATCTATCTTAACAGTGGGAACCAGGATAATGCTTACCTCCATCAAAGAATTTTCCATCGACAAATTCCTTGGAGCCAGCCTCTTCAACACCAACGCCTATCAGTTTTATGTTGTGCTTGTTCAATACCGGAGCGATTTCACCCAGCTACAAATAATGTTCTTTAAATCAATTAATTGTATTGTAGAAACTGTCAAGAAATTCAGTGCGATAAACTGATTGACAGATAGATTGATTGAAGAATTGATGGGTAGGTAAACGATTGAATTGATGGGTAGATAGTTTGACTGATGGATTGAAATTTTTTGATTGGTAAACTGAAATTTAATTCATAAATTCTTTAATTAATTGGCCTAGCGATTGACGCTTACTGGATACACTGATTAATTATTTTATTAGCCATTCTTAGAGAGGGTTTCTCTTAATGTAAACGACATTGGCTTGGGATGATTCACGATATTGGCTAAAGTCTACATATACTGCCTCTGTATCGCGGTGGTAGTGTGTGCAACTGCTACGCAAGAGGTCGTTGGTATCGATTCCAACACGGAATACCACTTTGTGTGATCCACAAATTGTTGTTTCGAGTCTGGGTGTACCTACTTAACGTCCGTGAATTGAATGTTTGTAAAGTCCCCCGTGACACTAGGCTTGTACTCTAATGCAGGAGTCGTCTTTAGAAAAGAGAAAAAAATATCTATATATCAATTTAAAGTGAATTCAGGGAAAAATGAAAACTATAACGAGTTTCACTATAACACTTTGATTACAATTTTATTATAGACGTAATATCATGATTGATGTCAATGGAAAATTTATTACACCTGTCATTTTTTTATCAATACCTAGCATCGGGCACTGATATACATTTTTTATCTCTATTGTATTCAATTGCCCACGTTTTATGCCACCGATTATAGAGTAATCACAGTAAATTAATGATTGTTACACGATTAAAAATCAAATGAAAAATTGCAAGTCATCTAGGGAGAACTCCATATCAGCATTTCCCAAACTGGGTTCCGTAGAAAAGTTACAAGGGTTCCGCGAAATATATTTTTTTAGAAGCTAAAAGAACGTGATTATGTCATACGACGATATACCTACGACTGCGTAGAAAGGACAACAAGAATCCAAGTTGGATAATTCCAATGTGTCCAATTATGATAGTTATCATTTAATTTGGGAACAAATGAAGAAGATTTGGTAAATCTACTCACTAGATTAAGGACAATTGTTAGGCAAATAAGGGGACATGAAAGGCGAATGATGAAGGATTATAACAGTATTATTAAATACAATTTACCTCTTTGGCCCAAAGTCTGCAGAGCATACATCCCCAGCGACGGAAAAATATGATAGCCACATTTTGGTTCTCCCAGAAACTCTTGAGTTCAACAAGCTGAAACAGAAAATAAAGAATTTGTTAAGGGGCGTCTAAACAGGCCATTTTTTACGGCACAATTGGCAACTAATTGCCCGGCCAATAATGGCAATATGTCTACAATTGTATGGCGCATGATCTAGTCTTCTAAACGGGCTACACAACCCGGCAACAATAAAATAGAGGGCGGCTGAAACAACAACAAAACTGGCCGGGCAACTTTGCGGAAAATAGATCGCTCAACGATCATACAGCAACCATCAAATCAGTATTGGAGAGTACTGCCATGTTGCTGGCCCCAGCATTGCCGCAACAAATAGCCTTAAAAAATGCCCCGTTTAGACGCCCCTTTATAGGCTACAATTCAGGATTTGTGGTTTTGTAGAGATACTATCATAAATTTATATAAACAAAATATAAGTGTATATGTATAGTTTTTAACATTTTTAGGCTGTCTCTGTGGCGCGGTGGGAGTGAGTCCAATTGCTACGCGGGGTCGTGGGTTCGATTCCCTCACGGGACACCACTTTGTGTAATCCACAAATTGTTGTTCCGAATCTGAGTGTACTTTGTGTCCGTGACAACACAGGGCTGGTACCCTACTGCGGGAGTCGTCTTTTTAATAATAAAAATATTTTTTGCCTGTCTGTTTGCTTGGGCACATCTGAGCAATATCAAACAGATTTTGATGAGGCTTTTACTGGTAGCACAGAATAAATAATAGTACTACGTACTGGTAGATAGTTGATTTGACAGGGTATAACATAACAGGCTGTATGCATAATGGAATTTCTATTTTGATGATAATAATCTCTCAGTCTATGAAAAACCTTTGTTCACAAAATTCCACATGGACAAACCCTCCAAACTGACTGCCTCGATGGCAGATTGCCTCGGTGGCGCGGTGGGAGTGTGTACGACTGCTGCGCAAGAGGTCGTGGGTTCGATTCCTACACGAGACATCGCTTCGTGTGATCCACAAATTGTTGTTCCTAGTCTGGGTGTACTTTATGCCCGTAATTTTAATGTTTGTAAAGTCCCCCGCGACACAGGGCTTGTACCCTACTGCGGGAGCTCTGTATCTTTACATAGTGTAAAATAAAGTCGCCCCCACTATCTGTGCACTTAGATCTTTTGAACTACGCAACAGATTTTAATGCAATAATGATAGTGTTTCAAGAGGAAGGTTTATTATACATGATCCCGCAGAAAACAGGATCCAAGCGTACGAAGTTACGGGAATCCGCTAGTAAAAAAAAACCCACCAACTGCTACTAGTTTACCAGTTACATGTACCTAATGTTTGTCCTATTTGTAAACGTTATCACATAATTAAATATTTTATCACGTCGAGAAAAATCTACGATAAGCTTCACATTCGTAATCAAAAAACCAGATATAATATACAACCGGCTGGGCATTTCCGCGAGAGGCCAAAAAACATGTTACAATCAGGTAGCAGTCCAACTTCTACTTATTTTCGTGATTTTTCAATTTAATTGCTTTAAGAGACCTATTTTTGTTACGTATCATTAATATCAGTAAATAATATTTTATGGTTATGACAAAAAAACAGCTTTTCTAACATAAAAGGCATAAAATATAGTGTAACAAACACCGTTTTCCTCCTATACTTAAAGTTTATAGGAAAAATAACAAGCATACCGGCTATAAAAGAGCAATTCTAGAATTAATACATCTTAAATATTACCGACTATATCATAATTTAATTATAAAAGACCTAGTTATCTGTTATTTTGGCTGTAACGTAAGCATGAATCAAAAATCGGTCATCACCAGTTTGCTTACAAAATTTCAAATTTAAAGTTATAAAGGCACCCTAAGGAATACTTCAGTGAGCGATTCGATGCGAGCCTCATTCGGTGTGCTGAAATATGCTGAGGATGACGGTTGTGTTGTGTAGTTTGGTCGCGGCACCCGTTCTTTCACGAAAATATCAAAAGTGTCATCACCAGTAAACAGTAAGATATTAGCGTAAGTAAACATTTCCTTTTGTTTGTTAGTGAATAAGTTGACGTAATATGTTGTTGGGAAATCCTATCCAGTATATGAACCCTGTAAAACAGTGAGTAGTGCTATAATATTGAAAAATGTATCAAATGTTCTAGCCGGCGCTGTCATTACCGTGGTAAAATGGTGGCTACGGTAATGACACAATGGCAATGGTAATGACTACGCAGTACTTACCTACGATAAGCAGGCATATAGGTACTAACGGAATCCTACTTTTCGTTGCATAATATAGTCACGCATCCATACTACATTACGTAAATTAAAAGAATCAATGATATGTTCCGATAATGTGATTAATTTGTAGACATTAGGAATAATGACTGAGTGGCGCAGACAATGATAAGTTGATACAGCTACTATTAATAATGACCAGTTGAAGTTGGTCAAAGTAATTTTATCTGAGTACTTTTTTGTACTACTACTATTAGATATTTTAATGGTGATGAAAACTGATGATGATGATTGAATTGTCAAATTCGAATGACTAGCGGATATACATAATAACCAGATTATTCATTTTGACTGTAACAGATAAGTATGGATGTGCTCTATTGCTATAATAAAAAGCAGCCTACATGTGATGAAAATATTGCTGCATTTTAAAGAGTTACTTAATACCGTTAAATAAAAAATCATCAGTTTATTATTTTTCATAGTTTGGTATGGTATTTATGTTGTTATTTTATTTATAATTTTAATGTTGTGTTTACACTTACAGACAATATACATAAATAAAAACGCCGAAGATAAAAAGTGGAAGAGTATAAATAAAAGGAAACGCTATGAATATACTAAACATATATATAATAAACGGTCCAGAAAAATATCCTGAACTATTGTTAAAAAAAGACAACGTTATGAAAAAAACTTAAAAACATAGCAGATAGGACTGAAAGAGTAAAGGGGGTGAAAATAAACAATGAAGAAATAACAAAAGGAATTCAAGAGTTATGGTAAAGATAAATTCTACACCATATGAAATAAATATTGAAGAAACAAATACCGTCAATGATGAAACCAATAATCTGGAAGAAGGCCCTCTGGAAAAATTAAAAAATAATATGTGTAATACCCAGTGAAATCTCCAAGTTAAAGATATTAGTAGGTATGCTGAAAAACTAAATAAAATACTATGTGAAGAAGATTCATTTACTTTAGAGGAAAACAATAACTATAGAGTTTAAATACACCGTTTGAAGAACCAAAGACGAGATATGCAGAGACCAATAAATAATACAGAGATACCTATTAAAAATTAAAAAAAAAAGAAAATAAACAAATTTGGAAGAGGATAGGTTCATCACAAGATAGAGAATTAGGAAGTCAAAGGGGTATTTATTCACAAGCTTAAAAAATCTCCATATATGTTGCAAGCAGTGGTGATAATACGAGTATGTTTTGTTAATACAGACTATTTTGGGTCGTATTTCCCAAAACTAATAACAGAGAAACATGTTTCTGTAAAGTATGTACATGTGTATTATAAAAATACTAATTGAAGCAAAAAATAAAAACGAAAAAAAATATGTTATGAGTTAATAAAAAGTTTACGTTGTACACCCAAAACAAGTGAGTTTATGATGAGAATTTGTATTGCTTGTCAAAACAAATCTATTATATGCAATGAGTTCAATGATGAAAAATTAATAGAACACAGTTATTGGTGCAAAAGCAAATGCGAACCTGTATCAAACGAAAGTAATAAAATCAAAGTCTAGACTTTGATTTTATAACTACCAAGAAAAAAATAAAAGGTTTAATAAGAAAATTAACACTGTTTCAGAAATGGAAAACCTTGAAGAAGCTTTGGGGATTAATGCAGCAGTCATTCAGATGGACTGGTCAGAAATTGATGACCTACATAAATATCATGAATAAGTCTAAATCTATGCGTATTGGCAGTAATTGGCGAAGTTTCACTGCACAGTTCTGCGTGAAGAGTTGACTGGTAACAAGATCACACAGTCTTTTTCACCATATGCAAGTTGATAACATATAAAAAATGTTTTACTTACATTAATTAAAAGACAGTAATTACCGTAATTTTATGGTCCTTACCATCCCTTTCGAAATTTGATTATTTATAATAATTATAAAACAAAATACGTTTAAAATGTCACCGTTCTCGACGTTTTATTAATTGTGGTTATTTATATTTGCTAATGTCATCAAATTTAATTATTGTGTCATTACCGTGATTTTCGTGTCATTACCATTTTTTAAACATTGAATATTTAATTAACCACTTAAAATAAAGCCTGTACACCAATAGCCAGACCTGTATAATGATTGTGACAATATACTGAATGCATAAAAAAGCTTAAATCTGATTATTTTTTTTATTCTTCCAAAAGTCACCATTCGGCGGAAATGCCCGGCTGCATATTATTATGTTAGATAATAACTATAGATTTTAGGATGTTGATTGTAGCAGACACGGATTCAGAACTTTGTTAGGGGGGGGGGGGGGCAACATTTGATAAAGTACTCGCATCACTACATAGTAAAAAACAAAGTCTTTCTCTGTCCCTATATCCCTATGTATGCTTAAATCTTTAAAACTACGCAACGGATTTTGATGCGGTTTTTTTAATAAATAGAGTGATTGAAGAGGAAGGTTTATATGTATAATAACATCCATATATTAGCGGGCCGCTAGTAGTATATATAAGTGTAAGTCACTCGCATGATGGGGGGAGGCATTTGCTTCAACACGGGTACTCTAGGCACAACCGCCAAAGGCAATTGCCTGGCAAAATACACCGATCCAGTGTCAAAATTCTCAAAAAAGATGGTCATTCTGACTAGTCTGGGGGGGGCAATTGCCCTTGTTGGATCTGCGCCTGGATTATAGCAATAAAAACTCAATTTTTGGTAGAATTTTCAAAAATCTGTTCTTAGCTGCTGCTGTACTTATAATAGTCTCCCAACCGATGTCAGTTACGGCGGCCATTATAGTGCACAAGTGTATGCGCAGACACTAGTGTATGCGCAGACACAAGTCCACTCTCTATTCCCTCACTCTCATATGCCGATGGAAAGAAAATCCGACATGACCAGAGAGAGATTAGGCGCAGGACCGACGGCTTAATGTGCTCTTTTCGGCACGGACCCCTCCGTGCCATGACAATGTTTGAAAACGGTCACCCATCAATGAACCGACAGTGGTAACATTGCTTAACCTCGGAGATATTTCGATCTGCTAGGTCACCACTGACTCAGGGATCAATGTGACCATTTGCTTTTATATCTATACTAATATTATAAAGCTGAAGAGTTTGTTTGTTTGAACGCGATAATCTCAGGAACTACGGGTTCGTTTCCTATTGGATAGCTCATTTATCGAGGAAGGCTATAGGCTATATAACATCACGCTACGACCAATAGGAGCGGATCAGCAATCAAAAATTTTGCAAAAACAGGGAAAATTTACACAGACGAAGTTGCGCGGGTTAGCTAGTACTAATATTATAAAACTGAAGAGTTTTTTTTTATTTTTTGAATATAACCAAACAAAAATATAAATTGATAATCTCAGGAATCTTCGAATGAATTGAAAAAATATTTTACTGTTGGATAGCCCATTTATCAAGGGAGACTAAAGCAATGAAGAATTTTGCAAAATCGGACAAAATTGACGCAAACGGAGTTGTGCGGGTCAGCTAGCTTTAGGATAAAATACACGGTGGAATCAGTTTTCTGCTGTTGGTTCATTTACTTTCCTTTTCTCTAAGGTATTCTCAATTTTTGATCGTAATTTCATTTTTCATTGAATTATCACGTCTCTTGAAAGTAATTCCTTGACTAAGCCAATATTTTATTCTGCTGAGAAGCCACTGACCCCTCTACCAAGTTAATACAAAGTTTGCAAATAATAAAGTATTGCAGTGCAACATTTTAAACAAACAATAACCAACCATTCTTCTAGAACATTGCAAGTGCACAAACAAGATACGTTGATAACCTACAGCCTCCCAATACTGATAATAAACATAAATAATAAGAGTCATTTCTTTATAGTCTTGTTGTTATATCAACAAGATTTACCTATTGAAATTGAATTCTATATTAAAATTACCTTTCGTCCGCCTTTGGCAGTGTGGTACCGGCTTAAGAATAGTGCCACTCCATCTCTTCCCGTGAGAGTCGTCAAGGCGACTAAGGGATTTGACACCGGAGGACGGACAGCAGCGTCCTCTGCATAATTTAAAGCCTTACTGCGATCGCCAAGCGTGGCGTACCCCCGGGAGACCCGTGCCAATATGGGACATTATATGGATTGATATGTATATGTTTTGTCCGCGGCTCCGAACGCATAGTTGTCGGTTATTGCGATACAAACTATTACAAGTCTTTTCACAAGACTCAAACTAGCTCTATTCGTTAAAGCGTGAAAAGGTAACAGACAGACAGACAGACAGAGTTACTTTCACAATAAATATAATATCTTAGGAAAACTCACACAACACTATCTGATCTCAAACTAAGCAGAGCTTATAACCCCTGCTGTTGGATAGCCCATATAACATCACGCTACGACCAACAGGACGCATCTTAAACCGATTACACACCAACACGTTACCACCAGTCATCTATAACGGCTTCATTATCCCTTTAAGTGCGTCTCGGCATTTCACTAGACACAAACCTCAATTGGCAAGCTCAGATGACTATTGTGAGTCAGAGGGTTATGGGTACTCTACGGGCTTTATACCTCTAAAGAATTTTCTTCCTTTGAAAACTAAAATAATGCTTGTTCAGACGTTGATATTTCCCTTGATTGATTATGGTGATGTATGCTATCTTGATCTGAATGCAGAACCCTCAATAAATGTGCTTTTTACCGTTCCAAATTGAAATGGCTCCCTATTCGTCAACGACGCAGTTTGCGAGCTCTCACTATACTTTATTCTATCCTTAATTCTCCTTCTTTCCCCTCTTTCTTGTAATGGAACTTTCAATACTTGTGCTCCAACCATAGAGATCTTCGATCTTCTAACAATTTGCTTCTTCTATGTCCTGCTCATTCTTCTGGATTTGTCGGAACCTCTTTCCTAGTTCAATTTGTCTTACTCTGGAATGCACTGCCCCTTGAAATTAGGATGGCTCCTAATCGCTTTAACTTTAAGACGAAGGATCGTACTTTATCTTCGAAGAATCAGTTGAGTTATCATGTTAGTATGACAATATGTAATTATATGGTATGTATGTTTGAAAGTATGTATGTTTGTATGTGTTTATGTAGGTATTTATGTATGGAATGTGTATTTATTTGTATGTATGTGTGTTACCCTGTGTACTTATATTATAATTTTGTTGTCACGTTTTTACTTAATAATATAATTATTAATAGTTTAGCTGCACCTACTTCTATTTTTATCTCTACATCATCCAAAGGTTGACAGGTAGAGAATGCTTTTAGCATTAAGTTCGCCTTTGTATAACATAACTACCTTAACTGTGCATAAAGTTTTTAAATAAAAAAGAGCGGAGCAGCAATAACAAATGTTGCAAAAACGGTGGAAATTTACGCAGACGAAGTTGTATGTATATGTAGGGTCATAAGTATTTGGGAGCAAAAATAAAACCAACCAACCGCTTGATGCTTGGAAGGCTTGAAGTTGTCCTAAATTTAAGATACTTTCAAAATCACGAAACACATTTTAAGTACTATTATGATGTATAGTGATGAAATTGGTAAGGGCATTGGATCCCTAATGTCAAAGTTGAGTACGGGACAAACTAGAATCATCAATAATTGCACGCCTGCTTTGTCCTATAGTAATATCATGGAAAATATTTTAAGATCTAATTTTAGTCAGGACAGCACTATAATTATTTTTGTCGGTGATAGGGGAAATGTAAACAAAAATAAGTTTTTAAATTATTTTGAGGAGTTGTCAAATTTAAATGTAAAAAAAATTGTTATGTTTTCATTTCCCCTGAGTAATGGATTATCACAGGAAGAAAACACTATTAGATATAATTTGAATAACCTTAAGCATCAACTGACATGCCAAATTAATGGACCTTTTTATAATAAATTTCATTTTATTGACACTAACAAACTTGTTAGTAAATATTTTTATTTGACAAAAGATAGATATTATCTTAAAAATAGTTGTAAAAGACAGATAGCTGTTTCGCTATCTTTTTATATTAATACTTCAGCCAAGAATTTGGCTACTCAAGTTGCTTCTATTGAGCAACAAAATTATGACATTAATTTTAACTTAGCCAACAATTTGGCTAAAGCACCTGACATTAATAATGATAATTTATGTATTAATAATAATGATAATATTGACATACCGAATAATTTAAATTAAATTTTAAGACAATAGAGAGTACCTCTTGCACACATACTTGTGCACTACCACATGAAAATTATTCTGTTATGTCAAAACAGAACAATAGTTACATTAATAAAATTAACCTGGTGCATCAGAATATCAGAGGAATGACAGGAAAAGACTTAGAATTGAAATTGTTCATGAATGCTGAAGCTATTGATATTTTATGTATTACTGTAACACTGGCTAAAGAGCGATCAGTTCATGTTCAATTTCAACAATCACCAGGTAGGCAGCTCGTTCAGCAGGGAACTGGTTATACATGGTGGTTCACTAATATTAATAAATAAAAATCTTAAATTCAAAGAACGCCGTGATATTGTTAACTTCTCTGTTGAATGTAGCATAGAAATAGCCTGTGTAGAGTTGAAGCGGTTTATTGTATTGACTGTGTACAGACCAGACCACCTTCAGCACAATATCATATTTTTGAACATGTTATGGATGAAGTCTTGCATAAGGTAACAAACCTTAATAAAAATGTAATAATATGTGGCGACATTAATGTTAATTTATTAGAGAATACTACTTCAAGTATGAGGATTTTAGCTCTATTCAAATCATTTAATCTGTGTAATTTATTTTTAGAGCCTACCCGCATAACTGCCACTACAGCCACATGTTTAGATAATATATTCACAGATATTATTGTAGATAACAAGAGAGTAATTAATC
This sequence comes from Herminia tarsipennalis, assembly GCA_945859575.2. Lineage (NCBI taxonomy): Eukaryota > Metazoa > Arthropoda > Insecta > Lepidoptera > Erebidae > Herminia > Herminia tarsipennalis. The sequence goes on from OX243857.2 coordinate 12,714,705, forward strand.
AAATGGATTCTGACCACTGTGGTCAACTTATTTCTTTTGATATTAAAAGTAGAAAAGTAACTAAAAAAAGTATAACTGTTATCCCTAAAACTGTCAGTCGATCTGAGAGTTTCAAAAGCCGCCTCATTTGTAACCCTCCACTGTTGAATGAGGACAGTGATCCTAACATTTTATATAAAACATTCTTTAATAAATTTTGTCATAATTTCGATTCGGTTTTCACTCCCAAAACGATTATGGTTAAGGGGAATGCAACTTTTAGTGAGTGGGCTACTGTCGGCCTACATAAAAGTAGAAAAAGATTATATGAGCTGTATGGTGAACGAAATTATAACTGTTGTGAAAGATTTCAAGCTTATGTAAGAAATTATGCTAAAATATTTAGGCAGGCTTGCAAAACAGCAAAAGCTTGCTACCTTAGTTCACAAATTAAAAACAGTGATAACAGAATTAAAATGACTTGGGATATTATAAATAGTGAGACTGGAAGAGTCAGAGGTCACAATAATGATTACTGTCTTAAAATAGATAGTAAAACCATCACATCGGACATAGAAGTGGCCACTGCTTTTGAAAAATTCTTTACTGACATACCAGTCTCTACTACAAAGTCATTGAATTCCTCACCTTTTGCAGCTGAGTTTATCTTGGTTAAAAATGTTAATAAATGTGACATCACTTTTCAATTTAATTATGTTACACATATAGATGTCATAAAAGCTTTAATTCTATTAATGTTAAGAAAACTACCGACCTCTGGAGTAACTCAGTTGTGATTACTAAGTATATAATTTCTTTTATTGCGCAGGACTTGGCTTTTATATTTAATAAATGTATAGATTGTGGTGTATTTCCTGATTTAATGAGTAGTAGTATGGTAGTATGTCTGACCCCACTAATTTTAGACCCATATCAGCCAACATTTTGTAAAATCTTTGAAAAAATGATATATGATCAGATGCAGAACTTCTTTTACAAAAATAAATTATTACACTTTAAACAATTTGGTTTTACTAGGGGTCGCTCTACAACCGATGCTGGTATGGAGCTTATAAAACATATATTTGACGCCTGGGAGGAATCGCAGGATGCTTTAGGCGTCTTCTGTTATTTATCTAAGGCATTTGACTGTGTTCTGCATGAAACATTAATCAGGAAATTGCAACATTATGGTATTCAAAACACAGCTCTGAATCTTCTTACGTCCTATCTGAGTAACAGGATTCAGAAAGTTAATGTTAATGGTAAACGCTCCCCGGGGTCTGTGGTCAAAATGGGAGTCCCACAGGGTTCTATTCTCGGGCCGTTATTGTTTTTAATTTACATAAACGACTTACCATATTTAGTAAAAAATAATCATGGGATAGTCATGTTTGCAGATGATACATCACTCTTATTTAAATTAAAACGCCAGCAAAAAGACTTTGAAGATGTAAATATGGCTATCTCAAAAGTGGTTAACTGGTTTGATGTTAACAATTTACTCTTAAACGAGGGCAAGACTAAATAAATGTATTCGATTTATAACACCTAACGTGAAACCAGTAAAAACCACTATAAAAATAAAAGAAGATGAGTTGAACCCTGTAGAGACCACAAAGTTTTTAGGAATTACTCTAGATTCTAAGCTTCACTGGGGCCCACATATAAGTGAATTGTCTAATAGACTCAGTTCTGCAGCGTACGCAGTTAGAAAAATTCGTCAGCTAACAGACGTTGAAACAGCGCGATTAGTTTATTTTAATTACTTTCATAGTTTAATGTCGTACGGTATTCTACTGTGGGGGAATGCTGCCGACATTCAAACCATTTTTGTTCTGCAGAAGAGGGCTATTCGATCAATTTACGATCTTAGTAGTAGACACTCACTTAGAGAAAAAATTAAGGAAATCAATATCATGACTGTTGCATGTCAGTATATCTATGAAAACCTTATATATGTTCACAAAAATATTGATAGTTTCTGTAAGGAATGTGATATACATAATATTAACACGCGGAACAAACATAAACTTGTTGTACCAGCGTCAAGGTTACAAAAAGTAAACAAATCATTTCAGGGCCAATGTATACGTTTCTACAATAAAATCCCTATTATATATTATATATTCAAAAATTAAGTCGTAATAAATTTAAGTGTACCATTAAGAAAAAATTGTGTATGAAAAGTTACTACTCAATAATTGATTATATGGAAGACAAAAACGCTTGGGATTGAACTGCTTTCTCTCACAGGCTATTAAAATGAAGTATTGTGTTTGCTGAATACGTTTATATATACTCATTTTAGAGTTACTAATAGTATTATTATTTAGTTATCCTTATTTTATAAACGATTACACTCACCAAACACACTGGTTCATTCAGTAAAATTTATTTTTGTAAAGAAAAACTTGATCATTTTAAAAGAGTGGCACATGAGTTTCTTGGCAGCTTCTTCTCATGAGCTTTACACTTGGAACTGCCACCTAACCTCATTTTGTTTTTTTTTCAAACATTCATAGTTTTATAACATTTTTAGTATGTTTTAATTTGACGTTTTCAAATAATCATTAACATGATTTTACGAAATAAAGATATTTGACTTTGACTTTGACATTTAATATACACAGGTAGCACAAGTTTTTTCTGCTTGCTAAATGCAAACTGCAATTAGCAAGTAGAAAAAACTTGTGCTACCTGCGTAGTACGCACCTCCAAATAACATACCAAAAATGTAGCTTTACATCGCATTTTGTGTTTTTAATGTATGATTTTACTCTGGTAGTAAAAAGTTGATGGCAAAATACTAGAATATTCAAGAATATTAATATACAACATTTCCAAGAACTCTAGACATATTGATGAACTAAACAGATGTGTCAACATAAAATGGTATAAATTTTGGAGCTACAAGGAAATCTAAATGTCAAGTCTACTGGCATGCCTATCCAACTGTGAAACATGGATGTTTAACGCCAAAACTGAAATAAAAATACAAAGTTGTCACGGAGCAAAAAAAGAAGAGTAAAAAATTCCTTACGAACTCAATAGAAAAATAAATCTTGCTGGACATTAAGTATTATAAGTAGTTATAATATTAAGTAGGTAACTAGAATTTAAAGGGAAGCCAATAAGAATGGTGTTATAAGGACACCCTCCCACTGAAACAGTCCCTTTTATTGTGTCTCACCATTAAAACTTATTTACATAGTATAAAATAATAGATATAACTTTCTTGCTCAACCTTGCTCAAGGTAAAATTGACTGCCCAAATCTTCTTAATGAAATTAATTTAAGAACACCATTCAGAAGACTGCGCAACAACGATTTGCTGTACATCCCTTCATGTCATACCAACTTTAGGAGGAATAGCTATCCGTCGAGAGTTTTCGCTGACTTCAATCATTTAAACAATGACAGTTGTTTTGATTTATACCACAAGTGCTAGATGTGCTAGATCTTTACTGACCAAAATGTTTGTCACCAGAGTACCTAAGCTATTGTAAATACCATATTAGGCTCTATTTAGCTGTATAAACATTTGTAATGTATAATTGATGTATAAGTAGATTGTATTCTGTCCATCTGTGGAAGCTTGTTATTGGCATTTAGTAATGTGTTTTATGAAACTATTTGTACTATAGCTGTAAGCTCCTCAAATAAAATAAAATAAAATAAAATAAAGCAGCACCCACTCTCTGTGTGCTTAGATCTTTTACCACACAACGGATTTCAATGCCGTTTTCAGTAATAGATAGAGTGATTCAAAAGGAAGGTTTATATATCCTGCAGGGACAGGATTCATGCATACGAAATCGAGGCTGTCCGCTAGTAATATTATAAATGTTAAAGTAAAGTATGTTTTTAACTGCCCAACGGATTTAAATTAAATTTAGGATGGATATAGTTTGAGTCCCAGGGAAGGACATTGGAAAGTTTATATTGTGATAACCAACACCCACATGGGCAGAGCCAGGAACTGAAGCTAGTTTAACAAAAAAAAATACTTAATCATTAATATTAATTTAGACTGCCTCTGTGGCATGGTGGGAGTGTGTCCGACTGCAATGCAAGAGGTTGTGGGTTTGATTCCCACACGGGACACCACTTTGTGTGATCAACAAATTGTTGTTCCGAGTCTGAGTGTACTTTATGTCTATGACTTGTATGTTTGTAAAGTCTCCTGCGACACAAGGCCCTGTACCCTAGTGCGGAAGTCGTAATAAAAAAAAATATTAATGATTAAGTACTTTTTTTGTTAAACTAATAACCGATATATTTTTTTTATGACAATTAAATTAAGCACACAGAAGTTTAAAAAAAAAGTGTTTATAAGTAATGTTTTAAATGTGTTAAGAACAGAGAAAGGCTAAAGGATCTTGCTCAGATCTTGCCCAGGGTTACAACTTTGCCTTTTCCATATATCAACTCGTATAATGTCCCACTGCTGGGCATGGTGCCTACCATGCCCAGCAGTAGAGCCTATTTATTGTAGATCCTGGAGTAATTGCCATAATCGCCATGCTTGGCAAGCTGGTTGGTGATCACTAATGCTTTAAAATACACAGAGGACACTGCTGCCCATCCTCTGGTAGTTAATGCCTTGACGACACCCACGGGAAGAGATGGGGTAGTACTCGGTACCACACATTACCTTTTACATATTTTATGAAAATTGTTTTAATTTTATCAAGAGATTTTCAGTTGACTCAAGTAATGTTGTTTGAGTCACCCATTGCAGTAGGCCAATTAGACATACTGGCTATAAAAACTTAGTAAATATGAATTAATGCTGGCAAAAAATAGAGAGTAATAAATAAAATTAAACTCTTAAATAATTTATGACAGACAAGATGCCAATGTTGTATAAAATAATGTTAAAAATATTACGCGCCTACATTAATTGTTTCGTGCACATACACAGTAATTATAGGTAAGTACTAATTCGCGTCAGAAACGTCGCACACTCGACTGATTCTGTACTTTAATCCGCAATCCGTTACGACACCAATTATAAGCCGGTTTTGTATTTTATCACAAGAAATAATGTTTATAGGTACACTAAGGATAATAATCTAATGATTATAATCATTTTTCTTGTAAAATTTAGTGAAAATAGTCTTGTTTCGCGTCGATATAAAAAGAAAACCAAGATCAATGACATACCTCTCCGTTAACTACGCTACGCACTTTTTGCGATCCAATTTCCGTTATATTAGCAGACATTTTCTTTTTTTCAATAAATGCTGAAGAAAACTATGATTTCGCACGAATTAATCGAAATTTTCAATAATATTATCGCTAAAATGAACACGAACTAACAGAGTACGGCGAATATTGCAGGTATGTGTAATTGTGTACAGCTACAGAATTGAACTATTTATTTTTCTTTACTACTTGACAGTTTGACACTTTTGACAGCCGTGACTGATCTAGAACCGGTTGCTACGAGCGTCAATCAAAATCGGTAGCATTGCATTGTACCGATTTTGATTGACGCTCGTGGCTCTTGTAGATAAGTATATTTTTTCAAAACTTCTGTTTGATATGTTATCAAATAATACATTACAAACTTCATCTTGTTATTAAATACTATCTTATGGCACCTGGGGGGGCAACAATTCTGTCATGAACAGTTAAATACTGGAGAGCAGCCCGCGAGCCACATGTGGCCCACCTGGTATTACTTTATAGGGGCGTCTATACGGGCCATTTTTCGGCAGTACTCTCCAATATTGATTTGATGGTTGCCGGACGTTCACTGAGCGACCGATTTTCCGTAATGTTGCCCGGCCAATTTTGTTGTTGTTTCAGTCGCTCTGTATTTTATTGTTGCCGGGTTGTGTAGCCCGTTTAGGAGACTGAATCATGCGCCATACTATGGAAGACATATTGCCATTATTCGCCGAACAATTAGTTGCCAACATTGCCGCCACAAATTGCCTTAAAAAATGGCCCGTTAGATGCCCCTTCATTTCAATCATTTTTTATTTCATGCCAATTATTAAGACTCTGCGCTAAGAAGGTAAATACACTACCGCGTGGCAGTGCGCAGTAATAATAGTATTAATGATACGTTAATTTGCCGTAATATACATATACGGCAATTCATTTTATTTACAGTCGACGTCTGTCTGATTGTATCTATATTAACAATACCTGGATGACCGAGCTTTGCTCGTATTGTTTTTACGAAATGTCTAAAAATTAGACCTAGCTAGATCAATTTATCGTCTGCGAAACCCCCTGCATACTAAATTTCATGAAAATCGCTAGAGCCGTTACCGCAATTCAGATTATATAAATAGGTATAAATATAAAAACAAAAATTGCTCGTTTAAAGGTATAAGATAAGATACGATTATTTAGGGCTACATACGCTGACCTCTTTAATACAAGTACGCTTGCTTGTAGTATAGAGGTCAGTGGCTTCATAAATATTCGAATCGTATGTTTCTAAAATGAAAAGAGTTTCTACAGAAGCAAACTTACAGACTGATCTGGTTCATCAATTATGGTTAGCATAATAATAATAATAATTACGCTCGTCGGCGGGGGAGAGGCCGGCCACCAACCAGCTTAGGACCCCGAAGCCTACCAGCCACAAACGGGGCCCCCGCTATCGGCAGTGATATGCGCCGCATAAGATAGACAACGTCAATAGAGGTAAACGCCGTTTTGGAATGTGCGCTTCACAAGTATCGGTCCACGCTCCACGCCCGTAATATTAGGTCGCGCCTGCGTCGGTTGCCTGTGCATAGCCAGAACATTGCGCTGGTGTGTGCTCTTGATTCGCTATTGTCTACTTACCTGGACAATAGCGAAGACCCCGGTGATACTGATTCGATCCTGTATTGGACGGATATTGCGGCTTGTCGTATAAGTGCTAAGCTTTTAGCAGAAGCCCCTACTGTACGACCAAGGTGCGCTGCACCTGCTTGACAATGCAGGATTGAATGCTGTATTTGTTACCACCGAGACCTATCTCATTATGATCCAATCTCGACCCAGTAGAAAAACATTAGGGCATATTATTGAATGAATAATGTCATCAATATCAGGCCCGCATTTTAATGGGTGACAATACATGAATTTAAGGGTAGATTACGCAAAACAGGGTTCGACTCTTTCAAAAATGTATATAGAAAACGTAAACATTAGGACACGAAACAAATCGTGTCACTAGTCAAAGAGTTTTTCTTGTAGATGAAATAAAGAAATTTATGGATAGGTATGTTTTTATATGATCCCGCAAATAAATCTTGAAGTTGCAGAAAAATGCAAAAACGAGCATTTTCGTATTGCCATAGTTATGGCGTTCGTAATCTAACATATGTACGAACGAATATTCTACTTTATTTTGACCTGCGCTCCTGCGCACTGTGAAGTAATGGTTGTGTGAGGAAGAGCGAGGCTGGCGACTATGTCGCTGTGTACGTAGCGCTAAATAAATAATTCTCTTAGTGTAATGCCCCCGTAAAATCCGTAATACCGAGTCTCTGACAAAGAGTACTTTATGTATGTAGTCTGTTGTAGTAAATATTAGTCTCTGAGTACATCGTGCATCGGTACCTACTTGACACTGGCAGAAATGAATGTCCATAAAAATCAGCACGGTTGCCATCAACTCATAGATGAGAAGAAGAAGGCATGCAGCTGGCAACACTTTTTACTATGTCATATTGTCAATCTTTAGTGATGTTATGCAACATAACAATAGCGATTATCATCGAATAAATTTATTTCGATTCCAAATCAACTTACAATTACATATTTTGAATCGCAAAATGTAATGTATCATTGAATGTGTCAATATTTACTAAAAAAATTATGTAGTAAGCACAAGCACCAGTGGTTTAGGGTTTGGATTCCGACATACTTTAAAATTGTATAGGTCTATATACTACGCATATTGACCTGAACAGGAAAAATAAATCGAGACTTCGCCAAATCATTATCCATTAGACTTATAACTTTTTTAAATGTTTGTTACCTTGTTTCAGTTAACATTTCTAACTGTTTCTAACATTCAATCTAAGCCCGTGTAGGCGGTTAGAAGTTCGTGAAATAAAGAAACTCACAAACATGAAATTTAAATTAATTTCTTTCTTCAGTTCTTTTTTTGGGGCAGTCGTCTAAAAACTATATATTTTTTTTTAGTTTTTGAGAGCGAAAGACAGAATAGCTTCATTATGCTAGTTATCTAAATAATATTTTATATCGAGTAAACTATTCATTTTAGTGATTGACATAATGGTTACATTTTCACATCACTACCACAAACTATTTCATTCTGCTTTGAGTTGTTTGTCACACCGCGTGTTTCACCGGTACGAAAACTTATAATTATCATCAAATCTGGTGAGTAGTATTATTAATTAACGTTATTATAAAGTAACAATTAAATTTTCTTTACACTTACGCATATTTTGGGCACATAATACGATGGGATTGCTGTTTCTGAATGACCTTGTACCTTCCGATTCATTCTGTTTCAATTGATTTTTTGTTACCTACGTGTATTAGTTCGTTTTTATAGTGTTTATTGCGTTGTTAGTCAATTTTGTGTGAAACTCTACATCAACTCGCTATCGGACTTCAATATTGCTAAAATTATTTAGCACTAATCATAAACCGGACTCTGTAGTTAGGTAATGAAGTAAATACGTAAGTACCAGCAACATACTAATGGATTAATTAGAAGCTTAGTTGTTTCTAGATATGTACCCAACTACGTTTTAATGATTTAAACTTTTTTAAAACTAATGAATAACAATTGTGAGCTCTTTGCTGTAACCTCTTTTAGAGGTCCCAACTTTCACTTTTATGAACTGTGGTAAATTAAAAAAAAAATGTGGCACTGGTGGTCATCACAAAAAGCCTTTATTTCCAATAAAAGTACACAATAATTCTATTTATGTCAAAACTAGGTCAATAGTTGCCATGGCTTCAATGCTACCACAATATTATATTAAATTAAAAACATACTTAATTTTTTTAAAAGGTATAAAATTTATGAGTCATTGATCAATCACTGCAATGCAGATATGCTGTAGGTACTTTTTTGTTGTTATTTTATAATCATGTATGTACCATAGTGAATTAAAATAGATATACAGTCTGTATATTGCAATAACAATTATTTATGTACTGTGACATTTTGCTTGTTTTAATTTTAAAATTGTCTTATTACAACCTATCTATAGAACATAGTTATATCTGCAGAACCTCTACTTTATGTATAGAGATTTGATGTTTATTTTCTGCAAAATTTGCTGCTCTTAGGTGCGCTAACACAATGTTATTAATTCAGTGTATGGAAGAAATAACAGCAAATTTTGTGGAAAGTAAGCTTCAAATCTCTCTCCCACAAAGTAGATACCTATAACTTTGTTCCGACACATAGGTTGAATAGTGTCTTCTTCTTTTTGAGTTATTGGATGTTTCAGCTTTAGAGAAAAAAAAGAAAAGTTTTTAGGCAGTTCTCCATTTACACAACTCAAAATAAATATTTCAACAAGTACTGAGACAGGTGGTAGGCTGAGTCCTTGAGAATTGTTTATGGAATACATGTTCTTGTTAAGGAATCAAAAAGCTTGTAATCAAGGTGTTTTTTTTTCCCTCAGAAATTGTTTCTAGAACTATATTTATTTCAATTTTATAGAAATTAATTAAATTTTAAGTGAAGTACCTACTTCCTGTAATATCTACAACTGTCAAAAGTCACAGCAGGAAAATAGTATACCTATCCAATTGTTCCTCTTTTCATATTTGCCTATTGACCGTTAGTCATAGAAATATCCAATTTTGAATCATCAAACTGGTAGGCACTCTGTGTATGAACTGACATAATTTCATAGCACATCTTACTTGCCCTGCTACATATTTTAACATTAGTGGAAACAGTCACTTCGTTTTCTAGCTTAGCTTTCACAAACTCGCAGCATAGCTGCATAACACATCTCTGATGGAAAAGCACCTTTAAACTCATTGTCAATTTTATTTAAAGCATCCACATACTAATGCTGTTATAAGTTTACCATAATAAATAAAAATAATGTATCAACTGCCTCTGTGGCGCGTGGGACTGTGGCCAACTGCTACACAAGAGGTTGTGGGTTCAATTCCTACACGGGACACCACTTTGTGTGATACACAAATGGTTGTTCCGAGTCTGGGTGTACTTTGTGTCTGTGACTTGTATGTTTGTAAAGTCCCCGCGATACGGCTTGTCTGTTGTACTGCGGGAGTCGTCTTTTTATCTATCTGTGGCATCTTTTATTTTTATTTATTTAAGCCTTACACCTATACATAATATAAAAACTTATAAACTTATTTGTTAGTTATATTAGAATTTATCCTTATTAGTAAGTTAGTTGTATTAGTTTATTTTTTTGTTATTTAGTTATATTAGTTAAATGTTTATTGTATAGTCCCTTTTCGGGTATAGGCCTCCTCCAGTTCTTTCCACCTCTTCTTATCTTTTGCGATTTCTAACCAATGTTTGCCTGCTATTTCCTTAATATCATCATCCCATCTCATTTTTGGTCTTCCAACTTTCCTTTTTCCTATGGGGCCTTTCCATTTTGTGGTTTCGCTTGTCCATCTTCTGTCCGTATATCTAGCTAGGTGCCCCGCCCATCTCCATTTCCTCTGGAGTGCGTGCTCGAGAGCGTCCGTCAGCTTCGTTCTTTCTCTTATTTCTACATTTCTAACCTTTTGGATCCTTCTTAGTTTTAAAATACTTCTTTCCATAGCATGCTGGCATGAGTTTATTTTATTTGCTATCCTCTTAGTAAATGTCCAGGTTTGGCATCCATATGTGAGACACGGTAGAATGCAAGTGTCTAACACTATCTTTTTTAGCTTAAGGCTGTAGTTTCCCTTTACAATTTCCTTCTGTGACCAGTATTTTTTCCATGCTATATTGACTCTTCTTTCTACTTCTAGCTCGTTGCTGTTTTTGTTAAATGATACCTGTTTGCCCAGGTAAATGTAGCTCTCTGCATATTCGATAGCTTTACCCTCGACTTCAATTGGCTTGGTGCTGCCGTTTGTCATAACTTTAGTTTTTGCTGCATTCATCTGGAGCCCTACCTTTTCGCTTTCATCATTTAAGGATTGTAGCATTCGTTTCATTTCTGCAGGTGTTTCGGCAAAGAGCGCAATATCATCTGCAAATCTTAAGTGACTGAGGCGAGCGTTGTTTATCCATACTCCTGTCCTTGACCAATTAAGTTTTTGGAATATATCTTCTAAGACGGCAATAAACAGTTTTGTTGACAGAGGGTCGCCCTGTCTGACTCCTCTTTCTATTTTTATTACTTCTCCTGTGTCTTCGAGTCTTACTCTGCTCTCGCTGTTTGCATATATATTTTTTATGATTCTTATATACTTTGTCTCTATGTTGATCGAATGTAGTGCTCTCCAAATTGAGTCGTGTGAAATACTGTCAAAAGCTTTGCTGTAGTCTACAAAAGCGATGTATAATGGTTGGTTGAATTCTTTATATTTTTCGATAATTTGCTCTATAGTATGCATATGATCAGTGGTTGAGAAGCCTCTGCGAAAGCCTGCCTGTTCCTTCGGTTGGCTGCTGTCTATTTGGGGGGCTAGCCTGTTTTGTAGCAATGATGTGAACAGTTTGTACATTGTCGAAAGCAAGCTAATTGGTCTATAGTTTCGGATGTCTAGAGGGTCACCTTTCTTGTAAAGAAGTACGATCTCCGAGCTGCTCCACTGTTTGGGGATCTTTTCCTGATGTAGTACCAAGTTGAAGAGTAAGGTAATATACTTGAGCAGTGAAGATGCGCCTGCTATAAGGGCTTCAGCTCTTATGTTGTCCGGACCCGGACTCTTGTCTTTTTTGAGTTTTTTCAGCTGTCTTACTACTTCTTGTTCCGTGAACGGCGGTACTTCCTCTTGATTTTTTGCTGTAGTTGGTTCATCCTCTGTTTCTTTTATGGTTTGTTCTTCATCTGCTTCTATTGTATTTCCGTCTCGTTTTTTGTAAAGGTCTCTGTAGAAATTGGTTGCACAGTTAATTATTTCTTTTCTGCTTCTTGTTTCCTTATTATCTTCCTTTAGTTTTTGAATCCATTCTTTGTGCTGGTTTAGTTCCTTAAATGCCCGTTTTGAGCTCCTGTATCTGTTGAGGTTCTTTTCTATAATTTTGTGTCTATGATTTTTGTAGTCTTGTCTGATCGCTCTGTTAGTTTCCTTGAAAAGTTTTGTTAGACGAGTCTTTGTTGTTTTACTTCTATTTTGAGTTGTCATAAGGTCCGTTCTTTCCTGTATCAGCTTTATTGTATTCTTGCTTAGGATTTTGTGTTTTCCTTCTGTATTGTTTGTTGGAAATCTTATGCTAAGGCTTTTCCTGATTGTGTTTTCAAGGATGTCATAGTATCTCTGTATGTCAGTCACGGATGAAAGTATGCTTGAGTCCAAATTTTCTTTCAGGTTCTCGTTGTACGCGATAACTTCGTCGTCTGTTTTTAGCGTATCTGGATTAGGTTTAATATTTATTCTATTTAGTTTTAGATCTTTTAGTTGTAGTGTAGTTCTCACTGGTCTGTGGTCCGATGGGAAACTTATTTTATTCAGAACTTCAATATTTGTTATGGATTTGGTCTTATTGCACAATACATAGTCTATTTCATTTTTTGTTTTCTGATCGGGTGAGATCCACGTCCATCTTCGACTGGATTTTTTCTTGAAGTATGTGTTCATTATTGAAAGTTTTTGTTCATGAGCAAATTGTACTAATTTTTCGCCTCTATCATTGCGAGCTCCGTATCCGTAACTTCCCATTACTAGGGTTTCGTGGTTTAGCGGCTGTCCGACTTTGGCGTTGAAGTCGCCCATGACGAGTATTGTTCCTTCGCTCATATCTAAGGCTGTTTTGATATTGTTGTAAAATTTTTCTATTTCTTCTTCATCTGAGTCTGAGGTTGGAGCGTAACATTGGATTACCGATATAAGTTTCCCATTGAGATTGAGTTTTAATATAGCCACCCGTTCCGTGATTCCTGTGAAGATTATGATATTTGATTTTAGCCATTTCTTAATTAGGAAACCAACCCCATTGAGGCCTACTGATTCTCCGAAGTAGCAGAAGATGTATTCTGGATATTCTTCAATTTTGCAACCCGTTCGTCTAACTTCTGCCAATCCTAAGACATCCCATTTAATATTTTCCAAAGAGTGTGTTAGTTCGATTTGCTTTTCAGTTGATGCAAGTGATCTCACATTATACGTACTTATTTGTATGGTATGTTCTATTTGTGTTGGAGGGTAGTGGTCGTTATCCCCACGGGGACCAGCCGGGTTGGGGAATTGGTTGTTGTGAATACCGTAGTTGTTGTATTTTTCGTGACTTCCTTTTTCATTAGTTTTATTTATCCTTATGTTTATATTTCTCGTTGCTGTTGCTGTAGTTGTTGTTGGCCTTGTTTCTGTAGTATGCTTGTCTAGTTTTTTGTCTGATTTCCGTGTTCCCTCTTGTCTTGACATGGGTTTATTTTTGAGAGTTTCGTGGGTTGTTTATCCATTGATGTCTCGTCGATACGACTGAAACCCTCTGGCGGGGTTGATGGTGGAGAGGATGGTGCTCGTTTCCTTTTCTCTTTACCCTTGAATTCTTTTACTATCAGCGCTCCATGTTTAATAACTGCATATTTGCCTGCAAGTCTCGCTTCTTTCATTTTTGGCATCAAAGCCCTGTTGGCTGCAATGACTTCTTTGGGTAGGTCCTCAGTAGCGTAGACGCCCTTAGGAAACAGCGCATTGTTTTTGATTATAAGGTTTTTTCTCCACACTAGTGTTGTAGTTATCAAAATTGGCCTGGTTTTGTTAGTAGTTTTCTTTCCCAATCTATAAGCGTCACTTATTTCCCATCTATCCCACTCATTTTCTTTAGCTTTCTCGCTTATCCCATTGAGATAGGGCACTACAGTTCCAATCAGTTGTGCTTGATTGGTTTCTGTCTCTGGTATTCCGTGTAGGAGGAGATTATTGCGCCTTGACGATCTCTCTAGTTTTGTGATTCGTGATTTTAGTTGTACTACTTCCGCTTTTAGCTTTGTGTTTTCTTCGATTAGAGGTTTCATTTTTTCATCCAAAGTTTCGATTAGGCCCTTATTTATTTCTTCTGTTTGCCTTATAAGCTCCACCTTCAGTTTTTCGAATAATAGCTCGCATTGCTTATCCATTGTTATAAAAGTGCGTTTCCCCGAAATTAGGTAGATATTTTTAGCTGGCAACCCTGTCAGGTGTCAGTTGTCAAAACTTATTATTTTGTGAAGGTTGGCACACACAAGGTTTCCGAGAAAAGTCTATATTTGTTTATGTCGCTCTAGTTATTTGACATAACCTAGAAATATTTTTTGTGTTGATCTCGGAGGTTTTTAGAATTTTATCATGAACTTGCGAGATGTACGCTAGTGAAACACGTATCCGCGAGTTTATTCTTCAGATTATAGTATGATTGAAGTTATTTCTTGCAATATATCACTCTTAATGTGCACTTTTCGCGGAGCAAAACAACAACGATGTTTACAGTTCAAGTTGACAACCGGAAGTATGTGGCATCATACTGCCCAAATTGATGGACAGATTTAGGTGTGGTTTTGTTATTAGAAAACTGGTATTAAAAGGAATGGTTCATGGCTTTGTCTGATGAAAATCTGTTCAGCTATTTCGAAGATTTTTTTGGTTTTTATGATTTCGACTATGAGCTGCTTTCAGCGATGGTGTGTTGTTCCGCCAGTTGGTTCAGGTGCCTTTGAGGCATTGAGGATTACATGCACCTTGTTTGTTCTGATGAACCATGGTGCATTGATAATTTGTATTAACATGTTGTTGAGCTCTTTGTATAATTATGATATTTGGACTCACTGGCAGAGCCATGCGTAGCATGCCATATGTCCAAATCAGTTTTAGCATTGTTTTGTAGATGAGAATTTTGTTGTCAGCAGTTAGAGTTTCTGCCCAGGAGCCAAAGTAGCCCACTGAACTTCAGATTTATTTCTTCCCTTTTTGCTTGCAACTGTGTCTTCCAAGTAAGTTTGCAGTCTAAGGTGTATTGCCAGGTACTTAACTGAGTCATCAGTTGAGAAGTTGTGTACTATTTTAGGTCACTGTTTTTTTTTTCTGGCGGCGATCCTCCATTTACTGAGCCATTCTTCTACGTTATTAAGACAGTTTTGAAGGGTTTGGGAAGCTTGGAACGAGTTTTGACTCGAAGCAAGCAGAGCTGTGTCATCAGCAAATGTAGCAACTGTAATGCCTGGTATTTGCGGTAAATCTGATGTGTAAAATGTATACAATACAGGTCCTAGTACTGAGCCTTGTGGGACGCCTGCGATAATATTATGGAATGCTGAAGTAAAGTCATTTTCTTTGACTTGGAAAAATCTGTTAGTTATATACGACTTTATGATGCCATAGAATGTATGTGGTAATAGTGTTTTTGTTTTGTACTATAATCCTTTATGCCACACGCGATCGAAGGCAGAACAGTATTCTTTCTTAATTTTGAAGATAGACAACTTTTTGTTTTACTAGCCTTAATCTGTATTGGCGCTAACGCTAGTACCGGTACAGGGTAAAACTTGGTTGTATTTCAGCGCTTTTTGGTCAGTATTAAAAAAACCGACCATCATAATAATTATATTTTCTTCTAGAATGATTTTTCGCGTTTGGCTTTTTGACTCCCACTTGCTCTACCCTAGACCCGGCACTACTGAATTTGTTTTTTTTTTTTTTTTAAATTACCATAGCTGATCTGAATTGAATCTTTACTGTACGTACTAATGTATCTGTCATAATAATGTATCAAAATAATTATTTTTATATGGCTAGTACCATTCTCTTGTACCATGTAAAGGTTATATTGTATTATCTGTGTATAACCTAAAAACCAGAAATAAAATTTAGTCTATGTTTGCGCCATTCACGCGTTTCATTACAGTATCTATTTCAGCTTGCTTATTAATTCTAGCTACAGTAAGGAGCAAAGTTAACATTAGGGTTTAACTACATCTGGCTGCATCGAATCGCACTGTTCTATGATTCTATCCTTTTGTCAGGTTAGAGCGAGAAAAATAGTGTCTAGCCAAGTGCCTCAACGATTCCGACGCGTGCTGTCACACTCCCGCTCTTTGGCTTGCTCTGGTAAATGACGGTTCTAAGTGACAGAAACCGGCCAAGTGCAAGTCGCTCACGAAGGTTTCCGTACCATTACCACACAACATTAGACAATATATTATAATATCAAGCTAAAAAGGGAAAAAAAATCATTTGTTGTATGGGCAGCCCCACTTAAATATTTATTTAATTCCGGTTTTAGTATTTGTTGTCATCTGTGCAAATGTCAACAGACAGACAGTCTTAGTAATAGGGTCCCGTTTTACTGTTTGGGTACGGAACCCTAAAAGAGCATACAAGTGTAGGTGATTCAGTGTGGCCAGATGTAGTTCAACACTTATTAAGAAAATCTAGATTTAACAACCCATATTACTTTAAACAAACACTAAGTAAGGTTTGTTAAATTAATTATTTTATCTGGGTCAACCCAGATATAATAATTAATTAGTTGTAGTAGTTAAGATTAGATTAGATTAGATAGACCGAGGATTTCGAGACATTAGCTAGGCTAAACAATATTAGGGAATGTTTTCTCAAAGGAATAGACGAAGTAGTTGAAATTAGGTTTTTTGTTTTCAGTTTGATGACTGGCCTATTGGCTTAGTGGTTAGCAACCCTGACTGCTAAGCAAGAGGTCGTGGGTTCGATAAGCAGGATAAAAAATGTAGGATAAGCATGATGATTTCTTCCGTGTCTGTATGTAATTTATCTAGAACTAGCTGCCCCGCGCAACTTCGTATGCGTAAATTTTCCCCGTTTTTGCAACATTTCTCGTCGCTTCTCCGCTCCTATTAGTCGTAGCGCGATGTTATATAGCCTATAGCCTTCCTCGATAAATGGGCTATTCAACAAAAAAAATTTTTTCAAATCGGACCATTAGTTCCTGAGATTAGCGCGTTTAAACAAACAAACAAACTCTTCCGCTTTATAATATTAATATAGATATGGATGTACATATTTCGAAATATAATAAGTATGTTTATCAGTTGTTTGGTCTGCCTAGTTTAGGATCAGGTGGCGTTGTATGAGTCCCTAGATATTATTATTGTTATATTTTAGTTCAATCGGAATTGTTCTTAGTTTTGTTTGTCCCACGGCGATGCCACATGGAGGGAAAGTACCTTAAATATTGTACATTTTACTGAAAAAGAAACACCCTGTATTCTTACGAAACCAATCAAAAGGGATTCTCATCTCATCATTAGGATTTTTTTTTTTCTTAAAAACAGTATTTTAATTAAAAGGAAAGGCTATGAAATTTTAAAAGGTTTTAATCACGACGATTGATTTTTTTACAATAGACGTACCTAGGATAGCTAGAGGGGGATGCAATTGACTCTTACAACAATACCGACCAGGTTAGTGCGAGTATCTGACCAGTTGGCCTCAAAAGTGAGCAGAAAGTGTTAGTCGGACTTGCATGAGGAAAAAAGATATTTACACCATCTGGGATACCACCATCACCTGGAATTTTCGCCATGATTTTCACCATCATCTCCCCGAGGCTCGGCGTGGCGTCACTCTTGCAATGGGAAACAGTATGATCATATGATGATAGCTTTGAGAATATACTGTAAATAGATGGACTGTTTCAAACAACCACTGCAATCTTCGTGATCTGGTTCATGCGTCAGCAGCCTGTTTTCCGCCATACGCATCCAGTGTTCGCATGGCAAGAGGAATGATGAGCTTAAAAGGTGGTTTATTTACGAACTATTATTCCTACAATCGGAATTAATATCGTATATTTATAATCTAGAACAATCAGAATAATCTAGTGTATCAGAAATTCAAACAGATTGCCAATTATGTACCTATTCACTTGAAAATATATTATGATCACTGTGCTACGGCATTATGCAAATTTGCATGCTACTATCCAATTTATTTACTAACCAGATTACTAACACGATTATAAATCTATTTTTCTCTGTCTTTAACACACAATAAAGTTAAAAAGAGATACGAAATGTATTCTCTACTCAAAACGGGCTAATTTGAGATATAATCTTTATAGCCCTTATCCCTTACAAAATTGAAATGTTTTTCTCTCTGGAAATATGTTAAATGAGATTAACTTATTCTTAAAATGAACTAAAATGAGATATATTTTCTTTTCTACCTCTCCCATAATTGGCTAAATATATTTTTCATTGCAGGTTGTCGTTATGGGTCAATCACAATCCGCTGAAGGTACCTATATAAAATTACTCTTAAATTTGCGCGTCCTTCCACGTCTATCGGTGAAAATGTTCTATGTTATATTCATACTTTTTTTAGGGTTTATTTATTCCTTTACAACTTTTAAATTCGCCTTCGACATATGAATATGGTATTGTTAGAATCGTTGAATTAATGCGGGCAACAACAAAAAGCAAAATGGCTGCCATCAGAAGTGGTTATAGTCAATTTATTTCTTCTGATCGGGTCAATTTAGGTATCAAAATAATGGTTGAAAAGCATGACACTAAGCGGGGTTTGTGTTAGGTTTATGGCAGACAACATTAAAAAACACTCCTTAATTTTCAAATATTCTTACTTAGTATCTGAAATTTGTCCAACAACTATAATATCGAGTCCTATAACAGTTTTGTGTCGATTATGGGCCCTATCTTAGACAAATCAATCATCTACCTAAATCACGGTTCGATTGCTAGTCATTCAATGCCATTATAATGTGCCGATTCAACCGTGACGCATCATATTGTTGTATGACTGTTTCTTCAATAATACGACTATCGTTTCATTCCCGTAAATGTCGAGTTGTAGCTCATTAAGGTGGTAGTGGTAATAGCTGTTTATATTTCTTATTTTGAATTCTTTGAACCATTGTTGATTAAACGCTGTTGTGTAGACATAGAGAATGGGATCTAGGATAGATCCCTGTAGTACACCGACTTTGATTATATACTAGGATTCTTGAAACAAATATTCTTTAAAATTTTACAAGGAGTGAAAAAGGTTAATAATGCAGAAAAATGTGTAGTTTATATATAGTGTGGTATTATGAACGGAAAGTCTGTTTCTTTCAACATTTTCCCGTGTTTATTTCAATGAAAAGGCTGACTGGAAGTCGAAATATCAATAAATGTTAAGTTTTCCCGAACGTTCTTATTTTTCTAGTGCATATTTAAACCGCATTAGTCCTATATAATATAAACTATAGCGATGTTAATAAGGAAAAAAATCCCATTCAATCCCGATGTATGGGTATTTTCATTTATTCCTTTGACTTAGTGGCAAATGAGCTGTTTGAGAGATCCTTGAGGTAAAGAAACGTTACCACTGCCAGTTGACCGTTTTCTAGAAAATAACACCCTGCCTTCGATAACACTTAAAGGTTTTGTCCTGCGCTTATTTTCTACTGTCCTGTCGAATATCTTCACACATCACATCTCTTCTTCTGCGTAAGCTACAGACTATAGGGTCGATTCTAACCCAGGATAAATCTTTTTGTGTTAAGCACTATTATTTATTCTGTGTCTGAGTGTAATTTATCTATAACTAACTGACCCGCGCAACTTCGATTGCAACATTTTGCAATAGAATTTTCAAAATTGGTTCTGCAGATCTAGAGACAAACAAACAAACTCGCAAACTTTACCTCTTCATAACATTAGTACATATTATGTATGTATGTACTTAAAAATATATAATAACTAGCTGTCCCGCACAACTTCGTCTGCGTAAATTTTCCCCGTTTATGCAACATTTCTCATTGCTGCTCCGCTCCTATTGGTCGTAGCGTGATGTTATATAGCCTATAGCCTTCCTCGATAAATGGGCTATCCAACAGTATAATATTTTTTCAATTCGGACCAAACAAACAAAATTTTCAGCTTTATAATATTAGTATAGATTAACTGTTGCCTGGTTGGCATAGTACAGGTTCTGCCTAGTGTGCCTCTGCCGTATCCAAGGTATATGTTATAGTTATTTATGCTTTAACGAACTTAAACAGTGAAATCTACGATACGTTTATGCGACAAGACAAAACTTAATGAATCATTCAAACACGAACATGTAATTGAATGATGAGAACTGTTTCCTGTACTGCATTCCCATTGTAATATGTATCCTATTTACATGAGCGCAAAGTCTAAAATTTATAAAAACCTAGTATAGATTATGTAAAATGTTATAGCAATCTTGTTTTATCCTTGGAAAATGGTACATGAGCTCATTGCTTTAGTCATATTAATGTACTATATTATCTTTTTTAAAGCTAGTATTTTTATAAAGCTAACTCCCGCAGTGTGCAATAATCCCCTGAATAATTCCATATTACTAGCAATCTTGTTAACCACTCCAGCCAAGCTCAAATGCTTGTGTTAGGAGTGGGTTCACGTCGATAGTATAATGGGTAGGATTCGAACCCGCGACCTCACGATTGCGAGACCGATGCCTTAGCCATTAGGCTACTGTCGCTTTCCTGAGACCGAGATTTGAAAACCGGGCATGAGGATGCCCAGTGTAGGGTTACTACAAAGAAATGCACTACATATGAAAAAATACTATTTGAACAAGTTGACGAGCAAAATAGCGTATATGTTCTTGGCACTTACGTCCTTTTCTTGAGAAGCGCAGTTTTTCGCCGATAACTCGAGACGGTATATCCTATCATGCTGAAAATAATCTTAGTTGAAAGTATTTATTAATCGTTATCTTGTATTTTTTTTTTAATTTTTACGGTTTGAAAAATAAGAAAGAGTGGCAATTTTTGCAACTTTGGAGCGATTATTTCCAAAAGTATTCACTTAATTCATAAATCGAGCTGTGCTGTATGCCACACGAAGATATTTGCTAAAAAAAAATTTTGGGATTCTGTTACATGTATGAAGTGCCCTAGAAATATTTATTTTTGTTACCAATCGAAATAATTAGCGGCTTATACAATACAACTATACTCCAAATGTCATCCATAAACATTGTGTAGTTTTTGAGTAAAATGTCTGTGAGGTACGGACGGACAGGATGAAACATTAGGGTTCTGCTTTTGTCGTTTTGGCTACGGAACCCTAAAAATCATGCACACAAAGTACTCCTAGACTCGAAACACCAAAATACTACTGCGACTGTATCTCAGAACACACATATAACTCTATCATCTTTGGACTGTGTACTGTGCTCTGTCCTATAAAGTAGGTACGCCTTACATAGGGTCAGTAATATGAATATCGAATCGAATGACCGTTTGTCGAACTTTTTGAGACTTATGAAGTTATGTTAAGACTTGACTGCCTCTGTGGCGCGGTGGGAGTGTGTCCGACTGCTACGCAAGAGGTCGTGGGCTCGATTCCCACGCGGGACACCACTTTGTGTAATCCACAAATTGTTGTTCCAGGTCTGGTTGTACTGTTGTGTCCTTGACTTGTATGTTTGTAAAGGCCCCCGCGACAAAGGGTCTTAAAAAAAATGTAGGCGAAGATTGTTGATAGCGAATGCTGGTATATCTATCTATCCAACACTAAAATATTTTGCAATTCGGACCAGTGATTCCTGAGATTATCGCATTCAATCTAACAAACTCTTCAGCTTTAGAATATTAGTATAGATTAATACAATTATAAAAAATAAATTATATACACATATATACACACATACGTATACTTAAATTCATAACATACAGACATACGTATAGTTGCATTTGATTTCGTCAAATTACCGTTTCCAAATGTCTAAATCAAAAGTTAGGCTGTTTGTTGTCGGCCGTAGGCCGTAGCCTGTCCTGCGTACTAGGAGTGTAGAGGTCAGTGGTACTGTGCGATTGCTGTACAACAGGTTTTGGGTTCGATTCCCACCCACACAGCATTCCACTTTGTGATCCACAAACTGTTGCTCCGAATCTGAAAAGAGACTTACATCACGGAAAATCTATACTAATCTATACTAATATTATAAAGCGGAAGAGTTTGTTTGTTTGTTTAAACGCGCTAATATCAGGATCTACTGGTCCGATTTAAAAATTATTTTTTTGTTGAATAGCCCATTTATCGAGGAAGGCTATAGGCTATATAACATCGCGCTACGACTAATAGGAGCGGAGTAGCGACGTGAAATATTGCAAAAACGGGGAAAATTTACGCATACGAAGTTGCGCGGGACAGCTAGCTCATTATAAAATTTGCTAGGATTTTTGTTTAACCTAAATTAAAAAGTCTGGTAATCGATAGAATTTTCATTTAACGAAAACTCCACCAAGGTCTTTTTCATACATTCCGTTTTCAATCCGGCGCCGCTCCGCGTACCCGGTCGGTAACTAACCAGCGGTGAATGTGTGGCGACCGGACCGGACGGATGTCGGAACATGTGATGGCTACCGTACATCGCCATACACTTCGCGCCGGGTACCCGGTTACAATCCAGCGCCTGATTAAAACAGGAACGTGTGAAAAGGACCTTTACAGTATTGTTT
This sequence comes from Herminia tarsipennalis, assembly GCA_945859575.2. Taxonomy (NCBI): domain Eukaryota; kingdom Metazoa; phylum Arthropoda; class Insecta; order Lepidoptera; family Erebidae; genus Herminia; species Herminia tarsipennalis. The sequence continues at coordinate 12,737,248 of OX243857.2, forward strand.
TTTCATCTGAGTTCATGGCTCGACCGATGTCGGTATACATTATACTAATATTAAAAAGCTGAAAAGTTTGTTAGTTTGTTTAAACGCGATAATCCCAGGAACTACTGGTTCGAATTGGAAAATTGTTTTACTGATGGATAGCCCATTTTTCGAGAAAGGCTATATAACATCACGCTACGACCAATAGGAGCAGAGCAGCAATGAAAAATGTTGCAAAAACGGAAAAAATTGACGCAAACGAAGTTGCGCAGGTCAGCTAGCCACTAATATACGAACTATTGTAGTTTGAAACGTCTAAATTGAACATGCCCTAAGTGTATGTAGGTACTTCGTGTATTTTATAGTATATGTTTGTAAAGTCCCTACGACACAAGGATTTGTTTGAGGGTTGTTTTTAAAAAGACCTTACTTTACTTCTCAAGTTTTACGCAATTGCACCTTACTCAAACCCCCAGCCAGATGGACTGACGACCTAAAGAAGGTCGCTGGGGCTGGATTGGATGCAGTAGGCGGAGGATCACTTGTTGTTGTGGCAGTAGCAGTGGACCGATCAGCATAAATAAAAATTTTAACAATAGTGCAAAGAGATCATAAAAGTGAAAAGGTTGTCACTCACGAGAAATTGACTACTTACCTACATTTCTAGTGGGAAGTTCCTATTGTATGTTAATATTGTTTTAATAATTACCTGGTGGAAAGTTTTCGTGTATTATTTCACAAAAATCTTTTTAATTCATCTGCTATATTTTTACGGATTTGCTAGGAGGGTAATCAGATGGATGTATGTTCATATCTTTAGAATAGAATAAAATCTTTATTTGTCATAAAGTGTGGTTAACATACAAGATAATTTTAATGAATTTCCAGAACCATAAACACTTTGTCATAATTAGACCTGACAAAAATTAACAAGAAAGTGAATATTTATTTTTACTGATAAAATATAATATTAATCAATGCCTTATGGTAGATTATATAAGATTAAAATTAGTTAAATTAGTTAAATATAAAATTATTTTAACAATAATCAAAAGGTACAAAGTTATTAATCACAAAATCATGTCATTAACAGAATTAATTCCTATGCCATTTACATTACTTTATTTATGTGGACAAAAAGTTCCGCAACTGCGTTAAAGTTTTTATTCAAAAGCCATTTACGCATGCGTGTTGTTGGTTAATAGTAATATAACGAGAATAAAGTGCTACTCAATACCATATAGAAATATTGAATAGGTCTGCTCCTCATTTGTGGTCTTCACCGTCACCAATTGGTATTTTTTAAGAGTAAATGCACGAATATACCTAAATCACTGTAGGTGTGCCTTTAATATTTTAAGAGTTCCCTCGATTTCTCCAAGATCCCATCATCAGATAGTGATCTGATGACAATGGGACCAACTTGGAAGTATACCCTTTCAAAGACAAAAACAATTTTTCAAATCGGTCCAGCCGTCTTTGCGTAATCGGTGAACAAACATACAAAAAAAAAAAAAAAAAACCATACAGACGAATTGAGAACCTCCTCTTTTTTGAAGTCGGTTGAAAAAGGCATTTAGATTTAGATTTTATTTTGTTTTCTTCTTCGTAGATTTGTCGGAAAGCCTTATTTTTGTGTTTTTTTGGGTCTGTGGCGATCTAACTGATTTTCTAGCCAATTTCTAGTTTTTCTCTTTTATTTTCAGTGTTATGTATCAATTGTACACACCGTACTTCTAGTTTAACACATTTTATGTATTTTGATGAGACAACTTTGTTTGCCGGCATTTTTACAACTTTACAGTTCTTTACGGTTAAAATTCCTAACTCGTTATCGTATTTGCGGTGGTGGGAAGTTTCGTTGTTGGGTATTATTTGACGATATCTTTTTTAGTATATTTTATCTATACCACTTAGGTAGCAACAATATGCGGTTAGCGCGATGATAAACAGTTACAAGTAGAAGTAGGGAAATGACAAAATTTTGATTTCAGGTCAAAACGTATCGGGAATGATGTATGGGTATTCCCATAATGTTATTCGCTCGTTAAATGTAACTTGTTTTAAAATGGGGAATCTCATGTAAATATGAAATGATATGTTAAACAAAAACCGGGCAAGAGCATGTCAGACCATGCTCAGTGTAAAGCCTTGAATAATTGCATCAGCAGGAGAGTGTATGTTTATGGCACTTACGCCCTTTAGTTGAGAAATGCAGTTTTTCAGCAATAACTCAAAAACGGTATATCCGATCATGTCCGAAATAGTTTAAAGTGCTTATTAAGCGCAACCATTATTTGCCATTTTTTTCATATTTTGGTCACATGGTTAAACAGTAAACAAAATAAATTTGTACCTACCTAAAAAAAAAAATTCTGATGCAACGATTATGGCTTTTACTACAAGCTACATAGTACTTAGCACAAGTAAAAGCCATAATCGTTGCATTATAAAAGTCATTTTTTAATAACAAATTGCTGTTGGTAAACTAACTGCGGCCTATGTTAATGTATGGGAATAATAGTCCAACGGCAAAGTTAGGTTTGTCATATTTAACACCTGTTTTTTTCACTAACGTACCACTATATAAAGTTGTCGTATACATAACGTTGAGTGTCTCGTCAAAACGAAGCTGCCATGCCAAGCTAGCTATGTATCATTTTAAAATTTGTTCTAGGGAACCCGTACCTACCTACTATAGATCCTGAAACTGTTCAAACAAAGAAACTCTTATGTATATATTATACTAGCTGTCCCGCGCAACTTCGTCTGCGTAAATTTTCCCCGTTTTTGAAGCATTTCTCATTGCTGCTCCGCTCCTATTAGTCGTAGCGCGATGTTATATAGCCTATACCCTTCCTCGATAAATGGGCTATCCAACAAAAAAAGAATTTTTCAAATCGGACCAGTAGTTCCTGAGATTAGCGCGTTTAAACAAACAAACAAACTCTTCCGCTTTATAATATTAATATAGTTAATGAACAAGTGCGTCGGTAAAATTAAAACGTCGATTTTTTTTAGCAATCAAAAAAATAAAATTAGTCGTGTCGTTCTAATGTTGATCATTGTACTATTAAAATCGTATGAGTGATTCTGTTTCTCGTGCAGAACTTAATAATCGCATCTTTCCGACTTTGCGGGAAGTGCAGTTTTTCACCTTAACGTATACAGCGCCGAAGCCGCGCATAGGTGCTGACCTATGCTGCGGCTTTGGCGGCCACCCTTCTTAAATTGCCCGTAACATTTATTAGATTAGAGATTACCTACACTACCTGTCCAGTCCAATCGTCTTGAAGACGTCTTCGAGAGTATTGGTGAACAGTTTCGGGGATATGACGTCCCCTGTCTTATACTTGAGTCTATAGAATTCGTCTTATAGTCTTGAATCTATACGGTCATGGTGACAGTCACCGACATCGTTGCAGAACGTCCAGGGGGCCTAGACATAGTGACATTCGAATGACGTTAATGGAAAAGTAGGTACAAAATGTATGAAATTAAAATATGTGACGTGGTCAATCCAAGTCGATGCGTAGATAAGCTGCACTATTGACAGTATCTTCGCTATTTTTTTCCATTCGTTTGATCACTAATCTAGCGAACGGTGAGACCATGTAGAAAATGAAATAAAATGGCGGTTTTTATTTTTTGAGATTTAAAATGTCTATGGTCTCCACCGTTTGAGACCATAGACATCTTTTTTTTTTGCGAATTATCATTTGGAATCCACCTCTTGTAAGCGTTAGCGAATTCGCCACCGAGCGAATATACTTTGTCTAAGCCCGAACCGCTAAGGTTTTGATGGAGTCGAAGGCTTCCTCGTAGTCCACAAAAGCCATACACAGCAGCTGTTTATATTATCGGTTTTTTGAGAAATCTGCCAAACAGTATGAATGTGGTCCATGATACTGAAGCCTTTTAGAAAATCGGCTTGCTCGGGGGTCGATCTCGTTAAATATTCTTGTTCTTGATCACTCTTGAGAACAACTTGTAGACGTATACTTGCGATAGGTCTAAAATTCTTCAGCGAGGTTTTATCACCTTTTTTGAAGAACAGAATCACCACACTCCCGCTCCCCACTTAATTTCATCTAAATCGGTTCAGCTGTTTAAGCGTGAAAACGTAACACAGACAGACAGAGTTACTTTTACATCTATAATATTAGTTTAGATTAAAAATAAAACTTGAAATAAGTAGTATTAAGTTTTGTTTCTTATTCTAGTCCTAATATGTCTGTTTATTCGATTTAAATTTGTTTAGGGTACTTACCTAATTGAAAATCGATATCGCCCAATAGCGGCTACAGTGCTACTTCACTAGTAATCGTATTAGACATCTTTCAAAGTACCTATGCCCTTTACTTGTTATAATAATAAAATTACTGTTACTGTTAATATAAACTGCCTACTAACTAGTATTGTTATAATAATATAATTACTTTAATGAATTTGATTGGAAAGCGATAATACAACGCAATTATAGCAAGCAGGAAAATGAAAACATTAATATTAATGGCTAAATAACTTTTTAATCCAATGATTTATTTTGCCTGCACAGATCTGCCATGTGAATCTGATCGCGATAACTTCCTCAAGCCTATTACTCCATATGAAATTTCATTCAAATCGACTCAGTATTTTTAGGTATTAGCATATTGAAACAAATGAAGTCGTATGCTTTATTATATTCGCTTATATAGATACTAGCTGTCCCGCGCAACTTCGTATGCGTAAATTTTCCCCGTTTTTGCAACATTTCTCGTCGCTGCTCCGCTCCTATTAGTCGTAGCGCGGTGTTATATAGCCTATAGCCTTCCTCGATAAATGGGCTATCCAAAAAAAAAGATTTTTTAAATCGGACCAGTAGTTCCTGAGATTAGCGCGTTTAAACAAACAAACAAACAAACAAACTTCCGCTTTATAATATTAGTATAAATACCTAGTCAACCAAATAGTGGACAGTGGCCATTGCAGATGAATGACGAACAAAAATCTAAACTGAACTGAGGGATAACTAGATAAACATTTGTAAATAGACTCATTAATCATAGATACATTTAAAATATTTTGTAATATTATTTTCAAATCGACTACCGTGACTCGCAATTTTCTGAGAGTCGGCTCGATGACTCATTAATAAAAACCGGCTGACGTCATTCGAACTACTCGACAAACTTAAGAAAAACAACGCCAAGTCTAGACATTACACAACGCCACTACATTGACTGTCTCTATCACGCATATGAATATATAAATGAGCTAGAGAGAGCGAGAATAACAGTTCTGAAACGCCAATAGAACGATATTACTATCATCAATTAACGCGCCAAAATAAAAGCACATAAAATAAATGCGACAATCTATGCTTAGCAGTATTCGTTCGAAATCGGAACAGTGCGGACGTGTGAAAAAATATAAGGCATTTTAATTTGTGCCTTAGTCTTACTTTCTAACTGTGATATTATTTTAATAGTTTTAATTTTATTTACGGTAAGTTTGTTAGTTTTATCACCAATAAGTTCGAAACATAAATAGCCTAGTGTAAAGTAATTGTTATAGCAAGCCAAATGTACAAAGCAATAAGTAATCTAGCAAACTCGTTCTGAATACCGTATTTGTAGGTATATAAACCAAGGTGACCCTGACAGCTACAATCGCGTGTTCTGCAAAAAAAGATAATTGGCCATTTTATTTTTTTTCCTTATCTTAAAAGTTCTAAAAATAAAATTGATAAAACGTACTTAATGTTAACACGATTTTATGTCAGATGTTATACTTACGTGCAAGTGAATGCATGTAAGTATAACATCTAAATCAAATACTTTATCGAACGAATGTTCCAATCAATATTGCGGACGTTGACTTAAAGGCATGATTAGAAATTAACGATTTGTGAAGGATGATTTAACGGGTAAATGTGACAATAATTGTCGGTGACATTAAATCTTTTAATATATTTTTATGGTGGCGTCATGCTGCTATTTTTAGAAAATCGTACGTTAATGGGAAAAACCTGTGTCAAAATCAATTGAATGCTGCGTTTGTTGTTTACGATTATACTAATTAGGGCTCCGTATCCAAAGGGTAAAAACGGGACCCTATTTTTATGACTCCACTGTCCGTTTGTCTGTCACCAGGCTGTATCTCATGAACTGTGATAGCTAGACAGTTTTTTTTTTTTTACAGATGTTGTATTTCTGTTGCCGATATAACAAATACTAGAAACTTTTACACAAAAAATTATTAAGTACAGAATTTAAAAAAAAAATGACTGATTGAAGTTGGTGTCATGAAATCGTAGTTTTTATGTTTTATTCGGAACCGACTTCGATATGTTTTAATTTTTTTTTGTTATTCTATATTATTTTTTCCTTTTTAGTTGCCTTGGATTTATTTTTTTTGAACTGAAGGCGATATATTTTTTTGTAATTTTTTTTTTTTTTCTCATTTGGTATGGTTTGTAATTCGCATAAGTTACAATAGGTTTATGTCAACTGCTCAAATCCTTCTACAAAGTATTGCTTTTTTCGATACAGGGCCGTTAAGTGTTGAGGAGTTTACATGATAGTTCTCCATCAGCTCTATTACATTGTGTAATAAAGTGCTACTCAATACCATTCAAATAATTGAATCACAAACCGTGGAATATTGAACAGTTCCGTTCGTCATTTGTGGTCTTCAGCATCAGTTCCACTTCACCAGTTAGTCGTTGCTTTTTGAGAGTAAATGTACCAATCACTATGAAATATACCAAAATCACTATAGGTGTGCCTTTAATATTTGAAGAGTTCCCTTAATTTATCCAGAATCCCACCATCGGGACCAACTTAGTATTAGTATATTTTTTCAAATCGGTGCAGCCGTCTTTGCGTAAGCGGTGAACAAGCACACAAAAACAAAAACATATATGTAGTCGAATTGGATATTTGACTACTATCAAAATAAAATACAGTGTAATCCGTTTAGTACGACTTCGCATATAACGACCAACTGCTTTTAGCGACCTATTTTCACACAAAATTGGCCACATATACTAGTATATTATCCGGATTAATAAATACGTTATGAATGTGAATATTGTAATTAAAAACAAACATTCAAGTCAGTTAATTCAATACGTTATCCGGTTAGTACGACGTAATATCATCGATCCCTTTCGCGTCGTTATAACCGGATTATACTGTGTTTTATACTAACAATGTAAAAATATATAAATAAGTCCTGAGAAAATATGTTCATCTATAATTTTACGTGTTTATTATGCAAATGATTTGACTAAATAATTAAAGTGTTGTGACATTACTGCCGTTTAATAACTATCGATAGATAATAAATCATCTATTGACGGCACTAATGTCAGTTTCGCTACTACAGTTAGCTATTTTAACGGACCGTTAACGGTAGATAAGTTATTGTGACCGGTTGTATATTCTTCCAAAGCACACTGATCAACTCTGAAAGGGATTGCTCGCCGTCAACTGTTCGTGAGCTTGTCCCGAAGCGAAGTGATTACGTTACGAATCCGATTAGTGTGCGTTGCAGCACGGCGTTTCATACAAAGAATACTGAACGGCTCGAGTTGTAACGACACCGATTCATTTCCTAGTTGATCAGTGTGCTTTGACTTTTAAGCTCCTCGTACCTCGAGACTATCTCTAAAATAAGTCTTCATTTTCCCTATTCTATCTTTCCAGATAAAATGTCGATCCACATTAAGGACTTCGATGACCTGAAGACCAGGCTGGTGGAGGCTGGCGACAAGCTTGTCGTCATCGACTTCATGGCCACCTGGTGCGGACCCTGCAAGATGATCGGCCCCAAACTAGATGAGATGGCCGGTGAAATGGCTGCCGAGATTGTTGTACTCAAGGTAAATATTTTATCAGTAAATACTGACTGACGGAATATATTTCAGGGTACTTGACATAAACCTGTTAATTTTGATTTGTGTAACGCATTTGACAGGATAAACAGTTATACCGAGAGCCATTGTGGCTTCACACGAAGTTTTCTCTCTAGACTAATGAAATGCATGTATTATACAAATACCGTCCCGAATTAAATTATCTGAATTATAGTTAAAAAAATCCGTTGTGTAGTTTCAAAGATCTAAGCTCAAGACAACCAGAAATACAGTTTGTTTTACTCTAAATAAAGATATAAGCTTACTGACTATGAGGGAATATATTTCAGGGCAATTTGACATAAGGCAAAGTAAACAAAAATTAGACTTTTGTAAAGCATTTGACTGAGTAAACAAAGACATACGACTTCTTATATCGAGGGCCATTGTTTTTAGTCCCAAATCTCCTAAAACTATTGACTTGAGTTACCTTGGATACCGTCAACAATTTGTTAGACTGGGTATCTTAAGAATAGATTATGTACTTGAAGTGCGCTTTGGAGTTGCTCAAGGATCCATTCTTGGACCTTTTTATTTATTTTAATGATATCGACTTAAAATACCTATTGTTATTGAAAGTGTGCACTTTTGCCTTCATCTGAAACGTCATGAGCGTGCGATAGGCAGATTGTAAATAGGAAGGATAACAATGGTTTACATAATCACCTTTATTATTATACAAATAGAGTATTTTATTACATGAAAGTAAATCTTTTTATTGTCCATATGAAAGTCAACTTAAAAAATCAATTTCAGATTATATCTATCATAAAAATGATTGTTTTTATCGTTCTGGTATTGCCATATGTCAGGTACCGTTTCAAGCATCCATTGTTAAATCCAATATCATGGGAGAAGCAATGTGCAATAAACAATTTATCGTTTGATAAACTGATAAGTAGTGTATTGTTTCATGCAATTATACCGTGGTGATAATACATTATAAAATATTGTATTCATTCTCGATTTTGTCGTTTTGTAATTTAGGTGCTTAAAATTAGTATTTTTTAGTAAAAAACTAAAAAATAAATTTAATAATAGCGACTTTTGTAACGTCACCTACTGCAGAGAAACATAAAAAATAAAGCTAGAAACATACTAGTTAAACTGGATTTCTATTTTTTAACGCATTTAAATCCGTCGCTCCGTTTGGGAACTACAGTAAAACACACACAGCATCCTATACACGTTAGAATTGAATTGTTTAGATACCATGTGGGTCTAAAAGGAGCGTCCTTTTTCGTCAGGAGTTAAAAATAATGGTTGTCAGTTAAGTCGGTTCCGGGCGATAATTTTATGTGATAATATCATAAGAAAACATTGATGACATTGTAATCAACAATCATGTTAGTGATACCTTTTTAGTTTTATTTCCAATTGTATAGCATGTCGCTGCAAGCGCCAAAACATTTATGACATTGTAATTCACAATCATGGCTATGACAGTTTTACTGTGTACCTGGGCGTAATACTTCAGCCTATCAGCATGCGGAACGCGACGGACCGTGACATTCAGCCTATCAGCAGGCGAAACGTGACGGACCTTTTCACTTTTTCTTGCGTGTACTCGGTCATCGATTATAAGACGTTATCACGTCAAAAATAGTGAAGTTTAAATAAGTTACAATCACAATAATATTTAATATACTAGTATAAAGAAAATAGTATGAGAACAAATACTAGAATGGTATAGTATCTTATCTCTATAGAAACCTTCAGTAGAGTTTCTTAATGACGTAGGTGTCAGATATCAAACCACCAAGATCTACGCTATAACTCAGCAACAAATCAAATAGTATATCATATCTAATCCTGCACAAACAACTGTGGTTGTCTAACTTTTATGATAAAATTGTTTATCAACATAAATCAGTGTCTTACCCAACACCCCAGGGTCGTAACCTTAAGGATTTTCCTCCTCGGAAGAGAAAAATATCAAAAACTGTTTTTTGGACCTAAAACAGCTTGAGATTTTGACACTAACACCCTTCATAATACCTAAGTAACAATAATAATAATAATAATAATTTATTTTATTTTTCTCTCACAATGTCTTTATGATAAAATTATACATTATCACATTCTTTAATATAATTGTAACAGAAATTGTGAGAGACTGGTGCCTGTGGTAGGTTAAGAATAACCTGTATTACAGGTCACCAGTGCTCCACCCGCGGATACAATAATGGTTGTATGGAGGACCGTGTAATTTCAGTAACAGCATTTTTACTGCAGCTAATGTTTTGTCTTTGTAATTCAGAATAGAACAGAAAAAATATTCGATAGGTTATCAAACAAAAACATAATTCTAAAGCGGTCCAACCGTCTTCTAGTAATTGAGTATTTACAAATAAAACAAATACTGTGACGAATTGAAAACCTCTTTATGAACTTAGGGTAATTTTGAATTAGGGGAGTACAATTCAATAAAATAGCTTATATAAGTCACCGGTTATAAGTTTACTAGCTGACCCGCGCAACTTCATCTACGTAAATTTTCCCGTTTTTGCAACATTTTTCATTGCTGCTCTACTCTTATTGGTCATAGCGTGATGTTATATAGCCTATAGCCTTCCTCGATAAATTGTCCATTGATCCAACAGTAAAATATTTTTTTCATTTCGGACCAGTAGTTCCTGAGATTAGCGCGTTTAAACAAACAAACAAACAAACTCTTCCGCTTTATAATATTAGTATAGATTATAAAGCTGATTTGTTTGTTTGAACGCGATAATCTCAGGAACTACTGGTCCGATTTGAAAAAACATTTTTCTGTTGGATAGCCCATTTATCGAGGAAGGCTATATAACATCGCGCTACGACTAATAGGAGCGGAGCAGCAATGAGAAATGTTTCAAAATCGGGAAAAATTTACGCAGACGAAGTTGCGCGGGACAGCTAATATTAGTATAGATAGCGGACTGTATTTTACAAATGCCATCAATTCTACAAGTCTACCAAAATATCCCTTGGAATATGAAATGTTTCTCTAAAATTTAAAAATAAAATCCAAATTATATTTTTAGATAACAGTTTAATTTGCTAAAAATACAAATATTCAAGGTTGAAGATCTACTGTGTCTCCAAAACAACTTTTGTCAAACACTTGTCTTATGTCTCATATCACGTATTTTAAAATTTTCATTTATTCATGAAAATATAATTTTATACAAGTGCATTGGTGTATTATAACTATACACTAATGCTTAAAAACTCAAACTTATCTATACTAAAATTATAAAGCTGAAGAGTTCGTTTGTTGCGTGCTGAGTAGTTCCTGAGATTACCGCGTTCAAACAAACTCTTCAGCTTTATAGTATTAGTATAGATTTCACAAAAAAATCACACAAACTGGTTATAATAACATAAAGTTTACTTTTTAAATGTTTGTGTTGGTTATTAGTGCTTAAAATCATAGCATCAAATGATGTTATATATTTACTGTTCTTAAATGCACGTGGATTCTCGGCGAACACTTTTTTTGCGCCACTGAAATAGAACTATATTCAAATGAACACATACCGCCAAGCAACAGTGTGTCATCGCGATTTTTACGCCATCTAGCGACCACAAGTGACATAACGTGTTTGTCATTATGGTACTAAAAAATATACTTGTTAAGGGGGCATTACACTGTTAGAATTATTTGTTTAGCGCTACGTACACGGCGACACGATCGCCGGCCTCGCTCTTCCGCACACTACAATTCCTTCACAGTGCGCAGGAGCGCAGGTCAAAATAAAGTAGAATATTCGTTCGTACATATGTTAGATTACGAACGCCATGACTATGAAAATACGAAAATACTCGTTTTTGCATTTTTCCGCAACTTCAAGATTTATTTGCGGGATCATATTAAGACATATCCTTAAATTTCTTTATTTCATCTACTAGAAAAACTCTTTGACTAGTGACACAATTTTTTTCGTGTCCTAATATTTAGGTTTTCTATATAAATTTTTGAGAGAGCCGAACCCTGTTTCGCGTAATCTACCCTTAAGCATTTTATTTTTCATATTTTCGCAAAAAATCAAGATTTTGAATTATGACGGTCTTGCAGTAAGTGAGCGAATTACCCCTCTGTTCGTCAAAAAAACAATGTTTTAAAAAGATAAACGTATTTAAGCGATAACCCTAATGTTGACATAGAAAACTTCTTCACAATAAACTGTTAGTTCGTTCGTAGTGAGGTCAGGGATTGCGTAAGACTCCGCATTGGTGACGTCATTATACGCCATGACGGTGCGAAAATTGGGTCAATTTTCTTGGCCATTCTTCTATAGTATGCCTTTATTTGGGTTTTTATGTTAGATAGGTTTTTGTTGCCTTATTCATAATATTTTAGTACATTTGACTTGTCCCAAGATATTGAATTATGATACCAACTGATCCTGTCAACTTCTTAAAATTCTCATACAAATTTGCCAATTTCTATTTTATCCATTTTTCGGCAGTTCCTTTGGATTTTCCTATTTTCTAACTATCCCGGTATTGAGGCGAAAATAACGGAAAATATTATTCGGTAAAAGTCTTCAGTTTTTGCTAGACTAATGTCACAGTAAAAATATGTATACAGTACGAAAACTAGGCCCAATTGTTGAAGTTAACCTACGCTCCATTAGAGCGCTAGGGTTAACACTCTTTGTAATAGTATTGTAGTTATAGTTATTGGTCGGATGTGCGCGTCTGTGTGAGTGTGTTGTTTTAAACGTTTGTTCGTAGTTTCCATACTGTTTACTTTATCTTTACTGTGCTAATGTACAGCAATTGATTTTTATTTTACAAATCTATACTAATATTATAAAGCGGAAGAGTTTGTTTGTTTAAACGCGCTAATCTCAGGAACTACTGGTCCGATTTGAAAAAATCTTTTTTTGTTGGATAGCCCATTTATCGAGGAAGGCTATAGGCTATATAACATTGCGCTACGACTAATAGGAGCGGAGCAGCGACGAGAAATGTTGCAAAAACGGGGAAAATTTACGCGGAAGCTAGTACATTTATAATTTTGCATACCTACTATAGATACTGCAATTATATTGTAGTAATTTTTATAGGCTTTCTTCTTCTTAATATTTCTTGCCAATTACTATATTCAGTTCCAGCCCCGGTTTAGCATACGGAAGTCTCGGGTCCTATTCCTGGGTCTGGACTTCAGAATTTCTAAACTTTCAAAAATGGAATTATTGTATTAATCATTTATATGTTACTTCTGAAATTACTTATTGTTATTAGTCACCAAACCATGTCCTATTGTTTACTAAAAAATAAATAATATAATTATGAATCAGCTATTTTTCCTTATAATTGTTAATATTAAGGAAAACCTTATTCATTCTTCGTTTAATTCAATAAATTAATTAAATACACATTAAAATATAAATTAATTGTTATTTATTTTAATAACTCAATCACTTTATGAGTTACATAGAATAAACAAAGACTTTAGATAAATCTATATTTTTACTATTAGGGTAAACCAACCCAATCGTTGGCACTCGTCGGCACTCGTCCAATTATAAGCACTTTAGATTTTAGTTTAAAAAACAAGAAAACCATAGATTTTTCTGAAAAAGTAATAATAATAATAATATTTTGGGACAACTCACACAAAGTTATCTGATCCCAAACTAAGCAGAGCTTGTACTATGGAAACCAGACAACCGATAAACATACTTATATATTTCTAAATACATACATATTATAGATAAATAACAGCCAGACACAGAATAAACCATCGTGCTCATCACGCAAAGTTTTATCCTGGGTGGGGATCGAACCCACGACCTCTTGCGTAGCAGTCCGATACATTCCCACCGCGCCACAGACGCAGTCAAGTAAAAACGTATTCTTTTCCGGTTTAAAAAGCAACACTATATCAATAACCATTATAGGAATTCAGAGACCACAGCCGACATTTACTCTTAAAGTGCCAATAATTGGGCGGGTTTCTTAGTTTGTTATGTACAAAATCGATCGATGCTTTTGTTTGCAACTACATGCAATAGTTTTTGATTGACACCTTACATGATCAATGTTAAGTATCTAGTGGTTATAGAAATAAGTAAATACAAGGGAATATCCATCTTATCCCGCAACTTCGTATGCGTACATTTTCCACGTTTTTCCAACATTTTTCATTGTTACTCCGCTCCTATTGGTCGTAGCGTGATGTTATATAGCCTATAGTCTTCCTTGATGAATGGGCTACCCAAAAGAAATATATTTTTTTGAATTCGGACCAGTAGTTCCTGAGATTCACTGCGTTCAATCAAACAAACAAACAAACTCTTCACCTTTATAATATTAGTATAGATAAGTAGAAGAATAGTCATATAACTAAGAGTATCTATATTTAGGCACTTGTTCAAAGTAGTTTTAATTCATGCAATTTAATTAAATAATTTCAATGATTATATATGTATTAAATAAATTGGTCATTTGGTAAAACCATGTAACAGTTTATCGATTTTTCCTTTAACAAATTTGTAGTATATTTCCTTAGGTGAATTGCATGTGACAGTCATTACTCGACATGTTTAAACTCTGTCTTAAAGAGGACTTTTGTACCTAAGTTTAACGTGTATTTCTGTGTTTATCTGTTATTATTTTTTTAATTAGAATGCTAGTTAAATCGAGATGATTCTTAGCACAGTTTAATTAAACTTCGTCGGGATTTATTTTAAACTAGGGTCGCGCAATTGTAATGTTGTAGTTTGAATTGGCTACCATTTTCTTAGAAATTAAAAAGCTTTGTTTTAAAAAAACTTTAATCAACTTTCTGCGTCTTGTAGAGGCTTTTAATATCATTAGTTTTTTCCCAGACATAGTGGAAAATAGACATCATGAGAAGACATTACACAACATTTTGAAGTGTGTATATTCGAACAAGACGTTTTGGGAAGTGGTCATTGTAATCATTAAGGGTTTATCTTCATTTATTATTCGGGGAAATAATGATATTCAACTCCAATGTACTGTCATTTTCATAGCACATGGTTTCGATTCGATGACGATAATGTTCAACTAGCTGACCTGCGCAACTTTGTCTGCGTAAATTTTCCCCGTTTTTGCAACATGTTTCATTGCTGCTCCGCTCCTATTGATCGTAGCGTGATGTTATATATCCTTCGTCGATAAGATTTTTTCAATTCGGACCCGTAGTTCCTGAGATTGCTGCGTTCAAACAAACTCTTCAGCTTTATAATATTAGTATAGATGTCAATATTTATAATATACATAATCTGTAAATAACATTTCTAAGAAAACTGGGCACAAGTGTATAATTCAGCTCTTAGAATCGTTGCCAATATATTATTCAAAGATATGAGCAATCGATGCGTCATTTTATGGACTGTCCTTGTTGAATAGATCAACTATACTGTAGGTGCAATATCTTCAAGGATGTCAGCCTCGGGTTATGACTATCACGTTTTATATAGCCATATATACTGATGTTATGTATTATTCTTTCGCCATGTGGGTATCGTTTATCGCTTATTAAGGAGAGAAACCCACCTCTTGCTGTCGATCTGTGAATACTAACGATTGAAGTAGTCAGGAGAGGAGGATAGATTGACAGGCAGAAAAACCCTTAAAAGATAAACTTTCAGCCGGCGAAAAGAGCAGGCAATAAATACTCGCGGCCACTCTTTTCAAATTGCCAATGTTTACAATGTTTCTTTGTTTATAAACTGTATAGGTAAAGTGCTGCCACCATTATAATTATACACCATATTAGAGGATTGATGCAAAATTTTATATGAATAATACAGCAATTATGTGTATATGGTGGATAAAAGTCCGTGCGAAGTTGGAGCGGGCCGCTAGTTAGAAGAATAGTCATAGAACTACGAGTATCTATATTAAGACACTTGTACAAAATAGTTTTAATTAATACAATTTAAATAAATAATTTCAATGATTAAATATGTATTAAATAAATTAGTCATTTGGTAAAACCATGTAACAGTTTATAGATTTTTCCTTTAACATTTTGTAGTATATTTCCTGAGGTAAATTGAAAAGAGCAGGCAATAAAAACTCGCGACCACTCTTTTCAAATTGCCAATGTTTACAATGTTTCTTTGTTTATAAACTGTAAGGTGCTGCCACCATTATAATTATACACCATATTAGAGTTAATGAGAAGTTTTATACGAATAATACAGCAATTATGTGTATATGGAAGATAAAAGTCCGTGCGAAGTTGGAGCGGGTCGCTAGTATGTAATATTCAGCTTCCAGAAAGCGAAGTCCAAGTTAGACACGTATTTCGCCTCTACACGGGGCATCCTCACACAGTTCGGCAGCGACTGAGCCTATATCTAACTAAGCTATAGGTACATTTCTATTTTTAGTCGTTTTATGGCATTGGGTGCTTTGCATCATATTCTATCCAAATAGTAGTTACTTTTTGTCATGTTTAGTAGGCTAAATTCGACTTTGGTAGACAGGTCTCGGTGCTGGAGTTGGTAACGGCTTAGGGCCTTTAGGTCGCGAGTTGAAGTCCCGCCTGAACCGATTTTTTTCTCCATAAGTTTAATTATGTACAAATAATAGTTTAGTCTTACCTACTATTTCTAATTAGTTATTTTTCTTATTTCCAGGTCGACGTCGACGAATGTGAAGACGTCGCCACCGAATACAACATCAACTCAATGCCTACTTTCGTCTTCGTAAAGAACAGTAAGAAAATCGAGGAATTCTCCGGCGCTAACGTTGACAAACTGCGAAACACAATCCTCAAACTGAAGTAGATTACGCGATATGTACGCTTACCAGACCCTTGGATGGCATTAACAGCATTATATTAACGTCCATTAAATTAATAATCAAATGAATCTAAAATTTCTAAACTAAAAATGATATTAAACCACCATTTTGTGAAGATTAAAATCAAAATTGCTTAATTCGAAAATCAACTATGAATAGCGCCAAATTTAATTGCGTGAAAACCAATGTAACTTATTTCAAACGTCACATTTTTAGGTAAGAGATTTCAGATTGAATTGATTTTTAATTTTGTCGGTTTATATTATTAATACCGAATATTATCGATACGATAAGTTGCTGGTTGACTATACGTAAATAAGGGGATGCTCGCATATATTTTGTAGATCGCCTAAAAGTTCTATATTTTTAGTAGAATTTAACGAGTTTTTTTTTAAAGAAATCCTCCAAGGGTATTTAGCAGTTGGCCCCAAAGAAGAGAGCACGCATAATATTTAATGTTAACATCTGAAAAATCACAATTTTGGTATTTTTTTAAAGTAGTGTTTTGGCAAACAAAGTGTCTTATTAGCACCATTGTGTAGGTACTTACACGGATTTAGTGTTTGGTTGGCGTACAAACAAAAGTATCGTAATAATTTGCCGTTTTCATTATATGTATGTTACAGAGTATTGTTACTTCAATAAAATATTGTCTAAATATACATATTGTTTTTGTTCTATTATACACCATAAGTACCTAGTACCACATACATAAACCACATTTAAGTAGGTATTTGCTTACTTACTTATATAACTTTTATAAGTATTTGCAATGTAGAAATAATAAGGAAAAATAAAATTCTGAATAAAAATAGGAGGATAAATATGTGACAGCTTATTTGTGCCTTTAATAATAAGTTGTTTAAGTGTGATGTATGTGGTGGTTAAGGTTCCACCTAACTTGAGATCAGGGATGTTATAGAGCTCCGTAACCGAAACTATCGGATATTTGAAATAAAATACTATCCGTAACCGAATCCGATATAAATTTTCGGATATGGGCGGAGTATAAAATGTATACTACTCATCAAAAACCTGTTTTTTTTTTGGCGGCCGAGCCGACACAACAGCGCTTTAGCGGCGCGTGTCTCTTGCAGACTGATGATATGTTGTAATAGCTCATTAAGAGATATTGTAGAATATAATTGAAAACAACTAGGAATAGAAATAATTTTCTTACATCATTTTTTAAGTAGATAACTTAAGAAATGTGTAGGTACCCAGCTAAAATAATTACATATGTAAACGACGGATTGTATTGTTTTTATTAATTACTAGCTGTGCCCCGCGGTTTATTAGTCTATGTGTTAATCCAGGGTGTCAGCTAACTCCATACCAAATTTTATTAAAATCGCTCCAGCTTTAGACGTGAAGAAGTAACAAACATACACACTCACATCTCACAAACTTTCGCCTTTATAATATTAGTGTGATTAGTATTTTACTTAAATTGCTCAAAAATCCAATATCTGTTAACCGAAATTAACGGATAATCCGAAATAATTTTATATCCGTAACCGAAACCGATAAAATATTTTTTTTATACCCGTATCCGTATCCATATCCGAAATGTTATATCCCTAGCATCCCTACTTGATATACCACATTTCTAGCGTAGGTATACTAAATTCCTGCTAATATCAATCCTTCATTCATTTTCGTAGAATAGAATATGTTAGGTAATATGTAATTTAGTTTTTATTTCATTTCGACATGTTCATGTGGCACGCTGCGACACATAATACATGGTGTTTCACTATCGGATCATATTGTCCGCATCTATGTTTGCTACAATGATGCTTCAATTTTGTAAGGAGGCTAGCTGTCGCACGCGGCTCTGCCGTGGATGACTTGGATTATAATTTTACTTTCGATTAAAACGCTGAAACACATGTTTCTATTTACACCACAGTCAAATACAAATGTTTAGAACTTTAAACTGACTGAGTTTCAAACAAATTTGCCCCATATTTTTTACCCCCTTAGGAGTTGGTTTTCCAACTATTTTACCCCTTAATAGCTGATTTTCCAAAAACGTTGAAACACGTCTTTATCAACCGACTTCAAAAAGGAGGAGGTTCTCAATTCGTCTGTATGTTTTTTTTTTTTTTTTTTATATGTTTGTCATTGATTACGCAAAGACGGCTGGACCGATTTGAAAAATTGTTTTTGTGTTTGAAAGGGTATACTTCCAAGTTGGTCCCATTGCCATCAGATCACGATCTGATGATGGGATCCTGGAGAAATCGAGGGAACTCTTAAAATATTAAAAGCACACCTACAGTGATTTAGGTATATTTCATAGTGATTCGTGCATTTACTCTTAAAAAACACCAATTGTTGAAGTGGAACTGATGATGAAGACCAAAAATTACGAGCAGACCTATTCAATATTGCACAGTTTGCGATTCAATTAAGTACTTTAATATGGTATTGAGTAGCACTTCAATCTCGATATACTACTATTATACAATGTAATAAAGCTGATAGTGAACTCCTCAACAATTAACGGCCCTGCATCGGGGCAAGCAATATTTCGTAAAAGGATTTGAGCAGATGACATAAGCCTATTGTAACTTAAGTGAATTATAAACCAACCCACTAAAAAGTGAGAAATAAAAACTTTTTAACAAAAAATATTACCGACTTCAAAAATAAATACAAGGCAACTAAAAAGCAAAAAATAATATACCTAGAATAACAAAAACAAATTAAACATTTTGAAGTTGGTGCCGAATAAAACATAAAGACTACTATTTCATGGCACCAACTTCAAAATGTTTAATTTGTTTTTGTTATTTTAGGTATATTATTTTTTGCTTTTTAGTTGCCTTGTATTTATTTTTGAAGTCGGTAATTTTAAACCTAAAATTTAAATACGAAATTTCACAGATCCAACTTTTAAAGGAACTGACTTCACACCAAACTAATTTACCAAATAAAATAATACAATAAATAATCAACAATTTCTGATCACTGAATAAAATTAACGAACATAGAAAAGGTAGTCCCTCACATAAGTTCATTTTAACTTCGCCGTAATGTAATGGGTCTACCCTACGTTTAGCCGGATTTAGATGTGATACGTTCTACTACTAACGTTTAGCAACAGACAAAAAATGTTGAGGAATCCATGAAAACTGAGGTCCGCGGAAGCTTTATCATCGATGAATCGAACCCGCGACCTCACGATTGCGAAACCGATGGCTTAGCCATAAGGTTACCGCACCTACAGTTGGATCAACGTAACTAGGCCGGACTGAAGTAGGCGACAAGTGGTTGCGCAGATGCATTTTTTGGAAGTAAATGGTGACAGGAAGCGGGGGGCGGGGGCGGTAACTAAACCAAGAGGATTAGAGATGCGATTACGCATTACATTATCTTAATTAGTATTACTAATTCATGTTTTTTGTGATTATTTTCGTAAAGAAATTGTTTTTCAAAGTTTCTTTATTATTTACTGTAACTGTTCTAAATTTAAACTTTTATGAACTCATTTAAATAGTGTTTTTATATTATTGCATTAAAATGTTGTTAGTATTCTTAATCGATTAATCGTTTTCGTAAGTAATTTTAGGGTCGCATCTCTATGACATGCGCGAAAGTGATAAAAACCTAACTTCAATCCGGTCAAGACACGTTGATCGTACTGTATTGCACTAAATCGATTAGAACTGTGAACCCGTGCACGGGGTGAGCGAGCGTGTCGCGGCAACGACCGCCGTGTGTCAAAAACATAAACCAAAAAATATACACTGACGGACTTATAAACTGCATCAAAGTAATAGACGACTGAAATAAATATTTTAACCAAGTAGGTATGCAAACTTTCTATACAGATTTAAATTGAAACCTCTAGATTGGTTCGTGAACTTTAAAACAGCGTAGGATCATATCTTTAAGTTTAAGTTTATGTACTGGAAAGGACCTTAAGACCTTTTTTGAAGAAAAAACAGAAGTTTAAGGAAAAATTGTTTAATTAAAAAATTGGTTTTAACAATAGACACAAACTTTATGCAAGGGTTTATTTGTGTTTTAATAAGGTGTATTACCCCCACGTGCCCTTATTACGGATTCTAATCGGTTCCGCATAGATTTTATAAGGGTTTTTAAAAGATCTTGCGGAATATTGTCCCATTCTTCTGAAAGTGCTGTTCTTAGTGCTGCCACTGTCGTAGGCGAAGGGTTTCTCGCATATACAGCTCTTTTTAAATTGTCCCAAACATGCTCGATGGGATTAAGATCCGGGCTGCGTGCTGGCCAATTCATTGTACGTATCCCAACCTCTTCGCAATAATGTTGAACTTGTGCAGCTGCATGCGGCCGGGCATTATCCTGCATTAAAGTAAAATTTTCGCCTATGAATCCCATGTAAGGCACCACGTGATCTTCTAATATCTCTGTTATGTAGCGATGTGCTGTCAAACCCCCTCTATTACCGTTTTGACGGACCATGTCTATGAACACAAGTTCTGTTCGCCCGTTCATCGATATGCCACCCCAGACCATACATGAACCGCCTCCAAAAGGAACACGCTCCTCAATGCAACTTTGAGCATATCGCTCCCCACGTCGACGATAGACTCTTCTGCGACCATCTGCACCATATAAACATGTCCTACACTCGTCCGTGAACAATACAGAGGCCCACTGCTCTTCTGTCCAATTCAGGTGATGACGCGCAAATCTTAAGCGAGCTTGTCTGTGAGCTGCAGACAACTTTGGACCATTTGCTGGTCTAAAAGGGGTGATAGCCGCTTCCTTTAACCTTCTTCTTATTGTTCGTGCACACACGTTTTTTCCACGCACTTCATTAAGCTCGGTTTTGATGTTAACTGACGTGAGGAAACGATTTCGCAGGGAAGTTGTAACAATAAATCGGTCATCACGACCTGTGGTTGCTCGAGTTCTGCCTGTACCACGTCTCCTCCTGTAAGAACCTGTCTCTACAAACCTTCTGTATATTCTACAAACCGTAGACTGGTTTAAATTTAAATTTCTACCAATCGTTCGTTGATCCAAGCCCTCCCGCACCAATGCTACAATTTGTGCCGCTTGTTCGGACGAAGTATCCATATTATGGTTCAAAAACTCTCGATGTGTTAAAAAACTAACCCAACAATTATGCTGGTAACAATAATTCAATTGACCAAACAAAAAAAATCAATGAGAATTAATTTAAAACTTTGCTATAAATAACACGCAAATCTGATACTACGAGTAAATTTTCTTTTCCCGGCTATATTCATTTGTTTTACCGCAGTTCTATTTTTAAATTTAATTTTTTTTTAAGATTAAGAGCCAGTCTTTCCATATTTATATAATTTAATCTAAAAAGTTTGCATACTTATTATAAAAAAATCCTTTTAGAGTAAACCTGAACTTTGATGCAGTTTATGAGTCCGTCAGTGTAGTTACCCAAATAATTTTGATGACTTTTTTGCGATAATGTGAAACAGATTCGGCATCTCTGCTGTATCGAATGCGTCACAGTGATAACAGTCTTCTGAATGTCATTGCTAGCAAAGCTGAAGACCACATGATGAGACACTTGTGCGCTATACATGTGTTGGTGCCGAGTGCTGTGTCGCGTGGTAGTTAATTTTTCTATAGGTACTAACATAGTTTTTAAATATATGTTATAGAATTTTATAAGCTACGGGTCCTAATCGCGTAAATATTTTGTTTTGTTTATTAAAAATCAAGCGAGGGTAGTTTCTAAAACCCGCGCTTCTCGGAGGCGACGCTGAGCTGAATCAGTCTACCCGTGACCATCGGGTATATCTGCGGACTTTCAATATAAAGGTAGTTGCAGAATAAACTTTCGCGATTTGTACACATTGTGAAAATATATATATTACGGGTCTTAATCGCTTGAATAGTTTAAGGTAAAATACCGTATTGCAACGGCCATGGTCACAGGGACTACAGCCGTGTAGGTAGACTGAGTCTACCCGTAACCACGGCCGTTGCAATACGGTCGAAACGTCGGGCAATAAACAAGGTATTCTACCTTAAATTATTCCCACGATTAAGACCCGTAATATATATATTTTCATAGTTGCAGAATGTTCATAAAATAAAATACAAGAATTACAACCAAAATTTTATTTGTAAAAATTATAGATAAACTTATAACACTATAAGAATGTTCTGTACAATGCAAATCCACTCATTAATTACCTAACTTATGATTAAAATGTAACTAACTGACGGCTTATTGCCAATACGTTCTAGCTGATACACTTCATTTTTTAAATCTTATTTTTTATTATGCCTACGTTCATATGATGAGCGCATAACAATTTATTTCTTATTATAGTACAGGGGTCCCTAACAAATTTTAAAATGATACATATCATGCTGGAGTTGCCATGGTAGCTTCGTTTTGACGAGACGCCCAACATTATGTATACGATAACTTTATATAATGGTACGTTAGTGAAAAAAACAGGTGTTAAATATGACAAACTTAACTTTGCCGTTGGAAAAATAATATCCCCATACATCATACATACATACACCATAATTGCGGCCTATGTTGATGTATGGGGATAATAGTTTTCAAACGGCAAAGTTTTAAAATCATTTTAAAATTTGTTCTAGGGAACCCATACTATTACTGTTTGTGATTTTTTATCATTATATGCTTCTTGCTGAGGATAGTAACTCCTTATAAGTCAATCAGTAGTTTGCCTCCAACAGATGGTTCATAGCCTAGTGGAAGACGGTGCTGGAGATCTGAGGGCCTAGACAAAGTCACATTCCATTATTCACATTCTGTTGTATAGAATTTGACGTTTGCTGTGGGGAACATAGACATTTTTTTTGCGAACGATTAGTACGGCGTTATCGAATTCGCCACGGAACGAATGTATCTTGTCTATGCCCCCTGATCTGCCTAACGTTTTAGTTTGCGACCTCTGGATCGTCGACCTTTCTCGTCACTATCAATTTTTCCAAATTGGTATTACATGCATGAAGGAAAAAGTCCTCTCAGGCGAGATTCGAACCTGCGATCATAAGGTACAATACCACTCAGGCACCGACACCACGCCTGACATCCAGTTTACCCTTTATATGTTATGGTTTAAGGCAATTGCGCTATCTACAGTGTCCCTTGTAAGGATCGAGTTTTGTTTTGTAGAAATCTGTGTTTGAAAAACACAATATTTTTCATTTCTCCTTCATACATTTAAAAAGTTGATGTTGTTGACTCTCTTTTCAGTTCATTTTTCTTTCAATAACGATTCTTTTTGAGTCTTAAAATCATCAGATAGAATGTATTGACCGTCGCCTCTATACTCCACAATATGCATCTGTAACAAAATAAAAGTAAAGTCAAATTACTTTATTTTCTCAGGAATTCTACTTCCTTTTTGGTAAAGAATTTATCAAAATTTGATGGTAAATACTTGGCATCTAAATCATGGCCACTAAAATATTTATCTATACTAATGTTATAAAGCTGAAGAGTTTGTTTGTTTGAATGCGATAATCTCAGGAACTACTGATCCGCAATGAGAAATGTTGCAAAAACGGGGAAAATTTAAGCATAATTTTACATATAATTTTTCATTGCTGCTCCGCTCCTATTGTTCGTAGCGTGATGTAATGTAGCCTATAGCCTTCCTCGATAAATGGGCTATCCAAAAGTGAAAGAATTTTTCAATTTGGATCAGTAGTTCCTGAGATTATCGCGTTCAAACAAACGAAACTCTTCAGCTTTATAATATTAGTATAGATTAAATAAATTAAATTGCCTTATGTTCTGTGAACTGGCACTAAAATTCTAGGTTTAATACAAACTCACTAGTCTCTCCTCTTCTTGGCGTGTGCGTCATGTCTGTCGTGATGGTCCCGCTTGCGCGTGGACTTGTCCGCGCGTTTAGCTTCGCTCAAGAACCGATCTAGACCGAACGGGTCGAAGTCTGCGTCGGGCTGGTTGCGACTCTGGAAATTACAAAATTAAACATTAATAAAAGGAGTAAAATAGTGAGGTTTTAGCAACGTTACCACTGTTGGATGTTTGATATTTTTTAAAACAGTCACCAAACTTCAGGAGTGACTTGATATTTGGCCTAAAAAGACTGGACTGTTGGCATAGTGGTTCAGCTGACTGCTAAGCCCGGAGGTCGTGGGTTCGATCCTCACCCAGGATAAAACTTTTAATGGTTTATTCTGTGTCTGAGTGTAATATCTTTAATATATAAGTAAGTTTATCAGTTGCCTGGTTGCCATAATACAAACTCTGCTTAGCTTTACGATATTAGTATAGATAAGCTCCTTACAAAATATGTCAAAAATCTAAACCACCAGTCTCAAGTTCCTTTTGTATAGTACAGAATGCAAAATAAATGTGTAAAACTAACCGGTTCATCTCTAGAAGTAGGAGCATCCTTCTCAAACTGTACGGGACCGGAGCGAGTGTTGTTGCTGCTTGTACCTGCGAACTCCTTGTCCGCTACGAATCTGAATCAGAAACATTATATAAATTACATTTATGAAGAATATAGCAAAAAGGATTCAATAGAATAATGTTCATTTAGATTGAGTGATCTTTTTTATTTCATGATAATTATACCGTACATTAACCTTTTACATATACGTCACACCTGCACAAGTTGGTCTAATTACAGTAAGAATGCTCAGCATTTTAGAACTAAGTATTTTTATATTATACAATAATAATTTAGTAGCAATAAACCAGTTTACCGTGTTACACGTCTACTCATTTCAACAAACAAACATTTTACGAGCTTCGGCTTATCACTAACAAACAATCACTGTTGGGATAAAACCCCAACAATAATCTTATTACATTTAGTCATAAATAGCCAAAACTCATAGCCCTCTGTAAAAAAATTGTCACTCTTAAGGGTTTTTAGTTATTACCCAAACTGTGGATCACTCAATTCAGACATTTTGTAAAAACTGATATGAGCTAAATCTCAACAAAAACTTACTATGCTGACTACATTTTCATCTCAACAATTTGTTAACAAATTATCAGAATATTTTTAAAAACCATCAAGGCTTTAAAGCTAATTTTAGGCATCTATGACAGAATCATTGGATTACTCAGTTGTCTAAGAGATCGTTGTTATAAGGTTTAGGTTGGCTTTTTCTGTACATCTATTTTTTATCCTATTATATATTCCTTTATATACCCGTATTCAAAGACGTTTTCTCGAAAATTTATCGATTCGACTCAATATCATTAAAACAAAATTCGACTGCCTTGTCCGACTGCTACGCAAGAAGTCGTGGGTTCGATTGCCACACGGGACACCACTTTGTGTGATCCACAAATTGTTGTTCCAAGTCTGGGTGTACTGTGTCCGTGACTTGTATGTTTGTAAAGTCCCCTGCGACACAGGGCTTGTACCTTGTATATATTTCGGGACTAAATCGCGCGAATTATGTAAACCTTTTATTGACCCGATGTTTCGGTCGAATTGCACCGATCGTGGTCACGGGTCGTACCTTTAAATAATTCACGAGATTAAGTCCCGAAATACATCTAATATGTATAAAAATCGCAACTCAAACCAGGACCTATCTTAAACCTGAGTCGAGGAATTGTTCTTGAATAGAGATGTGATAGTGTTACCTGCGTGTATTAACAATAGCGTCAAGATCGCCCCCGTAGTTGTCTTTATCAGCGTTCCTGCTGGGCCGGTATATGTGCGAGCCCACGTTGTCTTGGTTCCGCCACGGCTTGTCGTACACGTTGTACGCTTCGTCGTCGCCGTACCCTGGAATAGTAACGTTCGTGGTTTAGAAGCCAAGATAATGTACAATAATACTAATAATTAATTACCTTTATTTCAGACAAGTGATTTTATATTACAATTGATTCTTAATTATTATTTTTTAAAGATGACTGTTAATGTGAAATTTACGTCCCATATTACTAGGAATACTGTTAACCTATCCAGTTAAGCTCAATGCCTTGTATTAGGAATGTGTTTACGTCGGTGTTATAATAGGTAGGATTCGAACCTGCGACCTCACGATTGCGAGTCCAATGCCTTAACCATTAAGCTACTACAGATTCTTCCAAAGCACTCAGTTGCAGTTCTGGACCACATTTTCTCCGCAATGAGTTTTATCATTTTTATCTCATCTTCCACATTTACTTTTCTTGTTTTGCGAGTATCAATAACAATAACTTTGCTCCACATATATGATTATATAAATATTACTAAAATTATACTTAAATAAAAACTAATAAAGATTTTTTATGAATTTAATGAAGTTTATACAGCAGAATAAATAAATAATATAAACAGTAATAAAGTTAACCTAAACCTATCGACTATTTCTTCTCAAAAAACTTTTAGAACTTACTGCTAATTTTACAAAATGTATAAGTGGACCCCAGGCAACCCGACCAACATTTTGGAAGGCGGTATCGGACTATAGAATTTATCGAATTATAAAGTTGCCACAGATACTATAAATTACCTTGTAAACCAACAAATTACAAATCAAAGTGAAAACATTCTATCTGAATTACAAATCATTATGTACACATGTAATACAATATGTTTAATCATGCGTTACAATGTAAAGATTTTTTTTTGTTTTTAGATAAAAATATAACTAGCAATGTGGGATTGAGTCCCACATTACTAGCAATCTTGTTAAGCCTTTGAGCTTAGCTGGAGGGGCCAGCTAAGCTCAAAGGCTTGTGTTAGGAGTGGGTTCACGTCGGTAGTATAATGGGTAGGATTCGAACCTGCGACCTCACGATTGCGAGACCGATGCCTTAGCCATTAGGCTACAGCCGGGCGGCAGATTAGCCAGAGGCCGTAGTACCGGGGGTCCACTGTAATATGACTATTACAGGTACAGAAAAAATGCAATAATTAAAGTGTTATAATGCTTACCGCTATCCATTCCTTTGCTGTTATTGAACAGTCTCTGGTCGAACATAGCCTCGCCTCCCTGGTTCGTCTTGGCGGGCAGACCGAGTGCTATCTGCTCCGATATGTCGCGCTCGCGGTCCTTTACTAGTTTGGATCTGGAAATAGAATTAACATAATAAATTTCTTGTTATAGTTATTCTTACGTGTATTCGTCTTCTGGCTAGGATCGACAAGGTAATTTTCGTTTTTTTTTATATATAAAAAATGTAGGCAAAAAAGAAAGAGAAAAAAATATACAGTCTAAAAAGCATCCAACGAGAATCGGTCCAGATTAAGATGACACAGTTACACACATTTGCAGCCCCCCCCCCCCCCTGCAAGTGTGTGTAACTGTGGCAATGTGCAACTGTGGCTGCAATTTGACCTAATTAAATAAAAACATGTTGGAATCATTCAACATGTTTTCTTGTAGAAAGTTGTATGTTATCCATTCTACGTAGGCAATCATTTTGAGTCATAAGGTATCTAGAAGATAGTATGCATATGCCTACTATCTTATGTCACTAGCGGACCCGCGCAACTACATCTGCGTAAATATTCCCCGTTTTTGCAACAGTTTTTATTGCAGTTCCGCTCCTATTTTTTTTTTTTTTTATTGAATATTAATAAACATGCATCATAAATACATATCATTGTCCCACAAAACTGTTTACACAGTTTGTCTGTGGGATCTAATGAGTCTCAAAAAGTTTTTACTTATCTCATTTTATTTGAGTAGGTAGGTACATAGAAAAGTTTATATAACAATAGTTGAAAGTAAG
This sequence comes from Herminia tarsipennalis, assembly GCA_945859575.2. Classification (NCBI taxonomy): domain Eukaryota; kingdom Metazoa; phylum Arthropoda; class Insecta; order Lepidoptera; family Erebidae; genus Herminia; species Herminia tarsipennalis. The sequence continues at coordinate 12,765,600 of OX243857.2, forward strand.
TACTTTTTAAGTTTAGATTGCGTGGCGTGATGTTATATAGCCTTCCTCGATAAGTAGGCTCTCCAAAAGTAAAATAATTTTTCAATTCGGACCAGTAGTTTCTGAGATTTTCGCGTTCAAACAAACAAACTCTTCAGCTTTATAATAATAGTAGGTATAGATTAGTCATAGTCAAAAATAGGAAGAAATATTTTTGACTATGACTAATAAAATATACCTTTTATCAGGCGCAGCTCTAGCCAGGTTCCTCTCCCGCTGCCTGTCTTTGTGTCTATCTGCTCGTAATTTGTCTCTCTCAGCTGCAGTTAAACCACTCTCGTCTAGTTCAGCATTATCTTGCTCTTCATCAGGGGCGCGGATACCTGAGGACAATTGGTACAGCTGATTGAGACGTGGAATATATGTAGTAGCAACCAATGAGGTAGAGATACAGTACGATCAACGTATCTTGACCGGATTGAAGTTTTTATCACTTTCGCGCATGTCATAGAGATGCGACCCCAATATTACTTACGAAAACGACTAAATATGTTTAATCGATTAAAAATACTAACAACATTTTTATTCAACAATATAAAAACACTATTTAAATCAGTTCATAAAAGTTTAAATTTAGAACAGTTACAGTAAATACTAAAGAAACTTTGAAAATTTTCTTTACGAAAATAATCACAAAAAAACATGAGTTAGTAATACTAATTATGACAATGTAATGCGTAATCGCATCTCTAATCCTCTTGGTTTAGTTACCGCCCCCGCCCCCCGCTTCCTGTCACCATTTACTTCCAAAAAATGCATCTGCGCAACCACTTGTCGCCTACTTCAGTCCGGCCTAGTTACGTTGATCCTACTGTATCTACGAGGTTAAGCAACATTACCACTATCGGTATATGGGATATTTTCGAACATTGTTACATCTCTCCATGCCTCAAAGAGCAGGTTGACCCGTTGGTCCTGCGCCCAATCTCTCTCCGATCGTGTCCGTCCCATCAGGCTATGAGAGTGAGGGAATAGAGTGCACTTGTGTCTGCGCATACACTTGTGCACTATAATATCTCCTGCTTAGTTGGTTAGTCTCTGATGAAATCGGTCACCGTAACTAGCAGTCGCCCCGGCTCCGCCTGCGTGGTTATCGGTTAGGGGGCGTCCATTAAATAAGTGAGATGTTTAGGGGAGGGGGTCCCGGGAGTTCGAACCTCACGTGGAGGGAGGCGGGGTGGTTAAACTCACGTATTTTTTTTTCACAAGAAACTACCTAAAACTGAATTAAATTTAATAAAAAAAAATGTCTTATAGAATTTTATAAGCTACGGGTCTTAATCGTGTAAATATTTTATTTTAAGGCTAAATACCTTTGTTTATTTCCCGACATCTACCCGTGACTACGGCCGTTGCAATACGGTCGAAACGTCGGACAATAAACAAAGGTATTTAGCCTTAAAATAAAATATTTACGCGAATAAGACCCGTAGCTTATAAAAATTCTTTTTCTTAACCAGAGTTGAGTCGAATGCGCGTAAGATGTGCAATCTACGTAAGAATAGGGGTATAACACACTATCTCACTAGAAGGAGGGGGTTCAAATTTCGCCAAAGTCTACGCGTGGTGTCATTAGATAGGTATTTTAAAAATATTGCGGGTCTGTCTTTCGATTAAGGGATCCGTTTGTGAAATATTAAGCTTTAAAGTGCAAATTTTTGTCTCCCTTCCTCCGGCCAGCTGAATGGTTGTAGTTCTTCGTTCCTTTCGGGTACAATTTATGCCGTATTCCAAAGCGAGAAGGGAGGTGAGCAGGTTGGAAAGCACAGATAGAAAGCTTTATTCAAATGCGATGAGATAATACATAATTTAGAATTCCGTTGTCGATCACATTTTGACATTTGCATGCCCAATTTAGGTTGAACATGATGTACACAGTTAATTTTAGGACGACCTTCCATCTTTGTAACAATGTTCTTGTAAATAAAGATTATTATTATTATTAACCTGAATCAGGAATCACAGACGCCTAAAAACTGACAATGAAATAGTACACAAAACAATACAAAAACTCCACTCACCAGCTCTGTGATCCCTAGCCCTCTGCGCCATCAGCCTCAAATGTTCTTCTTTCTTCTCCTTATCCTTCTGAGCTAGTCTTCTTTCTAACTGAGCGCGAGCTTCTACCGCTTCTCTTGCTTTCCTATCAGCTATGTAGAGCGCTTCGGCAAGTTTAGAGAAGTTTTCGTTGATGTGTACCTGTTGTAAACCTCGTCCGTCCGCTGCCAGACGTTTGTCCAGAGGAATTGTGTAACCTGGAAGAAGAATATAAATAAGGTTAGTGAAAGGAACTTTAATAAGGTTACTTCACACCTGGAAGGATGGACTTAGTAGGAAGGAAGTATTTGTCTCTATGATACAAAAATGATAGACATAAAGAATGGACTGAGCGTCCTCTTCCAGGTATATAAATCTCTCTCTGAGAGAGATAAAACAATCATTGTCTCTATGTCATTGTCATTACAAACCTACAGATAAAAAAAACAGGTATTGGCCATACAGTCGCAATGTCTCTTTCTAGAGAGTGGTTAATTTTATATGATTACTAGCTTCAACTTCTTCTGCGTCAATTATCCCCATTTTTGCAATCTATTCCATACCTACCAATCACTCACAACAACATTTTTTTTCCAATGTTGATCATTCTTACGTCAATTTATTTGATCATCAAAACATATGCAACTAAAGGCAAAACAGGGATTTACCGTGGGAAAATTTGTGGTGAAAATATTGTCCTAATAATAATAAATATACTTTATTCACTTAGGAAGCAACATAATACTCTTGTGAAAAGTCGATTCTACATTATACATGTAATGCCTGTTCGCAAACAATAGGTAAAGCCGGAGAACAGAAAATAAAACTCGCGGCCACTCTTTTCAAATTGCCAATGTTTACAATGTTTCATTGTTTATAAACTGTATATGCAGATAAGGTGCTGCCACTATTATATTATACACCATATTAGAGAACTAATGTAAAAACAAGAGATAAAAAATATTAAAAAGAGAGTACATGAGATTGGATATATCAACCTTAATGGGTACAACTTAGTAGGAGCATCCACTTACAATGTAAGAACTATATGTGCTTAAGTATTGCCCAAATTCTGCTATTTTTTTTTACACATAAACATAACTAGCAATGTGTGACTTTGGTTCCACATTACTAGCAATCCTGTTAACCCCTCCAGCTAAGCTAAATGGCTTGTGTTATGAGTGGGTTCACGTCGGTAGTATAATGGGTAAACACGATTGCGAGATCGATGCCTTAGCTATTAGGCTACCGCCGCTTTTCATTTATATATATATTTTTTTTTAATTAAATTAATGAATTAATTATAAATTAAATTAATGAATAAGTATAAATGTCTTGCAAAAGAAAGAAAATAATGTATAGTATTATATTATCTGTGGTATTACTAACATTTAAACTTTCGCGTTGCATGATTATTGATCGTTTACCTTAAAATTGCTTGACGTTTCGGCCAGGTCTTAAATTAAAAAAAAATGTGTGGCACTCGGGGATTGCCGCGGTAAAGCTGAGCATTTGCATTTTTTATCAATTTATGCAATGATTTATTTTTTTATTAATGTAGTATTTTTTTTTCATTCAATTTCGGCAGCCGCACTCGCAGCAGCTCGTCTCGATCCGTGCAAGCTTCGTACAGTCGTACTATATACATACGTTACGTATACGTGTATACGTTAAGCGAACGCTCGGCCGAGCTACATGGTAGGCGGAGTGGGGGGTGTTAGGTTTTATTTTCGTTACGGAATTTCTTGATTCGGTCGCCGCGCTCAAAGCTACGCAATAGCTTAAAATGTGCAAAGAATATGTGTGTGTATAAAGCCGGCAGTACCTTTAGCGTTCTTCCAGTGCGACACACACGGCGGTACCTTCCAGTCGCGCTGCTGTTTGACGGACACCCGGCGCGGGGGCGAGTGCAGCACGGGCGCGGGCGGGGAGGGCGCCGCGCGCGGGATCTTCTTGTTGATCTGGAAGCGCGGGGGCTCCATCGGGTCCGACTGCGCTTCTACCATCCTGGGGGGGGGGACATAGCGTCAGAAAGCGCTATCACATGTATGAAGTAAAGTGTGATAGAGACAAAACAATCGTGCCACCAGTACCTTTCTAAAAATCTGTTTGGTCCACGTCAATAGACTATGAATAAATTATGCATTTGAACACTTTAAGGTGTGACATCAATTAAGTATACTGTGAAGCCGTTCCTTAATAGTTAGCTGTACTGGTTACTGTATAGAACGGTATACTGTCATCCGTGTATATAAATTTTAAATGTAAAACCAACAAGAATTTAAAAATTGAATATTAATCAATTTAATTAATTGCATAATGTCTGAATCAATGGAATTAATTTAAATTTCCAGTTGCTGGTGGTCACATGATCAAAGTACTGAGAGCACCTTACCTCAAAAACACTAGCGGTGTACATAGTACATAAATAACATCGAATTATGAAATCACATATTTCCCAAGGATACTGCGGCAGTATTCTGTCAGTTATAACAGAACAATTTCTCCACAGTGAAAGCACTGAACAGTGCTCGCAGTGTAAATCGGTACATATCCAACATAAATCGTCATTACAGAAATACAGACCAACAGAAAAAAGAGACAGGTGTTGACCTCACAGCCGCACTGTCTTTTTTTAGCCAGTGGTCAAATTTGTTAGGCTATTGCTCAGTCCAATCTCTATATACAGTACGATCAACGTATCTTGACTGGATTGAAGTTAGGTTTTTATCACTTTCGCGCATGTCATAGAGATGCGACCCTAAAATTACTTATGAAAACGATTAATCGATTAAAAATACTAACAACATTTTAATTCAACAATATAAAAACACTATTTAAATGAGTTCATAAAAGTTTAAATTTAGAACAGTTACAGTAAATAATAAAGAAACTTTGAAAAACAATTTCTTTACCAAACTAATCACAAAAAACATGAATTAGTAATACTAATTAAGACAATGTCTAATCCTCTCGGTTTAGTTACCGCCCCCGCCCCCCGCTTCCTGTCACCATTTACTTCCAAAAAATGCATCTGCGCAACCACTTGTCGCCTACTTCAGTCCGGCCTAGTTACGTTGATCCAACTGTATATGGGTGTCTCTACTACTAGACGGGGCGGTCCGAGTAGGGTACTACAAGTCGTAAATAAAAGTTGACTTACCTAATAACCCTCTGCTTAGCCCCAGAGTTGAATGCCCCACCTTGCTGCGCCGGAGTGTATCTGATGTATTGAGCAGGCGCCTGCGAAATTTAGGTACTATCAGCGCGATTGATAATGGTGTGTTCTTCTCTAATAATGAGAAGATTAGATACTTACAAAATTGCATTTTGAGTTTAGAAGATTCAGGAATCGAACCTCAGACTATCCTGAACTATGTCGATTAATTACAAACTTTTCTTTCTTTTACAGGTGGGTTAGACAATCGCGTTCCACTGTTTTCAACAACTATAACAACACAGTTATTGCTTAGTTAAAGAGAGCATTTTAACAAAAGGACGAATATCTCAGTAAGGTTCTTTTCACACTCTATGGTTGCAGGGACCCAGTGCATGTATGGCAATGTAAGATAGCTTTCACAGGTTCTGGCGTCTGTCCAACCTGGCGTTGAGGCAAATTTCAATATTTTCTTTTTCTATGTCTAAGTACTGGAGTGATTACTACGAAAAACTAAAAGTAACCGTTGAGACGGGGAGAACATTGGCTACTTCGGATTACAATCAATTTTATGTGATACAAAGTTCACCAGATCAACTATACTATATTAAAATGAAAAATAAATGTACTAAGAACATCAACTCACAGCTTTAGGTGCAGCTTTAACAGGCATTGCGGCAGATATCTTAGCATTTGTCAGTTTTTCCAAAGCTTGTTTAGTCTTTTCAGTGATATCCTGTATGTCATCCTCATCTGGTTTCTGTAACGTAGGGTCATCTTCTGCTAACACCTCCGATGGTAACAAGTCTGTTAGTTTTGAGTAAATTATCTGAAAAAGAAAAATAAGGTTCAGCATATTTTAAGTAACAATAAAATAGAATATACTAATTCATTTCATTTTGTTGGCAACATTAATATGGTGCCAGGAGACCACAGTGTGGTGCTGGGTGGCAGTGTAGTGACAGCTGACAGCCGCAGCAGAACTGAGGCTTCAGAAGACAATTTAAATTTAGGTTATTCAAATTGTAATTTGTAGTATATACCACAAAATACTATGGGTAGAAGGAAAACTTCAGACATCAGGCACTCAAAAAATGCACAAATATATTCACTGTAGTGTTGTTAAAAAGCCCCAGTTTCCCGAGTGAGAGTTCGACTCAAGCTATATGGAGAGCTTGATTTACAGCACGACCTCCCACCGCATAGCTTGTTAACTGGATGATCTAAGTGGCATATACAATGTGATTAATGATTGTTTTATCTAGCTACTAGCTTTCGCCTTTATGTTGGTTATCGCGATAACTATCCTTCCCTGGGACTCAAACTATCTCCATAAATCGGTTAAGCTGTTTGAGCATGAAAGTGTAACAGACAGATGGACAGAGTTACTTTCACATTTATAATATTAAAGTTGTCTTGTGACTTAATTGGAATATTAAGAATACAACAAGTTAGCAGTTAATTACTAGTGGTTATGATAAAGTGAAAAATGATAGTGATGAAAAAAAAAAATTATAGTGGTGATGATGGTGGTAATTCTTTAATAAAGGTTTAACTCAACACTAGTCCACAGACATAATCTCAGATCACTTTTAATTCTTTTGATTTATCTGGGACACAGCAATGAACACCAAGTTTAATGGCAGACTTACTTTTTATTATAAAATATATCAATAACCTCATTATATGGATATTATGTATCGTGCATAGATATTAGGTAGGTATATTACGGTTTGACAAAACATAACAGTAGCCACCACTGTAACGTTTTGTCACACCCTGACATTGCATGCATGCACCCCTAACATTTGTATTCCATATATAACAGGCCCAGAACAAACTTTTATGTTAGTACTGGCTCATCATATCATATCATATCAACCCATATGATGGCCCATGGCCCACTGCTGGGCACGGGTCTCCCCAGTAGATCCTGGGGGTAATTGCCATAATCGCCACGCTTGGCGAGCGGGTTGGCGATCGCAGCAAGGCTTTAAGTACGCAGAGGACGCTGCTGCCCGTCCTCTGGAGTGAAATCCCTTAGTCGCCTTGACGACACCCACGGGAAGAGATGGGGTGGTACTATTCTTAAGCCAGCACCACACGGCATGTACTGGCTCAAGTGTGAAGAATTTTACCTTCTATTGTATGCTGCTTCTGTGCACTATCAATATTTTGTTATGATATTACACTTAACATGAAATTGTGAAGCAATAATATTCAAACAATCTTACCTTATCAGCACTATGTCCTTGTCTTGCAATTGCAGAATATTTAACTCTTCCTGATTCATCAAGTTGTACTGCCAGGGCGTTGGATGTGCTCTCCTTGCCTCTTGCACCCATACCCAGTGGGTACTGGGCCACATGGATCTCGGGGAATGCTCCACCATCTAAAAATAAAATATGATTTTTTTATTATACAAATTATTCACTGAGTAAGTAGGATCCACAAGAAATTAATAAGTTTGTATGATGATGGAAAAGGATGTTAAAAAGTATGCTGTGATCAGTCTCCTGTGCAGATTCAACTAACTAAATCAGTATCCAGTATATCATAAGTGCCTGCCTGTAAACTGTAAACTAAATAGTGCCAACAATAATATGAAAAAAAACAAGTCATTTACCTCCAAAATCCTCCTCTGCTCTGGGTATCCATCCTTTCCTTTGACCGTAAGGCGGTACACTGCTCTGTGACACAACCAGTGCACTTCCAACGCGTTTAGCTTTCCGCTCATCATCACGATCCCACACCTGCTGTGTGGGTGCAGGTAGCAAGCTGAAAATGTACAAAAATCCATTTATTATTGTGCATCTTTGGTGTAGTAATAAGTAGAGGTTATCCCATATATTTTCCAATATGCTTTCATTTACATTTTGAGGGCTTAAAAGTAGCAAAATAAATTCCAGTGAACAATATCTTGAATACAAAAATACTATAAGAAGCTTTCGTTGTGAAATTATGGAGTAATCACCGAGTTTCTTGTTGCAAGCAACGAACAATTTTTTTGACAATTCATATCGATTTAGTAAGGCAGCTTTGGTAAATATTATTAGCACCGTATACTGTATACAGACAATGTCATAATAATGCAATTTATGTTAGTTTACGTTGATGCTTTTACAAAATAGGTATAAAAAATTTATAACAACGTTCATACCTCGATAACGACGCCATTTTATTTGGTTTGACGTAAAATTGACGTACTAAAGTGAAATGAGGCCTTAGTGAATTATTGGACGAAATCTGCACCCTATGGCATAGGGTCCAGATTTCGTCCAATAATTCTTTAGTACAATCAATTATAAAGTTTTGTAAACTCTAATTATTTTAAAATATGCACTATATATTTTCAATTAATTTCAGGTTCAAAGTTTAGTGTTCATTTATTTTATATATAAAAAAACTAGAACATAATGTTTTATCAATTTTTCACTTTAGTAGATTACGTGGTTATTCACTGACCATAAAAAATGGTGGAGAATCTGTCAAATTCGTATATAAATGAAGTAGGCTGCGAACGTCCCCCTTTTATAACCTCAAAAATGCGCGAGAAGTATTAACATTCTGATGGTGTAGTGAGTTAATTTTATCATTTAATTGGTGTTAAAGTGAACGGATTAGTACAATGCCTACCAAGAAGAGAAAATACAATGCAAGGTTTCCCGCCGTAAGTTGAAAAACACATAAAAACAGTCGCAACGAAATGTAATTTGGTTTTGTTTTCGTCAATAATTTTGAGAGATTGGTGATATCATGACATTGTTTGTTTGTAGGGGCGAATCAAGAAGATTATGCAGACTGACGAGGAAGTGGGGAAAGTTGCCCAAGCTGTGCCAATCATAATCTATATCCTTTTCAAATGGCATTGTAAATTTACTATTATTTTGTCACAATAACATACGTATTTACATCGATCAAAATTATCGTCAGCTAAATAAATAATATAATTTGTCACTCTAAATACAATAATAATTTTCGTAGATGGTAATTGATACGCTTTAAGAAAGACAGAAAAGTCGAATATATAACCTTCTTGCAGGTTTATATAATCATAAACTAGTTTTTATTTGAGATTGTTACTTTTATTGTGGCTGTATGATCAGATGCTGTAGCCAGATGTTGATTTAAATGTCTTTTTTAAAAAAAAAACACATTTTCTTTGCATATTCCATGGATCTTGAATCCAATTAGAATCATGTAGGTAAACAAACAATGGGACAGGCAATGAATTGTTGTGGTTGTGTGTGTATGTATGCCCCAACTATATTAATATAGACAATAACTATCAATTTTGATCAGTAGGTATTCTTAATTACTACAAATAATGTTGGTTTTAATTATTATTATTATGGTCCAATAAAATTACCTGATTTTTTTTTTTTGTTCTAAGTGGGTAGGTATATTTACAATCCGCTTAAAATTTGTTTTGCCTTTGTTTTTCATTCTGTTTTCAAAATAGAAAAGAAGGAGACTAAACATTTGAAAAGTAAACTACATACTATAAGTTCAAAAACCCATCTCTCAAGAAAGCAATTTAAAAATAGAAGTTGTGTATTTTTTTGTTTTTTTATGACTGTAAGCAGTGGTTTTTTTTTTATTTGTAAAGTACACCCAGACTCTGAACAACAATTTGTGGATCAAACAAAGTGGTGTTTCATGTGGGAATCAAACCCATGACCTCTCGCATAACACACTCCCTCCCGGGCCACAGACGCAGTCAAACACAGTGGTAGTGGTAGTAGTAATAGTAAGTCCTAAAAAAACAACAAAATAACACAAGCTTCTATTTTTAAATTGCTTTCTTGCAAGATGTGTTTTTGAACTTACAGTAATTCACGGAGGAGCTACCGATATTATGACTAGCTGACTCATGCAAGTTCATTTGCGTCGATTATCCCCGTTTTTGCCACATTTTTTGTCGCTACTCCTCATCTATAGGTCGCAGCATGATGTTACATAGCCTAAAGTATTCCTCGATAAATGGGCTATTCAATACAACATAAATTTTTCAATTCGATCCAGTACTTGCTGAGATTATCACATTCAAATAAACAAACTCTTCAGCCTTATAATATTAGTATAGATTACAAACTTTCGCTCTTGGCTCGCCCACGTCGATGTTGGTTATCACAATAAAAACTATCCTATGTCCTTTCCTGGGACTCAAACTATCTCCATACGAAATTTTATCTAAATCGGTTTAGCTGTTTGATTGTAAAAGCGTAACAGACAGATAAACAGAGTTACTTTCACATTCATAATATTAGTATGGATAATTTACATTACCCTATATTTACATTTAGAGCCAAAAATGCAATATTTAGGTTTGTTTATCAAAAACAAAATATCATACTGTTTTAAATTTATATATTTTTGTTATTTTATCAACTGGATTCAGGAAACAGGAGTTCCTACTTTTGAGATGAGAATAAAGGCTGATTGCTAGAGAGATTGGTGGATGTCACTTATATATATCTCCCCAATGTATTACAATTGTAAGTCTATCACATGATGGGGGGGAGGCTGTATAATGTTTCTCACCCTTAAAGGTATATAATACCCTCAGTTCAGGACCCAGTATCTAAATAAAACGAGTATTAACCCAATCTTTCTAATATAAACAAAAATCATGTTAGTTTTTGCGTTTGAACTCCTCCGAAAAGTCGATTTTAATATATTTTTTTGTATATTTGATAGGTTCCGTGTTGGGAGGGTCAGCCGGTTAAATATATTTTTCAGGCTACAATTGTAAATTTTCATCTTTTTTCAGTCTCAAATTTTTTATCAAAAAAAATATACTGTAGAGAGCTGTTTGTACAGTATAATTAGACTGACTACATCCATAACTGTCTGTCAGATAATCTTGAACGTGAAACGAGTCCCATCAAATATATAGTTTGAATTTTATTTCTTCTTGATAACTTAATTTGGCTTTATTATTCAATTGTCATTGACAAAGAAACTATTAAAACCTATTACATATTGTTCATCAATGTGTTACAGTTTTAACACATTTATTATTAAACAAATAGATGAGCCGCTCAACTTCGTCTGCATAAATTTTCTCCATTTTTGCAACATTTTTAATTGCTGCTCCGCTCCTATTTGTAGTAGCGTGATGTTTGAAGAATTTTTCGATTCTGACTAGTAGTTCCTGTGATTATCACATTAAAACAAACAAACTCTTCAGCTTTATAATATTGGTATAGATAGTTTTTCCTCCAATTGAATCTTGCAATCAGTCTTCCAAACTGATCGCTACTCCCAGTGGAGCTTGCCCTGTCCTTACAGAGACCTGAGTGTAACAGTTCTGGTCGAAAATGTCCCGCCGCTTTTTTAATCGGTAGATGCTTTTTGGGATTGGATAGAATTAAGTTTTTTAGTTTCTCAAAACTTTCTGAGTGTCTCACATATATGGAGGGCTCATAAGGCTTGTTAAAGTTTGGGTGTATGGATGGATGTGTGGTATTCAATCACGCCACAACCGATAATCGGTTTTGGATGAAATTTGGAAGAGACAGTAGTTCCTGAAACCACTGCGTTCAAACTAAGAAAAAACTCTTCAGCTTTATAATATTAGTATAGATTAATAAATAAAGCAAATAATAACAAGTTGGGATAAAAAGTAGCCTAAGTGCTATTCCAGACTATAATCTATCTCTGTTTCAAATTTCGTCTAGATCCGTTTACCCGCGGTGGCGTGTGACACACATCCATGCATCCAAACTTTCGCATTTATAATATTAGTATAGATTTGTGTTAAAATAATTAAAAGTGTTCACTGAAAGTAGCACGCGTTCATGAGTATGACGTATAAGTCGTCCATTCATAGCATACATATATTACACTAGCTGTCCCGCGCAACTTCGTCTGCGTAAATTTTCCCCGTTTTTGCATCATTTCTCATTGCTGCTCCGCTCTTATTGGTCGTAGCGTGATGTTATGCCTATGCCTTCCTCGATAAATGGGCTATCCAACAATAAAATATTTTTTCAATTTGGATCAGTATTTCCTGAGATTACCGCGCGTTAAAACAAACAAACTCTTCAGCGTTATAATATCAGACAGATAGAGCAAATAATAACGACCAAATAAAATTATACATCTATCTTGCCATTGTACATACAGGTACATATTTATAGATTTTCCGCTTTTAATCAACATTTAAAATTAGATTAGAGGTCAAGAGGAAGAAAGGAAGGAAAGTGATTTAAGGATAATATTTTTTTTTGGCGTAGAAATCTTTTTCTATATACATTGACGATTGTAATCGAATTTGAAATCACCAACAAAATCGATCAATTAAAATTATTTTGTTTTATTACAAAAAAAAATGAAATTTATATTGCAAAATAAAAACAATATCTGAAATCGATCGTAGTTTGATACACAATTAAATATTTATGGCTTTACTTTTAACCCTACTTTACTAAATTAAAATCGTAAACAGAACCTAATTAATCAATTTATTTATGGCAGTATTGTTTATTGAATTGTAGTCTCTCATTAATTTAGTGATTAAGGGATAATTAGATACGAGCCATGCATCATAATCGGGAACGCATTATGTTCACCAGCATGACGGCAGTGTGACTGTCATGGCCTTGTGATTGTTGACTTCCATAAGTCGAGAGTTTATTGTAATATTATCCTTATTGCTGTAGTATTTTTTTTTGTGCGGACTAAAATTTCAACACATTACTTATTGTCTCTTCTCTTAGTAGTTTTGTCACTCTCATAATTTTACAACAGAATGTTAAAAACAATAAAATATTTTTAACTATTATTTTATTGCTTGATAATATTATAAAGCTGAAGAGTTTGTTTGGACGCGGTAATCTCAGGAACTACTGGTCCGAATTGAAAAATTCTTTCACTGTTGGATAGCCCATTTATCGAGGAAGGCTATAGGCTATATAACATTACGCTAAGACCAATAGGAGCGGAGTAACAATGATAAATGTTGCAAAAACGGGGAAAATTTACGCAGACGAAGTTGCGCGGGACAGCTAGTTGCTTGATATAATGAGACGAAACATCATGAGTTTTCTTCGTATACTCTTTTGCCCTTGACCTTGCCCATTGCATTGCAAATTTGGCGCTAACAGTCATTTGAATTCTACCAAGCGTTTAGACTCGTGGTGACAAATATAAACGTCACGTGTAGTAAACCTTTTTTTATATAGATAGGTAGGTACTTCTTCGTCTAATATATAAAAATCTCGTCACGGTGTTTGTGGATGAACTCCTCGAGCACGGCTCGACCGATTTTTATGTTTTTAATGAATAGGTCGTAAAGGTTTCTTTAGTCGTCATATTAGTAGTTTTGTATGAATTGTAATAACGGGATCACATAATAAATGATACATTTTTTGTGTGAGGTCCTTCCTAGGGCCTATAGTTCAAAGATCTACATATGTTGCAGTTAAGTTTCGATTAAAACGGCCATTTTCGTATTCTTGTAACTTCTCGAGACGCATACTTGACGCAAGCGTATTTGAGATCGATCCCAAAGTTACAAGAATACAAAAATGGCCGTTTCAAGCGAAACTTAACTGCAACTGCACTGCTTAAAATACGTGAATTGACCCCTTGTGCGTAGCCTTGCATATGTTCCTTACATACCTACATACAATTCGCGCCACCTTGTGAAGTTGTCTTTTGTAGTTTGCGTTCGTGAAGTTGTCTTCGAATGTAGTTTGCGCAGGGACGTCGTTCCCCGCCCGTCTCCTTCATCCCCTCCGATACCTAAACACGAGTTGTGCGCAGCTTACGCGCCAACATCAGACACGCAAACTTAGCTGGTGACATGTGCACACGTTTGTTTACCTTGCACTCTCATACTTACATATATCCCATGGGCATACCTACGGGAGGGATTTGTGGGTTGAAACTCCCCCCCCCCCCCCCCCTATGTTTCCTACACCCGCGCAGCGCTCGTGCCATCTTAGTCTACACCAGTTCCCGTCGGATGCATTTATTAATTTTAATCGCTTGCTAACTCAGATTTTTTTTTTAAAGGATATATTGCAATCCTGTTAACCCCTCCAGCTAAGCTCAGTGGCTTGTGTTACGAATGGGTTCACGTCAGTAGTATAAAGGGTAGGATTCGAAACCGCGACCTGACGATTGCGAGACTAATGCCACAGCCATTACGCTACCGCCGCTTGTCGCTGTCGACCTGTGACTAAAAGTCCTAGAAGATCGAATACTTTTAGCTGAGCTTCCCAAACTTATTTTTATTACAAAGCCCCTGATACTTTGTGATTTTTTGCGCGACGCCCCCTCTCCCGCTTCTAGCCAAAAAGTATTTGTAAGTATGTACCTTGCGGGTAATTCTAGCCTAGCTCTCAAAAAGAACTCCAAATTGATATCTATACCTGCTCTAAGATTATAAAGAGGAAAGATTTGTATTTTTATATGTAACGAATAAACTTAAAAACTACTCGACCGATTTAAAGAAATCTTTCACCATTAGAAAGCTACATTATCAGGGAGTAACGTTGTAAACGTGGAACGTGGAGTAACGTAAAGTTGTCAAAAAAATACAGATCTCTACGAAAATTACAATAATTTAACTCAAGGTATAAAAAACTACGATATGACACCCGTGCGAAGCCGGGGCAGGCAGCTAGTAACAATTAAACTTATAATTTACTAGCTGTCCCGCGCAACTTCCTCTGCGTTAATTTTCCCCGTTTTTGCAACATTTCTCATTGCTCCTCCGCTCCTATTGGTCGTAACGTGATGTTATATAGCCTATAGCCTTCCTCGATAAATGGGCTATCCAACCGCGATCAAACAAACAAACTCTTCAGCTTTATAATATTAGTATAGATTAGAAACTACGAGTATTAACAAAATAAATAAAAGATATTCACTAATGTAATGAGAAGAGTTAATGTATATCTAATGAGAAGATTGTGTTTCCTTTTCTGAACATAGCTTCTCAAAACAGGGCTCACGTTTGGATAGCCAAAATTCGCGTGGCGCTCACACAATTCGGTCACGTTGATACAAACAGGCAAACAACGTGATTCGCTTGCCTCTGGGGCACGAGTTGGGAAACCTTGATTTATAAGTAATTCTCCTTTTTTGAACTTTATGAACAATGGCGGGCATTACTCGTAACTTTAGCAGAATTTTGACAATTAATCCAATTCCAAAATTGTGTTCATAATCTCACAATGTTAGTTACCATACTCCTCCGAAACGGCTTGACCGATTTTTATGAAATTTTATATGCATATTCAGTAGGTCTGAGAATCGGCTACTATCTATTTTTAATACCCCTTAGTGATAAGGGTTGCCCACCCCTAACATTTATAACTATACTATAATATTTTAAAGCTGAAGAGTTTGTTAGTTTGTTTGAACGCGATAATCTCAGGAAGTACGGGTCCTAATTAAAAAAATATTTTACTGCTAGATAGCCCATTTATCGAGGAAGTTTATAGGTTTTATAACATCACGCTACGACTAATAGGAGCGGAGCAGCAAGGAAAAATGTTGCAAAAACGGGGAAAATTTACACAGACGCGCGGGGCAGCTAGTATTATATAGTATCGGCATAACATCGAAAGTTTAGTCTCTGTTATCAATACGCAGTGCGGTACGCACTTTTATTTTAATAAATTATTATCAACATATGTATAAATATTTAAAGTCTGCAATTAATATTTTACCTAACTTTGTATATTGTCTTTTTGTTTGGATAACCCCGAGTGGATTCGTTATGCTTCTTTTATAAACCTTACCTACGTAACTTATCAAAAACGTGCTGGGAATGACTTAGTGACATTCTTAGTATTGTTAACATGTGTTTTTTTTTACAAAAATTGATAAATGAAATATTTAAGTATATTTCAAATCATTTAATTTTTGTTCTTGGGTATATAGAACATAGTTCTTACAATTCATTTCGATCTAGCTTATAAGGCTAATAAGCAATTTTACTCTAACTTAATTTTAGACGTTTACACTAATTTTATAACTAAGAATAATGTCTGTTGCACTTTCTTAGAGTCTGATAACATGAAACACTTAGTTTTTGTGTTTTCATTTCAAATCAATTGATTTTTTTTTCTGATGTTTGATATCTTCTGCGTCAGTCAGCTGCAATCAGTGCAGCAGCAATCTGTCTCCATCGATTCCAATTCTAAGTAGCTCATTATCGGAATTCTCTGTGATCGGTGATCATCACCATTTTGGTTGAATTCCGATAATGAGCGACCAGGCGGTGTTCTCTTGCTTCACGTATTACCAACAATAGTCCTGATTTTTCATTGACATCCCCTCTTCGCAGTATTTTGCCGAAATATATGGCTGGTTTTGTATTCAAGCTGAAAGCCGGCGCAAAAGCGTCCATATTCATATCAATCTGCGACTGCCTTTGTGGCGCGGTGGGAGTGTTTCCGACTGCTGCGCAAGAGGTCGTGGGTTCGATCCCCAGCCAGGATAAACCTTTGTGTGATGAGCACGATGGTTTATTTTGTGTCTGGGTGTTATTTATCTATAATATGTATGTATTTGGAAATATATAAGTATGTTTATCGGTTGTCTGGTTTCCATAGTACAAGCTCTGCTTAGTTTGGAAACAGATAGCGTTGTGTGAGTGGTCCCAAGATATTATTTTAACAAAAAAATATATACATATATAATAATTATGATGTCCTACTAATGGGCACGGATCTCCACAGTAGAACCTACTTATTATAATCGCCACGCTTGGCGAGCGGGATGGCGATTTAAGTAAGGCTTTAAAGTACGCAGAGGACGCTGCTGCCCGTCCTCCGGTATGCAATCCCTTAGTCGCCTTGACAGCACCCACGGGAAGAGATGGGATAGTACTATTCTTAAGCCGATACCTACCACACGGCAAGCATCCATATGTATGAAACGTTTCTGATTGACGCTGACGGATGAGCGCTGACGGACCCCCCCCCCCTCCCTCGTTTGGGTCTTTGAGCACCTGGCCCCCAAGCAAATTTTGATACAGGGCTTCTCTGAGGCAATCTACGCCCCTGCTGGCAATCCTGTTAAGGGTATATTACGCGAAACAGGGTTCGACTCTCTCAAAAATGTATATAGAAAACCTAAATATTAGGACACGAAAAAAATTGTGACACTAGTCAAAGAGTTTTTCTAGTAGATGAAATAAAGAAATTTAAGGATATGTCTTAATATGATCCTGCAAATAAATCTTGAAGTGGCGGAAAAATGCAAAAACGAGCATTTTCGTATTGTCATAGTCATGGCGTTCGTAATCTAACATATGTACGAACGAATATTCTACTTTATTTTGACCAGCGCTCCTGCGCACTGTGAAGTAATGGTTGTGTGCGGAAGAGGGAGGCCGGCGATCGTGTCGCTGTGTACGTAGTGCTAAACAAATAATTCTCTCAGTGTAATGCTAAATTTCTTGTGTTAGGATTGAGTTCACGTCAGTAGTGTTATGGATAGAATTCGAACCCGCGACCTCAAGATTGTGAGTTCGATACCGCCGCTTCCGAGATGCGGAAGATGTATTTACTGTGTAGGTACTATGTAAAATGTATGATGATTTAAAAGAAATCATCATCTTTAGAGTAGATATGTAGTTAGTTACATCTCTTGTTGATAATTCGGACCCCTTAGATAAATCTGTTTATCAGACAAAGGAAATATCATGTTTTGTTATTATTTCTCCGAACTAGATTTATATGCACATAAATATTCGTATTTACACGCGACCTCGTTTGAATATAGGTCGAAAAACCTCCTTTGTGGTGATATCTGTGGCATCGGAGCACCAACACAGATAGACGGATTTGGTTGCGTTTTTAAGGATCTGTAAGTTTGAATAAAATACTTATGCCTAAAGTTTGCGGTCGAAATGAAAACCTTTGTCGTGATATCTGTCATATCTGTGGCATCGCAGCACGGATAAACGGTTTTCTTTTTTTTTTTTTTTTATTAAGGCAAAGATACCTAGCAATGTGGGATTGTGATTCCACATTACTAGCAATCCTGTTAACCCCTCCGGCTAAGCTCTATGGCTTGTGTTAGGAGTGGGTTCACGTCGGTAGTTTAATGGGTAGGATTCGAAACCATTACACATTACATTACTAACAATGCAACAAAGAGAACGGGATTTTCAACTTGAAAAACGGAGGAGGCCGTCGCCGGTGGAGGAGTAATGTTGGCGATATCGCTCGATATCGCCAACGCCTTCGGGTCTCTGCCATTCAGCTGTATCAACGAGGCGCTCCGGTATCATGGAGTGCCCGCGTACCTGAGGCAGCTAGTGGCAGACTACCTCGAAGGCAGGAGGATCCTGTACGAGGACCGAGAGGGTGAGGTAATCCGCAGGGACGTCTCGTGCGGTGTTCCACAGGGCTCTGTCTTAGGGCCCCTTTTGTGGAACATTGGCTACGACTGGGCCCTGCGGTGTGGCTTCCCCCCCGGGATAGGGGTCATCTGCTATGCGGATGACACCCTCATCACGGCCCGGGGTGGGAATTTTGAGGAGGCGGCGCGCCTGGCCAACCTAGGGATTTCCCGAATGGTCGGGCGCATCGAGGCGCTGGGGCTTAGGGTGGCTCTTTCTAAGACGGAGGCCCTATTATTCCATGGGCCCCGTCGCGGTCCACCTGCTGGCGCCTCGATAGCCGTCGGCTCGGTCCTCGTACAGGTCCGGGCCCAGATGAAGTATCTGGGCCTGGTAGTAGACGGGCGGTGGCTCTTCGACGAGCACTTTCGCATTTTGGCGCCAAAACTCGAGGCTGCGGCGTCCGCACTGGGGAGGCTGTTGCCGAACCTGGGCGGACCCAGTGCCTCGAGTAGACGGTTGTACACGGGGGTGGTGCGGTCAATGGCTTTGTACGGCGCACCCGTGTGGGCGGCGTCCCTGACCGCCCAGAATAGGGTCCGCTTAGGGAGACCCCAGCGGACCATGGCGGTCAGGGCCATACGCGGATACCGCACGGTGTCTGCAGAGGCGGCGTGCGCATTGGCCGGCACACCCCCGTGGGATTTGGATGCGGAAGTGCTCGCCGAAGTGCATCGGCGGGCGGTGGCTGTTCGGGCAGGGGGTTCGGTGCCCCTGCCCGAGGAGCTACGCGCTTGGCGCGGTGAGGCCCACCGGGCAATCATGGCCCGGTGGCAGGGCCGGCTGGAGGCTCCACGGGCAGGTGTTCGAACCGTGGAGGCGCTCCGGCCGGTCCTGGAGGAGTGTGCGGGGCGGCAGCACGGGACCCTTTCCTTCCGGCTGGTGCAGGTCCTCTCCGGGCACGGGTGCTTCGGGAAGTACCTGCACACGGTCGCTAGGAGGGAACCGAGTCCCGCCTGCCACCACTGCGACTGCGGTGAGGACTCGGCGCAGCACACCCTCCAGCATTGTCCAGCTTGGGAGGGGCAACGTCGAGTTCTCACCGCAGTGGTCGGAAGTGACCTCTCGTTGCCGGCCGTGGTTCTGTCCATGGTCCGGGGCGAGGGGTCGTGGAATGCGGTCGCATCCTTCTGCGAGGACGTCATCTCGCAGAAGGAGGCGGCGGAGCGCGTCAGGGAAGAGAGTTCCCTGGCAGACCCGCTCCGTCGCCGGCGAACCGGGCGGCGTCGGCGCGCATATCTGCGCTTGATGCCGCCTTAGGTGGGGCTGCGGGCGGGCGTACGGGGTAATCTGCCCCGCCCGCGGCCTTCCGTGGAGGCGCGGCGCCCTGTGTGTATCCAGGGGCCGCGTAGGTGTGAAATGCCCGGAACGCAACAACATCGCGTCCGGGCATTGCCACTGGGCGGGCCGCCGACGGTATAACGAATTCCGGCGGCCCGTTCGCAAAGGTGGCGAGCGATACACGGCGGGTTTTTTAGTGGGTGCAAACCCCACACTACCTCCATCATCTTCCCCGGATGGTGGGGGTGTTCGTCAGGAATTTTTCCCGCCGAACAAAAAAAAAAAAAAAAAAAAAAAGGAGTGGGTTCCCGTCGGTAGTATAATGTCCAGGATTGGAACCCACAACCTCACGATTGCGAGACCGATGCGTTAGCCATTAGACTACCGCCGCTTCAAAATTACGTTTTTAGATTACGCTTCAAACTTACGGATTTCGTTGCGTTTTTAGGGTACGCTTATAGGTACGGAAACGCTTATAGGTACCTACCTACCTAATATTTGTAGTCGAAATGGAGCCCTTATAGGATCACTCGTAATCCTTGCTGTTCGTCTGTTAGAGCCAATTTTCTCCGAATCTATTAGACCGATTTGATTGAAATTTGGCACACCCAAATTCGGACGAATAACGTATACAAAATGAATTTTGAACATGGTGGCGAAAACAGTTTTGCAATCGTGTAACTTATCAAATAAAAGAGCTTGGCTTGCTTTGAAAAGTCCTTCAATTTTTTTTTATATTAACAATTATAAAAAAAAATTTAAGGACTTTTCAGATAAACTTCACTTTTCAGAAAATTTCAGGATAAACAGTAGGCAGGCAGGCCTATAAAAATATAAAAGATCATTTCATAAAGAGATGGATTATTGGTTTAAAGATTGTGTACCTAATGAGCACGATGGTTTATCCTGTGTCTGGGTGTAATTTATCTCGTATTAGTGATACATACATAATATAAGTATAGTAAAACTGCGCTTCTCAATAAAAGGACGTAAATGCTATGAAGAGACGCTCTTTTGCTGGTACACTTTCTCAGATCGTATTTTTTCACAGAGCATGGTCCGACATGCTATTGCCCAGTTTTTATTTTGATGTGAATCCGTTCAGCCATTATGAAGATACATAATCGACTTATTATCTCACATGTCTGTTTTTCAAAGAGCACACATTTCCATTATCTTGTTACAGTCAGGATGTAAATAAGTTTCCTGTGGTAAGATTTATTGGCACTGTCTCATGGGGAGGTCATGACTCATGACGTCAACGAGAAAATAACTTCTTTGTGTAAGCACAAAATATCTAGAGAACAGAACACATAAGCGGATCGGCATTGTCGGTTCGGCAGTATTTGCCGAACAACAAAGCCGACCCGAAGTAACTACTATACATTGCTATTCGTCTTTATCAGGCGCCGATCTTTAGAACTTTGTTCAGGGGTTCTATGACGACCACAGTAATTGCTTCGGGACGGCTAGCCGACCCGAAACAATTACTGTGGTCGCCCGGCCTAGTGTATTGTGCGGCATAGCCGAAGGGCTATTTTGCCCGAATAGTCATCTACATCATGTTCTATTTTACTGCCACCGCACTGTGGTTCGGTTTAAAAAAAAATGTACTTAAGGGGGCTGAAATTGATAATACATTAATGATCTTCAAAAGAAAATGTACTGTCTAATAAACATGAAGGGGTGATATTATTATTATTGCAGTGGCAGGTCCAGTAGCAGGTGACCAAATAAAGTGGTAAGACCTGCCGCAGGTCTTATCACAACCACTTAATTTGGTCATAAAACTCGTGCAGTGCAATAAAAACAATTAGGACTATAGCAGAAAAGCTGTTGAACAATATTTGCATCGTTGGTTATGTATACTTCTTTGTTGTGGTCATAAAATAGAGATTACCCCATAGTTTGAGTATAGTAAAATAAAAAAAGTCAGTTATGATACGTAATATAATAAGATACATAAATACAGTGGCCAGAATCCCAAAAAAAAACAGTATTAAAAGTAACGACTGTTGGTCAGTATCTCAATACAGACAGACATCAGAAAAAGCTAGCGTCAGAAGGTTACCGAGGCAAGATCAAAATACATAAGCCTTTTTGAGAGTTAGGACTTAAGCAAAAGACGAGAAGAGCTGAGAATATTAAGTCTAATATTATTATAATGGTCAGATATCATATGTACATGCCATGAAGTCAAAAGCTGTCTTTTTCTTATGAATCTAGATAATGTTAAAATAATTAAGCAATGTGTAACTAACAAATCCAATAAAAAAGCGACGTTCACTACAAATTAGGCTTCAGAATAACGAAGAATGTTAGTCATTGTCATGGGGATGAGAACTGTTGTGGATTTTAATTTAGAACTTAAGAGACAGTTGTGTGTTGTTATATTTTGTAAAACAAATGAAGCTGGATTTAACTTAAACCAGTCTGAGATCTTCATTAAGCCATCTTCAGCTTTCTTTTTTACGTCAGCCCAAGTCCCATCAGCAAATACTATTGCGATATCATCCGCGTATGAGAAGATGTTACCACTTACAATCTTGATGATTATTAATATAAATGAGGAACAAAGTTGGACCAAGTACACTTCCTTGTCCCACGCCATAAGTCACAGGCTCGTGCTAACTATGGTACCCACCGATTTTCACATTTTTGTTTGCGGTTACTTAGGTAAGACTTAAGGAAACTATAAGGAAACCCTCTCACTTCTATATCTTCGAGCCTCCGCAAGAGAATGGGAACAGATACAGTGTCGAAGGGCTTTTGTAGGTCGATGAACAACACATCCAGGCATATGATTGTGCATTAGTTGCATACTATATTCAAATATTAAAACGCCGAGGAGAGCGGTTTAAAGCGTTTATCCCGAAATCCACTAGGCGGGTTTTGATAAAATACTACGTAGCTTTGTTTCAGGAAATACATAACCATTAAGACGTACCATTTATTGCTACAACCAACATTTACGGGGTCTGAGTGGAGAGAAACCACAAATGTAACCACTAAAACTCCTCAAAAATTTGAAAAGGCTCGAATTGCTCAACCGATTTAAAAAAAATATATATTACCGCGTCAAAATCACTTCAGGTACATTAATATTATTTTTTTGGTGCTAATGTAACTGTTCTGTATCAGTTTCCAGCAAGAAATGTAATATTTTTGACATAAGGGTTGATTCCTATATCTTCGGAACTCGATTTTCATTCCACTGCGTTCGTGAGCGACTTCTATGTGTGCTTTGCTCGACCGCGCGTTGTATGAAGGTTACCTTCTGGACTCTCCTCGGTTTTTGGTGGTGGAAGTCTGAGTCAAAACGTATCACATTTAAATATATTATGATTGCGACATTATGTTTTGACTTCAGGGACTTACAATGTACTCCTAAGTGCGTAGTCTCGTTATAGTGCTTATATTTAGGTCTCTAAATGCAATATGTCAATTGCAAACCAAAATTATTTACCAAAGCTTAGGTACACAATAGCATTCGTTTAGCGTCTGCCTGTTTGTGTATTTAGTTCATCTAAATTACGCGACAGTTTTTGACATGGTTTTCAAGATAGGCTTACCGAAGGGCACAGGAAACTTACAAAGGCTTACCCTAATTTACCCCACAATGCATTTGACGTGGCTATTACTACTTATTTATTGCCTATAATATTTGCTGTCGAAAAGAAGAAGAAGAATTTACGCCACGCGGTCCTCCGCCTTCCGCATTCAGTCCATCCCAACGGCCTTTAGGTAGTCGGTCCACCTGGACGTCGTTCTACCTTACATACGAGTCGCGGTCTCCACTCTAGGGTTTGTTTACTCCAACGGCTAGTGTGCTTAGCCAGCGAGCTCTGTTACTATCGATTACCTTGTTTCTTTGTCGGATGACCTCGTTGCAAATAGTATCCTTCAAAGTAACTCCAAACATAGCAAGCTGATAGCCCATACATCCTTAAAATGTTTATTATTAGCTTTCGCCGCACCGCGCGCGGTTATCGATAAAAACTATCCAATGCCCTTTCCCGGGATCCAAGCTATCTCCATACCATTTATCATCAGACAGAGTTACATTCACATCTATACTAATATTATAAAGCTGAAGAGTTTGTTTGTTTGAACGCGGTAATCTCAGGAATTACTAGTCCGAATTGAAAAAATCTTTCACTGTTGGATAGCCCATTTATCGAGGAAGACTATAGGCTGTATAACATCACGCTACGACCAATAAGAGCGGAGCAGCAATAAGAAATGTTGCAAAAATGGGGAAAATTTACGTAGACGAAGTTGCGTGGGACAGTAAGTTTATAATATTATGCCGGTTCCACACGTTGGCCAACGTCGGTGGCAACGCTACTCGTCTAACGTGTGGATCTAGAAGAATGCTTGTCCCAACATTGGCGCCAATGCTATTTTTTTAATCCAAATGTTGGACGAGTGGCGTTGGCACTGACGATGGGGCCGGTATTAGTTTGTAGATTTGTGATATTAAAAATAAGACGTCTACTTTCATCTGTTTTTGTCAAATAGGTCAACGTGTCCTTTGTTGATAAAGCGTATGAATCATACATGCGTTCATTTATCTGTGTGTACCTACATAAGTGGTTTGAATTAGTCATCTGGTCCAGAATAGTCTCCATTGAACTCAATCTACTTTAATGGCTTGTGTGGTGCAACTACTGCAGGTAGGTCTAACTTTAAATTAGGTTTAGCAACTGAATGCTCGGTCATTTATCAGTTTTAGGAAAGTCTAAAATTTTGAGCATCATAAAAACCAAAACTTCCACTACTAACTATACCCACATTGCTAGTTATCTTTAAAAATAAAACTTATCTATCTGCTACAACATTTTTCGTAGGTAGTGTAATTCCCGTACCTACGACGAACACTTGCTCTTGTTACATAATACCCACAGCACAGACATAGGTCTTCTAAGGACTAGAATCCACCACAGGAGCTCACTGCTGTTAATAATTCCAACATTATTTTTCCCTCATATTATGCTGTACCCAGAACACATGCCTAAATATAAAGCTGATGTTTATAAATGTTGATTTGTGTTCTATATTTAGTTGGTATAATCTGATGATGTCATTTTCAGCGCTAAGTAAACTAACTTAGAACATGTACCTACATGACCACTGCTAGAATAAAAACTATTACGTCACATATCTACCTACTTAACACACCCTATGTTCGGCTCATGTTGTTTGCGGAGTTTCATTTTAAGTAATTGGCTGTTTGAATCCAAGGATAAGGCATGTTCTTTATTAATTAGCCTCCATATCGATTTGGTCACATAAATATTGTTGTATAGTAATTAGCAAAGCTAGAAAAAGACATATAATGTAACTTACGATTGACAAAACGTTTTTCGTCTCACCAGTGGACACAACGATGCTAAAGGCAACCACATAGTCACATAGAAACTCACTTATAACAATTAAAAAAAAAAAACTTATAACAATTCTCTTTTTGCGTCAAAGGTAACAAAATTCTCACTACATTATATTGGTGTACTTGTAAGGTAGGAAACTAAACCATCATCAAACAAAATGTATGTCGTAAAAGTGATGGAGTTTGATTGCTTTATTTCCTTAACTCATCAATGTTTACTCCAACACCTCGCACACTGGAACTGTTCGTGGAGTCGCTACTAAACAAAGCGATGCAGGTGACCTCTGCGAGGAACGCGAAGACGCTGAGCCCCTCACACGTGAAGCAATGCATCCTGGCCGAATCCAAGTTTGACTTCTTGAGAGATTTGGTGAGTAAACTACGTCTCTAGAGATAGGCATTCATAGTGAATATGGCTCGCACCAGCAGGTCAATTCACGTATTTAAAGCAGTGCAGTTGCAGTTAAGTTTCGATTAAAACGGCCATTTTCGTATTCTTGTAACTTTGGAATCGATCTTAAAAACGCTTGCGCACCGTACTAGAAAGTCGTTATTGCGCCCTCGAGACGCATACTTGACGCAAGCGTATTTGAGATCGATCCTAAAGTTACAAGAATACAAAAATGGCCGTTTTAATCGAAACTTAACTGCAACTGCACTGCTTTAAATACGTGAATTGACCCCCTGGTCGTAATTGTTGTTATTGTAAGCTTTTACACCAGGGGTCCGAGACAAGTTCCATTACCTTTAACGCCTGCGGAAGGAATAGGTGATAAACGTGAGTCATATTCGCTAAACGGCCCCCCGTTTAGCGAATACCAATTGGCTCTTTACGAAATAACATCGACCAATTGTCAACAACCAAGTGCACGTCAGATTTTACAAATGGGGGTTTAACCACAAAATCTCTCCCTCCTGGGTACGCCCATGAATCTACGTTGCCACTGCATACTGCATGTAATGACGACCTTAGGAGAGTATTCTACCAACCTATATTCACGCAGCAAGTTGCTGCGGTCTGCTGCGAAGTCAGCAAGATGGCGGATTTTTTCCTGGGGGCTGTGCTCTCGTTTTCCCTGAGCGATAGAAGAGAACATTGATTATGTATTCCGCTTCAAAACAAAGGGAGCGGAGTAGGAGCGGACTCGGTTGGAAGAGTCAAAAAATGACCAAAATCTTGCAAATCCTGCTGAGCACTATTGAATTTTGTCCGATGTTTTCTGAACAGTTTTCAGCGTAGTTAACTTTTAGGATACCAAATCCGTTTAGTAGTTGATGTTCATCTGATTATTCTCATTAGGGAGGTTTTTAACGTGTGTTTTATATAATTTTCAGGTGAAAAATATACCTGACGTATCGGCGGCAGAAGAGAAGGAAATGATGAGTGCTGAGAGTTCACCTAATTCTTCAAGGTATGTCTATCTCTCTATTCCATTTGTCTGTTTGGTTTTCACTGCTAAAGCTATGGGCCATCTTAAAACTTTATATGGCAATTGCTTGAAGCATAAGGTCTTCCGTCATATCCATATCATCCTAATTTTTGCGGATAAATCGAGATACCTCATCAAAAGTATCAACTTTTACGAAACCAACAAAGTTGGAAACGTTCTAAGTTGACAACATGTTTATACATAATGGGTTCGACTTTCTCTATTCCACCTCCATGATAACT
Source organism: Herminia tarsipennalis (assembly GCA_945859575.2). Lineage (NCBI taxonomy): Eukaryota > Metazoa > Arthropoda > Insecta > Lepidoptera > Erebidae > Herminia > Herminia tarsipennalis. Next base: position 12,792,547 of record OX243857.2, read on the forward strand.
TAAAGTAATTGCTTAGTAAGATCCCTAGCATCCTCACACGCCAGCACCCATTATTGAGTTATTTAAAATCTTTGCTTATTCCATGATGTTTCGCCCTTATTGCAAAGAGCCAAATGGTCTTGGTCACTGTAATCGCCAATTCTATAATATATTGGATTAAAACGTAGACAATAAAAAATAAGCAAAGACACGTTTAGAAACTTGTAAATATTTTTTTTTCTTACAGATTCTCAGACATGTCAGTACCACCTAGAAGAATAGCACGAGAAGACTCAAACAGCTCGAGCAGTTCAGACGTAAAACTTATACCCCCTTTACAACCCATCAGGGAGCATGTCAAAAGAGCGCTCTCTACAGAAACAGAACAACCACACAAAGTCCTTAGAACAGAAACCGTCACATCCACCTCAACAGACGTAGCCATAGACCTATCAAAGAAAACCACAGAGAAGCCGGTAGTCACAGCAAACTTTTATCAAGAAACTTTATTAACAGATGAAGTGCAACATCGAAGTGTGATAACCGTTAACCCTTCATATGCAAGCCCACAACCCTCAACGAGTTTCACATCAGAACCTCTTAAACTAGATCCAGTGCCAAAGCCATTTACTATCGAAAAACCTTTAGTGTCGCTTAGAACGCCGGTGACGACGGCCTCTAGGATACCTCTCACCACAGTCCCAAGAATGCCTGTCACCCCAAACCCAAGGACACCTGTCACCCCAAACCCAAGGACACCTGTCACCCCAACTCCCAGAACACCTGTCACGCCAACCCCCAGAACACCTGTCACACCAATTTTAAACATAGATTTTACAAAGAATTTAGCAAACCCAGAGATAAAGTTACTACACGATACGGCTTCTGTCAATATCGTGAGCGTACCTAAGAATGAAAGGAATACGTTAAGACAAGTTCATAGGCAAAATTCTAAATCTGCTAAAGAGGTTAAGAAAATTGAAATTAAGCCTATTGTAGCTCATCCAATAGATATAGACAGTTTGAATTCTGGCAATCTACAGATAGATGAAGACTATGATACCTGAGTTCGTTTTGTAAGTTTGGTTGTTTTCGTTTTAATTTTTAGCGCGATATTTGTTACCCGTATTTATTGTTAGTTGTAAAATAAAAGTTTCTACATTCCTTTTATAACAGTATCCTAATTGTATTATTTCAATTATTGTATTGATATTCAGGCACAATATTAAATTTTAATATTTGTCTTTTTTTAAATATGTGGTACTATTTTTGAACAAATACCATGATTGTTTGAAATTTAATAATTTTAAACGTACGGTTAATAAATGTCGCGTTTAAGTCAAGTTGTTTACCAATTTAGAATACAAATGGTAAGTTTTCATTAAAATTATTTGTTTTTTTTTTTTTACGTTGAAGTTTTTGAGTATATTTGTTTGTGCTTTGTGCCGCTTCTAGTAATAATTTTATGTCGAGATTAAAATTACGTTTTAGTGTGTTTAATTAAAATTATTTTTGATGATGTCAGGGTGTTAAAAATGTAAGTAGATTGGACTGTAACTGTCCATTTTGACAACGATAAAACTTATTGCTTAAGTTGAAATAATGTAAATCAGTAATACAACCACGTGTAACAGAAAGGTGTGGTCAAATACAAAATATCGTTAAGTAAATTGTAAGTACAAATGCTGCATTTGGGGGGGGGGGGGGGGGTTTGCACGAAGGCAAATGGCAGTGCCGGACCTAATATCCTGCTTACGGAGGGGAGATGCATTTCGAGTCCCCCGACAGTGGCCAAGTGGCGCAAGCAAGACGGGGGGGGGGTGCCCCAAATAAATTCGTTCTGCACAACAAAAACCGTACATAAAATAACCGTCTGGTGGGGGTCACATGCCTCCGTGCCCCCTTCGTGGATCCGCCTATACTTGTACCAAATTTGATCTAAATCTGAGCATCTTATAATTTAATACTAGGTACGATTATATCGCTCGAGTGTTGAACGAAGAGTTTAAAAGTCAACCAAGTGGATACTTCAGTTTCTAATCTGTGTATTCTTTACTGGTACATTACGTTTATTGAAGTTTATCTAAAACTACGTGATGGTTTGGTCCACAAATGCTCATGCTATGCATTATATGCTGCTGAAATCCCATCCGAATCGTGTCTCCCTTGGACAAGACAAGGGGATGTTACCACAGCTCCCCTAAATGGAGAGACAAAGCCCCTCCATTTATTCAATAATGTATTAAGGTTATGTCTCCCTCGTCTTTAAAGTAACAGGCTACAGAAATTCGTAATGAGTTTCTACTATTTTATAACTGGTTAAGGCCAAGGGAGACATCGAGAATGAGGACCCTGAAGAGGCTGAAATTTGACCGCAACTTTCTGTCACAAGTTGTATTACCCCTTCCAGTAATCTGATAAATCTATAACACGAAGATAAATATAGTCAATGAAAACTAAAATTAGGTTATAGATAGAGTAGAGGAGACATGATTGTGTAAGTGGAAACAGGCGCTGATTGGTCTGGGGGGGGGGGGGCAACATTGACTCAACCGGCCAAGTGTGAGTTGCTCGCTTGATACAACCACCAGTCCAGTGTAAAAATTCCCAAATTTTCCTAAAAAAAAAAAGGTATTTGATTCGCCCCCCCCCCCCCCCTATCTTGTATCGGCGCCTCAATAAAAATGTCTTAAAAATAGAAGAGAAAGAATACCGCAGTACCCTATCATTCTCTATCCTGGCGCCACCGCAATAAGTATAAAAAAAGCCGTCAAATCAAACAATCTTTCAAACAAAACAAGCCGTTATTTTCTGCACTTATTGCGGATGCGTAAGTAAAAAAGAGATAAGGTGCTGCCGTGCTGCGGTTTTCTTTCTCTTTCTAGTTATGAGACAACTATAGAACGTTCACAATTTTATGTCCTTTGGCCTGAAAGTTGGTAGTAGTGGATATGATGTTGCCAATTGTTCGTTTAACATTTACCCTATTACATCACCAGAATATTTACCCAACTGCGTAGTAGCCAAAGCGCCAGTACATTGAAAAGACCAAAACCGTGATTTCCTAGTAATATTGGCGTAATGTATGCAGAATGTAGATGGTAACTTTAATATACTTATCTGTCATAGTTGTCAGTGTTGCATTAGTCTCATATGAGGAGATAGCGATTAGTACAGATGAGTTTAGGTTTTATTAAAGAATCCAGATTATCTTAACAAATATAATATTAATTTAGGAAAGACTCGCGTATTATTAAAAGGATGTAATTTAAAAATGTGCCGCAATTTAGACACTAAACTGAAACATGTAATTTCCCCATAATATCTGCATAAGGTTTGAAGCTGGTAACATTTTATATCTGTTCTGCTTACGCGCAGTGGTGCCAACATTCAGAAGTCAAAGGACTCATAATAATCAACACAATTTAACAGACTGTTTCCTCTACTCTATTTATAATAAGTCTATGGTTATAAAGAAGTAAAAAACAAGGTCGAATATCAAAAACTTCGCGTATGTGTGAGTAGAATTGTTTTATTTGTAAGAATGAGATTGTTTATTTTATAAACACATTGTCTAACGTGTGTTTCGATGTATGTGTAACATTTACGATTTAATATTGATGCAATGTATGTAAGAGTCTGGTCCCCTTGTTAGGTGTCGGATCTGAATAAAATCGGATTGCTTTAATGAACGTTTTGTATGGAGAGACGACAAAAGATCGTGTCGTCGTAAGTGTGAACGGCTCCTTGTGATAGCATTCGATTTTTATTCAGTTCCGACCCCCGACAAGTGAGTGAGAACGGGTGCTTAGCCGGATGTATAGACATAGAACATTTACAGAGTAATAACCTCACAAAATTGACCTTAAAAAGAGACAACGCGACTGTGCGGCCTTTTCTGTAGGTTTGGTTAATATATTGTCTATATTTTTTTTAAAGATAATTTGTCCCTCATTACTATCATTCCCGTTAACCCCTCCTGGGGGCTTAGACAAATGCCACACACTTCTTTTTCCGGACACGCTACTGTTGGTTTTTGTTTACAAATTCAGCAGCAGTCGCGTGACGTTTTGTCAACCTTATGTCAAATGCATACATTTCTTCGCGATAGCGTGTGTGGAAAGAGAAGCGTGTGTCATCTGTCTAAGCCCCCAGCTAAGCTAAATTGCTTGTGTTAGAAGTGGGTTCACGTTGATAGTTTAATGGGTAGGATACGAACCCGCGACCTTACAATTGCAAGTCCAATGCCTCAGCCATTATTCTTGCTTTGACGTGGACCAATCACATTTCTAGAAAGACTCAACTTATGGCCGCACGATTGTTTTGTCTTTCTCACGCTTTGCAGTCTATATTTACTTTGTACCTTGATATAGCTCAGTAAATTTTCTATCTCTATGGCCGGACTGAAGTTATTACCCTACTGCGTAAGAAGAAGGGTTATTTTTCTTCTTTTTTTCTGAGATGATAGCAATCTAGCCGATGTTCCAGTCAATTTCTACCAATGTCAAGTATTTATTGTACACTTAAACTGCACAAAGACTCAGTCTTACGGATTTTGTACGTATTTCATGCATAGGCGTACCCAGAGGGGGTTGAAGATTTAGAGGTTGAACTCCCACCCCCCCTCCTCCCCCCATAATACGTTAATAGCGTTTTAGATAGAGAATGTGTTGTCTTCTTTTAATTCTTAGAGTCCACTTCACTTTAGCGCAGAGTTGCAACGCATCTAAACGAATTCTTAAAACATTACAACCCAAATTGATCTCTGTCTCCACTGTATAAGGTATAAATTCGAATAACGATGATAAAAGTCTGCGTTACTGTGAATTGACACTAAGAATTTTATTCTCTATGGCCTAGAATTTAGAGTTGATTTTCCTTTGTCATCTAATCTTATGCAAACGTACTGTAGATATAAAATTGTGAGAAATACACGGATAGCGTGTTTTAAATGTTAAAATAAATGTTCAATGGCAACCATAATATAAACCTCTAAATACTTAAACGATGCTTAATTTTGAGTCGTGCTCAAAAGTATTCCTATCGCTAATTACCTTTAAGCACTGACTTCCATAGTACGTCATACCCTGGACTGGCTACCACGTACAAAGGTGACAGCAACTTCAAATGCCTAATAGACATACCGTCCATTAAGTTCACAGGCCGGTATTTTGTTTTTTTTTTATATATATGTATTTCCTTTATCTATTCCTTTTATTGAAGGTACGGGAAAATTGTAATTACCCTTTTAACAACTTACAACTCTTCTTGACTACCTATGTGGCGCGGTAGGAGTGTGTCCCACTGTTACCCAAGAGGTCGTGGGTTCGAGCCCCACACGGGACGCCACTGTGTGATCCACAAATTGTTATTCCGAGTCTGGGTGTACTTTGTGTTCGTGACTTGTATGTTGTAAAAATCACCGCGACACGGATTGTAACCTACTGAGGGAGTTGTCTTTTAAAAAGAAAAAAACTTACAACTGCAGTATTAGAAAGGAGAAACAAATGGGAAGGAAAACAGTATTACTACTGGCAACATTGGAAGTAACACAGGCAAGAATGGTAGAATTTAATTTTGTCAAATGACCGTTACAATTTCAAAATCAATTTGAAGTCTTGTTGTTGTCGTCGGTGATAGTCTGTTTAGGGTAAGATGTACTATAAAAGTTGTATAGTAGAATCATCGACTAGGACGCCCTTAATTAACAGTGACTACATTGGAGTTACCGGCGCGCGGCTTAAAACTCGACACCTAATATTCCAACATGGTTCCTCAAGAATTCTTCGACTATACTCAACCTCATTCAAACAAAAGCTATAATCTTTTGGAATTGCAGAAAATCTCCTCCACTCCCAGTGCAAACTTTTTTCACTATGATGAGGAATCAACTGTCAAACTCAAGGTACCTTACCCATTGACGTAGAGATCAAGACAGCGCCATAACCTCACAAAATTGACCACTCTCTAGAAAGAGACAACGCTACTTTGTGGACAATATGTGGCAAAGGCCGCACGAGATTTTCATTCTTTCACGCTTTGCAGTCAATATTTACTTTTTAATTGAAAGGGATGGGTCGGTCCAGGTATATACGTCAATGACCTTAGGTATATACCATAAACCTGAGTTAACTAAGAGTGGAGGAATTGTGAAGAAACGTCTTAGAATACGGGTGTAAGTGACGTTCGAGTATTGAGTGGCGTCAATAAAAAATATATATAAGCAAGTGTGTAAAGTATTTTTTGCTGTGATTAATACTAGCTCTGAATTTCTGTGCTGTACAGATTGTTTTTAAATTAAGTTGGCATACTTTTATAAATATTTCTAGATCTTAATTTGTGGAGTGAGAGTCTTATAAACAGCTATTAAATAGTTAAAACTAATTTCAAAGTATGTTTACTTAATTTTGAACTTCCTTAATCTACAAATAGACAGTAAATAATATAATAAATATTTATTAAAGTACAATATGAGGGTACTTACTCCAAATTCGTACGACTACACGCATGTACAAATGTGAAACGGAAAAATATCTGGTCGTGTATTCTCCTAAACCTTCTTTGATCATCTCAAACATTAATTGAGGCTCACTCTGTTAGTCACCACGTTTTTGGTGAAAGGGCCTTTGTCCTTACCTGACTGAGTTCATGTACTGGTCTTTAAACATGTATCCTGCATGCTATGGTGTTGTCATACATGACAGAAAAACTATGTAGAACACGACAGGATACATAAGCACTTGTTCAAATACTTACGGGTTATATTAACATTTGAATTTGTTTTTGAAAATTGTCTTTGGTGGTCTATATTATTTCATGACATCTCGATGGATATATTATGAAAATATATATACTATGGGTCTTAATCGCGTGAATAATTTATAGTAAAATACCTTGTTTACTGCCCGATGTTTCGACCGTATTGCAACGGCCGTGGTCATGGGTAAACTCTAACTAGGTCTACTACTCAGACAGTCTACCTGTGACCACGGCCGTTGCAATACGGTCGAAACGTCGGGCAATAAACAAGTTATTTCACTTTAAATTATTCACGCGATTAAGACCCGTAGTATATATATTTTCATAATGTTTACAAATCGCGAAAGTTTATCAAAATTTTGAAAATACTCTATCCCTTTCTACGACGTTGACTGAGAAAGAGATAGAATTAACAACAAATCTCTAACATTTTCCAAGTTGTTCAGTGTGTAGAATTTATAAATCCCAACAAGACCACCATTGTGTTTGGTCTTTAGAATTTCCCCTTACCACCACTTGCTTACCGGGCAAAATCATCAAACCAATCAATTTTACAACTGAGCGTGCACCGAGGTGACTTTGGTGGAAAAACAGCGATGGTAAACGGCCATTTGATTGTTTTATTTGTACCCCTTACGCCCCCCCCCCCCCACCCCCAAAATTGGCCAAGACAGTTCTCATACTAAATGTTTCATAAAGACTATCTACTCTTACCATAGGCACAGAGACTGGACTGAGCAATAACCTCAAAAAATTGACCACTCGTTAGAAAGTGACAACGCGACTGCTGCCAATATCTGTCTCTTTTCTGTTTGTCTGTAGTGACAATTTATGTAATTTTCTGAATGGACGCGGGCCAATCAGATTCCTAGAAAGAGACAACTGCTACAGGCCGCACTATTGTTTTGTTCCTCTCACTTTTGCAGCCTGTATTTACTTTATACATCGAAGGGGACACTCAGTCCAGTTTCTACAGTGGCGGATCCAGGATTGTCGTTTAGGGAGGGGGGGGACTTGGATTCTCGTTGGGGGAGGGAGATTGAATTGTCATTTGGGGAGGGCTTGAACCACATAGGGTGGTTGTTGCACCACTCACTCGAATCGTATCGGTGAATGATTTTGAGGGAAGCTTGAGCCCCCTAGCGCCCCCCTAGTTCCGCCACTGAGTCTTTACGTCTATGATTCCTATATCTTAGGATTCAAATGTCCTACTATTTATGTTTGAGTGAATAAGGTTACCTTTACAAAGGTTTATAATGTAAGATTTTTTTACACACAGAAAAATACTCTGCGCCCAAAAATAAGCAATAAAAGAAAGGGTATTTGTAATGTATGAACGTTAGACTACGTGTAATTGCTATGTATGTTATACGTTGTAAATTATGATTAGAAATACAATTGGTGATACGTATCGTTTTGGTTTTATTGCATTGTTGAAGGTAATTGGTTCAAGTGAGAAGAGGTAATTGACTCTTACAATTACCTGTTGTCGGTAGGTCGCCTCTCGATTTGCAGAAAACGCTTAAAACACAATGACGCGATTGGTTACATTTCTCAAATAACATCACAGTAGAAAAGATACTAACTGAAATATCTCGTATTCAAATATAGACTTTATCCCAAGCAGGTAAGGGTTAATTTCCCTATTTATTTTACAGAGTAGGTACCGTACTATTTGCCATACGTCTTATTACAGGGTTACCAGAAACAGTTAATATAAAACTAATATTACAAATGCACAAATATTTTGATTTGCATTAACATATACTTCTGTCCCGTCCACACTTCAAATAAAAATAATTCCTACAGCAATATGTAGCAATGGTATTAAATCTGCACGAAAACCGACCTGGTACCCACTAAAGAAAAAATATATGTAATAATCTTTTACCTATTTTAGAACATTGATAAGTAATTAATCATTATAATTTGGTTGTGCTGGTATCATTTATAGTACCTAGATTTCGAACAAAATAACTTATTGAAGTAATTTTTATAGGCATTTCTTGCTTCATTTAAAATTTTTCTATCTTTCAAAAATGCAACTATTGTATTTGTAAAGTCAATTACTTTACAAATACAATAATTGCATATTAGAAAGATAGAAAAATTTGAAATCCAGACTCTGGAATCGAACCCAAGACTTCCGTAGCCAAACCGGGGCCAGAAGCGAACCACCTATCTGGACTATGTTACTAGATCTCAATTTTTTCTATCCCTTGATGCTCGCGAGGTATGCCCTCGCAGCGCCATCTAGTCGGTAGTTAAAGAACTATCACAGCTTTTGTTATTACTTCGTTACAGAGAGCATTTTAACAAATTATGATGTCGCAGGCCGAATATTGAAGTAATTTTTATAGGCATTTCTTGCCAATTATTTTACAAATACAATAATTGCATTTTTGAAAAATAGAGAAATTTGAAATCCAGACTCAGGAATCGAACCCGATAAAATGTAAGTATCTTTGTTCTTTTTTAAATATCTATACGTTTTCTTTTCTTTCTTTCTTTTTTTTCTTTTCTATAATAAATATTACATAGTCTCTCGGTAATAGTACCTACTCGGGTTTGTTTGTTGGTTTGAATGCGTTATACTCCAAAGATGAGCTGATTTCGATGGTAGGTATGGAGGTCTAACTCCACTTTAACATAAGGTCGAGCAGGTTTGTGTCGGACTAAAGTCCGCGGAAATAATAGTTTTCGTTTAACGCATGTTAACCTAGACGACGTCACTTTAGTCGACGGTAGTCTGGCTGGAATCATTGTTGACGTGTTTCTTACATACAGCTTTCGGGATAAAATGACCGAGGCTACGCAGACAAATTGTGCACCGCGGGACTAGCTACAAAAACTCTTTTGCCTGAATTAGTATAGTATTATAATATCTGTGCCTGAATATTATGTAGGTTATTAACCTACATTTAAATACACTGTACCTATTAGGTACAGTAGTATCATTTGATACAAACTATCGATAGCTATAATTTCCTACAGTAAATGTACAGTACGATCAACGTAACTTGACCGGATTGAAGTTAGGTTTTTATCACTTTCGCGCATGTCATAGAGATGCGACCCTAAAATTACTTACGAAAACGACTAAATATGTTTAATCGATTAAAAATACTAACAACATTTTAATTCAACAATATACAAACACTATTTAAATGAGGTCATAAAAGTTTAAATTTAGAACAGTTACAGTAAATACTAAAGATACTTTGAAAAACAATTTCTTTACGAAAATAATCACAAAAAAACATGAGTTAGTAATACTAATTATGACAATGTAATGCGTAATCGCATCTCTAATTCTTTCGGTTTAGTTACCGCCCCCGCCCCCCGCTTCCTGTCACCATTTACTTCCAAAAAATGCATCTGCGCAACCACTTGTCGCCTACTTCAGTCCGGCCTAGTTACGTTGATCGTACTGTACCTACAACACTACTTGTTTTTTGTTTAGCATACATCATCGTCTAGAACCGATGTTTCTTAAATCAGCTATGTATGCTGCCAGCAAGCTATATATTTTATTTTCTTGGACTCGTTGGTCAAAGGTACTCGATCGACAGGCACGCGATCTATCGTGCAAACAAGGCATATGACCGTTTGACCAAAAGCTTGTCACGCGTGGCGAGCTACGCCTACTTGCACCTTCTACCCTCGTAGTAGGTATCTGTGGTAATAACCCCATTGTGGTATCTTTGAACATATATGTAACTCTTCACTGGGGTTATCTATCTTACTTTACTACACACCCCGTAGGTATTGTTTGAGTCATTATTTTACATTTTGAGGAAGGAACCGACAAACCTTACAACCTTATCCCCACTAGATAGGACAAAGATTTTTTTTTATTTACAAAGGCTTACAGACTAATTATCTTATAAATAGTGTTAGTACTAGTTATCTTGGATTGCTAATTAATATAAGCTACCACCTATAGTTTGCAAGTTAAATATAACCTAGGTACCTACTTACAATATAAAAGTAAGAGTTGAACTAACTAAGAGTGTTTTAAACACTTATCACTTACTAGTCTTTACCACTAAAGTACTCGTGGGAAATACATGTCTAATCTTTGTGCAAAATAAATCGAAGTCTTAATTTATCGTTTTGTTATATGCTACTGCGCTACGCCGGCAGAAGGTATTTTGCCTATAATTGGTAGTCGGACTGAAGTAGCTCAGTGTCTGATGTGACACATTAACTTGAGAATCTTCATATCATCAGCATAAATAAATATTCGCGAGTGTTCAAAACAGGATCCTATGTCCCGAATAAAATAAAGAACGGTCCCAGTGTTGACCCTTGAGGCACTCCTGACGAAACAGAACACTGCTCAGATGAATATCCCTATACAACTGCTTGAGTCCGATTATTGATATAGGAGAACTATCGAAACATATCACCGTGTATTCCCGTATTCTGAAAAAAGCTTCTGCAAGAGTACACGGTGATCTATTGTCGAAACATTTTTGGTAGTCCGTGTAAATCACGTCCCCTTGATACAAATGGTCCATCTCTTCAAATATAACTTGATTGGCCAGTATTAGATTGGAACTGGTAGACCGTTTTCTGATAAGTTTTGAGTAAACCTCAGTATGTACCAAACGTTCTAAAATCTTTGCTAAGAGCTTGTATAGTATTATATTATATAAGAGACTGGCTGACCCGCGCAACTTCGTCTGCGTAAATTTTCCCTTTTTTTTTTACAACATTTTTCATTGCTGCTCCGCTCCTATTGGTCGTAGCGTGATGTTATAACCTATAGCCTTCCTCGATAAATGGGCTATCCAACAATAAAATATTTTTTCAATGCGGCCCAGTAGTTCCTGAGATTATCGCGTTCAAACAAACAAACAAACTCTTAGGGGGATGAAAAATAGATGTTGTCCGATTCTCAGACCTACCCAATATGCACACAAAATTTCATCAAAATCGGTCAAGCCGTTTCGGAGGAGTATGGCAACGAAAACTGTGACACGAGAATTTTATATATGAGATATTATGCTAAGAGACACAATTTCGATACCTATAGGCGACAGTTTTCTACATGAGATTTGTTGCCTATTTTAAGAACAGGTGAAACAAAAGCAGATTTCCATATCTTGGGAACGAATCTTTCACTTAATGATCTCTCAAAAAGCATACACACCGGGTTATCTAAACTATCAGTACAATTTATTAAAAATAGTGGAGGTATTAAATCTGGCCCGCCTGACTTAGAGGGGTCCAGACCCTCTAAATGTTTCGCTACCGTGTCAGAGGAGATGCTTTGACTGAACTTAAACTTACTGGGCTATCTGCCTTTGTATAACAAAAGGTGATCACCCATGTTTGAATTTTGATAGGTAGATTGGAAATAGCGAGCAAATAATTCTACAAGTCTCACCTGTAACAACGTATGTACTGTGGTAATGCATCACACTAGAGAAAGTGTCTCCTGTTTTTTTTACTTTTTCAATAGGTACGACCGGAACAATTTAGGAGTATTAGCTATAGATACTTATTTCATTTTTTTCTATATGAAGACTTTTACTACGTAGTAGGGCTAAGGTACTAGAGCAGGAATATAAATAATAGTTCTCAATAACATTCGTTGTTACAGAACTATCAACGGGCGAAACGGAATTAACCAACGTATTGTCGTTGTCTTTGTTGTTCTTTCCACGCAGGCAGATATAATTCCACTTCTCTACGGAACCTGCGAAAGCGCTGCAGTAGTGTATAGAAACACAGTCGGATCAAAGGGTTCCCAATACTTGCATCTGTGATCGTGACCATGATGCAGACACGACGAGTTTGTGTTTGTAGGTACCTATAAAAATATCTTGTTTTTTTGAGCACAGGTGCAGGTATTTTTCGTGCATATTATGTGGTCCGAAATTTTGATATATCTTTCCTTTTTGTAGTAGTAGTAAAATAAAACCAAAAGATTTGTCATCATGTACAAAAATATTTCATTTTAATGTCGTTATTTTAAATTAAATTATTGTTACTTAACAATAACAAGTACTTAAATTACCTACGGCTTAATACTTTAAAAACAAAAAATTTTGAATTTTCACAAAATAAATCTAAAATGTAACATTATATTGTAAGGCCGAAAAATATTTTCTAAAATGCATATCATGGTACAATGGTGATAGACAATAGGTACTTTCAAAATTGTTTTTAAATAAAGGTTTGTTCCCATAGAGCCTTATGGGAACAACGGTTATTATGTGCAAATTATGTTTATTGGTAAGTAATAAGATGTTTACTACAGAATAAGAATTCATAGTTGAATCTTTAATCAATTCTCTTGTTGGAATTTCTTTGGACCCTTCTGTATGTCACACACTTTTTAAATGTTACAGGTTATCGCCGACTTTACGCTCACTCTAGTGAAATTATGACTTACCAATAATCAAAATAATATATCCAACTATAACCGATTTTTATTGTAAGTAATGTAACATGTTATGAAGTGAGTATTACAATAATTATGATGGAATTAGGCACATCCATGAACAAGTAACGTAACAGGCACGCCCGAATATTAAGTTATACAAAAAATATTAGTTAGTACACATTACAATTCAATTGCAGTCATAAGTGTATGGATACTTCAAATATCTGTATCATAACAGTTTACTTGGCAAGATTAAGAAATAAGTAGTAACATTTTGAGAAATTCAAATTAAATTCCAGTTAATAAAAACCGACTTTTTAGGACTTTCTCAAATGTTCACATCAAAGTGACTGAGACACCATGAGAGTTAATGACTATAAATTTATGTATATTTCATTACCGTTGGAGTATTCGGCTGATATAACATTGAAAAAAAATGTGTAAGGAGTGTAATTCAGTAATTTACTTAATTCAATAAGATAGGTACATTCACAAGCTACTGATAACATTTATCCAAATTGAGTGAAAATAGACTAACAGTGAGTCCAAAAATTTGAGATTCAGGTGTCGTAAATAACATCCAATGAAAAATACTACAATAACATCTTACAACTAAATGGAAGTAACAAAATGGACACTTTTATACCTACATAACAGTCTGTTGTCGTTCTATAACTTAAAGCTATTAATATAACGTAATATAAGATCCCGTAGTTTGATGTTACGATTTATTACTTGGTAAACTTATAACTTATGTTTTGTTTCCCGCATTTATGACGATATAAACAAGTGTCAAATTTATAAACAACTTTTCATCCTTTTAGCCCTACATCCAATAGAATACATTGAATGGATCCTATAACACTTCTCCCACATCTTAGATTCATAGTTTTTCACGAACATTCATCTACATATATTTGATTTTGCCCACTAATGTGTAAAGCAACTCTCAGCCAGCCAGTTTTCATTTTGCTTTTTGTATAGATTAGCAGGACCAGTGTACATAAAGGGGGGCCATTTATTACTACACTGTAGGGCTTCTACCTTATTTCGATGATGTCATCTATCTTGTTTACAAGATCAGGAAATATAAATAAAAATTATGCAATTTTAATCTAGGAACAAGGATACAACATAATAACTCTATTATATATGGTAAAATCTATAATTGCTCAAAACTTGGTAATTGAATACAATGTATTCAATTACCTTGGACATTGCATATTTTCGAAATCACAATTCAGTATAACAATTAATATTTCCATAATTGGAGAATTATAAGTTTACCAAAAAATAATTATATTTTTTATTATATTAGTTAGGTTGATATAAATTAGGATATTGTATTAATACTGATTACATTTACTTATAAAATGGTAATTGATGGCAATTATTTACAACATTGTGGCATGGAATATAATTTAAAACAAAAAAAAAATGTATTAAACCCGCATTCTATATGCAATATCAAAACTAAATTTAATATAATACAACCGAATAACTAAGATCTATAATAAATTAACGCTAAAATCGCCTAAACATCTATTCTACGTCTATTATGCAATATATTGTTGCATGTGATATAAATATAATATTCGCGAAAAAACGCTTATTTTTTAAATAAAATTATTATTACTGAGCACCCTATGTTTTACATAAACGGTAAGGCACATTATGGGGGTTTTCCTACATATTGTAACAAAAAAAAGAAATAAATTTTATTATTTTTTTGTATTTTTTCCGAAACATTTCACATCATACTTTTTTAAATAGGTAGACACGAAAACCCTTTGCCCCATTAGTTCTAAAATTATTGATTTAAAAAGGAACATACTCTACAAGGAAGACTGGAGTAACATAATTACAAATTATAATCAAATTACTAAATTTATTACAAATATTACAAGACTATAGTTAATATAAATTAGTTATAATTAAATACTAGTAGGTAATTATTACGCGATATCTAAACAAAGTTTGGAATGTAAGATGAGTTGGCAGTCTTTGTAGGTAGAATAGTTTATTTCTATACAAGAAACAAATCATAGACTAATAGTGAGAAAAATGAATGGTCCAAAATTTAAATATCAAGATAAATGGGTTTAGTTTTTATATGATCCCACTTAGCACATCTTTTAGAACGACACTGCCACATATTTGTTTGAGAGCATACACATAATATTAATTTGGAGTATTTGAAATACAAAACAAATCTTTTGAATTGATTTTCACTCTCTATTTGGTTAAATAATAATTATTATTATTTCCACCAAAATGTAGACCACAGCTAAGTGAGACACAACCCTTACATTATAAATTTGACAGATTTTATGGTACGGTAAACTTATTTTAAAAGTTGTACAGTACAAAAGATAATTCAGTTGGTATTCAGCTAAATTCATTTCCTTCATACAAGCTTTCACAGACCTCCAATAACCTTAGCACCGGACTTATATTGTATGGGAATAGAGATTTAGATACCAATCGACTTATTTGCAACCTCAATCTTATAAGAACCCTCATGGTGTCTTCGAGACCTCTGCTGCCCCCAGAATCTGCTTGCTGGCATGTCTCTAAGAATTTTGGCCAGTTTCTCCTCACATACTTTAAAAATCTTAGCAAATACAGCAGAAAACATGTCTCATTACTGACTAAATAGTCCAATAAAACCCCACTATCATGTGACACCACACCCAGAAATTCTATAAATGAAGATATAGGATTCAACATGGGTATTAAGTCGGGGTACACAGAGTTTCTGTATACAATTCCTACAGTTATATCCAGTGTACAAACCATAGATTCTATGAGATAATCATCCTGTTCGCTAAATAAATGTATCAACATCTTCGTAAAAGGTGTTTCTGGATGAAATTCTAAACTGTTTCTGATGAATCCATCTAGCTTTTTCAATACATCTCGTATTGATCTTTCTACAATCTGCATGTCTTGTATTGCATTATAATCTGAAGAATCTATTGAACTATCTGATGAATCACATCTCATTTCTTTTACAGTGACAGCAACAGATTTTAATACTAGTAGTGACATTCTCTGCAACATTGTTTTGTCAACTTCAGTTCTGGACTGTCCAGAATCATCATTATCTTCCTCTCCATAACTCTGATCTACTAACTGTATGGAAGAGGATAAAGGCGCAACTTCAGGGCCCAAGGCATAGTCTCTTATTATTGTACATTCATGCCCCAAGAATCCAAAGCTACTTCTGCTAGTCTGTATTCTCACATCGCTTAGTAATCTGAAATCTTTCACAAATCTCACTATTGAGTGAGCAAGACAGCATATCTCTTCTGGCAGAATATCTTGAAGAGCCAATGTTGACCCATAACAAAGAACCTCATTGAACAAACTTAGTAAATGAGTATATATTAAACTTGGCAACACAGTATTTCTTAACAAATCTACAAAGCTCTGAAGATCTGCGTAAAATGGTTTGGTGTCTATAACGGAGAGATTCGCTTTCACACTTATAATATTCTCCCATAATGAGAAAAATGTTAATATACAGTTTTCGGAATTAGCTAAGTTCAGGTACCTTAATAGAAGAAGCTTCATGTTTTTTACTAGCACAGGCCAGTGGTGTTCTAACGTTTTTATCGTTAAGCATTTAATGTGCGATGTATCAAAGGATTCAGAGTCAGTTAGTATAACAGTCACACAACCATGTTCATTGACCCTTTCTATCCTAGCCATTGACTGTGGAGGTTCAGGTGACTCTGATTGCTCCATTTCCCTCTGCTCATTACTTGATAACTTTAATACTGGTTCATGAAGTTTAAAAGAAGTTGGCCTTTCTTGATCTGTCGATGATGTTGAAGGAGCACTTTGCGTTTGCAAATTCGAGAATGAATTCTGCAGATTACTGTGTGAACTTGAAGGCAAGTCACTACTACCACCGTACCCTGTACTACTTCTAAACGGATTATCTTCTTGTACTTGCATGTTTCCTGCTGTATTCATGTAACTACTATCTTCTAGAGGATGCTGTTCAACATCCTTCCACTCAACTATTCTCTTAATAATATCTAGACTGAAATTTATCTTTTGTACTGTGATTCTATTGATTCTATCAAACAAATAAATATTTTCCGCAATCTGTTGAAGCCATTGCTCATCTACCGTATCCTTAGATACTATTAAAAAACTAGCTAGTACTCTACTGGCTACAAATGTTATGAATTTACTCTTATGATCAGCCAATTCCACCACCTCGGTAATCCAATCATGCCTATTTCTAACAAATATATCACATGCCTGCATTATTTTTGAACATATAGTGCCTGTACTGTTTTGTTTTAAATATATATCAAACATAAGCTGCATAGTGGATAAATATGTGAGAGAAGATGTCAGGGGCCAGGTCACAATATTAAGTCGTCGGTCAAACAAATTGGAAACAACATCCTCATCAAATCTACACAAACACTGACCTACAAGGCCATCTTGTAATACTCGAAGTTCGGCAAGGAGTTTATCATCTTCAGAGTGCCAGTGAGGGGTTGAGGTAGAACAAGAGGGTATGATTTCCACATTGGTGTCACTGGGGAGTCTAAGAAGACTCGAGCAGTCCACAGCATCCTCACTTACGGTTCCACTGTCTGGTGACTCACCATTTCTTGATGGAAACTCCTCGGAAGTCTCGGCAGGTGTCTCCGAATCAAATATGTCTGTAAGTACATCCTCTGCAGATCTGTCGCTACCATCGTCAATATCGGGTGCGTCGATCCGCTGTTTCTTTTTCACGGGTTGATCCGAGGCCATACCTTCATCTGACTGTGGTCCACAAAGTGGCCCTCTCAAAACCATGAACTCTTACAAAGTCACACCCAATTCTATAAAATGCGTTGTTCGCGCACCGCAATAGCTTTTATATAAAGACGATCATCATTCTGGAAACAAAAAGGTGAATATGAATGCATGACCTTTCCGTTTTGCTACTCAATTACGCGGGCGACAAAGCCGTCTAATTTTTGTTTTATAACGACGTAGCACATAGTTAGAACCGATCACAAAACACAAATATAAGCGTATATATGGGTATTTACTCAAGATTACTCAAGTTATACGATTTTAGTAAGATATTCAATGAACTTTCCAAAATATTTTGATGTCACACATACCATTGATAAAACGAGGTTGTTTGAAAGCTTTATAATCGTTTTGGTATCCATAAATTATTTATAACCATTCACTGCAATCCAATAACACACAATAATATACAGTTTTATGTGATATTTCGTCAAAAATTATATAATTATTTCAATTACAACTTGTTGAAAAGAACATCGACTCCATTACGTACAAATGACGCTGTATCAGTAGAGATACTTTTTTCAATGGAATTTTATTGCATTTGATAAAAAAATTACCATAAGTTATATTTTCAGTTACATAAAAAAAATATATTAATTTAATAATTTAGTAAATGTTACTAATTTAGTCAGTTACTTGATTTTAATTTAAACAATACTTAAAATGTTGAAAATTTTTAAGTGTTTCCGGCTCTACATCCGGTAGGGACGTTGCCAGTCCGACGACTTCTGAATTTAGCAAACAGTAGCTACTTATTTTGAGTTTGGAGTTTGCTTGATTTAAAATAAAATGTTACAAAATTTTAGTTTATTTCTAAGCGTTGTGGTTAAGATAAAGAAATATGCTAAGTATTCTATATTTTATTCAACAATAATTACATAAAAATCATAAATCAAAGTATTGTGTACACCTGATTTCGATTCAAAGTTCAAACTGATTTATTCGACAGAAAGTAAATAAATGGAGTAAATTAAGCAGTAATTAGTTTACCTATAACCCAACAAATAAATAATTTATAAAAAAACTGTAATCTTCTTCTGTAATTTATTTCTTTGATGTTATTTAGTGTAAATTTGTATTTTTGTAATGCGACATATTTTATATAATTGTACTAGCAACACTGACAGTGTCCCGAGCAAAATGTCTGCTTCGAAAAGATCGAAAAATAATTTATACAAAATGATTTAGTACGCATAGCCTTAATCAGTAAACCCAAAGCAATATTCAGGTGAATATCACGAATTTGTGACCGTGATGTTTGATAAAAGTGTAAACGATGACTCATTTATGTGTTTTTGCATAACAATCGATAGAAAAAATATAGGTTAAGATCTCAGTGGTATTGTGTTCAGTTCGGAACGATATAAAAATATATTGAAAATAGAAATGTATCAACGGATCGATATATTTGTAACACGCAAGTATATGTTATTGTTTATTTATAGTCGCGATGCGGAAATCGTATCAATATGTCATGGTGATCTGTATTCTTTTTTTGCTGTAAAAATGTATTTAAAAGTTCAATTGTAAGGGATTGCGAAAGCGCTTTGGTGTTGTGTGACACCCGCAACCTTGCAACGAGCGAATAGAAAGCAGTAGTCGCCTTTTCATTTGTTAGACAATGGCGAAAATCGTGATTAATTTCCTGTTGACCCCAGTCTCGATAGATTGTACCTAGGTAGCGCCCGTAAACGTAAAGACATTGTCACAACACTGCCGTATTTCTCACTGTTTATATTAGCACCACCTTGTTTTCCTGGTTTATGTTGAGAATTATTCCTAGCAATATGTGAGTCACTTATAAAAAAAGATTTCATTTTTTATTTCAGTACACCTACACTTTTCGATTCGATCGCCATATTTTAAATTCAGTCTTATTTATAATCTCCATTCTATATTAATCACAAGCATAAGAAAGATTCTGCCATAATACAAGTACAGTAACTTAACACCTTTGTCTAAATACATAAACTACAAATATAAACAAAGTATTTGTAAATAGTACAAATGATAAAGTATACACCTTATCAGCCAGTTATCAGGACAATATTATGGCCCTTTAAGTAGTTATTAATGTGATAACACTAATCACTCATTTCATTTTAGCATTTTTGTGTTATAAAATTAAAAAATAATGAAAAAAAAATGACAATGCACACAGGAGTTAGTTTTTCAAACTTCGACTGAACACTTTACAGAATAAAGTTATATGAACTTTATGGTCTACAAACTATATTCATTAGAGAAACTATAGCTTTAAAAACAAATACAAAAGTTGCAAAACACAGGCACAGTCAATACATAAATTTTTCAGATGCCGGGGCTCTACAATGGAACACTATGATACAGATAAAACAATAAACTTGCCTTAATTGTTTTATAAAACGTAGATTTTTTACATGAATCTCTTAGGACATAGTGTAAGTGTAACATGAAGTGATTTGGACTGGTAACTTTAAGTGAGTGATCGATGGTTGATGGTGTGAACGGAGTCAATATGTCAGACGAAGAGGATTCATCGCCTGATCGGGCGTTGGTACCCATTAATAATGTACCAGGTGAGTAACTTTTAACCATTTTAAAACTAACAAACTGTTTCGCTTGATTCTTTTTTTTTATAAAGATAACTAGCTATGTGGGATTTTGGTCCCACATTACTAGCAATCCTGTTAACTCCTCCAGCTAAGCTCAATGGCTTGTGTTAGGAGTGGGTTCACATTGGTAGTATACTGGGTAGGATTCGAACCTGCAACCTTACGATTGCGAGACCGATGCCTTAGCCATTACGCTACCGCCGCTTCATTTGTGTCTGTCTTGTGAATTTAATGCCCTGTCTACCAGTGGCGGAGGGTCCTTAGTACACCATCACTTTTGGCTTCCTTTTGGATTGTAATTACTTAGTATTATAGGTTCAAAGAACCATGTCCAGCAAGATATATTTTTGTATCGGGTTACCTCTGAAACATTTTAACCCTTCACCTCTGCTGTCTACACTAGCAGGTAGACAGTAACCACTTGGATGTGTTCTAACTATTCTATTACTTACATTTATAGTTTGCATTGAGTTCAGGAAATATAGAATTAATATAATTATAATTTTGTCTAGAATGCTAATTTTGTGTTACTAAATTTCACCAAGTACCTACATATTCTATGACATTTTTCAAAACATTATTTACTGTCTATTTTTATGTTAATTAATTCAATGCCTACTTAAAATGCACTAGCTCCAAAAGAGTAACTTCAATTATGATTATAATTACCATCACTTGAAGCCTCAGCTGTTTGTCAGATTGCAAGTTAAAAAAAGTCTTAAGTTAATTTTCATCCCCTATTTTATCCTGATAAGTGTTGAAAACTTATTATTTTACCCTCTTATAGGGTGAAAATTTATAAACAAACTTTCATTTTTCTTATTAAAGGAATGGTTTTGTTTGCTAAGGATAATTACTTGAAACTACTGAATTGATTTTGATGAAGTTTGACATAGAGATAATAACTTAGGATTGGGTTACATTTTGTAGAGAAAACTAACATGCTGTAAGCCAGCTATTGATTATAAATTAATAAGAGAGAATTTATGTTTAAAAACTTACCTCAATTAATAAAATATGAATTATAATAAATGGGTTTCCTGTATCAATTAAACTCAATTTGCATAAAATCAATGATTGTTTAAAAATATACATTTTTAGTGTAAAGCTTATGAGAAAAAGCTGAAAAAATAATCATGTGCCCATTTAAATCATAAGATATATTAAAGTAATTTTTATTTTATAGATATCAACCAGTGCTATCAGGAAATTTAATGAAAACCATGAAATCATTTATGCAGATATAGTAGTTTCTTATATCATAGACTCCTATTAGATTTTCTAAACATAAAAAGCTAATTTATAATGTGCTATACTTCCATTTATTAGAAGTTAAAATAAATGACACCTTTCTATCATAATAAGTATATATTTCATTTGCAATTTAAATGTCATCATTAATATTTAATATGAAACCAGTTCTTGAAGGTGCTCTAGTATAGCTGTTCTACATTTTTGAATTATATGTCTAAATATTTATATTTTGTTGCTAAACTGTAGAAAACACAGAGAGTACAGTAGGTAAGCTTTATAAAAAGGCTTTTTCTGAATTGTGGGTCCCACATTATTTGCAATCCTGTTAACCCCTCCAGCTAAGCTTAATGGCTTGTGTTAGGAGTGGATTCACATCGGTAGTATAATGGGTAGGATTTCAACCTGCAACCTCACTAACATTTAAACTTTCGTGTTGCATGATTATAACTATTTATTATATGGGAATTAACGCACATTGTTTAACTTAAAATTACTTGACGTTTCAACCAGGTTGCACCGGCCGTATTCCACAGCCACAGTGTAATAAATAGTTACTGCAACCTTACAAATCTGTTAGAAAGGGACAGGCTACTGTTGACAGTAATATTCCATTTGATTTTGATGTTTAGATATACTTCTTCTTTGAGTTTATGGCAATCTAGTTTTAATGGCTAATTTCTGCCAGTGTCAAGTATTTATGTGCTTATTACATGCACAAAGTCTCGTTCTTAGTCAATTATCACGTATTCAAATAATTTTTTTACAAGTTAAACTAGGAGCTGTTAAAATAATGGCCGATCAGTTTGCCACCATTTTTACAACTCCTTAGCTATACTTGTGTAAGAAGGATAACAACAACAGCCATTTGTCATAAGTGTCAGAAAAGTTGACAGGACTGTCATTTGATTCTGCATTTGAAATTACTGTTACTTTCTATGGGGTAGCCATAGCCAGTCCAGTGTACAAGCACTTTAAAGATCAGTGGTTCCGGGTCAGTGAATGATGACTATATGTGTATAATTCAAACAAAGTATGTGTGAAGCTTACCTTCTGTACTGGCAGTGTTTTGTGTAAACTGTTTCTCAAACACAGACTGTCTTATTTCTACATATATTTTTTGGGGTAATGGTAGTAAGCAGATTGAAAGATAAAAATTATGCAACCCCAGTGCATGCATATCTAGATTTTGGAGGGGCAATGCTCTAAAAAAAAAATTAGTAGTGCTTTACCTTCAGGCCCATAGCTGTGGGCCATTTTGTGGTAAACACAAACTATCTCCATGCCAAATTTTATCTAAATCAGTACAGAGGTTATACATGAGAATGTAACAGACAGAGTTAATGTCATATTTATACTTCGTATGCGTCAATTTTCCCCGTTTTTGCAACATTTTTCGTTGCTACTCCGCTCCTATTGGTCTTATTGGTATAAGTATAAATATTATGCGTGTAAATATCAAGATGTTTTCTTTGATAGCATACAAATTGCTAACCAGTACCTAAGTATTGAATGAATTTTGGCACACAGATGAACTATATTCTGCAGTAATACATAAGCATGTACTACTGGAACCTCTCACGCAAGTGAAACCACGAACGAAAGCTAGTGGATTAACAAAAGTTATAAAATAAGGGATCAAAATGTTAAATCAAATGTTATGGTGGGTTCACATGCTTGCGTTCAATGAGACATTCAACAGGCACGAACACGAGCGCGAGCGTGTGGATGGGCGGCAATGTGTTGCTCGGCTGTTGGGGCCAGTGACCCGTGTCGCGTTGCTTGCGGGGCTGCTTGCCGCGCGTCTAAACGTACCATTAAAATTTGTATTATCAATTTATATCAGTGTACTATCAAAAACACGAACGCGAGCGTGTGGATGGGCGTCAATGTGTTGCTCGGCTGTTTGTGCCGGTGACCCGTGTCCCGTTGCTTGCGGGGCTGCTTTCCGCGCGTCTAAACGTACCATTAAAATTTGTATTATCAATTTAAATCAGTGTACTATCAAAAAAAATATATAATCAGATTACGAATTTAATATTTCAAGATGGTTATCTGAGATAGCCATATCCTTACTTCCGTACTGATATTAAAAATGCGAATGTGAATCTATTCAGTGCCGGATCTAGGGTTTTGTTTGGGCTTGACTTAGTTGAAAACCAAAGTTTTAGTTTAAAGGGAGAATGGTGAGTGGGCCATCTAAAGTAGTTTTATTAACAAAAAAATGGGCACATCTGGCCGGCTTAGATATTTCTAAATACATACTGCCTCTGTGGCGCGGTGGAAGTGTATCCGACTGTTACGCAAGAGGTCGTGGGTTCGATCACCGCCCAGGGTAAAACTTTGGTGTGATGAGCACGATGGTTTATTATAGATAACGATGGTTTAATATATTATAGATGAATAACACCCAGACACAGAATAAACCATTATTCCCATCACACAAAGTTTTGGTGGGGATCGAGATAAAAAAAAAAAAAGAAAAAGATCTACGCTAGCCATATCCTTACTTCCGTACTGTTATTTTTTATGGCCTTACTTTGTTGAAAACCAAAGTTGTAGTATGGAGAGTGGTGAGAGGGGCACCTAAAGTAGTTTTATCAACGAAAAAATCTGCACATCCGGGTGGCTTATATATTTTCTAAATTCATACATTTATATAGATAAATTACACCCAGGCACAGAATAAGCTCATCACGTAAAGTTTTATCCTGGGTCGGGCTCACGACCTCCGGCTTAGCAGTCAGAGTCAGTAACTACTACACCACAAATTACGTATAGCGGGCGGCCGAGATTTTTATTTTGTGACTACACCGACAGGCCAGTTCAATGATGTGCCGACCCGAATGAACTACCCGATCGGCACTTGTTAATGGAACCGAACATGTGTAGTGGGGGTTGGTTCGAGTTGATTTTGTTGTTTGGCAAATACTGCCGAACCGACAATGCCGACCTGCACATGTATGTAGCAACCCTAAGATATTAGTTAGCCGTAATTTCCACAGATATTGATAAGATTGCCAACATGGGTCATCAACTCATCACCTTTTTACCTTGTAAATCTGTCCGTCTATTTGTTTTTAATGGCTAACGCCTAACAGTCTCCGACCTGCGCATCGTATCATCTTGGGCGGTTCCTAATTCATATATTGTATTTTTTTTTTGCCAGAAATGGAACGGTCATTACTCTAGCATGGTTCGATGCATTGGGCGATATCAATAAACCACTGAACCATTTTAGATGTAAGTAATTTGGTGTGGCATAAACAGCAACCACATAGGCTCAGTCGTAAACAACATACCTACTACATATCCTTGATAAATTCGCGCCAAAACTGTTTAGTCGCCATTTAACAAGCTATCTCAAGGCTACGGTACACACCTATTCAGCCAATTATCTGCCCATCCATTGTAAACTAATTAACATTCAGACACACTGATTCATGTTACTATGTGCATTCATGATGTACACACATTATTGTTCATTTTTGTATTAGGATGTCCTTTTTAATTTAGCCGTGTTATTTCCGGTAGATTGTTCCCGTAATGAGGTTTATGTGTATAACGTTAGTTCATCGACATTTTAATAGAATTGTTTTTTTTTTCTGAATATGCGGCGTAAGTTGCTTGTAATTGGTACAATGGTCAACCTATTTGGACTATTATTAGGTACCCTGGATTTTATTTATTACTTAAGAGCTTTTCCCGTTGTTTTCCCTTTTAAATATAATATTTATATACATTAAAAAAACCTCGATTGTAAAGATTTTTATCAAATAAAGCTAACAAGCTAAGATCCATCCTAATTAAATCCACAACAGTTATTTTCTTATTCACAACTATTCTTCCGTGAAATAGTGATGAACACTGTTTCAGTTGAATGGCACTGTTGCAAGTGTAAATGAGAGTTACGAACTAATGTCTCAAATGAAGAGCGCAGTGTGGTGACATTCAGATGTTTGCTAAACAGGGATTTGAGTCATCCGAATCCTTGTTTGGCAAAGATATGTGCCACCCAAGTTGGTTGGCACTGATACTGTCATCAGTATCAGTGCAACCCAATTTGGGCTAGCGTGACGCTTAGTTACTTACTCTAGCGTCTCCTGATTTCATAGTATATTTATATATAAAAAAAACTTTCTAATAAAATCCCCATCAAAATCCCCACCAAAAAAAAAAGATCACCGCTACCGCCACATGGTGGACAACGGTCCGTACAGGGGACCTGCAAAGATGCTCAATTAGATAGACGAAGCTCTAAATAAAGATCGTGCTAAATAAAGAGAAGTAGAAAATCCGTCCATCCCTTTGAGTGCTACGATGGCACATACCTACCTACACACGAATCTATGCTAATATTATAAAGCTGAAGAGTTTGTTTGTTTGTTTGAACGCGACAATCTCAGAAACCACGCGTCCGAATTGAAAATTTATTTCACTATTGGATAGCCCATTTATCGAGGAAGGCTATAGGCTATATAACATCACGCTAAGACCAATAGGAGTAGAGCAGTAATGAAAAATGTTGCAAAAACGGGTAAAAAGTACGCATACGAATTTACGCATACGAATTTGCGCGGGACAGCTAGTACGAGGGTGGATTGAAAAGTTCGCGGCCTCAGCAAGAAAACAATATAAAATATAAACAAAAGTAATTTTATTTTTCCACGTAATCTCCACTTAACTCAATGCACTTCTTCCATCTGGTTTTCAACGCCTGTATGCCGGTCATAAAAAAAGTTTCTTCAAGGCCTTCAAAAAAGTCACCCACCGCGGTTTCAACCTCCTCATTTGATGAAAATTTTTGACCTCCAAGGTGTTTTTTAAGGTTTGGTAATAAATGAAAGTTCGAAGGTGCCAAATCAGGGGAATAGGCGGGATGGGGCAGTAATTCAAAGCCACAATCACGAATTTGAGCCATTGATTCAACAGACGTGTGAACGCGTGCATTATCCTGATGGAACAACACTTTCTTGCTGAGTAGTCCTGGCCTTTTCTCTTTGATCGTTTCACGCAAATGACGTAAAAGGGTGCAGTAATAAGCAGAGTTTATAGTCTCACCTTTTGCAAGGTAGTCCACCATGATGACACCCTTAGCATCCCAAAAAACTGACGCCATCACCTTGCCAGCTGACAAAATTGTTTTGGCTTTTTTTGGAGTCGGTTCATCAGGTTTTTTCCACTGCTTGGATTGCTGTTTTGACTCTGGGGTGTAGTGGTGTACCCAGGTTTCATCCATTGTAACAAATCTGTCCAAAAAATCTTGTGGATCAGTCTCAAACATTTCCAAACTGTCGCGAGAAATCGTGAGCCGTATTCGTTTTTGTTCAACTGAAAGCAATCTGGGGACCCACCGCGCAGAAACCTTAGCAAATCCAAGTTCATTGACTATGATGTTTTGTGTTCGTTCATATGAGATGCCAATAGTGTCAGCAATCTCCCTGATGGTCAATCTCCGATCTGCCAATATCAGATCACAGATTTTCCCAATGTTTTCTTCAGTCGTAGACGTCGTAGGCCGGCCGGAGCGAGGGTCATCTTCAATACTCTCTCGTCCGCGTTTAAATTCTGCAACCCACTTTTTCACAGTCGTATACGATGGAGCAGATTCCCCCAATGTTGTTGACATATCTTCGTGAATCTCTTTTGGAGTCAGTTTTTTTTTAAACAGGTATTTGATGACCGCACGTTGCTCAATTTTCACCATTCTTTAAAAACGCTGCACTTAGGCTCACAAAATCCAGTCTAATTTAAAAACAGATAATGCTATTGTGACAGAATTTTACAATGTGACAACCAGAGAGTAAACAAATCGAATGAGGTCAGTTACATTAAAATAAGTCAAGTATTTATGTGGTAGGCCGCGAATATTTCGATCCACCCTCGTAACTTATAAAACCCCTCCTTTAGCGTCGAGAGTTCTATAGAAGTCTGTTAATTATCCAGTTGATGCGTAAAATGGTAACAAATAAAGAAATACACTTTTTCGTTTAAAATTAGACTTATCCAGTCATTCTTTCCTTGTATTTTGTGTTTATTTTTTTTCGTAGGACTGGACTGGCCTCAAAACCTTGAGATAACCTCTCACAAAATATTATTGTTTTTGTTATCCGATTTCGGTTCGAACGCGGGAGATGTAGAACACAAGCATATGCATGCGTACTAAGAATTATTTTTCGAGAGGTTAGGTATTATTTAGACTCAACTGTAGGCCAAGTCTCTTTCTCTTAAAACAAACTTCATGAATTTCCGTTTACTTAAATTTCTTGAGTGTAAGGGGGCTATCCGGTGGGCTATGTCGATAACTTTGGTTCTCTGAATTGATGTTGCTGATTCTGTATATCACCACCTCATTTTTAATCGAAACATCGTTTTTATTAAATTACAGTAGGCCTCCTGGAAGTCAATTTTTTTACATGTTATAAGTCTACCTAAGGTTTGGTTTTATGAAGCTTGTGGAAGATTCTTTCAGTCTATTTTTTATAGCAATCCACGAGTCCAATCGGCAAATCCCCGGGGGAACCCCCGCGAGCTTGTAAATAAATCGTAGAAATTTGGTTGTAATATCTATGTAGTATCTAGTTTTTTCTATGCCTAGAATTTTCATATTCACACTGTGTTATTTATATAACGCAGTGTAAATATAAAAATTCTGATATCGTAAAATAGACGATATACTCATGTCGTCTATTTTACGATTTTATGATTGAGCTTTTTGTTTTTACCACTCTTAGAAGCTGTGATATTTTTATGCACACCATTTTATTTATTTAACGGACACTTTTTTGTAATGTTCAATCTAAACGGCTATTACACTACCCTACTACCCTGAATTAGGGCCCTAAATCGAGGTGGCCTTAAAAAATTGTTAGAGAATTAGGGCCCTAACTCTTATTACACCGCTCTCTCTGTTTACGTAGGGCGCCTTATATAATAAGGCTCCCTACATACACACCCATAGACATTGCTAACGCGGACACGGAACCTCGAGACGCCTTCCGGACATAGTGGTCTGAAGTGTTTTGTATAAATTAAGTCTTATGTGTGCGTTCCACGACGAGTTAGATATATCGCAAATTATGTAAGCAAGTATCAAAAAGTAAATGTATGGGTTAAATCAGGGATTCCCAAAGGTTACGATATCGGTTTCCCAGGAGTTGACTAACGAAATCTGATTTCGGGGGTCTAAAAATCGACCCCTATATTAATTAACACAAGTTCTTATTTAAATCTTTCAAGATGTCTTCCATAAATCACGTGATGTTTTTAGCCACTTTTTGATTTTTGGTACAAAGTTAACCCAACAATTTGTTTAAAGATAAATTGAAATGCATTGAAATATTTTATTAAGTCACAAATATGCCATCACTGTTCTTTGCTTTTTTGACTTTTCCTGTAACCACTGGAGACAGAATCTGGGACAATTGTCCCAGATTCTGTTATAATAAAATAATTATTTACTATATTCTACAAGTCGTTAAATGACCCACAGCAACATAATTTTTGAGTGTGAATCTCCTACGATAGGGGGTGTAATTGGTCCAACACCGGCCAAGTGTGACTCGCTCGCACGACAGGGTGCAAATAATTCAACGCCAATCAAGTCTGAGGCAACACGATCGGAAAAATACACTTGCTTTCCCACTAAAAAAAAACTAAAAAACTAAAAAAAAATACACTTGCTTGCCCTTCTTCAACCGAGGGTCTTTTATGTTTAACGTATGTATCTGTATGTCTCTCTGTGACATCGTAGCGCCTCAAGCTGTGGGCGAATTTGCATGCAGATTTTATTACAAAGCTAGTTTGATGACTCTTAGCATTCTTCTTTCTCTTTGTCCTCTCCTCTTCCCGTTACGCGGGGTCGGCTTTCCTAATCTTGAGGCGCCATTTACTGTGCTGGGAAGCGTCGTTACTAGGCAGGCCTAACTCCTTGATGTATCTTTGGACCTGCGTTAGCCAAGTAGTTAGTGGCATGCCTCTCCCTCTCTTTTCTGCAGTTATAGAAAGGTACTTGTTGACTTAGTGGTTTTTGGGTCTTCGCGTAACATTCCAATTCCTTAGCCAAGATTATTTTAGTTTCTCGGTAATAGGAGCTACTTTGAAACGGCCTCGTATGTAATAATTTCTGATTTTAGGTATCTTTAACTCCAACGGCCCAACGGAGCAAGCGCATTTTTGTAGTATGAAGTGGGATGATGATGATGATTCCGCAGTATGGAAGAGATGATTCTTAGTTTTGTTTATAGAAATTTGTTCAGCCGTTTACGTGATAATGAACTTTTGTCTCAGGTGTTTTTTTTACCCGACTAAGGAAGGGTTACGTTTTTCGCGCGTATCTTGTATGTATGTAATATTCTTTATCTTTGTGGTTTGTGAGAACAAACGACGGGACGGATTTATACAATTAAGACGGCGTTAGATTTGTCTTGACCGCCCAAATGACATTTGGAAAAAGAAACATGGCGGCTGTGATATGTCAAAATAAAGAGGTGTGAAAAAAAAAGTTGTGGCGAATACTGCAATAATGGGTATCAAAATTTAAGGGTTAAAAAAAGTATAGCATGATAATGTATACTAAAAAAGTTAGTTAGCTACCATTCTTTGTTCAATTTTCAATACTTACTGCTAGATGTGTTATAAGTTTATTGTTACACCCTACAACTAGGTACTGAAAAGTATTAAATAAAATAATAATTAAAAAAAAACCCGCTTGCACAGAAAAGATGGAAACAAGATCCCTTACATATTGTATAATTTCATGCAGTCGTAGGCATTAATAAGAACTTAGTATAGTGCCTCCGATTGCATGAATATGTAGGGGATATTGTTTCCATCTTTTCTGTGCAGGTGAAGTTTTTTTTTTTAATGTTATGTAAGCCTTGAAAGGGCTATGCTCGGAGTTTCTCTTAGGGACAAAATCAGAAATGAGGTGATCCGGCAGAGAACCAAAGTTATCGACATAGCCCACCGGATTAGCAAGCTGAAGTGGCAGTGGGCTGGCCATATTTGCCGAAGAACCGACAACCGTTGGGGTAAACGAGTTCTTGAGTGGAGACCACGGCACGGCAAACGTAGTATAGGACGCCCTCAGGCCAGGTGGAGTGATGATTTACGCAAAACGGCTGGCAGGAGCTGGATGCGAGAAGCCGAAGATTGAACAAAGTGGCGTGCAATTGGAGAGGCCTATGTCCAGCAGTGGACTGCGATAGGCTGATGATGAACCCTTGAAGCGACGGCCTCGGAATTATGAGGTCGCTGGTTCGAATTCTACCCAATACTAGCAACGTGAACCCACTTCTAACACAAGCCATTGGGTTAGCCGAGCCGAGTAGTGGGACCCATAATCCTACATTATTGCTAGATAAATTTTATCTTGTTAAAAGAAATAAAGACTTAACCTTGAAAAGATGCATTGCATAGGTACAACTAAGCCTATAAAGTTACTTTTCCTGTGAACAGCTATATATAAATAACATTTATTTATTAACAGTGCTATCCTTAGTAGTAATAAACTTACCATAATAAATATTAATATGTTCGTGTAGGTATTAATAAGTAGGTACCTATTAGGTTATTATTGCTTGTGTTTGTTTATTACGTATTGGTACAGAATACATCTAGTACAGAAGGCAACTTTCAAACGTACGCACACATAGACATCGAACATGAATCGAAGCAGGCGAGATCTAACAGTGGAGCGACAGAGGCAACCCCCCCCCCCCCTCTAGACTCAACTGAAACACTTTTTATGGAGAACCAACTGACCCGCGCATCTTCGACTGTGTAAATTTTTTCCCGGTTTTGCAACCTTTTTCATTGTTGCTTCGCTCCTATTGGTTGTAGCGTGATGTTATATCTAGTCTATAGCCTTCCTTAGTAAATGGGCTATCCAACAGTAGAAGAATTTTTCAATTCGGGCCAGTAATTCCTGAGATTCTTGCGTTCAAACAAACAAACTCTTCAGCTTTATAATATTAGTATAGATTTGAGGATTTGGATCTGTGTTTTGACAGATAACTAGCCCCCTCGGCGGTGGTGCCTGGTGTGGCCCAAATGTTGCCCCCCTGAAGAAAGTTCTGGATCCGCGTCTGAATCAAAGACCACATCGGTGCACTTCGTTCGGAAGGCGTGCCTCGATTCTGCGACCCTGTGCTTTTTCTATGTGCGCGTGCGTCAAGAGCGTTTTATATGTAGGTTGTTTTCTGTACTCTCGGTATTCTGTGGTATTAGTGAACTTGACACACTCATAATAACAAATTACAATTATTGTCATTATGTTGTAGTTTCCCTACTAAAGGAGGGCAGTGCCATTATATTATTGGTGTTTAAAAATGTTAAAATTTCGGATAAGTAAGTTTTGCAAATATTTTTTTAAGACACGTTCATCTTTTTCCAAACTGGACCCAACCTGAGCTATGGAAACCAGATAACTGATATTACTTAGACATATAGTTTTAATATATACATACATATTGTAGGTTAATAGCACCCAGAGGCAAAACAAACATCACAAACAATCCCGTATTTGTTATGTATTTGTCATGTGTTTATAAACATTAATTTAAAATTATTTCAGACAATTATTTAACTATGAAATATAATACAATTCACATTAAAACTAGATTAGTATAAAACTAAAAATTTACTAATTATTTACAACTTACCAGAAAAAACTACAAAAAAGGGTTACTAGGGGTACTGCTTCTGTGGCGCGGTGGGAATGTATCCGACTGCTACGCAAAAGGTCGTGGGTTCGATCCCCACCCAGGATAAAACTTTGTGTGATGAGCACGATGGTTTATTCTGTGTCTGGGTGTTATTTCTCTATAATATGTATGTATTTAGAAATATATAAGTATGTTTATCAGTTGTGGTTTCCATAGTACAAGCTCTGCTTAGTTTGGGATCAGATGGCGTTGTGTGAGTTGTCCCAAGATATTATTATTATTATATACAAGGTGATGCACAACCAGTTTAGGCGTCGAAGAATTCTTCCCCATCGATGTCAACCGGTGTAGTGCCCAGAAGGCTGGCAGCATTGCCACGTTTTATGGCAATGCTTATTCTTTGTGCAAAGAAAAGGCCAGCCTTATACACATCTAACACAGTTTATAAACTGTGTTAGATGTGTATATATTTGTGGTGTTAACTAAAATTATTCAATATGTGTTTTTTATAATTAATTTAATTAATTTGGGTTATAATGGTTAATTACATCAATCCCTTCTAATACTTAATATATAAATGTAAGTTTGTTTGTTACGCTTTCTCGCGAAAACTACTCAACCAATCATCATGAAACTTTGTACACATATTCTTGGAGGTATTAGAAGTAACATAGGATTATAAAAAAAGGGGAAAATTTACGCAGACGAAGTTGCGCGGGACAGCTAGTCACACTAATATTATAAAGGCGAAAGTTTGTGAGTATGTGAGTGTGTATGTTTGTTACTTCTTCACGTCTAAACGGCTGGAGCGATTTTAATAAAATTTGGTATGAAGTTAGCTGACACCCTGGATTAACACATAGGCTAATAAACCGCGGGTAACATCGCAGGGCACAGCTAGTAATTTATAAATCCTATTAAATTGTTTTTTTATTGTTATTTATGAAAACTTATTAATTATTTTTATCTGTCTAATTTTATTTTTTGATTGGTTTTTGTACTCGTACCTATGATGTTTTTCTGTTATTCTGTATTTTTAGATTTTATATTCTGTTTCTTTTTTATTTTTATTACTTTTTCTTTCACGTTTATGTGTTGAAAGGACGGGCTGAAAATCAGCGTTGTTACATTCAATCTCGCATAGAACAGCATTTGCTGAGCTCGTTCCTTTTGCCACAACACGATGTAGGTAGTAGTTTAAATTAAGAAAATATTTGTAAATGTACATGTGTTTGGATGGTAATAAAAAAAAATCTATTCTATTCCATTCCCCCGGGTGGGAATCGAACCCGTCCGACCATAATATATTACATTGCCCAAACATTAAAATCCTAAACAGCTGAAATCAAAAGCTTTAAATTTTGCATAGAAGAAAAGAACAGAAAAACCAACCAAACCAATTTTTTTGAAGGTTTTCCAATCTGTACGTGGACAAAACCCTCGCGCGTTATTAAGCTATTCTTACGTAGGTATATATCTCTTGTTAGGTTTTTTTTTATAAATGTGTAGATTAATCTGTCATCAAACACATATTCGTGTAAGTTTTACGCTGGAACTAGTTGCCGTAACGTAATACGTTTGGGCTCGATCCAAGATGATGACGAAATTCAAGTTTTTTATTTGTTTTGATGACCAATTGCTTCAACGTTCACAGTTGTACGTAACTTTTGTTGTATGTTACTTTTGTTTTACTATTTTAACAGTTAACGTATTAAATAACAATAGGGTTCCAAAAAGTCATAATAATGTGAATTTTATCATGTCACTAAGTACCTCCATTACACAATGCAAGAGGGACAAATCCACAAAATCATTATTAGGAAAACTTATAAACTTTGACGAAGCTGTTCTATAAGTACTCGTATATGCAAAGATTGAGCGATATTTCTAAATTTTAAGGTTAGACTCCGCTGTCCGTGTTTGTCAACAGGCTGTAATCTCATGTAGGTACTCTAGTAATAGTTAGATAGTTGAAATTTTCACAGTTAGTAAATACCACAATTACAAATACTAAAAAATAGAATAAAATAAATATTTAAGAGGGCTCCCATGCTACAGACATGCCGTTTTTAGGGTTCCGTAGCCAAAATGGCAAAACGGAACCCCATGTCCGTCCCACCGTCCGCCCGCACCTTTGCTCAGAGACTGTTAGTAATTTTGCATGGATACACAAATTACTTACGCTGATAAAGTGAAAGAATAAAATCTTAAAAAAAACAATGTTTATTGTACCTCCCCTATATGTAAAGGGGGGTGGGATTTTTTTTCTTATCTACCCCATCGTGTGGGGTATCATTAGATAGGTCTTTTAAAAACGTTTAGGGGTTGGTTATAAGATTTTTAGTTTTAGCAATCTGTTACTTACTACATGTATGCCACAAAATAGAGTTTGCGGTTTCAGAAATCCTGATTTTGGCGAAATTTTTAGTACATTTAAAGTCTCAAGCGAGAGAAACTCAATTTCGCTTTTTGTTTTTTTGTTACGGTAAATTTACATAATTAAAAACTTAAAAGTACAAAACGCAAAATAATCATTACAAAATTATAACATAATACTATGGGTCTCAATCGCATGAATATTTTAATGTAAATACCTTTTTACGACCATGGCAATATGGTGGAAATGTCGGTCAATAAAAAGGTACCTATTTACTATAAAATATTTACGTGATTAAGACCCGTAGTAGGTATATATAATTTTATAATGTGTACAAATCGCGAAAGTTTATCATCATTATAATAATAGTCATTTCATATCTCGATGCCAATTCTCATGATTGTGTACCATCCGCTTCTAGGAACGGATCCATCAATTAAATTCAATTAAATTCCATTTATTTGCGAAATATGGGTACAATGTATGATACAATAATAGTAATACAAAGAATCACCGTAAACAGCTTTACTGCTTTGATTTTATTCTCAATCAAAGAAACTACAAAATACAGTATACATGTCGAAATTTCAGAAAATGTAAATCAGAAGCGAAGGGTTCAAATTTTTCTAATTCTCAGGACACGGTTCTTTATACCTTACCTTCCTTCCTTTATAGCTTCCCTTTGGATCCTAATTAATATGTAATTAGGATCCAAAGGGAAGCCGAAAGTAATGGTATTCTATAGACCCTCCGCCACTAATGTAAAGTGTTAAACGATTTAAATATCTCTCTAGTAATCCTTTTATTAACCTGTTTATAATTTTCCAGTGCTGGGCATCAAGCGTCTGAAACAAATCGAGACGCTGTTCCTGTCCCGTCGCCTGCAAGGTCCTCGGACACATGGGCTCAGTGTGGAGACGCTGGTGGACATGCTACTGGTGCTGTACGATGAGTGCTGCAACAGTAGTCTTAGGAGGGAGAAGGCGGTTGCTGACTTCATACAGTATGGTGAGTTTATTGTATACTTTGATAGCTTTTGGTTTGTGTTTTTTTCCGGGTAAGGACATTTTTTTACTAAACTAGGTCTGTTAAAACGGAAATTTTTAAGAAATTAGTGTAAGGCTAATTACTTATTAAACCAATAGTTTTATAATGTATGTCGAGGGTAATTATTTATTGAGTAGTAATCGCATAATATATTAACCCCTATTTGAATATTTTACATTAATCGATTATTATTAGTCGATATACCGATTGAATATATTCTCTGTGGCAACACTGTCAACGGACACTTTTTAAATATTCAAATATGGGTACGATTTTTAGTCAGTATGGCGGTCGATGTTGAAGCGATCACTTGTGTTGCAATATAATCCGTTTAAATCTGTAACATCGTTGTTTCATTTCTGAGATTAGGGATTGATCCTTTACTAGAGATCGTAAACTTCGACGAAGTTGTTCTATAGCTATACGTAAAGATTAAGTGACATTTCTCAACAAAAAACTCGAATCTTTCTTTTTGGAGATCAACGGATATTTTAAGCTATAATTACGATAAACTTACTTAAAAATACAAAACGGAAATGGCAGAAAATCGTTTTCTTTGGTTAGTTTTATAACTATAGATAGGTACCTTCCTGTTTTCAAAACTTGTGCAAAAACTATCACTTGTTATTATACAGGGTGTAACAGAAAGGTGTGGTCAAATTTCAGCAGCGGTTAAGGTATGTTATCAGTATTGCACCTACCATGGTGCTATAGCTGGTTGCATTATTATTACACAGTTATAGCATATTCTTTATGTCAAAATTCAGTAGTGAAAGGCGTATGGCATAAGGATTATACCTCCCCTGGTACAAAATTCGATTGGATTATTATGGCATAGAACTTTTTAAGTTATACTTTTCCTAAATAATAACTTTTTCATTCATAAATAAATGAATGAAAAAATAAAAAATATTTTTTTAGGGTACTACAATTTTAATAAAATTAGGTATGTGCACTCAGTATCATGGGCACATACCAACCCTTGAATATGACCACACCTTTCTGTTACACCCTGTATACTCAAACGGATGGAGACAAAACGACACTGCAGAGCGGTCTGATACGTCGCAAAATGTCAAAATTACTATAAAATACCTTGAGCCTAACTTTCTTGCCAACAGTAAAACCAGTGGCGACAGCGCTGAAGCGTCTTCGGCTGTCCCGGGATGACTTCGAGCTGGTCAAGGTGATCGGCCGAGGCGCCTTCGGGGAGGTGTGCGTCGTTAGAGCCTCGTTCATGCAGGTGAGATTGTTGGTACCTGTTGATGGTGGCGTTAAGGACTGAAGTACAAAGTGGTGGTAGTTATGACTCATCATGTACTTGTAGATCGAAATAAAATTGTTATTAACCAGTGTGACGTCACCAATCTTTATTTTCTTGCGTTGCAACGGAAACTAGCGGTTTATATGTTTTGTGTAACGGTCATATTCGTCTTGTCGAACTTGTATGAAATGTACTGATGTATTGATGGAATATTTTTTCCTTTTGTTTTATGTGTATTGTTTTTTTTTTTTACTAGCAATCTTGTTAACCCCTCCAGCTGAGCTCAAAGGCTTGTGTTAGGAGTGGGTTCGAGTCGGCAGTATAATGGGTAGGATTCGAACCCGCGACCTCACGATTGCGAGACCGATGCCTTGGCCATTAGGCTACCGCCGCTCATCGATCTTCAGTGGGTTATCCAAGGAGTTTACCCTTCTTATACGAAGACGAACTGGGCAGTAAACCTAATCAACAAATCTACATCTGCACATTTAAATGAAAACGGTTACTTTACTGATCTATCAAGACATAGCTGAATAGATTCTATAGAAATTTGGCATACAGAACCACCAACGAATATTTGAAATTTAGGTTTGATTCTATTGAGGTGATACGGGGTTGTAAAATTTCTATCAACATCAAAACTGAACGCGGACGAAGCCGTGGAAGTACCTAATTAATATTTTGATATCGCTTCACGAAAGGTGTTGACAAACTATTACTCCTACCTAATAGCAGTATCTATCATATACTGCCAATCAATCAACAAGGAGTATCGTAATTGACTGTACATTACCTCGACACCACTTTACTACATCCAATTGATTGTTTGTAAACATAGATGATTGAGTGCTGTCAGAGCCCCTATGTTGTTATTAGCCCCCCTATATGAGCACTAATCATTATTATAGGCCACGTAGTAGTATTATTATAGCTGACGACATTAGATGTATGTTACCGTTTTAAGAGTACCTAGTGCCACCCCATTTCTTTCAGTGGTTGTCGTTAAAGCGACAAAGGAATTTCACACCGGAGAACGGCCAGCAGTGTCCTCTGCGTATTTTAAAGCCTAACTGCGATCGCCAACTCGCTTGACAACCGTTGCAATTATAGTAACTACCCCCAGGATCTATTATAAGTAGGTTCTGCTGTGGAGACCCGTACTAAGCAGTAGAACATCATATCTTTACTAATACTATAAAGCTGAAGAGTTCGTTTCTTTGAACGCAGTAATCTCAGGAACCACTGCTTCGAATTGAAGAAGTATTTTACTGTTGGATAGCCTATTTATCGAGGAAGGGTATAGGCTATATAACATCACGCTACGTCCAATAGGAGCGGAGCAGCAATAGAAATTGTTTTAAAAACGGAGAAAATTTACGCAGACGAAGTTGCTGGGGTCAACTAGTGTATATATTATAGCTGATGTAAGTCTCTCCGTGCCTCGGAGAGCACTTTAAGCCGTTTCTGCACCTAATCTCTCATGTTGTGTCGGAATTCCATCGCAGCTGACTGTTAGACTGAGGGAATAGAGACATCACTTGTGTCTGCGCACAGACTTGTGTACTATTCGCTCACTTATTGCAAGACCGTCATAATTCAAAATCTTGATTTTTAGCTAAAAACAAGAATAAATACAATGCTTGACAAGTATATTTTTTATTACAATAATGACAAACACGTTATGTCACTTGTGGTCGCTAGATGGTGATAAGTGTCGTAATGACATATTGTTTCTCAGCGGTATGTGTACATTTGAATATAGTTCTGTATCAGTTGTGCAAAAATGTTCCCTGAGAACCCACGTGCGTTTAAGAACAGTAAATGTATAACATAATTTAATGCAATGATTTTTTACGGCAATTTGTGACGGCAATGCTGTGGCCGGCAACATGGCAGTACTCTCCAATATTGATTTGATGGTTTCCGGACGATCGCTGAGCGATTAATTTTGTGCAATGTTGCTCGGCCAATATTGTTGTTGTTTATTCGCTCTCTATTTTAATGTTGCCGGGTTGTGTAGCCCGTTTAGGAGACTGGATCATGCGCCATACAATTGCAGACATATTGCCATTATTGGCCGAGCAATTTGTTGCCAATAGTGCCGCCACAAAATGCCGTAAAAAATGGCCCGTTTAGACGCCCCTTAAGAACCATTAACCAACACAAACATTCCAACAAGGTTTAACCTGTTTGTGTTATATTATTTTTTTGTGAAATATATCAAATTCAAAGTTCAAATTGGCTTCCTGTAAAATGATGATTTCTTCGTTATGACGATCTTGCAATAGGTGAACATGTGTCTTACGTAATTGCCTAGTCTCTGACGAGAGATGAACTTGTTACAACCAAATATGATTTTCATGTATTGCCATCGGATCTACTTATTGGCAGGAACGTGACATTTCAGTAGTTTTACATTAGATTCTGTATGCATACTTCGTCGGTTTACTCTATTAGACCGCTTTTTCAGACTGCTCTACTTTCTTTTCATGTATAGTGCGAGTATGCAAAGTTAAATGATTGCCTCAGTGTTCTAAAAATGTCTTAAAAAACTCCACACCCTACACACCCTGACTGCTAAGCCGGAGGTCGTGGGTACGATCCCCACCCAGGATAAAACTTTGTGTGATGAGCACGATGGCTTATGCTGTGTCTGGGTGTAATATCTATAATATGGATGTATTTAGAAATATATACGTATGTTTATCAGTTGCCCGGTTGCCATCCGATGACGTTGTGTGAGTTGTCCCAAGATATTTTTATTATTATATTTTGAAAATGGCCTAACAGATTTTCATGAAACAAAGCTAAGAATTTAGTTTTCAAATAAAAAGAACTGCGTCCAAATCTGTCAATAATTTTGGGTGCTACAATGACACACACAGATATACAAACAGACACACATGTTACATTTATAAACCCTTTCCTTTGTTGTGGGGGATTACACTGGCTGACTGAGATCTTCTGCTGACTGAATTATTATCGTCGTTGAAATAAATCTATTAAAGCTAGAAACATTAAATGTATTATTATTATTAATGTAATAATAATTCATTGATTTGCTTACTAAACTATCACTGGTTATTAAACTTAATTTTTGAATATATCTACCCCTAAGGGGTTAAGTAAGGGTTGTAAGGTTATCTGAAAATGCGCTGATTTTAAAACTTCTTTGTTAGATAAATGGATTATATCGAAGCGCGCGTTTTAACGTTTTCCAAGATAATTAAAAAAAAAAATTCTATAGCTATCTTTTAAGCGGACAGAACCGCGGCCTAAATTATAGGTAAAGCCATTTGAATTATTTAAACTACCCGCGGTTTCTTAGAACACTTATGAAGTTAGGCATTTAGTTAGGAAGTTAGGTTATATGGCCTAACTTCGTCAACCCTAACGTTGTAAAAATCTTTTGTTCACTATTGATTGCTTCAGTAATGTTCTAGAAAGTACATGTGGGTGGGAATCAATAACTTGGGGTAGTAACTGCGACTGTGGCGCCGTCTGGTGGACGTATCGATAACTAATTTCGATCTAATGTTGCCAATTTGAGGTTTTTACCCTAAAGTGGGAAAATTAGGTATTGTCTAAGAAATACTAAATTTGGTAAAGGAAATTTTATTAAATTTATTTTTTTGACAAAGTCTAAACAATTTGAGACTAGAAATATAATGACTTTATGAAAATATTTTTTTATTTATAAGTATTTTTTGCAATTGAATTTACGACCGCTTTATTTCGTGTATGACGAGATTAAAAACTGCATGGATCTATGTGATTGTGACTGTTGCCTAAGCTGTGGCCTAACGGCATTGAACCATACGTTTAAAGAATCCTGTATTCTTACGTAAAATAAAGAATCCTGTATTCTTATGTACTCTCACTGGATGCAAGTTTGCCAGTTGCATAAATAGCCCAGTCAAATTTTACGAATAAAAGCCCTAAAAGCGCATTACCTTATATGATATAAACCTTAGTGGAGTATGGAACTATGTTTTGCAAGCAAAAAAGAGTTGTGCTGACAGCGTAATACGCAAAAACCGCAAAATTCTCGGACGTTTTTTCAGTTCAATTCTTGAACTGTGGGTTTTTGATATTAAATGTGTTCATAATTTTGAAAGTATATTAAATTTGAGACAATTTAAGCCATCGCACAGCTGCGCGTGTCTTCTAGTTTTTAAATATGACTCATGAAACATTTACATGTTTTCAAATTGCATTTTTTGCAAAAACTGAAAAAAGTACGATATATTTTGGAGTTTTTCGCGTATTACGCGTATCTTTTTCTGTTCGTAAACTGCAGTTCCACACTCCTCTAAGGGGTCCAAATAACATACCTACCAAAAATGCAGCTTCACATCGCATTTTGTGTTTTTAATGTATTATTTTACTGGGGTATACAATTAAACTTAACAATACGTTGGCATCGTATAAACGATCTTTTAATTTATTGCATTCGATTATTGCTCTTACATGTGCAAGAAAATGGGACTGTGTTTTCTTCAGTACTTTATTTTCTTTACAAAAATGTTTCTGCAATCGCAATTTTTCCAACTTGCCTTTCAATTTTTCCGTTACTATTGTAGGAGTTACAATTATGTAATAGTTATTATAACTTTTAAACTTACGCGTTGCATTATAAATACAATTTGACACGGGAATAAACGCGTTTAATCTAGGTAAAGTTATTTACCTTATGCTTGACGTTTCGATCGGGTTACACCGACCGTGGTCACAAGCTGACTGACACACAAGCATAAGGTAAATAATTTTACCTAGATTAAACGCGTTTATTCCCGTGTCAAATTGTATTTATTATGTAATAGTTAGTTAGAATTATGGTGAAGTTGAGTCGAGGCGTAGCAACACTCTTCCCTTGTTTGTTTAGCTTTATATCGAAGCAACAGGGGGCGCAGTTTCATGTAACCTTTGGCGCTGTGCTAACGTCTATGTAATATGAAGATTGTTTTTATAAAGGGTAAGTTTTAAATTTTTATTATGCGGCTGTTGTGTAATGTTAATGTCATTTATAATTATTTGCCCTTGATTGTAGCACTATCTGTTTCATGTTTGTTAGATTAGCTATTTTCTTCTTTATTTTTTTTCTTTTTCTGCGGTTTGCGGGTTTTTAGGGTTCCGTAGCTAAAGGGTAAAACGGGACCCTATTACTAAGACTCCGCTGTCCGTCCGTCTGTCAGCAGGCTGTATATCCGTCTGTCAGCAGGCTGTATTATGAACCTTGATAGTTAAGACAGTTGAAATTTTCACAGATTATGTATTTTTGTTAACAACAAATACAGAATAAAATAAATATTGAAGTGGGGCATGCAACAGACGTGATTTTTTTGCCGTTTTTTTGGTCGATATTATAATATAGTGTTTAATGTTGTATAGGTAATCGTACGGAACCCTTTATGCGCGAGTCCGTCGCGTATTCTGATTTATCAACTACATAACTGTAAATTTCATGTTTTTTTTTCAGTTATAACGATAAAAAACTATCCTATGTTCTTATTAGATAAATTAGAAATATTTTGGGACTTAATCGCGTGAATTATTTAAAGGTACGAACCTTTTATTTACCCGACGTTTCGATCGAATTGTACCGATCGTGGTCACGGGTAAACTGGTATGTTCTGTCTCGGGTCGTAAAACGTAACAAACAAACAGAATTACATTGACATTTATAATACTCGTTTGGATTTACTGCTTAATCGTTTGTGTATATCTGGGTACGACGAGGATGGGACGTTACATTTTCAATGATCAAATCATATGATTACTTTTAGTATTTCTTTTTGAATTGAATTTTCCCTTAGAGCTAAAATATTTTTCATTCCCTGTTTAAATTACAAAATAAACCCGCGACCTCATGATTGCAAGTTCGATGCCTTAGCCATTAGGCATTAGGAATCCTATCCATTATACTACCTTCTAACACAAGCCATTGAGCTTAGCTGGAGGGGTTAACAGGATTGCTAGTAATGTGGGACGTACAATCTCACATTGCTAGTTATATTTTTATGTTTAAAAATAAACTCTAAAAATTTCACCAAAAGGTCTTGGGCTTGTCATTGATGAGTGAATAAATGTGTCGGGGCTTTCACCGACTCATTTAGTCGCCCGCGTTATGATAACAGGCATAACGAAATCACGAAAAAAAAAACCGATTGATTCAATGTTTTACTTGTTTTCGTCGATTTTTACACGCTTGAGTGAAACCATCGAGTAATAAATAACACAATATAATTGTAAGATTATCCTCTCTGATTGGCTACTAATGCTAACATATACTGAAACGGAAACTCTTCTCCATCCAACAATATAATCATATAATCACAGTACTTTGTAAAGGCATAACATTACACACTAACACTCATACACTCACACGCGCTCACAAACATGCACACACACCCACAAACTCATACACTACACACACGCACACACCACACCAGGTAGGTACTCATCTTACTCCCATTTGCACTTTTCACTTTCATAGTCTTAAGGTTTATAGATCATGTATAATTTTGGATAAGGAAGACTGAGATCTTCTGCCACAGGTATTGTATACTTAAAAGAAGATCTCAATCTCACTAATTATGTAACCTTCTGAACATGAAATAAAGATTATTATTATTATAACATTTAGGCATGGAGCTGTATCTACAGACTCCTAAGTATAACTACTATTAATATTTATCAGGACACCCTGCCCAGCAACGGTGCTGTTAAGCCTAGTGTACATGGCAACGAAAATGGCAGCCTTGGAAACCGATATCTCCATGGTGATGGTAGGGAATGAGGGTATGGAAATAGACTCACGTTGCGTAAGAGCGGGGGGAGGGAGAAGGAGACGGTTATGGGTATAAGAGGGTGGGGCGGGGGGCGCTTCTGCCTCTTCATCAAAATGAAACGAGAAAAAATAATTGTGTGAGAAATTGTTGTTTCTTATGAATTTCTACTGTATAGG
Source organism: Herminia tarsipennalis (assembly GCA_945859575.2). Classification (NCBI taxonomy): domain Eukaryota; kingdom Metazoa; phylum Arthropoda; class Insecta; order Lepidoptera; family Erebidae; genus Herminia; species Herminia tarsipennalis. Next base: position 12,836,682 of record OX243857.2, read on the forward strand.
TATATTCGGAGGCAATTCGCACCTAGTGTCTTTTTCAGGAATGGAAGGGGGGCCCCTCTAGTCCCGAGGGTACGCCTACGACCCAATCATTTCGATTTGTGGTATAAATTTATACTAATATTATAAAGTTGAAGAGTTTGTTTGTTTGAACGCGATAATTTCAGGAACTACTGATCCGAATTTAAAAAAAATCTTTCACTGTTGGATAGCCCATTTATCGGGGAAGGGTATAGGCTATATAACATCACGTTACGACCAATAGGAGCGGAGCAGCAATGAGAAATGTTGCAAAAAAACGGGGAAAATTTACGTAGACGAAGTTGCGAGCTAGTATTGAATAGAAATTTTTATCCATACTTATTAGTACTTTTTGTGTTAGGCGCTCATATTTCAGAGGAAGAACGGGGATAGTAGGGGTGTAAGCGGGTGGGGGGGGGGGGGGGGGGGTTGAAATCTGGCACCGTACAATAAAAAAAATTGAAATAAATATGTAACAAATTTTCAATTTTGTGTGTTTCTACTGTAAACATTCAGAGGCAATTCACATTTATGTCGTCTCATTTATGTGCTAATGGGAGAGACACATTACCCCTCCCTTTCTGTCCTGCCTGTACGCCTACGACCCAATTATTTCGATTTTGGAATGCATATTGAATAAAGAATTGAGAGCGTTAAGACGCTTTGTTTTTGGGGGGAGGGAGAAGCAGACAGTTAGGGTGTAAAGAAGTGGGAGGTGGGTGGGGGGTAGGGGGTGATTCTTACACTTATATCAAACTGATCGAGCAAAAAATTAAAATAAATATGGAGGAATTTACCGTTTCTTGTGTATACATTTCGAGACAGACCGCACCCAGTTTCATTTTCGGGAATGGGGGCGAGGGGGGGCGGGTGGTGGCTAAAACCACGCCTACGACCCAATTATTTAGTTTTTAGTATGAATATTGGAAGGATGTTGTATATTAGCAGGACTACATAAGAAGTTACATAAATAAAAGATTTTATGTAGGAACATTTAATTTATATATTTCTTGGCTTTTGGTTTTATTATTGTCGCTACATAGCTCTGTGAGCTATGTCCCGAATTGAGGTGTATTTGTGTCCTGTTGATTTGCTCTCGTGTTATGAGGCACCGGGTTTATACCAATGTTTGTGTGTTAAAAATAGTGGTAGATTTTTTTTTAAGACATTCTCCAAACTAGGCAGAGTTTTTATTATGCCAACCACAAACTGAAAAACACAATTAACTATATCGTAATAATAATAATGTTTTGGGACAACTCACACAACGCTATCTGATCCCAAACTAAGCAGTGTTTGTACTATGGAAACAAGACAATTGATAAACATACTTATATATTTCTAAATACATTCATGTTATAGATAAATTACACCCAGACACAGAATAAACCATCGTGATCATCACATAAAGTTTTATCCTGGGTGGGGATCGAACCCACGACCTCTTGCGTAGCAGTCTGATACACTCCCACTGCGCCACACAGACAAAATACACAACCATGCTTATGACACAGAGATTTCTCCTCAGTGGGAATCAAATCCACGACCTTTGGCTCAACAGTCAGGGCCACACACCACTAGACTATAGCAATAAATTTTGCCATACTTTTGTTGTTAACATTCTCACTAAAATCATTGTAAGGCGACATTTTAACGAGCTTTAGCAAATACATTTCTCTCAAATGAAGTAGGGCGGGTTCACAACCTAGATATAATACACATAGGTATAAATTGCTAGTAGGTCTAGATCAATAAATTTGGGCCTCAACTGCGCTTGTGGTGTTTTCTCGCAGGCGTAGTAGCAGTATTGCACCGCGTAGTGCCTTGTTGAGTATCCCGTTGTGCACAATTTGTGTGGTTTTAATGGAGTTGCTTTTCTACATTAAAGGTATAAGTTTATTATAATTCATGTAACTGTTGGTTAAAGACTAGTTTGTCTTCACATTTTTATAATAGATGTTCGGTTTGTATGGGAGTCTTTTAAATTCTATACAAAGACTTTCTACTTATTTATTTAGATGTTTTGTGGTAGTACTCTTATCACTATTATGTATTGTATCACCGCCTCTTTATATGTTCTATATTATATACATACATTGAAAGTTATGGTTTTATATACATCATATTTTTGTTGTAAACGTATAGAACTGAGAAAGGTAACAAGTGCTTTGTGAGCTAGCGCGCCACTATAGTGTCCCCTCTATCTTCCTCATTCTCTATGATTATGTACCTACATCTCAATTATTAATTAATAATCACAGTGTAATCCTGACCGTCGTTCGTCGTAATTCTATACAAAGACTGCGTTGAATGCCAGTCATTGCGATATTTCGTCTAGTTTATTCCAAAGAAAATTATGGGTCCCTAACTCAGTGCCCACCGAGTAAATCGAGATAACTGCGAGGTTAAGCAACGTTACCACTGTCGGTCCATAGATGGGTAACCGTTTTCGAACATTATCATACCCCTCCGTGCCTCGGTTAAGCCGTTGGTCCCGCGCCCAATCTCTCTCCGGTCGTGTCGGAATGCCGTCCCACCGGAGTATGAGAGTAAGAGAATAATAGAGAGTGCACACATGTGTCTGCACACACACTTGTGCACTATAATATATCCTGCGTAGTACCTGATGAGATTGACCGCCGTCACCTAAATCGGTTAGGAGACCATTATTATTATTATAACTATGAAAATTAATAAGCGATTCTCGCGTGAGAAGACATAAACGGACAGATAAACCTTGGGTTTTATAATATTGTATACGTCGCAGGCAAATTCTAATTCGTTCATCCACAAACGGCGTCCGTTCATTTTACAAAGATAAATTTACAATTTTAAAAATGCCGCTCTGCCTATAATGTAAAGTGACGTCACCGTACTAATAAAAATATGAAAATATTGATGGATGCATGGATATTTGTTACTCAATCGCGCCAAACAGCTAAACGGATATAGATTATGGTCTGGAATAGCACACAGGCTACTGTTTATCCCCCTCTGGTTCCCGTGGGTTACCTATATTGGTTTTTTAACATTTCATCGCGACCAAGTCGCAGGCAACATCTATATTACAAGAGTACCTACGTTCACAATAATGTTATCCGAAAATAGAATTTGACCTTTTCAATAATTTCTTGAAAAAGGGCGTAAAGTCTTACATAATATAGCAGGGTGCGGACTCGTCCATTGTAGATTAAAGATTGAGAAAAGTAGAGATGATTTCATCTCTACTTTTCTCAATCTTTAATCTCCGATCAGGAGGCTTTTTTTACAATGGGAACATATAAAGAATACTCAAACCCTTACCTCTACCAAAACGGTTTATCGACGGTTATAGGCTCAATTCACGTCGGTATGGCAGCGGCCAATAGCGGCCATCCCAGGATGAAAAGCTCATCATCCATATAGGGTCCGGCGTCAACGGCCCTCGGCCGATCTAATCAAACGTCCTTTTCGGGCGTCCTCGGACGATGGCGGTTGTAGTTGGCTGATAACGCCCAAGCATAGTTCGGCCGATAACGGATTACGTGTACGTCGCCGCCGCCGTTATTGTTGGAGTTAAGAGCCATTTCGCAAATTTGACATAATTCTATGGAATGACGTTTTTGCATCGTTATTTATTTAAATTCGGATTGATAATAATTTAGTTTTTAGGTCTGGATAAATGAGATAATAATAAATAAAATAGTATCATTTTAATAGTTAACGGTCATAGCGTATTTTGTCATTTAATTTTATTTGAAAATCATTGTAAAATGGCGACTTTTTTCGCAAAAAATGACTGTGGTGTATTGATTATTACAAAAGAAACAAAGCAATGTTTGTAAATGTGGTACATTAACTGTCAATATTAAAGATTGGTCTATTTTAAACATGTATTCGATAGTGTAAAAGTATTTCGTAACGGGGTAAATTAAGCGTAGATTACTGACATGTAAATGCCTCTTAAGCACCTTGCTTGTATGCGTTAATTATATACCTATATGATATTTTGTGTTTGTGCAGGGCGGCGATGGAGGTGCGAACATGGCTGTGGCAACCGCTGGCTCCGTGGCGACCACGACGGGGGAGCGGGTCTACGCCATGAAGATACTTAACAAATGGGAAATGCTCAAGGTTAGAATATATTTTATCCTTATATTTATTTCTTTAACAACAGAACTATACTTCAGAGAATAATGATGCTTTCTTTAAATTAGATTTATCCTTTAACAAATCAAGGGGTTAATGTTGGCCGCGGTAGATGGTGCAACTAGACAGGTGTGGATCTAGCCCACAAATGAGGCTTTGGGCATTTTTTTTAATTTTGAAGAATCTATACTAATATTATAGAGCTGAAGAGTTTGTTTGTTTGCACGCAGTAATCTCAGGAACTACTGATTCGAATTGAAAATTTGTTTTACTGTTGGGTAGCCCATTTATTGAGGTAGGCTATAAGCTATATAATATCACGCTACGACCAATTGGAGCGGAGCAGCAATGAGAAATGTTGCAAAAACGGAAGTTGCTTTTATAATAATAATAACATATTTTTATTTTTGATAATAACAATTCATAGTACAACAAATCCTAAAACAATTTATTAATTATTAAAGCTATTTAGCATATAAAAATGGGTCTGTCGGGCTTAGCACTGATGGTTTTGTGAATACTGTTGTTACTGCCACATGTTCTGTTTAACATAGAGGCTGTTCTTTTATAGCTAGAACCCGTATTGCACTGGTCATATGGAATGCGTATAAGATTTGAATATAATTCTCGTAGCATTATTGGAGTAATTCGCTCAAGCTATAATGGAACCGTGATCATAGGGATCATGGGCGTCGTACCCAAGGGGGGATATAGGGCTTGGACCACCCCTTCCCCCATCACCGAAATGGCAAAAAAAGGTAGGTAGACAGTATACATTGGACAAACTCCCACCGCGCCACTGAGGCTGTGACGCGACTACTAAACACCAGCCAAATGTATACTATCTACCTTCCTTTTTTTCAATTTGGGGGGGGGGGGGAACAACCCCTATATCCCCCCTAGGGTATGCCCATGATCCCTATGATCACGGTTCCTTCATTGCGTGAGCGAATAACTCCGTCATACATTTAATATGTTTTAATAACCATAGAAATGCTTAAGAATCTTGACAGTTAGATTTGGAATGATACATGTCAAGGTTAACTTAAAATATTCTTATTTTTTTGGATTACTTTGGGGGTGTATTATTAAACTACTGTTACTTATACAGCGTGCAGAAACAGCGTGTTTTCAAGAAGAGAGAGATGTCCTTGTGTTTGGAGATAGAAGATGGATCACCAACTTGCACTACGCCTTTCAGGATGAACATAACTTGGTGAGTTTCTTTTACTTATTGTTGGTGTTTCGGTTAATAACGTACAGCTGTGGCGAATCCGAGGAGTTTGGTTAGGGGAGAAGCGATTGAAGCCACTTAGAAACTCAAGGCTTGACTTTAGTTTGGAGGCCTGACCCCTGAGGAACCTAAGATTTGAATTAGGAAATGGGCTAGGATTATAATATTGCTGAGGAACTCAAGACTATAGTGGAGGGGGCGAGATTTTGTATTGGAGGGGGGGGGACATCGCTGAGGAACTCAAAATTTATATTGGAGGGGATGTGTGCCTAGCTGAGGAACTCGAGAATTTATATTGCAGGGGGGGAGGTTGTACCTTGTTGAGGAACACATGATTTCATAATTGGAGGGGGGATTTTGCTCGCTGAGACACTTAAGATTTGGAAGGCAGGGGGGGGGTGGACTTCGCTGAGGCACTCAATATTTGAAATTGGAATTTTATTTATATTATTTTAGCGAAGTCCACCCCTCCCCTCCTTGGCCCTAACTTTTATTGGCCTTTTCATGTTATTTGTTGTTTTTAAGTATTGTATTTAGCTTAATACAATACTTAAAAACAACAAATAGCACGAAAACGGCCAAAAATGGAATTTTATTTATATTATTTTAGCGAAAGTTAAGGCCAAGGAGGGGAGGGGTGCGCTTCGCTATAATAATATAAATAAAATTCCAATTTCAAATATTGAGTAAAAGTTTTCGGTATATTCAAGGGTCAGTATGTATTAATATTAATAAATACATACTGACCCTTTAAAACTTATCATCCTAATATCCCAGTATTGCTCAGAATGTTAGTGGTATCCAGTGAAATCATTCTGTAAATATTTCACTTTCAAATTCAATAGTTAACTATATGATTTCATCGTCTCAAGTAGTGATTTATCGAATTGTAAACTAAAATATTTTCAATATTATATCACCTCTAACAACTAACATTTTCTGCCCGGAATTTTTGTTAGCATTGTCTTTTTCAACAATCATTTCGAAGCGCCCGCCCGTAAGCAAATTTTCTTGGCTGGAGACATGTTTGATAGTTATGCACACTCCACATAAAAAAAAAATGATGGCTTTTAGCACATCAATGCGAGTTCAAATCCTTTTCAATTAGTAGTATTTCTTTCATTTACCTCTGTGGCGCGGTGGGAGTGTATCCGACTGCTAGGCGTCGTGGGTTCGATCCCCACCCAGGATAAAACTTTGTGTAATGAGCACACAATGGTTTATTCTGTGTCTGGGTGTTATTTATCTATAATATGTATGTATTTAGAAATATATATGTTTATCAGTTGTCTGGTTTTCATACTACACTCTGCTTAGTTTGGGATCAAATGACGTTGTGTGAATTATCCAAATATATTATTATTAGATTTTGTTATTATTTTCATGTCATTCCAGTACTTGGTCATGGATTACTACTGCGGTGGTGACCTGCTGACCCTCCTGTCCAAGTTCGAAGATCGTCTGCCTGAAGACATGGCCAAGTTTTACATCGCCGAGATGGTGTTGGCCATTCAGAGTGTGCACGAACTGAGATATGTGCATAGGTTAGTTTATTATATACCTACTGTATCAATACTTAGTCATATAACTATAGGCAAGTCTTACATCGAAGAGATTGTGTTGGCCATTCAGTGTGCATGAACTCAAATATGTGAATAGGTAAGTTTATTAATAACAGTACTTGGTCATGACCACTACTGCGATGGTGTCCTGCCGACACTTTTGTACAAGTTTGAAGATCGCCTGCCTGAAGACATGGCTAATTTTATACACACTGGATTTAAGTCCAAGATAGCGCAAAGGGACAGCGTCAGGTGATAATTTAAAAATCTTTGTTTTATATTAATTTTTTTTTTCGTATTTACAAGATTTCAAAGTATTTTTTCCAAGTTGCAACGCGAAGCCTTGTAGATTATAAATATTTTTATTCGTATATTTTAAAGAAATAGAACCAAGGGTTATAGTCTAAATCATCCAGCAATATACATTATTTATTTTTAGGATTCCGTACCCAAAGGATAAAACGATTACTAGACTCACCAGGCTGTATCTCATTAAGCGTTAGACAGTTGAAATTTTCACAGATGTATTTCTGTTGCCGCTATAAAAAATACTAAAAACAGAATAAAATAGATATTAAAGGGGGGCTCCCATATCGCAAACGTGATTTTTTTGCTCGTTTTTGCTCAATATTGATAACGGCAATAGGTAGCTTGACAGGACGCTTGAAATATTTACGAAATATTGAGTAATATTGTTCACTTTTCAAATAAATAATTACATTAAAATAAAATTAACATTTAAGGGGCATACAACAGACATGATTTTGCGCGAGTTTTTGACTGACATGACTTGGCTGTTTTTTTTTAATGTTAAATTATTGTTATACAGGGATATAAAGCCAGACAACGTATTACTAGACGCAAGTGGACACATCAGACTGGCTGACTTCGGCTCTTGTCTACGGTTAGGAGATGATGGCAAGGTAACATATAACACAAAATAGTCTATATCAGTTTAAATATTATATTATATTTGGAATTTATCAAGAACTGAGTTCTTGATACTTTTCAAAACGTTTTTACCAGAAAAAAGGTGTTGTATAAACTTAAATTTGGAGATCTACTCAAAACCCAAAAACACAGATTTCAAAATAGATTTGAATTGAAAATATTCACTACACATAAAATGCTGTTATTAACGTATCATGAATATATTATGACTTGTAAGTATGGGGTATGCTTAAAGTCATAATATATGCATTACTTAAACTTATAATAAAATTCTTATAAAAATTGTTTCAGGTACAAAGTAACGTCGCTGTTGGAACACCAGATTATATATCGCCGGAAATATTACGGGTAAGCATTAATAACACTCAACTTCCAAAAACATATGTGTTATAATATAAAGTAACTGGATGACCGATAATATTTTTTTTAAACGACTAGCTACATCCCCGAATGCTCCTGCATACTAAACTTCATGAAAATCCTTGGAGCCGTTGCCGAGATTCAGATTATCCATACTAATATTATAAATGTGAAAGTAACTCTGTCTGTCTGTCTGTTACGCTTTCACGCTTAAACAGCTAAACCGATTTAGATGAAATTTGGTATGGAGATAGTTTGAGTACCGGGGAACATAGGATAGTTTTTTTTTGCGATAACAGCTACAAAACTAGTATTATATACAAGAATTTCTCGTTTGAAGGTATTGGATTTATAAGTTTGAAAGATGTCATCATTGATAACTTACCTACGATAGTAGTAATTAAAGTATTTTATTTATTTATTCAGGCGATGGAAGATGGACAAGGAAGATACGGTCCGGAATGCGATTGGTGGTCTTTAGGTAAAGTTCTAATATAATGTAATAATAAAAAAACTAAATAAAACACAGAATATTATCAAGACTTAATAGCGTGAATTATTGCTCCTACTATGTTGTAACCCATTGAGGTTGATATTTCTAATCTCATGTATTTATTTAAATGTTTTACCTCTTGTTTTTGCATTAGTCCTCTAATATGGTGTATAATATAATGGTGGCAGCACCTTACCTGCATATACAGTTTATAAACAAAGATACATTGTAAACATTGGCAATTTGAAAAGAGTGGCCGCGAGTTTTTATTGCACGTGCCTTTTCCGGCTTTATCAATTGTTTGCGAACAGGCATTACATGTACATATAGAATCTACATTTCACAATTGTAGTAATTTGCTTCCTAAGTAAATAAATAATAATTATTATTATTTAAAGGTACCTTTACCCGACGTTTATATCAAATTAGTCGATAAACAATCATATTTACCCTCAAAATATAGATATTAAAAATATAGTGTTCCTTTTTCAGGAGTATGCATGTACGAAATGCTATTTGGGGAGACTCCATTCTATGCAGAATCTTTAGTAGAAACATACGGGAAGATAATGAACCACGCTCGCTCGTTCCACTGCCCTCCTCCAGACGAACATGCTGCTCAGGTAATATTTTTAAAACGTACAAATTCTGAGCAAATACGTCGACATTTTTTTTGTTATTACTTTTCTTTAAAAACGCTTTCTACAATTATAATGAAAAAAAAAAATATTGTTTTTGTCCGGCAGGTATCGGAAGAGGCAAAAGATTTAATCCGGCGGTTAATATGTGGCTCAGAAAACAGATTAGGTAGAAGTGGACTGCAAGATTTCAAGGTAATTTTACTAATTTCTGCTCGCGGCTTCGCCTGATTAAACCCTCATAAGGGTGCAATTTTTAGTACACTTTTGTGCATGACAGTAATATTTTTGAATAAGACGAAAGTTTTTTCGGTCTATGAGTGGTTCAATTACCGTTTTGTCTAATTATCATTTCATTATTCAGTGTAGGTGACTTACTTATTGCATTTAATATGTCATATATATTTATTTACAACTCCAATGCAAATATTATAATTTGTACCTATCTATGCACAGTCTAACAACCTAACATACATAACACAAGTACATCCCTTTTACATACACACTAAATAAATATTATTGTATTAATAATAAAGTAATTGGCAAGAAATGACTATAAAAATTACTATAATATTCGGCCTATGGCCTCGGTGGGTCTATACAGAGATAACTAGGTACGCGCACAACGCCGCCTGTCAAGATTCACCGATACCCCGCGAAGCTCGTGCCTTTCTGATCTCGTGTATTTTTCTTTTGTTGTATTGTAACAGTGACTGACTTCCTGATTGATGGATCAACGCGCAGCCTAAATCGTTGATTATATAATAATATAAAATATTAATGAATATGTTGCAAAATATATGTAATTCATCTATTTTCAACATATTTATTAATATATATATATTTGGGTACGGCATACTACTAGATTCGTTTATTTATAATAATAAATGATGACGTTACAGAACCACGCATGGTTCGCCGGCCTTGATTGGGACAACTTAAGAGAAATGCAAGCTCCTTTTGTACCAGACGTCTCTAGCCCAACCGATACTTCCAATTTTGATGTCGATGATACGGACATTAGGTATGTTACTTTTTTATAATTGTTTTAGCATTTGAAAGTTCAGCGCTCGGGACTACCCAAATGCTATTTTGTCTTACTACTCACAATAGAATAGTAAGACCAAATTCAACATATAGCTGCAGGATCAGTTTCTTTTTATCTGACCAGATAGGCTAAGTGAGCCAAAATCCCAGATGCAGGCATTCCACGTGCCTATTCAGGAATGTTATTACTGCATGTTATTATTTGCCTGGATTGTACCCTGCTGTGACTGGTGAAATTAATTGGTGAATCAAATTGTTTTTTTTTAATTATTTGAAATTAATTTAAATTATAGGGTCGACTCTGGGCTGAGAGACCATTTATTTAAAATAAATTACCGAGGTTTTAGTTTTTGTTATTTATTTATTAAAATGTTATTATTGTTTGTTTATTGCCAAGTTCTTTTCTCACGGCTTTACTCTTGCGAACTTAGCATTAAATGTACAATCATTCTATTCCAAATTTTGTCTGACGTTCTTAAGCGTTGCATTTGTAACCTAAATGAATAAAGTATTTTTTTTTTTTTTCGGCTAGCACTTCAATCAGCATTAAAATCATGAATTGTTCCAACTTCCAGATTATCAGAAGCTGTTCCTCCACCGTCAGCATCATCAGCGTTCTCCGGTCTCCACTTACCGTTCATAGGCTTCACATTCACGGCGGGGTCCAGGCTCTCGGACTTGGGAGCTCCTACCAGTCCGCTGAGTCCTGCCAAGAATGCTCCTAGTCAGGTTAGTATACTACAGATTTTGTCTGCAACTCCACTGGTTTATAGATGCAAGATTGATTTTATTTTGATGCAAGATTGATTTTGACTGCCTCTGTGGCGCGGTGGGACTGTATCCGACTGCTACGCAAGAGGTCGTGGGTTCGATCCCCACCCAGGATAAAACTTTGTGTGATGAGCACGATGGTTTATTCTGTGTCTGGGTGTTATTTATCTATAATATGTATGTATTTAAAAATATATAAGTATGTTTATCAGTTGTCTGGTTTCCATAGTCTTGTACTATGGAAACCAGACACTCTGCTTAGTTTGGGATCAGATAGCGTTGTGTGAGTTGTCCCAAGATATTATTATTATTATTATTACTATTATTTTGCAATCGTATACTGACAGTGCTCATATTCTGTCCAAGCACGATGTAAATAGAATAACACACCTAATAACTATGAGTTCGTTCCACTTGACGTTCGTAATGATCGCGCTCAAAACCTTGGTTTCACCGATTCCACTTGCTTGGTAGCGTTACAAGCATTGACGTATCAACCTGGACCGCGCCATCCCTTTTAATTAAAAAGTAAATATTGACTGCAAAGTGTGAAAGAGAGAATATAAAAAATGGGTGGCACTCTGGTACTGCCGCAGTAAAGCTATTGCACAGCATTTGTTATCAACTTGAGCAACTATAATTATATATTTATGCAGTACTTTTTTTTTCATTACAATTCGGAGCAGCTCATCTCGATCCGTGCTTCGCTTCGTAAAGTCGGCCGAGCTACATGGTAGGCGGAGTGGGGTGTGTTAGGTTTTATTTTCGTTACGGAATTTCTTGATTCGGTCGCCGCGCTCAAAACCCGCGATAAAAGTTATGCAATAGCTTAAAAAAATCGTGCGGTCCTGTCTCTTTGACAGGTATTGTCCACAAAGTAGCGTTGTCTCTTTCTAGAGAGTGGTCAATTTTGTGAGGGTATGACGCAGTCCTGTTCTATACCCGCTACCCAGTCCCATCAAAATGGCGCTAATACCATGGCCGTCACCGATCTGTCAAATTGACGTCAAACGTCGGCCGGGAAGGATACGAACGATATATCTTTAGAATTATGTATTAAACCTATTTAAATATATATATATATAATTGTTTGTTGATAAATAAGCTATGAGAAAAAATATAACTTTGCACATACCACCTTGTAGAATTTTATCAATTGGAAGTTAAAGGCGCGTCACGTGATTTTTTCTCCTTTTATTTATAAAAAAAATCATAAATAATAATAAAAGCCATTAATTCAAATACTAAATAATTTATACGCAATAATATAAACCACTAAACAATAATCAATCATAAAAACAACCCACTTCATACATTTTTTTTACACCACCAGCCCACTTAAGACCGGCACTTAAGTACCTGATAAGAACGACCCGAAACGTAAACAAAAAAAAAATTGTTTACTTTAAACTTCAATTGTAGCGTGCCTCGAGGTTCGAGTGGCTATAAATCTTATCTTAATAGCTTCAGTCGGTCTTTGTTCGTAACATAAACAGTTCCAAGTGCTATAATATTTATTATGTAAACAAACGAGTTCCAGCTAACACGATATAGCGATAAGAGTCTTGTAATATGATACCAAAATGGAGGGTCTCACACTATTGCGTATTTATCGTAATTTATACAATTTTATTTTGCATGTTAATGTATATTCTTTAATTAAATGTTATTTACTAATTAAAAAATACAAAAATAGAGATGTTTTATACGAAAATATTAGAAAAATCACTGGTATTGCCTCGGCCCCTCGGACCCCCGGGGGTCCCTGAATTTCGTTTTTTTTTTATTTTTAAGTTTACGAAATATCTAATCGGAGTAATTCAAATGAAATGAGTGATAAGTCTATAGATATGTATGTTATCGGTAATAGTAACAACAGTTTCCAGCCACAAGAATGTTTTTGTTATAAAAACAATAAAACAATACGATTTTTTTTTTATGTTCAAAATAGCGGCCAATTTACGATAAAATGTAAAATTTGTATCCAAATCGTTATTTGAGACGTTGTGTTTGTATTAAAAAGTGTTTATGACTTACCTGTCGATGTTTTTATCACAGTATAACACTAAAACAACACAGTTTCACACTGACTACACCCTTCACAAACAACACAACAACACACAATACCATGTATAAAAGCGCGCCAACGGCAACTAAATACAGACGAAATAAACAGGTTTAATATGAAATTATGGTGTAACTGTGGTATTATTATGCATCTTTATCCAACGATCTAACATTCTGCCAAGTTTGAAAAGGATAGGTGCAGGTTTAGTAGGTTTGTTTGAACTTTAAAATATAGTCGTACCGCGACCTCCAGGAGGTCGCGGACAGTCATGGGTATTTTAGTCGCGACCTCCTGGAGGTCGCGGACAGTCGAGCGGATACGTCTATAAATACAACTGAAAACCCAAGAGGAATGTCCTCTTTGACTATTTAGATGGATCATTGTGAGCAAGGTGTGAGCGAAAATAATGTCTACCACATCACCGCGACCATAACGACTGTAGTCATCATTTAGAACGGTTAAAAGTATGTTATGATCGTTTAGGGCGCCATGTGGAATGCACTGTATGTTGTATGAAAATATATATATTACGGGTCTTACGGCCGGTCTCAATAATCTATCTACCGATAGATTTGGCTACTAGAGCTATATATTTGACATAAGCTCCATACAAAATATGTCAAAACTCTACCTCTGGTAGCCAAATCTATCGATAGATAGATTATTGAGACCGGCCATTAATCGCGTGAAAATTTAAGGTAAAATACCTTGTTTATTGCCCGACGTTTCGACCGTATTGCAACGGCCGTGGTCACGGGTAGATTTTACCTTAAATTTCACGCGATTAAGACCCGTAATATATTTTCATAATGTTGTATGTTTGTCCTGCAGGCACCATCGAACGTAGGCGAGCGTGCCGCGTTAAAGGCCTTAGAACGTGAGAACGCGTTACTAGCTCATACACTCGCTGAACTAAGGGCGGGCGGAGCCGGACTGGCGGGGGATGCGGGTATGTGTATATCAGCTGACCCGCGCAACTTCGTCTGCGTCAATTTTCTCCGTTTTCGCTACTACAGTTTTCTGCTCCGCTTCTATTGGTCGTAGCGTGATGTTATATAGCATATAGCCTTCCTCGATAAATGGGCTGTACGACAGTATAATAATTTTTCAATTCGGATCAATAGTTCCTGAGATTATAATGGTAAGCCCATTTATCGATAGCTATAGGCTCTATAACATCATGCTACGACCAATAGGAGCTGAGCATCAATAAAAAATGTTGCAAAAACAGGAAAAACTAACGCAAACGAATTTGCGCTGGTCAGCTAGTCTTCTAATATATAAAAAAAATTGTGTAAGAATAATATGAAGTCTTTCAATAACAATTAGGTTACTACATCTACACATTTCATTTCTACATCACCCCAAGGTAGTCTGGCAGAGAATGCTTTTAGCATTAAGTCCACCGTTGTACAACTTTGTGCATAAAGTTTTAAATAAATGAAAGTACTGACTTTTCCCATGACCCTTGGATCTAGAGAGCTGAAATTTTGCAAAGACTTTTTTGTATCGTCAAACAATGATAAAGAAAGGATTTCAGATAACTCCAGTTCTAAAGCTAGTATTAACTAAAAATAATCATATTTATTTACAGAAGAACTAATTCAACTAAAAGAAGAGTTATCAACTTTATCAAAGAGGAATGTTGAACTAGAGGCTCAAGTCAGATGTTACGAACAATTAAATACTGGCATCGATACACAGGTAAGATCTTTTTTTTTATATTTCATTTTACAGAATACATATATACCATTCTAATAAATTGTACATAAGTTATTTTTAATGTTGTTTTTTTTAAAAATACACATTAAAACAAGCCTAAAGTATATTTATTTTTCCTTTTGATTCTTAATTCTCAATATTAAACAGGGGAGGGGGTCGGCCGATTCTGTTTTTTTCTTACATAGGAAGGAGGGGGTCAAAAACTAGCCGAGATCGTCTTGGTAGTAAATGAATGACGCCTAACTTATCACACTTCAACTGCACGAAACTCGGTCTTGCGAATTTTGCGCGTATTTCATGTAGTTTCACCATAAAGTTACTGTAGATAGAGTAGGGGAGACAGCCAGCTAATTAATAATAATAATATCTTGAGACAATTCACAAAACGCCATCTGATCCCAAACTAAGCAGAGCTTGTACTATGGCAACTAGAGAACTGATAAACACACTTATATATTTCTAAATACATACATATCATTGATAAAGAACACTCAGACACAGAATAAACCATGGTGATCATCATCATCCACGACCTCCGGCTTAGCAGTCACTAGGCCAACAGACCAGTCAATAATTTATCAGTCAAAAAATTGTATCTTGACTAGAAAGAGCAAGAAAACCACAGTACCTTAGCCATCTCTTGTTTTTATTTTACTTACGTATGAGCAATAAGTGCAGAAAATATCAGCCTGTTTCGATTGACAGATTGTTTGATTACTGATATGAGTGCTACTTTATAATGCTTATTGCACATGCGCAAGATATAGGGGGCGTTCAAGTATTACATAACGGATTTTTTTAAATTTTTGACTCTCCCCCCCCATTTAACGCGCCGTAACGTTTCACTGTACCCCCCCCCCCAACTACGTGCAAATCATTTCACAAAAAAAAAACAATGTTACATAACGCATAGATCGAACACCCCTCCCGCCTCCACAAGGCACTGTAACGTTTTACTACTCCCAAATTGTAATACTTATGTCCTATATAGGCTGTGTGGCGCGGTGGGAGTGTATCTAAATACATACATATTATAGATAAATAACACCGGGTTCGATCCCCACCCAGGATAAAACTTTGTGAGTGATGAGCACGATGGTTTATTCTGTGTCTGGGTGTTATCTATCTATAATATGTATGTATTTAGAAATATTTAAGTATGTTTATCAGTTCTCTGGTTTCCATAGTACAAGCTCTGCTTAGTTTGGTATCAGATAGCGTTGTGTGAGTTGTCCCAAGATATTATTATATTATTGTTATTATTCTCTCTCTTTTTATATGAATGTAAAAATGATTACAGCTATATTTGCCGCCATTTTCACAACTTTTCGGTATACTTTCAGGACATGCCAACCAGTCAACAGGAATCAGCGCTTCGTCTTCGAGAGTTAGAAGTGATTATACAAGCTCTCAACCTTGAAAAGGAGGAGTTGTCTAAAGATAAAACTGATTCTGCTGAGAAAATGAGGCTACAGGTAATATGCCATATGTAATAATACCAATTCTTTATTAATATTAACTTGCGAATTACCATTTACTTGCGACATAGGTATTCCGTTGTTATAACTAATAGGTAAGGATCCCAAGAAAATATTTTAAAGTGATTGATATCAAGCCGGAACAGGGTATTCTACTGTGTTTGAATAGTTTTAAATGTTGTTTACCCAATAAAAAGCCACAAAAACAAGTATTTCGGCAAAATAAACATGCTTTCTTGCAATAAACTTATTACATTTTTTACTGTCGCGAAAATGCTGTCTGTCATGTTTATAACGGTACATGAGAAATGAATGTCAAATTCGAAATTGAATCCAGTTTTTTTTAATCTAAATTTCGATTAAAAAAACTGGATTCAATTTCGATTCGACATCTTGCGTATAAAAATCCCCCACGTAAGATTTGGCGAGATGCGGCTCCGAAACCCCTTCCTCCCTCCACTAAACACCTCTCGTAATAAATCGACGCCCCCCCCCCCCAAGTGGTACCCATCTCACTAGAAACACATATACCTTTATATACCACTATTTTAACCCTTCGCCTATCCACTATATCAAATTAACAACCATACCTGTTACGATAGTTGTACGAAGACAAATAAATAAATGATATCAAGTTGTGTTTCCTCCTAGGACAAAGAACTAAAAGACGCTCTAGCACAACGCAAACTGGCCATGGCGGAGTACAACGAAGTTACTGAACGGCTGTCTGAACTGAGGCAACAGAAACAGAAATTGTCCCGTCAGGTACGTCCAACTGAACTTAACCAGATCTCAAGTTAAAAATATTTGAACTTTTCTTACTTAATTTCTGCTAGGGTTACACCACTTTGTGTGATCTACAAATTGTTGTTCCGAGTCTGGGTGTACTTTGTGTCCGTGACTTGTATGTTTATAAAGTCCCCCGCGACACAAGGCTAGTACCCTACTACGGGAGTCGTCTTTAAAAAAAAAAAACCTAAACTGTAGAAATCTCAAACCCTTTAAAATTTGTTGACTATTTTATCGCTTTCATTTTGTTCAACTGTGGCTATCAGAGCTTAAACTTTTTTTCTTTTTAGGTTCGTGATAAAGAAGAAGAATTAGAAGTAGCGATGCAGAAGATAGACGCATTGCGACAAGACATCAGACGCGCAGAAAAAGGACGAAGAGAGTTGGAGGCGAGGCTTGATACTGCTATTTCTGAGGCTACTAAGGTATGTCTTTGTTCAGAAATTGTTTGTTAATTTCTTTTAGCCGTTTGCCCGCCACGTCAATAATTAAAATCCGTGTTCCCACGCCACGTTAGGTAAAAATGTACTATTTTTGTTTGACGTGTCATACCGTCGGTGGCGGTCAAAAGGTTAGACTGTTAGAGGGATAATTCTCATTGTTAAAGCTTCAAAGGAAGAGGGAAAAAGAAGTTCGGAATAAATAATGAAATATCACTTTGTAGTGAGTTATTATATGTATTTTTTTTTTGTTTTGTTAATGTCCTAAATCGAAAAGTGGGGTGTGATATTGATTTACTGCTAGGCAATGATTATTTTTCCTGACCATCGCTTAAATTCCAGCTTTCAGTAATTTGGTAATTACTCTCATCTTTAAGAAAGATGTGTACTTCAGTTGCAAGATGATTAATTTACTATTTTGTTGAAGAAAATGAATGAAGAATATGTGTGTACGTATTTAATATTATACAGGGTGTCGAGTAGTTTGAATTTTGAATAACATTTATACGAAAAAAAAAAACATTGCAAGTACTTTTTTTCAAAAATGTGAAATTAGTATTATCATCCCCTTGCAAGGATTAGACTTATATAGTGTTAGCGGCGATATTTTAGTGTTTTATATCTACCTACAATATCTATACAAATTAATAAAATTGTAGTGTCTGTTTGTAATGTTAAAATAATAGTTTTTTTTTACTAAATGCTCATAAAAGTATATATGGCACATATAACAAAAACTCAAATGTTTATTTTTTGTTGTTACTATCTGTCACTTTGTTCCGGTTAATCTCCGAAATTCGTAGACGGATTTTGACGGGACTTTGACAGTCAGACAGGCGATGTTGTAAAGAGTAAGTAAGGCTACTTACCAACACGCTAAGGTGTAAAGGCAGTGAGCAAAAGTATGACGTATATGGTTCCAGGAGCGCAAGCTGCGCGAGGAGGCTCTACGAGGCGCGCGCGCGGATGCAGCCCCCGCGCCCGCCGCGGACGTGGCGCGCCTGCAGGCCGACGTGGACGCGCTCGAGGTACGCTCTTGGGGACGGCTCGGTAGCTGCCCTACCGACCTCATTATCTATACTTATATTGTTGAGCCTAAAGAGCCTTGTTTCTTATAATAGTGCGCGAGGGGAACGTCAAAAATTGCAAGTACTGATAAAGGATAATTGTTTAAGCTATTGTATAGCTTTTATCGCGGGCTTTGAGCGCGGCGACCGAATCAAGAAATTCCGTAACGAAAGTAAAACCTAACACCCCCCACTCCGACTACCATGTAGCTCGGCCGAGCGTCCGCTTAACGTATATGTATATGGTACGACTGTACAAAGCGAAGCACAGATCGAAACAAGTAGCTCCGAAATGTAATAAAAACTGCATAAATAAAAAATAAATAAATAATTATAATTGCATAACTTGAGAACATTTTTTTTTATACTATGTCACATTAGTGGAGTAAATAACCTTCTGTCAGTCAACTGAAGTCCTTAACGTTTGACGTACAAATCTTTAAAAAATAAGAGATTTTTTTTTATATATATTGCTTGCAGTTTTTGACGCTCCCCTATCTCAAGAACTTTTAGTTCGAATTGAAAAAATCGTTTTGTGTTGGATAGCTCATTCATCGAGAAAGACTATAATAAGCTATATAACATCACGCTATAATCAATAAAAGCGGAGCATCAATAAAAATGTTACAAAAATGGGAAAAATTTACGCAGTCGAAGTTGCGCAGGTCAGCTAGTAAACTATAAGTGTGCGAAATTTCATACTCCTCCGTTCGCGAAAATCTCATTAAAAACGGGTACAACCTTTTTACTTCACGTATTAATATACAGATAGTCAAATACCCAATTTATCAGCATTTTTTTACTATTAACACAACTTTCAACTTATCAAAATTGTTTGATAACTTTCAATACCTATGTTTTCTTTCAGTTGCAATACAAAGAATCTTTAGCGCAACAACAAGCTAGGTTCACAGCGGAATTGGCCGCGCTCAACGATCAACTACAAGAAGGCGATGCGAAACGAAATGCGTTGAATAGAGAAGTATGTACTTTCGCGCCCCACCCCTTGTTTTTGACTTCTCATAGCCGCCATGTTTGTTTTTTGTAACGTCACTTGTCTAAGAACACTTGGGCGGTCAAGCCCATTGTCGTATAGACCAGGACTGCGCCATAAACTTACAAAATTGACCACTCTCTAGAAAGAGACAAAGTTACTTTGTGGACAATACCTGTCATAGGCTGCACAAGTTTTTTCTCTCTTTCACGATTTGCAGTCAATATTTACTTTTAATTGATAGGTATGGCACGGTCCTGGTCTATATGTCAATGGTCAAGACTGAGCTAACAATGTGTCATTAGAGAATAGGCATATTAAAAATATTTTTTTTACGAATATTTTATGATTAAAATATTCGTAAAAAAAATATAAAAGAAGCCATTGTAAGATTTTTATGTCATATTAAATGACATAAAAACCTTACAATGGCCTCTTTTATACTTTCTTCTATATTTATGATATTATTTTTTAAGATTAATTACGAATTTACTTAGATTAACTTGAAACGGAACGTATTTTAAAATACCTATCAGCGCCTAGTGACGTCATTTATGTATTGACACGGCTTGTTTAATATGGCGGTAAACGTTATTTAGTTAAGCAAAAATAATTAATTGTGCTTTATAAATAAAAAAGGGGGGGTGGGCTCATCAAGACAGACTCTAGGAACTCTCTCTGCCAAAAGTTACTGTCGATATGGTCATAACATTTTTTGTTGAAAGTGCAGAACAATTTGTTTGTTTGAGCGCTATAATCTCAGGAACTACTGGTTCGAATTGAAAAAAATATTTTACTGTTGTTGATCCCATTTATCGAGGAAGGCTATAGGCTATATAACATCACGCTACGACCAATAGGAGCGGAGCAGCAATGAAAAGTGTTGTTTTTGTCCCCAGCTACAAACATCCAAAGACAAGCTGGAGTGCCGCCGCATAGAACAGTTAACCGACAGCGAAGACAAACAGATGTTGTTGAACGAGAACAGGAAACTGGCGAAGGATCTCGACGCAGTTAATAACAAAGTCTATATTCTTTTTACTAACATTATTATATAAGTTTTTTGTATAGTTTAGGTACTAATCTTGGTTCTTTTCTTTCAAAGTTTACTTTTTTCTTTACTTTCAATCAGCCTTTCCACTTGACAGTGTGTTAGACCTTGATAACAAGAACGATTGCGAGCCTAATGGCTAAGGCACCGGACTCGCAATCGTGAGGTCACAGGTTCGAATCCTATGCATTATACTATCTGTTTATCTCATGTATCCAACTTTTAATAATATAATTTGCATTAGTCCTTAAACATGGTGTATAGTATAGTGGAAGCACTTTACCCCCATATCAAGTTTATAAACATTCAAACATTTTTTTAAATTGGCAATTTGAAAAGAGTGGCCGCGTGTTTTTATTGCCAGGTTCTTTTCTCCGGCTTTAGCTATTGTTTGCGAACTTGGCATTACATGTACATGTAGAATCCCGACGTATCACAAGAATTGTTTTACATCCCAAGTGAATAAAGAACTTTGAATTTTTAAGCTATTACATAGCTTTTATCGCGGACTTTGAGTGCGGCATCAAGAAATTCCGTAACGAAAATAAAACTTAATACCCCCCACACCACCTACCATGTAGCTCGGCCGAGCGTTTGCTTAACGTATATGTATATGGTACGACTGTACGAAGCGAAGCGCGGATCGAGATGAGCTGCTCCGAAATGTAATGAAAAAAAAATACTGCATAAATAAATAAATAATTATAATTGCATAAGTTGATAAAAAAATGCTATGCTAAGCTTTACCGCGGCAGTCCCCGAGTGCCACACATTTTTTTTAATTTCCGATTTAGGCCGGGTGTTATATGTAGATGAACGTTCGGGAAATAGACGAACCCGCTTTGCCGAACGGCTTTTATGAACTACCCGATCGGCACTTGTGAATGAAGCCAAACATTTGTAATAGTTGCTTCGGGCAGGCTTTGTTTGGCTTAGCAAGTACTGCCGAACCGAATGTGCCGACCCGCTCATATATGTAGCCTCTACACGTTGTAGAAGGAAATTTGCACTTTGATATTATAAAAAAAAATCATGAGTCATAGTCATTATACTATAATTCCGTTTCTATTGTCATCAGCTGGCAGAGAACGGAAGAAGATGGCAAGCAGAACGGCGACAAATGGAAATCGAACTGGAAGAACTTAGGGCTAAAAGGGACACGATGCAACATTGGGAGACACAGGTCAGTGACAAGCTGTGGGTAATTACTCCCGCCAAGGTAAAATAGCTATCCTTTGGGGGTAATGAAGGTGGTCCCGTCTGGCGAGGTATTCACACTGGTCTTTTGGTGTCGTGCTTAGTGATCCTGACTGCTAAGCTGGAGGTCGTGGGTTCCATGCTCACCCAGGATAAAACTTGTGTGATGAGCACGATGGCTTATTCTGTGTCTGGGTATTATTTATGTATAATATGTATGTATTTAGAAATATATATGTACAGTACGATCAACGTAACTTGTCCGGATTGAAGTTAGGTTTTTATCACTTTCGCACATGTGATAGAGATGCGACCCTAAAATTACTCACGAAAACGACTAAATATGTTTAATCGATTAAAAATACTAACAACATTTTAATTCAACAATATAAAAACACTATTTAAATGAGTTCCTAAAAGTTTAAATTTAGAACAGTTACAGTAAATAATAAAGAAACTTTGAAAAACA
This sequence comes from Herminia tarsipennalis, assembly GCA_945859575.2. Taxonomy (NCBI): domain Eukaryota; kingdom Metazoa; phylum Arthropoda; class Insecta; order Lepidoptera; family Erebidae; genus Herminia; species Herminia tarsipennalis. The sequence goes on from OX243857.2 coordinate 12,859,159, forward strand.
ATTTCTTTACGAAAATAATCACAAAAAAACATGAGTTAGTAATACTAAATATGACAATGTAATGCGTAATCGCAGCTCTAATTCTCTCGGTTTAGTTACCGCCCCCGCCTCCGCTTCCTGTCACCATTAACTTCCAAAAAATACATCTGCGCAACCACTGGTCGCCTACTTCAGTCCGGCCTAGTTACGTTGATCCAACTGTATGTTTATCGGTTGTCTGGTTTCCATAATACAAGCTCTGCTTAGTTTGGGATCAGATAGCTTTGTGTGAGTTGTCCCAAGATATTAATAAATTATTTGACATTAGATAATATGATCCTATTTGAGCTTGAGTCTCCTGAAATACTTATCCCTGATTTATATTATATCATTTATTTCTTTGTTTTAATAGATAGCAGATATCATCCGATGGGTGGCTGATGAAAAGGAAGCTCGGGGCTATTTACAAGCTTTGGCTACCAAAATGACTGAAGAGTTGGAGTATCTCAAACATGGTGAGTTGATACACGTATTTTTATATACCGACTCAATATTATCTAATTCAATCAATCAATACATACAATGTGGTCTTATAAATAAATATTGCTGCGCTATGTTTTGTCATCCAGGGATACAAATATTGAGCATTATATTAAACTAGCTGTCCCGCGCAACTTCGTATGCGTAATTTCTCCCCGTTTTTAAAACATTTCTCGTCGCTTCTCCGCTCCTATTAGTCGTAGCGCGATGTTATATAGCCTATAGCCTTCCTCGATAAATGGGCTATCCAACAAAAAAAGATTTTTTCAAATCGGACCAGTAGATCCTGAGATTAGCGCGTTTAAACAAACAAACAAACAAACAAACAAACTCTTCCGCTTTATAATATTAGTATAGATTAGATTATTAAAACATTGAATTATAAATTAGTACATGCCATTGGGGAATTAAATTATATTACAGTTGTTAATTGAATAGTAAATTAGTACATGATATTGGTGAATTAAATTATATTACAGTAGTCAATTGAATTATAAATTAGTACATGCAATTGGTGAATTAAATTGTATTACAGTTAGAAAAAAGTTATGAGAATAAATAAAAAAAATACAATATTATGTCATTTAAAAAGTCATTTAAATTATAATAGCATTTGTACAAGGAGTAGTTTATGTAATGCTTTTTTTAATTGGGCCAATTGTAAGATTTTCAGACGGTCAGGTAATTTATTGAGATTTTTACTTACTTATGTAGTTAAACTTTCGCGATTTGTACACAACACAATGGTTTATTCCACCAAAATATTTATGAGTCACGTTAGTCACCTGGGTGAACAAACGTGACTCCTTTTTTTAAACTTTCGTGATGTTTACACATATTAGAATTTAAATCGTTACTCGACCCGTCACGCGATTAAGTCCCGATAATATTCTAATCTCATGAAATTAAATAAAAAAGAACCGAAAGTGGATACTACGATTATGACCTTCGATACTTTTTTAATTTACATAATAAAAATGCGGCAGCATGTCGTGTTGGTTTCTAACCGCCAAAAGTGTATAAGGACAGGAAGAAGAATAAAGTTTTTTGTGTTTGATTTTTTATTAATCAATGCAAAAACTAACATTCACGCGGCCGGACGCGGAGCCGCTGTGCAGAATATTTATTTTGTACGACCAGTGATGATACTTAGTTCTATTGAAGCAGAAATTGATAATGAACCGTTATATAAAATTTAACTAATTGAATGAATAATTACAACGATCAAGACTTAGTCGTCCTAGTCGGTTTTGGACCTACTTACCTTAAACTTGTGTTACCATCTGTAAATTATAATTTCCTTATTTTTTTTATTAGATTATGGTACACTAATAAGATTGCAACTATTGCATGACTATTTATACTGGCCTGTTGGTTTAGTGGTTAGTGACCCTGACTGCTAAGCCAGGGGTCGAGGGTTCGATCCCCACCCAGGATAAAACTTTGTGTAATGAGTGTGATAGTTTATTCTGTGTCTGGATGTAATTTATCTATAATATATAAGGATGTTTGTCAGTTGTCCGGTTGCGATAGTACAAGCTCTGCCTAGTTTGAGATCAGATGGCGTTGTGTGAGGTGTCCCAAGATATTATTATTTGTCCTCAGCAAGTGCCTCTCGCTCATCTCTCGCAGCTTCCCCACCCGGCGTGGTCCCAGGTTCAGTCCCGCCTGACGCAAGAGGCACGGGAGGCTGGAGGAACCGCCGCTCACAGAAACTGGACAAGATGGAGATACTGACGCTGCAATCATCTCTGCACTCCGAGATACAGGCGAAACAAGCTGTTGGTGAAGAACTTAGTCGTACGAGAGCTGAACTGCTAGCTAGTCAGAGGTGAGGTTATATCTTCATATCTATCCGTATGATGTCCCACTGCTGGGCTCTGCTCTCCCAGAGTAGAACATAGTTCCTGGCGGTGTGCGCCATAGTGGCCACGTTTGTCGAGAATGTTGGCGATCGCCGTAAGACGGATTTGGGTGTTTAAATCCTCTTGAAAATGTTGACGTATAGACCTGGACTGCGCCATAACCATATAAAATTGACCACTCTCTAGAAAGAGACAACGCTACTTTGTGGACAATACCTGTCAAAGAGACAGGGCCACACGGGTTTTTTCTCTCTTTCACGCTTTGCAATCAATATTTACATTTTAATTAAAAGGGATGGCGCGGTCCAGGTACGTCAATGGTATCTATAGAGCGTACTTTGGCTTAGCTTAGATTAAACATTACAAAAAACTGGACAAAGTACATGCTGACCGTTGACTTTGTGGATATAATCTTCTATGATGAAGCTAAGTGCTATGAGCAATAATTTTATTGGTCAGCAAATGTTTTGTTAAGATTTACTTTAAGTGTGACTTATGTTAAGCTTGAGCTGAGCCAAAGTAAGTTCTAAATATTTCAGCCCACGTGAAGGACAAGATAATTTTAAAAGGAAAAACGTTCCTAAAATCAAAATTATCTATTTATTGTTATTAAATTTAACATGTTAAATAGGGTATTTGACTAAAGTCAAATCAGCCTCTCTTTAAAAAACGTCCAAAATTGTAGTCAAATACCCAACAGTGAAAATAATTTTATAAACTACCACTTGCTTGATTCAAACTAAAAAGTACTCTACGTACATATTTCCAAAGTCCATTTTCGTAAACAAAAGCACCGTATTATAAAAATAATATAAACTACAGTATAAATTATCTGTTTTATAGTTATGTGCCACCATGGTTGAGGGGTACCAAGTAAGCCAAACAATATTTTGCCCAACTAATAACGGCATCTAATATTGTAGTACGTAAGTTGTACCACTCAGTTTAATGGGCATGATTCTAGAGTGAATACATTAAATATCGTTTCAGAAATTACATTCAACATGTGGGCATGAGAGTCGTTACACATAGGATATTTTTAGCATCAGACAAATAATGGTTATATTATCAAATGTTTAAACAATATGGTCAGTTGTTATTGGTCATGACATAGAAAGGAATACGAAAAGCAAAAGGTGATTTTATATTATTTGAAAGAAAAAGGTTAATTTACTCATTGAATGAAATCGTAGTATCCAGAATAGGGTAGATGACTGTCAAGTCAAATCAGTATCTTTTTAAGAAACGTCAAAACGATGTGCCCCGTACTAATTTATATAAAAATATTATTATTATATGAAATACAAAACAATGACGTCATTATTTTGTATGGTCAAATCATGTAGTTTCAATGTTTGTTTTGATGTTTATAAAATCATGACAACGTAAAATTGTAGAGAAAAATGGTTTTTAAGAATATTTTTGCAAATGCTTTTTTCTGTATAGTGTAAAATAATTTATTGTTATTGTAGTCATCTACCCTTTACTAGAAGTAAAATTTTGGCAAGTAGCTATTATACATTTTTTTTTTTTGGTAACAAGAAACAAATGTGGACAGAGCCGTGAGGAGCGAAATAAAGCTATTTGCTTTGTCAGGTTTAGGGCCTTTACCTCACAAAAAATAACGATTTTTCTCCAATAAAACAGTCTGTGGGTGGTTAAAGTCATAACTTCAAAAACTAGTGTTTGGTGATTAATAATAATTTAATATTTTCCAAAACTGATATTACAAAGTTATTTAGTATTATTTAAAGAAGCCACGAGCGGTAGTTTATTAGTATATTACAAATCACTCACATAATTTTAAAATATTGATAGTTTTTTTTTGTGAATTCCCTTCATAATATTCCTTACTATAAGTTAGTTCGTTATGCGGTCAACACAATGCACTTGCGGCTAGTTGGAGTGCGGCCGCATACCGATGTGGCGCGCCGCACACTTTAAGCGACCCAATAGAAAACGGTCAAGTTGTAGTAAACGCTGATGCTAAAAGTGTCGTGTGTGTCATGACCCTAATTTCAGTATTAAAATTTGTATCACAAGTCACCGCAAATATGGACGTTTGATAGTGACATCGTATTGTGTTTACACTGTCCGACCATTGATTTTTTAAGTGTTATTTATGATCAAATCTCATGAACGAGTTAAAACAAATAGATTTATACAAGCGATTCATCTTAAGAACAAGACTGTACGAAAAGGCAATATCTATTCAAATACATACTGGATGCCGATTTAGTTAGTCGAATACCCGTGGGTGGGTAGATTTTTTTTTCTAAATAAAAAAGATAACTAGCAATGTGGGATTGAGTCCCACATCACTAGCAATCTTGTTAACCCCTCCAACTAAGCTCAAAGACTTGTGTTAGGAATGGGTTCACGTCGGAACCCGAGAATAATACTACGATACCGTGCCGAAATCAATAAAGTATTAATTTATCATTGACAAAATTGTAAACTGTTATATGTATTTGTGTCTTCGAATACTTATGCAAAGTTGCGTAAATTTTAAATATTATATTTTCGCGCAGTCTTGTTTATGGGCGGAATGAAATTGGCAATCAATCTAAACCAAAATTAGTCGTAAATTATTTCGGGATTAACGTTTATTATTAAAAAATAAAAATGTTGGTCTAGATTGATCTCTTTCAGTACAGACATGCAATCAATACTCCAATTTTGTTTTGATTGTAACATTGTTTTGTTACATTAAAGCTCATTTAATTCTGTTACTTTTATCATCATTGAATATTTTTTTCTTGTCTTTGAAATGATTATTATATACGTAAGTAAATAAATACATTTGTCGTTAGTGTGTGCCTGAGAGTGTTGATTATCTGTAAAAAGTTCAGTATTTATATTGTTGTTTTCTATTACCTAATTAATGAATTAATTAATTCTTTATTAATGAATTATTCATAACGATTACTTATCATATTTTAAATGTGATTTTATTTCTGGTCTAATTATAATATCAACTTCGTAACATATTAGTGTGAAGGATTGACTCTATTATTTTCTTAATAGTTAGTTACTTGGTGAAATTTAAATTTTCTTTATAAAATTATCCATCATTATCAATTATCAATTATCATAAGTAAGCATGGTCGCAATTTTGCGGCCAGCAGCATGTCATGCTTATAATCAGCTCGGCGAACCTTGATCCCTATGACAGTTCATACTAGTGACGGGTCGTGTCGATATATCGCAACTTTTTATAGGCAAAGGCGTGACTTGCATTCAGCCACATCGATAAACATGTTTTTAAAATATAATCTACATTACTATAATTATAATGCTTGTTATATTTACAAGTATCCGTGTATTTGTATATGGGGTTGCCAATATTCCGATGCAGAGGTAACATGGTCGGACTGTATAATTTTAATGTGAATTAAAATTTTAGTTATAGCAACACTATCTGATCTGTCACTACGCTAGTACTGTCAGTTCGCTACGCCAGTACGAGTCTTGTATGCGCCACGTGTTTTGTTGTGTCATCGGAATCCTTTGTTTGTTACTATTGTTGTTTTCTGTTTTTGTTATTGTTGCTGTTTTGTTTTTGTTGGTGTTTCAAAATGCCGAAAAGACTGAGAAAAACTGTACTCAACAGTGAAACGCGGGAGTTTGTTGTACGCTTGCGTGACTATTTTGCTCGCGAACTACAAAATGGCGGACCTTTGTTGCCACTTGACAACGTACGCGACCGTGTTGCTGATGCTTTGGGAATTGGCAAAGCTACCGTTTCCCGAATTACAAAGGAGAAGTTCGGCGAATCGTCGATGGAGGAGAACAAACTATCAACTCCAAAGAAGAAAAAACATAATAGGGCACGACCCGTAACTAACCCCGATGATTTCGACATGGCAGCGATACGAAACCATATTTACGGCTATTATTTTCGAGGTGAACTGCCGACTTGCACAAAATTATTAGCGTCGCTGAAATCGGTTGATTTATTTAAAGGTGGATTCACTTCTCTCAGACAGGTTATAAAAAAATGTGGATTTCGTTATGGGAAGTGTGACAAAAGAAAAGTGATAATGGAGCGGAAGGACATTGGATTGATGAGGTGTGATTTTCTACGACAAATAAAAAACATCGAGAACTGGGACAAGGTGGTTTATCTGGACGAAACGTGGCTCAACGCCAATCACTCAGTCTCCAAAACATGGACAGACGACACAGAGAAATCCTGTACCAAAGCACCAGAAGGCAAGGGCCAGCGTTTGATTATCTGCCACGCTGGCACAGCCAAAGGTTTTGTACCTAACTGCTTGTGGGCCTTCAAATCCGTGAAAACAAGTGATTATCACTAAGAGATGAATTTTGAGAATTTCAAGAAATTCGGATTCCGAGTCTGAGACGCAATCGGTGACATCATTGTCAGATTCAGATTAATGTATATTAAAAAATCATAAATAAACCGCTTTTGTTTTATTTGAGTAGGTATATACAATAAATTTGTTAAATCTCCTTTATTTTATTATCGCAAACAACTTGAATGATTATAAATCTGACACTAAGAGCGTAGGTACTCTATTGATGTATTTTGTACACTCGTTTCCATTTTCGATATTTGTTTATCGATACTTTTCCGCACTAGTCGATATCTTCCAAACGGAGTAACTTTTGCAGGACGTCAACGTAAAGTCTGATTGAGATAATTTCTTGTAAGTGTTAATAATTATTATAATTCTAACGGGATATTATTGTAATTGCATATATCTGCCTAAAATTAATAAATATCATTTTTAGACACCGCCAATTCGATTATAATATAACGGTGACGCTACTACAAGGTTGTGTCGTGGGAATAACTGTCAGTGTCATAGGGATCAAGGTTCGCCGAGACTATTATAGTTATAAATTGACGATTATGTAACAATAGACATGCGGTCGAATGCTTGTTTGCTACCGTATTCCCGGAATTTATTTTTCAAAATTATTTATGTCTCTATGATTCGCATATATATACGAATATATCTATACGAACTGCTCCATCTTACAAATTTGGCAGAATTTACTGCACTAAATGTTCCAGCATACTATTTACAACCTTATTGAAATTGGTTATTGATGATATTCGATTAACATCAATAATTTTTAAAGTTTTTTATCATTAAGTATTCTTTTCTCATGTAATACTCCATTCCATAACCCAGAGAGCTGATGGAAACCCGTACGCGTCTGGATTCCCTCGCCCACGACATGAAGCGCAAGGAGCAACACATTAGAGACATGCAGGCGAGGTTAGACGCGCCACATCAACCTGGCAACTCCTGTGAGTATTTACTCTTTATTGTATACTTATATAAAGTTAGAGAGGCGTAGCTTGCCTTACACGGGCCCTGTATCAACGTTTGTGGTAGTTCCCATTTGGAAAGTGACGTTATAGGACAAAATAATATAATCTCATTTTGTACTACCTATCGGACATTTTATACTTTTCTTTTCCAAATTGTACTATGGAACAAGGAATATAAGACCTCTATTACCGCTTTTATCAAAAAGTTGTCATGGAAGATTTTAGGAAAATATATGATTCCCAGTTTGGGCTATACCATACTGGGAATCTTAATATTATCCTACTACTAATACTACACTATTTTACTCGGGTGAAGTTAATGTGTACTTCAACCTACAGACGCCCATTGTTGAGCAAAAGCCTTTTTTATGGCAATAAAAAATGCTTACGCACACCTCTAGCACACGGGGCAGACGCTGGAGGTAGTGTGGGACCTGTCCCCACTAAAAAATCGTCCGTGTACCAACTGACCGCCTTCACGGATAGGCCGCCGGAAGCTATATCTCCCAACCGTTCCCACTCATGACGATCCTGGGCCACAATCATTCATTTGGTCCCTGAGTTCGGCCCACACTGCGTCTGCCGAGTCGTGGTCGCCACTCAGAACTTTCCTTAGTTCTGTGGAATGACGTCATGTCCCATGGTACAAATGGGAACTACCCAAATTTTGCTTGGGGCCAGGTGTCTAAAGATTCAAACGAACAAAGGGAGAGATGGGTTGTGCAATTGCTAACACTCGTCGGGGTCGCCCTAGTAGCCTGTGGGGCCCGTATTTTTTGATATGCCGAAAGCTACGGCCCTAAGTGTGACATACGCGGGTTGTTAATTTGTAACAGAAATAGCAATGTTGTAATACAGGGTATTTAAACAGTTGGCTTGGGAGCCCAAGTAGCTATCTTGAATTTACTCCAGCGTCGTGGGGACCTATTTGATTTTGAATATTGTTATGGTGCGAATAAAAATGTTTAAGATGTATATCCTTTAAAAAAAACTCTTTCGCATGAAACACCCATTCAAATGACTTACGATTCAGACATCTGTATGATAATGTAATGCGCTCAAATATCTCTATTGATAATTTTTGTACTAAATCTACACGAGCGATTATTTAAAAAACTTTAAATGCACTTCAATTTAAATGCACACCATTTTACTTTGTGAAGTAAAATGCTCTATCTACAATATTTAAAGTACTTTCCCTCCGTGTGACATATTTTAGGGACACTCTGTATAAAGGGCTAATATTCAGTAGGGGTACTCGACAGGGTACAAGGTATCCCCCTTATGCTATTCTACTGCGCTCAAGTAAATCCAAGCTAGCTTCTTGGGCTCCCCCTCTAAGCTGAATGGTCTGTGTTACTGCTAATGCTAATAACTGTGATACAGGATGTAAACTTTAAAAAGTTATATCCAGCATTTCCTTTGGTCATTAAACACCATGGGGCATTTTTTGAGTTTTTTTTACATAAAAGTATATACAGGGTAAAAAAGTATATACAGGGCAAACATACTAATTTTAACTATATCAATATCGAGTTTTAGGGTGCATATTTAAGTATATAGTACTGGCTTTTTTGAGAAAAATAATGGGGATTCCACGGAGGCTATAGTTGAATGTTTTATTCACTCACATGTATATTTGGAGATTTGTATGTTTGGGTAGCATAAACATTATTATTACTACTAGAAAATATATTTATTCCAAGATGCTAATGTTGGGTGCTTTTAAGCATTGGGAGTTGAAAAGAATTATCAAGCTGAACAATTGAGCCATAGATAAAATTGATTTTAAATGCTTGAACAAAAATTGGAACTTGACTACTAAAAGGACCATAATATTCTTCTCAGCTCCTTAACTGATAATATGCTACAAAAATTACCAAATTTCATTTGAATAACTTATATTACTTTCCAAAAATGGTTTATTTTTGTAGCATTCTTATTTTTTATATTACAGTATTTAGTTTGAATACAGTATCGTATTTTCAGCACAACATTTTTGTATAAAAAATAATATGTTTATTTAGTGCACCATTTTCTTTTTGTTTTCGTTACATGTTACCGCACATTCCTCCCCAATACACATGCGAAACCTTTTATTGTGACGTCACACACGTCGATATGCACTTTTACCACCAAATGGAATCTTGGGCTCCCACCACAAAGTCCAACGTCGTCCGCGACGAAAAAAACGGAAATAAACGAACTGCATTTAAAAAATAAACATGTGACATATGGACTCTATTGTGTTTGAAATTGGAACTGTGATTTGATATTCCAAAAAAAATTGTTAATCGGTTTTCGAAATTCGAAAAATAAAATTAACGTTTTTATGCTCATAATGTCTATGGTAACGATCATGTATTATCTGTGGCATTTAATTTTTGTTTTTATTGCGTTTAACGCTTTTTCTTTTTATTTTAAAATTATATATTTTGTGTACTTTTAACATGTGTATTTGTTGTGCTGTTGGTATTTTTTCGAATGCTAGTTCGGTTATGGTTGAGACGGAACATACCTTTGTTCATAGGCGTGACGTCATGTATATGGGGTGTTGCTATACTTGTGTATCACCATATATACGACTGATACATGTAGGTTTTATAGCCACTATTCGAAAAAAAAAGACAGTGAATTTAGGAGCTATAGTAAAGCTTTGTACTCGCTGTGAAATATTTACGCAAGGAAAAGTCGCGTTAGTAGTGAGTTTTTTTTTACAAGTTTACCATAAATGCGTGTATTTTTGTCGATATCGTCAACAGTGGCTATAAAATGCAATAAAATGATTACTTTGTGAAGTAAATCATTATTTAATTATTATCCAAATAATTAGGTATGACCTTGAAATACAGTATGACATTTTGGAAAATGACGTTAACAAATTTAGTGCTCAAAATTGCTGTATTTTTTTTATTTTTCGACGATATCCAATTGATATTTTTACATATTTTAATTTATAATCTCACCAAAGTATAATCATTTCTAGTCTTCGGAATTTAGTCTAGTCGAAATAAGATGATTGCCAAAGATTTTTACTTATCACAACCGATCGAACTAGTCATATCAATCGATTCGGTTATTTGTGTATATGTGTGTGTAAGTCAGTCTATTATCGATGAAAAATAATCTGAGTAAGCACCTTAGTGAAGGGATACCAGTCAAACATTACCGTTTCATTACGACTTGCTATATTTTATACAGCATTCTCATGACAAGTAAATGAGAGATTTTATGGTGATGTGAAGGTCCATTTAAAATTGTTATAGAAACAATTTTATAAAAATAGAACACAACATGATTTTTAACCAAGAAAAATATTTTGACTGCTTATTTTTTACTGCAATGAAACTATATTGACATTTTAACTCACTTGTAAGGTTTTAGATTGTGAATATCGTTCTAAGAATGGTACTGTTTGAATCTATAGGGAACGTGCAATATTTTTATTTCGAAATGATTTTGTTTAAATCTTAAGCAGGGGTGACGTCACTAGATACCTTTAAAAAAAGCTACATTTCAAATTACTTTTATTCGTAATTACATAAACCACCCAGGAGGACGGTCAGCAGCGTCCTAAAGTCTTACTGCGATCGTCAACCCGCTCGCCAAGCGTGGCAATTATGGCAATTACCCCCAGAATCGATAATAGTACTTTCTACTGGGGAGATACGTGCCCAGGAGTGGGACATCATGTGGGTTGATTGTATGTATATTGCTGAAATTATAAAAATGTTCATAAATATTTTGCATCTTCCGTGTTGAGAATTGTTTTTTAGTATATCATCTACAGTAGTATACGACTGCGTAATGAAAGGGAAGGACCTTGGAATAAATGATAATTAAACATATTTATAAAAGAGACAAAATTCCATGTGAAGGGTTGCTAGTAAGTTCTAAAGAAAATCGTACTGATAAATATATTTGCCTGAACGATTTGTGCGAGTGTTTTATTAAACAGAGGAAAATAATTTAACAGCTTTTAAATAATGCAAGTTTTGTAATACGAAATATTTTGTTGAAATTGTGTTATTTTATTCGTTTAAAAAAACAGTATAACTTTAAATCCTCATTAGAAAAGATCTGACTACACCCAGTCCTAAATGATCAATTAGTTTAAACTAGTTGGGACGAATTTTAATATCTTTTTTGTCCTGTACAAAACAATTATAATAATAAAAAAAAAAAAATGCTTATTGCATTATAATCTGGTCGTAATCGGCACAGTATAAAAAAATTACCATACTTTTTGTAATTGTACCACACATTAAAATTACATGATATAGTATTAATCGATCGATTGTCGAAAATATTGACAGCACAATTTTTTTATTTTATTTATTGCTTAGTTTAAGTTTCTTTTTTGTTCTATTAGTTCAAATGTAGAATCTCATACAGTATTTTTTTTATTGTATTAGTTTTAAGACCATACATAAGTTCTCGAATGATAAAAAAATCTAGTCCCTATTGTTATATATCTTGATGATAAACATGTGGAAAAGAGATAATTAATGTTTTATCTCTTTTTATCGAGATTGAAATATTTATATTAGGTATTAGTAGGTAGCCCTACTCTCATTCCTGTTATTTTCGTTATTGGAATTAATTACAGTCATCTACGAAACAGCGAGCATTATAAAAAATGAAATAATCGGAATAAAAGTGAAAGAAATGAAGTATTCGAAATTGATTATTATGAATTAAAAACTAACTACATATTTGTAAACTAAAATAAATAAACAATATAATAATTAATAAAATATATTGGTAACTTAAAACCGCTTTCGGTGTCGAAGAAATTAATATGTACTTAATGAATTCATAAAAGTTTTTTAGTATGACTGTCCTAACCTGGGTAAAAACGATGTCATTGATTGCATAATAAACTCAGTTGTAATTCAATGTATTGTCTTAAAACTAAACGAGTGAACCTTGAAGTTTTTATTTGCTTATTTATGTTTTTAATTAAGTTATTGTCAGCACATTTAATCTGCATTTAACTTGTCTTTTTATTTTTACTATTAGTTTTTATTTTTTAATTTATAATCTGTGCGTGACTGTACTTGTTTAGAACAAACTCTGTACAGTGGTTTGTATATAAGTTATTAAAAGTTCTGTTGTATTTATGTTTTTTCTTTCTTTGTGTTTTGTGTTAACTTTAAAAAAAAACGTGATTTAAAACACAAATATTGAGTCTTAAAACTATTGAAAAAGAAAAAAAAAATTTTTTGGTGAAAATTTAATTTTTAATATTGAGTAGTTGTACCATTGTGTACTTTAGCTGTTATTCAAAAATGACTCGTATAATCAAAGCAATAAAACACAAAGTTATGCGCAAGCAGCGAGGCAAGGATCGGCGAAATCATCGACTTACTGGAGCGGCAAAGAAGAGAACGGTTCGTTTATTTAGTTATTAAATCCTTTAGAAGTAGATCATCGTATGTGATTGTGTGTTATTTTGTCCCTATAACAGTATCTGTTGTTATAAAAAAAAAACCCGCTTATTCGACGCCAATAACTCGATTTTTTTAAATATAGCTTTTTCAAAATCATTTTTGGGCAATAGGTTTATTTAACCGTCCTATTAATTTATTTGTATATAAATATATTATGATTTGATTAATATTTCATTATAATCATCTAAGGCCTTATTCAGATGAGGTAAATTATACGACGTACATTCGTTGCATTCACATGATTTGCGCAAGAGATTTCACTCGCGCGTAATCGCGTGTCATTTGAATCTCGACTACTATGATCCTCAGAGCTCCTTGTTGCTCCTTGCTAGTATTTGCGTGAAGTAGTAAGAAGAATACCTGAGATCGGCCCAAATCCTTACGGGCGTGTTTCGCGTTATGTGAACGCAATAACGAAATTGTCTCGCGCGTAATTCGGCTCATCTGAACAGGCTCATAGTGTTAACTAAATTATTACCGGCCGGTGATTATGACAATCGCAGAAACTTGTAGCCATTTTTTTAAAATATACCCTAATTAACGTTTTTTAAAGTTTACGGTTTTAAGAAAAATGACGAAATCAAATGACATTATTTTTATTTTCCAAATTACTAAACAAACGATCGCAAATTGTCAAAAGAGCAGAATGTCAAAAGCGCACATAGTCAAGAGCGCAGATTGTCAAAAGCGCAGAATGTCAAAAGCGCACATAGTCAAAAGCGCAAAACGTCAAAGGCGCACAATGTCAAAAATCCTACTTAAACTCTTGACATTGTTATTAATCTAAATGTCGTACTTGTTTTTGGCCACAATAGGAAATTAAACACTAACTTGATATTTTTAGGAAACATATATTTACTTTTAATTTAAACAACATATAAATCACCATAGCAATATTCAACTTTCTGAATAATAATTGTTTGTTACAAACAAATGCTCAGAATAATTAACCTTTAAGTAATTAAAAATCGAGTTGTATTTTCTAATAAAAGCAAAATTTATAATTAAATAGTGTCTCTTATTTTAACGATCAACTGGAAACTTATATTTACTTTTAATTTAAACAACATATAAATCACCAAAGCAATTTTTTTTATTCTGAATAATAATTCTTTTTTACAAACAAATGCTCAGAATAATAAAATTATGTACCTAAATTAAGTAATTCAGTTCTCACTTTTAATAAATTGCTGATTATTAAAAGTGAGAACTGAATTACTTAATTTAATAAATTGCTGATTATTAAAAGTGAGAACTGAATTACTTAATTTAGGTACATAATTTTATTATTCTGAGCATTTGTTTGTAAAAAAGAATTATTATTCAGAATAAAAAAAATTGCTTTGGTGATTTATATGTTGTTTAAATTAAAAGTAAATATAAGTTTCCAGTTGATCGTTAAAATAAGAGACACTATTTAATTATAAATTTTGCTTTTATTAGAAAATACAACTCGATTTTTAATTACTTAAAGGTTAATTATTCTGAGCATTTGTTTGTAACAAACAATTATTATTCAGAAAGTTGACTATTGCTATGGTGATTTATATGTTGTTTAAATTAAAAGTAAATATATGTTTCCTAAAAATATCAAGTTAGTGTTTAATTTCCTATTGTGGCCAAAAACAAGTACGACATTTAGATTAATAACAATGTCAAGAGTTTAAGTAGGATTTTTGACATTGTGCGCCTTTGACGTTTTGCGCTTTTGACTATGTGCGCTTTTGACATTCTGCGCTTTTGACAATCTGCGCTCTTGACTATGTGCGCTTTTGACATTCTGCTCTTTTGACAATTTGCGATCGTTTGTCATTTTGCGCTTTTGACGTTATGCTCCTAAACGATTACTAAAAGGTCACAGGCTTATTTTATTTTAGCAGCGAAGTTATGCTATGTTATTAATATTATTACGAGAAGAATATTGGTATATTAGTATAAAGACGCAAACACCTCTAAAATACGCATTAAATTTGCTTCCATTAATATGTTAAAAAATATTGTTTAAAAAGTGAGAATATTTAATATTCTTCACTTTTTTTTAACAATATTTAATATTCTTTATTTTTTTAACAATATTTTTTACTCCTCAGTTGTTTATTAAAACTTAATTGTTACTTAATTAAAGGTATTAGATTTATTTTTCTATAGAAATCGAGTTTAAATAAAATTATGACTAGTTTTATCAGTAATTTAATTAAAACAGTTATAACAACAGATATTGTTTATTAATAAAAGGTGTAAGTTTATTTTAGTATTTGTGCTGCGTAAGTAGTTTCCTATCTAGTTTCATCTTGTCTACGTTCCATTGTAAATACGAGCAAGTGTCAAGGGAAAAAATATTTTATTATTATAAATTTTTATCACTGTTTTGTGGGTCATTTTGATCATAATAATTAGATATATCGATTATTATAATTATCAAGAGGTCATCATTTCGATTTGAAATTTATATTGCTGCCTCTGTGGTGCAGTGACTGCTACGCAAGAGGTCGTGGGTTCGATTCCCACACGGGACACCACTTTGTGTGATCCACAAATTATTGTTCCAAGTCTGGGTGTACTTTGTGTCCGTAACTTGTATGTTTGTAAAGTCCCCCACGATACAGGGCTTGAACACTACTGCCGGAGTCGTCTTTTTTTAAAAAAATATTATTTTATTGGCCAATTTTACGCAAATTTATCGTTTAATTTATAAATAATAAAGAAAAATAACGTAAGATTCACGAATATCAAACAATCAATATGGTGTTTTATTTTAAATATTTTAAAATTGTCTAGGATATAAATGACTCCTTAACAGTGATATTGGCTTTCAAAATTACAAATAGAAAAATGCGATATGAAACGATCCTTCTTTTATTGCAAATCGCTTCGCTTTTGCTTGAGCTTCTTGCGGTGGCATGGATGTGATTAAAAAAAAAAACAAAAAAAAACATGGAACCAAGATTTCTAACAATTCTTGGTTCGAAACATGTCCTGCAATCACCACATAACGCGCTAAGCGATTGGTTTTTTTCCTTTAACACTTGTTTGTATACGCCTAGGTATTGACTAATCTGATTTTTATGTAAAACTTTTTTCTGTATTTCAACTTTTTTTGTAATTACGTCAGCACACAGTCGTGTATTTTTTCAAAGCAACATCTCGCTAGCGATTCGCTGGTCGGCCGTGTTTTTAATGAGTAGGTGGGTCAAGGTTATGTGGTGTTTGTGACGAGTTTCCCAACAATCCAGGAGAGGGAGATTTGTAGGTCCTCCTTCCTATTGTTAAGGAAACCTTTCCTTGTATGTTTGGAATTACCGTAGTCCACCGAAAAATAATTCCACATTGTATGTGATGGGTAAGTGTTTAGGTATGCCGACCTAAACACTTACCCTTCACATACAATGTATAGAGAGAATAATTAATGAAATAGAAGAGACGCCTGTAAAGATTAAGTGGAATATAGACCAGCGGGCCAATTCACGTACTTACTTAAAACAGTGCAGTTTGCAGTCCCAGTAAGTTTCGATTGAAACGGTCATTTTTGTATTCTTGTAACTTTGGGATCGATCTGAAAGACGCTTGCGTCAAGTATGCGACTCGACAGCGCAATCGCTGTATTTGAGACCGATTCAAAGTTACAAGAATACAAAAATGACCGTTTTAATCGAAACTTAACTGCAACCGCACTGCTTTAAATACTTGAAGTGGCCTCCTGGTGGTGTGACATTATTCAAAAACGGTCACTCATATATAGCCCGATAGTGGTAACACTGGTAATATCACATATTTCTCGAGGTATCGAGGTATCGACGTTAGAAATATGTGATATTAGCAGTGTACTTAAATGCAACTGGAGCTATCCACAGCGAATGCGTTGACCCATAGTCTCTATGAAAACACGCATACAAATCACTAGTATGATATACTCTTCAAGTAATATCTTATTAGGAACGGATATAGGGAGTACGAAACAAGGGCTTGTGTGCTGAATGTCAGAGTTTGTACAAAGTTTATTGTAAAAGTCCAGTGCATGTCATAGTCCCGGTCTTGTACTGACTAAATGTGTCCATGTACAGTCGAGCACAAACATACTTATTACGTTACTAACATGAATAGTTGTAAAATTACAAGTGTTCAAAAATAATAGAATATTATCTAAAGTTATGTTGTATCATTGATTTATGATAAAACAAAAGATAAGCTAAATTTTACCTATCATAAACCCGTTTATTCCTATGTTATGATAGTTTCATTCGTCTTTTTTTCTTAAGGATTTTTATAAACTGATTGGGTACATTACGTTTTATCATATATCAACTGATCATACATGTATTTACAAAATTATTTACATAAATAATATATCTTAACAGTTTTGTGTTCGACTATACTCCATACATTCTAATATTGTAACGTTTTTAATTTAATGTTTTGTGAACGTGGTTTTGGGTTGGGATTTGGTTTATGTGTTTTATTTCATTATTCCCTTTATAATATTATATTATAATATAACATTATTATAATTATTTTCCTATATTTTTTCCTAATGAAATGTATTCTACAGTTCTACTTTTTGATTTGATGTTTTGACTGACTGTTGCACACTATAGTCACTGATTGAGTATTTATAGTCACCGATTAAGTATTTGTAGTCACTTAAAGTCATCGATTATGTTTTTGTAGTCACTAATAAATTTAAAAAATATTTATATTTATCTGGGGCTATACTATTGCGGAAAGTGTATTAAAAAAAAGAACAAAGAGATCCGAGATTCTTGGTCCGTGTTCGTTGCTCGAGCAAATCACGTAAGAAGCTTTCATTTGGACTGTACGTTCATCGGTCAACAAAACATTAACTATCAAAACTAGGGCTTGCAATCGAATATTCGATACAGAATTGTAACGATACGAGTATTCTATTACAAACCCTAATCGAAACAGAATATTAGAACTTTAAAAAACATACTTCAATCAATAACAATACCTTCTAAATTTCCAGTTTTGGACCGACCCCCGTCACAGATGAGCTACCTAGATCAATTCCTGAAAGAAGCGCCAACGGAGCGTCATTACGATAATGTAGCATCAATCAATGAACAGAAGGTACGTTTTAGCTTGGCAAGTTTCTGTGTATATATGACGTCACGCTTTTGTCATTCGTTCATTTAATTTCATTATTTTTGTGAAACGTGTTTCAGAGAGTTATTTAGATACTTGCACATACTGCGTTATGCATGCGCCAGGTTCGATTCCTGGCTGAGATGTAAAATTTTACCTTCTCACATTAACGTTCGATTTCTGAATGACTGATTAAAATAAATGTCAACTAATTAGGTGTAGAAACATAATGGGAAAACATAAAACAAAAAATAAAATAAAACTATTTTATTTTTAATACTTATTGTTTTACTTACTTCTACTTTTAACAAAATGTATGTTGTATTTTTATTATCATGAACATGAACATATTTGAATGTCAAATCAAGATCTTGTTATTCATAAAAATATCCTAAAAGATTTGTATGCAATTTTAAATTATGACGTCATTATGTTCTGGTGTCAAATCATTTACTTTAAGTATTTATTTTGATGATTATAAATACTAAAGCATATTAAATTATAGACGAATATATTTTAAAGATCATTTAAGTCGTATTATTAACTGGTTAGTGTAAAATAATTTATTTTTACTGATTTATTTGACATTCAAATACCCTTTGCCCTGACAAACTAGAAGTTTTTTAGCAATTGCTTTTGCCGGCTCCACACTTAGGCCCCAACGTCGCAACCCAACGCCATTCGTCCAACGTTTGGATCTAAAAAATAGCATTGGCGCCAATGTTGGGACGAGTGGCATTGTGGCCAAGGCAGAGCGAGGAGCCGATGTAATTCTTTAATATGATATAGATTTAACAGTTGATTAGTAGTATTGCTTTAACAAGCCGTTCGGAAACTGGGACGTTAATGAATTTATTTAACAAGCAGAACTAAATAAGCGTCTGGAAACAGACGAGACGAAATGAAACACGTTTCTATGCTTAATTTTTAACATATTTGTATGGTGATAGTTTCAATTTAAATTATTACACTGTGCTTCAAGTATCCGTTGTTGTCAAATATATTTAGGTACATTTAGTGAAGTATATGAATTGTTTTCTGATTTGGTATAATAGGTATGCCACATTTCGACTTTACACACTACATTAAAGTATAATATATTATTCCACAAATAAAACATTTTTATGGCTAAATTATGATGATTTTTTGCAGGGTGATTTGTATTATACTAATAACCTCCCGCTTCTGGCTTCTTTACTTTAAATCGAATAATTTTGTAATATAATTTTTGAATAAAAAAATACAAATTAATCCTTCACCACCTCCCATCTACTATTATTGTCATACAACCATTTACCACACATATGTAAGATCCCGGAGTAAAGTCGGATGTTTATTTGTCAGGTTGAAAGCCTACACCTCACAATAAACAGTGATTTTGCTCCAGTAAACTAGTCTGTAGGTGGTTAAGGTCAAAACTCCAAAAACGAGTGGTAGTTGATTAAGGGTTAATTTATTGAATATTTTCCAAAACTGATATTACAAAGTTATTTAGTGTTATGTAAAGAAGCCACGAGCGGGAATACACCCTGTATATACATATATTTCTAAGCCTAATAATAGTTACAATACTGAAGTTGTATCAAAAATTTAAGCAAATCTTTTGCAGCATACGCATTTGGTTAAGATAAAATTTGGTGGAATATTACTGTAGGGACAAGATAATAGGTCACTTTTGACAGATGTCAGTTTTATATTCATAGTGAGGTGACCTGCTTAAAAACATCGATTAAATGAATGAATCGAATGAATCGATACAGACTTGAAACATATGTGAATTTTAAAAATGATCATGCGAATCCCTGTCCCATTATTATTTTTTCTTTCATAAATTAAAGGAGCAAAATAAGACAAGTACCTACGTAATTTAACAAAAAAATTGCTTTTATTCACTTGAACTATCGGAACTGCTATCTTCATCACTGCTGTCAGCACTCAGAGATATTATTAATTCATTTTCAATAATATTGTCTATTCTCACATCTCGTTCAAAATCTTGTAAAATTATTTTCTTTGTCTTCTCCACGACTTTTCGCCAGTCTTCTGTAGTGACTTCTGCACATGCAGTTTGTAGCAGAGTCATCATTTTAGCAGTACTGAAGGGTGGTTCAGTATTGTTCCGCGCTGCATGACCCTTTATTTGTGCCCAAATAAGCTCGATGGCGTTATACTGGCAATGGTAGGGAGGCAATCGAATAACTTCGTGTCCATGCTCTAAGGCTAGTTCATCGATTACATAGCGGAGCTTGGACGGCTTAGTTGCTTTTACCAGATTTAACAACTCAACTTTTAATAAAGTTGGACTTGCCTCCACACCATTTCTTACCAGCCACGAGACAATTTCTTGCTTTTTATTTGCTTGAGTTGGTGGTTTATCAACTTGTACAGAATGATACGGAGCATTGTCCATTATAATTTTCGATGGGTTTTCTAAGCTGACTAGCAGCTTCTCAAACCACTCTTTAAAAACATCAAAGTTCATTTCCTCATGGTAATCTGTTGTAGTTTTAGAGGCGAATGCGAGGAGGCAGTCTGGAATAAAACCTTGAGAAGCTGATCCCGCGTGACATATAATAAGTCGGGCTCCTTTTCCCGATGGAACTTTTGAGGTGGAGGCCGCTGTATCATCGGTCCATGTCCGCGCAACCGTATGGTTCGCATTCAACCATGTTTCGTCAATAAACACGACATTGTCCCAATCCGTAATTTTATTTACCTGACGTAAGAATGTTATTCGTTTCAAAATAATATCGTAGCGTTCTAGCAGGATTTTCCGCTTGTCGGATTTTTTAAATCTAAAGCCAATCGATTTCAAAACCTTTGATAGAGACGATTTGCCTCCAAAAAATAAGCCTGCGCCTTTTAACGAACTCAATAGCTTTTCCCGTGTAGGATATTCTTTTCTCGAGTAATATCCATAAATGTGGTTGCGAATTGCAGCAGCATCAAAATTATCAACGTCAACAATTTTCTTGTCCCTCTTTCGTTTTTTCGGTGTACGTAAAGTATTATCTTCTGAGCCTGATGGTCCGTATTTCTCTTTCAGAATTTGAGTTACTGTCTTCTTCCCTATTCCCAATGCTTCGGCAACGCGTTCTCTCGGTGGTTTCAATGGTAAAAGAGGCCCATCGTTAACTGATTCACGTCCAAAATAATTGTACAATTTCAGCACTAGTTCGCGAGATTGACTGTTTAGAGTTTTCCCTCGTTTCGACATAGTAAGACTGTAATGTTTTTCTTGTTTAATAATCGTTAAGCAATCGGAGTCCAATTTATAGCCAGGTAAACGTAGTCAGTAAGATCAGTTCAATGAAAAAGCCGGATCAGAAGAAAATAACAGAGAGCACACCAAAAACGCACAGTCACTTCGCACAACAACAAAAGACTGCGTCATCATCATGTTATGGCGACATGACATGCGTCATCGACAGGCACTGGTGTTGCCAGCAACATCCACCTAAATTGCACCCAACATCAATGACCTGTCTATTTAGTTATTTTTTTGTATTTTCATAGTTAGTTAAAAGAATAATAAATATGTATAATTAGGTTTTATTATAATCACAACGTGGTTATAAATTTATGGTGATTTTTCTTCACAAGTAATCATTGCATTCGATTCAACTTACAATCCTATCAGCTTTCGATTTTTAGAGTAACATCCCTAGTGTTTAAAAAGAAAAAGGGTTGACTGACGCAACATTGTAACGACGTTCAGTTCTTTAGATCAGAAATTGTTTATTATGTTTAGAATGGTTTATTAGTGAAAGCAAATCGTAAAATTACTCGTATCGGTCATTATTACAATAAATATGTAACCGTAATTGAAAAAAGTTAAGCAATTGTGCAGTTCTTATTTTATGCCCGCCGTTACAAGGTTACGTTGTTGAATTTTGATGAAATGTCAAAAGTGACCTATTATCTTGTCCCTACTTTATATCTTCTATTATATGATATACTATTTGAATTCTGTTCGAATTCAAACTCAGTTATTTCTAATAGATTCATATCGCACACATTCTATCAACAAATAAAATAACAGTGTAATGATTTAAATAGAATTAAAGCTTTTGTATTTTTATGTTGCAACGTATTATGTTATCTGTTGCCCGCACAGATGTCGCCGCAGTACCGATACAGAAACCAGCATTGTTGCAATGCAAAGGTATATTTGTTTTATTTTATATAAGGTTTGTTTTATATGCTCGCAATTAATACATTTTACTCTACTGCCCACTGTCCTATATATTACTAGTATGATAGACAAGCTACCTGCCTATAGGCTTTTAACATTTAGACGGTAACTTGTCAAAATCAAAAGGGAGTATATATATTTGTGTAACAAGGATAATAGACCGGGACGAGAGCGCCATAAAAATGCAAGTACTTTATAAAGGCAGTTTTTTATATTACGTCACATTAGTAGAGAAAAAAATAATTCTTTGGTCAGTCAGCTGGATTCCTTAGCGTTTGGCGTATAGGGGGGTTAGACAAGGTACGTTCGTTCTGTGGCGAATTATTCTATACTATAATTCTTTTCCATTATCGACTTTGCTTTTCGAATGTGACTTTGTCTAGACCCCCTGGACTTTAATCGGCTACTGATAGCATCTGCTACAGAACTCTGTAGCAGATGCCATCAGTAGCCGACCAACCACCTAGTTAGTTAGTCAGTGTAACTACACTGACTAACTAATTAGGTAGTTGACTACAATAAAAGTTAATTATTTTATACCAATCAGGTAGTTGATCTTAAAATGCTCTGAAAATAAGTGTTCTTTTACAATTTAATGTTTTTGAATTTAAAAGCATAAAAACGAATACTAAAAGTAATGATTTGACGATAGGAACTTATGATGTCATAGGTTGCTATTCCATACGCATTTCTATAAAGCTTGTCGTTTTGACATTTCATAAAAAGAGACTGATTTGACTTGACAGTCAACATTCCTATTGTTATGTGATTCTGATAATTATTCTTCACCACGAGTACTATTAATGAATACAACTTTAACGATTAACGCGCCTGTTTACAAAATTGTATATAATTGACAAACGTAAAACTTATTTTGAATTAATATACTATTAGAAAACTATTTTTAAAATTTTAGAAAGCAGTTTCAGTATACATTTAGTTCATTCGAAAAAAAATAACCTGCCTAAAACGCTAAAGAACCCAGCTGACTGACCAAAGTACCTATTATTTCTTTACTCCATAATGAGACGTAATATAAAAAACAACCTTTATAAAGTACTTGCATTTTTTGGCGCTCCCCTCTTGGACTATAACAACTACGGCCATTTGCCATAAGTCTCAAATAGTCAACTGGATGGTACCTATTTGTTTCGGCATTTTAAATTGATGTCACTTTGTACGGGGTTGTCAGTTCTACGTATAAGTAATATAAAGGTCAGAGTTACTAACACATTGCTGTTCGCAAGACATCCAATATATTTGCACTTCTAAGCTCTTGCCCACACTGCGAAATTAAATTTTATCGGTTTTATTACGGACATTTGATGAAATACCTACTACTGAAAATCAATCGTGGAAACAAACCTTATTATGAAATTACGCAGTGTGGGCCAGGCCTAATTAACGCCCGGAATTGCGTCTTTTAACTTTTTAAAGACTAACTCATCAAACTCAGCCATGAATACTCAAATAATACTTAACTTTGAGTTACGCGTTTCCACTAAGTTGTGACGATTAATTTATATATGTTCGTAAACTTTTGCGATTTGTAGAATAGAATTTTATTTGCTACGCCGTTGCAATACGGTCGAAACGTCGGGCAATTAACAAAGGTATTTAGCCTTAAAATAAAATATTTACGCGATTATGACCCGTAGCACAGATAATATAATACTATACTAGTACAGATACCTCATCCCATACAAAGAAATGCGATCGTCCTAACTCGGGCTCGTTTTCGGGCTCGTTTACGGAGACGTTAGATGGCATTAGCAGTGGTGCATAGCAAGCGACATCTAGTGATTCAGGCTACAGCTGATTGATTTTAATGGCCCTCCTTACTAAAGTCGCCAAAAGATGGCGGTAAAAACATCGAGGGATGAAAATTGAGGCCTCCGCTTGGTTTGTTCTAGGTCGTGCGTTTACTTGGAAATAAAGTTGGTTGCTATTTGCTACTACGCGGTCATCGGCCGTGGTTAGGTCCGTATTAATAGATGAAGCTCAGATTCGTTCTAAAGAACGATATCATCTGAGTTCCCTTCTAAGTGCGGTTAGCGTCTTACTAAACGGCACTAATTAATAAACATGTATTGATAGCTTATATCGCGCCCGTACAAATAACGCAGAAAATCGCTTTAAATGACGTCATTCGAGTGCAGACCTCAAAAATATTGTAATTTGACCCTAATAGGCGACGACACTACATAATTACATTAAACGAATTTGTTATTGCTAAAGTAACTCGTCGGTGTACACCTCAAAGTTGAACCTACTTCTATTATGATAGAATGTTTGCGTAAGTTAAGTAACTTTACCACAGTCGGTGCATAGATGGGTGACCTTGTCTAAAATGTTATACTTACATCAATCATCTTTTTGGTCTTGGTTTATTGTCAGGGAACATTTTTTTATACTTATTTAAATGTAATCGTGAAAAGATTATGCATAATTTCACAAAATCCACAATTTAGGATTAAAATGACTTAATCAACGACGATTTTATAGTATTATATTATCTGTGACGATATCAATGGCAAAAATATTATTTTTTTGCCTTAATTTTTCTGTATTAAGACTTATCTATTGAATAGAACGGAGTCTCGAACTCGTGTTCAAGGTCGACCTTACGTTTGAGATCGTTTTAATAATACGGGCCTTGAGAGTGTAACTGTCAGAGTCCTTAAATAATTTTATTGTAAATATTCATTAGCGACCACATCTGGAGTAGGTATTTAACTCTTTTTTTAACCCTCGACAAAAATGACGAGTGTTATAAATTTAACGCGTATCTGCTTAATGATGTGCCTGTCTGTAGCAACGTAGCTTCCAAACGGATGAACCGATTTTGATTTAGTTTTTTTGATTGAAAGTTGACTTGATCGAGTGTTCTTAGCTAAAATTTATGAAAATCGGGATTTTCTACTTCATTTCAATTACTTACTTACCTAAGGACGAGGAACCCTTCTTAAGATTTCAAAACTTTACCGCCTATATATTACGAACTATAAGGCGCAGACCCATCTTGTTTCTACTTAAACTTCTTGTTTTGACGAGATCTACGTGACCACGGGGTCAAAACTTTAAACGGCTATATTTTACGAACTATGGGGCGCAGACCCATCTTGTTTCTACCTCAACGTCTTGTTTTGACGAGATCTACGTGATCGCGGGGTCAAAACTTTGAACGCCTATATCTCACGAACTATAAGTCGTAGACCCACCATGTTTGTACTCAAACTTGATGTTTTGATGAGATCTATGTGATCACGGGGTCAAAACTTTAAATGCTTATATCTTACGAACTATGGGGCGCAGACACATCTTGTTTGTACTGAAACTTCTTGTTTTGACGACATCTACGTGATGGCGGGGTCAAAACTTTGAACGCCTATACCTCACGAACTATAAGTCGTAGACCCACCATGTTTGTACTCAAACTTGATGTTTTGATGAGATCTATGTGATCACGGGGTCAAAACTTTAAACGCTTATATCTTACGAACTATGGGGCGCAGACCCATCTTGTGTCGACTTAAACTCCTTTTTTTGACGAGATCTACGTGATCGCTGGGTCAAAACTTTGAACGCCTATACCTCACGAACTATAAGTCGTAGACCCACCATGTTTGTACTCAAACTTCTTATTTTGATGAGATCTATGTGATCACGGTGTCAAAACTTTAAACGCCTACATCTTACTAACTATGGGGCGCAGACCCACCTTGTTTGTGTTTAAACTTCTTGTTTTGACGAGATCTACGTGATCGCAGGGCCAAAACTTTGAACGCCTATTTCACACAAACTATAGGTTATTTGTACCAACCAACCAAACCAACCTTATTTGTAATCAAACTCGTTTGAACGAGTAACAAAGTGTGAGAGAGAATGAAAGTAGATCTGCGCCCCATAGTTCGTGTGATATAGGCGTTCAAAGTTTTAACCCCATAGTCACATAGACAAGTTACAACAAACATGTTAGTACAAACATGGTGGGTCTATGCCCTATAGTTTGTGTGATATAGAAGTTCAAAGTTTTGACCCTGTGATCACATTGATCTTGTAGAAACCAGAAATTTGAGAACAAGAAGGTAGGTAGGTCTGCGCCCCATACTTCGTAAGATATACACGTTTAATAAATAAAAAAATAAAGTCGGAGGCACTTTACTAAGTTTGTCGAGATTCATTAATGCCTCCGACTGCATGAAATTGTATAATTATGTAGGGGATCTTGTTTCCCTCTTTTTTGTGCAGGCGGGTTTTTTTATTTTTATAATTTATTTTTTTATTTAAGACTTTTTAGTTGTTGTAGGATGTAACTGATGTAGCAACTTACTTTTATCACAGCTATTGTCAAGTATTGAAAATTGAAAAATCAATGGTTGCTAACTAACTTTTTTAGTATTACAGTCATAATCATGTTATACCTTTTTGAAATGCTTAAGATGAGCTCTTTAATTTGATACGCATATTACAGTATTCAAAACAATTTTTTTTTCACACCTCTTTATTTTGACATCTCATAGCCGCCATGTTTGTTTTTTAAAAACGTCATCTATCTAAGAACACTTGGGCAATTATTACAAATCTAACGATGTCAGAATTGTATAAATCCGTTCAGTGGATTGTGAGATATCAGGTAATAAAGAATATTACTTAGGGTAGTGTAGCAATGCGTCGGCATTACCAGGTTTAAGCGCCCGCCCGCCGACCGCCCAACTGGCCCTACCGACATAAAATAACGACACTACAGAAGGCATGCTTCATACAATGCATGCTTTACGTACTTTAGACTGCATAGACATCGTTCACGGGCATTGCTTTTTTTTTGGAATATTATTATATAATTGGCTAACCGTGCATTCGTCTAAGTTATTTTCGGTTACTTTGTAATATAGGTATGGCATTCAATATAAATTAATTCATTATTAGCTTTAGCAACCATATCTAAAACAAACTACAAAAAGGTGTGTTTTACATAATGTATAACGCGGGCGGTCGCGCTAACTGTGCGCGTCTACTGTAGGTATAAATAATGAAATACATTATTATGAGCTAACTTTCTCTATTCTCGGCATTTTGTGACATCGGTCGGTACATTTGATCGGAAGCCGGCGTCTTTGAAAACACCGCTGGTACGTACCTATTTATAACCTGACCTTGATTATTATTTTTAAAATGCATTTTTATTTCAAATATTTTTTTTCGTTCGCAAAAACATGGACTTCGGCTGTCCGGTTGGTTTTGGTAATTTGAAGAAGGATTTGACGCAGGATCAATGTGTCATAAATTTGTCAATAAATCATAAAATTTGAGTGGGACAAGGCGCAGGATCGACGAGTAGTCTTGTCCCTAGTTATAGCCCAATAGAAGTTAATGGAGTCATAGGGCAGAAACCCATCAAAACCGACACCACCGACGAGCGACTAGGCTCAAGCAAGACCAACGAGTCAGTCTTGAGTCTTTGTTTAGTAGTTGGTTGACTTTAATTTTTTTTCTTTATCACAATATGGCGTCTGGCTGTCGCCATTTTGAATTTAGATTGCTGTTATGTCTTTACAAGATTAATACGAATCGATCGACGTATGAATCATCAAAATTGATCAAAATCACATACATACATACATACACGTCAAACACATTACCCTCCGTAGTCGGGTAAAAATACACATTCAATAGCGGGTCCTGCCTAAGGCGTTGAGGGGAAGTGTATGATTATGTACTTATTAACCCCCTCCCTCCCCCCTCGCCACATCGCGTGAACTAACTCACTCTTGGCCGGTGTTACCCCCTCCCCCCAGAACATGATGGGCAATGGAACAGGAGTCTAGTTCTTTTATGGGGTTTAAAAGCCTCCAAATCTTTTATCTCTAGTTGTAATTTATTACAACTTCATGTCACTCTTACTTCTCGTCGAAAAATAAGTAAAATATATCAACAAAATGTAGGTATGGTCAGAATCGGAATTCCCAAATAGTGCCATCTATTGTTAGATTGAACCAGTTTAATGTTTAAGTTGTGCCTATCATAACGTAGTACAAATAAATTGCCGCTAGAGTTATACTTTGTCAGAAACTTTGTAAAGTTATGGAAATTTGATTTAGGAACCTATTATTTTACAACCCCTTGTATAGCTTAATAATAAAAAAATAATAATACACATTTTTAGTACCTATCTTCTGATATTCCAAGTTTTAAAAAACTTCAATATCAAATCGATACTTATAACGCCATCTGTTGATATTTATTTGACCTACATTTCTGTTTCTTCGTGATGAGACCCCGTGCCCGTAGCTTATAAAATTCTATAATGATTAATTTATAGTAGGACGACTGTTGTCTCTAGCTGTTTCCATTATAACGACTGTCGTGCTACCCGGTCTGACAATCTGTAATCACTGCAAATATGTCGTGGACGACAGTTAATCGTGTCGTCCTACAGTGAACACCTCCATATTTAAACGAAATGATAATCTGTCGTCACTAGATAGTGGGAACGTGTTGAGCACGACTCAAAGTGTCTGTCGCTACTATTCACCTTGCATTAACTGAGATAGCAAAAGAGTTGACGATGATTTTTAATGAATTGTATTCGTCTAAGCCGTGTGGTAACGGTTTAAGAATAGTACCACCTCATCTCTTCCCGTGGGTGTCGTCAAGACGACTAAGGGATGTCACACCGGAGGACGGGCAGCAGCGTCCTCTGCGTACTTTAAAGTCTTATAAGCGTGGCGATTACGGCAATTAACCCCAGGATCTACAATAAGTAGGATCTACTGGGGAGACCCGTGCCCAGCAGTGGGACATCATATGGGTTGATATAGTAGACATCGATCATGAACATGGAATCTAGTTTGACTTTGTTCTAAAGGTCATCTGTGTATTGGAACAAAACATACAATTATTTATTAAATTAAAAAGACCGCATGCATGTAGGTTGTCCTGTAGCGACTGTAATTACGACTGATGAGATAATTTTATTAATGCAATAATTGCATTTTTGAAAAAAAAAAAAATTTTAAGACCAGACCCAGGAATCGAACCCGAGACTTCCGGATACCATGACCGGGGCCGGAATCGAATTAGACTAGACCTCCATTTTTTCTATACTTTCACTCACGCGAGTTGGGCTCCCGCAAGCGCCATCTAGCCGGTAGTCAAAGAGCTATCACGGCTTTTGTATTATTGCATTAATAAAGTAATTGGCGAGAAATGCCTATAAAATTACTATGATGAGATAATTTAATTGCAACTAAATATGTTCATCGTCAACTTGCGCAAATGGTTCTCTAGAATGAGGATTTAACTCATAACGCATTAAGCATGACCAGCATGGGCAAAACCAGCATGGCTCATATTATGTAGGTACAGTACGGTAAGGCGACGATAGGGCAGAGACGCGTCGTTTTTACAGTGTGTATTATGGTTTACCGATTATTTTACCACACCTTTCTGTTACATTCATACTAATATTTTAAATGTGAAAGTAACTCTGTCTGTCTGTTAACAAATAGCTCAACCGATTTAGATGAAATTTGATATGGAGATAGTTTGAGTCTCGGGGAAGGACATACAATAGTTTTTATCGCGATAACCGACATCCACGCGGGCGGAGCCGCGCGTGAAATCTAGTATTGTATAATTAGAAATTTGTTCGCCGCGCCCAGTCTTCTGTAGAGTACTTTCGGTAGTGAACAATAAATTATGAAATTCGGTATAAAAAAAACAACATTTTAGTAGAAAAAATATTCTGATTTCCAGTAAAAAATTCGCATGATTGTTTTATTAAATTAAAATATAAATTGGTATTTTTGATCTGTATATCACGTGACATGAAACACGAGCCGCCGTCGTATGACGTATTATAGGCAAAACCTATTCCCTGTCATCTGTCACGCAGAAAAATGCGCATAGAAAGTAGCGCCATCTAGTATTCTCGGAATATAAATAATAGTTACGTTGCCATATAAGCCAGCATAGATTGCAATGTCGACACTGTATTTGACGGCGACTTACACAAATCTCCAAGTCTATGCCGATGTAACGTTATAAACATAGCAGCAGTAAAAAATCAAAAAG
Organism: Herminia tarsipennalis; assembly: GCA_945859575.2. Taxonomy (NCBI): domain Eukaryota; kingdom Metazoa; phylum Arthropoda; class Insecta; order Lepidoptera; family Erebidae; genus Herminia; species Herminia tarsipennalis. Next base: position 12,889,675 of record OX243857.2, read on the forward strand.
AAAAACGCGTTTATTTTGCCGAAATATTTGTTTGTAGCTTTATTAGTTGTGGGTTTTTATTAGAGAAACCACCATTTTAAATTATTATTTTAAACAGAGTAGAACACCCTATAGCGTGACTTTCTTACATTTTGGATAAAATTATAGTTAAAAGAGTCGTATTCTTGCCTTGTCGTCGCCTCCTTTCCTTATGGCCTATGCATTCAAAATATTTGCAGAACATAGTGGTACAGTTTTTCAATCTCAGCTATCTATCTCTTACAAAGGATTTTTTTATCGACCAATGACATTAAGAAGAAGAAAACATATACTGCCTCTGTGGCGCGGTGGGAGTGTATCCGACTGCTACGCAAGAGGTCGTGGGATAGATCCCCACCCAGGATAACACTTTGTGTGATGAGCACGATGGTTTATTCTGTGTCTGAGTGTTATTTATCTATAATATGAATGTATTTAGAAATATATAAGTATGTTTATCAGTTGTCTGGTTTCCATAGTTCAAGCTCTGCTTAGTTTGGAATCAGATAGCGTTGTGTGAATTGTCCCAAGATATTATTATTATTATTATAACAAATAGTTTTCCCATCCAGTTAATGTACGGCTCGCAACAATCGGCCGCGTTGAGCGGTTCCGTTGAGTTGCAAGACGAAATGGAACCTAGACCGGCGTCGCCTGCTTCCAGCAAGAGTTCGCCCAGTGAAATGTCTACCGTAAGTACATAGCAATAGAGTACATTTTTGATTGTAAGAGATTCACACGAGCTAAGGAAACAGTTTGTTTAGATGCAGTCGTGGTTAGATCTTGGAATTCAAAAAACAACTTTTTTTTAATAACTTAGCAAAATACTACACTTATGAAAGGTCATGATTCTACATGTACATTTAATGCCTGTTCGCAAGCTAGAGAAAATAACAAAGCAATAAATACTCGCAGCCACACTTTTTAAAATACCAATTTAAAAAATAAAATACTCCGACTGGCTGTTGGTCTAGTGGTTAGTGACTTTGACCGATAAGCCAGAGTTCTTGGGTTCGATCCCCACCCAAGATAACACTTTGTGTGAGGAACACGATGGTTTATTCTGTATCTGGGTGTAATTTATCATTAATATGTATGTATTTAGAAATATTTGTGTATGTATATCAGTTGTCTGGCTGGCATAGTACAAGCTCTGCATAGTTTGGGATCAGATGACGTTGTGTGAGTTGTCCCAAGAAATTGTTATTATATCTTAAACTTTTTGCCCGACCAAATCATAAACTAGCAGCACTTTAAGACTTAAAGTGCTGCTAGTTTATGATTTGGTCGGGCACATCATGAAGTTAAATTCTAAGGCTGAAATTTATAGAGTGGAACTTAGGCTTAGCACAAATTTAGCTTAAGCTAGTTAGCTTAGTTTGAGCTAAGCTAATGTCTCAGCAAGCTATATAGATCTTAGTCTAAGATCTGATTTATTTTGTATTTGTGTGTTAACTCTCCGTAGACCACATAGGGGTTTTAAATGTTTAATGTGGAAATTGTCCTCAGTTTTAACAACCCTTTCTCTCAAACTGAATCTCATCAAAACAATTATATTTTTAGATTTAATATTGTTTTAATGTTTTATTTAAAAATACAACATAGTAAAATATTTGTTCATCATATTTTTGTTCAAGAGTAAAAAAGCACAACTTTTGAATTACTATGTAAACCATTGAAAAGTCGGTTATATTTTACGATGCTTGTATTTCATAAAATAAATTAACATTATAACACTATTTATGGATTTAATAAAAATCATACAATTTCAAATAATGCTTAAAAAACCAGAATAATCTTTGGGGTCTGACAAACCCCCGGTTCACGGAGGGTTAAATATTATTAATTCTAAGTAAATGTGCATACCTGTGCAAAGCTGTGTAAGGTGATAGAATAACGAATAAATTGTCAATATTGTTCATTCGTAGGATCCGTCCCTAGGCCCTACACTTCCGGGCAAACAGAAAGTGCATCAATTCTTAGTGAGAACGTTCAGCAGTCCAACCAAATGCAACCATTGTACTTCGCTCATGGTAAGTTACTAAAACCATTAGTATAATATTGCTTTACACACTAATCTGTATTTTATTTGATATTTTGTATTCTTAACCCTTAACTATGCCGTAAAATAAAGTAATATGTTATTAAATATTGATAAACTTTCGCGATTTGTACACATTATGAAAATATATATATTATGACTAGCTGTCCCGCGCAACTTCGTATGCGTAAATTTTCCCCGTTTTTGCAACATTTCACGTCGCTACTCTGCTCCTATTAGGCGTAGCGCGATGTTATATAGCCTATAGCCTTCCTCGATAAATGGGCTATCCAACAAAAAAAGAATTTTTCAAATCGGACCAGTAATTCCTGAGATTAGCGCGTTTAAACAAACAAACTAACAAACAAACAAACTCTTCCGCTTTATAATATTAGTATAGATATTATAAGCAGTCTACCCGTGACCACGGCCGTTGCAAGACGGTCGAAACGTCGGGCAATACACAAGGTATTTTACCTTCAATTATTCACGCCATTAAGACCCGTATTATATATATTTTCATAATATGTTACTCACATAATCTTCTAGAATTAATAATACATCAATTTGGATTCCTCCCTCCCAAATCGGTCTAACTTGTCGTATTATAATTAATATACTAGTTTCCTACGTAAACCAAAAAATACAAAAGATTAGTAAAAATAGCTAGCATTTAAACTAGCAACGATTAATTCCAATTAAGTTTCGTGTTAAATAAGATTTTTGATTTAATCAAATCATTAAAAAAAGTGATTTGGCTAGAAAAAAAATATTCATATTCCGATACGAGATCTCCATTTAAAATCTATGTTTTGACATTTCTTAAAGAGTTGTTGTTTTGACTAGTTGGAAACTAGCCTATTCGTTAATATTTAGTTTTATTAACGTAAATTTCTACGATAAATCCACCTTTCACCTGGCTGATGGTCGTGATTTATTCCGTCAATAGTTTACATTTATATTTTCCCCTACGCAGATCGGTCTAACCCGTCAAGGCGTGGTCTGCGAAACATGCGGTCTAGCGGTCCACACGTGGTGTTGCGCGCGAGTGGCCGCCCGCTGCCCGCTGCCCGCCGAGCGCACGCGCCGCCCGCTCGGTATAGACCCCGCCAGGGGACAGGGCACGGCGTACGAGGGATACGTCAAGGTAACGTACTGGGACCACTACCGAACGGTTAACATTTTCTTGAGGTAACTCGATACAAATATAGCTTGCTGGACACGATTCTTTGTACCTAGTGTTAAATAACTAGAATTCAAAGTGAAGCCGAAAATAATAGTGCTCTGCAATGTTGACGTGCACGCCATTTTAATTTTTTATTGTAATTTCTCTGCTCTAGACACAATTTTTTCTCTTTTTTTGATAAAAGTACAAGCTGAGCCATCTCAACCTAATAACTCATAAGGCTCAGTGTGGTTGACGAGAGCGTGGTGAAACTAAAAATGACATTCGGTCAATGTCGTGGGGTACTTTACATCCAGGCTCAAATCACACGAAGTTCGTAGAATTGTAACCATAAGCTATTGCGCACTTAGATTTTGGTTCAAGTATTACTGCCGTAATGTAGGCATAAACAAAACTCGTCCTTTGCAATTATACTATCCGAGAGAATTTAATACACATTTTAATTTAATAATACTCGTATTTGCGCAGGTTCCTAAACCGGGTGGCGTGAAGAAGGGTTGGATGAGACAGTTCGTCGTGGTGTGCGACTTCAAATTGTTCCTTTATGACATATCGCAGGATAAGTAAATATCAATAGCTATTCATTATTACATTTTAGATTTATTTTGAATCCCAGATAACATGTTATGACGATTATTCATTAGTAGATTTATAGGCCCCAGTAGACTGCCTTGGGGTGTCCCTTACTGTATAGACGAAGAAAGAAATGTGATTAAATGTGGTATTCCAGTGATTTTTGTCTTGATTAGTATATCACTTTAATAAATATCTATATCGGGGTTACTTAAACTATCTTTAATACTGTTTATAACAATTTTTTTTAAATAGATTTTTATGATCTATGCTATCAAAGGCCTTGTAAAATATTTAGCCTTTAATGGACTTGTCGTCTAAATACTCTGATATACTTATTTATCTGAGGGAACTTCATTTTTTTTATATTTTATGATGTTTTTTTCAGGAATGCGTTACCTTCAGTATGTGTAAGTCAAGTATTAGACATGCGGGACCCAGAATTTAGCGTGACGTCAGTAAAAGAGTCTGACGTCATACACGCAAGCAAACGTGACATACCTTGTATATTTAGGGTAAGTCCTTTTGATTATTTTTATAAGAAAACTAATAAGGTGAGTATTGGAGTCCCACATTACTGGCAATCCTGTTACCCCTCCAGCTAAGCTCAATGGCTTGTGTTAGGAGTGGGTTCACGTCGGTAGTATAATGTGAAGGATTCGAAAAATTGATTTGTAATTAGTGTTTTTCAAACAATCATTGATTTGGTTTTACAAAATAAATATATTTGAGTTTACAGGTAAATAAAATAGTCTAGAGAAAAGCGTGGATTAGCTTAGCTTGAAGAGTTCAAGAGAATCAGTGTTATATATATTGTACATTACCCTATTGAAAATTTAGTACATAAAATCAGATTTGTTTTTTTTATTGTAGATATCAACATCTCAATTAGAAGGTGGCAAACGATCTCATACGCTTATGTTAGCTGAATCGGAATCGGAGAAAACCAAATGGGTGGTAGCGCTTAGTGAACTACATAGGATACTCAAGAGAAACAATTTACCTGACAAATGTGTAAGTACTTTCTATGTTTACGATATTAAATTTGGGGGTGAAACCCTTAGTTTAGGTTTTTATTTTAATTTTAATTTTTGCCTTTGTTAGTTTAAAGTTTATATTCTTTCAGTTTCAAGTTTTGTATTCTTCAAAGTTTTCTTCTTTGAATCACAAAATCTCGTTGCCGGTTTCAAGTTTATTTTCTTTTAAGTTTTCTTCTCTGAATCACAAAGTCTCATTCTTATCCAGTTAAACGTTTTTGTTAAAGTTAAACGCGGAACTGTTAAAATGTCGACATGTTAGTTTGCCGCCATTTTTTAACCCCTAGTCAATGTTGTCTTTATATTTTAAAAATTGAATGGAAAAGGAAATGAACGTGTAAAGAGGTTCTAATGCCATAAGAGTTGTGCTCATCAAATGACGTCACTGTCGAGTAAGATCCTAAAATATAGCATTAAACATTTGTTTCAAACAGTGAAGTTTGACAATTCGGAGTTACCCCATAGATCCACACCCCATACAGCCCCTAGCATAGACCCCATAGATCCACACTTATTGATGTGCACGTATTATTACAGGTATACAGTGCATGCGTATTAATGGATTCGACAGCCGCTGCGACAGTCCGGAATGCGTTGTGTGCGTGCGTGCTTGAACGTTCTCGCGTGTGCGTGGGGGGAGAGGGGGGGTTGGCCCTAGTAGACCTGGAGCGGGCTGAAGTGACCCCACGGAGGGCACACGCGCCCATCGCCACCATCGCTTATGTGCCACATGAACAACTGTTGGGTGAGTATATACGTGTTATATATTTGCTTTATGTGTCTATTTGTATGTTTGTGCTCTTGTTATGTAAGAGCCAATTAACCGAATGACATATTTTTTTCTTTGTAGATATCTTATTTGAGTAAAGAAATGTATGAAATAAACAGAAATTCTGGAAGTCTGGTGGGGAGTGGTCCCTATTGTCCACCCCCTCTCCTAGAATCCGCGCCTGTTCTGATTTTATTCGCTATTATAATTGTATAATCTCAACGATAAACTCATTAGTTAATAAACATGTAAGGTTGCTCGCATACGTCACTCAATCGGTGTTTTCTTTTTCATTAGAAAGAGTAGAATGTAATATGAATTTCAGTGTACCTTCATTTGTCCCACAAAATCATACCAAAACAAACAAAAACAGATCGGTCTAAAACGGCCCGAATCCTATAGAAAGTTTGTCGTGTGTTGGCACCCTGACCTTATTTTATTAGAACTGTTGCTATATTAGATTGGATTTCAAAAGTTTCTATAGATATAAAGAAGATTTGTTGTCGTCGTGCACCAATATGCGTAGTTCGGTTTCGGTGAATGCCAACGGATTTATTGGATTCCCTTGTGGATCCGTTGGCATTCAACGGGGCCGCGCTTCGTGTGGCTTCGGAGAAGATCGTCTATCATCGGTGAACATCTACGCTATTGTGAGATTTTTGTATTTAAATTGAGTGTGTGGTGTCATAGATTTGAAGTACTTTACAATAATGGGGTATCTAAATAGTCAATTTCTTGATGACTTTTGAGGCACCGACGCGTTTAACTATAATAAAATCAAAATATAGTTTTATAGCTTGTTCTATACTTGTGATATATTATATCCAATTAACATCTCAGAGCTGGGACAATTTGTTCGAATTGATCACCGTTCTTCGTTTAATATTGTAGGTTTTTAATTGTATGAAGCCACTTTAAAAGACTTGGCAGTTTTTGATTCTGATTTAATTTTTAGTGTCTGTGTGTGCTGTAGTTACATACAGTTACAGGACCTCCAATTTCTTAGCGGCTTTTCCCTGCTCGGAGATCGATGATTGTTATACAATAGTTGTCACGGTCAAAGTTTTTACTTCAATTCATCATCGATATTGATATGGATGTAACTAAACCAAAATAACTTTTTGACATGCGGTAGCGAGTAGGGACTCATTAAAAAAAATAGTTTTTGAGAATCCCAGGTTCGTTTTTTAGGGGATACATGCGTATGACTAGCGAATGATTTTCTATTCCAAGAGTATGATAATCTGTCTATATGCGTTCCGAAAACATTGATCGGATTGTGATGAAATATTGGTAATGTGTTTTAACGCCCGCGGGGGTTCCTGGCACAAAAACCACAGCGAAGTGTGGTCGGGTTCGGCTAGTAGTAAATATAACATAATGTGTTACAGTGGTAATAGCGGGTCGCGGGCGTCACGTTCGCCTAGTACCGATCCGCGCGTTGGAATGCGCCGAAGTAGAATGCGTGAAGCTCGCAGAGAGTAAAGGCGCGCTCTCACTCGCGGCCGGACCACTGTCTGCTAGCGCGCATGGCTTCGCTGTGTTGTGTAAACGACAGGTATGTCACCAGCACATCTACATTCTTATTTAATAGAGATTATTATGATAGCAATATGTTTATTTTTTTTTTATATTTCGATGCTCAAACTTCCATTGCTGAATAACGTAACTGGCTACGTGTTCTTTTGTTTGTGATATAAGTCCTACATCCAGATCCTGTATGCTTAAGATTTCATTTAAACGTAAATGTCATTCATATAAAAACGAATGGGTCGTAAGTGAGAACCCTGTGGTACGCCAGAAAGCAATGTCTGGTTTATGGATGTATATCATATCTTTATATGTATAGTATCTGATTTTTACTAGCTATGATTTATTTGTGTGGTAGGATTCACATCAGCTAAGTAACGAGCTACATATTCATGCGTGAACTATCAAAAGGAATTAGAAGATTATGATCAACTACGTCAAACGCTTTTAAGAAGTCGAGCATTTACTTCTGTTTTGGTTTATATTGCTTCATAAATATTTGTGACATAATCTAAGAGATTCGAAGTTGTTGATCGACTTGATAATAAAATATGTCCATTAATCTTTCTGTTAATTGTTGTTATATTCTTACAACTTGTTAATGTGGGTACTAGTTTTATGTGTCAAAAATATATTTTTGACTACATTTTGCTCGTTTTGTTTTAAACTTTCGCCATTTGTGCACATTTAATTTTATAGATTACAGGTCTTCTAATCGCGTACATTCTCTTAGGGTGAATAGTTTTGATTTATTTACCGACATTTCGACCGTATTACAACCCCGGGTTGACTGATTAGGGTGAACCAACCAATCGTTGGTACTCGTCCAATTATTTTCACTTCAGATTTCAGTTGGAAAAAAAACACAAGGAAACCATTACTTTTTCAAGTTCGATATTCATTAAAAATTAAAATAGTATTCTTTTCCTGTTTAAAATGACACAATACCAATAACCAGTATAGGAATTTAGAGACAACACGTGACATAATTTACTCTTAAAATGCCAATAATTTTAAGATTCTTATAGTGTCAATAACTGGGTGGGTTCCCCTACATATTTTGTACGTGTCCGTTCCAGAACACGTACGTAGTGAACGTATACGAGATAACGCGCACGGCCGCGCGGCGCGTGCGCGTGGCGGAGCTGCGCGCGGCAGGCGCCGTGTGCTCGCTGCAGCTGGCGGGCGCGCGCCTGCTGCTGGGCTACCGCGGGGGGTTCGCGGCGCACGCGCTGCCCGACCCGCGCCATCCGCACCACGACCAGCCTGCGCTCTGTTAGTGTACTGCACGCTACATGACACACACGATACACACATACACAATACGTAGCTACCGCGGGGGGTTCGCGGCGCACGCGCTGCCCGACCCGCGCCATCCGCACCACGACCAGCCTGCGCTCTGTTAGTGTACTGCACGCTACATGACACACACGATACACACATACACAATACGTAGCTACCGCGGGGGGTTCGCGGCGCACGCGCTGCCCGACCCGCGCCATCCGCACCACGACCAGCCTGCGCTCTGTTAGTGTACTGCACGCTACATGACACACACGATACACACATACACAATACGTAGCTACCGCGGGGGGTTCGCGGCGCACGCGCTGCCCGACCCGCGCCATCCGCACCACGACCAGCCTGCGCTCTGTTAGTGTACTGCACGCTACATGACACACACGATACACACATACACAATACGTAGCTACCGCGGGGGGTTCGCGGCGCACGCGCTGCCCGACCCGCGCCATCCGCACCACGACCAGCCTGCGCTCTGTTAGTGTACTGCACGCTACATGACACACACGATACACACATACACAATACGTAGCTACCGCGGGGGGTTCGCGGCGCACGCGCTGCCCGACCCGCGCCATCCGCACCACGACCAGCCTGCGCTCTGTTAGTGTACTGCACGCTACATGACACACACGATACACACATACACAATACGTAGCTACCGCGGGGGGTTCGCGGCGCACGCGCTGCCCGACCCGCGCCATCCGCACCACGACCAGCCTGCGCTCTGTTAGTGTACTGCACGCTACATGACACACACGATACACACATACACAATACGTAGCTACCGCGGGGGGTTCGCGGCGCACGCGCTGCCCGACCCGCGCCATCCGCACCACGACCAGCCTGCGCTCTGTTAGTGTACTGCACGCTACATGACACACACGATACACACATACACAATACGTAGCTACCGCGGGGGGTTCGCGGCGCACGCGCTGCCCGACCCGCGCCATCCGCACCACGACCAGCCTGCGCTCTGTTAGTGTACTGCACGCTACATGACACACACGATACACACATACACAATACGTAGCTACCGCGGGGGGTTCGCGGCGCACGCGCTGCCCGACCCGCGCCATCCGCACCACGACCAGCCTGCGCTCTGTTAGTGTACTGCACGCTACATGACACACACGATACACACATACACAATACGTAGCTACCGCGGGGGGTTCGCGGCGCACGCGCTGCCCGACCCGCGCCATCCGCACCACGACCAGCCTGCGCTCTGTTAGTGTACTGCACGCTACATGACACACACGATACACACATACACAATACGTAGCTACCGCGGGGGGTTCGCGGCGCACGCGCTGCCCGACCCGCGCCATCCGCACCACGACCAGCCTGCGCTCTGTTAGTGTACTGCACGCTACATGACACACACGATACACACATACACAATACGTAGCTACCGCGGGGGGTTCGCGGCGCACGCGCTGCCCGACCCGCGCCATCCGCACCACGACCAGCCTGCGCTCTGTTAGTGTACTGCACGCTACATGACACACACGATACACACATACACAATACGTAGCTACCGCGGGGGGTTCGCGGCGCACGCGCTGCCCGACCCGCGCCATCCGCACCACGACCAGCCTGCGCTCTGTTAGTGTACTGCACGCTACATGACACACACGATACACACATACACACGGTACACACATACACACGATACACACATACAAAAATGTACCTGAACTACTCTGTTTGTATATACTATACACTGTTAGCTATGTAATGTACTATCTACATACCCTACACGTTAATTTCAAACTTTAATTTGAATCACAGCAACGCCTCGAACCGTCGGTATAACAGTTAAAGCTTTAATACTTAGAACCGTCATTTACTTAGAATGAGAAAGGAAGCAGGGCATACCTGCTCTCTTCGATTTTACCGCGTCCTAGTGAGAAAGAGAGTGCGCTCTCATTCTCTTTCTCACTCGGCTTCTTGACTGGCCATCCCCCCTAACAAATAAACCTTATAAAAGTCATCATGTAAATTCAATTCCCCCCCCTCCCTTTCTTTAACACTAGCTGTCCCGCGCAACTTCGTATGCGTAAATTTTCCCCGTTTTTGCAACATTTCACGTCGCTACTCCGCTCCTTTTAGTCGTAGCGCTATGTTATATAGCCTATAGCCTTCCTCGATAAATGGGCTATCCAACAGAAAAAATATTTTTCAAATCGGACCAGTAGTTCCTGAGATTAGCGCGTTTAAACAAACAAACAAACAAACAAAGCAAACAAACAAACAAACTCTTCCGCTTTATAATATTAGTATAGATATGGTCTAAAAAACAATTTGGAAAAATCCTTTAACTGTCTAGTACCTAATAACATTGACAATCTACAACCATTGACACTATACATTACAAACACCATGTTTTGCTACACAACCATCTTGTGAGATAAAAAAAAACATACATCTCCTCTCTCTTTCAGCGCTAGTACACCCAGAGAACCAAGTGAACGTATACCTGTCTCACTCTGGCGCAAGGCCGCTGGGTTGCGTCCCCGTGCCCAACAGTACGGACACTCTGCTCGTGTTCAACTCGCTCGCGCTGTACGTAGATCGCAATGGACATCGAGCAAGGGATACAGAACTTATGTATACTGCGAATCCTATACATCATGGTAAGAAACTGTCGTTATTGTTATGATTTTAGGAATATTTTATGAAAAAATCGACTAAATATCAAGAAAATTGGAATTCATGAAGTCATAGTCATTTCTATCAAATTCCGCCCGCGTGGATGACGGTTATCGCGATAAAAACTATCCTATGTCCTTCCCCGGGACTCAAACTATCTTCATACCAAATTTCATCTAAATCGGTTTAGCTGTTTGAGCGTGAAAGCGTAACAGACAGACGGACAGATAGACAGAGTTACTTTCACATTTATAATATTAGTATGGCTTTATTGTATTTTCTTAATTAGGGCACATTATAAAATACGTTATTATTTTATTCTAACTTCTGCCAGCGGGAATGTCGATTATGGCAATTAAAACTATTCTATGTCCTTCTCCGGACTCAAAATACCTCCATACCAAATTTCATTCAAATTGGTTCAGCGTTTTAAGCGTAAAAGTTATTTTCATCTTTATAGTATTAGTATGATTGTTATTAAAATTACAATAACTGATGGAATCAGGCGTCACATGGCGGAAATCCATTTTAATTAGATTATTAGGGAGGGATCCCACCACCCACTCTCGATCTGTGAATTACCACGATTGAAGTAGTAAGGAAATGCCTTTAATACTATAATCGAAATAGATTGACAGATCGCACTCAAAAAGAGAGAGACCTGCAACGAAGAAAATTAGTGACAGATACTCTTACCAAGTCGAGTGGTAGGCACCTCCGGACCCATGACTTGAAGTGAAACTTCGACACGTGTTTTGCCCCTACACGAGGCATCCTCAGGACAGTTTGGCTCCGACTGAGCTCAGTCGGTTTGAGTCGTAGGGTGGGTGGTGGGATCAATTCCTAATAATCCAATTAAAATTACATAAAGCACTTACATAATTGGGATAAAAGGCAAGAAGATACATCCCTATTCTAAATAGCTTTAACTAAGGTTTCATTTTATGCTGGTGAGATGGAATTAGTGTATTGTTTCATTTAAAATACAGACTGCCTCTGTGGCGCGGTGGGAGCGTATCCGACTGCTAGGCAAGAGGTCGTAGGTTCGAATCCATGATAAAACTTTGTGTGATGAGCACGATGGTATACTCTGTGTCTGGGTGTTACTTTATATGTATGTTTATCAGTTGTCTGGTTTCCATAGTACAAGCACTGCTTAGTTTGGGGATCAGATAGCGTTGTGTGAGTTGTCCCGAGATATTACTATTTAAAATATAATTGTTTCAGCGATGAACGAGACACATTTGTTAATATTCACTACGACGCATATTGACGTGTACGATATCGAGACTGGCGACTGGGTGCAGACTATGAATATACGTAAGTTATCATTTATTTCAATTATAGGCGTACCCAAGATGATTTTAGGGAGAGGGGGGAGAGCTAGCTAGTACAGTTGCCCCCAATCTCCCCCCTGGGTATGCTCATGATTTTAGTAGATCAGTGTTTCTTGTTAGAAACAAAATTGTTGTAACATGTGTGTGATTGGACTGAAATTGTTTCGAATAACACTGTTATAGGCTTGGGTGTTTTTCATGTTTGTACTTTTTTTATGTATATTCAGTCAGAGAGACAGATTTTCAGAGTAGTTTTTGTTCGAAAGTTTTTTCCAAAATGGTCCTATATAAATTTTCTTTAAGATCTTATGATGAGTTTCGAAAACAGACAAGGAAACTCCTCAACAAATGCTAGTAAATTAATCATGATTGAAGTCTGTTAGGTGTTTTTTTTTTGTAAAAAAATTTTAAGTTTAATTTATTGCCAATGGGGAAGCACAATTGTGGTGTATTTTATAAAAATAAATATTTTATCATAAAAAGCCATTGACGTACAGACCTAGACTGTGCCACGCCTTTAAATTAAAAAGTAAAGTGTGACAGAGAGAAAAAACCCGTGCGGCCCTGTTTCTTTGATAGGTATTGTCCACAAAGTAGCGTTGTCTCTTTTTAAAGAGTGGTCAATTTTGTGAGGTTATGGTGTAGTCTAGTTCTATACTTCAATGTAAAAAGCACATAACAATTATTTTTTTTTTATATATTTTTAAGTTGTTAGGTATTGTTTTCCTTTTAAAAGATAACTAGCAATGTAGTATTGTGTCCCATATTACTAGCAATTTTGTTAACTCCTCCAGCTAAGCTCTTGTGTTAGGAGTGGGTTCACGTCTGTAAAATTTAAACCCGCGACTTTTCTAAAGTTTTTTTTTTACAAAATCAAACATTAAATGTACGTTTGTGTGGTTCCAGCCAACGCCCGTCCGCTGGACGAGTCCGGCTGGATCTGCGGCGTGGGCGGCGGCGGCGGGAACGGGTTCCCCTTCTCCAGCGACACGGCGCCCTACATCGTGTATCTGCGCCCGCTGTGCACGCGTTAGTGGAGCTCTTGGTTCTGGGGGGGGGGGGGGGGGGTAATAGTATGGTTCAACTAACATCGTTGAACTAAATCGTTGTACAACTTTGTGCATAAAGTTTTAAATAAATAAAAAATAAATCCGACCTGGGCAGGGAAACATTCCGTACAATACGTTATCAAATCTATACTAATATTATAAAGCGGAAGAGTTTGTTTGTTTGTTTGCTTTGTTTGTTAGTTTGTTTAAACGCGCTAATCTCAGGAACTACTGGTCCGATTTGAAAAAATATTTTTTTGTTGGATAGCCCATTTATCGAGGAAGGCTATAGGCTATATAACATCGCGCTTCGACTAATAGGAGCGGAGTAGCGAAGTGAAATGTTGCAAAAACGGGGAAAATTTACGCATACGAAGTTGCGCGGGACAGCTAGTTAGATTATAATTGTCAAATTGTTGCCCACTTTCCAAGCCAATATGTTTGTTCATGATATCTTTACACACCCTTATTATTATTTGGATCCCTAAAACAGTGGCACCAAACAAATCAAGATATGAGGTGAAGCAACGTTACCACTGTCAATACATAGATAGATGACCGTTTTTGAAATATGTCACGTGTTTTTATAGACGGCACTCTCGGTAGGGTACAAGCCCTGTGTCGCAGGGGACTTTACAAACATATAAGTCACGGACACAAAGTACACCTGGGTGTACTTTGTGTCCTTGACTTTTGGGTGTTCCGAGTCTGGTCTCGGAACAACAACATGTGTATCACACAAAGTGGTGTCCCGTGTGGGAATCAAACCCACGACCTCTTGCGTAGCAGTCGGACACACTCCCTTCGCGCTACAGAAGCAGTCCAAGGCACCCCTCTATGGGTGTGACATATTTCGAAAAGTCACCTATCTATGTACTGGCAGTGGTAACGTTGCACCCTTTATGACCGTTTTCAAAATATGTAGCACCCCTTGCTTCGGAGAACACGTTAAACCGTTGATATTGCGTCCAATCTCTCTCCGGTCGTGTCGGATTTCTGTCCCATCGGACTACGAGAGTGAGAGAATAGAGAGTGCACTTGTGTCTGCGCATACACTTGTGCACTATAATAATAATAATATCCTGGATAGTTGGCTAGTCTCTAATGAGATTGGTGACCGTAACCAACATTAGAAAACCATTATTGTTATAATGTACTTAGAATAATAGTTGAAAAATGGGTAAGTGTTACTTTGACCCCCTTCGTTACAGACCCCCGCGCGCACGACCCCCCGTTGCTACTAGACCCCATGGTATGGGGCAGCAAGCGACGGTTTTCTGTTCGAGAACAGTCACATCAAGCCCTCGAAGCGCACAACAGATTGTAAGTTTAACCTCTCGTTTGTTTTTGGACTGAAAGTAGTGACCCCCTGTCTTGCCATATATGTTCGTAAACTTTAGCGATTTGTACATATTATACAGTTTTATAAGCTACGGGCCGTTGTCACGGGTACACTACCAGTGACCACGGCCGTTGCAATACGGTCGAAACGTCGATAAAACGAAGGTATTTAACTTTAAAATAAAATATTTACGCTATTAAGACCCGTAGCTTATAAAATTCTATAATGACATCAGTTTCAATTTTGAACGGTGATCTTACGCACGCGTAGTACTATTTTCATTTTCAAATATTTCGAGTTATTATTATAAAGACTTTGTGTGTGTATTGAAAACATATAACTAATGAATATTTTAAATCGTATATTTGTAATAAATATTGTTTAAATTTTGTATTACAGGCTTGTGAATCCAAATGTTACTCAAAATTTCCTCTCTCTATAAATCACTGTTTTTCGGATTGTTAATTTGGTTTATCCTAACTACAGCTACTATTTCATATAAAACAATAACTCAACAAGGTATTTTACCTTAAATTATTCACTCAATTAAGACCCGTTATATATATTTTTTCATAATAACTGAACAATCCGCGGATATTAGTAAGAGAAATACTTGATAATAATATATTGGAACAACTTACACAACGTCATCTGATCCCAAACTAAGCAGAGCTTGTACTATGATATACATACTATTATACATAAATACATATATATTATTTATAAATTACACCCAGAAACAGAATAAATCGGCGACGATGGCTGGTGTATCGGTGTTGAATCAAATGCATCTCCCTCCTCTGTCATGCAAGCGACTCACATTTCCGGTTGGGTCTCACGTTGCCCCCCCCCCCCCCCCCCCCCCTGGACAAAGGATAGAATTGTCGTATGGGGGTGGGGGCTTTAATCAGACTCTCGATTATAGGTTATTTAAAGATTTGTACGCAAGGACTCAGATGATTTAGGGGGGCTGGATTCGCCGCGGGCTTAAGTAATCACTGCTATGTTTGATGGTATATAACTTTGTGTAGATCGGAGCGCCGATCGCGGCTGATCTCGGCGCCCACAAACTTCGCTCACCTGTCGCACATGGGGCCGGGCGACGGCATTCGGTCCCAGCGGCTGCTCGACCTGCCGACCACTGTCGAGACCGCCGATGACCTCGCACAGGTAAATTATAACAATATTTTGATGCCTTATAAATCGTCACCCGCTCACATCCATTTCGCCTGGTGATAGGCTGAAGTATCGTGGCTGTTTTGCGCCCTTGTCTACTACAGCTGTCACAGGAATGTTTTGGCGATTGCAGCGACATGTGATACTATTAGTAATTTAAAAAAAATCTCATGTCGTTATCACGTAAAATTATCGTCCGTAAACCGACTTTACAGACAACCATTATTTTTGACTAAACTGGTATTATGAGTGTTAAGTTGTTTTATATTTAGTAATTGTGTTATCTATACTTGTATTGTAAAGCTGAAGAGTTTGTTTGTTTGAACGCGGAAATCTCAGGAACTACTGATCCGAATTGAAAAAATATTTTTTTGTTGGATAACCCATTTATCGAGAAAGTACGTTTAATAGGAGCGGAGCAGCAATGGGAAATGTTGTAAAAACGGGGAAAATTTGCGCAAACGAAGTTGCGCGGGACTGTTAATCTTTATATATATTTCTTGTGTGCGTGTGTATGTCACTGAACTCCTCCTAGACGACTGGACCGATTTTGAAGATTTTTTTTGTGTGAGTTCAAGGGGATTCGAGGATGGTTTAGATTCACAATTGAACCCGATTTACAAAAAAAAAAGAGTCGAGACGAAGTTCGCCGGGACAGCTAGTATTATATAAATTGGTTTGTTGGCGTTAGAAAAGGGTAATAAAATTCTTTAATAAATATCTACGTAATATTATTAATGATGTACCTATTGTTGACAGATGTACAGCAGTAGAGAGAGTAGTAAACGAACATCACCGCTGACGATATCACACGGAACTGGATCGTATAACGGTACTTTTTTTATATTAAATACGGCTCCCGCAGTTTGGTACAAGCCGTGTATCGCGGGGGACTTTACAAACATACAAATCACGGATACAAAGTACACCCAGACTCAGAACAACATTTGTGGATACAAATCGGGCACACTTCCACTGCGCCATAGATATGGACATGGACATATTGTATTTATTACATAAAAACTGTGTTATACATGTAATGGACTTTATACTGTCAATGTTACTAGAGCAATACTATTTTTATTAAAAATAATAACTAACAGTTTAGAATTGTACGCATTTAAATTCGTGTTGTCCATCCAAAAGACTAATAAATAATACTAGTATTTAAACTGCCAACATTGAACACATATAATGAAATTTTGTGTTAAATACTTACGATTTTTTATTATTAATCATATTATAAAAATAAAAGGTTTGACTAGAAAAATAGAGGTGTCATAGTCCGGCATTTGTATGAGATCTCCTGATTCCTGTCCCATCGGATTATGAGAGTGAGGACGTTTCGCCCAGGTTGCACCGGCCGTGGTCACAAGCGGACTGACCAGTGACCACGGCCGGTGCCAACTGGTCGAAACGTCAAGCAATTTTAAGGTAAATAATACGCGTTAATACGGTAGATGACTGTTAAGTCAAATCAGTATCTTGTTAAGAAACGTCAAAACGATGCGCCCCGTGCTATATTTATATGAAATAGAAAACAATGACGTCATTCTTTTGTATGGTCAAATCATGTAGTTTCAATGTTTGTTTTGATGTTTATAAATTCATGACAACGTAAAATTGTAGAGATAGATCGTTTTCCAGAATATTTTTGCAAGTGCTGTTTCCTGTATTTTGTAAAATAATTTATTGTTATTGTAGTCATCTACCCAATTCCCGTATAATAAATAGTATAACTATTTATAGTTATCATGCAACGCGATATAAATCTAATATAAATCTGTATGACTGCGCTGTATTAATTTTTAATTATTGGTATTTGAATTATGTTGTTTTCGCATGATTATAAATTGTTTGTTTTTTTAAATGCTACATGCCTTTATTTGAATGATTTTGATGTTTAATTTTGTACGCTATTTATATGGCAAAACATGTTGAAACTCTCTCCCTCATAAATTTAACACCAGTAGTAGTACCATTACAGGGTACTACTACACATGTTTAAACAAATAAATGATTATTATTAACGCGAAAGTTTAAATGTTAGTATGAGATTGAGGAATAGTGAGTGTGCTTGTATCTGCGCATACACTCGTGCACTGTCATATCTCCTGCGCAGTTCCTGCGGCTAGTCTCTAAGTGACGAGATTATCCGCTAGGAGAGCATTACAGTTGAGGTGTGATGTCCCCCCAGGCTCGTGGCGAAGTGCGGGGCGGCCGCGCGAGCCCACGGAGCCTCCCCCATCCCCGCCGCTCTCGCACCACAGACCTATGGACAGGTAACTGCCTCACTACCACTCATATGTATTACTGTTTCTTGACTATTTATTACTTTATCCATACTTGTGTTATAAAGCTGTACAGTTTGTTTGAACGTGATTATTTCAGGAACTACTGGTTCGAATTGATAAATTATTTTAGTGTCTTGACTATTACTTTATATATACTTGTGTTAAAAAGCTGTACAGTTTGTTTGTTTGTTTGTTTGAACGCGATTATTTCAGGAACTACTGGTTCGAATTGATAAATTATTTTAGTGTCTTGACTATTACTTTATCTATACTTGTGTTAAAATGCTGTACAGTTTGTTTGTTTGTTTGAACGCGATTATATAAGGAACTAGTAGTTTGAATTGAAAAAATATTTTAGTGTTAGATAGCCTATTTATCGAGAAAGGCTATAGGCTATATAACATCACGCTACGACAAATAGGAGCGGAGCAGCAATGAGAAATGTTGCAAAAACGGAGTAAATTTACACAGATGAAGTTGTGCGGGGCAGTTAGTAAACAAATAATAATATGTTTGGACAACTCAAACAACGCTATCTGATTCCAAATTAAACAAAGCTTGTACTTTTTAAACCAGACTACTGATAAACATACTTATATATTTCTAAATACACACATATCACACTAATATTCTAAAGGTGAAAGTTTTTGAGTATGTGAGTGTGTATGTTTGTTACTTCTTCACGTCTAAACGGCTGGTGCGATTTTAATAAAATTTGGTATGGAGTTAGCTGACATCCTGGATTAACACATAGGCTAATAACCGCGGGTAACACCGCGGCGCACAGCTAGTTATAGATAAATAACATTCATACACAGAATATTTTTCTAATCCATCTGTGAATGCTTATTATTGCCATTTAATAATGTATTTTACGAAACTGTTGTCTATAGCTGTAAGCTCCCCAAATTAAATTAAATAAACCATCGTGCTCATCAATTTTATCCTGGGTGGAGATCGAACCCACGACCTCCAGCTTAACAGTCAGGATCACTAACCACTAGACCAACAGAGCAGTCAATAAAACAATAATGTGAAAATAAGTAGTCTATACTTCTATGCTAATATTATAAAGAGGAAAGATTTGATTGTTTGTTTGTATTAAATAGGCTCCGAAACTACTGGACGGATTTGAAAAATTCTTTCATCTTTGTAAAGCTACACTAACCCCGGATGACATAGGCTATGTTTTATCCCTGTATTCCCACGGGAACGGTAACTACGCGGGTGAAACCGCGAGGCGATTAAATAATATACGTTTGTTACAGATCGATAGGTGGCGGGTCTCAAGGCAGCGGCTCGCTGCTGTTAGAGCGTTCCATCACGCCACTCAGTCTCGGCAGTATGAGCTCATTACATGATGTACTTAAGGTACGTAATCTTTCTTATAATGCAAAAAAGAAATATAATTAAGCGGCGGTAACCTAATGGCTAAGGCATCGGTCTCACAATCGTGAGGTTGCGAGCTCGAATCCTACCCATTACACTACCGACGTGAACCCACTCCTAACACAAGCCATTGAGCTTAGCTGGAGGAGTTAACAGGATTGCTAGTAATGTGGGACCAAAATCCCACATTGTTAGTTATATTTATTTAAAAAAAAAAGTTTGTGTTTGTTTATTACACTATTTTGTTTGAGTGACGTATTAGTATCTTTAAATGTTTCTGGGAAACAGGTTCAATGATTTTTTAAGTTAAAAGGTGTAGATGGATTACATAAAGAACATTCGATCTTTAAATACGGCACTAATGCACACATAGATTAACCTATATATTGCATGCAATGTCACACTATTATATAAAAAAAAATCGTAAAGCATGATTTAATTATAACGAGTGAAAAAGAGAAAAATGTTATCCACTGTTTTCATCTGTTGACGCCGGTAATGCCAATGTACCTAACGGCCGATCTCAATAATCAAACTATCGATGGATGTAGCTACTAGAGGTATATATTTGACATAAGCTCCATACAAAATATGTCAAAATTCTACCTCTAGTAGCCAAATCCATCGATAGGTAGATTATTGAGACCTGGCGATACTATCATGAATTATTCAATTGTATAGATTATAAGGTGCCGCTTTATGCCTCTAGTCCGTATAGTTCTACCGTTCAGTTCTACTAGTAGGAATAAAAGGAGAAATAAATCCGTTTATTTCTACTATTCACCGTAGGAATTTTAGTTGGACTAAACGAACAAAAAGTTCTTTTAGTACTACGAATTGTAGGAATAGACGGACAAAAATTAAAAAAAGAGTTGTGGCGTAAATTGGGTGCAGAGTACGTTTATTAGGACTAAATGAGAAATGCACGAAAAATTAAATTGCTAACTCTTAAGTTTAAGTTTCATAACTTAGCTAAACTAAAATAAACATTGTTATGAGAAACATTTTATCTCAAAGATTCTAAAAAAAGGGAAGTAGATATTTGGCCATTAACCAGCATCATTTGCTGTTTCAAAATATACTCATCATTTATGATACTTTCGATTTTCCTCCTTTTGATCTGCATATTGTTATTTTCTATTTGTATGCTCTTTGTTATATTTAACGAGGTATCTTTATATAAGACGTGTAATAATTGCATCACATTAACATGACCTCTTGTTTTACAATTATTATTAAGCCTCAAATGCCATCCTTCCACGTAATTTGTTGTTCTTAAACGTTCCTCAAATACACTCCAAATACTGATGAATTTCTCACTTTTCATCCAAAATGACTCGACATATTTAATAAACGGCTGCATGTTAATACCATTGGTAATTAATATATTCATCTGTTCCTTTATATACGACCAACCTTCTTGAATATTGTGAATCGGTAACAATGGAAGAATACCGCTTAGTTGAAAAATTCTTTTTGTTCGTTTCATTTTTGTTAATTGTAATTGTTTAGCCTTTCTCCAGATTGCATTAGTGAAATGGTAGAAGCATCCTTTGATAATCACATTTGGGAACACCTCCGCGATTGCTTTCATTGCGGCCTCTTCGAAGTCGAAAGAAAACTTTAAAGGTTGCCATTGTGGCACTTGAGACTTGATGATATTAAATACATTTTGATACGATTGTTTAGATTTATTTGTCATTAAGACATAAATCAAAGGCAGTACGTTTGATTCATTTTCATTACTGTGGTAATCCCCATGGATAGAGTAAAGTTGTTTAAACGGTTCCGGGCAACTTATATAAGTTCCGTCTGCAAAATAATGTGTAATTGATGCCAAAAGCGTTTTTATTTGAGGATGGCAAAATATTAATATCCTCTCTCTATTGCAATCATAATCACCCATAAGAAAAGTTTTATATTGCGGAGGAACTTGAACATCTGAAACGTTACGGTACAATACTTTTGGAATTCCAGCAGCTCTATTTCTTGCATTATATAACGCCGTTTTAACTTTTGAATAATTTGGTATTTTTTTAATTAAATCTATACCGGAGTCTTTGAAAGAGCTTACGGTTTCGTTAAATAATTTAGGGACCGATTCTTGAAAGTTAGACTTCACAATTTTTTCTTTGCACTCTTCCATTTTCTGCTCAATCACATTTCGTGCGAAATCAGCAAAGCAGTCCCTGTCATGTAATTTTCTCTTAGTGATCACTCCGTCCTATAAATAAATGAAGATAAATACAATTTAAAGAAATACGGTAGGTACAATATGGACATTAACGAACGGATGCATAGAAATACATACCTAGTTAGTTACTTTCGCATTTATTATAAGTGTGGGTGAAAATTAATGGAATTAATCGTCTGGTATTCATGATGCTTACTTATGAAGGTGCAGCTACAAATAAGTGTTTAAAGTATGATTTACCTTAATCGTCAATGATCCACAACAGACGAACAACCCGCTTTCTTTATTTTTACTACTACATCGCCACACAATATCTCCACCTTTATAGACACGATTTTTGTAATACTTGTACCCAGAATGTAAGAGCACAGTACCACGAGTCTTTTTTAAATATACTACAGTGAAATTAGTCTCGAGAAATTTTTGCATATGTAGTGGTGTGTATGTTACTTAGATATTAGAGCGCGTTTCCACTATATCGTTCTGGCCCTTACAAAAATGTTTCAATATCCTAACATTACTATTTAATTTAATACTTATCCCTAGCAACACTCTGATTTTTGTTTTCAATAAAAACAAGTTTTTATTTTAAAGAAAAAGGTTTTGACTTTATTAAAAAAAATATGTCATTCAATTTCACGTCCTTGAGCAAACGACAAGGCGACTACCGTGAAACAATAAAATATCGTGTCGTTCTTTAGATGATAGTAGTTTAGCTATAGGTAAAAAGTTTTGACCATAATAATTACGAAACAAAACAAATAAATAAATCGTCACTTGATAGTGGAAAGTGGAAACACGCACAAAACCAGAATAAACCAGTTTACTCTGTCCGCAGGTGCCACGTGCAGTCTGACGTCAGTCGCTTGATACCGTTAGAACATAAAGCACGCATTTCATTAAAAAATTATAATTATTAGATACGTAGTAGTTTCATTGTGAAATTTTGTATTTGTTGATTGTTGTTATTGTTTGTTATTATTGTTAAAATATTTGTTGAAGTGTTTAATTTCAAGTGTGTAAGTGTTGTAACTTTATATTGATAATTCAAAATGGCTCCAGTGTTAAAACATGGTCGAGGCAAGCCTTTGACTTCTCAAACTAAGGAAGTTTTGTACTGTTTGTACAAATATTTCGAAAATGAGTGTAATAACAACCCGAGCAGTATTATGACCCCCACTCAATTAGTTGCTAAATCAACAGGAATTTCAATAGCATCCGTCAGAAAGGTAGTATCAGAAAGCAAATGTCGTCCTTCAGATCAGGAAGTAACATTTAAATCTCCTAAAAAGAAACCGAATCGTAAACCTACAATAGTAATCGATAACTTTGATCAGCAAGTTATCAGAAGAACAATTCATGACTTCCACATCACAAATAAAGAAGTTCCCACTTTAAAAACTTTGCACTCAAAATTGAAAGAAGATATCGATTATAAAGGTTGTGTCAGCACGTTACGAAAACACGTCATGTCATTAGGTTTTAATTGGAAGCAAACAGAAGATAACCGGAAACTTCTTATGGAAAAACACGAAATTAGATACTTGCGAATTAATTATTTGATGAAAATTGCTGAATATCGTGAACAACGCCGACCAATTGTTTACACCGACGAAACATATATACATACATCACATACCCTCTCGAAATCTTGGTCAGATGGAAGCACTTCAGGTTTGAAGCAACATATATCGAAAGGCAACCGCTTAATCATTGTTCATGCCGGTGGTATCGATGGCTTTATACCAAATGCATTGCTTATGTTTAAAGCCGACCAAAAAAGTGGAGATTACCACAACAATATGAACTATGACAACTATTCAAGGTGGATTCAAACTCAATTAATACCCAACTTACAACCAAATAGTGTTGTTGTTGTTGACAACGCACCATATCATAACTCAATACAAAATCCTGCACCGAATAGTAATTCTAGAAAACAGCAAATGATAGACTGGCTGACATTTCGAAACATTGAGCATTCATCCACGTTGCTTAAGCCTCAATTATATGAACTGATTCTGCAAAACAAGGCGAGATTTATAGAGTACAAGATAGACGAAATATTACGACAGCACGGTCATACTGTGCTGCGTTTACCACCATACCATCCGGAGTTTAATCCTATAGAAAATATATGGGGGATAGTGAAAACATATGTCGCAAAAAAGAATGTCGCAATGAATATGAAGGTTATAATGTCATTAGCTGAAGAAAAAATGAACGCCATAACTGTAGAGGAATGGAGAAAAGTTTGTTTGCATGCTATTGAGGAGGAAAGCAAATATCAGGGTAGAGACGCAGCTTTAGACACAATATCAGAACGAATCATAATTAATTTAAATAATTCATCTGATGAAAGCGAGGATGGGGATGATTGTGATATGCCTGGGGTTGATGAATTATTAGAATAAAACATTTATGGCCGGAGAACACCTAATTCATACACGTCTTCACTGAAGTGAAAACCGGCATTCAATGCTTGTAATGTTTGGAACTGGCTTGTCTGCCTCATACAGTTCCATAGATTACAATGCGGTGGATACACATTTTCACGACCGTATTAGTACGTAGTGCGTATGCGTAGACGTGCACGCATTTGGTGTGCTCCAGCCACAAACGTATATTACCTTTAAAACAATAAAAACTAAAAATAAAATGTTGTTTTTTTTATTTGCTGACCATACACTACTACAAACGCAAAAATTTCTTCAAGCTAATTTACCTGTATATCACTATCATCGTTATCCATATTTTATTCCCTTGATCAGTGTCGATTTGGGAATAATTTAAAACCAAATTATTTTTAGATAAGTACACGTTCTAAATGACAACAACTGAATTGTCAATGACATGTCGTACTCATTATTTTCCTTATAATATTGATTATGATGAGTTAATAAAATGAAGGACCAAAGAGGAAGTATGTAATCGTAGAACAAAAAGGATTATACATTTATTTACAGTCCGTCTCGTAATAGAACTACACGAACTTCATGATTTATTTCTCCGTTCAGTTCTACTAGTAGAAATAAACGGATTTATTTCTCCTTTTATTCCTACTAGTAGAACTGAACGGTAGAACTATACGGACTACAGGGCTTTATGAGAGCTCAAATTATTTATTGCAACAAAGTGTACATATAGATGTTATAATAATAATAATAATAATAATAATAATGTTTATTTCCTCCTCACAATAACAGACTTAAAATATTACAATGGTGCTTATATCTAATAATCCATAAATTAAATTTTGGTCTATGGTATGTGAGGAGCTGGTGTCTGAGTTAGGTAAAAAATACCTGTATTTCAGATCACCAGGCTCCCACCCCACGTAAAACAAATGCCGAAAATACACTTTTTATTTCACTGTATATTGTACTCAAATACTATGTATATGTATGTATTAGTGAGGGTAATTACAAAGAAATAAAGAAAACGTAATAATAAAAAATAAAAACCAACAAAAGTGCCTTTATTGATTGTAGTAGTAGTGCATATGTATGTGTGTATTTCTGTGTGGGTGTGTGTGTGTGTGTCTGTGTGTGAGTGGGCGTATGTGTGTGTCTGTGTGTGTCTGGGTATGGGTGAGTGTTGGTGTATGAGAGTGCGTGAAATGTATTGGTTTTGTTATGAGTTAGTTTATCAAGCCTACTTGCATAAATTTTCTGTGAGGTTATAATCTAGTTTCAAACCACTCAGTAAGAAAAACTTTGCATTTATTTTTGGGTAACGAATATATTGATAATACCCTATTACATTTATTATATAATTTAGAACTCAAGTGGCAGAAAAATCTATGTGCTAAACTAGTTTTAAATAAAGTTGTATCACAAATTATATTTAAGGATGGAGTACTTTACAATCTTAACGCCTTTTTATTGCAATATAGAGAGAGTTGAACTTAAAATTAATGTTAATATAATTTTATTTAAATTTACTACATTTATTTAAACCATTATTGCATTGGCTAGGTTTATTTGAAATCACAACTATACAAGATTTATTTATATTTAATTGTGTAATTTATAAAAGTCGGTAGGTTTGGTTTTTAATCTTCTAATTATCTGTGGGACTTTGCAATAGATTCAGTAGTGATAAATATCACAATATCGTTAAGTTGTAACTATAAAAAAAAAATGTGTGGCACTCGGGGACTGCCGCGGTAAAGTTATTGCATAGCATTTTTATCAAATTAAGCAATTTAAAAAAAAAAAATTCATTATAAAAAACAATGTTTTTATTTTTTTTTTCTTTAATTTTATTTTTAAATTACAAAAAAAGGAATTAAAAATTATTTTTTTTATTTTTTTTAATTATAACAAAACAATGTTTTTAATTTTTTTTTCTTTAATTTTTTTTTTTTTTTAATTTAAAAAAAGTCATTAAAAGTTCTGCTATTCATCGATAGATGGCAAAACTAAAAAGTATCACCGCTGTGCCCGTCGGAGTGGGGAGCGTGAGGTTTTTTCGTTACGGAATTTCTGGATTCGGTCCCCGCGCTCAAGGCCCGCGATAGAAGCTATGCAATAGCTTAATAATTTTAAGAAAAAAATGTAAAGTGACGGTAGTCTACCGGTTAAAGTGGAAATTATTGTGTGGTTTCTCGTACTGAGGTAGTAACTGTGTCCCTTGCGCAGGTGGGCACGGAGCTGTGCGACGGGCTGCAGTCGGAGGACAGCAGCTGCGGAGCCTCGCCCCCGCATCCGCAAGATCCTTGATGGTACGTTGCACCACTATATATTTACTTTGAATCGTTTAGATACAGTACGATCAACGTAACTTGGCCGGATTTAAGTTAGGTTCTTATCACTTTCACTCATGTCTTAGAGATGCGACCCTAAAATTACTTACGAAAACGATTAATTATGTTTAATCGATTAAAAATACTAACAACATTTTAATTCAACAATATAAAAACACTATTTAAATGAGTTCATAAAAGTTTAAATTTAGAACAGTTACAGTAAATAATAAAGAAACTTTGAAAAACAATTTCTTTACGAAAATAATCACAAAAAAACATGAGTTAGTAATACTAATTATGACAATGTAATGCGTAATTGCATCTCTAATTCTCTTGGTTTAGTTACCGCCCCCGCCCTCCGCTTCCTGTCACCATTTACTTCCAAAAAATGCATCTGCGCAACCACTTGTCGCCTACTTCAGTCCGGCCTAGTTACGTTGATCCAACTGTATCTCCTACGCGGTAATCTCAGGAACTACTGGTCCGAATTGGAAAAAATATTTTACTGTTGGATAGCCCATTTATCGAGGAAGGCTATAGGCTATATACCATCACGCTACGACCAATAGAAGCGAAGCAGCAATGACAGATGTTGCAAAAACGGGGAAAATTTACGCAGACGAAGTTGCGCGGGTCAGCTAATGTATTATATACTATGCGTTTCAAATGAGTTGATAACTGTCATGATGACATTTTGATTCGCATTACGACTGTAACTTCATTGTATGACGTAAGGTCAGCAATAAAATGATTCGTAAAAAGGTGTCATTAGTATTACATAGAAGTACCTACTTGTTATAATGAACTATACATAAGCACTGTATTTTACTATTATTTTTAGTCTTAGATAAAAAAATATCACATCTGACTGAAAGACCACAAAAGTGTACAATATTTTTATATTTTGCCTATTTACTTATTTCTGTTTGGTGTTTATTAAATAATAAAGAAGACTAATAATATTTTAATAAATAAAAATGTTAGGTACATAGTTGAAAGAAAATAAATATTACGTCCGTTCCATTACCATACACATACATACTTTACCCGACTTGGGAGTTTTTGTTGCTAGCGGTACAATTTTGACAAGTACAGAGTGAAGTTGTCGAGATCGCGATTATCTTCTCATTTGAAACGCATAGTACCTCAACCACTTTACTCACTAGTAAATACTTAAATTAGTTAGATAATGCGAAATATGTATGAAGTTTGAGTACAAACTAAACTGTGATACAAGGATCTTTTGCAAAGCGTCCTCATGTCAATGTCATACAAGTTAACAAGTGCCGTTGGCCAATATTGCTAACTCATTGCATTGGCACGTGGCCGAAATCCGAACTAACGCCGCCATCTTGTAAAGCGCCCTTATTTCAATGTCATTGAAGCTCCAAAAGATCCTTGCAGGACTGTATATCACTCTACGGTATTTGTATTATTAACGGTATTTGTATTTTTCGCAAATTGTGTTTCAGAAACCTCAACCAAGAATGGACAATAGATATGTCCCGTTTCTACACATGCTTCTGTTAGTATCATTTGCCGAACATAGCCGAGTTTAGCCGAAGTGTTGCCGAAAATGGCACAGACTATTTTGAGCCGTGTTTCGTTGTAGCAGAGTTGTTTATCGTATAGCATGATCGCTTTAAATATATTTATTGTACGCATTTTATTTATGTGAGAGATATTAAGATTTTGAGCAGAATTTGAGGAGAATTTGTAGTGCAATGTGTGCATAGATCTGATTGAAGAGTGATGATTGATATTGTTAGGTTCGATTTCCGGATAGGAAATATATTTTAAAATATAGTTTTAATTTTGTCCAAATCCACCCGAGTTTTTTTTAGGTATTTTTCGCTTTTACCTGTAGTTTCGGATTTGGTCTTCAACGCACATAAAATGTACATAATAATAGTATTTTAATATCTCTCATATATAAATGAAGCGAAGTTAATTAAATAAATTAATTATCAATATATTTGGTTCCTAAATGAATTATATGGAAGATTTATTTTGCAATTGTTATTAAATTATTTACGAGAATAAAAATAAAAAATGTAATGGTTTTCTGCATGACACATGATACAATACCTTCCATTATGCGATAATAACAAATTTAAATAGATAGTTAAGCTGGGTGCACACTTACGCGGTATTAGGGCTAAAGAAATTATTACAAAAAGTAATAATATATAAAAAACTAGGTTTTCTTCGCGTGTTCGTCTGTGTTAAATTTCATTTTGATTTAAATTTGAACCTCTGTTTTATTCATACATAAAACAAAGATAGATTAAAATAAATAAACGAAAACAATGTACCTAAGTACAGAACAGATGACGTAGGGAGAAAAAAAAAATATATCATACAATATGTTTTTTTTTTTTAATAAATAAACATATACATCAATCAATTTAGTACTTTTTAGTCTTTAAATATTTTTGGTAAATTTGGCTGGCAAAATGTTTGCCACCCATGATCTAGGGACAACGAAGTAATACACATAAAATTTATTACACAATTTAGAAGATATAAAAACTTATAAATTTCATTTTAATTTATACAATTCGACACGGGAATAAACGCGTTTATGCAAGATATTACACTTGACTAGCCACTGTCTATTATATTAAGGCGTTTGAAACACTTACTCGCCGGTACCAAAATCGTTTCAGCTAATTTCGCCGGTAATAGTGTGAGGCTTAATATTGCGTGATACAAATAAACCAATCACGTCGCTTTTCATTACCACTGCTTCCTCGTCAAAGGCACGTCAGTGTTTTTGATAATGATATAGATTTTCTAATGTCAACTAAATTAATATTACTAAACTAGTTCAAGGCGACATTTTTTAAGGCTAATTACTTTTTTTTTGTCGTGTTTATTTCCTTGTCGAATTGTAATGTATGTCTAATATCGATAGTGTGCATCTATAGTTATATAGACCCAATGTGGCTTGTAGGTCAATTAGATTCAACATCGTAACTCGACGTATTTTATAGCAATGTACGTAAGATTTAGTAGCGGGTGTTTGATTTGTTAAAATATGGGGGAATTAATCATATATGACTCATCATGAATCGTACATGACTCCATCATGAATCATATATGACTCACCATGAATCCAAAACCAATATAAGTATTATTATGTATAAATTATAAATTTGAAAGCAAGCACCTCTTGAATCTGGAAATAATAATAAGGTGATACCAAAATTAAAAATTTACAATCTCATTTAATGACATCTTAATATTATTCATTTTAGGACTTGTAGTTATTAATTTGACTAATGCGTATTTTTATTATAATTCTAATTTTGTTTATTATAGTTATTAGAACTATTGATTTTAAATTCAGGAGAGTTTAAGGAGAGGACGGGAGGTGGCCCGATGTCACAGGCTTTCTGAAGCAATGAATGTGGAAGCAAACTATAAACAGTGATAAGTAACATTGCTTAACGAATAATGTCGAATTTGATACCATATTTCAATACAAACACCCATTACTAAGCGAAACAAAATATAATAATATATAAATAAATAGTTGTAGATTTTTACTAACCAAATTTTGTATTTAATTGCTTTTATTATGTTTTTTTTAAATACTCTACGTCTAAACGACGTGTTAGAACCGCCGATATTTAATTTAAATATTTCGTTTGAACAATGTGATGTATTGTGAGTGAATAATAATGAAATTGTGACGTTAAACAAAGCCAAATGTTTTCATATGTATCTGTGGATATTGTTTAAATAGTAACTTCATTAAACAATATAGGATATGAACTAAATTCTATTATGTATGACTAATAGAAGTGGTCGATCATTTGTTATGTATGGAGTTTTATATTGTAACTGTATATAACATCAATTGAGCAATTACACATCCTCGCCTTGCGGACCCTGTGAAATTAATATATTTAAAAACACTCATAAAGGTTCAATTTTAAGACACGGCCAAATCTTCGTCGGCGCTGACGCACACTATGTATGAGAAGTCGCTGATCGCTCAGCGTCATTCAGAAACGTTATATTTAATAACATACAGCGTCAGTTAGGCACCTGTCCGACTAATGGCGAGAAAAAGAGTAGAGAGTAGCGATAAATCGCTACTCGCTTCTCGCTCCTCGCTCATCGTTGTTGGTGGGACAGGTGCCATAGTCAGCGTGAGTGGAAAACCCGCCTTATTTTAAAAGTTATATTCACGAAAAAAAATTGGTAGTTTTTAAGACTAAGAAGTACTTTTAAACAATATTCGCAATTATAATACAAATAATCACTGCCACTCCTAAATAGGTAGGTAGTTGAAAATTCCGCAGTCAACAAAATAGAGAATCCTTAGAATTTCATCATATAATTAATATACGCTGTTATCTTATCGATATGTAGCATTCAATAAGTCGATATATCGCTTAAAATATCGACAATATCGATAAATATCTAATTACAATAAAAGTTGAAATTCGATGTTTGTTGATAAAAAAAAATAAAAATATTATTTTTAAATTTCTCGCTAGACATGTATACTATATACATAAGTTTTGTATATTAAATAAGAATAATAATGTGATTATTTCAATTTTAAAATGAAGATATAAAATATATTACCAAAATAATCGTCACATTTAATGTTTAAGTTTTAATTTATAATAATTAATTAATTCGCTTTTATTTTTAATGCTTTGTGTGTAAAGTGATGTTCATTTTTTCTTATCGATATGTCGATAAATAAATATTGTATTAAAAATGTATCAAATATTTATTTGCATTAAACCTGGCGTGTTTTTGATGCGTAGGAGTAGGAGCAGCCGATTTGCACAATTAAAAATAAATATTGATATTTGACATCAATGAAGTTAATAATATAAGCACTTGCATTAGTTTTTTTTTAATATTTTAATTGATAACAATGACAAAACAAAATCTTAATTGATTTTGGTCATGGCGACCAATCTTGACGGAGACTAGGCACACGTGTGTGAAATAATTAGATAATTATATAAAAAATATATACCGATTTATTTATCGACATATCCCACTGTCATATTTACCTTGTATTGTAAACAAATCTCATAATTATTTAGTGATTTATTCACTTAACGCTAAGCAATATTTTTTTTTTGTAATAATTGTTAATTTTTTTTAACAATTCTAGTCTTTTTTGTTTATATTCGACTGTAATGGATCGTGACCAGGGCGTCTTCAAACGTATTTTAGGTATATTTAGTTCGATTTAGACAAATGAGATTTTTTTTATAGGTTTTAGTGTCACTCTGTCAGCCATTTTGGAAAAGTTAGGTTTGGTTAGACTACTATTATAATTATTATAATTGATACTTCGAATATTTATTTTCATAATTGTTGAGGTAAATAAAATAATAAACGATATTATTTAAATATGAAATATTTTGACAATGATAATAATTCTGTCAAATAAAGTAATATGTCGCTTTATATGAAAAAAATATCAAATATTAGTCTTTCCAAAACTAATTTGGCGCTTTTTCTTCAGATACACGCTAATTATATTCTAATTTTGTATTCTTTTTTTATACAAACATCGACGAAATATGACTTATCCAAAGATCTTTGTATCGAATGTATTAAATGTGAATATCGCTTTGTTTATTTTACAACTCAGTGTGATGGAACATTTTTAAGACATTAATTATTTTCCCTAAAATTTAAGGTTTCTTTAGATTGCTACGGAAGATCTGTTTATGCGAAGGAAACGTATTTTTGGTTTTCACTGTGTTTTGATTTATTCACATCATAAATTCATAATCCAAAAGTATTTTGGTATTATATGTGTCTAACAAAAAATAAAACTTTGTAACGAAAATGCATACTTCACTTCCTTGACTTCAATAAAAATGAAAATTGGTATTTTCCTTTTTCTATTGGGTTTTGGAGGTATCTAATATAGAAAATAGCTAAACGTATGGTTTGATGAAATATTAAAATGTCGATAGGGAGTTACTATGACACTGTGCTGCTATTTTAAACAATAAGCGATATAATAATAAATAATCATTATATCAAAATTATTCCATTTTGTGATATTGTCGTAATCAAAGATAAGAAACTATTTTTTTATAAAAAAATCTCAATTATAATTGTCTCAGATTAAAATAGTTATCTTTGAATACGATAATTGATCGTATTTAGTATTATCACATTTTGATATAGTGTTGTCCATAATATCGAATGTATCGATGAATAAATTTTAGTTAAACATTTTATAGTTTTAATAAATAATATGCACCGTAAAGAACTGATTGTATATTGCTTTTTATATACTTGTGTATATTAATATAAACGTATTATGAACAAATTTTGTGTAATAACAGCTTATTTGCAACAATGAAAGTATTAACTATAAAGAAGCATGATTGCTTCTATTTTTCACATAATATGAGATATTTATTTTTCAAATGTCTAATTTATTATATAATTGTGAAATTCTCGTCTTTAAAAAAAACAGCAACCAGGCGGTCCAAATACATCAACATTCCGTTGTCTTACATAGGCAGTCGTTTATCGATAGTTTCTATAAATCTACAAACTATCGATATACGACCTGTCACATCACTACACACCGTTACCTTATTGTCAATTGATATTATTAAAAAATATAAAAGTTTACATAAAATTACAATTGGCGAATGTATAACCTAATAATTATGTATCTCAAAATTTGTTAAAACAAAATTATGCTCTAGAATAAGATATAAATATAAAAAATGTATTAAAAAATCCCAAAAACCAGTACGCAACGGGTTTAGATATGTAGATTTTGCTAAATTGATATTTAAAATGCATTTTATATATTGAGAAGTAAGCTTGTATGAACAAGAATGTATTTATTAATTTTTCACATTGACAATATACTTACGCTATATAAAAAAGCGTTACCTTATATATTGTAGAGGAAAATAGCCTAAAATAAACAGCTTTATTGGTTTAATTAAAAAAATACTGAATAATACTCAACCAACTAAGTGGTCTACCAGCTTAAACAAAATTTCCTGTGTAACCAAAATAGCTATAAGGTTGAGATTAGTAACTGTCAGTATATTACTGGAAGGGAAAATCGACCTTATTGATTTATAACGTGCAAATGAACTTCAACCGTACTTTGATCCATACAATGTATTTAATTTATTTTGTAAGACAATGTACAGTTGTTTGATATCTAATAAAGAAAGTTCTTTAAAAATTGCGTGACTTGTTGACAGTGTGAACCTTAGAACAGTCACAAGCAATCGATAGTATTCTGATATTTTATTTAAATTGATATTGATAGATGGTAGGTATGAAAACTATAAATAATGTTGCCATTGGTCAGTAGTAAATGTAATCTACTTACAGCGGTCTAATATTGGTCATTGGTAACTATAACATGAACGATACCGTTAATTTCATCAGACAATGATAACAAAAATTATATCGTGGCATTTTTATTGAAGAATGCTATTCAAAAGTAGCTACTATGAGTTGTGTATTTTAGGCTTTTTTCCTTTATATTTTATTGAAATTATAGACAACTTGTTTCGGTCGCTTTTTGTAAACGAAATTAATGATAAAATCGATAGAAAATCTTAATATAAAAAGCGATCTAGATACGTTGCTTATTATTTCAAATCTGTAGTATACTCATTTTGACACTCTCTAGCTTAAATTCCACATATCCGAAATATATCTATAAAATACAGTGAGTTAACTAAAGTCAATTTTATACCTATAATGTTTATAACCACTTTCATCTCTCACTAGAGCCGTTGTTTAAATTTTCGTTGAAATCGATCACTTTCGACACATCATTTTATGAGATAACCTTTTTTTAAGCAGACACATGTACACATATCCTCTTGTAGGATACAATTTATAAGTATTTATACACTATCGTATACTATTAGCCATCCATCTTGTAATCAGCTATTGTTCGTTATAATTTCATTGTAAATCTAAATTATTGTCTAATATTAAATTGCATTATGTGAACTATCTCAATACTTAATTATTTTATGTAAATATATCTGAATAAACAAACATTTGAATGAATTTTGTGCTTTTTTTATATAACATTCCCAGTTTCAATTAATTCCCTTGAAAGTTACAAAACCAGAAAGGTGTGGTCATATTTAAGGGTTGGTATGTACCCGTGATACTGAGTGCACATAGGTACCTAATTTTATCAAAATCAGAGTACCCTACAAAAATATTTATTATCATCTCATTCGTTTATTTCTAAGTAAAATGTTATTATTTAAAAAAAGTATGACTTGAATAGTTCTATGCCATAATAATCCAATCAATTTTGTACCAGGGGAGGTATAATTTATATGCCATACGCCTTTCACTACTGTAATTTGACGAAAAGAATATGCTATAACGATGTAATAATAATGGATTGCAATCTATGGCACCATGGTTGGTGCAATACTGATAACCTACGTTATCCGCTGAAATTTGACCACACCTTTCTGTTACACCCTGTATATACAACGTGTAACAGGTGTGGTCAAATTTCATCAGACGATAGTGTATGTTATCATAACAGTATTACATAGTTATAGCACATTCTTTTTGCCATATTGTAGTAGAGAAAGGCGTACGTATAGAATTCAAAGATAATCGGATAAAAAAAATACTAGATAGAATTTAACCACGCCTGTCACACGCGATGGGAAAAGTGATAAATTCTACTATTTCCAGCATTGCAATACAATATGGAAAGAGTACACCCGAATTAGGGGCAACTTTGGCAAGTTCGAGGTTATTAGGTAGCTTTATAATAACTGTCAGGTTCAGGTCTGTACCCCACATTTTCCCATTTACCCACCCCAACAAATACCTTTATGGGCAGTTTATCCGATTCTCAGTTCACCAGATTCACCCCAACAAATACCTTTATGAGCAGTTTACCCGATTCTCAGTTCACCAGATTCACCCCAACAAATATCTTTATGAGCAGTTTACCCGATTCTCAGTTCACCAGATTCACCCCAACAAATACCTTTATGAGCAGTTTACCCGATTCTCAGTTCACCAGATTCACCCCAACAAATACCTTTATGGGCAGTTTACCCGATTCTCAGTTCACCAGATACACCCCAACAAATATCTACCTTTATGAGCAGTTTACCCGATTCTCTAATAGTGATTTCTTAATGACGATGTTCTTACTTCAAATTTGCTATACCTTGTTACTAAAAAAACGTTTAAATAACGACACAAAGAGCTTCAAAAAAATTAAAAAAGTTAAAATAACATTTGAAAAACCTCCCGACCAAAAGGAGGTAGCTAAGTAATTGAAACAAACCCGTCGGGGGCTGCCACTAAAATATTTCAGCAAACAAAGACAGCCGTTCTCATTAGCCTAAACACGATACATCTGCTGCAAGTTGCTGAATTGGTTATACCGTAGACGACTTGATGCTGTAGCATTAGTTCAAGGTTGCCATGTTTTGGAAATCTCACCGAAGTGACAGTACACCAAATTTGAACTAAGTCTGATCTGAGTAAATTGACAAGAACCTTTTGTAAAGTATGGTAAGAGCGACCTTGAAACGATTGAACCGATTTTGAAAAAACATGTATTTAAGAACCACCAGAAAATCTGTTCTTTCGGTTCACTCTTTTATGAGCTACGGTGCCTCAATCAGACACCCGCGCGTTGACTTAAAACAACCCTCCTTTTTGGAACAAGTAGAATACCTACGGTGACGTATGAACTTTTATTTTTTTATAAAAAATAAAATACAGAGTATGGTAATTGATGTTCGAGAGGGTGGGGGTCACTAAAAAATATGTTTTTTTTTCTCAAAATATCGAAAAACATAGGTTTCAAAAACAAAAAAAAATAATTTTGGTTTTTCTAAAATTGTTTTTAAGGATTTTCATCAAATTACTATAGAGATGTTTCTGGCACTCGGTGGCCGTCGCCGCGGCACGCGCGCTTGTCTCTTGCGTAGTCACACTTCTAACCTAACCTAACCGATTGATTTAGTGCACATTTTATGAAAATTTTCAAAATGTTCCAAAAAAATTTTTTTTTGTTTGGCAGGTTGTTTTTAAAAACCTATGCTTATCAATATTTAAAGAAAAAAATATATTGTAATTTCAGTGCTACACCCCGATCGAACCTACTTTTTATGGATCCAGGGGATAATTATAATAGCCACGCTTGGCAAGCGGGTTGGCGACCGCAGTAAAGTACACAAAGGACGCTGCTGCTCGTTATCTGGTGTGAAATACCTGTCGCCTTGACAACACCCACGGGAAAAGATGGGGATACTATTCTTAAGCCGCACGGCAAATCCCAAAATTGGTATAGTATGAAATAAAACACAGATGTACAAATACAATTTTATTCAGCAAGTCACTAGGTCAATAGTTAATATAAACGCAACACTTAAAACAATCTTAAGTCTTTGTACAAGGCAATTTTCGTGTTCACAATATCTAATCGATACCGAGGCACGCGGTTACTGACAATTTTACATTGAGTTATTATAGACAGAGTATATGGGGGGCGGGGGGGGGGGGGGATCGCAGTACCCTATATATCTCTACCTTGGCGCATGCGCAATAAGCATTATAAAGTATCATTCGTAACAGTAATCAAACAATCTTTCAATAAAAACAAGCTGATATTTCCTGAGCTTATTAAGCATGTTAAGTAAAAAGAGATAGATATAGTAATACGGTTTTCTTTCTCTTTCTAGTCAAGAGACAACTAGCTGGCTTCTCCCCTACTCTATCTATAATAACTCTATGATTTTAATAGAATTCGCTAAACATAACGTTTGACGCTATGTAGTTAAATATTTTTAATGTATGATACTTCATCTAATTTTAAATCGAAATATAATAAAAATGCAAATAATTTAATTCTGAATATTTTCAAGTTACGATTATAATTAACTAACAAATCCAAAATATCTATATTAAAGATATATTTATATTTTCATGTTATCCCCTAATATAATACATTAATAACAGAATTTTATCTAGCAAATGTTTTATAATTATATTTCATTATATTTTCAATAAATTAAAATACTGTTTTAACGTATTATGAATAAGTGGATAAAACTCGTACCCTTAATTTAGACATATTGGATTCTATAGCAATCGTCATTTTACAAACTGTCAGTAACCGCGTCCCATTCACAACTCAACCCCCACTACTATCAGTTAGTTACATGTTTTTATCCTAAAATTCGTGTTATACAAATAATTAATTAAATATTATAATATATAAAATATAAGCGAACAAATAAATTTGAGTATTGCAACATACTCGTATAATAAAATATATTCATGTAACAATTTTAGCATTTAATATGAAGTAGCCTAACATTTTCTTATTATTTAAGAAATTAGGCTTTTGTTTTAAAAAGAAATGCTAAAACTTATACAAAATATGAGGCCTAATATATTTTTAATCTCGGTAAGTACGTAGATTCTAGTTATTATTAAGCGCTTAGTAACTCGTCAAGAGGAATGTGGAAAGAAGGTTTGCTTTGAATCAAGCAATTTATCAATAAATTAGCTTCGCTTCGAAAAAAAAAATGATTTCATATCTCAACAGTCGTTTATATAATATTTCTCCCAACGAGGCGTACCTACTTTAGTCAAAGTAATGCCACAAAGTGAATAGAAATTGTTGATATTGATTTCACATGATTTCTCATATTCTCATCTTCCAATTTTCTTTTATACTATAGACTGTAAAAATAAAAAAAAATAATATTGCTTATAAATAATTAATTAATAAACCCCTAAGCGCATTACGAACCACCAATATACATTTCGAATTGATAGTAATTGGTGTAGATACGGCGATTTTTTGTAAGACCGTTTATAACGGGCTATTTAAAGACCGTTTTTTTATTGTGATATTGTCGGAGCGATTTTTTTGTGCGACTAATGTGGTGACTAAAATTCATATATTCCATTGTTTTCGATAAAAACCGATCCCGAAGAGGTTTAGATATTAAATATTAATTACTTATAAGCACATTTATATAAACATATACAAAACAGATAAAGACATAATACTCTGACGATAATTTCTATAAAGATTACAACTAAATACAATATAGTCGCAAATTACACTAAATTTGGTGCTCAAACTAAAACACTCGTGATAAATGCAAATGTGGATAGTTGTTAACTTTTTAAACAATAGATGTTATATTTTAAACTAGTTATTCCCGAAACTTCGCCCGAGCCGAAAAATACCGACCTTTGCTCGGTATAAACAGTACTTTTTATAACGGCGTTTTCTAAAAATGACCCCTACCTAGATCAATTTATCGCCCCCCAAACCCCCTGCTTACAAAATTTCATGAAAATCGTTGGAGCCGTTTCCGAGATCCAGATCATATAACATACAAGAATTGCTGGTTCGAAGGTTTTTACAAACTTTACATTGATAAGATTTTTCACCAGTATGTGTGCGAATATGGGTTATTAAATGATCTATTACGATTCAAACAATTGTTACAAACATTACACTGACATGGTTTATCACTAGTATGTGTGAGAAAATGAGTTTGTAAAGCTTTCGTGGGTTCCTGGCACACAAAGCCACAGCGAAACGTGGCCGGATTCAACAAGTATTTGATAAAATTAAATGTGAAAAGTATATTAAAACTTGAAACATTTTATAACAATGAGAACCACTTTAAAAATGTCACACTCGTGTTTCGCAAATCACGTTAAGCCGTCGATCCTGCGCCTAATCTCTCTACAATTGTAAAATAAAACATCTATTGTTAAAAGTAACAACTATCCACTCTATGTGAGATTACAACGACAAATGCACTTCTATTGAGCATCCAAACGACACGACAAACAACGAGTGTTCACTCATAACATTTCATTGCCAAACAGTACGGCAAACTCAACGAACGGCGATATCGGCGACCAGTATCACCAAGTTCACCAGATTCACCCCAACAAATACCTTTATGGGCAGTTTACCCGATTCTCAGTTCACCAGATACACCCCAACAAATATCTACCTTTATGAGCAGTTTACCCGATTCTCTAATAGTGATTTCTTAATGACGATGTTCTTACTTCAAATTTGCTATACCTTGTTACTAAAAAAACGTTTAAATAACGACACAAAGAGCTTCAAAAAAATTAAAAAAGTTAAAATAACATTTGAAAAACCTCCCGACCAAAAGGAGGTAGCTAAGTAATTGAAACAAACCCGTCGGGGGCTGCCACTAAAATATTTCAGCAAACAAAGACAGCCGTTCTCATTAGCCTAAACACGATACATCTGCTGCAAGTTGCTGAATTGGTTATACCGTAGACGACTTGATGCTGTAGCATTAGTTCAAGGTTGCCATGTTTTGGAAATCTCACCGAAGTGACAGTACACCAAATTTGAACTAAGTCTGATCTGAGTAAATTGACAAGAACCTTTTGTAAAGTATGGTAAGAGCGACCTTGAAACGATTGAACCGATTTTGAAAAAACATGTATTTAAGAACCACCAGAAAATCTGTTCTTTCGGTTCACTCTTTTATGAGCTACGGTGCCTCAATCAGACACCCGCGCGTTGACTTAAAACAACCCTCCTTTTTGGAACAAGTAGAATACCTACGGTGACGTATGAACTTTCATTTTTTTATAAAAAATAAAATACAGAGTATGGTAATTGATGTTCGAGAGGGTGGGGGTCACTAAAAAATATGTTTTTTTTTCTCAAAATATCGAAAAACATAGGTTTCAAAAACAAAAAAAAATAATTTTGGTTTTTCTAAAATTGTTTTTAAGGATTTTCATCAAATTACTATAGAGATGTTTCTGGCACTCGGTGGCCGTCGCCGCGGCACGCGCGCTTGTCTCTTGCGTAGTCACACTTCTAACCTAACCTAACCGATTGATTTAGTGCACATTTTATGAAAATTTTCAAAATGTTCCAAAAAAATTTTTTTTTGTTTGGCAGGTTGTTTTTAAAAACCTATGCTTATCAATATTTAAAGAAAAAAATATATTGTAATTTCAGTGCTACACCCCGATCGAACCTACTTTTTATGGATCCAGGGGATAATTATAATAGCCACGCTTGGCAAGCGGGTTGGCGACCGCAGTAAAGTACACAAAGGACGCTGCTGCTCGTTATCTGGTGTGAAATACCTGTCGCCTTGACAACACCCACGGGAAAAGATGGGGATACTATTCTTAAGCCGCACGGCAAATCCCAAAATTGGTATAGTATGAAATAAAACACAGATGTACAAATACAATTTTATTCAGCAAGTCACTAGGTCAATAGTTAATATAAACGCAACACTTAAAACAATCTTAAGTCTTTGTACAAGGCAATTTTCGTGTTCACAATATCTAATCGATACCGAGGCACGCGGTTACTGACAATTTTACATTGAGTTATTATAGACAGAGTATATGGGGGGCGGGGGGGGGGGGGATCGCAGTACCCTATATATCTCTACCTTGGCGCATGCGCAATAAGCATTATAAAGTATCATTCGTAACAGTAATCAAACAATCTTTCAATAAAAACAAGCTGATATTTCCTGAGCTTATTAAGCATGTTAAGTAAAAAGAGATAGATATAGTAATACGGTTTTCTTTCTCTTTCTAGTCAAGAGACAACTAGCTGGCTTCTCCCCTACTCTATCTATAATAACTCTATGATTTTAATAGAATTCGCTAAACATAACGTTTGACGCTATGTAGTTAAATATTTTTAATGTATGATACTTCATCTAATTTTAAATCGAAATATAATAAAAATGCAAATAATTTAATTCTGAATATTTTCAAGTTACGATTATAATTAACTAACAAATCCAAAATATCTATATTAAAGATATATTTATATTTTCATGTTATCCCCTAATATAATACATTAATAACAGAATTTTATCTAGCAAATGTTTTATAATTATATTTCATTATATTTTCAATAAATTAAAATACTGTTTTAACGTATTATGAATAAGTGGATAAAACTCGTACCCTTAATTTAGACATATTGGATTCTATAGCAATCGTCATTTTACAAACTGTCAGTAACCGCGTCCCATTCACAACTCAACCCCCACTACTATCAGTTAGTTACATGTTTTTATCCTAAAATTCGTGTTATACAAATAATTAATTAAATATTATAATATATAAAATATAAGCGAACAAATAAATTTGAGTATTGCAACATACTCGTATAATAAAATATATTCATGTAACAATTTTAGCATTTAATATGAAGTAGCCTAACATTTTCTTATTATTTAAGAAATTAGGCTTTTGTTTTAAAAAGAAATGCTAAAACTTATACAAAATATGAGGCCTAATATATTTTTAATCTCGGTAAGTACGTAGATTCTAGTTATTATTGAGCGCTTAGTAACTCGTCAAGAGGAATGTGGAAAGAAGGTTTGCTTTGAATCAAGCAATTTATCAATAAATTAGCTTCGCTTCGAAAAAAAAAATGATTTCATATCTCAACAGTCGTTTATATAATATTTCTCCCAACGAGGCGTACCTACTTTAGTCAAAGTAATGCCACAAAGTGAATAGAAATTGTTGATATTGATTTCACATGATTTCTCATATTCTCATCTTCTAATTTTCTTTTATACTATAGACTGTAAAAATAAAAAAAAATAATATTGCTTATAAATAATTAATTAATAAACCCCTAAGCGCATTACGAACCACCAATATACATTTCGAATTGATAGTAATTGGTGTAGATACGGCGATTTTTTGTAAGACCGTTTATAACGGGCTATTTAAAGACCGTTTTTTTATTGTGATATTGTCGGAGCGATTTTTTTGTGCGACTAATGTGGTGACTAAAATTCATATATTCCATTGTTTTCGATAAAAACCGATCCCGAAGAGGTTTAGATATTAAATATTAATTACTTATAAGCACATTTATATAAACATATACAAAACAGATAAAGACATAATACTCTGACGATAATTTCTATAAAGATTACAACTAAATACAATATAGTCGCAAATTACACTAAATTTGGTGCTCAAACTAAAACACTCGTGATAAATGCAAATGTGGATAGTTGTTAACTTTTTAAACAATAGATGTTATATTTTAAACTAGTTATTCCCGAAACTTCGCCCGAGCCGAAAAATACCGACCTTTGCTCGGTATAAACAGTACTTTTTATAACGGCGTTTTCTAAAAATGACCCCTACCTAGATCAATTTATCGCCCCCCAAACCCCCTGCTTACAAAATTTCATGAAAATCGTTGGAGCCGTTTCCGAGATCCAGATCATATAACATACAAGAATTGCTGGTTCGAAGGTTTTTACAAACTTTACATTGATAAGATTTTTCACCAGTATGTGTGCGAATATGGGTTATTAAATGATCTATTACGATTCAAACAATTGTTACAAACATTACACTGACATGGTTTATCACTAGTATGTGTGAGAATATGAGTTTGTAAAGCTTTCGTGGGTTCCTGGCACACAAAGCCACAGCGAAACGTGGCCGGATTCAACAAGTATTTGATAAAATTAAATGTGAAAAGTATATTAAAACTTGAAACATTTTATAACAATGAGAACCACTTTAAAAATGTCACACTCGTGTTTCGCAAATCACGTTAAGCCGTCGATCCTGCGCCTAATCTCTCTACAATTGTAAAATAAAACATCTATTGTTAAAAGTAACAACTATCCACTCTATGTGAGATTACAACGACAAATGCACTTCTATTGAGCATCCAAACGACACGACAAACAACGAGTGTTCACTCATAACATTTCATTGCCAAACAGTACGGCAAACTCAACGAACGGCGATATCGGCGACCAGTATCGATAATGCTTTATGTAAATTTATATAAAGCTTTATATGACACTATATGCTAATAGATATATTATATTGTGAAGGTAAGCTATGATCGATCATGGCGACCGGTGTGTACGTACAATGCTTTATCTAAATTTTATTTAAAGTTTTGTACGATGCTTAGACACATTTTACTGTCAAATTAGCCGTCGGCGACCGGCGACATTGGCGACCAATATTTCCTACCAATATTTCCGACGAAACAAAATATATAGTATCTATGTAAAACGTTAGGGGGAAAACTTTCCTAAAATGGATATAAAATCAACACTAAATTAATTAAAATCATGGTCATATAACTAGTAAGTTATTTCATTACCGATTCAACGTTACAATTTATGATATTACATGAATAAAATTGAACTAACATTGATGTACTAATTTTTGTCTTTACACATGATCCGTCTACATTTTGTGCATGGCTTTTGCTTACTTCAAATTCCACCTGTTTTGTGGGAGTGGCATGCCCTATAACATTTTTCATTAACAGCCGGTCTTGATAATCTACCTATCGATGGATTTGGCTACTAGAGATATAATTTTTACATATTTTGTATGGAACTTATGTCAAATATATACCTCTAGTAGTCAAATCCATCGATAGTTAGATTATTGAGACCAGACGTTAATCAATAGCGAGGAAACAAGTAGGTATATCAAAATATTAGTTCAATTGAAATAAATTAACTGTTTGATAAATGGTATAGATCTACATTCAATGTTACTTTACTTATTTGATGATAATGAAACGGGCGGGGATTCAGGGAATTATATCTTCAGACGCTTACAATTTGATCTCTAAAACACTCCTTTATAAAATACTATATTTGTTAAAGTTTTATACGTAATGCATAGTGGTGTTGAGATAATAATAATATCTTGGGACAACTCACACAACGCCATCTAATCCCAAACTAAGCAGAACTTGTCCTACTATATACTAGATAGATTACGGTCTAACTCATTACGTTTTAGGCCACTATAATGTGATAACGCGTTTTGTTTGTTTGTTTTGAGTTTAGTGGATATAGGGGAAAGCCTCACAATCCATAAATTACCTCAACCTACCCTCAGCAAG
Organism: Herminia tarsipennalis; assembly: GCA_945859575.2. Taxonomy (NCBI): domain Eukaryota; kingdom Metazoa; phylum Arthropoda; class Insecta; order Lepidoptera; family Erebidae; genus Herminia; species Herminia tarsipennalis. Next base: position 12,934,276 of record OX243857.2, read on the forward strand.
GTATAATGTCTTGTTGAAATGTTTTAAGCATATCTGTGAGTGCATTACCCTTTGTTTTGTGTGTATGTTCGTTCGTATGTCTGTGATATCCCCACCATACCGGTCTGCAAAAGATATGTCCTCTTCCTTGGCCTTCGCTTCCGGACATCTAGTAACCCCCCCCTGTCCCTTCTTTTCTAAAAATTATCTATACCTATCCTCAGCAAGCTATTTTTGTACTATGCTAATTCCCACCCTTCCCACCGAGTACGCTTGTGTTTGTTAGTATGTCTGTGAGTACAATTATCCCATTTTCTGTGTACGTTTGTGTGTATGTTCGTTCGTATGTGTGTGATACCCCCACGATCCCCGCCCACAGTTAGATACATCGTCACTACAGTCTACCTAGTCAGCCTTCCTAGGCCTTCGCTTCCGGACCTCGGCGGGTCTGTCCGTCGCACTGTCAGCTGGCACGGAGTCTCCGCCCCCTTCTGTCGCAGCCTCCTTTTCTTCCTCCGATGACTGGGAACAAAGGTATATTATAATTTATTTTTTTTGTCATATAAATATAAAATAATGTAAACTAATTAGTAAATAAAACTAGCAATTAAACTACATACTATTAAGTCTCGATTCAATTTTGTGTTTTAAAAGGTTTTTTTATCACAAATCATATAAAAAAAAGAAGTGATTTCACTAGAAAGAATAGTGACGTCATAGTCTGTTGTTTTTTTTTTTACTTAACATCACCTGATCCTAAACTAAGCAGAGCTTGTACTATGAAAACCAGACAACTGATAAACATACTATGTATTTCTAAATACATACATATCATAGATAAATTACACCAAGACACAGAATAAACCATCGTGCTCATCGCACAAAGTTTTACTCTGGGTAGGGTTCGAATCCACGACCTCCAGCTTAGCAGTCAGTCACTAATCATACATATTTGAAATTATCTTAGTGTGGCTTTAATTGTATTTATTTATTTACATATCTGTCTCATAAGTGGAAATCATTGGAGGAGGCCTTTGTCGAAAGACAAGCAGTTGTTAAAAAAACGGATTGGTAAAACAGTAATAAATGTTGATTTTATTTATTTTTCATTTACATATTGGCCCAATAAGAAAAAATATTCGAGTGGACTGCAATCACATCTGCCGTCAGCCATATTCCTTTAAAAAAAAACTATTTTACCCGAGTACATTATGATTATAATAATACCTTAATCATCGAAATCGATACAGGCATTAACAAGTTTTTAGTGTAATCTTTTCAGGGTTAATTTATGTAAACCTTGAGAACATTACACTCCTTTTTTGGGGCAGTCAAGTAAGAGTTACAAAAGTGAGTGACTCACATCGCTGGGCGAATTCTTCTCAGCATCGCTGTTGTTTGCATTCTCTTCGTCATCCACGATGTCGTCGTTGATGAGCTCCTGTAAATAACATTATGTATTTGTATTGTAAACTAGCTGTCCCGGCGAATATAGTACCGCCCCGTTATTTTTTATTTCGCATTTCTTTTTTTTTACGTATAAAACCTTCTATAAAGTGTTAGAAAACTTAAAAACAAGTTTGAATTAAATCGATAAAGTCGTTCTCTTGTTATCTCGTGACCAAGGGAAATGTGGATTCATTTTTATATATTAAGTCTAGCTGTTCCGGTGAACTTAGTACTGCCCCGTTATTTTCTATTTTTTTTTCGAAAGGGGAGGGGGGAAGAATCACGAAATATCACCAGGAGGATGCTGTATAGTGAGATATTACGTGTATTTTCCCTTGAAGTCGAGATTATTAGATTTGGTCACACGACTGGGATATTCATTATACCTGACTCAACACGCGACCGATCAACTATAGTCTATACAAATATTGTTACTATGAGTACACAATACCTGTTCATCATCAGACTTCTCCTTCCCGTCCTGGTCTCCCCTGGCTCTCTTGTCTAGCTCCGCGTTAGATATGAACACCTTGTCGCCGCGACGTGGAGGGTACAGCAGGTCTATCACGCACACTAGCATCTGTGGGGCAGACATACAATAATAGAAAAAAAAATAAACCCGCCTGCGCAAAAAATATGCAAACTCCCCTATTTATGTAATATCATGCAGTCAGTGTGTAATATCACAAGCAAACAATGTGTATGGGTATCAATTTAACAAATGTTTAAAAACGCGACAGCCCTATATACTGAGACCATGCTGTGTACGAGTAACGTGGTCTTCCCTTCACTTGTGTCGCGCCTCTCTACCCAACGTCGAGACCGCTTTGTCGAACGACTGTATTATTTACTAGCTAACCCGCGCAACTTCGCCAGCGTAATTTGTCCCCGTGCATTTAACATTTTTCATTGCTGCTCCGCTCCAATTGGTCGAAGCGTGATGTTATATAGCTTTCCTCGATAAATGGGCTATCTAACAGTAAAATATTTCAATTCGGACCAGTATTTCCTGAGATAATCGCGTTCAAACAAACAAACACTTCAGCTTTATAAAATTAGTATACAATAGACTGTGGTATTACTAAAGTTAAAAAAAACAGATATCATTACTTCTGTCTACTTTCAATAAAATATAACGCCGGCAATAGGGTACAAGCCCTGTGACATAACTTAAGGGCACAAAATACACCCCGATTCAGAACACACTTTAAAATAAAAAAATAATTTATAAAAATAAAAAAACCCGCCTGCACAAAAAAGATGGAAACAAGATCCCCTACATAATTATACAATTTCATGCAGTCGGAGGCACTTTACTAAGTTCGTCGAGATTTATTAGTTTACTTTTTAGTTGTTGTAGGATGTAACCGATGTAGCAACATATTTTTATCACAGCTATTGTCGTGTATTGAAAAACCAATGGTTGCTAACTAACTTTTTTAGTATTACCACAGATAATATAATACTATACTAGTACAGATACCTCATCAATCACTCAAAACACTTGGGCGATTAAGACGAATCTAACGACGTGTGAATTGTATAAATCCGTTCAGTGGATTGTGAGATATCAGGTAATAAAGAATATTACATACATACATACAAGATACGCGCAAAAAACATAACCCTCTTTACAGTCGGGTAAAAAAAAACATATAATAAAGTATCTTAGTAAGTAATGATATTAGTTCCAAAATGTGTTAGGCTTATACTGACCAATCCAAGTAGGGCTCCAATGAATATGGTAGCAATAGCAAATATCAGATATGAGCCCCAAGTAGGCAGGCCATAGGTTTCCATCAGCATGTTGTGTACACTCTGAAATAGAGGAAAATAATCTAATTATTGACTTCAATTATAACTTTTTGATGTACCCAGTGTCACTCTTTCAACTGAAAAGAATCTGACGATACCTCTCAAGTTAAAATCTATCAAACCATTTAGGCTCCAGAGTGTGCCAAAGAAATATACATACATACATACACTCGAAAAACATAACCCATCTTCTTGCGCAGTCGGGTAATTATTATGGAGGGAATCCACCACTCGCTCTCAATCTACAAATTGTTAGAAAGTGTATACTTTAGTAAATATAAACCAAAGAACTCTTTAGAAGTACTAGTACATATTCCCTAGAACAAATTTTAAAATAATACATATCAAGCTGGAATTGCCAAAAGTAGCTTCGTTTTAACGAGACGCCCAACTTTATGTATACGACAACTTTATATAGTGGTATGTTAAAAAAAAAACAGGTGTTAAATATGACAAATTTAACTCTGCCGTTGGAAAACTATTATCCCTATACATCAACATAGGCCGCGATTAATTTACCAACCGCAAATAAATTCGTAATATTTTTTTTGTGATACAATGATTATGGCTTTTACTACAAGCTACATAGTACTTAGCACAAGTAAAAGCCATAATCGTTGCATTATAAAAGTAATATTTTAATATCAAATGTATTTGTGGTTGGTAAACTATCTGCGGCCTATGTTGATGTATGTTACAATTGGTATTCTATATACCAATTGTAACACAATAATTGTTCTGTAAAACTGTCTACAATAAATAATATTCTGTTTGCAAATCTATGTGTCTGCCTCTGTGGCGCGGTGGGAGTGTATCCGACTGCTACACAAGAGGTTGTGGGTTCGATCCCCACCCAGAATAAAACATTGTGTGATGAGCACGATGGTTTATTCTGTGTCTGGGTGTATTTATCTATATTATGTATATATTTAGAAATATATAAGTATGTTTATCAGTTGTCTGGTTTCCATAGTACAAGCTCTGCTTAGTTTGGGATCAGATAGCGTTGTGTGAGTTGTCCCAAGATAAAAAAAAAAAAAAAATGTTTGAATCCCAAACTCTATGAGTCCAGAGGTGTTTGCTTCTTATAAATTAACTAGCTGTCCCGCGCAACTTCGTATGCGTAAATTTTCCTCGTTTTTGAAACATTTCTCGTCGCTTCTCCGCTCCTATTAGTCGTAAAGCAATGTTATATAGCCTATAGCCTTCCTCGATAAATGGGTTATCCAACAAAAAAAGAATTTTTCAAATCGGACCCGTAGTTCCTGAGATTAGCGCGTTAAACAAACAAACTCTTCCGCTTTATAATGTTAGTATAGATAATACTCTACATACCCTCAATGCCTGACTGAGCTTAAAGAACTCAGCCACCAAGCTCATCTGTATGGAATGAGGCGCCTTCCACGAGGGTACAGGTTCTGTTTGCTTCCATCTGTGTTCTTCCACGTAGCCTAACATGGATTCCACGTCGCGGGGACCTTTGTATTGACGGAACTCGCCGTCTATCACACTAGAACAATTAATTAATAAATTAAGGTATAGGAAACATTTTAATTGGGTAGTAAGGCAATAGTACTTGACTGTTTGTGGCACGGTGGGAGTGTATCCGACTGTAATAATAATAATAATAATAATAATAAATAATAGAAATGATTTATTCACTTAGGAAGCAAAATACTACACTTGTGAAAAGTCGATTCTACATTTACTGGTAATGCCTGTTCGCAAACAATAGGTAAAGCCCGAGAAAAGAACAGGCAATAAAAACTCGTGGCCACTCTTTTCAAATTGCCAATGTTTACAATCTTTCTCTGTTTATAAACTGTATATGCAGGTAAGGTGCTGCCACCATTATATTATACACCATATTAGAGTAGTACACGAGATGGGATACATCAGCCTCAATGGGCACAACATAGTAAGAGCATCCACTTACGATGTAAAAACTTTATGTGCTTAAATATTGGCCAATTTACTGCTACTTAATGAATAAGTATACATGTTTTACAAAGGAAAGAAAAGAATGGCCGTAATTTATCACGCAGAATCTTTACTTACAAAAGTAAATCGTTTTCTAAACTAGTACCTAAGTAACATTATCAAACTGTGACAACAATAATTCACCTAGTAAAATGCAATAAACTATACAAACAATAAATTAATAGGGAGCAACGAACTACATCCATTTATCTTTATCAGTTAAATAATCATCGATTGAATAGTAAGCTCTTTGTATAAGATGTCTCTTGACTACATTCTTAAATTTATTTACTGGTAGACTCGATATGCTGACTGGGATTTTATTGAAAAATTTTACACCTAGTCCCATGAATGAGTTATGAGTTTTATGAAGCCTATGATATTGTCCTACCAATTTGTGCTTATTTCTTGTATTCACAGAGTGAATATCACTATTTTTGTTATATAAATGTGAGTTTTGTTTTACAAACATAACGTTTGCATATATATATTGTGATGCAACTGTATTGTTACGCAAGAGGTCGTGGGTTCGATCCCACCCAGGATAAAACTTTGTGTGATGAGCACGATGGTTTATTCTGTGTCTGGGTGTTATTTATCTATAATATGTATGTATTTAGAAATTTACAAGTATGTTTATCAGTGGTCTGGTTTCCATAGTACATGCTCTGCTTAGTTTGGGATCAGATAGTATTGTGTGTTGTCCCAAGATATTATTATATTATTATTAGTAGGTCTAAAATATCATGGGCGTACTCAGGTGGGGGGAGGGTATTTTGATGGTTGACCTTTTTGCAATTTAGAGGGGAGCCCCCCCCCCTCTGAATTGTAAAAAGGTAAGTACACATTAGGCCGGTGTTTAGTCAATTGTACTACTGAAAATCCCTCCGAAATTACGAAAACGTTTGTTCGTATTTTAACATGTTTTTGAATACTAAAAGTTAATTATTTGACGATAGCAACTTATGAGGTCATAGTGTGTTATATTCGTATATATTTCGAAATAACGCAGTTTTCTCATTTCATAAAAATAGACTGATTTGACTTGATACTCTATTAGAATTTTTATTTTATTTACTAACTAGATGACCCGCGCAACTTCGTCTGCCTAAATATACCCCGTTTTTACGACATTTTTCATTGCTGCTCCACTACTATTGGTCATAGCGTGATGTTACATAGCCTATAACCTTCCTCCGTAAAATAATTTTTCAATTCGGGCCAGTAGTTCCTGAGATTATCGCTTTGAAACAAACAAACAAACTCTTCAGCTTTATAATATTAGTATAGATTTATTTACATCACAAATTAATATGTGGACATGACATACATACGTACATGACGTATACAGGACACCACTTTAGGTGATTGTTGTGAATTTCACTCCTGAAATAATTAACAGGACTGGAATTCACAACAATCACACAAAGTGGTGTCCTGTATGGGAATCGAACGTTCAACTTTTCGCACAGTCGTAAGCCCTCACACTGTACCACTGAGGCAATGTATCACCAGTGTTTTGTTTGTTAGAATAAGATGTTCAGTATCTCATTTCTGTGATAGTTTTTAGGCATTTTAAGTTACGGAATCCATAAACTTTCGCGATAAACTTTTGCAATCAAATAAATTGATATCATCCTTAATCGGTTCACTGCTGGACATAGACCTCGTCTAGTTTATGCCAAGTCCAGCATTAGTCTATTCCAGGTAAAGGTACCTGGAATAGACTATATGCTGGACTTGGCATAAATCGTCGGTTCATCTGGCAAATAAAAAAAAAAACCATTACAATAACAAATGAAGTTAGAGAACTAGATGACACCATTTGTGTTTGCAAAAGGCATGATAGCTATGTAAATGTCTGCTGTTCACATAACAAGATATTGTGGCGTTAATAATGAAAGTATTATGTATAGTAATTCTCACTATTACAATTGTATTGTCTGTTAGCAAAGTGCATTGCTTAGAGTATGAAGAAATTTAAATGACTCATAATTTGACTGCCTCTGTAGCGCGGTAGGAGTGTATCCGATTGCTACGCAAGAGGTCGTAGGTTCGATCCCCACCCAGGATAAAACTTTTTGTGATGAACACGATGGTTTATTCTGTGTCTGGGTGTTATTTTTCTATAATACTTATGTATTTAGAAATATATAGTTATGTTTATCAGTTGTCTGGTTGCCATAGTACAAGCTCTGCTTGGTTTAGGATCAGATAGCGTTGTGTGAGTTGTCCCAAGATATTATATTATTATAATTATTATTCATTTCTCTAAAGGAAAAAAAAATAAAAAAAACCGCTTGGACAAAAAAGATGGAACCAAGATTACCGGGGTATCAGGGGGTCTAGACAAAGTCACATTGGAAAAGCGAAGTCGATAATGGAAAATAATTTATAGTATAGAATTTGACGTTTGCTGTGGAGACCATAGACATTTTTTTTATTTTTTTGCGAACGATTAGTACGGCGTTATCGAATTCGCCACGGAACGAATGTACCTTGGCGAATTCGATAACGCCGTACTAATCGTTCCAGAATAGGGATGTTGACTGTCAAGTTAAATCAGTTCTTTTTATGAAATGTCAAAACGACAAGTTCTATAGAAATATGATTGGAATAACTATTGAAACCAGGACTGCGCCATAACCTTACAAAAATTACCACTCTCAAGAAAGAGACAACATTACTTTGTGGACAATAACTGTTCTCTCTTTCACGCTTATCAGTCAATATTTACTTTTAATTTGAAAGGGATGGCACAGCCAGGTCTATACATCAATGGGAATAACAAGCTATGACGTCATAAATTCCTATCGCCAAATCTTTACTTTTAGTATTCGTTTTCTTGCTTTTAAATTCAAAAACATGTTAAGTTGTAAAATAACACTTATTTTCAGAGTATTTTAAGATCTATTATTACCTGATTAGTATAAAATAATTTACTTTTTGTAGTCAACTACCCAATTAATGTTCGTACTGATATCCGAACAAAATCAAATGTTAAACTAAGTATAAACTGTGTTGTCTTTAGTGAACGTAGAAACGGAATTATCTAAAGATATATTTAGTTTTCTTTTCTTGGTTAGCCCCACGCAAACAACTTAGAACAGTATTCCCAAATTGTAAAATACAAATCTCTGGGGTTTTATATTTAGACTAATAGGTTTGAGCATTTGTCTGTTATATTTCTTTATTTTCATCATAAACTTACTGGAATATAGTAGGCAGTGCCGTGACAACGAATCTGCCGCTTAATCCAGGTGATTTAGTGACGTCAACGGCAGCGGTCCTCACGCCGAGTGCCTTCCGAGTAGCTCGGGTGGAAAGCTCGCGCCATGCCGGTGATAAAGCGTTGCAGGCTGGGCACCATGGTGCATAGCTGGAATAAAACAAGAGAATGTTGTTTAAGTAGAGTTGCAAAATGGCAGTAAACTGAGCAGTATTTTTTTTATAACATTTGCTCGTAAAGGGTCTTTTATCTCCAATTTCAATATCGTAATGTATCTCATTACGTACTTGTGCGTTATTGTAATGTTAAACGCACGGTTTATCAAGACCATCCGTCTAAAACGAATGGTACCTACTTTTTAAAATCTTAAAGAGGTTTTTATGTCAGAAAAGTGGTCAACATAATTTGAATAAAATTAACTTTGGGAGATAAAATATAATAAACATTTAATTTAATAAATTTTGACCACAAATTACAACCATTTATCTGTAACAAAACACAAAAATATTAATTTACTTTATTAGTAATACTGGCTGTTTTTGTGCCTTTGCCAAATTTTGCATTGCTTGTGAACAAGTAAAAATTATTCCGCGCGCTTATTCTTTTCGCTGTAACGTTTTTTTTTATTTATTTTCTCGCAAATATGTTACAAAACGTCGTATGACATACGTGCGCTATGATAATATTACAGCCCCTGCTTGTAGGCGAGGGCTGCCTACGACTCGGGCTACCGCACTTATGTATATCATAATGTACTATTACAGCTCAGCAATGTACTATTAAACATGTGACTCAGGAACGTAGCTAAGTAAAAACCGGTGCATGTCGGGCCACGCACAATTAGGGTTCCGTAGTCTTCCCTTCACCCGAATAATACGGCTTAAGAAGTGGGTTTTATGTTTTTGTTTCATACTTACAACTAAACTTACAATTTTTACGAAAATTTTGTTACTTCTCATTTGATCAGTTGTTACACGTAAAATTGTAAAGCCTACTTAGCTGTAATAGTTTTCATTTTAATTTCACTATATATTCTGCTGCCGTGATTTTTTTCATAAACATAACATTAACCATTTAGCTGGCAGGGGGGCGGGGGACACTGGACTCAAAATGCTCTTTAAAGCTTAATAATTCACAAATAGATCCCTAAATCTAAAAATGGTCTTCAACCACTAAACGTTTATAAAAGACCTATATGATCCACTTTACTTAAACTAAAAAAAAAAATGTTTTTAAAGATTTTATGATTTCATTTTGTCGACGTAAGTTATTATGTGTATCCATGTAAAATTACAGCCTTCTAGTAGACTCTGAGCTAAGTTGCGGGCGGACGGACGGACATGGCGAAACTATAAGGGTTCCATTTTGCCATTTTGGCTAAAAACTGCCCTTAACAAAAGTTTATTAAAAACGTAGAAGCCTGTACTTGGTTGTCCTGCTTAGTTTGGGATCACATGACCATGTCTGAGTTGTCCCAAGATATTACTTATTCTTTATGTGACATCTCAAATGTCTGCATTGGGCTAAATAACACAATGCTATTATAACGAAGTGTAGTTGGAGGAATGCCAATAAGATTCAGCTTCAATTTGTGAACGTTAATTCAACAAATTGTTTGGTTAAACTAAGATTGTAGCTATGCGAGGCAGAGTTCCTAAAGTGAGAGGAACAAACGTCCATTTGAAAATTGTTTAAAGGTCATAAGCACACATATCAACTCAGAAGCAGATTGTCAATCTTTTCTTTGATTATGTTCCAAGGCGAAACCACAAAATATCGAGTACAGAAAGTAAACTATGTGTACCTAGCTCGAGAAACGCTCAAATAGATATCACTAGCTGACCCGCGCAACTTCGTCTGCGTAAATTTTCCCCGTTTTTGCAACATTTCTTATCGCTCCTCCGCTCCTTATTTCTCCACTATTTAATGCATGTTATTATACACATAAACCTTCCTCATCAATCACTCTATCTATTAAAAAAATCCTCATCAAAATCCGTTGCGTAGTTTTAGAGATTTAAGCATACATATAGGGACAGAGAAAGCGACTTTGTTTAATACTATGTAGTGATTCACAAAGGTGGAATTACGGACTACTTCGTTCTGAAGGCATTCAGAGATCTCGTGTCCTTGACAGTCGTGTCCAGCATGCGCTGTATAAAAGTTAATTTCTGTAACTTAACTCTTGGTATTTTGTGGTCCAGGCTTTTGTTTTTCTTCTGCATAACCAACAGAAAAGTTTTGTACCAATCTTGTAAGCAGTTGTATTTTTATGTCAAGTTGGTCAATATTCTGTTCCCTTGGAATAATATTTCTCAATTCAATAATTACATTTTTTCCAATGTCCTTGTCAGCACAAACAGCCTTCTTAACATTTTAAACGCCCATACTTTTGGTTTATAACATACGAAAATAAACCATTCAAATGCAAATATGAAGTACTTCCTAGCTCATTGCTTCTGTATTTTAAAGAGTTTGAAACCTATTTGTCATCTATACTAATATTATAAAGCGGAAGAGTTTGTTTGTTTGTTTAAACGTGCTAATCTCAGGATCTACTGGTCCGATTTGAAAAATTCTTTTTTTGTTGGATAGCCCATTTATCGAGGAAGGCTATAGGCTATATAACATCGCGCTACGACTAATAGGAGCGGAGAAGCGACGAGAAATGTTTCAAAAACGGGGAGAAATTACGCATACGAAGTTGCGCGGGACAGCTAGTACACAGACATAAAAATTATATTTCGTGATTGATTGCTTGTCTGTGTGTACATAGTCACAGGTACATATATAAGTCTATTATAAGAATTGTTTATCTATGATTACTCATATGCTTGACTGTGTGTGGTTTATCATTAAAGGCACACAAAGTACATTGCTTTGCTATGAAACAGAGGTAAATTCTTGAGATAAAGTGGATAATAATGCTACTGTTTACAGTTTTGTAAAAAATTATTTAAAAAAATACTACAAGAAGCACTAGCATAACAAATTTTGTTATACTGATTTATTTTTGTGCCATACTCGTTTTGATGATGTAGAAGTAGTATTTTAGACGTTTGATCCTAATGGTTGGTTGTGTCCTGTAGTATTTTGGGCAAAATATTTCCTACAGAAACTTTGGACTGTAGGACTTGGTTGGGATGAGCCCCTCCGGAACCCTCTTGTAGCGTAGCAGAATGAACTTCCTTTGTGGCCGCACTTACCGAGATCAATAGGCTTTCACTGCCTCAGGCTTGAGGAAGCTAAATGAATGGCATAACCCACTTTAATGGGAGGGGGGGGGGGGGTCATTCCATATCAAATCATTGTATATACCTGACCACCTCAGAATTTGATGAAATAAGTTTGTCCTCATAGAGATTAAGAAAAATACCAATTTGTTTTCATATATCTTAGTTTTAAAATTAGGACTAAGATATATGAAAACTATCGCAAGATTCGCAGATAAAATATAATCGAAATATTTTGAAATCACCATAGCTTTTCTTTTAATTAAGCTAGAGAAAGGGGATTTTACTCAAGTTTTTAATACTCTTAGAAAGGGCATTTAATATGAGTCAATAAATATGCAATCATGAATTACACAACATACAGATGCAAACTAATAAAACTAGCAGCCTGACTACACAATTGCATGACTAAGTGATAAATTAACATTCAGTTAGATCGAGTTGTGATGTAATAATTAGTTCCAATAACTTTCAGTAATGGTGACTCATAGGTGACCTAATTTGTTTACCGAATGTACATTATTGTTAAAAAAAAGTTGAGATGATAAATGCATATTGTTAGGTATGTGATGAGTATTGTTTCTTCACTTTATCAATACCTATTTTTCTATTTGTTATACTAGGTGTTATCCATGTTGTTTTGGTTTCTACTGTTTCTTATTGAATCTGTGACAATCTAACAAAATAACTTTCGCAGTAGGGGCAAAGCCCTGTCTTACAGGGAACTTTACTAACAGAGGACACAGTCCTGTCCCTGTAGAGCATTTTGTCAACAACCCACATCTCTTGTGCATCATACACGGCAGACAATTTTTATTTGTAATTCATTCATGATGTACATTCCTTTGATAAAGCTTATTACTGTCAGTGTACAGCATTTATTGTTTGCTTATAGATGGAGTCTTATCAATTTAGTACATATTTCATTTGTTTTCACCTATCAAAATCTTATAATATCATGGGACAACTCACACATCGCCATCTGATCCCAAACCTGAGCTTGTACTATGGCAACCAGACAACTGATAAACACACTGATACGTTTCTAAATACATACATATTATAGATAAATTACACCCGACCCTGAATAAACCATTGTGCTCATCACACAAAGTTTTATCCTGGGTGGTAATTAAACCCACACCTCTGGCTTAGCAATCAGGGTCACTAACCACTAGACCAACAGGACCGTCAGTTATCAGAAATGGAGCAAGGAGCATGGAGCTCTGAATTGATTTGTCACCTTCATCCTAACTCCTTGGCATCAGTTATTGTGAATCTAGTGTTACTCTAGGTTTTTAACTAACTTTATGTTTTCATATAAATGCACAGCAGTTTTTGAATGATTGAGTAACATACATACAAAACTACTTAGATATCTATACTAATATTATAAAGCTGACGAGTTTGTCTGGTTGAATGTGATAATCTCAGGAACTATTGGTTTGAATTGAAAAAATATTTTTGTGTTGGATAGCCTATTTATTGGGGAAAGCTATAGGCTATACTAGCTGTGCCTGCGTCGTTACCCGCGGTTTATTAGCCTATGTGGTAATCCAGGGTGTCAGCTAACTCCATACCAAATTTTATTAAAATCACTCCAGCCCTTCAGCCATGAAGAAGTAACAAACATACACACTCACATACTCACAAACTTTCGCCTTTATAATATTATAGTGTGATAACATCACACTACAACCAATAGGAACGGAGCAGCAATGAAAAATTTTGCAAAAACGGGGAAAAATGACACAAACAAAGTTGTGTGGGTCAGCTCATTACAAATATGAAGCAGGATAACTACTTATGTAGGACAAGTAAAGGATGTCATACACACAAATTAATTTAATAACTTAAGTGTATAGGCTGCCTGATGACAAACAGTGTGTTTAAGTAATAAGAAGTTAATTGATGATCTCATAATATATTTAGGTACATACACTTTTGGTAATTGGATGGACATAATTTAATGAATATTATATTAATCTATTCAAATAATATAAAGCTAAAGAGTTTGTTTGAATGCAGTAATCTCAGGAACTACTGATCCAAATTGAAAAATTCTGTCACTGTTGGATAGCCCATTTATCGAGGAAGGCTATAAGCTATATAACATCACGCTACTATCAACAGGAGCGGAGCAGCAATGAGAAATGTTGCAAAAACGGGAAAATTTACGCAGACAAAGGTGCGCGGGACAGCTATTTACACATAACATTTTAATTATTTAAGAATATTGGTGAAAATAGTACATTGATAAATATAGCATTTCGCTATAAATTATTGTAAATTTTCAAATTCTATTATACTACTATGGGAACTTCGTCATGGTGGAATAAATTTCACACAAGAAGAAGAAAGGTCACCCAACACTTTCTTGACAATAGACAATGCGTCACGGTTGTCTAAACGGTTCTTTGACGGACCCTACCGACCTTGTAATGGTTATTGAACCCAAACGAGTGGGATGTTGAATCTTCAAATTACTACTAAACTAGACGTATTTCCTCATTAAATATTCACAAAATAGGCAAATAAGGACTGACACGACAATTTCAAGGCCTCTTCGAGCAAACAAAACCATAATTTACACTCAAATAATTGAAAAAAAATTTGACACGTTCCTGTAATTGAATGAAACCGGCTACCCAAAAAAATACTTACAACTCGACCATCCATTCTCCTTCGAGGATATCTTTCCAATTATCTTCATCTAACTCGCGATTGGCACTCACAAAACCAGTAAAACAACATAAAATAAATGAGAAATAAAGGAAAAAATGTAAAATTTGGGGAACCGTGTGTACGCGCGCCATGTTTAATTTTGATGTAATGTTGCTATACAGGTAAATATTTTTACTCCCACCTGCCATGCAAGAAGTTAGTAGGAAATAAAAATAATGTGGCTCAATTTAGTAGAATAATATAACAATTTTAATGAAATGTAATGTTTTTTACTTAACCTTATTCTGGGAAGGAATCCTAATATTTTGTATAATTGATAAACTTTATTTTTGCAAAATGTTTCCAAGCGCAACGATGCTACTGCCACCTAGTAATCAAATAGGGAGGCTCACTAGTAGTGTAGTAAGTACACGTTAGATGTCACTAGTAGTAACTAAAACAAACTTACAACAAAATAAAAAAATATATATTGAACAAAACCAAAGAATCTTTCACATTTTAGGAAAAGCTGTTTGAACGATGGCTAGATACAGGCGCGGATCCAGGATCATGTTCTGGACCCCTTCCAGAACATGAAACCTTGAAACACTTTGAGCCAACACCGGCCAAATGTGAATACTTAGGTAGTTCTGCCCGTCAACGCGAACCAATTGTGTGGCGAACACTTAAAAATTCATATGACTGGGGGGAGGGGGGTGGATGCAATTGCCCCTCCAGACGCCCCCCCCCCCATTAAGCGTGCAACTCACACCTGGCCGGTGTTGGGCGAAACGAAATGTTCCCCCCGCGCCCTACCATTTGCCTCTCGTGCCCCCCAGAATGAAATCCTGAATCCGCTCAAGCGTGGCCCCCAACAAAGTTTGATACGGGGCCCGTCTTATGACAAGGTACATACCTACTTACTTACTTATAACGTTACTCTGGGTAGATATTTGTGCTTGAGCCTTAGGTAGGCACTGTGGCAGATGTTTCGAGTTATCGAACATGTCATGAAAACTCTGTGTCATGTGTCCAGCGTTTGCAATTTGATGCAAATTGGAATGAACGCTGAATATTTTTTTGTTTATGTCTTTAAACAAATAAAAAGATATAAATAAAACAATTGGGTGAACGATAGATCTTGACAGACTCGAAGAAAAGTCGTATTGAATTAAAATTCATAGAATTTGATTACATATATCTAACTAGCTGTCTCGCGCAACTTTGTCTGCGTAAATTTTCCTCGTTTTTGCAACATTTCTCATTGCTGCTCCGTTCCTATTGGTCGTAGCGTGGTGTTATATAGCCTATAGCCTTCCTGGGCTATCCATGGGCTATCCAACAATGAAAGAAATGGGCAATGGGCTATCCAACAATGAAAGATATTTCAATTCGGACCAGTAGTTCCTGAGATTACCGCGTTCAAACAAACAAACTCTTCAGCTTTATAATATTAGTATAGATTTTTATTAGAGTAAGTAGGTATTACGATTTATTGTACAATACACAAACTGTGTGATGTAGGTATCTTACGGAATAAAGCGCGTATTCGCGTAGGGATAAAGAACTCGTTACATTCTTATTTAAAGACTAGTAGTTCCTGAGATTAGCGCGTTTAAACAAACAAACAAACAAAGCAAACAAACAAACTCTTCCGCTTTATAGTATTAGTATAGATTCCTGGATCTCGTATCAGCTCACAGGAGAGCTAATCGCTATAGTACCTACCTACTGCAGAGCAGTATACCTATATACCTACACCTAGCTGTCCCGCGCAATTTCGTCTGCGTAAATTTTCTCCGTTCTTGCAACATTTCTCATTGCTGCTCCGCTCCTATTGGTCGTAGCGTAATGTTATATAGCCTATAGCCTTCCTCGATAAGTGGGCTATCCAACGGTGAAATAATTTTTCAACTCGGATCAGTAGTTCCTTAGATTACAGCGTTCAAACAAACAGACAAACTGTTCAGCTTTTATTAGTATAGATACTTCAATTTAAACACAATTACCTGCCTTGTAAAAATTCATGCAGCAGAGACAAATAGGTACTTCTTGTAGGTAGTGGCACTATAGTCTTCATATAGCGGGCGCTAAGTAGTCCTAATATTATTTAATTAAATTAAGTACCTACCTTACTTTAAATTGGAGGTTTCATGGCTCCTAATTTTTTAAGGTGGTTCTGTACACAGTGTATTTCTATAAAAACGGGCAAGTGCATGTCGGGTCCCCCCCCCCCCAATCCGAATAATGTGGCTTAAAAAGTGGGCTTTTTGTTGTTTTCGTTTCATACTTACAACGTTACTATATTATATACGATACTATATTATTATGTATATGTAATATACTTAATAATATTTTCAATGGAATTTGTACGAAAATTTTGTTACTACTCATTTGATCAGCTGTTACTCGTAAACTTGTAAAGCCAACTTAGCTGTGATAGTTTTCCTTTTAATTTCGCTCTAAATACTACTACTGTGAATTTTTTCACATACCCAACATCAATCATTTAGCTGACACTTGACTCGAATCACACCCCGACTTTACATAATTATAGGAGAGGTACCCTTTTTTTTCCTTTCAAGATTTTTTTCTTTCAAGATGTTATTATTTCACAATGCAAGGCGTAACAACTATCAGTCTCTCGGCAAAGCAAAGGTGCGCTTGGACGGACGGACGGACATGGCGAAACTATAAGGGTTCCGTTTTGCCATTTTGGCTACGGAACCCTAAAAAATGGAGCAAAGACAATCGCTGATGAGCCCTGCTTTCAATTAATCGAGAAGTGCAATAACCATAGATATAATAATAATAATAATAATTTAATAATAATTTATTTATTTTCTTTAACAATATTTGTGTTGGTACATGGTTAGTTATTGAAGTATCCCTTTAGGCGGTATGTGCCTGTGTTAGGATACTTCGCTCTTCCAAAGCTTAGAATTAAGGTACAAATAATGCTTAACTAATATTTACTTAGGTACTAATTAATACTTATTCTCTATTATGTGTGTAAATCTGAGTACTAGTGAGCGCATGTGGGTGTGTGTGTTTGTGTGTGTGTGTGTTTATGTGTGTTTTTGTGTCCATGTAAATTTGTATATGTGTGTGTGTGTGTGTGTAGCTATTTGTTTGAAGCGATAATTATCAAAGTATGTGCTGCAGTAAAGCCTCCATGTCCTCGTATGTAAGGGATTTTATCCATGTAACGATAATACTTTTGCACTCGTGATGTTGTTTGTTATGTACATAAATCTTTTTATTTAATGTATTGTATAGTCGCGATGAACTTTTGTTGTTGTGTTGTAGACCACACAGGGCCTGATAGTAAGCAGGAACCTACCATATTAGAGTTATAGTGCACGCTAGCAACACCAGACAGACAGGCTAGATATACCCTCGTTGCCGAATGCAACATCCTGTGAAAACGTTTTAGGGGTTGTGAATGGCGGCAATTTGAGCTGCCTGCAAATACATGAAATACATACAAAATACGTCGAACCGGTCTTTGTGCAGTTAAAGTGTTATTATATACATAATTGATACTGGTAAAAATTTTCTGGGAAATTGTAAATCGAAATAAAAAACCTTTTAAATTTTAAACTATAAAGCCAATGCCGTTTCGTACGGACATCGGTGTCGATGTCGCCTTTATACGGCTTCCGAGGCTTCGTCTACTATCGATCCGTGTCCTCTGCACTATACTACTGTCATTGTATTCACGCTTGATAAGCATGCAGCGTACGCAGAGCTCAACCATAGTTTGAGAAAATCTTGATTTCTTTTTTGAGAAAGTTGTTAGGTCTCAAAATACTCGGTGCCATCAGTCGCGCGATCGCGATAAAAAGTAGAGCAATTGTATCAAATTGTATGTTTCTTACTTGATTTGCTTCGAGTCTATCTTCTTGCCAATTTTCATTGAAATCCGTTAAGTAGCGAACAGCAAAAATACTTAGACATTTGTTTTCGTGTTAACTGGCTCATCCCTACGGCTTCGCTTGCATGGATGTCGGTTATCGTGGCAAACACTAGGTATTCTTTCAATGTTTCAAGTTTCAAGCGTCCTCCGTCATTATTAAATACTTACCTACTTAGTAGGTAAAAGAAATGTAATAAAAAATAAATAAAAAAAATAAAAATCCCGCCTACACATACAAGATACGCGCGAAAAACATAACCTTACCTTACAGCCGGGTAAAAATCACAAAAGTTTTAAAACAATGTTACAATTAGTTTTTAGTTTTTTTTTTTAGTTACAATAGTATTTACTATTGATTCGTAACGCCATAGCAATTTGGAAGGTTTTAAAGGGGCGTCTAAACGAGCCATGTTTTATGGCAATTTGTGGCGGAAATGCTGTGGCCGGCAACATGGCAGTAATGTCCCGACCACATAGCAAAACATGTTTTGTATGGTCACCTGTGGCCAATATTGATTTGTACTAATTAGTAGCCCACTTAATTGTCATTAAAGCTATCACAGGGTATTGTCCAAGTATGGCAATTGTTGCCGGGCTGTGTAGCTCGTTTAGGTTCGCGCTACGACTAATAGGAGCGGAGTAGCGACGTGAAATGTTGCAAAAACGGGGAAAATCTACGCATACGAAGTTGCGCGGGACAGCTAGTTCTAGATACACTCGTTGGACGAGTGGCATTGAGACCGATGTTGGGGCCAAGGTGTGGAGCCATCGTTATACGAATACTTCACTCTAAGTTTCTAGCTAAAGTATAAACACTTTAAGGGTACGAGTTGGTCTATACTTCTATACTAATATTATAAAGATGAAAGATTTGATTGTTTGTTTGTATTAAATAGGCTCCGAAACTACTGGACGGATTTAAAAAATTCTTTCATCGTTGTGAAGCTATACTAACCCCGGGTGACATAGGCTATTTTTTATCCCTGTGTTCCCACGGGAACGGGAACTACGCGGGTGAAACCGCGAGGCGTCCGCTAGTTCATTATAAATTGGTGACATAAGACGAAGGTGAATCATAAAATCCCGGGATTTTAATATGAGGTGGTATGTCCAATCGTCCACGTTATGCCACAGTTGACGAATCCCGTTGATTGGCACTACCTACGCCGAACACTAATGATGATAGTGCGGGTCAGACTACTGGGATCGCGCGCTTATTTTTTTTTTTTTTTATTTTTTTTTTTTTTTAAGATAACTAGTACTGAAAGTGGGATGCTGTTGGCTCCTTCCTAAATAATATGGTGAAATGAAGGTCTATTTACATATGGTTTCCGCCACCCCTGTCGTCATGTACTACTAAATATTATTAAAAAATATATTATTATTATTACTACTTACTTTATCTATGGATAGACGACATAAATTTTCCTAAAAAAAAAAAACGATAAGTACTTACATTAATGAGTTTTTTTTTTCTCTTCCCGCCGATATTACTCGGTAGGGATTATGGCTCGACCATTCTGTGCATTTGCCAGTTTAAAGAATAAATTCTTTCAGTTTCAAGTTTGTATTCTTTCAAGTTTTCGCCTTTTAATCACAAAGTCTCGTTCTTATCCAGATACTTATCGCGTATTTCAAGTAAGTTGTTCTGTGATTTTACACGTTAAACGCGGAGCTGTAAAAATAGCGGCATGTTTGCCGCCATTTTTAGAGTTCCAAAGCCAAAATAGCAAAAAACGGAACCCATAAAGTTTCGTCATGTCTGTCTGTCTGTCTGTCCGTCCGTATTTCACAGGCATTTAATTTAGAGACTACTCAATGAATATTGATGAAATTTGGTAAAAAGGTGTCTTCTAGTGGCCGCTACTTAGTTTGATAGCTAAATAATAAAAATAAATGTTTTTAGGGGGGGCACTCTATACATGTAACAGAAGCAGATTTTTTTTTCGGCTAACATCAACTTGTGGCACATGATTCGAAAGGTCTTTTAAAAACATTATAAGCTTCCTAATAAACTGTGAATATTTTTGGAAATAAACGATTCGAAAGTTGCATAAATAGTGTCTTTACTTTTGAACTGTGTGTCCAAAATATATGAAAAAAATCGCAAAGGTAGAAACTTTAAACTAAAATTATTTTGGACATGATCGGATATATATACCGTCATTAAGTTATAGCCGAAAGACTTTTCTCAACAAAAGGGCGTAGGTGCCATGAACATACGCTCTTCTACTGATGTAATTATTTAAGGCTGAGGAACCCTACACTGAGCATGGTCCGACATGCTCTTGCCCGGTTTTTAAAATTATTGAGTCTTACGATTCGCTGTACCTAATCGTGAAGACAGATTCGGTTACATAATCTAAGCAAGAAAGTTGTACATAATGTAGTTCTTAACCAAGCTCGATTAAAACTAGTAGTATACCTACAACGAAGAAACAACTAAAACAAAAAAAAAGAATTATTAATGTCTTCGGATCCAACGTAACGCTAAGCATTTAAATAAATAAATAGATATCGATCAAATTCTCAGTGACAGTTGTCAAACATCAAAATATTTTACGCGCGCTTTTTTGTGATGCATGCTCTATGGTCAGGGTTGGTCGTAATGGAATTAGTAGGGGTGTGTCTGTAATTAAAACATGTGGAGAATATTATTATTCAGGATATTTTATCAGTTTTAATAATTAACTCAATTCGTTACTTTTAATGCGTGTTAAAGTGGTGAAAACGGCTAATACTGTAATGGGTAATAACACATTACAACAGCATGTATTTTATTGAGATCGTCAATTTACTTGACATGTACCATTGTGCGGTGATTATGGCAAAGCCTTTAAAAAATACCTTATGTAATAGGATACGTTAAGTAGCCCACGGCTACGGTGGGACATAAATTGTGAACTAAGTTGTGAAAATTGAGCTGTCATTTTTTGTTTTCTGACGCACATGTAGACTGCTCTGCCATGTTGCGAAAGAGCATCCATAATGCGTCGTGTGGGGGATAGCACCAATAGTCTACTGGCTGTATAGTTGCCGATAGCTACTACAGTAGTATAGAAGCATTGACATCTATACTACTAGTACACAGGCTATCTTATAGCCTATCTGGGAGAACAGTACTCAACCACATTACTATTGTAGATTTTAAAATAGTACCATAAGCCTAACATCATTAAGAACATTGTGTAAACCAACAATCTCATATAAGTATCTAAATAAATATTTATTATTATTATGTATGTCGTTTCCATATCACGGGACTATGGAGTCCCGGTCATTTGGGAGGCGTGCGTGGGGCCGAAGCGAACACGTAGAGGCCCGTTACCCACTTTAATCTAAAGGCTATGTGACACAAACCGGCGAATATCGTTGCATACACTATATAAATGTACCCAACGACATTCCCCGGTTAGTGTAAAAACTATTGTCAAAAAGTGGTAGCTAAGAAACTGGGTTATGGAGGTGATGTGTTAGTGGAATGGTTAACTGGTACTATTGAAGGACTATGGCACCTGCCCTGCAAACACATGGTAAAAACACACGGACAAATGGGCAGGCGGTGACTCGCCACTCTCTGGATGGGCCCCCTTCTGGCCGCCACAGGCATACAGCCAAACAGGCGACAGGGAGCAACATGGGTGTGAGCAGCTTGGGGTGTCGAGCGGTGCGGCGCCGGTTTCACCATCACGAAGAAGGCCCGTGAGCGGGTTTCCCCGTAGTTATGCCCTTGAAAATGACACTTCCACCCCCGAGCATACAAGCTCTGGCGACCTCCCTCTGGCCGGCCGGTTAAGGCAAGCCAGAGTTGAGAGTCCTGCGGGCGCTCTTGGTGTTCAGATCGGCCAGTGAAGGCAAGCGGGAGACGAGGCTCTGACCGACTCTCTGAGGCATCGGGACCGCAGTGTCGCCACGCACATTCAGCTCGCCACAAAGCTGCCCTGCGGTTTGTGTACTCTTATTTCACCCTCATGAGACATTTTTTATTGGTGTCATAAGGATTTCAAGAGCTGCTACTATGTCCTCAGAGTGTTGCGTTAATCTCATATAGGGAGACAACGACTAGCCCCGAGGGGTTTATTATTATTATATAGTACACTGGAAGCCAGTCCCGCGTACTACCCTGTACAAAGTGACAGCCGTTTCAAATGCCGAATAGAAGGATTCACAGGTCGTTATTTTGTAAGATAGTTTGTAAATGGCTATTGTTGTTATTATTTATTACACAAGTATTGATTTACAAATAATTTTGATAAGTTTCCGTCCGTAATGTCAAAATCTAGTAGTTTTTTGTTAAAAACGATAGCCTGTCCAGTGTACCTACTAGTAGTATAGAGGTCAGTGAATAGGAGACACTGGCTAACTGTTTAAGAGCCAGTAGCCAGCAAGTCTTCATATGAGTTTTGTAAAGTTGATTTTATACTGACTGGCCTGATGGTCTAGTAGTTAGTGACCCTGACTGCTATGCCGGAGGTCGTGAGTTCGATCCTCACCCAGGATAAAACTTTGTGTGAAGAGCACGATAGTTTATTCTGTGTCTGGGTGTTATTTATTTGTAATATGTATGTATTTAGAAATAAATAAGTATGTTAACCAGTCGTCTGCTTTCCATAGTACAAGCTCTGCTTAGTTTGGGATCAGATGGCATTGTGTGAGATGTCCCCAAGATATTGTTATTATTTTTATTATATGTTCCTAAACCCAGAATGAAATTTTCATACTTCTGTATTTAATGTGCTTAAATATTTTAATTAGTGCAAATTCCGTAAGATAAGTCTTTGTGCAGTTAAACTGTACAATAAAATACTTGACACAGGAAGAAATAGTTTGAAAAATTTGCCAGATTACAACCAACTCAAAAATAAATAGAAGAAATTGTGAATTTATGATAGTAGGCGTACAAATAAGTAGGTAATGGAAAAATAAACCTAAGTGTACCTACTTACCTTCTATGTGTTAGTTCAAGGTTTATCTAAAATTGGTATGGTACTGTAATACCGATACCAATGCTGAGGATCTGGTGGCAGGTTCGTAGATCTGGTTCGTATTTACTTGGTGAGAAATTAAACAAATAACTGCCCCATTGAAATAGATGTATTTGAATTTACAGTTTTCCAACTTAATTATTACAATACGAGTTTTCAGGCCATCGCCTTTGACGGTTCTTCTCTCCAATTGTTTTTCTTCCATCTTTTTCTCAAACTTCAAATCAGTCTTTTAAAAGAACGTCAAAGCAAATAGTTCACAGTTATCATTGAGGTTTCATGTGAGATGTTCGATCCCTCGACATATGTAGGTACCACAGTACCTATCTAGGTTACATATATAAAGTAAGGTGAGAAATACAAAATAAAAAAAATACCTGATACCTCTTCCATGTACGTATCCTTGATTTGGGGGATGAAACCCATGATATTGGAAAAAGGTACGTAAACAGTGCACGTAAGGCCGGGGTTTAGTTAATTGTTCTACCTAAATCCACTCCCGAAAGTTGAAAACTCCCAGAAAAATGGTTCATCCACCTCTTTAGAAAAGTCCATTAAGTACCCATTTATAATAGGCAAATGATACCATAGGCAGCCCTAACATCTGCCCCAGTTTCGTTCGAAATTCGAACGCTCTGCCATCGTGTCTATGAAGGTTTTATTTTTTCAATTTTCAAATAAAGAATGGAAGCTTCAAAATCAGTTGTTTATTTTTATAAGTATAATGGCATTGTTTGTGGACAAGATTATTTCGTATCTCGATCAATATGGCGTATTTATTTTTATTTTCAAGTGTTTGATACGTAACAACGAGTTTTTTGTGGATGACATTGCATTTTACATTTACTGGTCTACCGGGACTTTGATGTGGCGATAATTTTTTGTCACAAATATTTTGTTATTGAGCGTCTGCATGCTTTTCTATATTGTGAATGGAAATGGTCCCGTCCAATGATAGTAATAATCGACACCTGCAAGGAAGAACACGGTAACTCACTTTTTGGTCAAATTGAGTTACAGTCGTAGCTAAATTTAGAATTAAATTTTCTTAATCTAACTCACGATTTTCGACGAATCTAAGTCTTTTCGTTTTCGATTTAGAGATTGTTACAAAATTGAAGTATAGGTCTGCCAAGTGTATTTTAAGTGCAACTTTCGTTACGAACACAATTTCGGGGAACACAACACGGGACCATGTGTTTGTAACTAAAGTTACGATTAAAATAACATTTATTAAACCACATACGTTTGTCGTAGTACCTACGTTTTGTTAAAGAGTTTTTGTTGTTACTCAAAAAAATACGGTTAGTTGTTTATAAAATGTTTTTTAAATATACAATATCCATACTAATATTATAAAGCTGAAGAGTGTTTGTTTATTTGAACGCGGTAATCTCGAGAACTACTAATCCGAATTGAAAAAATATTTAACTGTTGGATAGCCTATTTATCGAGGAAGGCTATAGGCTACAACATCACGCTACGACTAATAGGAGCGGAGCAGCAATGAGAAATGTTGCAAAAACGGGGAGAATTTACGCAGACGAAGTTGCGCGGGACAGCTAGTAATATATATATCTCAATTAATTATAAATTTAAAGTTTATCTTAAACAAGGGCTTTTTGTACATCTACACGGATTTTTGTAATCTTTCGCACTCTCCTGAAAAGTCTCCAAAAGTGAGTTACCATGTTCTTCCTTGCAGGTGTCGTAATGTTCATAAAAGTTAAAATATAAGGTCTCTTTATGCCTATATTATATTTAATCTAAATATGCTGCCGCCCTGGCTATGTATAGGTTGGGTATACTACTTGCTCTTCATTTTTCAATAGGTTTTTTCAAATATTTTCTTTCTTACAAACCATGTTCTACAAATAAAAACAATAAAAAAAATAGACGATTATTCTATTTGGCTATAATAAATGATGGCAGTTCAGTTTGACACCGTCGTTTTTAGGGTTCCGTAGCCAAAATGGCAAAAATGGAACCCTTATAGTTTCGTTATGTTTGTTTGTCTGTCTATCCGTTCGTATGTAACAGGCATTTTACTCAAGGACTACTCAATGAATATTGATGAAATTTAGTGAAAAGGTGTCTTGTAGTAGTCGCTACTTAGTTTGATAGCTGAATAATAATAAATATTTTAAGGGAGGGCACTTAGGAATTCAGCAAACATCAACTTGTAGCACATCATTCGACAGGTTTTTTTTTTTAAAGACAACTCCCGCATTAGGGTACAAGGCCTGTGTTGCGTAGGACTTTACAAATATACAAGTCATGGACACTAAGTACACCCAAACTCGGAACAACAATTTGTGAATCAGACAAAGTCGTGTCCCGTGTGGGAATCTAACTCTTGCGTAGCAGTCGAACACACTCCCACCGCGCCACAGATGCCTTTGTGGCGCGGTGGGAGTGTGTCCGACTGCTACATCTATATACATTTTAAGGTTTCTAGTGAACTTTTTTGATTGAGTGAATATTTTTGAAAATAATCGCTCCAATAGTTGCATAAATTTTGTCCTACCACTTTAGCTTTTGAACAGTGTGACCAAAAAATATGAAAACCATCACAAAGGTAGCGCTTAACAAATAATTTAAACTAAATTATTACGGACATGATCGGATATACCGTCATTGAGTTGCACATACAAATATAATGCTCTTCTGCTGATGCAATTATTCAAGGCTGCGGAACCAACTACTGAGCACGGTCCGACATGCTCTTGCCTGGTGTTTTAATCTCTATACCAGACCATGATTGACAAAACTTGGTACTGCCTATACAAGGATGGTATGTAGCACCAATACTGGCAGGCTGTTAAAAAACAATACGATCAGATAGTGAGGCCGCTAGTCAAGAGATTATCATTGTGTGGTCTGTGACGTCATTAAATGGGAGAGCGTGTACTTGCTCTATGGTTATGGCTGATGACGTAGACACAAAATACTGAGAGTACCAAAGCGCGTATCCAGGATCATGTTTTGGGGAGAGGGGGGGGGGGGGGATCGAGCAAGCAAGTGATGGGTTGATTACACGTAAATGGGCTCTAGGTCAAGAGAGTCGCTGCACTGAGTCGATATTTTCAGTTTTGATGCAGTGAACGTTGAATCGAAAAAAGAAACCAGAAATAATTTTAATTTAAACAACGTCAGTAAATACAAAACAATGCAGACGCTCGGTGATGAACGAACGAGTGGAGAGAAATGTACTCTGTGGTGGAGAGTGACGACCGAGTACATGTTCAGGTGTGGTGACGGGGGGTGCATTTGATCCGGATGAACATTCACGAGTTTGGAGGGGGGAGGGGACGGTGATGCTGTTGCCTCCATCTTTGGCCATCGGTCCTTCGGTAAAATAAAATGTGTTAGAAGAAGACAAATATTTTCTAGTTAAAATGCTGATAGGTAATCTAAAGTGGGTTTTATTATACCTTCTACCTAAGTATAGGTATAATTTTACATTTACAATACAACTAGATTTGTGATCGATATTCGATTTTTATTCGTTTATTTCGATTCAAGTTTCCTACAGTAATTTCTGAACAAAAGGGCGTAAGTGCAAGCAACTATGGACTCCGAAGGCAGTTCGTGGTACGTTTGCTCCGAGCACAAAGTCATTTAATCTCTGTTCTTCGTTCTATAGTGATGTGAGGAGGTCTCAGTTCCATTCCTAGACAGGTCTAGAATCGAGTTGAAGACCTCTTTCGCGATAATCGTACGCACTCCCGCTGCGCCATCGACGCATAGGTAATATTTCAAAAATGTTGTCCGTAAAACGTAGCATATTTCTACTAGTGGTTGTTATTATTTTGTGAATTCGGCTACGAGAAAGCAAGCCATGGCAGTCATTGGCTTCATAAAGTACATTCAGGTTCATAAAGACTAACAGAGTTTTTCCCATATTCGTCCCAACCAACACTTCAAAACACTGCAGTTTTAAAGAGATGAAACTAATCTTTAAACCTGTTGTAGGTACATTATTTGATGTTAAAGAATTCTAATGATAATTTTTGTTGAAATTTGACAATCAAACATTAAGCCATTCGGTCGCCGACGTCGTGCCATCCCAAATGTCAAACTTCAACTGAAATGTGACACGTTTGACAGTTTTTTTTTTAAACATGATTGAGAATGTTTTAGGGTTGTGAGGATTAGATTTGTAGTTTCCTTAGAAACTCGTAGAACAAGGAGTAGAGGTAAAAGCTGAACCATCGTAAAAAGATTTCGATTCAAGAATAAAACATGGTGGCCAACGTTCACCTGGGTGGAAGTGAGGAACTTGGAAAATCATTGTCCACCTTCGGGCGTGTATGGATAAAAATAAGGTTTCTTTTAATGTCTCGATGGCGTAGTGGAAGTGCGTACGATTGCTGTGCATGAGGACGTGGGTTCAATTCTACCACGGGATAGAGCTTTGTGATATTTATAAATGTTAGTGCCGTGTCTATGTGTAGGTACTTTGTTATTAAATATTATTGTTTGTGAAATCTATCGCGATTGTACCGTAACGCGGAAATTGTTTTTTGTTAAAGTGTCTTTAAATAAGTATATTTAAAAAAACCCATTGCTGAATGTGGAACGGCTGCACCTTCTTGGCTAATTCTTCTTCTTTTTGTAGGGGTTATTTGACAAGACATGTTTTGTGTATGAAAAATAAGTACTGAAAGAAATGCTTTTTTCATTAGTTATGTGGCTGTACGGTAAAGGGAAGATTTGGTCTCATTTTCTTCATAATTATAGAGAGACATGTACAAATCAAGGGCGAGCATCTAGTTTATCAAATAATAAAAACTTAGAACATAGCAGCACCCGTGTAATTTTAAGATCCCGGGATAAAAAAACATTTACCACATCTACGGGTAAATCCAACTAAAACTTCATCTAGCAACCCCAACAAAGTTTTTCACGCAACCGCAGTTGTCAAATTAGACGGTGTGTTCGATATTTAACACTTTGACACTGGCAGCTAATCCTCCCGGTCACTCCTCTTTTTGTCGATGGTCTCAAGTGTCATGGCCGCCTTCGAATAATCCTTTTAAACGCGCGCTCTTATTAAATAACCTGTGTCGTATTTCTGTGCTTATGTGCCCACATTTTATTTAAAAAATATGAAATTGGAAACTTTAAATTTCGATTTTAATTCTAAGTTCAGATGATGAGTTCGTGTGTCAGAATTTTACCGCTCTCGGAGTGAGGACGTGACACTTTTAATTTACTTTTTTTTGTGGCACTAAGGCCAAGGTAGCAAAAAAGCTTTCAGCCTACAATAAACAGTCGAAACTGTCTGTAAGCATTCTATTAATATGCCTTGGTGGCGCGGTGGGAGTTTGTAGAACTGCTGCGCAAGAGGTCGTGACTTTGATTCCCACACGGTAAACCACTTTATATGATCTACGAATTGTTATTCCAAGTCTAGGCATGCTTTGTGTCCGTTATTTGTATGTTTGTAAAATTCTCGCAACACAGGCATCGGGAGTTATCATTAAAAAAAGCTGTTTTTCAGATCTCACTATACGAATACATCGATCGAGCCTAAAAATCATTCATTTGACTGACGCGGCGGGATCAAGCTTAGCAGTTAAAAAAGCTTAAACTATAGATAAAGATAGATTAGCTCTGATGATCTTCGTAACGTACACAACTAATGTAAAGTCCTTCCACAGCACTCTTTTTTGGGATCAACAAATATGTACATCTACAGGTAAGCTTACTTTCTCAGTTAGTCTGAGTAACATACCGGTGGGAGTACAATTAAAAAAACAAATTAGTGGTCGACCCACTAGTAGTCAAAGAGTGGAACCACAAAGTCAATGTCAAAATACTTTATTCATTTAGGTTACAAATGCAACACTTATGAACGTCAGACAAAATTTGGAATAGAATGATTCTACATTTAATGTCAAGTTCGCAAGAGAAAAGCCATTACAATATATCACACTAATATTATAAAGGCGAAAGTTTGTGAGTTTGTGAGTGTGTATGTTAGTTACTTCTTCACGTCTAAACGGCTTGTGCGATTTTAATAAAATTTAGTATGGATGTAGCTGACACCCTGGATTAACACATAGGCTAACAATAAACCGCGGGTAACACCGCGGGGCACAGCTAGTTTGTATATATATTCGTACAGTAAAGCCAGTAAGGTGCTGCAACCATTACACCATGAAATTCACGCAAGCTATATATAGTACGTCAACTGGTATAATCGAACGATCAACTTACAAAAATACAGAAGAGGGTTAAGGCAACATGCGATTCGATTATAAGAAAAACTACTTATTTATGAACCACTTATTAAAAAATAATAAACATATAAAATGATAGTGACAAGGCCAATCACACTGATGTCAGTTAATCATCATCAAACACTGCCCTCTATAGTTATTTAGCTGCCAAGCACATTCTAGATCTCAAAACACAACATATGTTGGTCTAGTGGTTAGTGACTCCGACTGCTAAGCCGGAGGTCGTGGGTTCGATCACCACCCAGAATCAAACTTTGTGTGATGAGCATGATGCTTTATTCTGTCTGGATGTTATTTATCTATAGGTAATATATAAGTATATAGAAGTATATGAGTATGTTTATCAGTTGTCTGGTTTCCATAGTACAAGCTCTGCTTAGTGTGGGATCAGATAGCGTTGTGTGAGTTGTCCCAAGATTCATATTCATATTCATTCATATCAACCCATATGATGGCCCACTGCTGGGCACGGGTCTCCCCAGTAGAACCTACTGGTATGTAGATCCTGGGGGTAATTGCCATAATCGCCACGCTTGGCAAGCGGGTTGGCGATCGCAGTAAGGCTTTAAGTACGCAGAGGACGCTGCTGCCCGTCCTCCGGGGTGAAATCCCTTAGTCGCCTTGACGACACCCACGGGAAGAGATGGGGATGGGGAGATGGGGGATGTCCCAAGATATTATTATTAAAAAGTAACGTTAGTAAAAAGGCTGAATAAGCGTTATACATTACGTAAGTTATGACATTTCACACGAATTTCTATAACTCTATGTTTTTGACAAGTCACTCGTTATCGCAACAATCGGCGTCCACCCGTGTCAAAAGCAAAATGGCTACCCAAGTAGTTCCATTGTACAGTTTATTGCTAAATCATTGATCGACGATAAATATGTGGATCATTCACACGATAGATCGCGACAGGTGGCAGCACTTGCGCATACTGTCACTGAGAGATCGAATCACGTCATGTATATTGAATGTGCCCTTTAATAAAAAAAATACGATAATTCGTCTATGGTTCCGTGAAGGTTAAGGTTGAAGTGTCAAGTCTGAGTTCTAAAAATAGCAATTAAATAAGTACATATTATTTTTTATAATTGTGTGTCCTCTGCATCGATCATCTCTCTATTACTCTTACAGAACAATGATTATGAAATGGT
Organism: Herminia tarsipennalis; assembly: GCA_945859575.2. Taxonomy (NCBI): domain Eukaryota; kingdom Metazoa; phylum Arthropoda; class Insecta; order Lepidoptera; family Erebidae; genus Herminia; species Herminia tarsipennalis. Next base: position 12,964,935 of record OX243857.2, read on the forward strand.
CACACATTTATGAACTTGGTAGTATTTCAATATCTACCAATTTGCAAGCGCGCTACATACTAACGGCTATCTTAAGTTTTAAGCTATCCTACTACTTATTATTATCTTATATCCGAAAGTTAGTAAGGATAAATTAATGGATTTTGACTAAATATTTTAAATAAGGGAATTAATTGGCGTGGAGTCCATTGATTAGTAAAACACAAACTCACATTATTTCGCAGTGGACACAATCAGTGAGCAGTGTGCAGTGACATTTTATGCAAGAAAAAAGTGAGGGTAGATGAAGATTCGTCGGCCTCACAGAACATCGCTGCGATAGTCCGCTTGCGATCACGGCCGGCAACCTGGTCGAAACTTCAAGCAATTTTAATAATAATAATAAAAATATCTTGGCACAACTCACACAACGTCATCTGATCCCAAACTAAGCAGAGCTTGTACTATGGCAACCAGACAACTGATAAACATACTTATATATTTCTAAATACATACATATTATTGATAAATACAGAATAAACCATCGTGCTCATCACACAAAGTTTTATCCTGGGTGGGGATCAAACCCACGACCTCTTGCGTAGCAGTCGGATACACTCCCACCGCGCCACAGAGGCATTTTAAGGTACGCAATGAGCGTTAATTCCCGTATTTAAAATATTTATAATGAATGAATGTTTGTCACTCTTTCATCGTAAATGTTCTGAACGGATTATGATGAAACTTTACAGTATACATCAGTGTAACCTAGGCTATGAAAGTTAAACAAAAGGGGGCAAAGCCGCGGAAAAAACTAGTATTATTAAAGTATATAGCGTTAGTAATATAGTCAATGAAAGGAAGGAACAAAATCAGAACATGTTTACCAAACTTTTTGCGGATCCCTAAAAGTAGTCAGAATCCAACGACAAAATATTTTGTAGGCGTTCGACGTTGTTTTTTTGAAATTTGAATTTGGAAGCCCCAGGTTCAGTGTGGCCAACCAAAATGCGTTTGTCGTGTAATCCTCCAGGGATGTGGATTATTATTTTTTTTCAATCAATTATTATTTTTTTGAAACATTGCCCTTCGCGTGGGATATTGGAACGATGGCATGTCGGGTATTTTATACGCTTTATTAATTTTCTATTAGACATTGTTGCGTTTGGGCTTTTCGTAGATCATTCAAAGATTCAATTATGAAAAAGTGTTAGGAATTTTTCGATACTTACTGTAAAAACTTTTGTTTAACTTACAGTGTTTTTTCTATCTATCAAGTTTTCCAAATAAATCATAATTTTATAACGCATTTTACAATGTTAAAGGTTCGTTCTTATCGGATAGAAATAAACAGTTCATAATACATGCAAAGGCACCGCGAGTATCAGGCTCTAAAATAGGCCTGGATAATCACCTGGAATAGAAAACCCGTACACAATAAAATACACACAAACAGTAATTCATAAACGAGCACACCTGTGCATCCGTGTAAATATTGCCAGCTTAATACAAACCTAATACATAATTACAATTAAATCCTACCAATTTCACCATCCCTTATTTACCCCCCATTTGGTCCCAACGTAGACCTCAGAACCTGAGGTCCATTAATAATACATGCACTATTAATGCTTGTCAGAAGATGTAATCCACAAAGCGATGTGTGGGCTCTGCTTATACCCAAGAGAGTAGTAGGGTTTCTATTTAGTAGTAAAGGTTAGGGTATTGTTGTCTATTGTATTGTCTATGGAAACAATATTTGGCTTGGTTTATGATTGGTAGTTTTTTTTTTTTTTTTGACTAAGGCTGACCTCCTTAATACTAGTACAAGTAGAATCTTAGATCAATTTTAGTGCTCTGAGGAGTAGGTACCTATTATATCGGTCTTTTGCTGTCGACGCAGTAGGTAAAGGGCCATTGAAAGATTTGGAGAACTTGATACTGTGTTTGTCTAGATAAATAAGTGTTTTTTTTTTTTTTTTTTTGTTTTAACTGACGACTTCCGCAGTAGGGTACGAGCCCTGTGTCGCGGGGGACTTTACAAACATACAAGTCACGGACACAAAGTACACCCAGACTCGGAACAACAATTTGTGGATCACACAAAGTGGTTTCCCGTGTGGGAATCGAACCCACGAATTTTTCGAATCGACTCTTGCATAGCAGTCGGACACACTCCCACCGTGCCACAAAGGCAGTTGATAGTTTCTCAGTCAGTCAGGGGAAAAGTGAAAACAAAGTTTAAAAAAACAAAACATTTTCATAAAGATCCAGAATGAAATAAGTATATGACTAGAGAAATTAAACAGTAGGAATATCTCTTAACACGTACTTATTGTATTAAAGTTTGAAAAAACAATTAGGAGGTCCTACGTGGAAATGGCGTGCAAACTACGTTATCACTATTTTCATAGCTCCACTTTAACGTGAAAATACCTACTGTGCAAAATTGATGAGATTTATTTTGTGCAAGACACAAAAATTTGCTCAAGAATCGTCCAAATTGTCATACGAACAAAAAAGAAGACGAAGAACAAGTCATAGACCAAAAAAAACTGTAACGGCCGTTACGCAAAAGCCTAAAGATTTCAAAAAAAGAATACAAATTTTCTCGACGTGAAAAAATATGGCGTAGATGGATTAAGGAGCACGCTCCATTGGCGATTATAATTTTTGCTCGCAAGGAATTGCCGTCTCTTTTTATCGTACGCGCCTTATTGATAGTGTGCGCCCGCGGTTCTGCTTAGATTTTTGGTTGATTTTAAAGTTACGGCAGAAGTGTTGCGGGGATTGGCTCGTCGAAGAGAAATAGCTTGATAGGTATTATGACTTTTTTTTTTTTAATTTTGATTGTACGTAGGTTAGAATTATAGCTATACCTGTCTAGTTTTTATCCAAGGTTTTGATAAACCTAAGTAGATATCTACTCATACTTATCGCGGATCATAAACGAAATTCTTTAGAGATTTTTTTAACTTTGAACAAACAGACAAGCATATCATACGTCACCATGTAAGTTTTATACCAAAAATCTTGGTAGTTTTTTTTAATCTGCCAGGTGGGCGCAGAATGCTTTTTAATTGGGATGTTCGGATACAATGGCAAAGGACGCAACCCTTAAGATATCGTGGAACAAAGTCGCAAGTAGCTGAACCGTAGGAGGTCGCAAATCTGAGCAATTTAAAAAAAATAGAGAACATCGCTCGATTTCTTTAGAATAGTTTTCATTCTTTTCATTATGCTTTTTTTATTTGAATAATAAAGAGTTTAATTATTCGATTAAGATGACTAACTACTATTTGAAAAGAATACTTTAAAAATAAATCGGATTATTATAATGAAAAAAGTGTATTTTTTTAATAGGATTATGTAAAAAGAGTATACTTAAATGATAAAAATAAATCATTAAAATTAAAATAGAGGCCATAAATAAATCCATTGAGTTATATTTCCCAATAAAATAGTTGAGCAAATATCACGCCTATATAATTTTATATCCTGCACCAAATTAGGGTATTTCCTGTCCAAACTATTCAATTTAATAGAACATCCGTTTTATTATATTTGAACATTAAAAATCCTGTTCCGTCCGAATAATCCCAAAAGGAACCTGTAACTAAATCAAATAATACAAAAAATCTATCATAAATAAATCCTGAATTATAAAAAACTCGAAGGTCACCTTCCGATCGTTCAGGAAACATCTAAAATAAAAAAAGTAACGAAAAAACTATAAACCCCATAACTCACAATTAAAAGCGGCTACTGGTCATGGCCAAAAGTATACATAATAAATTTCTTCCTTAAAAAGGTCGAATGAAAAGGGCAGGATACAACCACAAAGGCGGGACAGCGTCGGGCATAGCGAGAAAAAAATAAAGTTGTTTATGGTCATTTTACCGCCAACGCTCGGCGAGTTTTAAATTTAGAATTAAAACTTTTTTAAAGCGTGGTAGCGATGTATAAGTTTAATTCTGTATTATTTGACATTGGCCTGTAACTTTCTTTATTATTTAGGCAGGTAAGTAGATACGTAGGGACATATTTTGAATATTGAGTAGGTGGAAGAAATCTGATAGAATCGTACATTGGCTAAAAGCTTAGGGTTATGTGACCATTATAGTCAAGACAATAGTAAAAGCATAGGGTAGGTAAGCATAAGATCAGTCACAAAGTTTGCATCGCTAGAGAAAATAGAAATCGTAGTAAACAAAAAGGTTACTCGATTGTTAACTAAGCAACTTGGTTTTATTACTGACTGCCTCTGTGCCGTGCTGGGAGTGTATCCGACTAAGCAAGAGGTCGTGGGTTCGATTCCCACACAGTATTGTGTCTGTGACTTGTATGTTTGTAAAGCCCCCCTGACACAGGGCTTATACAGAGTAGTAGTGCGGCAGTCGTCTATAAAAATAATTAAACATTAAACACATTATTTCGAAACAACAACTATAGTGGTAAGTACTTTCGATACAAATAAAACTAGAGTCAGAAGTTGCAGTGTTGTGTAATTTAATTGTCCAAATACCTGTCTAACCGAGCTATCATCATTTTCACAGCTGCATTTAATTATATAAATTACTTATAATATGTGCCAAATTTGGTGCAGTTAAAATGTACAGTACCTACCTATACTATATACTTGACACCGGCGAAATTGACTAGATAATCGGCTACATTGTTATCAACTCAAAAATAGGAAGAGGACTCAAACTCACAATAGATTCATCTTTTAGACCTTAATTATAAGATAAATAAATATTATGATTTTATTATGATGAATACTAGCTGTTCTAATGAAGCCGTAAATCAATTTTAACAGTATCACAACAACTGCATTTAAAATTTCTAACAGCCATATTTTAACCTTCATTCACAGCCTTTTCGCACCTAGACGTCATAAATTTTGCTACCGTGGTCATCAATGAGCGTTTAGAAAAAAAAAACGTGAGAATTTGTCTATGTCCCGACATATCCTTTTGTCCGAAATTTGTCAGTTCCGTTCTTTATGAATGAACTTTTGTATTTTTTTTTAATCGATGTGTGCACAGGTGTATTTGTTTGTGATTTTTGTGAGATCTGTCTGCGTTTCTGTTTGGTTATTTTGTTGCTAAATAAATAGCAGAAGTAAGTAACGTGTCATGCAGTAACTATAGATACTAGTTAGATTATTTTTGTTAGAAAGTGTGTCTTTCTATTTCATTTTAGAATTGAGTTTTTAACTTTATATTCATAGCTTTGGCGGTGAGGTTAAATAGTTCGGAAAACTACAGACAAATTTGAATTCACTTATTTTTTAATGAAACTAGTAAGCTAAATTGCAAGCAAAGATCGCTGTGTCCAAATCCCAGCATTCTGTTTGTGACCTAATCAGGGATCAATTTGTTATTTCTCCCTTTTGTGTGTAAGTGGATTGGCCATTTAAATAAGATATTATGTAGATAAACCTACATGAAGTGCAACGATCGAAGATCTAAAGAATTTCACTGCGATAGACTGGACTGTATACGGAAGGCAGAGGACTCAGTGGTGTGGCGTAAATTAGGAGAGAACTATGTCCAGCAGTGGACCGATACAGGCTGAAGTGCAAAGGTCCACAAGGCTAAGTGCGATGATTGATGATTTGATTGACTAGCTACAACTTGTTTACTTAAGTAAACAAGGTGTAGCTAGCTAATCAAATTCATCTAGCACCACTTATTGAATCATGGCTAGATTCCATATTTAGTAGACAAGTTGTATATGAACAACTTTAAAACCATAATTATGAGAAGCTGTAATTTAAAAGAAGCAAGTAGTATTATAAAAAAATATTAATTATTCACGCCCCAACGAACCCACACCAGATATGAATTTTAAAAAACCATAAAGCATAGTTTACTCTCAATACACAAAGAGGTTCGATTGTGTACCATAGACAATTGAGAGGGACGCGTGCGCGGCACGCGACGGCGGCAAATGGCGCAAATTGAGTGCTCCAATTACGGTGTCGGGTGTTTATCTACAGGCTGATGCTTTTTTTGTGATAAAAAAAAGATATCGTTACAAAAAAATCAATTGATACCTATGATTGCAATGTGCAATTGTAAATAAAGATGAAGTGCCGTGTTGCAAAAACGTTAATAGGTGTCTAGTTATCGCATGCTATAGTACGTGTAGAGGTATAAAGTTTAGCACGTGATTGGTAATGGTAAAAAATAATTATTAATTACCTACACTGCTGAACAAATTACCACTTTTTATTTTTTTCTAAAAATATTATCAATTCTAATGTATATTAGTTATATTTCGGGATCGGTGCAATTCGATCGAAACGTCGGGTAAATAAAAAGGTTCGTACCTTTAAATAATTCACGCGATTAAGTCCCGAAATATAACTAATATGTACAAAAATCGTGAAAGTTTAAAAACAATAAATTCTAATGTATTTTGGCGTGGTGATTTCAATAATCTTTTTTTGTTCAAACAATGTCTCATTTAGAGATATTTTTAGTTTCACTTATCACATAAATGTGATTTCGCAATTAAATAATATCTACAATAACTACGAAAAGAAGACGTTATTTAAACATCCATACTGTTTTTATGATATTTGTGGTGGACACAGTGTCGTAAATCTATCATGATTTTCGTAAAAGCTTATTTGGAGTACTATGCATGAGCTGAATATTTGGAGCTTTGGACAACCTATAGGTGCCGAAGATTTTGTGGCAATGTTGTATTGTGTATTTACAACTTACTATGTACAAAATAGATTTTCAGATTAACAAGTTTGTTATTTTAGTGCGTGAACCTTATTCGTATTAAATGGCCAAAACCATCAAAGTATTAAGAACTCTACATTACTATAGAGTTATCAAGCAGTTTGTGTTTTATTTGGGTAAAGATTGTCAATGTTATTATCTGGCTCATCAACTATATCAATCTCGAATCAATTATAGTTGGAAAATGTTAATTTTGAAAGAAGATAGTCGGGAGTTCTAATAGTAAACTTAAAAAAAGAAGCAGCCATAATAATTAATAAAACTGATAGTAATTTTTATAGGTATTTCTCACCAATTACTGACTTATTGCTGGGTCACAACTTTTTTTTTTTTTCAAAAGTATTTTATTTACTGTTGTCATATTTCCATCACCATGTATAACCGAGCCATACTAAAGATGCGCACGTGACTTGAAATGGCGTCGTTCTAAAATCGAATAAATCAAGAGGATTGGCGGGTAATCGCGCGCCAAAACATCCGTCATTGACGTACGTTGGCCGTTGGAGGTGAAACGGTGTTAAGTGTAAATAAAGGGTAGATGACAATTATAATGTTAGAGCTTTTTGGGTAACTAAAAGATGGTATGTAAAGTGTGAAAATGAGGTCTTTTTTTAGTTATTTTTCGTACACAATAAGGTACAGAAATAAGCTCTGTGTGTGTAAAACATTTGACTGCCTCTGTGGCGCGGTGGGAGTGTATCCGACTGCTACGCAGGAGGACGTGGGTTCGATCCCCACCCAGGATAAAACTTTGTGTGATGAGCACGATGGTTTATTCTGTGTCTGGGTGTTATTTATCTATAATATGTATGTATTTAGAAATATATAAGTATGTTTATCAGTTGTCTGGTTTCCATAGTACAAGCTCTGCTTAGTTTGGGATCAGATAGCGTTGTGTGAGTTGTCCCAAGATATATTATTATTATTACAATAAGGTACAGAAATAAGCCCTGTGTGTGTAAAACATTTGACTGTTTTGGGTTCACAACATAGCCTATGTTATTTTATTATATCATTGCTAATAGCAAGGACGTGATAATGGCCTTATATTGCTTGACATTACTTAATATTTATTGTATTTTTATATCTTTACTGATGTTATAAATCTGAAGAGTTTGATTGTTAGTTTGTTTGAACGCGATAATCACAGGGACTACTGGTTCGAATTGAAAAAATCTTTTAGTGTTAGATAGCCCATTTATTAAGGAAGGCTATAGCCTATTTAACATTACGCTATGACAAATAGGAGCGGATCATTAATGAAAAATGTTGCAGAAACGGGGAAAATTGACACGGACGAAGTTGCGCGAGTCGCTAGTAATTACTACAAGAAGAAACACCGAGTACTATTACTTATTCTGTGACACAGGTACATTTTGGTCGCCATCACAACTGTCTTTCACAACCAGTTGTCTACGAGAATTTCAAAATCTTTTTCATGGCAACCAATTGTATTGTTACGCAATCAGTTGCCAGTAATAAAAAAAACCCCATCGCAACTATAGACAAGTTAAAAGTGCGTACAACAAACTATAAGTCTAAGTTTCGCGTCGGGGGTTAATAATAATAATAATATCTTGGGACAACTCACACAACGCTATCTGATCCCAAACTAAGCAGAGCTTGTTCTATGGAAATCAGACAACTGATAAACATACTTAAATATTTCTAAATACATACATATTATAGATAAATAACACCCAGACACAGAATAAACCATCGTGCTCATCACACAAAGTTTTATCCTGGGTGGGGATCGAACCCACGACCTCTTGCGTAGCAGTTGGATACACTCCCACCGCGCCACAGAGGCAGTCATTTAAAAGAGGTATAAAAGAATCATCTGATGGATGTAGGTATACCCGATTCTACTTCTTAGCGTTTCAATAGCAAATGTTGTGCGCAATCGTTTGACACACTGATAGTATACGTTTAGTCAGATCTTGATGTCGCGATTGCAAAATGTAGTCTATGCTTGTAAGCAGGCACTCCAACTACATAAAATTAGCATATCGATTAAATCTAGATACCTAATTTATGTTATAGATTGACAGTTCGACACCCATCTTAGGCGGAGCCTATCAAATATGTAGGTATTGATTAACAAATTGAAAATATAGCTGTCTCTGACTGTTTTACATATTGATGACAACGGATACTAACGGTCAGCCGTGAGTGACGACCCGCGACTGGGGGTAAAGGTCGTGATATCTGCATTGTTAGTCTATAGACGGATGACCGTTTCCGTCTCTGTTTTCGTTTTAATTTTTTACTTTCGTGCCTCGGAGGGCGTGTTAGGCTGGGAGGGGTGAAGGGGGGGGGATGATAACGCACGTACTGGGCCTGTAGCCTGGAGCCCTCGTATCATCATATGGCTGTGCTATGTGCGCGCTTGGTGAAGACGTTTTTAAACAAAAATAAAATAGTAGTAGGCTTGTCCCCGATGAAACTGGCCGCCGACTGAAATTGGCTACAAGAATACCTATTAAATATGTTTTATATTAGTGTTAATATGCTACCTACGCTGACTGAGTTTAAGAGAGCAGATGAAGATGTCTGCGAGGATATACAACGTTATCACTGACGGTCCATGGGTAATAATAATAATAATAATATGTTGGGACAACTCACACAACGCTATCTGATCCCAAACTAAGCAGAGCTTGTACTATGGAAACCAGACAACTGATAAACATACTTATATATTTCTAAATACATACATATTATAGATAAATAACACCCAGACACAGAATAAATCATCGTGCTCATCACACAAAGTTTTATCCTGGGTGGGGATCGAACCCACGACCTCTTGCGTAGCAGTCGGATACACTCCCACCGCGCCACAGAGGCAGTTTTCAAAAAATGTCGCACTGGTCCGTGCCTCAATGAGCACGTTAAGCTGGCGACCCTGCGCCCAATCTCCAACCGGTGATTAAGCCGCCAGCAGTGAGGGAATAGAAAGTGCACTTGTATTTGCACATACACTTTTGTACTATAATATCTCCTGCGGAGTTAGCTATAGTCTCTAAAGAGATTGGCCGCTGTAAAAGACTTCAGTTAGAACACTATTATTAAAATATACTTATCTAGTGCATCTTCATCTATACTAATATTATAAAGACGAAAGATTTGATTGTTTGTTTGTATTGAATAAGCTCCGAAACTACTGGACGGATTTGAAAAATTCTTTCATCGTTATGAAGTTACACTAACCCCGGGTGACATAGGCTATTTTTTATTCCTGTATTCCCACGGGAACGGGAACTACGCGGGTGAAACCGCGAGGCGTCCGCTAGTTGACAATAATCACAAAGAAATCGTTGACAATATGTTTCTTATTTATTTATGAACCCATATGATGACTAAAGCCACATTATCTCATTTTTAATATTAAATTAAAATGTCAATGTTTCACTAAAACATCCGTAAGTTAGATATCAAGGCCCCCTTCGTCAGCCATAACAAATTCAATTGCAAGTAAACTGTTTTTCTGCTTACACCAATCATTTCATCAGAAAGAGGGGCGGCAAATTGAGAAGTCGAGTCCCGAATAATCTAATGATCAATATGAACCCACATCAAAGAAATTTATCAATTTAATTCGATAAATCGAGTAAAAATTACTTAGTGTGCAAAATGGCGGGCGTCTCCCTAACATGGAAATGTCATTTGGATGTATTCCCGCGCTTTTACTTTTTCGCGATGAGTTCGCGACGAATGGAATGGTAAAAGTTTTTAGTATTTTAAAATTAGAATCTCCTTTTTTAAGTACAAAAACTCATTTCGGATGCGTACTACCTAGACCTATTGTTTTAAACAAAAGCGGGTGCGATTATAATTGGTGCAAAACATTTAGAAAAAGTGTAAACACAAATTTATAGGTAGGTACGATATCGTCATGGAGTTAATAAATAAATCGATACCTGTTTATTTCATATTCCATTTCAGCAGTTGAAAATACATTTTATGCTATCTACCTACCTATCCAGTATTTTTTTAATTCACTTATTAATTATTTAATAACTGGTCAAAGTCCCAACCTTAAAAATCACTTCACAATTCTTTTATAAAAATACGGTCATTCTTAGTATTTATGAAAAATCGTATTCGATAAGAAATTGACTTTTTGTTTTTAAAAAAGGAATTCGTCGTCGCGTTCGTTAAACCGTTACGATTCGATTTATCGCCATGTTAGCTTAAACCGCGTCCGAAAAGTAAATTTATTGCATTATGGCCGCTCCGGTTCGTTCTCGTTTCCCTCTTTGATCTACAATTTTCCTTTTTTCATCTCAAAACGGTAAGTGATTGCTTTTTATGTCATCGAGATTTTCTAATTCGAATTTTCGTGGGGAGAAATTAACCTTTTGGAATTGATTTATGGTTGTACAGTTCGGCATAGCCTATTTCTTATATTGAACGGTAGAATTTTACTTTAATATTATAAGGCAATTTTTTTATAGCATTGTTAATTTTTATAGAAATTTGCGAGTGCTATTAAAAAGTTATCATTATATCTTAGTTAGATAGCGTTAGAGTAAAGGGTTTACTTCAGTGGTGACTATTAACCAGCTTGTCTTTTTTTTGAAGTTAGTTTAAAAGTGAGAGGAATCGCTAATTTAATTTATTGCAGTACGTGTAACTATAGTTAATTAGTTAGCTAGATAGTTCATCTACTATACATAAGTGATGCATTTGTGGCGCGGTGGGAGTGCATCCGACGCAAGAGGTCGTAGGTTCGATCCCCACCCAGGATAAAACTTTGTGTGATGAGCACGATGGTTTATTCTGTGTTTGGATGTTATTTATCTATAATATGTATGTATTTAGAAATATATAAGTATGTTTAACAGTTGTCTGGTTTCCATAGTAGGTACAAGCTCTGCTTAGTTTGGGATCAGATAGCGTTGTGTGAGTTGTCCCAAGATATTATTATTTTTAATTAAAATAGCCAAAAACAGACTTAAAAACGAAACTGGTTCTCCTATCCTTACCGGGACTTAACTGAGGTTCAACACAGGATTCACCGTCACCAGACGAGGTGCACAGGACCTGAATCATTAAGATAATACAATCATTAATATAAACCAATGATTCATGAAGTCAGTTTTACGCATCACATAAATACACTATAACAGGATTATCTATGAGTTATCTAGGTATCTATGCACTTTTTATAACTGAATATAATTAGCCAATAAAGTGTTAGATTGTTTGTGATTGATTGATTGATTGATCATTCGCACCTTCTTTAATTGTGTAGGTATCTATGTTGTTTTACTTTTAAAAATAATAACACAATATTAATGAGAAATAGTTTACCTTGTACCAGTAAGTTAGTCTTGTGAAATATATTTAAAGGATTAAAGTTAGTACCTATTACAGGAAGTGATGTGAGAACGTATAGGTAAGCCGGCTGGGTAATTACCCAACTAATTTTAAATTCGAAGAATTGCACTCTGAATGTGACGAAGACGCTAAATGTCAGACTATGTGATGCAGATAATGCATCCGTGTCTCGTCAATATCCTTGTTTTTTTTTTATAAAACATAGACGACAAGCCTGTGAGTTTTGTTGGGTGTGAAAATGGCCGCTGACTGACTGTCTTTATTGCTAAACCGCTAATGATTTATTATTATTGTTAAACAACGATAACGCATTAGGGTACAAGCCCTGTGTTGCGTCACGGACACAAATCACATCCAGACTCGGAACAACACACTAACACTCATACACTCACACGCGCTCACAAACATGCACACACACCCACAAACTCATACACTACACACACGCACACACCACACCAGGTAGGTACTCATCTTACTCCCATTTGCACTTTTCACTTTCGTAGTCTTAAGGTTTATAGATCATGTATAATTTTGGATAAGGAAGACTGAGATCTTCTGCCACAGGTATTGTATACTTAAAAGAAGATCTCAATCACACTAATTATGTAACCTTCTGATCATGAAATAAAGATTATTATTATTATAATTAAACAACAATTTGTGGATCACACAAAGTGGTGTCTTGTGTGGTAATTGAACCCACGATCTCTTGCGAGGCAGTCGGATACACTCCCACCGCGCCACTGACGCAGTAAATTTAAGATTTCTATTAAATTCATTATTACCTGCAATTTCCAAAACGCCAGTAGTTTCTAGCCTTTTTGATCTTGTTCCCTTAAATATTACCTTAAAACATATTTTACCATCAACATCGGCCGACTGTGAGTCGCTTACAAGTGGGAGTATCAAGGGGCGTCTAAACGGGCCATTTTTTACGGCAATTTGTGGCGGCACTATTGGCAACTAATTGTTCGGTATGGCGCATGATACTGTTACCTAAACGGGCTATACAACCCGGCAATAATAAAATAAAGAGCGACTGAAACAACAACAAAATTGTCCGGGCAACATTGCGGAAAATTGATCGCTCAGCGATCGTCTGGCAACCATCAAATCAACATGGGAGAGTAACTACTGCCATGTTGCTGGCCACAGCATTGCCGCCCGTTTACCCGGTTAGTTCGGAACCCGGGCTTTACGCTATTGTTAGTGGATAAAAAGTAATACTATGAATATTTGCTAGCAAGTTGATTGCCGCGAATATAAAAACTTCCTACCAAATAAACGTGGGAGGACGCTAATCTTGTTTTAATCTATTTCTGATACATTTCCAAATATCCTGCGACAGTGTGGCGTCTAGGTTCTTATGTGAACTAGCTTTAAATTGGTTCACTTACATTAAGCACTCCAATTAGGGAAATGTCTTCACCACAAAAGTATAGAAAAACTTGATGTCATTTTGTTCAGAAATAGTGATAAGTAAAATATTTTAACAAGGTATTGTCACCTCTGTTATGTCCATAGATGATTGACCATTTTCTCAAAACTTCACTATGCCTAGGTAAGTACAAGCACACTAATAAAATAAAAGCGAAAGTTTTTATTTTGTTACTTTTTCACGTCTAAACGGCTGGAGCTATTTTAATAAAATTTGGTATGGAGTTAACTGACACACATAGGATAATATATAATAAGCAGCGGGTAACACCGCGGGGCACAGCTAGTATCAAATAATTTATTTTTGGTTCGGTTCAAATTTCCGCCACTTTGGAATTTAAGAGTGAGGATATTAAAGTGTGTGCTAAACTTTACTGACTCTTGACTAAGTCAAGTCTCACATGTTAGGCTCCAATGAAATTCCCCAATGCCAACTGTTAGAAAATATTAAAAAAAAATGCATTGGCGTAGGTAAACCTAATGACAGTAAGTAACATATCTATTGTTCTATGTCCGCATCTTATTTGATGCAAAGTTATCGCCAATATAATAGCTATATTTTTTAATATTCAACCACAAAACCTAGTAATAAACCAAAAGAAGTACTACAAATAATGATTCAACACTCAAAACTGCACCCCAAAAATAATTTCGCGTGTAATATGGACAGAAAAAAGCTAAAATCCCTCTCTATGCCCACCGATGCAGAAGAAACACTTCCTTGCGCCAAATGTCCGATTTCACATTTTCACCCCCGCTCTTACTACCCCAAGTCCTTACATGTTAAAGAATCCATAAATAATAGAGTTGACGTGCGTACGGATTGTGTTACCGAATCACCCCACCCCATGTAAATAGCGATTCTTGTCTATGGCTAATACCTCTATTGTCTGTGGTACGGATTTATTATTCATTCTCTATACATCTGACGCTTATGTTATGAGTTTCGTATTGGATATTTAGTTTGTAATGTGATAGTTGCTAAGTCTTTTGATGGTCAACTTGTTTCAATTTGCAGTTCTTTAAGGAAAAATGAACTGATTCTTTCGGTGGTGTATTTCGATGTAGGTATTACATAATGGTTAAGTTTTTTTAAATATAAATAAATCTTTCGCCAATCTTGTTTACTCCTCTAGCTAAGCTAAATTACTTGTGTTAGGAGTAGGTTCATGATGAAAGTTTAATGGATGGGATTCGAATCGCGATCTTGTATTGTGAGTGCGGTGCCTTAACCACTAGGCTACCACCACTATGTATGAATTATTTTTATTTGTACTCTGTATTTATCAAAATTTAATTCAATATAATAAGATAATATTAACGTGTTGTGAATAAGTATGGAAAAAAAACAGACTTAGAGAATAAGTTGAACTTACGAACGTACCCTACAATACAAGCAATTTGGCGTTATATTAAGACAAAAAGGTGTCACAATATATAAAAAAAAAATATATCTTAAAAATACCACCAATAAAGACTCTGTTATTCTAAATGCACGCCCGTTTAGTCCACATTTGACCTTTGCGGTAACAAATGATAGAACCTCAACCTTTTTTGTCTTGATTTAATTCGATTATTATGCTACCCACTTACATTTAAGCAGTAGGTAGAGACGTTTCTTGTGTTAAAAATAAAAAAAATCTATGGAATTATAAGTAAATACTAACCATGAACTGCACTACCTGAGACGATCTTGTATTTGGCTTAATGTGTAACATAAGGCATGTCTATGGACATAACATTTTTTTAACCCTGCTAATGTTGTCACGGACGCCTCTGAACTATTAATACCCAGTAGCTTTATAATGGTTTATTTTTTATTTTTTTAACTTTTTATAAAACCTACACTAAAACAATTAGCAAATTAGCAATTAGTTCACTTATAAAGGTCAGGTTTAACTACACATGTTCAAAGGGCACCTGTTACACTTATACAATTGCAGACAGCAATTAAATCCCTTTCTCTATGCTCAAGTACCGCTCAATAGAGGTCAATAAACAATACAGAACCGAACCGGTACGCGCATTGCAAAATATCAGTGAATGGCC
Organism: Herminia tarsipennalis; assembly: GCA_945859575.2. NCBI lineage: Eukaryota > Metazoa > Arthropoda > Insecta > Lepidoptera > Erebidae > Herminia > Herminia tarsipennalis. Next base: position 12,980,510 of record OX243857.2, read on the forward strand.
CATTTGTTTGAATTTCGAATTGTCATAGACTATGAAGTGGCGCCATGTGGACGTTCGTTTATTAAACAACCGCCATGACACCCACTTGGTGGGCTTTTTGGCTTTTTGTCAGTTGTTGACTTTTTAGGTTATTATTTTTTATTTTCAATGGCGTAGTAGTTAATATTAAAGTATCGTGCAGAGAGAATGTCTGAAGAGTCACCCACATTGCCCTAGTAAAAATAATTATTAATTTTATTTCTAGAGTCTAAAAATACTATATAATAAATATTCTGCTTGACAACACGCCGTTTCATTTTGTCGAGCTGCTTTTTGAATTACTACTACCGATAGGTAGGTTAATGAGGATGTTCTTGGTCATCCGCGTATTCAGATGGTTGATATATCGTGACTTTTAATGTGCTTTATTTTATTTTATACTAGCTGTCCCGCGCAACTTCGTCTGCGTGAATTTTCCCCTTTTTTTATAATCCGATGTTACTTCTAATGCCTCCAAGAATATAAGTATAAAGTTTCATGATGATCGGTTGAGTAGTTTTCGCGTGAAAGCGTAACAAACAAACTTACATTTATATATTAGTACGGATTTTAACACAAATGTATTTTTGTTTAGAAAAGAAATGATTTTTTTTATTTTGTCTGTCTGTACTTTGTGTCTGTCACGGACACAAAGTACACCCAGACTCGGAACAACAATTTGTGGATCACACAAAGTGGTGTTCCGTGTGGAAATCGAACCCACGAGCAGTCGACTCTTCCACCGCGCCACAGAGGCGGTTAAAACTATGGCAATACTAAATTGTGATGATGATTTATCTTACCTTCTTAGGATCGATAGAAAGACAAGATTGTTTAATAAATAGATGTATGTGATGTGTGGTGATAAGATGTCAGTATAAAACATAATAAATGTAACTATTATAAGTTTGTGACCAATCATGAAGCTTTCATATCATGAAGCCATTTAGACGTAAAGTATTTTTTTTTTTTAGATGGGAAATCATACAATGACTTCTCCCGCCGTGGGCATGAGCGGGAGGGCGTGTCAGACTCTTACTGACTAAAACCCATCTGTGTTCCTTCTTTTGCCCTAGTGTTCCGGGAGCACGGTAACTCTTTTGAACGATCCCGCACTCCCGGTAGGCGCCGTCACTTGCTGACACCTCTTTGAGGCGCGCGTAGAACACTAGCGCGCCGTAGAAAATCTGCATCTCTCTCGGCATCTGGAACCCGGTTCCAGATAGCAGATATTATGTGCGGCTTAGACAGCGGATCAAACTGTCGTGATAATATTGTGCTCTTGGTTTGTAACGTGGGCAAATCTTACGTATTTAAATTAAGAGGTCACGTGTTATGAGTTGACGTCAAACCGTATTTTATAATTATTTTGCGTTTACGCGTGATGCTCGCTCCAAACTGTCAAAAAATCGCTTGCGTCAACATGGCAGTTAGAACTGTCAGGCCTGCGCATTTACATGTACGATTCGGAGGAATTGGAAGGCGCATGCTGTTTCCCGCGTTCCAAACTTAACTTAAATAAGGGCGGTATTTGATACCTATGCCTTACATTAGGAAAAGAAATAAAAAACTGTCAAAGGCGTCGTAAGCACGTTTTAAATTTGACGTCTATAGACGTCCGTGGCGGTCAAAAGGTTATGTGCCCTCCCAGGTGCTGGCTTCTAGTGTGGTGAATTGCCTCGCAGCCACAGAGATGTGTATAGATTTCCTCATCCTTGTGGCAGAACCTGCAAACATTAGTGTCATATTAGTGACGTATATTGTTTGTTTAGTCTGCAGTGCCCGGTTAGGGTTCTGGTAAGAATTCTGATTTGATTCTTACTCATAGTAAGAGATACTCATGATAGTGACTCTAACTTGGCCGCTTGAGTCAAATGTTGCCCCCCCCCCCCCTCCCTGAACAAAGTTCTATATGATGATTCTATATGATGACGGCCTCTGTGGCGCGGTGGGAGTGTATCCGACTGCTACGCAAGAGGTTGTGGGTTCGATCCCCACCCAGGATAAAACTTTGTGTGATGAGCACGATGGTTTATTCTGTGTCTGGGTGTTATTTATATATAGTATGAATAAACCTTTTGTGTAAATAAGGAGAAGGCACTGTCTCCTGTAATACAGTGTATACTAGCACAGGAGACAGGGTTATCATATATTTTTGCACTTGCCCTGTATATCAATAAAGTTTTTATTATTTAAAAAAAAATGTATTTAGAAATATATAAGTATATTTATCAGTTGTCTAGTTTCCATAGTACAAGCTCTGCTTAGTTCGGGATCAGATAGCGTTGTGTGAGTTGTCCCAAGATATTATTATTATTATATCCGCGCCTGTAATGGATTTACCGGAAAATCTTAGGATCTACCATAGTTTAAGGTTATACACTAATACATACCTACACAGTTTCGAAACTCCTTTAACAACATAAACAATGTTTACTACAAATCCATAGACAATATTCTGGTACAAGCGTACCATAGCAAACGTAATACGGCGCATATTGAGTCAGTAATATTCGCCCGTGATGCCCAGATTAGACGGATCGTAGCAGATTGACTGAATTTGAGCTGCGAGCGAAAATGTAGGTACTCAGTTTAGTCTATGGTTTTGGTCAATTACTGTTATGTTGGCGATTCTGTAAGCGGGTAAAATTGTACATTTGTTTTTGTAAGTTGATTAGTGGTGTGGGTTTGTATTGGTATGTTATTTACCTTCATATCATATCACCCAGGATAAAATTTTGCGTGATGAGCTAGCCAACGACGCAGGACATACCTATTGTAAGAAACAAATGTGTGTATCCATACTACCATACTAATATTATAAATGTGAAAGTAACTCTGTCTGTCTGTCACGCTTTCACGCTTAAACAGCTAAACCCATTCAGATTAAATTCGGTATGGAGATAGTTTGAATCTCGGGGAAGGACATAGGATAGTTTTTATCGCGATAACCGCCATCCACGTGGGCGGAGCCGCGGGCGAAAGCTAGTATAATAATATATTACTAAATACATACATACTTACATATTATAGATACACTAGCTGACCCACGTAACTTCGTCTGTAATATAATAATAATAATAATATCATGGTACAACTCACACAACGCTATCTGATCCCAAACTAAGCAGAGCTTGTACTATGGTAACCAGACAACTCGTAAACATACTTATATATTTCTAAATACATACATATTAAAGATAAATAACACCCAGACACAGAATAAACCATCGTGCTTGCATCACACAAAGTTTTATCCTGAGTGGGGATCGAACCCACGACCTCTTGCGTAGCAGTCGGATACACTCCCACCGCGCCACAGAGGCAGTCAAATTCTGTGTAAATTTTCCACGTTTTGCAACACTTTTTATTGCTGCTCCGCTCCTATTAGTCGTAGCGTGATATAGCCTATAGCCTTTATCCAAAAGTAAAAGAATTCTTCAAATCGATTCAGTAGTTCCTGAGATTATCGCGTTCAAACAAACAAACTCTTATTCTCAGCTTTATAATTTAACAGATATCTCTTACTTTCTTCGCATCATTTATAAATCATTCCCTTATCAATAACGCTGTCATAAAAACTCATGACTTTAAATTGTTCTGAGCTGGACTGTCATGACGTTGTTCTTTAAAATCTACATCTAGTAGCGTATCTTTTGCGCCATAAGTTATGGACTTCTAATAGACCTCTCATATCTCCAACAAATACTATTTTTGGCGCTGTTTTTGGTGCCCCCCAAGAAGTGATGCTCTAAACAAATGCTTAATTTATTTGTGAGCTAATCTAAATTTTAAACTGGTGATGAGACTGGTTCCCGTGAATAAAATTGTAGTGTTCATTATAGTGACAAACCAATGAGATTTAGCGATTTTATTCATTCGCAGGAACACAATACCTATCAACTATTTTTTATAATAAAATCTTTTTTTTTTCTCTTTATTTTTAGGCACCTTTAAATACAATTTACGTCGGTTCCATAGTAACCTAATCATATGTCTACAATACAATGCATGTAAAATTCTATCTATCTAAAACTAACTTATATAAAAACTGAGCTTCATCTAACAGAGGCTTTGCTAGGATCAACAAAAATATTCCCAAATCTAGAGTGTTTATCATAAGTTAACTAATTAATCTGTTTCTTGCAGGCTCATTCCTCACACACTCCACTAAGACATGTTGCTCATCTTCTGTATTATTGTGACTCTCACAAAGAGGTGAATCTACTTTCCTAATAATATCTTGGGACAACTCACACAACATCACCTGATCCTTCTAAGAGCTTGTACTATGCAAACCAGACAACTGATAAACATACTTATATATTTCTAAATACATATTATAGATAATTTACACCCAGATACCGAATAAATCATCGTGCTCATCACAAAATGTTTTATCCTGGGTGGGAATCGAACCCACGACCTCACTAACAGGCCAGTCGAATAGGTATTTATGTCATTCGATTAAACAATAAAGTAATAAAAATGATATGTCGTCATTAAACTCATATTAAATCAATAAAGTAAATGAAATATTTTTTTTTTTTTTTTTTTTCTCTGTAAAGAGTAAAAGTTTTACTCTTTAAAATATTACAATCTAACATTGGAGCTAATAAGTAATTTTATGTTAACTTAAACTGCTAAAATACTTAATCTAAGAAATTATCCATTGATTTTTCTTAGTGTCTGATAAATTGATAACACTTTGTTCTTGTGTTTTAAATGTGAAGCACTGTCACTGTCACTATTTTTCTCACTTAACACTACACTAACTCAAATGGCTTAGTTCTTTTGAGTCTTCGTTTTAAGTCCGTACAATCGAGGAGTTGGATAGCCTCAAGATTGACATGGCTATGAAGTCTTTTGTCATGAGCTTCTGCGAATTTTCGAATCACTTGATCTACGAATTCCACTTGTAGGTCCCGGTGAAGATCGTTATTGCGGATATACCAAGGTGCACTTACAATGTCTCTTAGCACTTTGTTTTGAAAGCGTTGGATTATATTTCTGTTACTCTGTTTGGTACAGCCCCAAAGCTGTACTCCATAAGTCCATATGGGCATAAGGACTTGTTTATATATTAAAAGTTTGTTAGGGATTGACAAATTGGAAGTCCTTCCGATTAGCCAATACATCTGTTTGTAGAGAATATCTAGTTGTTCTCGTTTCTTTTTGACGTGAGCTTTCCAACGTAGTTTCACGTCAAGAGTCATACCGAGATACTTAGCCGTATTAGCATATGGGATAGTCTGGTTATTAATATATATTGGATGGTATTGCGGTTTCCTGTTGGTAAAATCGATATGAATCGATTTTGATTCATTTAGTTTAATGTGCCACTTTTGGGTCCAGTTATACACTTTTCTAACAGCTGTTTGGACATTTTCTACAGCTTCCTTATGAGAATTACCTACAGACATTATGGCCGTGTCGTCAGCGAAGGTTGCAATAGTGTTGTTTTCTAATTCTGGGATATCAGAGGTGTATAATAGGTACAGGACCGGCCCTAGCACACTTCCCTGCGGTACCCCAGCTTTTATTTCCTTAAGTTCGGAGTAGGCATTTTCCTGTCTGATCCTGAACATTCTGTTTGATATATAAGACTCTAATATATCGGCAAACTGTTTGGGCAGCATGACGTTTAGTTTATATATCAACCCTTTGTGCCACACTTTATCAAAAGCTTGCGCAACATCTAAGAAGACAGCAGAGCAAACCTTTTTCTCTTCTAAACTTTTTTCTATAACGTTTACGATTCGGTGTATCTGGTCTATTGTCGAATGTTTCGCCCTGAAGCCGAATTGATGGTCAGGTATTAGGTTCCGTTCCTCAATTAATGGCTTAAGTCTTTTCAGCAAGAGCTTTTCAAATAATTTTGACATAACAGGCAATAAGGAAATAGGCCTGTAGGATGTCGTTTCCTCAGGGGGTTTCCCAGGTTTTACGATCATAATTACTTCTGCTACTTTCCAGATTGAAGGTACATGCTTTAGCCTGAAAGTTGCATTGATGATATTTGTTAGTTTAACTAGAGCTTTCCGGGGCAGGTTTTGAAGGATTATTCCTGTGATAAGGTCATAACCTGGAGCTTTTCTAGTATTAATATTTAACCTTATTTCATTTTCAACTTCCTTCGGTGTTACAAATTTAATTTCTAGTTGGTTGTGCTGAAGATTATGATGGGTTATATCTTCAGTGAGTCCTTCATTGGGTTGAAATATCGATTGTAAATGTTGCGCAAATCTTTTAGCTTTTTGCTCATTGTTGGTGGCCCACTTCCCATTTTCTTCCCTTATTGGAGGGAGTGAAGGAATTGGGCGTTTCAATTTCTTGGTTGCTTTCCAGAGTGAGTAATTGGTATTACGGTCATTGGCCAGAGCATCCAAATATTTTTTTGTCGAGTCATTTTTGAACTCTTGAATTTTTCGTGTCAGTAGTTTCGTGAGATAGTTTAGAGTCTTTTTATCGTTCGGTGATCTTGTCTGTTGCCATTTTTTTCGCTGTTTTCTTTTATCCCTCAATAGGGTTACAATATATCGGGGATATTGATTTTCTTGTAATTTCTTAGCGATTTCGGGTGTGTTTTGCCATGCTGACTGTTGAATATCTGAAGTAAATTTCTCTGTTTCAAAATCAAGTTGTTCAGCATTTCGAATGGGTACTTTAAGATTTATTTTTGATTCTAAATCTATTCGAAAGCTTTCCCAATCTGTTTTGATATTTACAAGGCTAGGGTTGTTTTCTTTTAGCAATATATTTTCACTGAGTGTCAGAATTATAGGTGAGTGATCGGAACTCATATCAAAACCTTCTTTGATACTCACATGGTTGCGTGAGATATTTTTGAAAATAAAAAAATCTACTAGATCTGGTATTTTCTTTGGGTCCGTCGGCCAATATGTTGGTTTTCCTGTAGATAGTACGTCACATTTAGTTTCTGTCATAGCACTTAGTAGTGCTCGACCCTTTGGATTGTTTAATCTAGAGCCCCAATGCGTGTTTTTGGCATTGAAGTCGCCTCCAAGAATAAACCGATTTCCCAGTTTTTGTAGAAAATTAATGTATTGTTCTTTTTTTATAGAATACCTTGGTGGACAATATATTGCTGAAACAGTGATGGTTGCATAGCGTTTGGTTTCGATTTGTATTGAAACAGCTTGTATTTCATGTTCTTCCCATATCATGCTTTGATAATGTGAAATATTTTCTTTTATGATCACGGAGCTGCCTCCCCTTGCACAGTTGTTAGGGTGAATAGCGTGATATATCTTGTAGCCTTTTAGCCTGATAAAAGATTGTTTTGTGAAGTGAGATTCAGAAATCAGACACACGTCGATGTTTTCTCTATCTAAGACAACTTGCAACTCATGCTGATGTTGAAGTAGTCCATTTGAATTCCAGTTCATAATTTTTAGAAAGATATTCATGACCGCTGTTTAGGCATAGCATCTGTAGCGCTATGTTCTATTTTCTTAAGGCGTTCATCAAATAATGACATAAACTTAAGTATTTTGTTTATGTTTTGTTGCAAGTCTGAGTCATTGTTTACACTGTTCGTGGATTTAGACACTGTTTGTGCATATGTTTTATCGGACCTCGTTTTGCTAGACTGGCATGGTTGCAGTGCGACCGTGACCTTCCTTGGTTGCGTAGTGCTTGTGTCAGCATTCTTATTATTACTATTATGCTGTATGATTTTTTTCTTTAAGTTTTTATTTTTAAAACTTTGCAGCTCTTTGGCTACTACACAGCCTCTGTAATTTGCGGGATGTTGTTCACCACAATGTATACACTTAGGTTTGTCTGTTGCCGGTTTTTGGCAGTCTTTTGTAAGGTGCTTGCCGACACACTTAACACACCTCGGCTCTTTCGAGCAATATTTCTGCGTATGCCCGTACGCCTGGCATCGTTTACATTGGGGAATTAATTTTGGGGTTTTTAGGGGCTGGATTTCAACTTTACATCCTAAAATATTTTGAATACTATAGATTTTATTTATATCCTGGTTATTTTTGAATGTAAGTATGAATAAATTCAGAGGCTCTTTATTTTTCCACTTAAGTTTATTAACTGCGGATTCTATTTCATAGCCTTTTTTCTGTAGATCCTCAATAATCCTTTCAGGCTTGCATGTGAAATGTAGTTTTTTAGCAACTACTCTAATGGGCCGATCCTGCTTATTCTCATAAGAATGCCACAAACAGTTATTGGAAGACAGGTGTTTGGTAATCAGCCTGTATGCTTCCTCGTTGTTGGCATTCACTTTAACGCTGTCTCCATGCAGCATTTTTACGGTGAAAGGATCACCTGACAATCCCGCTACAAGAAAGTCGTAAAACTTTTGGTAGTTTTCGATACCGTCCACTATAACGGGGGGAGGCCGGGGACTCTTTTTTATTTTATTTTCTTGGGTGTCCTCACATGTTAGTGAAGATTTCGAAGCGGGTGATGGTGTTGAGTTGAGTTTTCTTTTCTTTCGATTTTTAACTCGCACCCACTCCGTTTCCTTGGCTAGTTCTTCTTCATCAGTGCAATATTCAGCACGTTCTGAAGAAGTATTGGTTACTTCTTTCACGGAAGATTGTTTGAGTTGCTGATTTTCTTGCAACAGTTGCCCAACCTGTTGTTGAATAATGTTCAGTTGGTCTTGCAATTCTTGGACCTGAAGTTTCAGTTCTTCTTTAGCGATTTTTTCTTGTTGGTAATAGTTGTACAATAAACGTTCATTTTCAGATTTGAGCGTAATGTTTAGCTTAGCAGGGGATGTACCACTAGCCATTTTGATTGAAAGTTTTTTATAATTTACCTATCAAATAAATTAAATCATCTAACTAATAACACCGTGATACGCGGAAGTAGGTCATCGCGACGCGCACTACCGACCGTGGGCGCACGGCAGCGAGCGCGGGCGCTGCTGCGTATGCACTTTATCTAGAGCACGAGAGCGTTGCAATCGACACGTTCGCTCTGCTGAGAATCAAAACGATGACTGTGTCGTCATTAAACTCATATTAAATCAATAAAGTAAATGAAATATGATTGTAAATGTTCAAACAATAAAAATCTCTTTAAAATGTCAAAATAATAAAATTCTAGATATTTGCTTAAATTATATATAATAAAAACCGGGCAAGAGCATGTCAGACCATGCTCTGTGTAGGGTTCTGCAGCCTTGAATAATTGCATCAGCAGAAGAGCGTATGTATATGGCACTTACGACCTTTTGTTGAGAAACGCAGATTTTCAGCAATAACTCAATAACGGTATATCCGATCATGTCCAAAATAATTTTAGTTTAAAGTGCTTATTAAGCGCTACCATTGTGAGTTTTTCATTTTTTCGGTCACACCACAATAAGGGGGGGCACACAATTTATGCAACTTTCGGAGCGGTTATTTTCAAAAATATTCACTCAACCAAAAAAGTTTCTTAGAAACCTTAAAATGTTTTTCAAAGACCTGTCGAATGATGTGCCACACGTTAAAGTTTGCTGAAAAAAATATTTTCATCTTCTGTTACATGTTTGGAGTCCCCTAAAAATATTTATTTCCATTATTTACCTATCAAACTAAGTAGCGGCTACTACAAGTCACCTTTTCACCAAATTTCATAAATATTTATTAAGTAGACTTTGGGTAAAATGCCTGTGACATACGGACAGGCAGACAGACAGACATGACGAAACTATAAGGGTTCCGTTTTTGCCAATTTGGCTACGAAACCCTAAAAACTAATCCCTTTTTGATTGTTTATATTTTTCTGAATTTATCCTTATTATTTGCTTATTAGAATTAAGTAGTATTTTAGTTATTTCCATTCGTATACCTATATGTATCCATACCACCACATCTCTTCCCGTGAGGGTCATCAAGGCGATTAAGGGATGTCACACCGGAGGACGGGCAGCAGCGTCCTCTGTGTACTTTAAAGTCTTACTGCGATCGCCAACACCCTCGCCAAGCGTGGCGATTATGGCAATTACCCCCAGAATCTATAGTAAGTATAATAGGTGTTACTGGGGAGTGAAACAATGGAATAAATTGATGTTCATAGATCTGTATGTCACCGCCTCATTTCTGGTCGAAACTTCGTTTTGATTGATTTATAATGATAATAATAATAACCTAGGGCAACTCACATCCCAAACTAAGCAGAGCTTGTATTATGGCAACCAGACAACTGATAAACATACTTATATATTTCTAAATTTATACATATTATTGATATAATACCCAGACACAGAATAAACTACCGTCTCACCACACAAAGTTTTATTCTGGGTGGGGATCGAACCTACGACCTCTTGCGTAGCAGTCGGACACACTCCCACCGCGCCACAGAGAGATAGTTTTTGACAAAATCTCGATATGACTACATCACGTCTGGGCTAGATTTTAAGTATAGAAATACAAATAAAGTGATAAGCCGACTAGCCGAAGATTTTTGGTTACTAATAGCCAACCACAAATGTAGCAACACCTCTAATCTTGCATTATTACATGTTATTTTTCTGCGTAAAAAAAAGTAACAAAGATTTTTTTATATCATCATTGTATGTTTGTAAGGGCCCCTGTGCCACAGGTCTTGCACTCTACTGCAGGAGACGTTTTTTTAAAAAAAAATCTAGTTTTATGTGGCTATCTAGTTTTGTCAAGATATAGTCGTAAAGTTTCTATCCCCTTTTATTAAGCACTACAATAACCATAAACATTATGAAATTTTGTTGTTCCTTTGGAACTCTATGGATTGCTTGATGTTTCGACCAGTTGGCACCAACCGTGGTCACTAGATGACCTAACTTGTGACTAAGGTTGGGCAACCCGATCGAAACAAAGCAATTCATATGGTTACGTGTATTTATTTACCTGACATCACTAGTTTTACTACTAATCGGCGTTTTTGAAACTGACTATAGTCGGCCAAAGCCATAGACTACACAAACACAAAAACTTTTTGATTTTTTTATCTGTGTGTACTTCTGTCTGTTTGTTTTGTTCGAAACGGCTGGACGGATTATAGCAGAATTTACTGTTAGACAACTCATATCGTAAGGAGTAACTTAGACTACAGACGTTAGTGTGATGATAAAATATCATCACACTAACGTCTGTAGGTAGCGAGTAGCACTGCGACTTCCCGCGACGAAGTCGCGAGCACAGGTAGTCTCTAAATAACACAATTTGTCGTGTGATTTCAAATTCGAACTTTTTATGCCCAACATTGATGTTTTCTACAAAAATCCATTCGGGCGACCATTAAAATCTAGTATTCATATTTTTATAGTGTTAAAAAAAAAATCTTCGGTTTAAAAGCATGCCAGAATAGTATTCCTATATTCTAAATAAATCCCATTCAGTCCGTCGGCTACAAAATACGTCAGTAAGCTAGCCGAGAATCGAATATGATACTGATATCGTTGAAATTCAGCGTTCATCGATTGTGTCTTATATAATCTGTGTTATATAGGTTATCTGTGGTAACTGTATATACATTTACATGTATTTATGTGTAGGTAGAGACGGAGTGAGAGTGGGCTCGGACGCTTCTTGTAATATATAGCGGGAAGCGATATTCTGCAAATTTCTACTAAATACTCAATGATACTTAAGTTTGAGTGGTGCTTGTATTTCTATCGCTACCTTTAACGGCCGGTCTCAATAATCTAACTATCGATGGATTTGGCTACTAGAGGTATATATTTGACATAAGCTCCATACAAAATATGTCAAAACTCTACCTCTAGTAGCCAAATCCATGGATAGGTAGGTTATTGAGATCGGCCGTAAGTGACATAATGAGAGTTTAGTTTTTTTAAAGATAACATTAAGTAATGTGGGATTCTGGGTCCCACATTAATACTAGCAATCCTGTTAACCCCTCTAGCTGAGTTAAATTGTTAGTGTTGGGCTTGGGAGTGGGGTCGGTGGTATAATGGGTGGGATTGGAACCCGTGACCTCACGATTGACTGGTACCCTCGCTTTTAATAGCAATCTAGTCGGTTTATTGGCAAATTTCTGCCAGTGTAAATTATTAATTGTACTTACACGTTAACTGCACATAAAAGATATCTATTATTATGTAAGTATTTTCACACCTACCATTACTAATGTCAGTTTGCCGCAATTTTCACAACTCCTGGAATGAGAGTTAATGGAAACTTATTGACATTTGTACATTTGGTTGTTAGGATGGGTGTACCTATGGAGGTTCGGAGGTTGAACCCCCACTCCAGATGTGTGTAATCAATTGCTTTACTTACCGCCCCCCAATTCTACACATTACCTATATCAGTTGATCCCCCCCCCCCCCCCTGAAAAGTGATCCTGGGTACGTTAGTCGTACATACTCCCTAGGTACGTATACTGCGCAAGAGGTCTAGGTTTCTATTTCCACAAGGGACACCACTTTGCGAGATCCACAAATTATTATTACGAGGCTGAGTGTACTTTGTGTCAAGCAAGTATATGTATGACCATGGGACAGGAACTTGCAGGGTCGTTATTTACATTGTTTGGATGTTGACAGAACGTTGTACTAAACCTAGGTCTGTATCTATGTATATTCGTATTATTAAATAGCCTAATCATTGTTCTAATCTATAGGTACTCATATTAGCTGGCCCGCGCAACTTCGTCTGCGTAAATTTTCCCCGTTTTTGCAACATTTCTCATTGCTAATCAGCTCCTATTGTCGTAGAGTGATATTATATAGCCTATAGCCTTCCTCGATAAATGGGCTATCCAACAGTAAAATAATATTTCAATTCGGTGGTATTTCCTGAGATTACCGCGTTCAATTAATAAAAAAATAAGTATTTGTATAGATTATAAGGCGAAAGAGTTTGTTGGTTTGCTTTAATTCGATAATCTCTAGAACTACTGGTTCGAGTTACAAAATGATTTCATTGTTGGCTAGCCCATTTATAGGGGCAGGCTCTAGGCTATATACCATCACGCTATGCCCAATAGGATCAGAGCAGTAATAAAAAATGTTGAATGATAATTGAGCGCGGGTCAGCTAGTTAGAAATAAAGAGCTCTTTAATTCTCTCCTTAGGTAGCTTTTCTACCTTTAGAGGGTAGTTTTTGATACTTAGGTATGACCATTCCTTAGAACTGGGTCATCCCTTTCAAATAAAAAGTAAATATTGACTGCAAAGCGTGAAAGAGAGAAAAAAACTTTTTCTAGAGAGTGGTCAACTTTGTGGGGTTACGGCACAGTCCTGTTCTCTATATTAATAAGTATGACAAATGGCCGTTGTTCTTATTTGTTGTTATAGACTTCGATTTGATTCTATCAAATTACCGTCTGAATGTCAAAATAGAGAATTAGGGCCCTAATTATTATTACACCTCTCTTTTTTTAGGGTCCCTGATTAGAGTAGCGTATTAGCCGTCCAGCATTCTTTTTGGTACTCTGTCCAACGTAAGAGTAACTACTATAGAGGTCAGAGAATATTTTCTTTGTAATGAACCACGCAACGGTATTTGGAATAAATATTATAGACAATGACATCCAAAACGACATTAAAGTCTTTATTTATTTCCTAAAGTGTAAATGTTGATAAACTTTCGCGATTTGTACTTATTAAAAAAATATGTATACTACGGGTCTTAATCGCGTGAATAATTTAAGGTGAAATACCTTGTTCATTGCCCGACGTTTCGACCGTATTGCAACGGCCGTGGTCACTGGTAGACTATCATCATCATATCATCAACACGGTATTTTACCTTAAATTATTTATGCGATTAAGACCCGTAGTATATATAATTTCCTAAAGTGGTTTCAATGCAAATTTCCCTCTAAAATTACTATAAAGCTGTATATAATTTTACTTTAAAATTGAGTTACTTATCAATTTTATTAATAACATCTATAAATATCTGTCTGAATATAATAAATTAAAAAATAAATATAACAACCAGAAGGTTACGATATCAGGTTTATTTAGTTTGATTCAAAACGTTTTATTTGGCATGAGGTATGATTACAACCTCAATAACAATAAATCAAACATATTTTATAGCTTACTATTATTACGAAAAATAAAAAATAATGAAAGGCAAACGAATTGCAGAATGCGACTTACGCGCAGCAGCCGAGCGCGGGGCGAGGCGTGCGGGCACCAGATAAGCGGCTTAACTCCGCACCCGCTCGAGATAGCAACATACAAACACTCCACAAGAGTAACCGAGAAAGCAATACATCGCTATATACAGCTGCAAACATCACTGCGTACGCTCGCCGAGGGCGTTCTCAATTCAAACGTCCCAACTCCATTTCCCGCCGTCCCATTTTGACGTTTAACTTTCTACCATAAATGTCAAATTTGCGCGCGCCATCTTGGTAGTTTATCCACCCGGGGATACCACAATAAAATAAAAATACATTTTCCAGGGAATATCTACGTGGGTACAAGTAAAGTTTGCGTTCGTAACGTATAGCTATGTATGCGGCACAATTCAACGGGCCCGTCTAAACAGCTAATTTTAAAGAACTCTAACAGTTTGTTGGGGACGTATTTTGACGACTTTGCTCTGACATGTTTTTGAAATAGTTTTTAATGTTTCTTTCACTTGGCTTTATTAAAAATGAAAACTTTTTTAAGTGCATGTTTATTGCGGTCTGAAGAATTGAGTTTTCAGCATTATTATTTTCTTCAGTGGCTCGTAAAATATTCTCTTTCTTATTATTTATGCAATCTAATGTCTGCCATTTATTTTGAAATGAAGATTTGGCTTTTTTCTCTTGTTTTTTCTGTTTATTATTTCTGACTGATGTAGGTAAGTATAATAAGTTTTCCGGTGTGATTATTGTAGGTAAACGTATCATCTCATAGTTTCTAATTAAAGTAGTTCCTAGATACAGCGGTCATTGATAGATCAGCGAGATGAAAAAGTCATTGTAAGTGTTCTCTAGGTCCCGGAGTATTGCTTGGATAGCTCATTTGGGTATTTGACTACTATCAAAATAAAATATTTTATAATAACCATGTAAAACAAAAAATTATGTCATAAAGTGTTCTGAAAAATATGTTCATTTAATAATTTAACGTGTTTATTAATTTGTAATCTTTAAGAGAAACACTAACAGTAAATGATTTGACTATAGAAAACGTGACGTCATATGCTAGCATTCCATACAAATTTATACGGAGCTGGTCGTTTTTGACGTTTCTTAAAAAGATACTGATTTGACTTCAGTCAAATACCCTATTGTTATCCCATTGGATTTTGAAAGTGAGGTTATAGAGTAAAAATTTAACCCATAATGCGTTAAGAAACATATTCTTAATATACTTTAAAAAATCGTGTGGGGATTTCACAAACTTCCAATTTACAAACACTACTACATTCAGATTTGAAACCAACTTTATGAATTTCATTAAGCTCTGTTCTGTGTGGGAATTGAGCTCAGAACTTCTTGTACAGGAGTGCATCCTACTGCCCAACGATATCCATTTATGACAAACATATTATGTACTATCTGTCTGATGGAGATGGAATTATCGATAACATAATAATTGACTTGATATTTGAAATGTTAGTAGGTATAGTAAAAGGTTACCGTTCAAACTATGGCGAGTTCACTATACAATTTTATTAATTTAGTTAAATACCTACTTGTAGGTTTTTTAGTTATTGTAAAACAGTGATGCCCCACCAACGGGTTCGAAGCCAACAGTAGCTGTGTGATTTATTTCAAACTCAAAATGCCTATTTATTAATAAAGATCTCAAAATCCAATCTTGTGCACTCTTCTTTTAATATTTTTGATCTCTTGTTTTTACATCAGTCCTCTAATATGGTGTATAATATAATGATGGCAGCACCTTACCTGCGTATACAGTTTATAAACAAAGAAACATTGTAAACATTGACAATTTGAAAAGAGTGGCCGCGAGTTTTTATTGCCTGTTCTTTTCTTCGGATTTACCTATTGTTTGCGAACAGGCATTACATGTACTCGTAAATGTAGAATCGAATTTTCACAAGTGTAGTATTATGCTTCCTATTATTTATTATTAATCAATTAAATATATTACCATAAGTTGTTCACATGCTCTACCATTGCTTAAAACCATGGAAGGTATTCATCGTGTGAAACTAAAAATTCGAAGAAATTCAAGTTATATCTCTTTTAATAGGTTTGCGTGTTGGATTGAGCCCGTACCTTTTGTTTTAGTATTTATTACAATATTAAATTGATTCTAGCTCCACAAATATGCGACGATATGACACGAGGTGTTGCCTGCGCCATCGTTCGCGTGAAAATTTTGAAAAATCTATTAATCCCACGGAAACAGTTTTTAGGGACAAACAGTGCAGCTATTGGAATAGCACATAGGCTACTGAGATAGATTGTAGTCTGGAGACTATAATTTATCTCGGTTCCACATGGCTGCATGTGGAACAGAGATAACTTAATGGTCAAAGCATCGGACTCGCAATCTTGAGTTCGCGGCTTCGAATCCTACCCATTATTCTACAGACGTGAACCCACTCCTAACACTCCTAACATTGAGCTTAGCTGGAGGGGTTAACAGGATTGCTAGTAATGTGGGACCCACAATCCCACATTGCCAGTTATCTTTAATAAATAAAAAATATCTTTCAAATCCGATTACCTGTAGTGACGTGATTGATTACAATTACAAACATACATCTATACAATAAGTAGATTCTACTGATGAGATCGGTGCCCAGCAGTGGGACATCATATAGATTGATATGTATATGTATGTAATCCATACATCCAATCTTTCGCATTTATAATAGGTATATATTAGTATAGATTTATAAGAAAATGTTATATTTTCAACATGTCTGAATGTACCTAATAGTTTTTTTATTGCCTCCTTTTGTTGAACTGCCTCGGTGGCGCGGTGGGAGCCTTTGTGACTGCTGCGCAAGAGGTCGTGGGTTGGAGTCCCACGCGGAATATCACTTTGTGCGATCCACAAATTGATGTTCCGAGTCTGGGTCTACTATGTGTACGTGACTTGTGTGTTTAAGAAGTCTCCCGCGACGCAGAGCTTTTACCCTACTTCGAGAGTTGTCTCTTAAAAAAATCTAAAAAGACTTCTTAAAAAGATTTTCACGGGTAAACTGCAATTCTGATTTTGATTCAAGCTGGTAAGGTGGAAGTTTGGAAGACAGCAGGTTTGACGTGTCTGTCCTTTTGTACTCGTAGTCTATTACCTATTTTTTTCTAGAAAAAAGTCAAAATACCTACGTATTTACGTTTATAACAAGTAACCGTTTCAACATGAGCCGTGCGATACACCAATGTCCTCGGTACCACACGTCAATTGTCGTTGTAGGAGCTCCCTACAGGCTTCAGTCGGTGAACTCGGCTCGGGTTACTTTTACTGCGGCGACTAACGATCCATTGTCCACTTTACTATATTAAAATACTAGCTTTTGACTGCGGCTTCGTCAATTTGTGTAAACCAGGGTTGTTGCTGATGTCGGTTTTTTCTATATCAGCGACCTATTTAAGCTAATATTAAAAACAATGCTGATAATCCGCTGACGCTGATGATGATGTTAATATTTGCAGCAACCCTGGTGTAGACATTGTTTCCAGGGATTAGTCTAAAATGTAACTGAGATAGAACGTTGGATTAGAAGAACTCGGATGAGATTTTCTTCGGGAAAGCACCGGGATGTCAGATATCACGATATTATTTTTAAATAAATATAACTAGCAATGTGGGGTTGTGATCCCATTTTACTAGAAATCCTGTTGACCCCTCCAGCTAACCTTTCTATATCTATAATATCTTGGGACAACTCACACAAAGCTATCTGATTCCAAACTAAGCAGAGCTTGTACTATGGAAACCAGACAACCGATAAACATACTTATATATTTCTAAATACATACATATTATAGATAAATAACACCCAGACACAGAATAAACCATCGTGCTCATCACACAAAGTTTTATCCTGGGTGGGGATCGAACCCACGACCTCTTGCGTAGCAGGCGGATAAACTCCCACCGCGCCACGACTTGTGTTAGAAGTGGATTCACGTCGGTAGTGTAATGGGTAGGATTCGAACCTGCGACCTCACGATTGCGAGACCGATGCCTTAGCCAGTAGCTACCACCGCTTTTAAATATGTGTCACATAAGTGTTATTAAGAAAGTTACATCAAATCTTCAGTAGTTTTTGGGCAAAACTATAACACGTTCCATACATTCATACATTCCACAAAGGAATTAATTACCGTTTTCCCTAACAACTAAAATTCTCCTAAACAGTTTTATTAGTCAAAATTAAAAACTCGTTTTCACCGACTCCATTTAAAAATTACACCTGGATACTAAATTTTATGATGAAATGAGTTATGATTGATCGAAATTGATAAATACTTACTTACTACGTAGTACTATCACTTATTTTGTGCTACGGCCCTGGCGCGGATCCAATGGGGGGGGGATGCTAAAAGGCCCCTCCAGACTCGACGAAATGATTTTTTTTTGAGGACTTTAAAAACTGGACTGGTGTGTTGACAGGCCCTTCGGCGATGGTGCGTAGTGCGTAGTTGAGTCAAATACTGCCCCCTGAACAAAGTTATTGATCCACGCCTGCTACGGACTTCCTTAAAGTTACTTATGAACTGCTCAAATACTGCTGCTTCTTTTTTCAGTGCCTCAAAAATTGTGAAGGTTGGAAGACAGCTTTATACCAGTGGTAGGTTTAAGCCATAGGCTGTCTTGTTTAAACCTTATGGTCTAATCAAGACAGCCTAGGGCTTAAACCTACCTTGATAGGTATCAGTTATTCTGCCGTGAAAAAGTGAAGTTTCGGTTGAAGCATAAGGCACTGTAGCAAGAGTTACGCACTACTAAGACCAGATACACACCGCCGAACAAACATTACACGCCAGTGTACACATGTCCTTAGTGTTGTGTGTCAAAGTACCAACAGCTTCGTAATAGTGCGTGATAAAAATCAAGCAAAGGTAGCCGAAACCCGCGCTTCACTGAGGCGGCGCTGAGCTGAACCAGTCTACCTGTGACCACGGCCGTTGCAATACGGTCGAAACATTGGGCAATAAAAGGTATTACCTTAAAATGTTCTCGTGATTAAGACCCCTAGTATATATAAGTTTATAATTATAAACTAATGGTTCAAATGAGGAGTGCAGTGCGGTGATATTCAGATCTTTGCCAAATAAGGATTTGGGTGGCACTGATACTGTTATGGGCGACGCGTGACTCTTACCATCAGACACACAACCTGCTCGTCTCTTCAATTCGTGGTATAAAACACATACTTACATAATATTATACATACTTTTCTCTTAATCTTGGCGAGATGCAGCTGCAGAAAAGCGGGGCCTAATGGCTAAGACAACGGACTGGCGACCGTGAATTCTTTGGTTCAAATCCTACCCATTATACTACCAATGTGAACCCACTCCTAACACAAGCCGTTGAGCTTAACTGGAGGGGTTAACAGGATTAACTAGCTATGTGGAAATGTGGGACCCACAATTCCACATTGCTAGTTAATTTAAAAAAAAAACTGGGGTTAGAAATTAACAGGGAACAATCCTTAGCTCTCAAAATACTGCTTAGATGTGTAATGTGCTGTCTGAGTGCCATATATGCCAATCACCTATATTATAGGCCGACCGCTTAACTCGTATATCGCCTGCGGTGAGAAGGGAGCGCGGGGTGATGTTAACGGGTGGGTGAGCGGGGTGCGCGGGACAGAGAACTCACGTTCTCTGTCCCGCGCACCCCGCTCACCCACCCGTTAACATCACCCCGCGCTCCCTTCTCACCGCGCAGGCGATATACGAGTTAAGCGGTCGGCCTATAGTAACTAGCTGTCCCGCGCAACTTCGTATGCGTAAATTTTCCCCGTTTTTGTAACATTTCTCGTCGCTGCTCTGCTCCTATTAGTCGTAGCGCGATGTTATATAGCCTATAGCCTTCCTCGATAAATGGGCTATCCAACAAAAAAAGAATTTTTCAAATCGGACCAGTAGTTCCTGAGATTAGCGCGTTTAAACAAACATACAAACAAACTCTTCCGCTTTATAATATTAGTATAGATATACAGACACAGATAGATAATATTAGGAAACATGAAAATAATAGGAGGTACGAGATCGAATTTAAATTGATTTAACTGCACGCAAACCAGCGGATAACAACTAGTTTATTTTAACTGAATATTATTAAAAAATAATTTAAGGAAATCCTTATGTAATAATAATGACTACATTATTAACCAAGTGTCAATAATAAGACACTTATCAATAATAATATATAAATAACTAGCTGTCCCGCGCAACTTCGTATGCGTAATTTTTCTCCGTTTTTGAAACATTTCTCGTCGCTTCTCCGCTCCTTTTAGTCGTAGCGCGATGTTATATAGCCTATAGCCTTCCTCGATAAATGGGCTATCCAACAAAAAAAGATTTTTTCAAATCGGACCAGTAGATCCTGAGATTAGCGCGTTTAAACAAACAAACAAACTCCTTCCTCCTTCCAAAACTTCCGCTCTATAATATTAGTATAGATTAGTATAGATGTGAACATTTTAACTTGTTTGAATATTGATAACTTCTCTCTGAGCATTGTTTTTCATGAAAATCTTTAACGTGACATAGTGATTGAGTGTGAAATTTTAGTTAAGACATGGCTGTTGTAGGGACACATATTTGTACCTACCTATGTAGATATCAGTTGTGTATGTGTGCATACTGCATGGTGTAACTAGTGGCGGCTGCGTCCGCCTAATAAGTTGGCAGTCGCAATTATACGGAGTAAAGTACTTGACGTGTGTTATTTCTCTCTCACAATAAATCCCTTCTGATATAAGTATCATAGGCTCACATATATACTTACAGTGGTGACCCCGAACTGAACTCGAACTTAGTGTTTTGATTTTTGTTTATTATATTTTTTTTTGGAGTGAAATAACTACGAGTGACTATGCCTCTGGATATAGTGCTGCCCCAAGTGCAACCCCAAGTGCAACCTTCCGTGCAGCCTCCCGTGCAGCCTCCTGTGCAGCCTTCCGTGCCCCCGGCCGAGAATCCACAAGACTCGGGCGAGGGTGAGAGAGCGTTAGCAAGCATTACAGTATCGTCAAGGATACCGGAATTTTGGGCAGACCAACCGCGACTCTGGTTTGTCCAGTTTGAGGCCACGGTGGAAAGCCAGCGTTTGGGCGATGCTGCTAAACAAAACTTAGTGGTTACCAAACTCAACAAGAGCGCGATTCAACAAGTTAGCGACCTGTTACTTTCTCCTCCTAGAACTAACAAATACCAGACCTTGAAGGATAGGCTTTTGCAAGTTTTCGAAGAGTCAGAGACACGCCAGTTTCAAAAGCTGCTGGGTGAAATGGAGTTGGGCACTCAAAAGCCTTCACAACTCCTACGACGGATGAGGGACCTGGCCCGAGGAAAAATTCCGGATCACACGCTAAAAATCATGTGGAACGGTCACCTTCCATCCGCTGTGCAGGCTGTATTGGCGGTAACCGAAGTAAAAGAACTGGAAAATTTGGCGGTAGTAGCGGACAAAGTCACTGAGGCGACGCGCCCAGTGGAGGTAGCTAGCGTCTCGTCGATTCCGTCACCTCAAGCACATAGTCGAAACGGCGAGGAATCCAGCGAGCTAGCAGCTGCAATAGCCAAGCTGAGCATCGAAGTTGCAGAGCTCCGACGTGCACAGCAACCACAGAGAGGTCGAGGGACATACAGGGGTAAGCAATCTCGATCCAACTCGGCGAGGAGAGATACCAGCAGGAAACGACGCGATCCCCAGTGGCTGTGTTTCTACCACTACCGTTACGGAGCAAAGGCCACGAAATGCGCCGAACCCTGTAACTGGAAAGGACAGGCACCCGCCCAATCGGAAAACTAGCGGCGATACAAACAACGACGGAGGTCTGTATCGATTCACTTAATAACCGTCTGTGCGTTACCGATAAAAACAGTAAATTAAAATTTTTGATTGACACCGGTGCGAATGTTTCCGTGATCCCCGTGTCGTATAAATGTGTGTCGAGAAATATCGCGAGTGATGATTATAAGCTCTATGCGGCGAACGGCACCGAAATTAGGACATATGGTATATGTAACTTAACTCTAGATATTAATTTAAGGAGAGCATTTAGTTGGTCATTTATTATAGCGGCTGTTAAACAACCGATAATAGGCGCAGATTTTTTATGCCATTATAGGTTGTTGGTAGATTTAAGCTCGCGGCGACTTAGAGACCAAGTTACTAATCTAAATGTTATAGCATCTATTATAAGGCACTCTGAATGCGAATTATCAATTAAATCTATAAATAGCAATGATAAGTGGCATAACTTGTTATTAAATTATTCAGATATAACTAAGCCCATATCGTACAAAGAAATACCCAAGCATTCAGTATGTCATTATATAGAGACTTCGGGACCGCCGGTATATACAAAGGCTAGGCCTCTTTCCCCAAAGTGGTATAAAAAAGTAAAGGAAGAATTTCAAATTATGACAGAATTAGGTATTTGTCGACCATCCAAGTCCCCATGGGCAAGCCCGTTACACGTGGTACCCAAAAAGGACGGGGGGATTAGACCGTGCGGTGATTATAGGCGTTTAAATGCCGTTACGAAGCCGGACCGCTATCCGATCCCGCGGTTGCAAGATTTTAAATATGTATTAGCGGGAGAAAAAACTATATTTACCCGATTGGATTTAAATCGTGCCTATCATTTTATACCGACTGCCCCGAAGGACATAGAGAAAACTGCAATTATAACGCCTTTTGGATTATTTGAATTTCCCCGGATGACATTTGGATTAAGGAATGCAGCACAAACGTTCCAACGATTCATGGACACAGTGGTGTTGCAAGGTTTCGATTTTCTATTCAATTTCATCGATGACGTCATAATTGCCAGTAAAGACGAAATATCCCATAAAGAGCATTTAAATGCAGTTTTCCGTAGGTTTAACGAATACGGTATTACTATTAATTTATCAAAATGTGTTTTTGGAGTCTCTAAATTAAGCTTTTTAGGTTTTGAGGTCTCAACGGAAGGCGTACGACCGTTGGAGGACAAGGTACAAGCTGTTGTAAATTTTCCGAAGCCCGAGACAGTAGAACAATTACGCAGATTCTTAGGTATGGTTAATTTTTACCGCTCGCATATTCCTAAAGCAGTAGACTATCAGTCGGAATTAAATAAGTATCTACATAATTCTAAAAAACGTGATAAGACGCGTATAGAATGGACAGATAAGGCTAACGAGGCATTTAAGAAGTGTAAGGAAAGCTTACAAAGCGCCGCTACACTATCTTACCCTTTGCCAGACAGTAAATTAGCCCTGATGACTGACGCCTCAAATACTAGTGTCGGCGCAGTTTTACAGCAGAAAATAGGAGTTAATTGGCAACCAATTGGATATTTTTCAAAAAAGTTAACAGTAACTGAATCCAAATATTCTACCTATGATAGGGAATTGTTAGCTATCTACATGGCTATCAGGCATTTCAAACATTTATTAGAGGGGCGAGATATAATCATTTTTACAGATCATAAACCGCTTGAATTTGCATTTACTAAAATAAATAGTGATAAAGAAAGCCCAAGGCGAATACGCCAACTTTCTTATATCAGCGAATTTTGCACAGAGATACGTCATATTAAAGGTAGTGATAACATGGTAGCGGATGCGCTTTCTAGAATTGAAACGATAAGCTGTCCCACGCTACTCAATTTCGCAGAATTGGCAGACAAGCAACGTAGCGACGAGTACCTAATGCATGAGTTGCAAGTATCAAGTAGCAACCTGCAGTTCAAGCAAATGTTGTTGCCGGACTGCGATAAGCATATTTATTGCGAAATATCAACGCGTAAAATTAGGCCTTACTTACCTATGGAATTTAGAGAAATAGCTTTCAAATCTGTACATAATCTAAGTCATCCAGGCATTAAAACTAGTAAACATCTAATCAAACAAAAATTTTTTTGGCCTGACATGGACAGAGATATTGCTAAATGGACCAGAAGTTGTATGCAATGCCAACGCGTAAAGATAACAAGGCATGTCGTATCAGGTGTAGGAGAGTTTGAAAGAGTAGACCGCTTTCAACATCTACACATAGATATCGTAGGTCCATTGCCTATGTCAAATGACGGCTATAGATACTGTGTTACAATGATTGACCGATTTACAGGGTGGCCAGAAGCATACCCAGTCCAAAATATTACTGCGGAGACCATAGCAAAGGTGGTGTTTGAAGGTTGGATTTCCCGTTTTGGATGCCCTTCGAAGCTTACTAGCGACCAGGGCAGACAATTCGAGAGTGATCTATTTGCAAACTTAATGAAATATTTGGGCATACATAAATTACGTACAACACCTTATCATCCGCAAAGTAATGGCATGATTGAACGCTGGCATAGGGCACTGAAAGTGGCCCTGATGGCACGTTTGCAATGCAACAATAGCAATTGGATAGACGAATTACCGATAGTTTTATTAGGATTACGAACGGCTACTAGAAGCGACAGTGGTGTAAGTGCGGCCGAATTAACATATGGTAAGACGATTCGTTTACCAGGAGATTTTTATGAGGACGCGATAATTAAGGTCTCGGATTCGGAATATTTACAGAAGCTGCGAGATACTATTAGTAAATATAAACCGCGACCAAAGTGTCATGCAAACTCGCATTCGTTATTCCTACCAGATAGTTTAAAATCGTGTAAAAGTGTATTTATAAGGGACGATGTTATACGTAAGTCACTTCAACCGCCGTATAAGGGTCCATACATAGTAGTGAGTAAACATAAGAAATATTTTGTGTTAAAAATAGGTGATAAGGAAACATCTGTGTCCATAGATAGGCTCAAGCCGGCCTTCACTATCGACATAGACACATCTTTTAACAATAATTTGAACTCTGAAAGTAATTCATGTAACAATCCTAGTTTTAATTCTGATCACGAAAACACTTCTAGCAAAGTTATAATTCATAAAACGACGCGAAGTGGTCGCGTTATCAGACCGCCGCTGCGTTTTGCTTAGTAGATAAAAAGACGCTCGGTAACATGATAATCATAATAAAGGATATTGCAACATAGGTATGGAAATTTATTGTGAAATATTTTGTAATAGAATTATTTAGTACTTAGCATTATATTTTTTTTTAGGTCGCACACTTTTGTGAATTTTTATTAGTATGTAAGTTATATACATATACACTTATTTTTGTTATATAAAGTTTACACATTTTTTTACACCATTTATTTTGTATTCTTTCGTCGAATAAGTACAAATATACAAATTTCAAGATGGGTTATAACCAGAGTAAACCGCAACAGAATAACGTGGCTATTGCCCAGTCAGTTTCGAACGAAATCATTGGCCAAAGGGTTAACTATTTAGAGGCTATTCTAATCGGAATTGCTGTGGCACTTGGCTTGGTGTTGCTGTGTTTGACCAGGAACCAGTGCAAAAAACGGGTTCGCAGCTGGTTGAGGAAGGAAGCGGCAGTTGTTGGATTGTCTCCACCGGTGGTTAAGATTCACACGGTTCAACCACCAACCACCGTACACCCCCAAAATACTTACACTCAGTGAAATTGTGTGATAGTTCAGTGTTATTGCTATGCGTAGTGTCAGTGTATTTTACAGGGTTTTACACATTGTAATTGTATTTTTTTGTTGTTTTGTTGGGGGGGGCTACTGTAGGGACACACATTTGTACCTACCTATGTAGATATCAGTTGTGTATGTGTGCATACTGCATGGTGTAACTAGTGGCGGCTGCGTCCGCCTAATAAGTTGGCAGTCGCAATTATACGGAGTAAAGTACTTGACGTGTGTTATTTCTCTCTCTATATAAGTATCATAGGCTCACATATATACTTACAGCTGTTGAACCATTCCTAATGTTCCAAGCTAGTACTAGTACATCTTATGGTGGTTCCACCGAAAGATTCAATGTGGGACACACACAGGAGTCTAATGTGGGAATGAAATTAACAGGAAACAATGCTTATGTCTCAAAATACTGCTCAGGGGGTCAATTGATATATTTAAAGCAGTGCAGTTGCAGTTAAGTTTCGATTAAAACCGCTATTTTTGTATTCTTGTAACTTTGGGATCGATCTTAAATACACTTGCGTCAAGTATGCGTCTCGAGAGCGCAATAACGACATTCTAGTACAGTGCGCAAGCGTTTTTAAGATCGATCCCAAAGTTACAAGAATACGAAAATGGCCGTTTTAATCGAAGCTTAACTGCAACTACACTGCTTTAAATATGTAATTGACCCGCAGATCTCGTAGTTGTTGGTAAATTAGACATAAGTTATGTATGTTGGTAACGCCCGCTACACTACTACATTGATATCCATTTTGTATGGAAAATGTGGACCGTGTTGATTAACCACAAAGTTATAAGGTCTGTTTCGAAGTTATGCAAAGCTTGTTCATTATAGTCTTGTGGCTAAGTTCTTGTTCTGAATAAAGAGAAATGTGGGGGGATCTACGATTCCCTATTCCGAGTATAGGTGTAATTTTCTGTATGTTTTCAAAGCCAATTAGTGTGAGGCTTTTTAGGGTTCCGTAGACAAATGGCAAGTCGGAACCTTTATAGTTTTGCCATGTCCGCAGCTTTGCTCAGAGACTGTTAGTGCTAGAAAGCTGTGTGCTAGAAAGCTGTGTTACATGTATACACATTTAATCTGATTTTTAAATATTTAAATGAGATTTTGTTTCATTTTTAATAATTCGTTTTATGTATAGTCTTGTAATGTTGAAATATTAATTTCTATTGTATGTACTAGTATTTTGCACGCTCCAAGGAGCAGAATATGCTGAATTCATTGGGGTTCAGCATATTCCTAAATGTGGTGCATTAGGTTTGCTATAAATTTTGATAAACTATCGCTATTTGTACACATTATGAAAATATATATATTACGGGTCTTACACTGTCTATCAACGGCCGTTGCAATACGTTTGAAACGTCGGGCAAAACCAAGGTATTTTATCTTAAATTATTCACGCAATTAAGACCCGTAATATATATATTACGGGTCTTAATTAAATATATAGGTATATATATATATATATATATATATATATATATATACACACATCAAAAGTGTCTAGGGATCAAGCATTTTTATGCGGATTTCTTGAGATTGAGATGTGGCTTTGTAATAAATTTATGATTTTATAAATTTATATGGATCCTTTTTGGTGAAAGATGAAAATCAGCTGTCAATATTTTCCCTATAAAAACATACAACGCATTGAAGACATTATTAGTGCTACTGTTTCCCTACTACTGATTAAAACCAACGTTATTATGGAGCGGCGACGTCATTTAAGCAGGGAAGAAATGCTCAGAGCCGTGGGAATGATAGAAGCTGGTTCCCGGCAACGTACTGTGGCTTTAGCTCTGAATACAAGTCAGAGTGTTATCAGTCGACTTTGGACACGTTACCGAAGCACTGGTACCGTGGCTGAGCGCCATGGAGGACGGTATCGCTGCACCACACGGAGACAAGACCGATACATTCAAATCTTAACTCGAAGAGGTCCAACAATAACCGCCATGATGTTAGCCGTGAGGCTTCATCACTCTTCAGGGAACTTAATTAGCGACCAAACAGTCAGAAACCGCTTGCATGAAGTGAACCTTCATTCCCGAAGACCGCTACGGGTACCACCTATAGCAATGCACAATCGTAGGATTCGATATCAATGGGCTCTTGAACACAGAAATTGGGCAGAAGAACAATGGCGTTTCGTGTGCTTTTCTGATGAGTCTCGTTTTGGTATGAGACCGGATACAAGACGTATACGACACTGGAGAACCCCTGGACGCCAACAGCGATTAAAATCCTGCCAGGAAGTCCATCCTTATAGTGGTGGAACCATCATGGTATGGGCGGGTATTTGGATCGGCGGAAGAACTGAGTTGATTTGGATCAGAGGCAACCTCAACGCTCAAATTTATGCTGAGACGATTGTATCAGACGTCATCGTTCCTCTACAAGTGCAAATCGGTCCCTTATTTCAGTTAATGCATGATAATGCACGACCGCACACCGCAAGAGTTGTAAGACAGACTCTCGCCGCAGCTAACATCAATGTCCTGCCCTGGCCTGCTCAGTCGCCAGACTTGAACCCGATTGAGCATGCATGGGATATGCTACAGAGAAGAGCTCTGCCGAATATGGAGGGTATCCAGTCGCAAGAAGACCTTTTTTTGTTGTTGCAACGAACATGGGCGGCCATTCCACAGCGTGATTTGGATGAACTCATTTTGAGTATGCCAAACCGATGTTCTTGTGTTGTTAGTGTTCGCGGTAGAAACACGGATTATTAATTGTTTAAGTTACCCAATAAAATTTTAAAGAAAACTGTTATTTCAGTCTTTTTTTCGAACTTTAATGTTAGTGGTTCAAATGTCAAAAATCCCTTTATTAGGAAAATGGCAAATTTCTTTATTAATGCAAAGGTGACTTGGTTTATCGTTACTGTGACAAACGAAAACACTTTATTTGATGAATCCTTAAAGAAATAAATAAAAAAAAAATCAATCAGGAGAAAAGTTATTGCAAAAATATATGTTGATCCCTAGACACTTTTGATGTGTGTATATATTTTCATACATTTATTACATAGGTTGTTACAATACGAAAATATGGTACATTGGGTTGTTACAAATATTGGTTTGAAACAACCTAATCTACCATATTCAAGCAAATGAAGACTTGAATTGAATTAAAAAAAATAGTTTTAATTTTTTTAAATGTCTACGAATGTGCTACGCTTTTCGTAGAGGTATCTTTTTCTAAAGTATTCATTGTAACTGTAAGTTAGATGTTGGCATTACTGTGATAATGTTTTTTAAATCAGAGGCAACCCTATAGGTATATCGACAGTTTGCCGACGTTATGCTCGGATAGCACTCGACTGCGCAAGAAGGAAGGTTTTGTTTTTCGAGTATAACTATGTTTAAACATTTCTTTAGCACGTTCTAGAGCCTAAATGGCTTGATGAATTTTAGCTTGTGAGGTATCGTTAGATTCGTCTCAGTTGTGAGAGTGACATTGGGTACATTGAAATTACGAAAATATCAAATAGCGTTTTTTTTGCGCCAAAGTATTTAGTTTTTTTTCCACATTACTAGCAATCCTGTTAACCCCCTTCAGCTAAGCTCAATAGCTTGTGTTAAGAGTGAGTTCACGTCGGTAGTATAATGGGTAGGATTCGAACCCGCGACCTCATGGTTGCGAGACCGATGCCTTAGCCATTAGGCTACCGCCGCTAATTTTAAACAGTTGGGTTTGTTGTTTTGTAATAATTTAGCTTGTTCCTTAAGTCTTACCTCTGCGTTTCTTTTTAGTCATGATGAATTTCTGTCCCGTCGGGCCATGAGAGCGATGGTATATTAGAATGTAGTAGATAATTAGTTTTGTAAGTAAAACTTACCTATATATCAGAGTTTGCGTAGTTATGCAGTTTGGCACTTAGTGCATTAAAATAGAACGAGGCAATAGAGTAGTTTAGTATAAAGTATTATAATTTCGAATGCCTCTGTGGCGCGGTGACAAGAGGTCGTGGGTTCGATTCCCACACGGGACAGCATTTTGCGTAATCAACAAATAATTGTTCCGGGTCTGGGTGTACTTTGTGTCCGTGACTTGTATGTTTGTAAAGTCCCCCGTGACACAGGGCTTGTACCAAACTGCGCGTGCCGTCTTAAAAAAAAATCGGTATGTATGTGTGATTATCATAAAATTATTACAATCACCATATTATATGTCGTCTTTGCTTTTAAATTCTTAGTGTAGGTATGTTGTTTTTAAGAATTAGGGTTGTTACTAAAATAAAACACGTAAAATGTATTTTATATGCATATATTCGGATTCAATATTTCAATAGCTATCAGTTAATAATTAATACAACTTAACTTAAAAAAAATACACTGACTCTTCATCGAACGGTACAATAATGTACTTCTTAACTAACTTATCTATGTCCAAGCTTAAAATTTACTATAAATTACAAATTTCATTACATTTAAGTACTACGAAATGATGGTTGAAATTTGTTTTCGGCGCTGGTATCCCTCAACCATCGATAAAAATATAATCTACAAAAAAATGTTGCAACTAAAAAAATATTCTACTAAAGGGTAATAAATATAATGTTTTGAGGTACTGTGAAGTCTCTTGCATTGCAATTGATTTATTAATAATATCTTATTGCACATCGATGTTTAAGTAATACCTATCGCCATTTCCCGCCACTAATAAACATATTAGTGAAGAGATCATCGCGCCAAAATCTCCCATTTCATTTGTAAAATAATATAAATTAACTAATAATCTCATTAAATTACTCTTCTGTTAATTTATTGGGGCTCAAAGAGCTCGACTTCGAACCAATAAAAGTTTTATTTTTCAAACCGCCGTTTTAGTAACTGTCATGGATATTATCCTGTTCCTTAGTCGCCATATTTATTCGGTGTTTTATTATTTATTTTGTTTACCTTCTCATAATTATGAAAATCAATAAGTACTAACAGTTTAAGTACCGGAAAAGTATTTATAATTTATTTTTCGAAAAACAAACCTATGTTTGTTATTATACAAAACCATCAAATCGGATATCGCAATAAAATAACAAATTCCGAACAAAACGGCGATAAAACGAACATTAAACTGTATTTTACGAAATAAAATTCAATTATAAATTATGGCAGGGTTTTCACTGGTAAAACTTATACAAAAAAATGTTCGATCCCTTAGAACTAGACAATAATAATCCACATATACATTCGGAGCACACACATATACAAAATTAAACTCTTAACATACAAATTTATATACAATAGAAACTATGTGTCGTTACTTATATTAAAACGCTTGATTATGATGCTACAATAATATTACATTTTTTTTACAATAAATAATTTGTTTAGCATTTTTTCAAATGGCAACTTATTAGCTCTTGAAGTTTTTAAATACCTTTCAAAGTACATACGTTTGAATTGTATTTAAAACACCAAAGGCATCACAAGATAAAATCTTAGAAACAAATATAGCCAAACACGGTCAGTTTTTTGTCTTCTTTATAAAAAAACAAAGTTTTATTATAAGTAACGAGATTGTTTTTTTTTCGTTATTTTAGCGAATTCCGTCACTAAACATAGCCTAAAGTTTACTCATTTTAAATATATAATATATATAAGTGATATGATTCAGGGTGTTTTTACACAGGCGTAACGAAGCAAATATGAAAAGAATCTCTATACACACCAATCAAATAATTATTGTTTACATTTTGCACTTAATTTTTACAATAATGTTGCCATTTACATGATTAAAATTTTAACCATTTGAATAAGCAACATATTACAAGGAACGTTTTTCTTTATATGTTTGCAAAATGTAAAAAATACCAAAAATGACCACGAAATGGCTCCTTCGATACACACAGTTAGGCCTCTTGAAAATTTAGTATTCGTTGAAAATCGTTATGTTGACAGCGTTGGGTAAAACAACAGTATTCTGGAATATTTGTAAATTGAATTTTGAACAAGATTTGAATTCATTTTCAGGTAAAATTAGCTTTTTTAATTTTTTTAATAACAATGTAAGGAAATATGATTTCAGTTCTTGTCCAGAAAGTAAATTTACAAAATAATAACGCTTTCTACATTTTGAAGTAAATACGAACAGTTTTAAGAGAATTTGTACGTTTTGTTCAAATAAAATAACAGAATGATGACTTTATGATATGTACTTACATCGCATTTAGTTACATTTTCATAATCTATTGATTTAATAGTGAATTTGTGATATAAACGTGATCTAGAGAAATATGAAAATAAAAACAAATGCGAGAAACAAGCTTGACAATTTTAAATAAAAAAAAAAACAATTCTTTATTTAAAACCCTCAACCAGGTGTTGCCAGATAAAATTTGTGAAAAAAGTACCAAAAACGCACAAATTCTACTAAAAACCGTTGTGACTATACAAAACATTATGTACAACTACAAAATAAGGGACTAGATATACTAAACCATATTTATTCCGTACTTTTCGGGTGCAAAGTAACTGTTCCCGGTGTTAGAAAAGTTCGTTATTTGTGATGCTTGAAGCATGCTCAAGTGTGGCGAATTTTGGGATTGGTTTTCCGGAGACTCAGGTCCCGAGGAGAGTATGTTATGGTGAGATGCCCACGCCCCCGGTGGGGAGGGGTTGCCGAAGGATACTTGGTTGTAGAGCTGGTTGCCGTTGGTTGTCAGGTTGTGGCTGTGATGACTGCCGTGTGTTTGGTTCACAGATGAACCGTTAAAATACTCCATCTGAAAAGAAATAACGATAAGTATTTTTTGTATTGGCAACACAGGAAAATATTACATGAAGTCGCTTTAATTAAAATGTAGGTAGGTAGGTATATTATTTTATGAATAAATGTATTAGAGAATACTCGCTACTGCTTTGTGGTGTTTTAGTATCTACCTATTTAATGTCAATTTTTATTAATTTTATTTAAGTACCGAATAAATTGATAATCAAAATAATTATGACATTTAATAAGGTACCGTTACTTATTAATTTTAATCAAAAATATTATTACTACGAGATACTTGCGATATTCGCATAAATTACTAATTTTATTACACTAGATACAGTTAATTGCAAATTAGATGAGGTAAACATATCCGGAAGATTAGTAATAGCTTCATTAGGACATTTATTTAATGATATTAATTTATATTATTCAATTATGGTGCAAGGTCGTAAACATCTAGTATTCAGGTAACTAAATAAAATATCGATAATAAATATTTTAAAATGAGGTCCTTGTTGTTTTGTCTCACTGGACATGCATAATGTGCACGCATTAAAAAAAAATTACACGTGAAGTAAATTATCTTCAAAACAGCTAAACAGATTTTCATCAAACAAGGCTGAGTAACATTGCAATTATATGTACTAGCGTTTGAATAAAAGAAAACCACGTCCAAATCCATTAATCTGTTTGGAAATTACGAATGTCTTTAACCTGATTTTTACAGGCGTTTAAATACGACACTTATGAGAAATTAATAATAATATCTTGGGACAACTCACACAACGTTATCTGATCTCAAACTAAGCAGAGCATCTTAAACATACTTATATATTTCTAAATACATACATATTATAGATAAATTACACCCAGACACAGAATAAACCACCGTGCTCATCACACAAAGTTTTATCCTGGGTGGGGATCGAACCCACGACCTCCGGCTTAGCAATAAGGGTCACTAACCACTACACCAACAGGCCAGTCAAAGAAATTGATATGGTTATAAAATAAGAAATAATTTTTAAAATCTTACCTGACTAGGATAATACGGTGAATTATACGCGCTCTGCCCATAACCCTGATGATGATGCGACGTCGAATAACTCCTGATGTAATCCGAAGAGCCAGGCCAGTGGAAACTGTTGTAGCTATCCGGATGATACACATTTCCTGGTCCATTAATACTCTGAGGGGTTATAGGAGGTGAGGGGGTCGTCATAATAGACGAATTAGACCCCAATGGGGTCAAATTACCCGTCAAACGTGAGCTATACTGGTCTTTCACAAGGTTACTTCCGAATTTTTCCGAATAATCCAACTTTGTGGAGTAATCTAGTCTTTTTGGACTGCTGTACAGCTCTTGCTTAGGAGTTACTCCATAATTGTGGATGTTGGATACTGGTTCTGAAGGAGACGACTCTTTGCCGCTTATTCTGAGCTCATTGGAGTTATAATGAGAGAGGGCAGTGAGGCTATTATTCTTGTTGAGAGGAGAATTCTCATAGTTCGTTGTTGCCGACTCCTTCTTGCAAATGACATTGATAGGTGGACTCACAGAAGTTGTGGGAGTAATCGGAAGGTTTGGGGAAGATGTCGTAATGCTAGAATTCTGCGTTGTAGGGACATTAGCGGAACTGGTAAGGGTCTTCGAAGTGGTGATTTTAGATGAGCTGGTAGAAGCTTTAATGCTGGAATTGGAGACGGAAGTCTTTGAATTAGAGGAGGATTTGCTGGATATTTGCGTGTTGGTTTGCTGTTGGAGCTGCTGCCGGCATTTCGCTCTTCGGTTCTTGAACCAAACCTGTGGACAAGGATAGATAGATTTATTAATGATTTGTGGGAAAGAGAGGTGCTATGCAAGACACTAATTAATGTCGTATTAAGTCTTGTACGAGTGGATAAAAAGCGTTATAATGTTTTCTTGTGTAGTATTTGCTGTTTTTTTGTATCTCTTGTACAGGGTGATTTGTAATATACTATTAACTGAAGTGACTTCTTAAATGGGTCAACAGAAGCGGTGGTAGCCTAATACCTAAGGCATCGGTCTCGCAATCGTGAGGTCGGATTCGAATCCTACCCATTATACTACCGACTTGAACCCACTCCTAATACAAGCCATTGAGCTTAGCTGAAGGGGTTAACAGGATTGCTAGTAATGTGGGACCAAAATCCTACATTGATAGTAAACTTAAAAAAAAATATCTAAATTTTATACTGGTTCATTTGTAATATACTAAATATTACAAATCACCATGTATAAAATTTTGATAATAATTGACTATTTATATAATAAGTATGTCATGATTACTATTTTATTTTATTTTTTTATTTATTTGCCATAACTACTAAGGTATTGTCATAATATGTTACCGAAATATTTTTTCTTCCAATAAAAAAAATATCAGCATTTACATGTTTTTAATTATTTGCCATCCTTTTATCTATTTTATACTTAAACGTTCTTAAAACTAAGTAGGGATAACTTAAAAAAATAATCTAGCAACAACTTCAACAGCACATTTCCTCTTAGAAGTACAAATAAATCAGTATTAATAAACACAAAAGGAACTAAAAAAGCCCCTACCACACGTCCACAAACTCACGTAAGTTCGAAAGTAATAAATCACTATTAATCTGTTTGCATAACAGTTAGCGAGAATGCGCGAAGTAATTTGCAACGAGCGGTTGCAACTAGAGCAAATAGTAGGGGTGTTTGGTTGTATTTGCTAACATACTACATGTAATTATGGCGATTAATAACGCCATACGAAGCCAGAGATATAGCTAAGGGATTAAGACGGGTTGTTTATTGCAAAAGTCTTTTTAAATTCGTTTAATAAGTTTTTTTATGCCACAAAATGAAGAGACGAGCAGGTTATGATGATGGTAATAATAATAATATCTTGGGACAACTCACACAACGCTATCTGATCGCAAACTAAGCAGAGCTTGTACTATGGAAACCAGACAACTAATAAACATACTTATATATTTCTAAATACATACATATTATAGATAAATTACACCCAGACACAGAATAAACCATCATGCTCATCACACAAAGTTTTATCCTGGGTGGGGATCGAACCCACGACCTCTTGCGTAGCAGTCGGACACACTCCCACCGCGCCACAGAGGCAGTCGATGGTAAGCATCACGCTAGCTCATAATAATATCCAATCCTTGTTTGGCAGATCTGAATGTCACCGTACCGCGCTCCTCATTTGAGACATTAGTTAGTAAGCCTCATTTGCCCAGTAATTACACTTGCTACCGTGCCCTTCAACTGAAACAGTGATGTATTAACCTAATACATATTTCACTGAAGAATAACTGAATTCCGTCAAATCGATTTTGTGTCATTTGTCTGGTACCACAACTGACCACTGTTAGTTGCGGTACCAGACAAATGACACAAAATCGAACTTACTACATATTTCGGAAGAATAACTGTCAGTGACAGACAAATGACACAAAAACGATTTTTAATCGATTTATACAGAGTTGTGGAAATAATGGCAAACTGAGTTGTCATCAGTGGCGGAGGTTCATTCGACTTACCTTTGTATCCCAGTTACATATATTTGTATAATAAAGGTACAAAGAACCGTGTCTAGCTAGACATACTTATTTAGTATCGGGTTACCTTAGAACGTTTTTAACACAACCTGCCTATATTAGGTTGAGTAATCTATACTAATATTACAATGCTGAAGAGTTTGTTTGTTTGAACGCAATAATCTAAGGCACTACTGGTCCGAAAAACAAATAGTAGAGTAAGGACATTGGTTGCTTTGCATTTGGCTGTCAAATCTCTAGACAGAGAGAAGGAGTGGGGGAGTCAGCAGCTGAAGGAAGTAGCCATACTGTTAGTATTCATTATTATACTTTGCTTTAGGCCAGATAATGAATAGCAGAGTCACCGCGAACGGTGATGCGGTGGCGTGCTCAGCAATAACTCTAAGGGATTACCACCCCCTGTAGCGTACTATACTCTTAATAATAGGTTAATAATGCTTTTTGTTGGGCCAAGAATGTAACAGATGCAGTATTGTGAAGTTGTAATATCGTCGGAACTATAATATCGAGTAATTTAGGGATAATGGGAAATAGTGTCATTTTGTCTTTGTTACTTTATGGTGAATAGCTGAGATATATATATTTTAAAGAGTTTCATTTTTTAAGTGTATATTATTATGTAGAATAAGGTAAGGTCGCCTTCCGTGTTTCTCTATCCAAACTCTAAATTGCTGAATGGTTTTGATACAGTTTTTAATATCATTTTGAAAATTTCTTTCGGAATTTTTAAATGTATTACACGGATATTATATTGGAAAGTTGGAAAAAGTTTATGCAAAGATGGTACGTGTCGTTGGTGTATTTGCTCTGCTCATAGTTTGATGGGATGCCAATACAAGTGCATAGAGGGAACAAGTGTAGGACGCACGGGTACTACTTACTTTTCGAAGTACAGGTGAGTGTTTAGAATCTGATAGTGGAAAGTTGTTTATTCTTACATATCTACCGATCTTCTTGTAAACCATTTGTTATATATAATAATTATTATACTCGATAAAACTTGATTTATGTTTAACTAGCTTTTTTTGCAATATATGTTCGTAAACTTTCGCGATTTATACAGATTATAGAATTTTATAAGCTACGGGTCTTAATCGCGTAAATATTTTATTTTAAGGCTGAATACTTTTGTTTTTATTGTCCGACGTTATGACCGTATTGCAACGGCCGTGGTCACGGGTAGAGTTAATATAAAATATTTACGCGATTAAGACCCTTAGCTTATAAAATTCTGTAACTAGCTTTTTGTCCGCGACTCGATTAGATTATGATAGCTTTTAATTAAATAAAACTTTTTGCGTAAAAGAGGAACGAAATCAGAAACTTACGCTATTAACTATTAGTGGGGCATGATACCATAAAGAGATCTAAAGATCTTTTTTTCATTTTAATTGCAAATTACCTAGAAGTTTTAATTGCCATAGAACATTTATCCTTATAATCTAATCCTCCTCTTCGTTAGCTACAGATTGTAGGATCCGATATGGGGCGTGTGTTGTCTGTATTGCATTTAACTAATGAATGTTCGTTTGCCCTTTTACATGTTCCGACTGCCGGTACTTTACAAACTTAATGCCTTTTTCAAGCATTGCAATATAGACAGAGCTAAACTTAAAATGAATGTTAATATAATTTTATTAAAAACACACATTGCTTAAAATTAATGTTACTTTATTAAAACTCAGGTGTATGAGATTTAGTGTGTTATATATTTAATAATTTACAATATTATATTAATATTATTATAATTATTGCGATAGGTCACTAGGAACTAAAAGTAGGTAGTTAGATAGGTATAGCATTCAGGTATTAGTTAGGTATTCTGAAACTGAGTAGTAACATTTTTGAATGAGGTACGATCTTATTTGTTTATTAAATATAATATTAGTTTCTGCGTTTTTAATATTACTGGGTAACCTATTGTTTATTTTGATAGCCATGTTATGGGGACTTTCTTTTAACATTTTAATTCTTGAGGATGGTAGATGTAATCTGTTTTTGTTGCGGGTGTTCCTGTAAACTATTGCCTATTGATCAAGTGTCAAGGCATCCGGTTTAGATTTTGAAAGTAAAACGAACTTTGTATTTGAAATCGTTAACGAAAACGTTATTATCAATGTTTAAAATCTCTCACTTTATGGAAGTACCATTGTGCCATGTCTTCACTGAGAATAGACAAAAACAAAACTCTAACTTAGTCCTGAAGTAGGTAGTTGCCTTTAGGCAGAGGAAGTCAGTTTTTGAGCACATTGGTTTCTTACACCGTCAGTCTGACTGTCTCTGTGGCGCGTTGAGAGTGGTCAAACTGCTACGCAAGAGGTCGTGGCTTCGATTCCCACACGGGACACCACTTTGTGTGATCTACAATTCGAGTCTGGGTGCTGGTACTTTGTGTCCATAACTTAAAGTCCCCGCGACACAGGGCTTGCACCCGACTGCGGGAGGCGTCAAAAAAAAAAATGTCTACTAGTATATTTTCTTTCTGCTATGCCAAACTGGTTAAAAGTCCATATTCGTCTATTGGTTAGTCGCCGGCAACACGACCGCCGGAACAAATGAGAAGGGTCTTTAACAATCAAACGGTTTGTCCCCTCAATACATCGTTATATTAAATGATGCTGTTATCTCGCTTTGAAATCAAAACAACCCAATTTGTGCGTCGTTTGGTGAAATGTTTGTTAGGGTTTTTAGTGTAGGTATAATGCTCTTTGCTTTGTTTACAAGTTTGTTTGCTTGCATGGAATGGCCAGTAGTAATTGTAGTACTATTATTTTAAGCAGATTTTTACATTATTTATGTTCGTAAACTTTCGAGATTTGTACACATTATAGAATTTTATAAGCTACTTGCGGACGCCTCGCGGTTTCACCCACGTACAGTACTCCCAAATTAATAATGCACATGCAGATCTTCGCTAATTGTCGTATTCCCGGAAACACTCGAATCATGGAATCGTAAGAGCCCTAAACAAGGCATTTGCATTTTGCACCTTGTTTAAAAGAGATAGGAGTCAATATCATGTGTGCACAATCGAAAACAAATCGGGCGTTCGGCAGCTGTCGCCGGTCAGCGAAATGTCTGTCAGTCGTCTTTATATATTGGTAGTGACTGCACGTGTTCTCTATTTGTGGAAATATATAGAGCTGCTATTACACACCCTTCTTGGTAAATATAATTTCAACATTAATTAGCTTATTCAGATTTAAATAGTATATTTTGAAAAAAGGAAAATAAATAACATATTTCACGTTTTTTTAATATTAAAAAAATAAAATACCTACATTAAATACATATTAAGTACTAGAAAAACATTTAAAAAATGAGATTTATTTAAATTAAATAAATAGATAAACATGCATAAAAAATATATACCTAACTCTGCCCATGCCATTTTCTTTCAGACGAATTCTTCCAAAATGGATAAATTTAAACGTGGAAAACCGCTTAATTCACAAGCACGGCAAATGGTATTTAATGTGTACCTTTATTTCTTAAATGAAGCCAATGTTTTCAACAGAGACCATGATGGTTATTTTAAAAAAATTCAAGACCGTGTTACAAAAGCTACAGGAATTTCGCGACGAACTTTGAGTAATATCTTAAACGAAAAAAAACATAATCAATCAAAGAAATTTTCTACACCGAAAAAAGGAAGACCTAAAAGTAGATTTCGGCTGGTACTTGATGATTTCGACTACTGTGTTATTCGTAATATGATATACAATTTTCAATTGACGCTGAAAGAACTCCCAACTGTAAATAATTTAAGAATAAAGTTGATCGAAGCTATTAATTTCAAAGGCTGTGCCGAGACTTTAAGGTTGATCTTGAAAGACATGGGGTTTAGGTTTCTGAAAACTGATAATAACAGACAATTACTTATGGAAAAACATGATATACGCCTAAAAAGGATCAAATATCTCAGAGAAATACAACAGCTGAGGAGTTCTGGTAGAAACATAGTATTTATGGACGAGTCGTATGTGCACACATCACATACTAAGGGTAAAACTTGGCAAGATAGCAACAAAAAAGGTATCAAACAACCCATTTCCAAAGGAGAGCGAATAATTATTGTACACGCAGGCAATGAAAAAGGCTTCGTCCCAGGGGCTCTAATGTTACATAAATGTGTCGACTCAGAAGGTGACTATCATAAAGAAATAAACGCGGAACGTTATCAAACTTGGCTACGCAATCAATTGATTCCCAACTTGCCTCCTAATAGTGTGTTGGTAATAGACAACGCCCCATATCATAATAAGCTGTCTGTGAAACCACCAAACTCAAACACATCTAAACCACAAATGACAGCTTGGTTACAACAACACAACATTCCGCATGACCCAAAGAAACTGAAACCCGATTTGTATAAAATTATACAAAGATACAAAGAAAATTACACAGAATTTGCCATTGACCGTATAATGGAGGAACATGGGCATAAAATTATACGATTGCCACCATATCATCCCGATTTTAACCCTATTGAAAATATTTGGTCCCAAATAAAGCAACACGTGGCCAAGAGAAATATTGCAATGACTGTGACGTCAGTTAAAGATGCTATATTAGAAAAAATCAATAAAATAGGACCAGAAGAATGGAAAAAAGTTTCTGATCATGCGGTTCAATGCGAAGATGAATATAGAAAATTTGAGCCAAGAATCGATAGTTATTCCGATAAACTGATTATTTACACAGGTGATAGCAGTGAGGAAAGTGTAAATGAACAAGAGCATAATGAAACTTCTGATGAATCTGCGATGTCGGGAATAGAGGTCTTCCTCGATTCTGATTAATTTTTTTATAATTGTATTATTTTTCTGGAATGATTAGTGCTGTAAACAAATTTGAACTGAGATTTTGATTATATTTTATGTAAACCTCTATTTGAAAACGTTTTTTTCTCCTTCTAATAAAACCTTATGTTATTTAAACCTTTTCCTCCATAATTACACCAACTTCGGTAAGACACTTGAAAACTAATCACTCCAACAATGATTGTAGCGTTTTCGCTATTTACTTACATGGAATTATCGAATCAAATTTCGTTACAGGTAAATCAAATCTGTTTTAGCACAAAACACATAATATATAAAATTAGGCATAGAGAAATTGCTCTTAACCACTCTATATAAATATCGTCTTTCGACGCTCGGGTAATACGACCGTTGCCGAACAATGACGAAGATTTCTATGCGCATTATTACTTTTGGAGTACTGTAGTTCCCGTTTCCGACGAGTTTCTGAAGAGGAAAGATTTGATTTGAGGCTATTTTTTATCCTTGTACTCCCACACAAGGATAAAAAATAGCCTCAAATCAAATCTTTCCTCTTTATAATATTAGTATAGAAGTATAGATATAGACAACGCAACGGCCGTGGTCACGGGTAGACTGACTAAGTCTACCCATGACCACGGCCGTTGCAGTACGGTCGAAACGTCGGGCAATAAACAAAGGAAGACCCGTAGCTTATACAATTCTATAATGATTTTTACATTATTTTTATTATTTTCCTTTATAATTATCTATTAATATATTTTATGCATCTACTTCTTTTTAATTAAATATATTTTAGATGGTTTTAGATAGTTGTAAGTATATTTATTGATAGAAAGTAAAGAAAATAATTTAAAAACTGTAAAAAAATAAAAAAACCGCAAAATATAAAAATAGTTCATGTTTTGTAATTTCAGTTTTACTTTTTGTTCGTTTATTGTTTGTTGTTGTTTTTTGTTTACATTTAATTTTGGACTGCTGTATGTGACAACGGCAGCAAAAACAAAAATAGGGCAAAAATACACGTCGTATCACAAGAATTATGATTTTGATTTTTTTGAAAACACATGAAGTAAAATTTTGTCATAAATAGTCATAATAAATACCTAAATCTGGAATGTAGTTTTACCAGTACTTGTTTCGTATTATAATTATCAGTATAAATCTATTTAAAACTTCATCTTGCAAATTTAAATAAACAAGAACAAGAATCAATCATATTCCATTTGCAATATAAAACTAAAAATGTTGTTATCAAGTAACAGAAGAAAATCCGCAGCATTATTAAGTTTCAATTAACTCAAGATAGCGCATTTAATATGAAAATAATCCATATACGAGTACTTATAATGGGAGCCACCCAAAACGCCATTAAAAATAAAGTTATTAAAATCCATCTACCTTCATAGGAGAGTGACGGCTCACTGATTTCTAATTATAGGGTTGCCAACTTTTGATTTCTCCCCATTTTTTATTTTATTATAAAAAGGCGACTCCCGCAGTAAGCCCGGTGTCGTGGGGGACTTTACAAACATACATGCCACGGACACCAAAGTACACCCAGACCCGGAACAACTATTTGTGGATCATACAAAGTGGTGTCTCATGTGGGAATCGAAGCCACGACCTCTTGCGTAGCAGGCGGACACACTCCGAAAACTCTTGAAACGTTCACAAGGAACTTGAAATTGGAAATCCTCATAAAACAAAATAAGCTAGGCACGAGTCGCTTGCATCAGCACCCCCCATCATCTAATTGACCCAACAACGGTCAAGTATGAGTCGCTTGCTCAATTGGGGGAGAGGGGGATATGCAAAATGACTTTACGCTGGCTTTAGTTGGTTATATTCCTAAAAACTCGAAAAATATTACCCCTCTTTCCACCAAATTTTCCCCTAAATTTAGGAAAACAACCCCTATGTTGGCAACTCTGGCGACAATGGCTGACTGATTTATAATTCGTTCAAACGTACCATTTATACACGGATAGGGCATTAGCGCGGCCAATCGAATTACGTTCCGATTTTGAAATTTGAAAATCGAATTATTCGATTGTTTAGGCGTCTCAGTTGTTAAGTACTTTGAAGCTTTTAGGAATTCGTTAGAAAACATGGCGGGGATAACGGTTGATTTCTTTTTTAAATATCGATTTTAAATGTTAAACATATGGAATACAGGGTAATATTAAGGACTGATTGTTATTGAAAAATGTCTAGAGAATCTATGACGGAGTGACAATTGCGATAAGAATGAATTTCTTCTATCACAGGTTCAAGCTTCGTCCGAGTTGAAGCTTTCTTTTTTACTTAAGAAATACGTTTTTAGCGAAACAAGTTTTTAGTTTAAATGGCCCAAAAATAATCTGACAAAGACCAATGTCCAGTTATGATATAACGTGTCTTCTTGTTGTTCTTTCTACACAGGCAAACGCTATAACAACAACATAAACGGATCCCTGGTAATTTCTATAACCACTTTGAGAAACGCTGTGTTAATGATTTTTTATTTCTCTACTTAATCCACTTTAGAAAACGCTGTGATAATGACGCTTAATTAATAACGCTTCTATTTTTACGTGGTCAGTATCTTAACAAAACTCACCTGTACTCTGGACTCCGGCAGGTTAATCTTCAGAGCCACTTCCTCTCTCATGAAGATGTCAGGGTACCTGGTCTTGCCGAACAACGCTTCTAAAACGTCCAGTTGAGCTCGCGTGAATGTCGTGCGCTCGCGTCGCTGCTTGCGAGGATTCACACCTGCGGGAAAAGGATAGAATATTTAGAATGGTTATACAATAATATTAAAAGGTTGTTACGGTATTTTTGGGTTAAAAGAGATGTCGCAAATAAACAGAAGTTACAAAAAAAAGTGGTTAAGGTATCAATGTTGGGTAGTTCCCATTTGATAACCCAACCCATATGATGTCCTACTACTAGGCATGGGTCTACCTCTAGTAGAACTTACTAATTTTAGATCCTAGGACTAATTGCTATAATCGGCTAATTACAGCTTCAAAGGACTGTAGACCTGAGTATATGGTTTTAATTTCAATTCGATACCTCCACGCGTTCCCGAGATAAAGATTCTTGACAGACAGACGGACGGACAGGCGGTTGGACAACAAAGTGCTCCTATAAGGATTTCATTTTCCTTTTGATGTACGGAACCGTAAAAAAGAAAAAAAAACACACAACCAAACACACAATTTGCGAAGGGAGTTAGCAGGAAATGCATTTACAAAAGTAAAATGTACTTAATGAATTCAATTTGCTTGCATGTAGGTATTCAATTTATAATAGAACACAACCACTTATAAGGTGTAAAATGCTTATTAGAACAACATAAAACAGCA
Organism: Herminia tarsipennalis; assembly: GCA_945859575.2. Taxonomy (NCBI): domain Eukaryota; kingdom Metazoa; phylum Arthropoda; class Insecta; order Lepidoptera; family Erebidae; genus Herminia; species Herminia tarsipennalis. Next base: position 13,024,617 of record OX243857.2, read on the forward strand.
GTTTAATGTCCTAACTGTCAGCCATATTGCAAACAACTGATAGACATTATAATGTTAATTTCTATAAACCTGTACACAGAAACTAGAAATCTAAAGGTATTTTAGTATATATATTAGTTATATTTCGGGACTTAATCGCGTGAATTATTTAAAGGTAGGAACCTTTTATTTACCCGACGTATTTTAGTATATTACTAGGCTTGCCTGCAGATCTGTTCGCGTTTATGTACTTAACATGAAAAAAAAAATGCTTGTCTGTAAAGTCGGTTTACGGACGATCATTTGACGTGATAACGTCATAAGAAAACATTGATGACATATCATCATTCTCGTTGCTTAGAAACCAGTCAATAATGTGACACTTTCGTGAGTGCAGCCGGTCATCGAATTATAAGACATTATCACGTCAAAAGGTTTGTCTTTTTTCAAGTTTTATTCATACGTAGCTAAATCTATACTAATATTATAAAGCGGAAGAATTTGTTTGTTTGCTTGTTTGTTTGTTTAAACGCGCTAATCTATATTAATATTATAAAGCGGAAGAATTTGTTTGTTTGTTTTTTTGGTTCGATTTGAAAAATTCTTTTTTTGTTGGATAGCCCATTTATCGAGGAAGGTTATAGGCACATATATATAACATCACGCTACGACCAATAGGAGCGGAGCAGTAATGAAAAATGTTGCAAAAACGGGAAAAATATACGCAGACGAAGTTGCCCGGGTCAGCTAGTTTAATTATAAGCTTAACAGTTTCTTCTTCCTAATAGAAAATCTTTTAAAACATTTCTAGCATTAATTTTCCGATAAAAGTTTGGTGAGCGGAGCACGTAGTCGTTTGCGCGGCAAAAGGAAGGATGCATTTTAATAACAGACCGTACGTCCAACAAAATGTGCGGTGCGGCGTCGAAGCACGTCCAACAAACTCGATGTTTGTCGGTGCTTCGATGTCGCATCGCCATTGTGAACGCTTGTGCATCTAATTATTTGCGGTGCGATGCCGGAGCGGTGTGTTTCGAGGCCGTTTGTCCACACAGCCTGGAGGCCTACTCTAATTCAATGAAAACGAAGTTTCGATCAAAAATGAGGTGGTAATATACAGAGCCAGGAACATGTATTTAATCCACTCGATCCAGAAAATTGTCCATGGGTTCGAACTTCTTCTGCTTATCAAAAAAATAATTAGAATGATCCCCGTAAACTTGAGAAATTTAAGTAAACGAAAATTCATGAATTTCGTTTTAAAGAAAAAGAGTAGGCCTACTGTACTGTGAACGAAATTATTTTACTTCGGCTCGCGGGACGATGACGAACGTGCGATGGACACGCGGCTATAGTAATTCTATGTATCGCTACTTCGGCAACGTTGTGACGGGCTGCTGCGGACAAACGCCCTTACGATAGATTTATTTATGGACGGCGACTTTGTGTAGTCTAAATGTATTTCGATGCAATTGTAAATAAAACTTTAGTAACTTAAAATTACGCTACGACACTAAAGATCTCAGAGCAGTTCTGCATTAAAAATATATCTACTTTCAAAGCTTTGACGAAATATTTTTATGACACCTCGTATACCTATTTAATTTTATAACATATCTTAGAGATCTATCTTATGTGATAAAACTTATGCAACAAAACAAATTATTTATTCGATATTTTATGTTCTAAACGATATCAATAAAAGATAATAAAATATAGCCTATTTGTATTCAAAAACGGTGGCATAGTGATGTGACACAATAATACTAATATTTTTATTAATCTGTGCCACTAAACAGATTAGAGAATATGTCACTGGTTAATTAGTAATAAAAATCAATAAAAACACACGTTTTATTTTTTTAAATTTCGGTACAGATTAAAAATAATCGTTTTTTTTATTGGAAAATGCAAATCCAATTTATACGCCACCGTATTACTGGTCTAAAATTTTACTGGTTAAAATGCTAAGACGGTAAATTAAAAATTCTTCATACATAATAAAAAAAATACTTTGCATTACATAGATATAAACTTATAACGTATATAATCGAAATTTTTTGACTACGTTTATTGTAGTCAATACCAATGTTTATATTGTCTTTTCGATCAACGTGGTCATTTTGGATATTATAAGTGTAAGAGAAAAGTAGAATACTGTTTATAAAGAAAAAATTATGATATAACTACATACCTATTTGAGTTTTTTTTTTGCTTTTGTTTCAGATTCGAGTAAAATGTAGATATGATTAAATGCTAGTCATTATCATTCCTATAATATTAAACATATAAACACGAAGGTAACTTCTGTAAACCATACAGAGTTTTATTATTAAACAAATCGTACGCGATTTTGATAATATTTAGTAAGAATAAAAAAGCCTAAGAAGTGTCATGAACTCACTTTTTATTGCATTTGAGACATGGGAAACAGCTAGCATATAAAAAAACAAATAATTCAAACGTAAAACGTTCGCACGGTCAGTGGTATTTAAAACTATAATAATTCAATAACAGCTTTCGCATAACTTGAACTATCTCAAGATTAATCAACAAATTAACTTATTAAATTTATGACAGACTAATCGATCTTGCTAATCGCTAGTCGATAATCGAGTCACATCACTATCCACCGGTTCTCTATATAGATATTAATAAAAATAGCGTTAATTGTCCAACTCATCATATTATGCTAATCTTAACCGGATTCCGAACGCTTTCTTTTGAAGTTTTTTTTTTTAAATCAATCAGTTTCTATAGAGCAATAGTCTATGGTATGGAATTAAAACTTTAAGGTTGTTTAGCTAATGTTTATAATTAATAAAAATAATTAACTTCTAAAGATTAGATATTAGTTTATTTTTGTTATTATTGAATTTGATATGGTTATTCATTCAATATAGGTGTAGTGGTTATAACAAAATAAGTGAAGTAGATAAAATAGATTTATGATTAAGCGATCAAATTCAAGATAAAGAATTCTATTTGACAAACTCTTAAGTTTTCAGTATGTTTATACCATTGACGTAGAGACCAGGGGGTCAATTCACGTATTTCAAGCAGTGCAATTGCAGTTAAGTTTCGATTCGTGTTAGATAGTCCATTTATTTATAAAGATCATAACTTACAAAACATTACGCTACAAGTTATAGAACAGGAGCAGGGTTAATATTGACCAATATTGGCAGACAAAAGCTTGTAATCATTACAGAACGCGCATTTGTAATTATGTCGTTTGTAAAAACGTCTTTTCATATCAGAATATCAAATGACAGACATCATACAACGTTACAACTCCTGTTTCTTTCACTACTACAATACAAAAAGAACAAAAATACAAGAAACTATGTCACACAACTGAAAAGAATTTATCCGCCATTATTCTTCTAAACACATGTAAAAGGCAAACAAACAAAGCAGGTCATGCGTCCACTAATACGTTGTAATCCTCATTGAAATTAAAAATCATTAACTGTGTGTCTACTATTAATCATTCCCAAATTATATCGTGTAGGATTCTATGTCAAAGTTTGTGATAAATGGCTTTGACGCATGTTTTCTACATGTTTTCTTGTCAATGGTTAAAGACAGACTGCGTGTCGCGCGCTCGAACGCGCGCTTTTGTTTGCCATAGACAACAAGAGTGAGCATAGAGTTATTCTTTATGTTTATGGAATGCCTTTTTGTTTGGAGATTAGATTGTTGGTTTTTGAGAGCAGATTTTGTTGTTGTAAAAGAGTTATTTGTATAAAGATTATCTTATAAAAATAGTTTGGAAAGTGAGCTCGTTTTGAGTTTTTGATTTAGTGATTTAAAAATAGTATCAAAAAGATTATATGATGGATAATGACAGACGGGGTTACAAGTATTCCAACTTGATTTACTACTCACCTTTCTTTTAATTGTGATTTTCTTATTTTTTCTATTTGTGAGGATAAATAAGAATAATATGATCGCCACATCACTTGTAGTGCCATGTTTTAGTATATAAATACTAAAACATGGCAAAAAAACAAACCTATTATAGAATAGGTATATATCAATATATATGACTAGTTGACCCGCGTAACTTCATCTGCGTAAATTTAACTCGTTTTTGCAACATTTTTTATTGCTGCTCCACTTCTATTTGTCGTAGCATAATAGGTCGTAGTAGCCTTTCTCGATAAATGGGCTATCCAACGGTAAAATAATTGTTCAATTCGGAGATTATCGCGTTTAAACAAACGAACTCTTCAGCTTTATAAAATAGTATACAACTTAGTTTTTTGTAAGATATCTTTATAGATTCGCCAGACAAATTTAGATGTTTTTAAACTTTCGCGATTTTTATACATATTAGTTATATTTCGGGATTTAATCGCGTGAATTATTTAAAGGTAAATAAAAAGGTTCGTACCTTTAAATAATTCACGCGATTAAGTCCCGAAATATAACTAAAATTTAGATGTTGTTTATTCATAATGTTTTATCTTCTTCTATACACCATATTTAATAGCAATAGGTTTAACCCCGTCGATGTTTGAACAAATTTTTATCAATGTTAGTAAGTTTATTTTGCACTTTAACTACGCATACCAGTAAAATTATGGTAGATTTGGATGAATAGTTTTGTAATCAATAAGCCTGTATCGGTTCACTGCTGAACATAAGCCCCTAATTTACTCCTCCGCCTTCCGCATCCTATTCATTGCAACATTCTTTAGGTCGTCAGCCCATTTGGCTGCGGGTCGTCCTACCTTACGTTTACCAAGTCGCGGTCTCAACTCTAGCACTCGTTTGCTCCATCGGCCATCGGTTCTTCGGCGAATATGGCCAGACCATTGCTACTTCAGCGTGGTAAGATGCACGCAGTTGAAGACGAGCATCAGTTGAGGGTGCACACTAGTTAAGACGTAATATTGATATTAGACAGTCCACTTGTAATGTTTCTTTGCCCTGTGATTCCATTAATATATTTTTTTCTTTTTTAAAAAGACGACTCCCGCAGTAGTCAGGGTACAAGCCCTGTGTCGCGGGGGACTTTACAAACATACAAGTTACGAACACAAAGTACGCCCAGACTCGGGACAACAATTTGTGGATCACACAAAGTGGTGTCCCGTGTGGGAATCGAACCCACGACCTCTTGCGTAGCAGTCGGACACACTCAAACTGCGCCACTGAGACTCCAAGCATAGCCCGCTCTATAGCCCGCTGCGCGACTTTGAATTTGTAGACTAGCTCAACCGTAGTGTCCACGTCTAGGCACCGAGTTTTGTAATAGTACCTATTTACCTATATATCGATATCTTGAATGCATTTCAAAAACAATTCAACAAACACCATTTCAACTACATGATACCTCTCTTTATCGGATTAAAAATACAAAAATAATATCCATTTTGAACCGGCTCTTTCATTGTGTATATCCAAACAAACAATTCATACGAAAGCTGTCACATGTAGAAAAGTGAAAATAAATACATAGTGTTGTCTCTTTTCGTTGTATACTTTGTGAGAGGAAGACGGATAGATTTCAATTGTTGTGCGACAATGGTGAGCGTTAATCCCTGTGACATGGTTGGAGTTTTTGGGGTCTAGTGGAGGGAAGGGAGGGGGTTTGTGTAAAGTTGAGGATACACTTAGAGGGTTCACTTGTAACAGAACATTGAATTGCACAATGTATCGCTTGCGGATAAATATGGGCAATCTTTTCGGTATTTTTAGGAAGTTAGATTTTATGCACATAAATGTCTTGTTAGTGTTCTTTTGTGAGGGCACTAGTTGACGCGCGCAACTTCGTCTACGTAATTTTCCCCCATTTTTGCAACATTTTTCATTGCTACTCCGCTCGTCTGTCGTAGCGATGTTATATCCTATAGCCTTACTCGATAAATGGGCTATCCAACAGTAAAAGATTATTTTGCGATTCGGACCTGTAGTTCCTTAGATTATCGCGTTCAAACAAACAGACAAACAAACTCTTCAGCTTTATAATATCAGTATAAATTGGACAAGTATTAATTAAGTATCTTATGAACACAGATGTGTATTGTTAGTTGCAACTTATTTCTACAAACTAACGAAACTTTGACACTAGAAGTGTTATCACAATAAAGAAAGTAGAATAAAAAATAAATTACTTTGAGCTTGACGGCAGAAAAACTTTTGAAATTGAGCTTTTTGAGTACGTATTCCTGTCACATTAAGTGTACTCTAGAAAATACTGTTGTGTATACTCAACTTAATGTTACAGGTTTATATTTTAGTATATTTTTCACTCAGGCATTTTTTACACAAAGGCATTGTAACAATTACACGCGTATAGGGCTGTATGCAATGGGGTACATAGAAAATACTACGAAAATATAATGTACCGATGTGTCATTTGAAAGAAAACAGTCGTATATTACGATGATTTTACTTCTATTTTTGAGGCAACTGGTTCACTCATCAGCCTGAGTCAACGCCCGAATTTTGTAAAGAGGTTTATTTTGTGATATAGGTACCTACTTCGACAAGGGTTACTAAATGATTACAAGAAAGTCGTGCTAGGAGGCGGTAAACAAACTAAACGCGAGCGAAGACTGCATGCTAAAGCTCTAAAAACTCATAGCTAAAATTTAAAAAAAATAGGAAAATTCATCAGAAAATTGAATTTAATTGTATGTTTTTGTATTGGGTTCGTCTGTAAAGATAATGTATGTAGTAAATAAATAAATAAATAAAAATAAATAAATAAATATAGAATCTACTCTTGACAGTTCAAATTCGCTACGCCCAAATAGATCCGATCTCCTTTATCGCCACCCGCGTCAACTCTATAGTCAAACTTTTTAGTCTATGATTGGTATCTTCGAGGCGTGTGATAAGTGTCAAACCATGTCGCGCTCCTATTTCTAAGCTTTGAGATAGATCCAGTTGATAAGTGATAGCTTTTTGTTGTGGTCAAATTACTTTTAGTTTTCTGACAAACAAATAATGTAGGTATTTTTATTCTACTTATTGAAGCTTTTTTTTTACTTTGAGTTTTCTGTCAGTGTCGAGTATTTATTGTAGACTTTTAACTGCACAAATACTTGGTCTTTTATCTATACTAATATTATAAAGCTGAAGAATTTGTTGTACGCGATAATCTCAGGAACTACGAGTCCGAATTGAATAATTATTTTACTGTTGGATAGCCCATTTACACAGGAAGACTATAGGCTATATAACACACGCTACGATCAACAGGAGAGGAGCAATGAAAACGGAGAAAAATCTTTTGACAATTCATACCACGCCATTTGATCCCAAACTAGGCATGTACTGTGGCAATCTAAATACATACATATTAAACATAAATAAAATAAATCTCTGGTCACACTAAGTTTTATCCTGGGTGGGAGATCTGTGGCTTAGCAGTACGGGCCACTAACCAGTAAACCAACATATTTAACGTATTCACAAGTGGAACTATTAAAATGCTCAGTTTGCCGCCATTTTGAAAATAGTTAGCTTCAAAAAAGAAAACTAAAAAAATAGTGTGACTAAATCATCAAGCTAATTTGTTGAGTACATATAAAGGGCAAACACATTATTTTCCCGTTTTTCACGGTATTTGACCCCGAACGTCCCTTCGGTACACCCCTACGGTACCCTAATGACGTGTAAAATACTTTTAGGGGTGCCACAGCTGCGAAGGATTAAAAAATGTCATTTCGTTACAATAGAATAGATGTTTTTTTATTCAATGAATATTGGTTTTATTTTTTATCTGCATTGGTCACCTAGAAACTTTTTGTCTATGACCTTTTTATTAAAATTAGTTAAAAACTTGATTGATTGAAAGGAGATTATCGCTTAAAATTCCAAGATTTTTTTAATTCGATATGCCTACCTAATTATATATGTACAGTAAAAGCAGCAGTAACCAGTAAACATTAGCATATTAATTAAAAATAACAAAATCAAAATAAGAACGGGACATTGTAAACCTCCTTTCTCCAAAAAGGCGGCAACGTCTCTAATGTCGACTGTCAGTTTGACGTTTCGAAGGGGGATTTAATGGGCGCGTTCGGATTTAAACCGGATTGTTATTTTAGAAGAGCATTGTCGCTCGAGGGTAGTGAAACGTCCAATTTGATTATAGTTAGATTGATTTGAGCCCACCTACAAATGAAAAGTGAATATAGGCAATTTTAAAAGTGATTTTTTGTATCGTTATAATTTCACCAAGACATTTTAAGATAATAACGCATTATTAATTTGATAGGTAATAGACAAGTACCTAAGTTAAGTTAGAGAATATAATTTGTTTATAGATTAGCAGGTTCTAAATAGAAAATAATTTCAAATTTGTAAAAAAATAATTTTAATCTATACTAATACTATAAAGCTGAAGAGTTTGTATGTTTGTTTGAACGCGGTAATCTCACGAACTACTGGTCCGAATTGAAAATGTACGCATACGAAGTTGCGCTGGTCAGTTAATTTTATAATATAGGTAGGTGTAGGTACATTAAAATACTCTTTACAACTTCGACATTATAAAATAAATAAAAAACTGATTATTTAAAAACGTCTAATCGAAAATTGGCTGCTAGAAACCATCCCGATTAAAGTAATAAGATAAAGGAATCGTGTATTTTATGACAGAAAATCAAATACACTAACAAAAAATAGCTACGAGTATGTTCGGTACGAACATAGCTCTTTTTGTTAGCAGTAGGTAAATCGGTAAATACAACAAAAAAATCTACTTACATTCCTAAGTACCTAACATAATATACACTTCCCAAAATTATACATTAGGTATATAATAAAATAGGACGCCATTCATGAGCCTATAAATCATGTTAACACATAAATTGCGTTGGCAACACTGAACTAGGGGTGCGAAACATGACAAGTTGTGATAGATTACCGCAGGGGGGAAACGATGGCAACACTATATAATTTTGAACACAATCTCATACAGCATAAAGGTGATTTTTGTATGATAATATGGATAGTATGCAACGAGTTATTTTATTACCATGATAATGTAGCAGCCCTGAATCAGGGGTGCTAACCGAATCTTTGGTAAATTGAAATATATCTAATAAATTATTGCTTATTTGTGTCCGGGGGACGTTAGTAAATAAAATAATAAATGTGTATAGAACCTGAGTTTGTTGCCGAACAGTAACAGGCTGTTGTTTTTTTGGAATTATTTTTAAACCTGATACAAAAGAATGAGTTATAACTTAAATGTGTTTGTTTGTGCCTCTGTTTACCCCTATGCTTCAAGCTATCTTCATACCAAATTTAATTAGCTCGTTCAAACTAACAAAGAAACACTTCAGCTTTATATTATAGGCATTATATTATTCAGTAGTTTTTGCATGAAAAAAGTTAAAAAAAACTAGTCGTCTTCAAAACATTTGGGATTTATATTATTACTAGCTGTGCCCCGCGGTGTTATTAGCCTATGTGTTAATCCAGGGTGTCAGCTAACTCTATACCAAATTTTATTAAAATCGCTCCAGCCGTTTAGACGTGAAGAAGTAACAAACATACACACTCACATACAAACTTTCGCCTTTTTAATATTAGTGTGATTAGTAAGAAGTATTACAATCAAGTAGATTTCCTTTGTAATCTAGTTAAGTGAAACAGTGTAATTGCTGCAACTTTTTTTTTAAATACTCTATTCTTAAAATCTTAAATTATTGTAAGAGAGAGAGATCCGATGTTGGTCCCTTTCTTTCATAGAGGATTAAGTTATCTTTCGACGCACGATAAACTTGTAACGAGTGGGCTACCGAGATAAGGGGCCGGGGTTCGATGCCGGGCACATTCCCTTAATGACAGAGCCCTAAGTGTGGGGTTGGTTTGTTTTTGTTGTCCTATCTTAAGAACTACTGGACCGTTAAATGTGTTTTAATGGATTTTGGAATAGGCTGTAGATTGTTATAATGGTATTAGGATCGGTGTTGATAATTATTGTCAATGCTGTGTCCTTTTTGATATGGCTATGGAGATTAAGAAGATCGTTGGCACTTTTTAGTCTTTTATGGTCAGCATGTTTTTTTTTTTTAATTTTTATTTAACTTAAAGGTAACATTTAGAAGTAGTGAAGGGTTACGATTTTAACATATTGTGTACTAGTTGTACCCCGTGGCTAGGCCTGCGTTATGTTTCATTTTTATAGTCTATATCCTGTTTTGATGTAATGGTCAGGGTCTCCTAACCTATGTCGATTACTGGGACTAATCTCTTCAGAGACTAGCGAGCTACGCAGGAGATATTATAGTGTACAAGTGTATGTGCAGACACAAGTGCAATCTCTATTATCTCCTTCTCATAGCCCTATGAGTTGTAAATACGACACGATCGGAAAGAGAGTCAGCGTAGACCGATGGCCTTACACGCTCTCCGAAACACGGAGGGGTGTGACATAAAACGAAAACGGTCACCGATTTATATTTATATACTAGCTGTGCCCCGCGGTGTTACCCGCGGTTTATTAGCCTATGTGTTAATCCAGGGTGTCAGCTAACTCCATACCAAATTTTATTAAAATCGCTCCAGCCGTTTAGACGTGAAGAAGTAACAAACATACACACTCACATACTCACAAACTTTCGCCTTAATAATTTTATTTATTTATTTTATTTTATTAATTAGGCTCACAAAACAAATTACAATCATTAAACAGGTACAACAAGAATTTTACAATAGAAAACTAGATTGTAATTCTAAGCTTGTGCGCACAGTATGCACCATTTATGCTGGTTAGTTGTATTAGTAAGTATATAGTATAATATTAGTGTGATGGGATTGTGATCCTACAACACTAGCAATAATATTAACCAAGCTAAGCACTATGGCTTATGTTAAAAGTGGGTTCACGTCGATAGTAAAAGCGGCAGGATCACTGAAAGAAACCTAACGATACCTCTCAAATTAAAATCCACCAAGCCATTTAGGCTCCAGAGCGTACCAAAGAAATATACATACTCGAGAAACATAACCCTATTTCTTGCGCGGTCGGGTAAAAAGTGAAATAAGTAATCTATGGTTCATTGACTTTACAGTATGTCGATGGTCGTCGAAAACTAATTATTGCCGTAACTGTATAACCGTATAGCTTGCACGTGCCATACACGTGTTGTCTTTTATCTGTTTGCGCAGCAATTCGCGCTGAATAATACCATACCTAAATAATTCATTGGTTAGGTTGATGGGATATTTGATATTCATTGAGAGGGAGACGTTAGTGGGAGAGAAAATATCAAAATATATTTCACATGTTTATCGATGATATGATAATGTCTGCATTGGTATTAAAAACCCACGACGTGAACTCAAAAATGCTAAAACGTTTTTAATTGAACAAAACTAATAACTACTCCAATAGGGTACTTTCCGTAGTATATAATAAATTATGAAATTCGATAAAAATCCAAATTTATATTGAAATAAATATAAATATTAGATATATTTCGGGACTTCATCGCGTGAATTATTTAAAGGTTACCTTTTATTTACCCGACGTTTCGATCGAATTGCACCGATCGTGGTCACCGGTCGACTGATAATTCACGCGATTAAGTCCCGAAATATATCTAATATGTATAAAAATCGCGAAAGTTTAAAAACAATAAATAAATATAAACATTTTAATGTTGAGTCATAAATGTGTAAGAGTACCTGGTTGATCTTCGGTCGGTTTTTTTTAAACGACTTTTTCTAAAAATGAAACCTAGCTAGATCGATTTATCGCCCCCGATACCTCCTGTATACTAAATTTCATGTAAGATAATTGTTTTATTAAATTTAAATTAAAAGTTGACGTTTTTTATGTGTATAACACGTGAGCGTGACCTAAAACACGGGCCGCCATGATGTGACGTAATATTGGTAAATTGGCTGTCATCGTTCTTTTGATCTGTCAGTCTTCTATTAATAAACAATTTTTGATTCACAAGTGCAAAATGCACTAAAATACTAGCTCTATAATAGAATATATCAACGCACAACTCTAATTACTGAGCAGATTACTTTAAAATTTGACACAGCTAAGAATGAAATTTTGAAAATTCTTCCCTCAAACGGGTAAAACGGAGATTTCCAATATAACAGGCGAAAAAGAGTGAAGTCAACTCCCGCTTTAGTGTTCAAGCCATATCGCGGAAGTATACACATATCAACCCATATGATGGCCCACTGCTGGGCACGGGTCTCCCCAGTAGAACCTACTGGTATGTAGATCCTGGGGGTAATTGCCATAATCGCCACGCTTGGCGAGCGGGTTGGCGATCGCAGTAAGGCTTTAAGTACGCAGAGGACGCTGCTGCCCGTCTTCCGGGGTGAAATCCCTTAGTCGCCTTGACGACACCCACGGGAAGAGATGGGGTGGTACTATTCTTAAGCCGGCACCACACGGCACATTACATATGCGGAAGTATACAAACAAACAAATTACGGATACAAAATACAACAAGACTCGGAACAACAATTGGTGTATAATACGAAGTGATGTCCCGAGTGGGAATCGAAACCCCGACCTCTGGCTTAGCTGGGTCACTAACCGCTAGACCGATGAAAGATTCAAATATTATATCAGTTTTAAAGTAAAGCATCTATTAAAGGACTTTATTTACACTTTCCCTATAACCACTCAAAAACTAAACTACCCGCAGTTTAAACAATAATTCAATTAGACACACGTCTTGTGTCAACATGTGACTATGACGTCACTACGCACGTGCCACTAAGTTCCAAGTAGCCGGTATGTGAAGGACAATTTATAGGGTAGCAACACTTGTGAAGAATACAGTGACAATAAATATATTATAGTAATTTTTATAGGCATTTCTTGTCAACTAATTTATTAATACAATAAATGCTTTATTTGAAAGATAGAAAAATTTGAAGTCAAGACCGGGGAATCGGAACCCGAGACTTCTGTATGACAAACCGGGGCCGGAATCGAACCTTAAATTCTTCTATCCTTCCTGCGGGCGAGTTAGGCCCTCAGTTAGGTAAATATTTAACCTTAAAATAAAATATTTACGCTTATAAAATTCTATAACGTGTACAATTGCGAAAGTTTTTAAACATATATTGCAAAAATAAATGTATTAATCCTAATTTATATTTTTATTACTTACAAGTATTTGAAGTTAAAATTTTTAGAAGAAAAGTATGTGTTTAACTGCGAAAACACTGGACGGATTTTCATAAAATTTGGTATTGAGATAGCTTGAAGATTGAAGATTGGCGTACTTTTTTGTGGGCATGGTGGCGCAAGCCATGGTCAAAAGTTATTTAAGAAAAAAGACTTAAAAAAAAAAGAAACTCTGAAAAGTGAAGGAATATTATCAACCCTTTAACTGCCATGATTAAAAGATAAGTTATAAAACACTTTCAAGTGAAAAGGATATATATTTTAACCCTTTAAAAAGTGATGAGTTTTTATTAACCCTCATTTGCAACAGGGTATAAATAAGAATGTCTAAATATAAGAATTGATTTGAAAGAAGAAGTATTGAATTTTGGTTTGACTTACTCCAACTCCATAATTTTTCGTGTTGATCTGGGAATGGAAAAATATATCGTATGAATAAAATTGTTTTGGAGTTAGTCTGACATTGACAGATAAAAAAAACATGGCGTTAGATTTTGAAATGGGAGTATTAGGACTTTATCAACTTTTAAATGGTTAATAAATTGGACTTTGAATGTGTTAAGAACTAGCTGACCCACGCAATTTCGTCTGCGTCAATTTTCCAAGTTTTTATAAGATTTTTCATTGCTGCTCCGCTTCTATTAGTTGGAGCGTAATGTTAAGTAGCCTATAGCCTTTCTCGATAAATGCTAACAGTAAAATATTTTTTCAAACAAACTCTTCACCTTTATAATATTAGTATAGACAATAATAATAATAAAATATTAAAAAGTCTTTATTCACTTAGGAAGCAAAATACTACTGTTGTGAAAAATCGATTCTATACGTACATTGTAATGCCTGTTCGCAAACAATAGGTAAAGCGGGAGATAAGAACAGGAATAATCACGGCCATTCTTTTCAAGGTGTCAATGTTTACAATGTTTCTTTCTTTATAAACTGTATATGCAGGTAAGGTGCTGCCACTATTATACACCATTTTAGAGGACTGATGCAAAAACAAGAGATAAAAATATTAAAAGAAGAGTATAAGAGAGTGGATGTATCAACCGCAATGGGTAAAACATTATAGAATTATGAATAGTTTTTCATTTCATCAGTGGTTATGAAGATATACATTTAAGATATTTAAAGAAATTTTAAACTTTTAGATTTAAATTTATAAATTGTTGCCTTACCACAAACTCGCACCGAATCAATGATTATTTGAATCTATACTAATATTATAAGGCTTTGTTTGTTTGAACGCGGCAATCTCAGGAACTCCTGGTCCGAATTGAAAAAATATTTTTCAGTTGGGTAGCCCATTTATCGAGGAAGAATATAGGCTATATAACATCACGCTACGACCAATAGGAGCGGAGCAGCAATGAGAAATGTTACACAAACGAGCAAATTTTACGCAGACTTAGTTGCGCGGGACAGCTAGTTATCTAATATTAAGACTGGTACGAGAAATAACTGCAGCAGCAGTTCATGATCGAGCTAAAATCACTGTTTACCAACAAAATTTGTCTTTCGCACTCAATTTTCCCAACAAACAAATAAAAAGCAATAAGTAACACGGTCACTTACTCCCTCTCAACCCTGAGGGGTGTATGCACTTGCTAAAAAATACAAACATTCACTAAAAACAACCCGTGAGTGTCAGTGTTGACTTTACAATTAACGTGGGACGTTCCGAGGTTACGGGGTGCAAAGGTCCCTTGCGGGGTATTTGTGAGTGTATCGGCAGTGAAGTGTTATCGGAAGACGTGTGCCGATAATTGGTTTGTGTTGAGGGTTAAGAGTGGGTTTGAAAATGGATATGTTTGGTTTGAAGTTTATAAAAAAATGCAATTTATTGTACGGGTATTAGGTACCAACCAATCTCTTCAAAGAGACATAATATTGAGAGTACAGGTGGTAGATAATTGAAATTGTTAGTGATGGTAACTAGCGATAGTACTTCATTAAATTATTTAAAGTTGTTCTCGTTTCTATGAGATGTAATGTCAGGGATCGTCATGCTCACTAAAATGTCATTGCTTGTGGTGACGGTGTGGGTCGTGTCGTCTTCCTTCTTTCCAATATGGCGAAGTGGATGATGGCTGGCCCATGCGTCAAACTCGTGAACGGGTGGTATTTGGGGTGACTGGTCGGCCTTGTCATTATCATATTATTATTTTTTAATTAGTGGTTCATAAATATTTGTATAATAAGTAGTTTTTCTAATAATAATCGAATCGCGTGTTGCTTGCTTTACTCTTGCGAATTTGGCATTAAATGTAGAATCATTCTATTCCGTTTTTTTCTGATGCATTTGTAACCTAAATTAATAAAGTATTATGACTTTGACTTTGAAAAAACATAATTCACGGACACAGAACCTCGCAACACCCTCGGAACAAAGTGGTACGACATTCCATGTTTAGTACGTCGTATGCCGATCGCGTTGTAATCTTTTATTTATAAAATTAAATAAGTAGCAGTTATCTTTTGAAACAGTTCATGTTTGTAGATAAAACATGATCTAAGTCATTTTCCGGATTATAAACTAACTCTATATTAAAAAAACGTCGATCGGTTGTTCCTTTACTGCGTAAAAAATTGTTTTTTTTTTTTATACAAATACGTCTCTCGCTACTGCGAGAGACGTATTTGTATAAAAAAAACCCCGTAACACAGGGCTTGTACCCTACTGGGTACAAGCCCTGTGTTACGGGGGACTTTAAAAACATACAAGTCACGGACACAAAGTACACCCAGACTCGGAACAACAATTTGTGAATCACACAAAGTGGTGTCGCGTGTGGGGATCGAACCCACGACCTCTTGCGTAGCAGTCGGATACACTCCCACCGCGCCACAGAGGCAGTCGAAGGAAAAAGGCACAAACTAACGAATACATTTTCACACTTATTAGGATAACGCGTTGAAGTCTTTTATTAAGAAAAAATTACAAATTGACTGTCTATCTATGAATTTGACTTTAGAAACATTGCTGGTTGCTTACCAATAAAGTGAAAACTTCTTTGAAAGTGTTGAACATTAAGTGGTAAATACGTTTCCTTAAAAAAGTTTTCATTCCAGCGAATTTGTGTTTTGTTTTCTTTTTAAATTATTCAAAACAAAGGACATTGTTGCCAAATCAAGTGCAACCAACCCTTGAATGGCGACAAATGAATTAACCCTCGAACGCTGCGGGGGCCCAAGAGACCCGAACGAAACGAGTGTTGATTTTCACACGGTTAGGTACGTTTTAGTGTTTCGCTTTTCGTGTGGAAATGATTATTTTTGTATTAACTTGGAGGGTTTAGATTGAGGATGATGTTTTATGTTTCGATACCTATTGAGGAAATGTTAAGTACAAATTCATTATTATTTTTGAAATATAATAAAATGTTTCAGCTTTTACAAAAATATGTTTTACAGATTTTTGAATTTTTTTAATTTGGGTATATTATATGTAAATAATATGCCTATGTAAGTATGTTTATTTATAAATATGGTTTAATTTCCATTTTTTTTTTATTTTATTGTTACACTCCGGATTACTTTCAAATACCTAACACTACTCTAGAGCTTTGCTGGTAGAAAACTCAATTTTGAGTTAAGCTCGCCTTTGTACATAATTACTTTTTTTTGTATTTTTTCATATATTTTTTTTCTTTTTAATAATGACGACTCCCGCAGTAAGGTACAAGCCCTGTGTCGCGGGGGACTTTACAAACATACAAGTCACGGTCACAATGTACACTAAGACTCGGAACAACAATTTGTGGATCACACAAAGTGGTCCCTTGTGGAAATCGAAAACACGACCTCTTGCGCAGCAGTCGGACACACTCCCACCGTGCCATCATGCCACCATGACAAGAGTTATTAGCTTGTTTTAAGTCCTTAGGTATACAATAATGAGAAAACATTAAAACCCCTAAACATATAAACCAATAGGTTAATTATATTTAAGACGTCCAAAACATTTTTGAAAAAACATCTTAACTCTCCAAGAAAAACATATTTCAATTATTTTTTTATGAAAATAACACCCCTCTTTTTGCAGAAGAAACTATTTTTTTTTAACTTTTTTAATAATAATAACCTGGCGGTTAGCATACAAAGTAATCTTAGAGTAGCTTCTTATCAAAAGTAGGTAGCAAATTTTTTAATACGTCATTTCACTATGACAGGCGTACGATAACATTTGACGTTAACAGGAGCATTGCATTAAGTTTAACAGAAAAAAAAAACAACGAGTGAGAGAGACGACAAAGTAATTGGGTTCTGTCTAATATATATTTAGATTTTCCTGGCATATTCGCCCGCTTTTGCTGGTTTTTAATAGCTTAAATGCTATTCTAATGTAATAAACTATAGTGAAGTTAAATCAAAATCCGTTCATAATATCTTCTATAATATCTTGGGGCAACTCACACAAAGTTATCTGATCCCAAACTAAGCAGAGCTTGTACTATGGAAACCAGACAACCGATAAACATACTTATATATTTCTAAATACATACATATTATAAATAAAAAACACCCAGACACAGAATAGACTATCGTGCTCATCATACAAAGTTTTACCCTGGGTGGGGATCGAACCCACGACCTCTTGCATAGCAGTCGGATACACTGCCACCGCGTCATAGAGGCAGTCAATATCCAATCATCCATCCTTTTAACTTTCGGATTTCTAATATTAGAGATGTTTTTTTCTAGCAATGGGGGATTGAGTCCTACATTAATAGCAATATTGTTAGTGTGGGTTCACGTCAGTAGTATCAGCACGTCAGTAGTATAATGGGTAGAATTCGAACCCGCGACCTCACTATTGCGAGACCGATGACTTAGCCATTAGGCTACCGTGGCTTTAACTATTTTGTTTTGATTAAATTTTCATATTCATTATGCGGATCACACTTGACCAGTGTTAAGTCAAATGTGAGATTAGGAAGGGGGGGAAGGGTCAAGCAAAAATCTCCTCACGTAATTTATGGACGCCCCCTTAAATGGTCTGTGATTCCGTGTTTCTAATTCTGGAACAAGTGTAGGCGGTGCTCCTCAAACTTTTTGTGTTCAAGGGACACCAACTAAGTTAAAATATTTTAGAGGTAAGTACACCATTATAAAATTATATATATTACGGGTCTTAATCGCGTGAATAATATAAGGTAAAATACCTTGTTTATTGCCCGACGTTTCGACCGTATTGCAACGGCCGTGGTTTGTACACATTATAAAATTATATATTCACCCGATTAAGACCCGTAGTTATTATCATTTTATAATGTGTACAAATCGCGAAAGTTTATCAACATTTGTAGGTACACCATAGAAAAAAAAATTGTTTATTTTTTTAGGGGGGCGGGTGGGGTGGTAAATGTCATGTTTAAGAGGCGCCAAATGTCATAAGACACTCACACGGGCTGGTATTGTATCGAGTCACATGAAACGCGCTCTCTGAATGTGTGAATGTACCTGCTCCCATTGACAGTTGAAACTTCAGCGGTCGCGACTTAATCTCATTAACAATTTTGACGGACAGACAACAGTTCATCAGACAAATACTTTTGAAAGTCCACTTCCCTGTGTAATTAGCAGGCAAGCTGGACTATTCGCTATCTATACTTATATTATAAAGAGGAAAGATTTGTATTTTTGTGTGTGTATGTTTGAAATGAATAAACTCATAAACTACTAAACCGATTTAAAAAAATCTTTCACAGTTGGGAAGCTACACTAACCCCGGATAATATAGGCTATTTTTTATCCCTGTATTCCTTCGAGAACGGGAACTACGCGGGTGAAACCGCGAGGCATCCGCTAGTATGCGATAAAGCGCTTCGCTAGTATAGCTGCGCGTAGGTGATTAAACTTTACATTTTTCTACGACACACACACAAACACACTTTGCAGAATTCTAGTATAAGGCATAAAATACAGAGTGTACAAAAGGTAGGTTTCATACAACGCAGTTTTATGCAACTAATACAAACACGGAATCTCAAAACGATTTCGAACAAAGTCTGAAATAATCGTAAACGTCTTGTACTAAGGTATTAATGTTTTGTAACATAAACAATATCTATGCGTACATTGCTCGAATGAAGTACTGTACTTTCAATATTTCTTATAATATTAGGCCTATATTTAGGACACAGACCACACCACGACACAAAAAAACCCTTTAAAAATAGTTTTTACTATAACTATATTTCTAAAGAGCGTCCGTCTAGTTTTTATTAATCGTAATATTAGTATAATAATGTCTTTTGCCGGACGGAACCCTAAAAAAAATAAAACAAACATGGCGGCGGTAATATGGCCTCAAAGGGCCGCCGGACGGTAGCCGCTCGCCGCATCGGAATTCATAAAATGATAAATTTAATATTATTTATTAGCTTTAACTACAACTGGAGCTGATGATATGTGACCAAGTATCATTTTGGTGTGACAATATTTCTTAAAAGCGTAAGACGGCAGTAAAATTTTATTGGTATATGCTAATTCTAACCGCCTATTTTGGAGGAAATTCGTGTATTAGTATTCTAAATCGAAAATGTAAATTGTTATATCGGTCGTTTTTTGAAATAATGTTTCGAGAATCTAAAATGTCGATTGCCTTAAGCGTATAAAGGAATTGAAGTTCTAAAAATTCTATCGGTTATCTAATGGGCATTGGAAATGATCATTTTATTAAAGTGTATTTTTAGTGTAAAATACTAAGGTATTAGCTTGTGCCCGCAATTTCATTCGTGTGGACCTAGAAGGAATTTTGAAAAGTAGTCATTTTCATAGATAAGTCTCGATTGACTAAAAATTTGATTATGACCAAATTACGTTTATATATATATTTGTTTATATTTTTGATATTGTCGCAATTATTGACTCTTATTTTACAATTTTATAATAGTTTTAGGTTATAATTATTATTATTTTTATACTACGAAATGAGGAAACGAGCAGGTTGTGCGTGTGCATCACGCTAACCCATAATAGTATCAGTTGCCACTCAAATCCTTGTTTTGATCTGAATGTCACCGCACCGCGCTCCTCATTTGAGACATTAGTTCATAAATCTTATTTCCCCAGTAATTATTCTTGCTACAGTGCCCTTCAACCGAAACACAGTCATGTGTATCACAGAGGGATAACTGACACTGTTATGGTAGAATAATCAGCTTTCTAGTTTAAAATTAGTACAAGAAACCTCTTTACAAAATGTCAGCTCTCTAGTTCTAAATATGCTGAAGAGAGTTCTAAATTGATGAGTGAATGAATGAGTCAGGATTTTATTATGATATAGTTTAAAATAAAATCTCCCTTG
The DNA here is from genome assembly GCA_945859575.2 of Herminia tarsipennalis. Classification (NCBI taxonomy): domain Eukaryota; kingdom Metazoa; phylum Arthropoda; class Insecta; order Lepidoptera; family Erebidae; genus Herminia; species Herminia tarsipennalis. Next base: position 13,045,049 of record OX243857.2, read on the forward strand.
GCCCCAAAGTTGGCCCAACCAATGCTCCCGTTGGACGACTTGGGGCCAACGTGCGTATCATCAGCTTTCTATATTCCAAGATGTCGGTTTTTATAATATATGATAGTTAATTTCAACTCGGCTGCGACACGACATGACCTCGGACGAGTGTGAAAGACCTTTAGTTAATCGCGCCTTCGTTTTGTTGCTCCCGAAATGCCCATGTTAACGTTTTTTTTCACTCCCACCCGATGCAAAAAGGGGTTATCAGTTTAATGTGCGTTTGTGGCTTCGTAGCATCGAAACGAATAGACGAATTTTGATGCGATTTATTTCATTAGTATCTTCAGTGTTGTACCACTACACATTCCTACACTGAAGTGTATCACAACACAGATGTGTGATACTCATCATCATAAGTATTTGTGTATCTAAATGTGGCCTTTTAGTGCCCAAACGGATGAATATAGAAGTAATTTTTATAGGCATTTCTTGCCAATAACTTTACAAATACAATAAATGCATTTTTGAAAGATAGAACGGAAGTCTCGGGTTCGATTCCTGAGTCTGGATTTCAATTTTTCTATCTTTCAAAAATGCATTTATTGTATTTGTAAAGTTATTGGCAAGAAATGCCTATAAAAATTACTTCAATATTCGGCCTGCGACATCATAATTTGTTAAAATGCTCTCTGTAACGAAGCAATAACAAAAGCCGTGATAGTTCCTTAACTAACGACTAGATGTCGCCGCGAAGGCCTAAATTTCGCGAGCAAATATTGAAGTAATTTTTATAGGCATTTCTTGCCAATAACTTTACAAATACAATAAATGCATTTTTGAAAGATAGAACGGAAGTCTCGGGTTCGATTCCTGAGTCTGGATTTCAATTTTTCTATCTTTCAAAAATGCATTTATTGTATTTGTAAAGTTATTGGCAAGAAATGCCTATAAAAATTACTTCAATATTCGGCCTGCGACATCATAATTTGTTAAAATGCTCTCTGTAACGAAGCAATAACAAAAGCCGTGATAGTTCCTTAACTAACGACTAGATGTCGCCGCGAAGGCCTAAATTTCGCGAGCAACAAGAGATAGAAAAATTCGAAATCTAATAACATAGTCCAGATAGGTGGTGAATATATTTGATGTAGTTTGGTTATCACGCTTATGTGTGCCTGTGTATCTATGCTTTTGTGAATCTTAAGTATTTGTGTATCTGATTGTGACCTTGTAGCTCCCAAACGGATTAACATATTTGAGTAGCAATAATTGTTAAAAAGCTAATTTAATAGAGATGATTCTTATTTTTGTTTGGTCAAAATCCGTTCTGGTCACGAGATGCAGTGATGCACACTTCTCTTATATTATTTGTGGATACCACAAATTCAAAACTAACGGATCATCAAACTAACACCGACGTAAATCTATTTCTAACACCAGGCACTTAGTTTAGCTGGAGGGGTTAACAAACAAATGCTAGTAATGTGCGACTTACTCAAAGTATGTCATGAAAATTTTATGACAAATAAATCCGAATTTGTTCAAAGTATTTCTGTGTTAAAAAGAGCTTCATGTATTTATGAGGCTTCCACTCGTACTCACAGTTGACACAGTGCCACCGATATCGATTGTAATGCCATATAGGTGCAATGTCCCCTTTTGAAGGTGATTTTCCCGAAATTTAGGGTAATTTTCATGATTAGTTAAGTGATTTTAGCCTTCATTTTTTCTAAACTTTCCGTCTCAAAAGTATCATAGTATCACTTTTGTCTCGTTCGTTTTATAATATTTGATTTAATAAAAGGCTACCTAACTTTTTAAACGCAGCCTAACTATTTAGCCAGCCAAACGCAACTTATACAGGACACCGATATAGTTTAGGCGAATCCCCGCGGGAAGGGGATCACACTATGATATTCTATCAATAAAAAAATAGTTTTTATTTTTTTTTATAATTGACACCGGACGTTGTCTTCGGCCTTGTGATTCGATTTTTTTTTTAAATTAGAAGAAGGTAACTTCCAACAAATTTTTTTTAATGATTTCGGTAGCTCTATGGTGTGATCATGATCATCCTCCCGCAGGGATTTGACAAACTCAATCGGCATTTTCCGTAGTATTAGTTTACTCTTTGATCGGCATTCAGCATTTCAGTAAAGTCTTCTTGTGTCACTTATATAATTATTGTATACCATATACTAAAATTTGCTTTAAAAAAAGAGATATGTAGCAATGTGGGATTCACACATTACTAGCAATCCTGTCAATCCCTTTAGCTAAGCTCAATGGCTTGTGTTAGGAGTAGGTTGACGTCGATAGTATAATGGGTAGAATTCGAACGTGTGACCTCACGATTGTGAGTGTAATTAAGCTGCCATATTGTTTTTGAGATTAATAAACTTTGTAATTACTAATAACTTCCCGCTCTTGGCTTCTTTACATTACACCAAATAACTTCGTAAAATAGTTTTTAAAAAAATATATATATTAACCCTTCCCTATCTACCACCTAATTTTATCAAACAACCATTTACCACACATCTGGGAGACCCCGAAATGAAATCGATGTTCCTTTGTCAGGTTTAGGGCCTAAACACAACAACGATTTTACTCTGGTTAAATAGTCTGTAGGTGGTTAAGGGATATTACAAAGTAATTTAGTGTTATCTAAAGAAACCACGAGCGGGAGGTTATATGCTATGCGTTCCGTAACCATTGATCAGATTGTGATTAAACTTTGGCAGCCAATACACCTTCAATCCAGATCGAGATCCCGTGATCGTGATCGGTGATCTTGATCCAGATTGACTGCGTAATGTGTTCGATTGTCGGATCGCGATATGTTACAACTAGCCGAATCAAGATGTATCACTCTGGCTGCCTATGGTAGAGTATTCTAGGTACGCTCGTGAGGGTTTCTGGCTCTCAAAAAAAGCGTGGCTGGGTTGGGCTAGTGAATCTCAATAGAAAACATATAACATTACCCAATATTTAAGGTACCTTCATATAAAATTTTATCTAAATCGACACAGTATCTTAAGAGTTCAGTAAAACAAACAAACAAGTTCTTCAGCTTATTATCACTAAGATAAAGATTTAAAAATCGTACGCATAGACAAAACATTACAATCAAATAACACTCCCTTTACACAGTAAGTTAAAAACGTACTAATTAGAAAGATAGTAAGAATAATTAGTAGATAAATATTAGTTTGATGTAATCAAAGTTACAATTATAAGCCCAGATTAATTGATAAAAGTTATCATAATTAAAATAACACTGTCACAATTATAAATCAATTCAATTTGTTACTTGGGTTTTTTAATCGATAATGAATTAATTAATAAATTATATTATTTACTCTTCAACTAATAGTAAAGGCATTGGATTTGAAATCGATTGGAAACGGTTTCATATCCCGTAATGAATTCTTCAACATCTTTAAAATGTTTACATCTAAACTAAATTTTAAATGTCAAAGTAACACTGTATTTGTCTGTTACGTTTTCACGGTTAAACCGCTATACCGATTTAGATGAAATTTGGTATGAAGATAGTTTGAGTTTCGGGAAAGGAAATATGTATGATAGTTTTTATCCCGATAAACGACAACCACGCTGGCGCAGCCGGAGGCGAAAGCTGGCGTAAATTATAATAATTGCTCGTCACCTAATAATAAATGTTTTAGATTAAAATCTATTAGTAACTGGTTCAAATCCCGTAGTAAAGGGTTGACCCGTATTGAAATGATAAGACCCTAAGGAAACTCATTTATACTTAATTTTTTATATTAAAAAACCAAAAACTTGATCTTCAGCTATTTTTTTGCGGGTTTTGCATTCTATTCTATAGGCAGAGGTATCATTGCTTAACCTCATTACCGTTGCTCGGTCGCAATTACAATAAGTCTGTTTTTTATATAAAGATACGAGTGCAGCAATGTGGGATTATGGTCCCATATTACTGGCAATTCTGTTAACCCCTCCAGCTAAGCTATGGCTTGAGAAGTGGGTTCACGTCAGTAGTATAATGGCCAGGATTTGAACCCACGACCTCACGATTGCGAGACCGATACCTTAGCCATTAGGCTACCGCTTATTCACCGCTATATACCGCTTCAAGTCCCGAGGCACAAAACTTGATACAAAACAGTCACACATTAACATCGCTCCTCGCTCGGATTAGCAGTTTTGAGGCTTCAGTAATCAATACGGGACCACTCGCTATTGTTACTGTATCTATACGTTAGTACATCACACGTAATAAAAAGAATATCAACTGTCTCGCTGCAGTGCGAGAATATACGATAGTTGTGCAAGAGATTGTTGGTTCGATTCCCATACAGGACAGGAATGATTCTATTTTTGGTTGCGTGTTGTTGTGGTCTAAGCCATAGGCCATCTCAAGGATTTGAGCGGCACTGACACCGGCCTTTGAAGGCCTCTGTGGCGCGGTGGGAGTGTGTCCGATTGCTACGCAAGAGGTCGTGGGTTCGATTCCCACACGGGACACCACTTTGTGTGATCCACAAATTGTTGTTTCGAGTCTGAGTGTACTTTGTGTCCGTGAATTGAATGTTTGTAAAGTCCCCCGCGACACAGGGCTAGTACCCTAATGCGGCAGTCGTCTTTTTAAAAAACTAAAAACTAAAACTAAAAAAACACGTTGACATTTACCATCAGGCTCGCAACCTGCTGGTCTCTTCATTCATTGGTTTAAAGATAGATACTGCTCTTGTAATTAAAAAAAACGAGAGTTCATTAGAAGTCTTGGTCACTTCACTTCATTAGAATGCTTGGTCACTCTTTGACACTTTTTTTAATTATAAAAAAAGTGTCAAATATATTATAAATCGTCTTTACTTTGATACCAATATTGTTCCGATCGTCGTTTAAAATGATTCGAGTCTGATATTAATCACGTATGACAGCAGTGATATTACTATTGCCTATGCTATGTTACCCGGGCTTTTGCAGAAACACTGCAACAAAAAATATGTTTCTGTAACTGTGAGAAATCGTAAGAGCTCACCAAGAAGTTGGTGTAGTGCACAGCAGGGCAAATAGCCAATGATCAGCACCAAAAAGGGCCGTCCCTATCTATAGTTTTTTTTTTAAATACTCGTTTGAGTAAATGCTCTCGTAGTACTAACGTCTATACCTATCATTTGAAAGGCTATAAGAAAGGCCGTAGGCTTATTCACAGTTATCATCCGTTTAAAAACACGAATTCAATAAATAGATAAATATCAATAAAATAACAATGACCATTCTCCTTATATCCGGCTTCCTAATCGTAAAAATAAATAAAAAAAGCAAATTAATTATTCCCGCTAAAAGATTAAAAAAGCAACTGGCCATAAAACTCTAAGGGATGCCAATAAAAAGCGATACAATGAAAAAAAAATCAAAAATGAATGCCCAGCTGCTATCGTTGCGTTTAACATCTATTGAAAAAAAAAAGAGATCGTTTTATATGAATCTGGGAGTGAGAGTGGGGATTAGGATTAAAAATGGGAAGTCGGATTAATTTTATTTGAGTATTATATTGCATTTAATAGGAACTAGTCATTAACTAAATTTACTGATTTTATAGAAATTTTACAGAAAATAATGTTGTCATTGTAAAAATCTTCATGTTTTGCTCGTTTAGCTGGGTAATTGGGTAGTTGACTATAATAAAAGTAAATGATTTTATACTAATCAGGTAATAGTAGATCTAAAAATTGCTCTGAAAATAAGTGTTATTTAACAATTTAACATATTTTTGAATTTAAAAGCATGAAAACGAATACTAAAAGTAAGGATTTGAGGATAGGAACTTATGACGTCATAGGTTGTTATTCCATTCACATTTCTATAGAGCTTGTCGTATAACATTTCATAAAAAGAGATTGATTTGACTTGACAGTCAACATCCCCATTGGTACTACTAAACAGTTGATGTGGTCTTGCTAGGATTGTGTTTTAAATTTCCTCGCAAAAAATGTGATGGGCACATTTGCAATAATGTAACTTGTTCATAATAACCTAAAGTGATAAAAGAATTCATGATTTCCAAATGCGTGGTAATATTCGGCTAGGTACTTTATTTTTGTGGTGGAATTAAGGTGTGGGCCATCATTAAAGTGTACGTAACATTCACAAGAAAGATAACTTGATTAATTTAGCCGACATTTTTGTTTTTATAAAACAAAAATGTCGGCTTGACATAACCAAATTTTCATCGAGCGTATTAACTTTTTAATTTATAACGATACATTCCGTCAGCCTATTGCCAGCATTGAAAAATATACTTTTTATAAAATAAATAAAAAATGAATACCTGAAGTCCATGCGCTAAAAATAACCTCGAGTTTTTTCCTGTGAAAACCCTTTTAGGGATTACGAATCCCATTTTATTCCAAACCGTCACTACGATAATGTATTTGTTTACTTTTAAATATGCTTTTACTTTACTTATTTAATATAAAAATATGAACATTTTGACATTTTCACGGATTACATAAAAAATGTAAATGTTGCCTACAAAGATTCAAGAATTACTGAAGAAAGAATGAATTAATATCTTCGCGGCTTCCACGTTTGATTTTTGCAGAATGTGCTACCTTCAGTAGTTTTTGCATGAATGAGTAACAAACATTTATTCATCAACAGTTCGAAACAGTATTAGTATGATTTCTATAATTATTTCATACCTATATATTGCTATATAGTTAAACTAGCTACTATAAGAGATGACGGAAAGACTTTCAAAGAACGGTTTAAGTAAAATGAGACATTAAATGTCCCATTTTACATAATGTGTATATTACATTACAAGGAAGTGTCTAAAACTCCATACGAAGAAACGGAGGCTTGCTAGGCAATTATGGAAAATAAATAAGGGATTTCTAATATCCCGTCACACTCGTCTACATCTCATCAAAAAGGTTATCCGATTTTTACGCGGACAAAGCCGTGAGCAATGAGTAGTTAAAATACAGCACAGACTTCAAAGCTTACTTTAAAAAATCTCAATATTTTACAAAATTTTCTTTTCACAATAATTTGCAAAATGGCCGCTGCCAAAATATTACTTCTAAGAAACGGAGTACAGCGAAGGGAGGCTAATCCGGATTCTGAGAGCCCTCGCTTTTGAATTAAGAATGTCGTTATATTTTTTCTTTTTTAGAAAATTTAAATCTCTGTTGTGATTGGTCAGTTCTTGATGGGTTCGGATACATTTTTAATTTGTTTTTTTAATGGTTTGCTAGACTGCAAATATAAAATAATAATTGAAACATCATACGACAATTTCGAATAAAAAGTATATAGAGTCGTGGAAATGGCGGCAAACTGAGCTATAAATATTTTCAAAGCTTAAACAGTCAAAGGGAACAGTATTTTTATCAGCTTTTGTTACATGTATGGAATGCTATTTATTATTATTATTATCATTAAACTATCGTACTAAGTAGCAGCTTATACAAGACACTTATACACAAGTTCGAGTAAAATGCATACGGACGGACAGATGGACATGACGAAATTATAAAGGTTTCATTTTTTTTGGAACCCTAAAAACGGTTCCTTGTCAGTAAGACTAAAATAACGTAAGACAAATTTAGATTGTAATACATTTTAAATAAGACAATATTATTTTACGCACGATTAGAGTAAGCTCCTAAACCGTACACCAACCAAAAAGATCCTAAAAACACAACACGTTAAATGTTACCAACATCAAAACTCAAACTTGCTACTAATTAAAGCGAACTAACAAGCGACTTCCCGTTTCTCCCACATTTTAGGGGTAGCATGGCAACACAGGCGGGGAGGGATAAGCGGCTTATGGGGGTGGCAGAGGGCTGTTTTGATTATTTCAGAAGGATGTCTTCTTGGTACGTAAATTATGCAACGTTTCCCGGCGTTGTTTTGGCCATGGTTTCGTCTGTCATGGAGGTAGTTGTTTGTTATAGTGAGATAAAATTTGTAATTTTCTTGCAATAGGCTTGCTGGGTGATGCCTGTGCTATGATGTTTTTTTTAATTAATTAAATATTTGTTTGGCACAGGAGTTGCGGAAATGGCGGCAAACATAGCTGTGGATTTACAAATTTAACGTGTAAAATACATCAAATACGTGTAAAATCCACATGCGGTTGAAAAAAAATGGCGGAAAAAATGCCTAGTAGCAGCTAACTGTGCAAACAAATCAAACTAAATGGTTAAGTGTGCGGTGAATGTGTCTTTAAGAATTTAAAGATATCTTTAAAAATACAACTTTATATTTATATGGCTAGTAGCAAAAAATGGAAAAATACTACACTTAATTTCAAGAAAGAATTAACAAAATGAGCACCTGCCTCATTAAAAATGTCACTCGGGCATGTAAATGTTTACGAAATGAAATACAACCTGAAATCCCGCCGAAATTCGTTTCAGTCGCCATATTGAAATTTATGTCAACCCACTTGTTTTCCTGCTTTTTTTCTTTTTCCTTTTGTTTGTGGTTTCGTTTATTAATTTAATGTATTAGAGATGTTTCTTTTTCCTCCTCTAATGGTTTGTGTTTTTTGAGGTTATTGTTTGTAATTTAGGATTCGCAGATTCAAAATAATTAGAAATATTTTAAAAAGAAATGTTATACATTTTGGTTAATATTTCATTCCATTTTTTATTGTGGCACTCGTTCTGGGTACCAATTAGATTCCTTATATATATTTTAAAATTCTTTAAGAATTTTGGATTTACGACCAATTAGATTAAGTAATATTTTTTTCCAAATCGTTTTTCGATCATGGAGATCATTCTTATTTGGAAACACCCGTAACAACTCATAAATAAGTGTGCAAATACAGCTTTCGTAATAGTTTCCTTTAGTAATTAGAAACGACCAAAGAATTCAAAAAAATGTCTTAGATTTACGTTCCGAAAGAAAGACATTAAGTTTCGAAAACCAGTCCTAAAAAGTTAGCTAATTAATATCTAAAATAAGTTTGTAAGAGTAAAAAAACTTACCTTGTGGAAATCCAACGGCTTCCAGCCCGTGTGGAGTTAATCCAAAAGGGCCTAGACCACCAAGAGGCCCAGGGCCCATACCCATATGATGAGCTGACGAATGATGAGCATAAGGATTCTGTGCTAACGGCGATGGCTGCTTTAAATAGTGAAAATAATGGTGCAAAGGCGTCGCTGAATGCGCTTGGGGTGCCGTCGGCCCGCCAGCCGTCGGGCCCGTGGCCGACGCCGAATTCGTCAGCAGTGCCATCTTGGTTTTTTATTTTTTTATAAGCACACGTATGTAGTCACCGCATCAGCCTCTTTCGTGTGTGTATTGACATTTTTGCGATTTTTCAATGCGTTCTTTTTGAATTTTGTTGCGTTCGGGACATGGTTGTGTCTGAAACAAAAGAAAATGCATTTTATTAAATTGTAATAATGTATTTGGATTGTGTGTCTATGCATAAAACTTCTATAAAACTGCGTTGGGCGCCCATCAACAAATGCTTGGTAAGGTATATATAGGACGGCTGCATGCTTGTTTAAACCCAAAATAACATAAAAAAACATGGTTTCGTAATATTTCTAAGAAATAATGACGTAAAAAATCATCGTGTATTTAAAAAAGATTTAGTAAATTGAAATATGATGAGAGTCAATACGTATCCAATTTTCTCGCACAACTGAACATTAAACGCAGCAATTATTCACGGCTCATACATTCATATAAACATCTACGTACGTCGATTTCAATTATAAGTACGGCCAATTCATTTTTTCTATGTAAACTATTTTACAATTACCTGTAACAATGGTAGATTTTATGCGTTATTGCAACACTAAACGTTAAAAGTCAAACACGTGGAACGCCTTCCAAATTTAATATTTGAATGAGCGAAGCGTTCCATTCGTCACGATTCGGGTGTTCGAATTTTGAAATTCTATAGCCTTTTTTATGCTTATTGAAAAAAGTTCGTCCCAGCTATGATAGCATTCATTCTTTGATTTTCAATAAAATCCGGCGCAAAAATAGGGTGATATAAGTTGGAAGCCCACAGTATGTCTGAATCTGTGTAGGTCTCTGAAATCTAATCTGTAAAGTGATTGAACGGTTTTAGTTGCAGTTTAAATTTTGCTGTTTATTAAAAAAACGCTTTTCAAGATGACACAAGTTTAGTGTGATGACGACTTCGGCCGTGGTCCATAAAACGGAAATAGGTAGGTCATTCCGCATTGAGCTCAACATATAAATGTCAAAATCTATTCATTAGTGCATTTCCCATCTCTGGTGATGAGTGAAGATAACGTTGAGCCTTAATTGAATGCTACATGATTTGACAGAAAAAGGGGCGCTCTATTAAAAGTTTATTTAAAACTTTGAACTGCTAGAGAAAAAAAAAGTAAAAGTAGTAGTTAAAAATATCAGCAAATTAACAGAAGTGAACTTAGGATACTTAAAGGTTCATTTAATATTTTACACCGACGCGTTTTGAATTCCGAACCTTAGAATGCAATAGAAAATCATTCAAGACATCGAACGATTTAAAAAAAATTGCTTTGACGAAACTCTTTGTACGAAAGAATTTTTTTTCTGATGTTGGCAAAGGTGTAGTAGGTACATGTTTACTGACATTTTGTCACGTTTATTTTTTTTTTGGCTGTTACCTGAGGTGCCTTTGCTAAATTGAGGGGGCTATCACGTGTAGCCATTGTGCGGAGAAAAAAAAATTGACGAGCCGTATCAAAGTGATGACATTTGAGATGAAAAAAAAAACAAGTATGATATGTGTATGAAATATTGCAGGGGTGTGATAAAAATAGTTCTTGTTTTTTTTTTAAGATATCTTTGGCCAATAGTATTTTTTACTGTCATAATCTCACTAGCGGTTAATAAACTACAGGTCTAGTAACTTAAATATGTAACGTAGTTGGAGTTAACAGGAATGTAAGTATCAGAATGGCTGAACATTCCTGGCTGGCAATTCAAGGAAATATAGAAAATATATATAATTACAATATACCTACAATCAGTTATTTTCTTTAGGTACTGCTGTAAACTAGCACTTAGTTATTTACCATACCGGGTTTTTTTAAATATTATAAAAATATATTGATCTTACAATATTGTTATCACTTTCAGCTAAGGTAGGAATATGAAAGCGCTTATAGTAGTTCTAGTGTAATAGCTGGGATTAGGATCCTCAGCTATAGCCTCAAATAATTATTGGCTCCAGATTCAGTCCCAACGATCTATAATTTTACTCGAAGCCCAACTCTGGACAAGCAATTTTCATGGTCCACGCAATTGGACGAGTGGTCTTGGGACTAATTTTGGATCCAAAATGTAGAGGTTAACTGAAACTAACGCTACCTAAATTAGACACAAAACTACACAAAATCTGACCAATTTAAAAAAAGGCTTAAGAAACAAATAGTAAAAGTAAAATAAAAAAAACAATGTCACTTTCAGTATCTACCGCCTATGGTTCCCAGAACCCGCACTGTTCGTACCACAGAATCTATCAACAAAAGATTATCCTAAGCCTCGAGATACTATCTACAATAACCCAAAAACATCTCATGCCAAATACAACCCAACATCAATAAAAATAAAGTACAAAGTTGTTTCTTTTACAACAAAAAAATTGCGAAAGATTTCCGCTTAAATGGAAAGGTTGCCGCCAAAACCCTTAAAAGGTGTTCAATTGTATAACTAAATATAGATTTCTTTGGAGATTTTAGTTCCAAAAGTCGGTGGTTCTGAAGTATTTTCACGTCAACGATTTTTTGACAATTACTCATTTGCGAAAATAAATAGTTTGATTTTTTTTGGGGTTTAAAAGAAATCCCGTTTTGTGTTATTCAAAGTACTTTGGGTTGCCGCGTGGAAAATTTCTCACATAGGAATTTACAAAGGTTTCAATTCTATTCTTTAAGGTACGCATATTTTCTTTGTCTAAATATAAGTTGTTGGTTTATTCCTTATTACTTAATTTGATACATACAACACCAGATATAATTTTATTATCAGTTTAAAGATAATTATGTAAGTATTTTTTTATCTTTTCGCATGTGTTGAAAACGTGTTAATATGTTGTCTGCCACTGATAGTAAACTAACAATGCTATTAAAATATACAGTGTCAATCTCCGTAAATCTATTTGTCAAGGCGCAATAAAAGCCATAAATAATAACATTGCAAACATCGTCCATATTGTGTGAAGGAAAACAAACATTCGCGCCCTATTTTGTTTGTGCAGTTGGCAGCGCTGGCTGTCTACGTGACAAATTGAGAAAGCGCGCGAGAGGGGTCAAATGCCATAGACATTTTTAAATATGGAATGAAATATTCTAGTCATTTTTTAAAATCGTGTAATGTAGAATTTATATTTCATAATTAATGTTAGTTGCTTTCAACGCATTGTAGTATGTAAATTTTAACACTGATTTCTTAACTATATTTTATGTTGTCAAACGAGTAACCGTCGCTAAAATATTCGCTCACAAAGGAATGGTTTAAGTCATGATAAATGTGCATCATGTCACAAGTATTGCGAGTTTTTCATATTATTGAACTGGTGAAGACACATACGGCTAGCGGCCTGTCTGATGGTAACCATACCTACCTACTTAATTATCCGCAGTCTATGGCTGCTTGCTACTTCATATAAAGCTCGTGAGTCCAGAGCAAATAAAAAAAACTTATTATTTTAGCATAGCTCAACACTCATAGGTATCTTCAAGGGCGAATTCAGAGGGAAGAGACTTAAGGTCTATCTGAGTCTCCCTGCTTTTCCTCTCCTTCAGTATTTATCAAGTCCCTACCAAACCTAAATATTAAGTTCCTTAGAGGATCGACCCTAAGAAACAATTTCCTTGATTCGCCACTGAGTGCATTTATTGCCTGTGATCATATTACAGTTTACATGTTTATATTTACTTGATATAGGTCAGATTATTATTACCTTCTGACCATGACAATATACCTAATGTATCTACAACATAACAGCCATAAATTTAATATAACCCTAAATAATTCGCCTGCCCGCCACCACAACGCCAAGCTGCTCAAACCAGCCCATGTTATGACAAAGACATTAATTCTGTGCGTGATAATTGCCCACCAGGGGCAGCCATTGTGACAAATTTCGCGCATCGGAACACACTATTAACTATTTCAATGGTAGACATGTTTTTTTCTTTCCAAGTAACCATTTGTCGTGGTTACAATGGCTTTCGGAACTTTTTATGTGGTTGATGGTATCTATATTGGGTTATAAGGGAAACTGCTGGAAATTTCGCATTTGGTTCATGTAGCTTACGTAACTAGTTTAGAAATACATTACTGTGTTATTCAACGTGCTTTGTAAGACCTAATTTATTTTATTTCTTCATTAGTGTCAGATAGGCTGTCAAATAGTAGCAGCTTTGCCTTATTTACTAGAATGAAATGCCTACGCAAATTCCGTTAAAATGTACCTACCTAAACCAATTTTGTTTTTGCTACTAAATAAACCTGTCTTACTTAGTTTACTTATTCTTGTTTTTAGTATTGCTACATTGTACGCCGCGGTGGACTAGTTGATTGACCGATTGGTAGATTGATAATTATGATCAATTACATACAAAAAATTAAGACATTGATATTGTTTCGTATTTGCTCGTAAAAGTACTCTAAAAATAATTCCGTTGTTATTTAATTATTATAAATCCTAGCATGAGTTTTTTTTTCTGAGCTTTTATCCAAAAAGTATTTTAATTTGACATGGAAACTGATTGAAAGATGTTCCGGTAGCCTCTAATATTTATTCCCTGTTCACAAACATTTAAAAAAACTAAATTGTTATTGGACACGGGCTTTGGGACGACGACGACGGTTGAGCGCCTATTGTCCTCTATGACAGTTGCTAAACATTCCATATTTGAATGTATTTGTAATTGGAACGTCTATATTTCTAAATTCGAATTTTGTATTATTCGTTTCGAATTGTTTGTTGTTTTGTAAAGCTTAAGTTCATGATACGTTTAAGATTTCGAATCTTTCCATGATGCCAAAGAAATAATTATAAATTAAATACCTACACTAAATAGACGGACACCGAAATAATTTTACTGTTTTCCTAATTATTTATTTAACAACAAAAGTTTTATAAGATTTATGTATGTTGTGTGTCTGTGCCATCGTCGAGTTTTTTTTTAGGATTTTGTAGTAAACAGTTATAGTTTCGTCATGTCCGTCCGTCTATAAGAGTGTCCGCAGCTTAGATATTACTATTAGGTACTAAAAAGCTGTAATTTGGGTTTCATTACTCACCCACCACCCCTACACTTAAAAGTGGGGATATGATTTTAAATAGAGTTAGTAGTAGTTAGTTCAGTAGTTCTTAGTTTTATTTAAAACGATTCAGCCGTTTTGAAGATAATCAAATTTGTCTCACGAATCGAAATTTTTTTCAAAGTGAATTAAAAATCCATCAAATACCTAAGTAAACCCCAACATGAGGATAATATTGTTTTTATTGAATGCTACTTACTACGCAGATAATAAAACTATGTACCTACCTACCGATATGATCTTGGCACAGATTAAATTCGTTATAAAATCTGATCGCTAACACGAAATTATTGTAAAATTGATAACAAATAATGAATAATAACTGTGTTTGGCATAAATATGTGTATTATTGAAATAGTTATTTCATTATGATGGCAAACAAGTAGTAGTAGTATACACGTAAAGTGTACGCGAAAGCGGCCCACTTGATGGGACTATATTTATAAAGGGGCGTCTAAACGGTCCATTTTTAAGGCAATTTGTGGCGGCACTATTGGCAACTAATTGTTCGGCCAATAATGGCAATATGTCTGCAATTGTATAGCGCATGATCCAGTTTCCTAAAAGGGCTACACAACCCGGCAACAATAAAATAGAGAGCGAATGAAACAACAACAACACTTGGCAACATTGCGGAAAATCGATCGCTCAGCGATCGTCCGGCAACCATCAAATCAATATTGGCGAGTACTGCCATGTTGCCGCCACAAATTGCCGTAAAAAATGGCCCGTTTAGACGCCCCATAAAGCTTACTATCTGTAGGTAACTACTCTCGGTCTTTTGTTACAAAATATAGGGTTGACATTTCTTGGTTTGTTCCTTGTCAGAACGTTCAATAACTTTCGAATGAGCTTTGGTGAGGCAAAAGCAACATTAAGTTTTGGCACATAAACCAAAAATACTGGTTCAAATTAATGCAATGAGCATAATAATCTGCAATACATTTTTCACATAATCAACACTCGCAAATAGCAATAATCAATTTCCATTACCATTCATTTAACAATACTAAATAGAACATCTCCCGAGAGTATGCCAAACACAAACTATTACCAACAACGTCTATGGTAGCTAATTGTTTTCTGCTACAAACATTATGGAGCGAATACTCGAAGCAAAGGAAGCAAATCAGTTTAGCCTCTAGGGACGTAACTCGATACAGTCATTACTTGTTGACTTGGGGTCGGGAAAATGTGGACTATTGATGGGTTTTTAATTATTTTTCGTTTGTTAAATTATTAATTTAGGGACTCTGCTTCGACACCTTAGAAAGAAATTCGTGCAATTCGTCGACTAAATTACAAAAGGAAACTTTTTGGAAAATTTTAGCTTTCTAGGTCCAAGGGATTGAGCTAGGCCTTGATGAGTGGAAGAGTCAGGATTTCCATTTTTGATGAGGCTTTGTTTAGATCTCTAGCTAGCATCCTCCTCACTCCCCTGGTTCAAAGTGCCAGTTCATCGTCGCCTGCCTTGTATGATACGAAATAATACGTCAATACCAAAGCGTAGAGTAAGAGAAAAGAGCAAATGGGTTGGTCCTCAAGGGACGAAATTTTATACGCTCTTTACTTCAAAGATTGAATGAATTAGAGGGGTGATGCTGTGCGAGGAGGGCTGGATTTATTGGGCATTTAGGTTGATAAAACATTGGATTGTTTAGTACCTACATGACATTAGTCACGACATTACTATCGTTTTATCTACGTAAATGTACAGAAGAGGAAAGAAAGAAATAGGAGACTTTTACCTTGTAGTGGAAGAATAGGACTATCGAGGTCCTGTAAATGGTATCAAATTGAGCTGTCATCGTGTAAAAAGACTTGTAAAATACGTAAGACCGAGACTTTCTGCAGTTATAGTGCAAAATAAATAAAAACTCTATGGCAAAATTGGCTAGGTAATCTTTTGGTTTGTTATCACTTAAAAATAAGACGAAGAAGAAAACTTAAGATCTATGACAGCTGTCACTTTTTGGCGTCAAAATGCATACAATAAGAATCAATTTTATCTATAATTGATCTGAGGTATCTATAGTCCCTCCCTTCATAATTAGACACTGCATAATTATTAAAAATCTATTAACACACGTGCTTTTAAAATGAAACCATAAAAACTCTATACTATTTAACGAAAAATGTTAACATGTGCGAAAATTAATAACGCTCCACAAAATGGCTATTGAAAACGCAAAGATGCGGCTACCGCTGTTATCTCAGTAATTGCGGCATCGGGGGCGGAGTCCCCAGGGGGCTAATATGAACACAAATAAAGCCCGGGGCTTCGATGCGGTCGCACGCTCGAAACATGGTGATTTTTTACGTCAAGGGGCGGTAACTCGCCTGCTAATTTGATGTTTCGTTGCCGTAAACATCGGTTTTGATGAGACTGTAATGGTTTTTTGTTCTTTGGTTTAAAATTGAATGATTTATGGTTATTTTGTAGTGTTATTTTAGGTTATGTGAAGTTGAAGTGGGATCGCTCGGCTGCCATTCGTAGAATGGGTGAATGAATGATTAACAAGTGATAAGTAAAAGTTGGTTTTAGTAGTTTTATCTAAACGCGTGTAAATCCCTTTGAGTACCTATAATATATAGGCTAAACGGAGCATTCCCCCATACCTACTTAAACCTATAAAAAAATTGTTGTCTGCAAAGTTAGTTTACGGACGATAATTTTACGTAATAACGTCATATGAAAACATTGATGACATTAAATAAACCACCATGCCTGTTTGTGTGTTTGTATTTTTAAAAATTTTCAATTGTATCGCATGTCGCTGCGATTGCCAAAACATTGATGACATTGTATTAAACAAGCTTTAGTGGACCCGGGCGCATGCACTCGTCGGCCACGATACTTTATAGCCTATCAGCAGGCGGAACGTCTCCGGAACGTGAGCAGTGACGTCCCACTTTGTCGTGAATGTAGCCGGTCATCGATTTATAATACGTTGTCACGTCAAAAATTAAGCTACCCGTGATAAAATTTTACACTAAACCTGGTGTAAGTTTTGAGGAGGAGGGAGATAGCGTGAACTGCTTAAAAAGCCACAGGCAACCGTTAATCATAAATCCTACAAACACGATTTGTTTTCTGTTCTAAAATTGTTTGACAATTCGGTTAAAGAAATATGCACGCAATGGTCAATCTA
The DNA here is from genome assembly GCA_945859575.2 of Herminia tarsipennalis. Lineage (NCBI taxonomy): Eukaryota > Metazoa > Arthropoda > Insecta > Lepidoptera > Erebidae > Herminia > Herminia tarsipennalis. The sequence continues at coordinate 13,062,502 of OX243857.2, forward strand.
ACACTGTCATGAATGCACCAAGTGCCCAATAAAGCAACAAAGCTAACAACAATCCCCTTATTAATTCCTTAACTAGTTGCACCGAAAATTTCAACTTCAAATAATAATGTGCATTACCCTGATTGAAATCTTAATACCATACGGTTTCCCATTCAATTCATGATATCAGTTATTCATGAATATACGTTTCATATTTTCTCTATTGTAATTTTGGCGGGAACGGCAGCGCACGTGCCGCCATTGTTGCAAGCGATCAATGTTGCCAATTGATTAAAATAATTTGCTGAGTGCTCTTGATTTTTGGGTTCCATTTTGTAAATATATTATGTTGTTTTGTTATTTAGCGCGCATTAAGTTTTTATGAGTTTATTTTTACGATTGTTTTTATGATAGTTTTTATTGATACTAACTATAGTAAACTGAATAAGTGCGCTCTTTGCTCAGTCGTTTGTCGTAAAAATTGTACAACTGTAGTAGGTGTTTTACTTCGTTTGTTATTAAAAAACTCATACTTACTATTTAGCATATAGAAATGTAAGAAACAAGTCCTGTTTATAAAGAAATACTAAGTATTTAGAGGCACAATGTGGGCTCACCAGTTCTCCCACTACAAGTAGCTACTTACATAAGTACGTACTTACAGTTCCTCGAACAAACTAAGACCCATATTCAATAACACACTAAACCAATACTTTAAAAAGGCTTTAAATAAAATACGTACACAGTAAATTTTATTTATACCGTGTTTAAATTCAACAAATACCGAGAGTAGGTACAGAAGAAAAGCTTTATAAAGATGTGCTCAGCAACGCACACGTAGATATCGGGAATCTGTTAAGCTCTTTCTGGGCTCTCGATCTTTTGTTTTAACTATTAGTCAATATCGGTGAACTTGGGTCTTAGTTGTATAAAGCTACGCATTAGCAAAAATACTTACAAGAAAATTGATTAATTGTGCACTAGTAGGTGCTAGTTATAGAGGCGGTAGTCTAATAGTTAAGGCATTGGACTCGGATGAAGTCATGGGTTTGGATCCTACCTAATAAACTACCGACGTGAAACCACTTCTAATACAAGCTATTAGCTTAGCTGGAGGGGTTAACAAGATTGCTAGTAATGTGGGACCCCATCTCACATTGCTAGTTTTCTTTTTTCTTTGAAGTTACTTCTCCAGTAGACCTCAATTTGGTATTTGAATTTATGTCCAGCAACCCATTTCATTATCTTATTTCCTACAATGACATACGTGTCTAATGATAATAATGGTTTCAGGAAATAATTGGGGGCTGTCTCGCTTTTGTAGTGGATTGGGAAAGTTTTCAGACTATGCTATGTTGTGATAGAGAATTTCAACCCTAATATTTTGGGTGTGGGATAGTACCAATGGTCATCAAACTTAATGTTTAACAAAAGAATAACTATCTACATAGACAAATAAATAAAATCGGAGTGTCTCTTTGTAATGTCAAAACAATAGTTTTTATGGTAGGTACATAAAACAAAAACACAGTTTTTAAAATTTTTGTCTCTCTGCCTGTCGGTCTGTTTGACTGTCTGTCGGTTTATTCCGGCTAATCTCGGATTACAGCGGGATGGATAACGGGACTATCAGTATTAGACAGCTGATGATGTAAGGATAGAGTTGCCATGTCTAAAATCTGGCAACCAGGACAAGACAAGACAATAAGCGAAAAAACCTTTGATTTTGGAGCTTAAAACCCGGACAACTCAACACTTTTTTACATTCGAGACGCACCGCGCAAGCCATGATGATGCCCGTCGGCAGCGTCCCATGGCTTAAAAAAATTATAAGTACCCGGACTGCAAACGAGACCCCGCCCGGACGCTCCCCGGATACCTTTTAAACTAGGACAAATTCGGGGAAACCCGGAGGGATGGCAACCCTATGTAAGAAGTACCTAACCTATGCTACGTTTATCATCATGCTAACGTCTATAGGTAGTGAGCGGCACTGCAATTTACACAACTTCACACGAGCGAATCGCGGTCTCAGCTGGTAATAAGTGTGGTATAATACTGCTAACAAAAGTAGGTAGGTATAGGCGTCTGATATGAAACGTATTTTGATACGGTTTTCGAAGAGATCGAAAACCGTTTTTGAATTTCAAAGTACATCATACATAGGCAGACCCGCGGGGAACAGTCAAATGCTCATGTGTTTCATCATAAAATAAAACCTATAAATCACAAACAAAGTTAACATAAAAAAAAACTAAGAAACTTCAACATTGGCAACACAATTACATATAGGTAACCCCGCCATGTGTAGTTCACGCAAGCTATTACAACCTATCGAACTAAATATAGCTATGGAATTTGGTCGGGTAAACAAACTGGTGACGGCGTAAATCGATAGTCATGAGCGAGTGAGAAAACAACCAAGTTTGTATGAGATAGAAAAAGATAGATATAGTAGGGTGTTGTGAGGCGTGGTTACGATTCGGAAAGCGTGGTTATAGGAGCGAGCGAGATAGATATAGGTTTGAAGTTTCATTTGAAATGTGTAAGAAAAAGGTTTTATTTGGAACCTAGATTGTAAATAAAACTTATGAGTTTTATGTAGGGCTGCCAAATCGTGTATTTGGATACAACATTTGTATAATTTAGGTAAGTAGTGTACTCTGTAAGTACCTATAACAAATTGCCTTGTATAGGTACCTACCTACCTATGTCCACACAAAAAATCAAGTTTTGGCGCAAAAATAAATTTTTGTTGCAATTTTTATTGAGACCAGACTAATGGCAAAAACATAGGCAGTGCAAGTCCATAGCAAAAATTATAAAATTCGATCAACAACAATCGATAAGAACATTTTTTTGCTTTTTTCTATTCCAGTTACCTATTTCAAAACAGATAAAAAAACATTATTATTTTATTACTTTTTTTCGTCTATGTTACAGACTATTTCTCCATAATTTTGTGGCTTTGTTATAAATCTGGTGGTATAAATTATGTTAAATAGTCCTACTGGCAACCCTTATGATAAGCTCAAAAAACTATTTTTAGTTTCTTGTTGGTTATTTGAAGAAGTTTTTGACTTACCTACTATTATGATTTGTACGTTCGTACGTCGTTTTTAAAGGGGAAAAAATTGGTATTTACACAAATCTACGGAAAAATGAATGAAGGCGTATCTACTGGTATTTTGTTCCTTGCAGTTTTATAGGTACCTACAAAAAATTGAGAAAATCTACTTAAGTAAGTATAGAAAGTCGACTAGCCTGTTGGTCTAGTGGTTAGTGACCCTAACTGCTAAGCCGTAGGTCGTGGGTTCGATCCCCACCCAGGATAAAACTTTGTGTGATGAGGACGGTGGTTTATTCTGTGTCTGGGTGTCATTTTTCTATAGGTAGGTAATATATGTAGAATAATTTAGAAATATATAAGTACCTACGTTTATCAGTTTCATTCCATACTACAAGGTCTGCTTAGTTTCGAATAATGTTATGTGAGTTGTCCCACAACGTCATTCCAAACTAAGTTGTGTTTTTCACAACTCCAATACTTTTTTTTCGTTCAAGTTCTTTCAACTTTCCTATTTTTATATTCCTACCTATTATAAAAATGAATTCATTCACGAATCCTCCCACGCCTCACACGATGCCAAATTATAGCTACGTTCCTTTATATAATACAATAAAACAATTTTATTTGTTACAATCACGTCTTCATTCACAAACTTACTTTATAAATGCACTTTTGTACCGTTCTATTTTAAAAGTCACGTCGTAAACGCATTAATTAGAATGCGTGTGTTGCCACACCTGAATTGAGTTACCTTTGCCAATTAAAAAAAAAAAATGTATGAATGAGTTTGTCATTAGATGGTCAATAGGTATTGGTTCTTTTTTTAATGGTTGTTTTGAACGTTTAAAATCAGAAGTTTATAAATCAAAGGATTTTTAGGAGTTGTAAAAATTAGCTGTTAACTACGGTCCGACTCGCACTTGGTCGGTTTTAATTTTATTGTTATAAAGTTCTACGTTTTTATTGTTTAAAAACTCTATTTTAGAATGCCGTAGGTATACGTGATTAAAAAAAAAACAGCATGCAAAGGCAGATTCTCTAACTGCAAAATTGGGCTGATTGAAAAGATTTTCGACTGTGACGTACGATGACGGGTGATCTATCGAAGTAAACCTTTAGATCTAAACCTCGATCAACTAATCGACTCCAAAGTCCGAATTTCCCATGAAACTTACGACCAACAAACGATGTTTTAAAGCAATCACATCATTAGTTACTCGTCAACATGGCGCCAGTACAGCCATTATTGTAACGTCATAAATGAATTACGATTTGGTAATCAATCTTTGTGTGAGGCTAATTTTATTTTAATCGTAATCAAGGTAGTCCACTGTGAGATGTTTTTATAGCATCGCCTTTTAAAGAGTCTGTGACTCAATAACAGCCGACATGATTCAAAGATCTGCGAGCTTCGGCGTGTGCAGACTTAGAATTTTGTTCATCATCATCACCAGCCTGGAAACGTCCACTTCTGAACACAGGCCAGGACTTCCACAACGACCGATTTTGAGCAGTCAGCATCCAACGGCTCCCTGCTACCTTAATCAGGTCGTCAGTCCTGACTGGTTTGAATTGATTAAATATTTTACTGTTGGATAGCTCATTTATCGAGGAAGGCTATATAACATCACGCTACGAACAATAGGAGCGCAAAAACGGGGAAATTGACGCAGACGAAGGGTCAGCTAGTTTTATAATATGTACAAATCACGAATGTTTATCAACATATAAGTACGTAAATATTTAATTACTTACGCAACTTAAAAGTGGTGTGTAATATGCATCCGCTTGACACTTACTGGTATACTACAAATACGGCCTTTATAAACAACAAAACAAACATAAACAAACAAAACCAACACAACAGAAATCAATACAACAAAATAATATTCAATTATTCAGTGTCCATTGTGTTTTTCTAAGCCAACATGCGATGTTCCTAATTGGGACCGAACCCGCTGACTAAGCAGTATCTTTGTGACTACCGTGCTACGCCATTCATGCTAACGATATGTATTTTTAAAAGGTTTTGTTTTGTAAGTACAAAAACTTGTTTTTAGAAGAATGAAGGTGAAGCAAGTTGCGTTTTAACCATGCCTCCGTACTTGCAATGCATGCAAGAATCGATCATATTTTTCTAATTTCACTTACTGACTAAGCCCTTATACCTCCGCGAGCAATTTTCTTACACGCGTAAAAAAACGCTCATAAAGAACAAATGTATTCCCAAATATAGTATACAAGTATACCTACGCGTTCACACGGCAACGCCACGTATTTTTTATCGCGCAGTGTGGTATATTTAACGCTTAGCGTTGTGAATAGATCACTTAATCACATCGAGAGGATTTTTAACGCGCATTAAAATATCGCTCGTTTTAGTGAGGGCTAAAGAAAGAAAGGAAATATATTTATTTTGTTCTCAACTACCTAAATACCAAAACTACAGCCACATCTCAAAATTTTGGATTGTTTAGTTTTTGTTTTGGAAGACTGTTGATAGATCTGTTAACGATGCCCGCATCGTTAGCAGATCTCTATCGACCGTCTTCCACAGAAAGAGAAAAAGATAATACTCTTTCAATAGAATACTCTTTCTCATATCCTCTTTCGCGCTTGTATCTTATCAAATTCCCAATCTTTAAATGCGTTTTCGCAAAAAGTATAATTTTTGAAATAAGTATAACTTCACTTTTATTATTAAGGGTACGACATGTCCTGGATTAGTCAATCTATAAAGAAAGTAAACACGAGGTGCACAGTAAATAGGTACTTGATACTGACAGAATTCGCTACAAAATAGGCTCTAGTAGGTACCTACCTAATCTAGACATTAAGCTACAAGTAATTTCATGCATTAAACACGGTGCTATAAAAATGATGACGACCTGACGTTCCAACCCAATGGACGGATTGGGTTGCTATTTTTCACTAGATAACAAGGTTATTCAGAATGGTTCGTAGCTTTGTTTGATTAAAATCAGTTCATAAATTTTGAGGAGTACCTAGTCTAAAGTTAGATCATTCTTCAACATTTTACTTTCAAAATAATAACCCCTTCGTTTCACAATGGTTTCACAAGCGACCATAAACAAAGAACACCCGCCATTTTTTCGGCCATAAACAATAATCTCTTTTTTACGCGAGGCAGATGTTCGAGTACATAATGCCTATGTAGTGATATAACTGGCATGACAATTGACAGCCCTATAGTCACCGGTCACACCCAGGGGTGATATAACGCCCCTATTTCAAAAAATCACTCAACAACTGTATCTACTATAATGATAATGGTAGGTAATAATGTCTGGTTTGACAACTATAGAAGTTTGTTGATAGTTTTGTATTTATGCGACAATTATGTTAATGGAATACCTATTAGCTTAATAAATAGTGGAGCTGAATTTACAACAGAACTTATAGATTTTGGGAATCATAGTGTCAATCAGTTTTAGTCAAATTTTGGGAGGCATTGACTGATTAAATCGCGGTATAAGATTTTGGCAATGAATATAAATATTTGGGGGTCAATTCACGTATTTAAAGCAGTGCAGTTGCAGTTAATTTTTGATTAAAACGGCCATTTTTGTATTCTGGTAACTTTGGGATCGATCTCAAATACGCTTGCGTTAAGTATGCGTCTCGAGAGCGCAATAACGACATTCTAGTACGGTGCGCAAGCGTTTTTAAGATCGATCCCAAAGTTACAACAATACGAAAATGTCCGTTTTAATCGAAACTTAACTGCAACTGCACTGCTTTAAATACGTGAATTGACTCGCAGACTTTAGATCTGAATTCGTAGAAAATTTAACAAATTATGAACGAAAAATCTATAGAGATTAATTTAGGGGCTAAAATCTGTAAGTTCCTTACTGTTTTTGTCCTGTAATTAATAATGTTCAGGACTGATTTAAACGTTATCGGTATTTAATGCCTGAACCGGATTTCCTTAGGTATTTTTATTCTACAAGGGAAATTGTAAGCGAATTAAAATTCTAAACAAAGAATTAAAATTGAAGTGTCTGATGCTTATGTAAGTATGGTATACATTATACATAAAACAAAAACACGATTTTAAACTTTTTTGTCTGTCTGTTTGTTTCGGCTAATCACCGAAACGGCTGGACAGATTTTGTCAGGACTTTCACTCTTAGACAGCTGATAATGTAAGGAGTAAAATAGGCTACTTTTGTTATCACGATAACGTCTGTCGGGAGTAAGCAGCACTGCAACTTCACGGTAGCGAAGACACGGGCACAACTAGTAGTAGTTATAACTTTGGCTTACCAGTTAACACAATCAATAGTTACAAGTTTCAAGTTACTTGAGTTTTAAATTTCACCAAAACCGACCTAGTAGTTTCCGAGATTACCCATCACAAACAAAACATCTTTCCTCTTTACAATACAGATAGCATTAAGTCCAAAGTTCTAACTCAACAATATTGACATTTTTATAATTATCAGTAGGAAACGGACAGAAGTATGGAAATAATTATATATCTACTTATGTCTTCAATCATGATATGATATCATAGATAATGTCTGTGTTATCATGTTTTTTTTTTAAAGTTTCGAGTCATTACGTGACCTCCTTGATTGTTGATAATAATCGTAGGTGCAGTGATAATGAATACACAATGTTTTTTGTCTATCTGAGCTACCTCATTATTACTGCCAAAATTTCTCTAGTAGCTGTTGCCGCGACTCCGTTCGCGTGAGAATTAAGAAAATTTTACATTATTAGGTCTGCAGCTGTCCCGTGCAACTTCGTATGCGTAAATATTTCCCGTTTTTTCAAACATTTGTCATTGCTGCTCCGCTCCTATTCGTTGTAGCGTGATGTTATATAGCCTATAGCCTTCCTCGATAAATGGGCTATCCAACAGTGAAATAATTTTTCAATTCGGATCAGTAGTTCCTGAGATTATTGCCTTCAAACAAATAAACAAACTCTTCAGCTTTATAATATTAGTATAGATTATAAAGCTGAAGAGTTTGTTTGAACGCGATAATCTCAGGAGCTACTGGTCCGAATTGAAAACTCATTTTACTATTGCTTGGCTTTAAAACATCACGCTACGACCAATAGGAGCTGAGCAGCAATAAAAAATGTTGCAAAATCGGGGAAAATTTACGCAGACGAAGTTCCGTGTTACAGCTAGTGTATCTACTTATAAAGGAAAAATACGTCTTAGACGGGCCTCGTACCCGTGACTTTAGGGGTACAGGCCTTAAGCCGTTACCGATACTCCTCGTTCCACCGTTCGTTCCCATACTCCTCCGAAACGGCTTGACCGATTCTCATGAAATTTTTTATGCATATTCAGTAAGCCTGAGAATCGGCTACTATCTACTTTTCATACCCCTAAGAGTTTGTTTGTTTGTTTGAATGCGATAATCTCAGGAACTACTGGGCTGCACTGAAAAAATATTTTATTGTTGGATAGCCCATTTATCGAGGAAGAATATAGGTTATAACATCACGCTACGACCAATAGGAGAGGAGCAGCAATGAAAAAGTTTGTAAAAAAAAAAGGAAGAAAAAGAAAAAAGGGAAAATTTACGCAGACGAAATTGCGCGGGTCAACTAGTAACTATTTATTATACCAGGTTGCACCGGCCGTGGTCACAAGCCGACTGATCCATGACTGACAGTCCGCTTGTGACCACGGCCGGTGCAACCTGGTCGAAACGTCAAGCAAATTTTAAGGTAAACAATGCGCGTTAATTCCCGTATAATAAATAGTTTGGTCTAGCAGTTTTGACAACATTTCATGTGTAACCAAAATGACGTTAAGATTGAGATTATCAACTGTCAGTATATGATTTCAAGGGAAAATCAACCTTGTTGTTTTATGACGTTCAAATGAACTTCAACCTTAGAGTGATATATCATATTTTCTCCTAAGAACAAGCAATTAACTAAAGTTAAGTATATATTTCTTTGTATTTTCTCTACACTTTTACAACACCAACTTCCGGGTGCTGATTAGATAATTTTCTCAGTAATATATATAAATTTATCAATAAATTTTGTTCGTTTATCTGACGATAAAAAAGGCAATTATTATAAACTACATAGCGTTTCTTTTGATTGTACTTAAGGTTCATTTCCGTACATCGATGCCGATCGCGAGCCGCGCGCGGCTTACTTACAATTCACAAATTATTGTTCCAAGTCTGGGTGCACTTTGTGTCCGTGACTTGTATGTTTGTAAAGTCCCTCGCGATACAGGGCTTGTACACTTGTACGCAAAATGACATAGCTACATTGTAATTTCTATTATCTTTGTTTATAGGTATTAAAAAGCTGAAGAGTCTGTTTGTTTGAATGCGATAATCTCAGTAACTACTAGTTCAAATTGAAAAATTCTTTTACTGTTGGATAGCCCATTTATCAAGGAATCCTATAGACTATATAACATCACGCTACGACAAATAGCAGCAAAACAGCAATGAAAAATGTTGCCAAAAAAAAGGGGAAGCATTGACGCATACGAAAAGTGAATGAAGAGATGAAAAGAGAGCGAGCCTGATAGTCATGTGTCACGTCAGCTCATAGCAGCATATCGCCAGTCGCGACTCAAATCAATGTCTTTATCGATTTTACAAGTATTTTCACATATTGTTAAAATGGAAACTGTTCAATTTGCCGCCATTTTCAACCCAGACCTGCAGTCTAACAATTCAATTAATATTTTTAATCAATTTGTGTTAACGATAGGATAATTAAAAGCGGGCCTACTAAGTGAAGTAGCCGCCTTATCGAATGATGAATCGATTAGATTTGTATCGATATTTAAATCTAGATCTGAATTTTGCTTACCTAGGTAGCAAACGTAGCAAAATGATACCATCTTCGATGATAAAGAGTCCATTGAAGTTTATATGACGCAGGTGACAATGAGAAGCCAACAAATAACCAGCTGATCGCAAGTAAGTATTAGCAGAATCAGAGGTATTAATAAAAAATATGGCGGGAAACTGAGCTCTCATCATTTTCACAGCTTACAATGTATTTTGCAAGGATAAATGACTATTTAAACGATAGTTTTTTTATGGTTGGTACCTATTTTAAGCGATTCTAAATCCAAAACGAGCAGATTATTTATTGCCAGTGACTCCAAAAAAAAAATCTTGTTATTATGACATACTTAGTACACACTTCAAAAAATTTCCGCAGTTCTGCTCGCGGTCAATCATTCGTCAATTTAACATACTCGTAGGCTAACATTATATTTAAAGGTCGAACGCTTAATGCACGTTTTATTAATGCGCGTTTACAATTGAATTTATATATTTAGCACGTTACTATGTACCTAAATGAACAGATGGGCATAGTTGGAAACGCGTGACAACGCGTGTTAAGTGCTCATCATCTGGACATAGGCTAAAGCAAGCCAGTAATAAATCACGTGCTATTAGGACATAACTAATCAAATTTACATTAGGTATTTTTGTAATTAGATTACTGAAAATAAACCATCGATCTATATGTTATCATCATTCTGACATGCCCGATATTATCACAACACCTTACACGAAGATAAACGTATGTTATCAATAATTTTCGGTAATTACCGATAAATTGGAATGCCATATCGATTTATTTTATTATTAACTAAATTACATGCGTAATTCTTCAATATTGCCAGATTATATGTAATTTCTTGGTATTTAGATAGTGTTTTTATTTATATTTTAGTTTTTATTGTGGTATTGGTTAAGAATTGAAGAATTAATACTGATTTTTATTATGTTGGTGCCTTAATGTTTTTTTTTTAAATCCTGTGCTTGCTGGCTATTAAAAGTAAACAAGCCTAGTAGGCATTAAAAGTAATTATTTTGGCAGAGTATCTGTTATTTCAGCTAGTTATGTGTTGGTACATTTTAATTGTAGGTACACATCTTCCTATTAAATTTACACGTTTTTAAAATTTCAATGTAAAACGAGGAATCTAATTATGACAGCATAAAAAATATGAAATACGTGCAAAATTCGTAGGACCGACTTTTTGAGAAGTTAAAATGGACACTGGCAAAAATTGGCTGGATTGTCATCAATTTAAAAATAAGAAGAAGACGGTAGTACTTGCAACACTTATCAGAATTAACAGGACTGGCGGCATTAGAACTTATTCCATGCGACTTTTAAAATTTTACAAAAAGTCAAACTGTACCAATGTCATTCTTTTTGTCATTGTATTATTCCACTCACACACACACAAGCCATGTGTCGCGGGGTACTTTACAAACATACAAGTCACGGACACAAAGTACATCCAGACTCGGAACAACAATATGTGGATCGCACAAAGTGGTGTCCCGGTTGGGAATTAAATCCACAACCTCTTGCGTAGCAGTCGGACACACTCCCACCGCTCCATATTATATTAAATAGATTAAAACTTATATAAACAAGTTAAATATGATTATACACTATTACATACTGATTTTCTTCAGTTCACAACAACTAGGCACAATAGTAGTTTAATTAATAACAAATCATTAAATAGTATTTGTACTCAATCCGATTTGTGCAAATAAATCAAAATATTGATAATTAAGCTTTGTTTAGTTACAAATATTCCGATATTAGTTAATAATGAACGCTTGGAGGGAAATAATTGGATATTATGTAACGTATCGTCAGTATGTTAAGCTTAATTAGTGACATGACTTCAGCGTTTAGCCATTTTGTTTTTGTGTAATGGTTAGCAAATAGGCAATGCTTTTGGTTTCGAAACCTAAACGCAGTAAATAGTTTGCGATAAGTTAGATTTTTATTGAATTTCGGAACAATTTAACCCCTTGAAAGGGTTGAATATTTTAAACATTTCTTTAGCGGATGCCACAGTTACCTTATCTATACCTACTAATATTTTAAAGCTGAAGAGTTTGTTTGTTTGTTTGTACGCGGTAATGTCAAGAACTACTGATCCGAATTGAAAAATTATTTGACTGTTGGATAGCCCATTTATCGAGGAAGGCTATAGGTTATTTAACATCACGCTACGAACAATAGAAGCGAAGCAGCAATGAGGAATGTTGAAAAAACGGGGAAAATTTACGCAGACGAAGTTGCGCGGGACTGCTATCTATAGTACCTATGTAGGTATGTATTTATTTAATTATATATTGAAATATATAAGTATGTTTATCAGTTGACTGGTTGCCATAGTAGGTACAAGCTCTGCTTAGTTTGGAATCAGATGACCTTGTGTCAGTTGTCCCAAGATATTATTATTATTCTATATACTTAAAAGCTAAATAAATCAACCCTTGTTAGCTTAAACCGAAATGCCTACGTAGTATTAACTATCTTTACCTAACTATGCCAAATTTCAATCCAATTATTTCAGGACTTTTTTTCAGCTGAGTTGATATGTCAGTCAGTCACGGTTTGATTCTAATACGAATTATTATGGGATATCCTGTTAACCCCTCCAGCTAAGCTCTATGGCTTGTGTTAAGAGTGGGTTCACGTCGGTAGTATACTGAGTAGGATTCGAACCCGCGACCTCACGATTGCGAGACCAATGCCATAACCATTAGGCTACCGCCGCTTGTTTTTTTTTTTTTTTCTAAAACTAATCTATACTAATATTATAAAGCGGAAGAGTTTGTTTGTTTGTTTGTTTACACGCGCTAATCTCAGGAACTACTGGTCCGATTTTAAAAAAATATTTTTTGTTGGAAAGCCCATTTATCGAGGAAGGCTATAGGCTATATAACATCACGCTACGACTAATAGGAGCGGAGTAGCGACGAGAAATGTTTCAAAAACAGGGAAAATTTACGCATACGAAGTTGCGCGGGACAGCTAGTATTATATAATATATTACTAATCTTGAAAACATATCTAAAATCAAAAGAATAAGCTGACTAAACCAACCCTTACTAGTTTAATCTGAGTTTAGATTCAAAGTGCATCACCAATTAGTTCTGTTTGCTGTCTATGGTATAGGGTTGCCACCCTAACGAGACAACTAATTAAGTGTAGATAAAATGTGCAATGGATACCGGTCTTTTGTTTGTTTTCCTAATTAGTAGATATACGGATCATTAACTGCAATAAAAATTATATGGGGCGATGGATAAGCTTTAAAAAAGGCGATTGCTTTCAAACTTTTGCGATTTTTATACATTTTATTTACGATTATTCGATCGAATTGCACCGATTATGGTCACGATGCAATTTGATTGAAACGTCGGGTAAATAAAAGGTTCGTACCTTTAAATAATTAACGCGATTAAGTTCCGAAATATATCTAACTAGCTGTCCCGCGCAACTTCGTCTGCGTAAATTATCCCCGTTTTTGCAACATTTCTCATTGCTGCTCCGCTCCTGTTGGACGTAGCTTAATGTTATATAGCCTATAGCCTTCCTCGATAAATGGGATATCCAACAGTGAAAGAATTGTTCAGTTTGGATCAGTAGTTCCTGAGATTACCGCGTTTAAACAAACAAACTCTTCAGCTTTATAATATTAGTAAGTAGGAATAGATAAGGCGTATTATTTTTGACTGCCTCTGTGACGCGGTGGGAGTGTGTCCGACTAATACGCAAGAGTCGTGGGTTCAATTCCCACACGGGACACCACATTGGGTGATCAACAAATTGTTGTTCCGAGCTTGGGTGTACTTTGTGTCCGTGACTTGTATGTTTGTAAAGTCCCCCGCGACATAGAGTGATTGAAGAGGAAGGTTTATATGTATAATAACATCCATTAAATAGTGGAGAAATAAGGAGCGGAGCAGCAATAAGAAATGTTGCCAAAACGGGGAAAATTTACGTAGACGAAGTTGCGCGGGTCATCTAGTATACTATATTTTACTTCATAGTACAAGCAACAATCTTACATAAAAAATTTCAACCCCTGCCTTAGGGTCGTAGTGATAAATTGAGTAGGCGTGGCTTACAGTGTCACGCCCCAGGGGATGAGATGGCACGGGGTACTTTATGGTACCAATGTTGAGTACACTTTGTGGTACCCTTTAGTGGTGGGGAATGAAAGAGAAATGTGCATGGTATGGTTTCATTGCTGCAAAAGAATTTAGAGTTAGATTTGTGATATGTTATGATTTTGAAGCCTGTAGTAGACCTGTAGAAAGTGACCTATTTAAGCTTTCACGATTTGTCCATAATGTTTTGTCAGTTATAGTCTATCTAGGTAGGTACCTAACTTTTTTTTTTTTAAAGACGGCTCCCGCAGTGAGGTTCTAGCCCTGTGTCGAGGGAGACTTTACAAACATAAAAATCACAGACACAAAATACACAAAGACTCGCAACAACAATTTGTGGATCGCACAAAGTGGTGTCCCGTGTGGGAATCGAACCCTTGCGTAGAAGTCGTACACACTCCCACTGCGCTGCTGAGGCAGCCATACTTAAAAAAGATCTGCTGGGTTCATATTCCCAAACTAGGATGGATTCTGTATTGCAGGATAAAATCAAAATTCTTTTATTCAATTACGATGCAAAACAACACTTGTGATACGTCGGGATTCTACATGTAGGTACATGTAATGCCAAGTTCGCAAACAATAGGTAAAGTTGGAAAAAAGAACCTGGCAATAAAAACTCGCGGCCACTCTTTTCAAATTGCCAATGTTTACAATGTATGAATGTTTATAAACTTGATATGGGGGTAAGGTGCTGCGACTAATATACTATACACCATGTTAAAGGACTGATGCAAATTGTAAGTATTATCAAAAAGTTAAAACATGAGATAAACTAAAATCAGCCTTAGTGGGTACATTATAGTAGGAGCAATACAGTACTCAGTCATAATCATGTTACTGGTGGTAGGTTTAAGCCATAGGCCGTGGGCACCACAGCTGTGTCAGTTATTCTTTTTTTTTTTAAGTAATATGAAGAAACTATTTTTTAAATGATAGACCCTATATAGGTTTTTCATTGAGATTACAATCAAGTCTTAGACTAATAAGTAATTTTGTTGTAACTTAAACTGCTAGGGTGAATATTTTATAAGTAATATTAAGAGTGTGTCCATAGTCACTTTTCTTATTGACTCTAGTAAAGTGACAGAGGGTTTGGACCCTTGTGCAGGAATAGTTAAATAAACTTTTAAGGTATAGTAGACATCAAAATAGAGTCATAATTGTACACCAGCGTCAGGTATCTGGCTGACATTATGATGCATGTGCAATCCCAGGCGGGGGGATGCCCCAATCCCAAGATCCCAATTGAACGGGGGGGGGGGGGGGGGGGATGGTTCAATTCCCAAATCTTTACCCCCTCCACATCTTTCTTCCTGAATATATATTCAGGTTCCTGCCCATGATAAAAAATATTTAAAAAAAAAATCTTTATTCTCATAAGAAGCAAATTACTACACTTGTGAAAAGTCGGTTATACATTTACATGAAATACCTGTTCGCAAACAACAGGTAAAGCCGGATAAAAGAACGAGGCAATAAAAACTGGCGGCAACTCTTTTAATTTGCCAATGTTTAGGTACAATGTTTCTATGAGACAATAACATGATTCTAATTGCCAATGTTTACAATATTTCTATGAGATATTATGAAAGGTTCTATTCAAATCTTTTACCTTTTTTGTAACTGTTAATATTGTTTTTATTTTTTTATTATTGTGTTTCGTAAATTTTAAATTCCTATTACAGTTAAGTTAGTGCCCCAATAATACATACATAACTGTGTAATCGTATCTAAAATCTGAGATTAGCTAATATCAATGAAATATACCTACATTAGAAATAGCAATCTTGATTTGAGTTTTACATTTATCTGATTTCTAAATGATTTCACTATATTTTAAAATAGTTAATAAGATAATATAATAATAGAGTAAAATGTTTGTTTCTTTTTAATGTTGATTGTTAAAGACTTTTTTTTAAATATACAATTCCCGCAGTAGGGTACAAGCCCTGTGTCGCGGGGGACTTTACAAACGTACAAGTTACCGATACAAATATTTGAAACTACGGGGCTGATTGGATGCATTTGATTCAACATTTGTACACAATTTTTAAAATCCGTCCAGTAGTTACATACAATTATACAAATCTTTATGACACCCGTGCGAAGTCGGGGCAGGTAGTTTTTTTTTAAAGATTAACTAGCATTGTGGGATTGTGGGTCTCACATTATTAGCAATTCTGTTAACCCCTCCAGATAAGCTCAGTGGCTTGTGTTAGGAGTGGGTTCACGTCGGTGGTATAATGGGTAGGCTTCGAACTCGCGACCTAACGATTGCGAGACCGATGCCTTAGCTATTAGGCTACCGCCGCTTACCATTAATTTACACGTAATTTCGAAAACTATTTGACTTAAGACGTTAAAAGCGTGATTTTTGGTGTAGATAAATGGGAAACAGCTACTTATACCCAACGATGTTTTAATTAAAAATGTGTGGCACTCGGGGACTGCCGCGGTAAAGCTATTGCATAGCATTTTTTATCAACTTATACAATTATAATTATTTATTTATTTTCTATTTATGCCGTTTTTTTTTCATTACATTTCGGAGCAGCTCGTCTCGATCCGTGCGAGCTTCGTACAGTCGTACTATATACATACTTATACGTTAAGCGAACGCTCGGCCGAGCTACATGGTAGGCGGAGTAGCGGGTGTTAGGTTTTATTTTTTCGTTACGGAATTTCTTGATTCGGTCGCCGCGCTCAAAGCCCGCGATAAAAGCTATGCAATAGCTTAAAAGGTGTAGATAGCTTACATAAACAACATTTGATCTTTAAGCCAAACTAATGCGCACAGATAAATTAAATATTACAATGTCATACTATTATCAGAATCTTAAAAGCATGATTTAATTATTAAGAGTGAAGAAGAGAAAAATGTTCGCTGCTTTCATCTGTTGACGCCGGCGATGCGTCACTGACATATAAAAATTAAGTCAATTGTATAGATTTTAAGGTACCGCTTTCTGAGCGCTTGTAACCTATCTACACCTTTTTACTTATAACATAATTTCTTACGAGTATTTAAATGTATAAATATGCTTCAGCCGAAAGTCCACTTAACCTATAATTCATAAAATGTTAATTGAATAAAATGTACGCCGTCTACGACCGAGAAAAAATCATTTTCTACAGTTATTTTTCTTTATAAGTACATTTAAAATTCATCTAAGCATTATACATTTACTGGGAAACGAACTTAAAATAAAAACAACGCCTACGTAGAAAGAACGACTAAAATAGGTTATACCTACATATTTTTAAAATAGCTGTCCCACGCAACTTCGTCTGCGTATTTTTTTCCGTTTTTGCAACATTTCTCATTGCTGCTCCGCTACTATTGTTCATAGCGTGATGTTATATAGCCTATAGCCTTCGATAAATGGGCTACCCAACAGTTAAAGATTTTTTCAATTTGGATCAGTAGTTCCTGAGATTACCGCGTTCAAACAAACAAACTCTTCAGCTTTATAATATTAGTATTGATGTGCCGATTTTTATGACAAACTAGGTTATATTCCGATATGCACTGCAGCACTGTTAGGTGTGACGTTAATTTAGTACCTATACTGCGAAACCCTTTCTTTATAGTTAGCAATTCTGATTACTGTTTAAAACGGAACGCAGTCCAGTATACTGTGAAGTACGTCTATATAATTTTGTATTTACTTATAACTTATAATATCAACAAGAAAAAAAAAATGTAGTTCTAATTTACATACCTACTTATAGTTTAAGGATTTTGTGTATATTGTATGTTGTAAATAAATAAATAAATCAAATTTAAGTTTAATATGTCTGAACCAATGGAATTAATTTAAATTTCTAGTCGCTGTTGATCACGTGATCAATGTACTGAGAGCACCTTACTTCGAAAACACTCTCACGGTACAAAAATGGCGACGATTTATGACGTCACATATTTCTCAAGGATACTGCGGCAATATACAGTCACAGCAGAACGAATTTGTCGACAGTAAAAGCACTGAATGAGCTCGCAGTGTATATCGGAACAAACCCTAGCTTTCGTTCGCGACTCAAACTATCTTTATAGTAATTTTCATCTAAATTGGTATAGCGGTTTAAGCGAGAAAACTTAATAGACTAACTCTGTCTTTCACATTTATAATATTAGTTTAAATGTGGCGATTTTTATGACAAATTTATTCCACACCTATTGTCAGTGTCACCCTTTCACAACACAGAAAAAAAAAAACTCTTTGAATTTCGAACGCCACTACGTTCTAAATTCAAAACGAATATATTTTTTTCTATAGAACACAGATTAAATTCGTTCCACAATAGAGATGTACCCTTGCATTGCCCGTATGGCCCCCAATTGTCGATGGAATGAATGAATGATTGTAAAATAGGGGGCGGGTGGGCATAAAATAGGGGCGGGTGCTAATATTTGGGGCGTTGGGGGGCGAGCCGGATATTGTCGATATAAATAAATTAGTACATTTTGGTAAGAAAGAGGAAATTGTTGATTTGGGGTATATATCTTATGCTATGCTAGTTACTAAGCTGTTAGTATGCAATGTGTAGTAAATATATCCAATTTAATGTTATAGCAAGAAACTTTGTAGGTATGTTTATGTTGAGTTTTCACGAATAAAATATTGTGTCAATTTTAATAACATAGAGAACCGAACCAACCAAATTTTTAACTTTTTCGGTGAATTTTGTACAAAATAAATAACAAATATTCGTAATTTTTGGTAAATTTCTTACAAATCTTGTTCTGGCAATTACCTAGAAACAGCATAAAGCAGACGAGTTTAATCTTTCATACGTGCGACAATAACTATTTTATTTTATAAAGAAAAAATATTTTGTAATAGTTACCTATTTATATTTATTTATACCTACATAAATCTTAAAAAGCTGTAAGACTTAATTACACATATATCGCCTCATCATTTATCCGTAATTAAATAGATAGCTTTATTAAATTTAATGTGCTAATAAAATTATACAGCATAACAGACAATGGAAAAGAAACCGCATACATTTATTTTTTTAATTATAATGTCCATAAACATTAGTAATTTATTGATTAATTAACCAAATCGATTAAAAAATGTTGTAAAAAATTATGAACATCCTTATTTTGTGCTAGATATCCTATTAAAATTCAAATTAAATAATAAATTGCATTTCTAAAGTGCACAGATACATAATAAGTAGTTAGATACAAAGTTAAAGGCGTGAAAACAAAAAAAAAGTATAAAACTCTTTCATAGACACGCGATCTTGTTTAGAACTTATAAACCTAAAAACTGTATTCCGGCAATATTTTATTAGGTTTTATTTTTGTTGTTTAAATGCATTTTTTCGTGGAAATACTTATTTTAGTTTAAAAAACGTTGTACATACTAGGTTATTGATATACTTAGACTTAAATAGGTATTTATAGATATAGACTAAAACATTAGTACCTAAAGTCATTAAAATTTCCATTAATCAGTGAGGTGCTTGATATTTTTTTCCCTTGACAACATTAAAATTAGGAGAGCGTTTATTTTTTTTTTTTTTTTAAGAATGACTAACATTATTTTTTTTAAAAAGTCACTAAAAACTCTTAAAACAATAACAATAATTGGAAAATAAAATGATTTAATTTTAAAGTTTCTTGATTAAGTTTATAATTTTAAATTAGATAATAAACTGGTGTTAGATATTTATGTTATTATGTTTTATGCGTTAGGCTAGACTCGGATGCCGTGGCCAATGACATTTATTACTCTTTCGAAGTAAAATATACAAAAATATTAACACATTAGAGAGAAAAGATCATAAAATATGTTTAGCATTTATAGTAATAATTTAATTTTAAGTTTTAGAATAAAATTCGCCAGTGGGAATTTCTCATGACTAATAGAAGATAGTTATTAATGCATTCCAATCATATAAAAAAAATGGCAACCATGAATCAGATGAAAATAAAAAATAAACAATTATAATTTATTACAAAACAAGAGAATAAAAAAAGGACAAAATAGGCTAACTGTCTAGCTTATCAATTTATCATAAAAAATGCAATGTTTCATTCAATCCACGATTTTAACTCCGATTACGCAACTGATCTTTCGTAATTCATAATTCGACATTATTAGTCGTAGATAGAAGTGATATCGACACATGTTATCAATGTTCTGACATTACAGATAGGCCTAAACTAGCACGCGTCGTACACAAATTTTTACTTTATTTACTTTAATCCATCACATATTTTTACTTTCACCAGTATTAACAAAACAAAAATTCCAATTCAAATTTTATTACATTAAAAAATTACAACAAAAACATATTATGAGATGTTATCTTTTGTTTTCCACGCGCACACATATTTAATTCTGACGAGGGTAATTTTAAAATTAAGGTAAAAATAAATATTAATTATGCAGGTATTATTAATTATTGTTTGAGGTTAATAACACGTAAGTCTAAAAAAAGTAATTAGTCGATTAAAAACTTCTGCACTGTTTTTTATTGCAAAAACACTATTTGACAGCGATTTCCGACATATCAGCGTAGAATAAAAAAAGCGGAAGACAATATAAACTTACCTATTCGCGTCAAAATCCAAACTTTCAACTGTTAAACGCACTGAATGTAAAACTTGATAAATGCACTAAAAAAATAAAATAAAATGAAGATTAATTAATTAATAATCCGAGCTGTCACACGGCACGAACAAGACACGACTGAGACTGTAGAATTATCTAATCACACGACTGTAATCAAGCGTTTATGTCCGAATGTGTGTTTCGTTGTTGTACTTAGGCCTTTTTGTTCACTGCACTGCGTGGCGACACGAGCGGTGGCGCGGTTCGAACCAGACTGCCGCATCGAGTTGCCCCGCGCGCCCCGAGCCCCTCTCTTTGAACAATTTTCAGGTAAAAAAAGGAAAAACAGATAACGTTTCTGTTTATTAACTATTTGGTGACAGATTTTACCTTTTTTACTTACCTGTGCAGATAATGTAGGTGGTCTATACACTCTAAGGTGGTCTTTGTCTTGTGGGCGTTCATAATAGCACGTGCGGTATTGTTTTATTAAATTGTGCATGTAAATTATTTATTAATAATTTATTAATGTAGGTATTCTAAATTCATGTATTTGATTTATTTGTGATGTGCTCCGGATGTTGAGCTAAATCTATGATTAATTGAAATTATAATGTTTCTGATTAATTTATTAGTTTCGAATTTGGAATTGTAATTGTAAACTCAAATGTAAATTATGTAAAGTTTAAATAGGTAGCTAATATATAATTGTAGTTACTTAATACATATTATTTAATTTCCAAAAAAATGAATAGAAAGTATTATTTTATTTACAAAATATTCAAGCGTGTTTTTAATTTATAAATAATTTTAATTTTTAGCGGTTATTTTGACTAAATCATAACGAATAATTTGCTTAAGTTTAATTACCTATTGAATCTTATAATTAGATAACAATTAATTTAATTAAGTACTTATAAAAATATTGCAACGAGATTTTAATAGCGTGATCTTGAGCAAAAATACATACCTACGATGTAATATTTTTTAATAATAAATTTATAATTTGTATGCATGTATAAATAATTGACACATTAATAATTATAATTGTTGGTAGGCTGACTGGCGAACATTTATAACCTCAATTATAATAAATTTATGCGGCTAGGTACCTAACTATGTTGTCATAGAAAAAATATGAGAAATGGTCAGCCACTAAGACTCGCAAGTTTTTGTATAAAAATTTGCATTTACAACACAGTATACCTTCAGTAGCTTTTATAAGTTTTTTTTATTGTGATTCTACGTAACATAGCTTAAACTTAGATGAATTTGTGTCAAAAGCATATTTTTAGCAGTTATATGATGTGATTTTTTTTAACTGACTGTGCTAGTGAAAGGTAATGTTTTCGACCTCATATATGTAGGTATGTTCATATATTTGCCACGCTATTCAGACTAAACGGTTTGACGTATTTCTACATGTGAGGTGTCGCTGGATTTGTTTTATTAGTGGGAGTGACATAGGCTATTTAATTTATCAATTACCTCATTAATTTTAAGCAGTCGGATATTTTGTTTTTTTATAATTATATTTTTTTTAAATTTATAAGGCAACTTAGTTCTTATAACGTCTATATCTACAATAAAAAAAAAACTATTTTTGTTTGTTATTAGTAGTTCTTATGCGTAATCTCCGAAACTACTAGACCAATTTTGATACCGACAGTTAACAAAGCCACTTATTGCTTGAAAAAAAGACAATAATAATATCTTGGGACAACTCACACAACGCTATCTGATCTCAAACTAAGCAGAGTTTATACTATGGAAACCGGACAACTGATAAATATACTTATATATTTCTAAAAACATACATATTACAGATAAATAACACCCAGACACAGAATAAACCATCGTGCTCATCACACAAAGTTTCATCCTGGGTGGGGATCGAACCCACGACCTCTTGCGTAGCAGTCGGATGCACTTCCACCGCGCCACAGAGGCAGTCATTACAAAGGAAAGACTAACATGCACCATCATAAACCATCAATCTGTAACTAAAATTTTATCCATATCTGTAACTGTTTATGGGTTAGCACTGAATTAATTTCATTTATAGATCGCCTGCTTTTTACTTATTAATATAGGTACCATTGCGCTTCCGTGAAATAGATATAATACACAATACACATTTATGAAAGAAAATAAAAAAGAATGGGTTTAAGTCTCATTGTCACATTAAAAAACAATGTAACAAGTAATCGGTAGCCTAATCCTAAACTGTCACAACCAATAATATTTTTAAATTACAAAACAAAGTCTTTCCTATTTCAAAATAAATGGAATTCCAATTATTCCATTTTTAAACAATAGCATTAAGAAACAAAAGGTCACCTTTTTAAACGAAATTTTTCAATGTGGCTTTTGTCAGATTAGTTTAATCCTCCTTTTAAGAGGTGAATTAAAACAGTAAAAATGAGCAAAATAGTTGTTAGTTTTTTTCAAAGAAAAGGTTGGATTTTAAAATACTCGAAATTGACTTTAATTCCTAAGTGTCCGTTTAAAAATGTTTTTTCTAGTGTGTGCTAGTATAAAGTTGAATACTGACATGAGCTGTATTATCTAGGTATAACCTAGATAATCTACAGCTCATGTCAATATGCAACTAATCTGGTTACTATTTATATCTAAGCTGGTATTTGGGTGCTATTTTAGCAAATTCTGTTTAGCAGTAGGTACCGAGTGATTAGACTGGTTTGATTATCTCAATACTATATCATTATAAGATCATTTACGTAGGGAATAGTGACCGAATGTGGAAGGTTGCCTAATATGGAATACCGTAATTTCTCGTAAATTGATAGTTATAAATAGAACTTTCTGTTTACGTAGAACAGTGCTTGTTACACTAAATCAGGGACCCTAAATCCTTAAAAAGAGAGGTGTAATAAGAGTTAGGGCCCTAATTCTCTAACATATTTTTCAAGGCCACCTCGATTTATGGCCCTGATTCAGGGTAGTGTAATGGCCGAATAAGAGTGAAAATAATTCAACTTAATATTAGGTAGAAACTTAGTTACCGTTCCGCGTGGTGACGGAGTAAGAATACAGTACCAATATAGTATCATCACCCCATCTCGTCCTAAGGGTGTTTTACAAGAGGCGACTATAAGGTAAATGCTCAGCAAACATAAACAGTGCAAATAGAGGGAAACTCGAAACAAAACTCAGTATGGCAGGTACCTCCCGTAAGAGACGAGTCAGGTTCTGATATTCCTGTGAGATATGTCAGTTAGGTTGGGAAGATGACGCAAAGTTCTGGGCTTGCTTGCGCCACCTAAATCGCGTGCCAAGCGATACAGCGTCCGTGGAGAGGGTAGTCACCAGCGAAAATGCTGAGGCTCTTGTGATGCTGTTTTAATCATCTTATCAATGTGGTATAGGCTGATGATGACTTTTATAAAGTTTTTTCGGTATAGGTATTTTTCTTATAATGTTATCCGTTATAATAGTATATCAAATACCTACTTAAATTAGTCGGATAGCATTATATCGAATTAATTTTTAACACACTACACCAAGGAAATAATAAATTCAATTAATGTTGGATTATTCACTCATTACCAACGACAACTACAGATACTTTTTAAAACAATTTGACCACAGGACTATTTATTACTTATCCAATAAAAAAAAAATATTGGCAGAGTATTGAGTATTCGTTACTTAAACCATTTATATTAAAAAATAAACAATTAGCTGCACATGCGATGTTCACATGCGGTGTTACATTACTGAAAAGTTTTATCAAAATTCGTCCAGTAGGTTTTACGTGAAAGAGCAACAAAATTGATCAGATATTATATTATTATACTTTTGTTTGTTATAGTTCACTAACAACACAAATAGTTCAACGATAAAATCTATACTAATAATTATTATACTAATAAACAAACTTTTCATTTTTATAAAAAGATGAAGAGTTTGCAACTGCTGGATAGTCCATTTATCGAGGAAGGCTATAGGCTATAATAACATCATGCTACGACCAATAGGAGCGGAGCAGCAATAAAAATATTGCAAAAACGGGGAAAATTAACGCATACGAAGTTGCTGGGCCAGCTAGTTGCATATAAAATTCAAAAAACAAACAAGCAACCATACACCCACCCTCACAAACTTTCGGAATTATAATCTTAAGAATAGTGCCACTCCATCTCTTCCATTGACTGCAAAGCGTGAAAGAGAGCAAAGACTTGTGCGGCTTTTGACAGGTATTGTCCACAAAGTAGCGTTGTCTCTTTCTAGAGAGTGGTCAATTTTGTGAGGTTATGGCGCAGTCCTGGAGACCAATTCAATTTGACTGCCTCTGTGGCGCGGTGGGATTGTTTCCGACTGCTACGCAAGAGGTCATGGGTTCGATCCCGACCCAGGATAAAACTTTGTGTGATGAGCACGATGGTTTATTCTGTGTCTGGGTGTAATTTATCTATAATATGTATGTATTTAGAAATATCTAAGTATGTTTATCAGTTGTCTGGTTTCCATAGTAGAAGCTCTGCTTAGTTTGGGATCAGATAGCGTTGTGTGAGATGTCCTAAGATATTATTATTAATAATATTGTTATAATAATTAAAGTATTTAAAGCAGTACTTGTAACTTTGGAATCGATCTCAAAAACGCTTGCGCACCGTACCAGAATGTCGTTATTGCGCTCTCGAGACGCATACTTGACGCAAGCTCAAATCGATCCCAAAGTTACAAGAATACAAAAATGGCCGTTTTAATCGAAACTTAACTGCAACTGATCTGCAACTGCACTGCTTTAAATACGTGAATTGACCCCCTGGTCTCTACATCAATGTACCAACATAATTTACTTTAAACGGTCACCAACCAAAAAAACTCAAAAGTGGCAACAATTCTGGACCTATCAAACCTCTTCTCTACTCTTCTACGTACCTATCACGTGAGCTTGCTTTAATATGATATTAGTACCAATAAAAAAAAAAGATCTAAATCTATGGGCCCCACAACACGATCGCCTAATTGATATGGCGGCAATAAATTGTGTTAAGATGCGCTACCGGTTCCTAACTATATCGTTAAAGGATTAGACTAGGCAGTAAAGTGCATTCTATTTTTACTTGTCCACTGCATGGTGTAACCGTTATGAAAAAGTAAAAAAAAAAATGGTTTTCTGTAAAGTCGATTAACAAACGATAATTTTACGCGATAACGTCATAAGAACACATTGATGACATTGAATAAACAACCTTGCCTGTGACACCTTTTTTTATAAATTTCCTATTGTATCGCATGTCGCTGCAATCGCCAAAACATTGATGATATTGTAATTAATAACCATGCAGACAGCTTTAGTGGACCCACACTTTTTCATGAGTGCAGCCAGTTATCGATTTATAAGACATTATCACCTATGGTTGAAATTAAAGTTGGTTATTAGGTAAGGTGTTTTAGCTTGAACTTATCTATAAAATAAGAAACACTAAACAACTTAGAAAATAGTTTTTACAGCATGATATAACGATATTGACCTCACTAGGTATTTCCGACAACCATCTTAAATGTACCGAGTATTTTAATGCCAGAATACCACAATTGTAATAAAAAATATTTACGACATTTAAGTGTCCTGAATCCTAATTCATGCTTGCATAAATTAGCTGTTGTGTGTTATAGTTGCTTCCTTGTAGGTATTACTTTGAAATTGTAATTAAAAAGAAATTAAGTCGTCAAAATGAGCGCGAAATCGTTCGCAAAACACAAAAAAAAGCGATGACAATAAAACTATTGTCTATGGAAGTAACTTTTTCCAATTTATAACAACACATTATTTTCTCTTGTGATTTAATACCCTATTTACTCATCGCAGACACTATTTTATATCTTACTATTAATATGCAAACATATTTATTACAATATTAATAATAATGATTATTATAATAACAAATAACTTAGAAAGTAGTTTTCACTGCATGTTACATTCGTTACTTTGGCCACCGACAAAATTTAAATTTCGAACACCGTGCGTGCTTACTTCAAATGTCATAAGGTTCACACCTGTCATAAAGAACTGATATCTCAAAAATTTGCCAAGCAAACTTCGACCTATTCGTGTAGTATTACAGATACATTTACTTTATTCGATTCTTAATTTATATTCTTTTGGTTTTCGAATGCATTGATAGTAAATGCCAGTGGTTTTGTCCAGCTAATGAAGGAAGGATATTATGGATAAGACTCATAAATTAAACGTTTTTATGATAATATCAGTATTTCAAGAATTTTATTATTTTGGAATATAGATACTGTGTTTCTGCGTTGCGAGAGTAAAGTTGCCAGAACTCATTGCAAAGTTTCTTCACTGACAGTGATCTGTGAAGAAACTTTGCATTTGATCAGTGTCGGTGCAGTAATTGTCTACAATAGTCTAAAGCGCTAGTCATAATCGCGTGATTAGATCCCGTAAACAATACAAATGTTCCTAACATCCATCATAGCAACCCAAGTTAGGCTATGGCACCTGATTAAAAAACACTAAAAATGGACTTAGAACACCATACTTTTAGGCTTCCCTTTGAATTCTAGTTACTTAATAATGTAGGTAAGTACAAAAAACCATGGCCAGCTATAGGCCGACCGCTTAACTCGTATATCGCCTGCGCGGTGAGAAGGGAGCGCGGGGTGATGTTAACGGGTGGGTGAGCGGGGTGCGCGGGACAGAGAACGTGAGTTCTCTGTCCCGCGCACCCCGCTCACCCACCCGTTAACATCACCCCGCGCTCCCTTCTCCGCGCAGGCGATATACGAGTTAAGCGGTCGGCCTATAGAAATAATTTTGTTGTGATAGTAATATTTCAAACCCATCGGCCTCATGTTTGCTTATTTTATCATATTTAATTTTATAGTTAAAATATAGAATTTCTTTCTAGACCAGCGTTATAATCATAGATGTATATTAATCAACTACAAAATGTACTTGAAAACATACAATATCTTGATAAATAGTTGATATTATCATGTCTTCTCTTATTTTCAAGATACACTCTGATAAGTGAGATATCTTGTGGCTATTTAGTACATATACAAGACTATTACAACGTGTTCTTTTTTATTTATAAAGATAAGAATTAGGAATTGAATGTCACCTTATATCAGTGTGTTTATTGTTTACAAATGATTTCAAAAAGAGACATTTACCGTTTTCGTATTTGTTTATTATGTAAAATATAATGTAAAGTATACTGTCCTGTTGGTCTAGTGGTTAGTGACCTTGACTGCGATCGTAACGAGTCCGAGATCATAGGTTCAATTCCCACTTAGTATAAATAAACGTTTACCAGTTGTCTGGTTGACATTGTCCGGGCTCTGCCTAGTTTGTTCCCAAGAAGAAGAAGAATTAGATATTACCTAGGTAAGTAGGCAGTCAATAATATTATAAAAATCAATGAAGTGAATGAAAATAAATTTACGTTGGTAATTTAAGGTTAATATTAATGACGTATCCATATGTTCCTAAGGTCCGCCCGCTCGCACCAAAGTGTTCGACTCCACGTTTAAATATGATTTTTTTTTTTCAACTTTTCAGTGCGTTGCCCATACGAATTTATGTTGCCGCGTTATTTATACTCTATGGTGTCGCTCTAGCAATCGTTATACGTAGGTTTTATAAGAACACATTCAGCTACTTTTTTTTATAAGGTGGCATACAAGCGGTTACCTTTGCCTACTTTAACATGAAGATAGTATTTAAATGGAGTATGAATGGTGAAAATGGCGGCAAACTGAGCTGCCATTATTTTTATTGGTCCGCGTTTTTATTTCTCGGCCTACAGATGTCCATTGTTGAGCAAAGGCCTCCCTCAACGGTTTTTACTCCTGACGTTCATGGGTGCCTGGGCCACAATTTGCTTGGCTGCTTTGATCAGATCGTCTGTTCATCTGGTAGCATGTCGGCCAACACTGCGTTTGCCCAGTCGCGGTCGCCACTCGAGAACCTTTTCCCTATCAGTTAACGGTTCTTCGAGCAATGTAGCGTGTCTATTGCTACATTAGCATTGCTTTAATAATTCGTAGAGCTATATCGGTTACTCGGGTTCGTCTGTGGATTTTTTCAAAGGTCTGCGTTTAGCGTGTGAAAATACAAGAAATACGTGAAAAATACGTAGTTCCCATTTCCCATATGATGTCAAGTTCCATTGAACAAACTATGGAACTTGACGTCATAGGACAAATGCAAATAAGTAGCTTAAAATAAGCACAAATTAGTAGTTCAATATCATAGGCTACTTAAAACTCATAATTTAGGCATGACCCATGCCTGAATTATGAGTTTTATGTAGCCCATGATACTTTTAACAAAAAATATTTAAAAATATTAAAAAAATATTTTTATTTCAAGTAAGTTTTCTTGTAGGTACTTTTATTTTGGGTTAATGGCATGGTAGACATAATCTAGCTAATTTTCCAGCCAATTATTAGTATTTACTAGCAAAAAGCTATGCTTTAAGAGGGCACTCACAGTTTTCTACTAAGTACTTAATAACTTTTAAGACAGTTGATTTATGAGAATTAGTTTTAGCCCCATTTTTTTTAAATGTGGATAAAATCATGTTTCTTTAGTAGATAACACATCTATACTAATATTATAAAGCGGAAGAGTTTGTTTGTTTGCTTTGTTTGTTTGTTTGTTTGTTTAAACTCGCTAATCTCAGGAACTACTGGTCCGATTTGAAAAATTCTTTTTTTGTTGGATAGCCCATTTATCGAGGAAGGCTATAGGCTATACAACATCGCGCTACGACTAATAGGAGCAGAGTAGCGACGTGAAATGTTAGGGGGACTACTAGCTAGTAGAAGACACTTCCCGCAGTCCCTGTTTTTTATAAAAATAAATAATAAAAATACTGAGAAACTATCACACTTTATGTCTAAACTAGCTGTCCCGCGCAACTTCGTATCCGTAAATTTTCCCCGTTTTTGCAACATTTCTCGTCGCTGCTCCACTCCTATTAGTCGTAGCGCAATGTTATATAGCCTATAGCCTTCCTCGATAAATGGGCTATCCAACAAAAAAAGATTTTTTCAAATCGGATCAGTAGTTCCTGAGATTAGCGCGTTTAAACAAACAAACAAACTCTTCCGCTTTATAATATTAGTATAGACTAGCGGACGCCTCGCGGTTTCACCCGCGTAGTTCCCGTTCCTGTGGGAATACAGGGTTAAAAAAATAGCCTATGTCACCCGGGGTTAGTGTAGCTTCACAACGATGAAAGAATTTTTCAAATCCGTCCGGTAGTTTCGGAGCCTATTCAATACAAACAAACAATCGAATCTTTCCTCTTTATAATATTAAGTAGTATAGATATGTACTTTTATCATTTACGTATAGACTTGGACCATGCCATCCCTTTTGACTGCCTCTGTGGCGCGGTGGGAGTGTATCCGACTGCTACGCAAGAGGTCGTGGGTTCGATCCCCACCCAGGATAAAACTTTGTGTCATGAGCACGATGGTTTATTCTGTGTCTGGGTGTTATTTATCTATAATAATCTATGTATTTAGAAATATTTAAGTATGTTTATCAGTTGTCTGGTTTCCATAGTACAGGCTCTGCTTAGTTTGGGATCAGACGACGTTGTGTGAGTTGTCCCAAGATATTATTATTATTATTATTATTTTAATTTTAATTTTAGGTACCTATTACTTTAGGTGTTCGATTTTTTAATAAAATTGCAGTCAGCTTTTTGAGTCTACCAGTAATTAAATTTAAGAATGTAGTCAAGAGACATCATAAACAAAGAGCATTTTACTCAATCCATGATTATTTAACTGATAAAGATAAATGGATGTAGTTCTTTGCTTCTTAATAATGTGTTTTATTGTACCTACAGTATTTTTTAAAAGAATATTGTTGTCGTGTATAGTCGTCTAAGGTATTAATTAAGAAAACGTTTTTATTTTAGTATAAGTAAAGATTCTGCGTGAAAAATTAAGGCCATTCGTTTCTTTCTTTTGCAAAACATTTATACTTATTCATCAATAATTTGACCCATATTTAAGCACATATAGTTTTTACATTGTAAGTGGATGCTCCTTCTATGTTGTACCCAATGGGTACAACATAGAAGGAGCATCCACTTACAATTAGGTTAATATTATCCAATCTCATGTACTCTTCTTTTAATATTTTTTAACTCTTGGTTTTGCATCAGTCCTCTAAAATGGTGTATAATATAATGGTGGCAGCACCTTACCTGCATTTACAGTTTATAAACAAAGAAACTTTGTAAACATTGACAATTTGCAAAGAGTGTCTTCGAGTTTTTATTACCTGTTCTTTTCTCCGGCTTTAGCTATTGTTTGCGAACAATATGGCCCACTAATTGGCGAGAGGCGACTAGTGACGACATCTGTAATCTATTCTAGTATTTATGGCTGTAGAGTTTTTTTGTTTGAACGCGATAATCTCAGGAACTACTGGTTCGAATTGGAAAATTCTTGTTTTGGATAGCCTATTTGCCGAGGAAGGCATATACAACAAACACGAGCGGAGCATCAAAGAAAAATGTTGTATAAACGGGGAAAATTGACGCAAACGAAGTTAGTTAGTCAGCTAGCAAAAAATATATTTAAAAAATAATAACATAAGTAAGTAGGTATTTGCTTACATTTTTTGTCAAAAATACTAGGCCTATATTCGTAAAAGGGGAGGGGGATATGACGTCTCCTAGGACCCCCCCCTTTCCAGAAGTACGTGTGCCTAAGTGTGTTTTTTTGTATTTCATATTTCTATTTTATTTTTAAAACATATCCTCAGCAAGGAGAGTCCTTTAAGGAAGAAAGAGGCGTCACAATAGATCTTTTAGGTCGCAGCGACTTCCGGGCTATATATCCCGACCTCTATCCAGATACAATACAATACAATATAGCAAGGCCCCATGCTTGGGTTTATTAGTCAAGCGCCAAGGCAAGCACCAAAAATAAAGTCCAAGATCAGCCACTAGTACCTAGGTATAAAAGTACTAGCTGTCCCGCGCAACTTCGTCTACGTAAATTTCCCCCGTTTTTGCAACATTTTTCATTGCTGCTCCGCTCTTATTAGTCGTAGCGTGATGATATATAGCCTATAGCCTTCCTCGATAAATGGACTATCTAACAGTAAAAGATAATTTCAATTTGAACTAGTAGTTCCTGAGATTACCGCGTTCAAACAAACAAACAAAATCCTCAGCTTTAAAATATAAGTACAGATAAGGTTAACCTTTTCGAAGGATTAGTCTATTTTTTTTTATAAAAAATACAATAAACAATAGCCTAATCTTTCCACAGTTTAATACAAATTAACGCATCTATATATTCGTAAGTCGTTGTAAGAATTGAGGTACGTTTGGTGGTCCATGTTGAACGAATGACACAACCTTTTTATGACTCACTCTTTGGAACTAGGAGCTTCTGTCGCCTTCATTGCTTTCAAAGGCTTGAAGGACCTTCTGTGTGTTCCTACCTAGAGATCGGTTAGAGTTTTGCTTTTGCATCCTCGAAGCAGGAGTTGATGAAGAAAATGGCGACTTAAAATTAAGTGGCGGTAGCCTAATGGCTAAGACATCGGTCTCGTGAGGGTTCGAATCCTATCCATTATACTACCGACATGAACCCACTCCTAACACAAGCCTTTGAGCTTAGCTGGAGGGGTTAACAAGATTGCTAGTAATGTGTGACTCAATCACACATTAAAATCGCGTAGGTACCCAGCGCGAGGTACATGGCGATGTACCTATGGTAGCTTTGACACGTTCCGGCGTCCGTCCGTTCCGGTGGCTTTATATTCGATATCGGGGGGCCGGCGACCAGGCAGAGGTCTGGGTTTGATACCCACTTAGGATAAAACTGTATAAGTATACTACAGATTTGTGTCTGCGTAAAATAAAATATATTTAGAAATATTTATAATAGGTATATTGAGCAGTTGCCTTATAGTACAGTACTAGTCTGAGATAAGCCGGCCGTATGCGATTTGTCCCAATATATGCTATACTAGCTGTCCCGCGCAACTTCGTCTGCGTAAATCTTCCCGTTTTTGCCACATTTCTCTATGCTGTTCCGCTCCTATTTGTCGTAGAGTGATGGTATATAGCCTATAGCCTTCCTCGATAAATGGTGTCTCTATCCAACAGTGAAAAAAGTTTTCAGTTCAGACTAGTAGTTCCTAAGATTACTGCGTTCAAACAAACAAACTCTTTAGCTAGTGTAGATTCGCCATAAAGTGACGTGACATAACAGTTAAAATAATCGCTTCTTAAAGCTGAGTATTTGTCCATCAACATTAAGTTTTCAACAATCATACAAAAAATCACACAAAACAACATACCAACTAGTCTGCCTACCCCATTATACGTTGTACAGGTTTGTATGACAAACTCATTGACCTATTACCTACCAGTTCACGGACCGTATTTTTCATTAAATTTTGACATAATTATAAATATCATTATGATGACATAGGCGAGGTCTCACTGAGCGCGGAATGTATGCTCTACACACTACATTTTGGCGCGGTGGCAGTGTATCCGACTGCTACGCAAGAGGTCGTGGTTTCGATCCCCACCCAGGATAAAACTTTGTGTGATAAGCACGATGGTTTATTCTGTGTCTGGGTGTTATTTATCTATAATGAGTATGTATTTAGAAATATATAAGTATGTTTATCAGTTGTCTGGTTTCCATAGTACAAGTTCTGCTTAGTTTGAGATCAGATTGCGTTGTGTGAGATGTGATATTATTATGGTGAACTTTGACTACGTCGCGTCGTCGGTGACGCAAGCGCGAGTGTGTACGACTGCTGCGCAAGCGGTCGTGGGTTGGATTTGAGCACGGGACACCACTTTGTGTGATCCACTAATTGATGTTCCAAGTTTGAGTGTAGGTACATTTGTGCCCGTAACTTGTATGTTTATAAAATCTTCCCAGACACAGGGGTTGTACTATTAAAGTACAACTAGAAAGGAGTCTTTAATAGTACATTATGATATACCTAAGTGCTTTAAGTTGAAAACTACAGCCGAGGCGATTTGCTACGATATGGCTACAAGAAAACAGAGGCTGTAATTATCAAAGCGCACGTATGTCATACGACGTTTTATAACATATTTGTGAAGAAATAAATAAAAAAACAATACAACCAAAAGAAAAAGCGCGCGGAATAATTTTCACTTGTTCACAAATTAGCGATGCGCGCGCATCAGCGCTTTTTTTTTAAGGCAAACGCACAAAAACAGCCAGTATTACTAATAAGGTAAATTAATATTTTTGTGTTTTGTTACAGATCAATGGTTGTAATTTATGGTCAAAATTAAATAAATTAAAGAATTAAATGTTTCTTTAATATATTTTATATCCCAAAGATAATTTTATTCACAAAATGCTGACCACTTTTCTGACATAAAAACTCTTTGCTAAGATTTAAAAAAGTACCGTTCGTTTTAGACGGAGCATCTTGATAAACCGTGCGTTTTACATTACAATAACGCACAAGTACGTAATGAGATACATTACGATATTGAAATTGGTGAAATAAGAGACCCTTTACGAGCAAATGTGTTATAAAAAAATATAATACTTCATGGTTGTTGGCTAATGCATCTTCACCCTCCTCCCACTCTGCCAGTGCAGGCTGAAACCTTTTCTGGACCACTTATACTTAGCATAAAATACCTCATACCTCTAGTATCTAGGTAGTTACAGTCTTAAAAAAGGTCACTGAGGTGGACTGGATGTAGCGATGATGACACCCGTTCCTCAGCCTTGAAGGACCGGGTGTTACGCCGTAAATTTGGAGAGGCCTACATCTAGCAGTGAACCAATACAGGCCAATGATGATTCTCATCATACTCTCGCGGGACTCCTTTGAAACGAAGTGGTCTATAAATTAAGTGTAAATACAATAGAAATTGCTAACGGGCCAAAAGTGGCGGAATGAACTCAAAAAGTCGGAACAATAAGAAACGAGATCCCGCGTCATAAACGATGTCTTTGAAGACGTTGCTCGTAAAAATCTTTGTTAATTTATAGCTTATGATTGTGTAATATTTCATAAGTTGCCTTTCAACACTTAGTTTTTGTTTGAAAGTATAACAAACATCCCTTACAAACCAAATGAGTATGAAAAGTTACTACTCAATAATTGATTATATGGCTTAAGACAAAACGCTCGAGATTAAACTGCTTTCTCTCACAGGCTATTCAAATGTATATCCCTTACTTACTAATGCGCTTATAATACTACACTAAATCCCTAAATCCTTAAAAAGAGCGGTGTAATAAGAGTTAGGGCCCTAATTCTCTAACATTTTTTGCAAGGTCACCTGGATTTAGGGCCCTGATTCAGGGTAGTGTATTAGCCGTTTAAGTTCTACTAAGTATGTAAGAATTGAACTACTGTGTTTACTGAATGTTTATATTTACTTATTTTAAGAGTTACTTAAAGTATTATTATTTAGTTCTCCTTGATTTATGAATGTAGGTATAAACATTCATTAAATACACTGGTTCGTTCAATAAAATTATGTCTGTAAAGAAAAACTGGATGGTTTTAAAAGAGTGGCACATGAGTTTCTTGGCATCTTCTTCTTATCAGCTTTCCACTTGGAACTGCCGCTTAACTTCATTTTGTTTTATTTTTTCAAATTATTAAAAATTCAAAGTTCTTTAAGAACTCTGAAATACAGGTCACACTAGTTCAGGGCCCAGAGAATTCACAACTTTTGTATAAACAACTTTGTCAATAAATATTATTATTATTATTTCTTCACTTAAGATGCAAAACAACACTTGTGATAAGTCGGGATTCAACATCTAGGTACATGTAATGCCAAGTTCACAAAAAATAGGTAAAGCCGGAGAAAAGAACCTGGCAATAAAAACTCACATATATTATTGGCAATAGTAATAATCTATTAGTACCTATGTAGGTATTAATTTGTCATTTTCAAACAATCATTTATTTAGTTTTACGAAATAAAGATATTTGCGTTTACTTTTGAACATTCGCGTTTATCATCCTCGCTTACTGAAGGACCTTGCCTTATTCACGGTACGGCACAAAACACACCTAAAGAAGAAAACTATAAAAAAGCCGACGCAAACTCGACCTCGCACGGCACTAATATACCTAAAGAAACTCCCAAATACATTGCGCGCACAAAAACACTCTTAATAAAGAACAGTTTATCAGAACCAGCGATGTAAACCGTTTTAATAATAAATCGTAGAATAACGCTTTCGATAAAGTTTAATAATGGAATCCCGCCGCCCGGAAACGTATAAAAACCGCGGCAAAACTTTTTCAAACTCGGAACGTTGAATGGAACGTCATTTTTTACCTCGGTTAGGGATGTCGCAGTGAAAAATGATATAATTTATATCGGTTGGTAGCGGCTACTCGTTTTGTTCGACAAAATACAAATAAAAAATGTAAAAAAATATGTATATATTATAATATTTTTTACTCTTTTTACTACTAATTTAAAATGTTTCCTTATCAACGCGCGGTGCGCTGCGACAAAAGGTTTAGTGATGTGATTTTGTTATCAATTGTCGATATCGATATATCGTGAAAAGTAAGTAGTAAATAATATCTATACTTATACGCAACTTTTATTTGTTATTGAAAGCTTTTTAGCAATAGCTACTTTTTGTCGATATTAGACACTTCAATGTGAAAGCATATTACCTGAATATAATATAACTGTTATTACTTATATTTTATACAAGCTGTAGAAAGATGAATAGTAATAACGGATAATGACAATGTCTAGAAAACATTTATTTTTGTAAATTAAATTATTTAGGTTAACATTTTACAATTATTTAACATAAATTTTGTTATTATACTGATTATTATACACCTACATATTACTTTCCTATTATAATAATTTAGTACCTACCTAATTGATAAGGCTCAATATTTTAATCTATCTAACTACACATATTCACATTCAAACATAACAAAATAAGTAAAACTATAATAGTCCTGAACTCAAAGAAATAAATTGCCAAACAGTTTCCAAAAAATTACGAAATAATCGATACAAGCCCTTCACTAGCTTACACACACAAACAAAGCGGCAGCACAAATCAAAGCGCGCGCGTCGTACGAGAATGAAATATTCAAATTTGGAAGCTGATTCCGTTTATGGCTACTTAATTTGGGTGATTCGATTTGAATATTTAAAATTCGAATGAAAAAAATGTACGGCCATACACATTCCGTGAGCGAGTGGACACGGAGG
Organism: Herminia tarsipennalis; assembly: GCA_945859575.2. Classification (NCBI taxonomy): domain Eukaryota; kingdom Metazoa; phylum Arthropoda; class Insecta; order Lepidoptera; family Erebidae; genus Herminia; species Herminia tarsipennalis. The sequence continues at coordinate 13,099,355 of OX243857.2, forward strand.
CTTTAATGTAGCAGATTTTGGATAATTTATTGTCTGTGGCCGGTGTGGATGAGGTTAAGTTGCGGTAGGTGAGGTTTGACAATTGATGGGTGGTTGGTTTCGTCCTGAGAACATCTGTTTGAGATTTGGCGACCTTGTTTAGAGGATTTTTTATTACAACTTCACTAGTCGAGATGATTAAAATTCGAGTAAAGGAAGCTCAGGGTCAACTGTTTTTTTTGACAGTTGGCAATTTACAGTTTGCAAGGTATTGAGTGACCGATGGCATTAATCGACTGACTCGTTGGACTAGTGGCTAGTGACCGTGACTGCTAAGCCAGAAAGAAAGCCAGAGTTCTCCGCACGGGATACAATTTTGTGTGATCAATACATTGTTATTCCGAGTCTGGATGTACTGTGTGTCTGTGATTTATATGTTTGCAAAGTCCCCAGCGACACAGGGCTAGTACAGTGGCGAAGACTACTAACGCTATAGATAGATTTCACCAGTTAATCAATACACACATAGACCGAACGTTAGCACATACTTATTGATTGCTGTCTTTGCATTTAAGAATTTACTCACATTCTTTGGTTTTAGAAGCCATTCTGCCTAAACAGCTTACATGTAAAATTCAGAGTAGGTACCTACCTATGAGTCGGTATTATCTCCAGTCATTGCGACGTATTATCATACAATGAAGCATACCACATGTGACCATGATATCAAATCCCATTGCATTATTGTGGTGGTGTAGATATTTTTTTATCTATATCAACCCCTTTATTCATCATCATCATCATATCAACCCATATGATGGCCCACTGCTGGGCATGGGTCTCCCGAGTAGATCCTGGGGGTAATTGCCATAATCGCCACGCTTGGCGAGCGGGTTGGCGATCGCAGTAAGGCTTTAAGTATGCAGAGGACGCTGCTGCCCGTCCTCCGGAGTGAAATCCCTTAGTCGCCTTGACGACACCCACGGGAAGAGATGGGGTGGTACTATTCTTAAGCCGGCACCACCCCTTTATTGCTGATATAATATTACCTAATATATAAACGTTTAAGCATATCGATAATCAACATCTCGTTGTCACATAGGCCGTCTCCAGATTATCCACTTCGATCTTTCTTTGGCCTACCTGGGCCAGAGTATTCCTGATTCCAACTACCATTTCTAATGTCATCAGATCATTTTTTGTCTAACTTCTTTGTTTGTGTGTCTTGTTTTGTTATCCTACTCTTACTGTAAAACATATCACGGTCAATAAACTAACAATCCGTTACAGTTTCATACAACACGAGTGTTTAAAACAGCGTCAAATTTTAGGATAACTAGGTAGCTTTGTATTAGATCTTATTATCTAAACACTCACTATTAAATACACCTTAAATTTGACCTAACCATTCCACATATTTTATTACACATTGTTTAAATGCATAGTAAATCAATGTAATAAAGTTGAAATTCCTATGCATAGTTCTACACTTCCAAACGGGCCAAATGTCCAGACCATTTGTGAATCTATCAATCTTATACACTCATTTGTAGCCTTTCATGTCTCTATGACATTTCCGATTATGTTGCATCGGCTTCAAGCTTCTGTCAAATACGTTCTAGATGGAAATGCCTGCAAAAGCGTAGGTTCTAGGTATCGACCCAGAAGTCAATCTGTATAGACAATAGTAACGTAAAATAGCAACATATGCATTTTTTAAACATTAAATCCTTTTTACAAAAATAAGATAATATTTATAAAAATCTAGCTATAGCCTCTGTGTACATTTATGTTCCGTTCCTCCGTTAGAAAGCGATGTGTGATACTGATAACATGTAGGTAGATATCATTTCGGGTTCACAAGATTTTTCTACCGCTATAAACTAAATAATTCAGTTCGGACTAACACTAAGGTTTGCTCGTCAAAAGAATAAAACTATTGGACTTTTACAGCGTTTAATAGTTTATTAGGTAAGTAGAACATGGTTGGTTCTGATCGAGGATCAAGGTACCATTACATACTATCGATAAAATCAATGATATATTGTGAGCCCCTTCCTATTTTCTGAGTACAAACTTTTTAGTGAAAAATTGTTAAAGTAAATTATGGTAAATAACAATCTTGCGTAACCATTGTCTAAGTATAAAAGATATAGTAGTAGGTAGGTATATAAAGTAAATGCTAAACGAAACTTCGTATAACTTTGTAGGCACTTCGATTCGTATAGTCACTTCATAGATTATTATACCATACAAATACTTACAGTTCACTTCATAGCAAATATATCAAAGTTAAACCATCGGATGGTCGCCACGACCCCATGTATTTTACCATAAGTCGACAAGATCAGCGCGTGATAGGGTTGGGATTGATGTAAGTAATCTATCGACAGTTATTACCGGTAAGTTATTGCGAAAGTGTCAACATACTGGTATATACTGGTATTTCCCGATTGTCGCAATCGATAAATGACGTTGTCGTATTGAATACCTATTATAAATGTGAAAGCTTGGATGTAGGTATGTATGGATATAAGTTTTTTTTTAATTCTTTTTCACTTAGGATGTAAAACAACTCTAGTGATAGTCGGGATTCTACATGTAGGTACATGTAACATTCTGAATTTTGAAAGGATTCTACACGTCTATGTTTGATATTGATCTAAACGAAATTTGCCACAAATGTCTGGTCACATTTATTCTAGAAACATTTAGATATGGTTCTCTTGTAGGTAATAGATTTGTTTTTCAAAATATCCACGCGAACAAATCGCAGGCAACAGCTGTAGTTCATAATTGTTACCTATATCGTTATTGGGTATAGTTGGATGACCAACGCACGAAAGTTATTGATCGATTCTCTAATTCGAATAACAAGTTGGGTCGGTTAATTAGCACTTATAGTCATATAAGCTCATTGGCACACTTAGTAATCGGTCACTGGCACGAAATCTCGGACCACGTTGTTCCGAGATTAAATAAGATGAGATTGATATGTGTGTTGGTTGAGCGTGCGTTGCGCGACGCTTTTCTTTTGTCAATGCAGTGATTTAAGTATGTTATTGGTGACTGACAAAAACCCGGTCAAATATCAAGCAAATTATTGTGCATTACTTTTTGTGATTTTGTATCTATGATTGAAAACGCCCTAACATATTTTCTTTATCATTTAATACTTTTGTAAACTTTCACGATTTGTACGCAACGGCCGTGGTCACGGGTAGACTCTAGACCTAGAAATGTCGGGCAATAAAACAAAGGTATTTAGCCTTAAAATAAAATATTTACGCGGTTAAGCTTATAAAATTCTATAACATTTAATACCTATCTGCAAACTTTATTGTGTAGTTTCTACAATTACTTAGGTACTTCTTATCAAAACAGAGTACCTGTTCAATGTGTTAGTAATTGTACATCCGTAATGTACCTACCAATAGTTGTTTATATAGAATATCATAATTCGATGCGTCACTACTTGAAAATATGATCGTTGTACAGGTATAAAATATAAATTACCTATTACAAATTTACATTAATTATAATAAACGCATATACTTATACTGATGCGTATCTCATTAATTTTACACGTCTACCTACTACATACTTAATCAAATTATGCATTCGGCTACTTCAAGTTTATCAACTTAAATTTTGACAGAACTCAATCAACTCAAATAGTTTATTAAAACAAAATTTACAATTCAAAACAGGCACTTTAAAAAATCATCAGTTAAACTTCAAAAAATTCATTTTAAAATGTCTACAAAGTGATGTTAAAATATGATAAATATTCAAAGCAATCACATCGTTTTATGACCGCTCGCGTCGGTGGACGCAGCGCGAATGAACAAAAAAGCGCGCGAGACGTTCATCTGACAACCAACGTTGGGTGGGGCCTCCGTTTCCCGCCTCCACAAACAAGCACCACCATTGGCTCATTTAAAAATCGATTCCATTTTATAAATATGTAACCACTTTCGTTTCCCGCGCAACAAAACCGTTACAAAACACAACACGCGCGAAAGCATTCCCACCCTTATTCCGTACCTCACAAACGTCAAATTTGAAATTCGAATGCGTAGTGATGCGACGTTGTTTATCGATAAACAGTCAATTGTTTTACCGACATGTCTTTGTGGTCTCTTTTGTTTTATTTAAAGGAGAACGGGCCCAAGATGTGTTTTTTTGTTTGAAATATTTTTATTATTCTGTAGGTAGGTTGAAATAAACAAGGCAGTATGTGGGTGAAATTGTATCGGTAATAAATAATGGTGTATTTATGATTTATGGCGGGAAAGGAGGGATAAAGATTATAGTGGAGTACGCATTTAATAGTAATGATCTGTTGCCGGGTAGGTAGGAGCATGCATGCATAACTGGGTCTAAGATGTATCCAATATTCTCGCAGTATTATTTAGATAGCTATTATTATGTTTGTGTTATAATTGTCGTTAATATTTAAGACAGAAGGGTCCCGTAATAAAATGGTTGTCGTGAAAATAGATGAATAGACGGCGTCTTATTAAAATCATCCCTTTCTTATTCAGGAGTGTGATGAGATAATCCGTAGATGTTTCTACGCCTGGTTGTTTGGTATCTTTCTAGGGTAGATAATTATTATAGCGAGTGCACCAGCATTTTGATACATTTATAGGTGCCTACACACCTAAGTAACATATATAATATTCTTGCGCAGGCAGTTGAAGCAGTACTCCATCTGTAATCGAAATTGGAAGAACAAGAGGGGATATTACCTATTATAATTCAGTAGGTGCCTAATTCTTCAATGCATAGGTAATGGTGCATTTACTGAAGGTTTTGTTTTTTTATTTATTTATTTAAAAACTTCCTGCAAATAGGTAGGTAGATACATTGCAAAAGGCGGACTTAATGCCATGGGCATTCTCTACCAGTCAACCTTTGGGTGGTGTAGAAATAAATGAAGCCGGTGCATATTATGAGGAAAATATTTACAGATGTAAAATACATATGTAGGTATTAATTAAAAAAAAAGGTAATACCTACTTACCTTAAACGAAATCAATTTAATAAAAAACCTACTTTATTATGCCTCAGTGGCGCGGTGGGAGTGTGTTCGACACGAAAAAGGTCGTGGGTTCGATTCCCACACGAGACACCACTTTGTGTCCACAAATTGTTGTTCCGAGTCTGGGTGTACTTTGTGTCCGTGACTTGTATGTTTATAAAGTCCCCCGCGACACAGGGCTTGTACCCCTGCGGGAGTCGTTTTTCCTACTAAGAAAAAAAAGCTAACGTAGGTGGACTAAATACAAGGTACCTACCTACCTACCTACCTATACATACAAAATTATATTGAGGTAGGTACCTAACATCTAAACATGAGAAAGCCAAACATTGGGTACCTACTCGTACCTACCTACCCACTCTGCTGAATCTGCCAAGCTATTTAATACAGTTGACGAACACTGTTTTTAAATGCGTAACGGCTGGTGGACATCCTGATTTCTACGGGAAGCGCATTCCATAGTTTTATACTTACAGGGTAATTTTTAATATGGGTAGGTACTAATACCCTCCCGCTTGTAGCATCTTTACTTAACACTAAATAACTTTGTAATATCAGTTTTGGAAAATCCATACTACTTAATATTATAAATGTGAAAGTAACTCTGTCTGTCTGTTACGCTTTCACGCTCAAGCAGCTAAACTGATTTGGATGGAATTTGGTATGGAGATAGTTTGTGTCCCGGGGAAGAACATAGGATAGTTTTTATCGCGTTAACCGACATCCACGCGGGCAAAAGCTAGTATTCAATAATAATACCTAAGTACTTAACTACTTACTTGTTTTTGGAGTTATGACCTTAACCACCTACAGACTATTTTACTGGAGTAAAAATATTGTTTATTGTTTGTTGAGGCCCTCAACCTGACAAAGAAACATCGATTTTATTCCAGGCTCTCTCAGATGTGTGGTAAATGGTTGTATGACAAAAGAAGGATGGTGGTGAAGGATTAATCAGTAAAAAAAAATCCAAAATTATATTACGAAGTTATTTGGTGTAATGTAAAGAAGAGCGGGAGGTAATAGTATATTAAAAGTCACCCCAATTAAACCTACAAGGTGTAACAGAAAGGTGTGGTCAGTGGAAGAGTTTGTTTGTTTGTTTAAACGCGCTAATCTCAGGAACTATTGGTTCGATTTAAAAAAATATTTTTTTGTTGGATAGCCCATTTATTGAGAAAGGCTATAGGCTATATATACCTATATTAGGTATACCTATAGCTTGATATTATAGACTAGCTGTCCCGCGCAACTTCGTATGCGTAAATTTTCCCCGTTTTTGCAACATTTCTCATCGCTGCTCCGCTCCTATTGGTCGTAGCGTGATGTTATATAGCCTATAGCCTTTCTCAATAAATGGGCTATACAACAGTGAAATATTTTTTCAATTCAGATCAGTAGTTCCTGAGATTACCACGTTCAAACAAACAAAAAAACTCTTCAGTTTTATATTATTAGTATAGATTTCTTCATTCGTTTATAAGAAAGTTATTAATTTAAAAAAGTATGACTTTTTTTTTTTTTTTTTTTTCTAATTTTATTTGGGGACTTTTGTCCGTTTAGGATATGTCAGTCCCATTAGGCTTAAAGGTAAAAATACATTCACTATATGTACAATAAAGACTATGGGTTATTACACTGATACAAGGCTCGCTCATAAAACATTTTAGCTTCACTAGATGTTGGTATACACAGACAACTCTGAATTATACCAACATTCAGTCGATTAATATTAAGCTGTCGCATCAAATGATCCCTATATGATTGGTTCTTGGAACACTCCATTAACAAGTGTTGAGCATCGTCAATTTTATCACAGAGTTCACAGTTTGGTGAAATTGCTTTTTCCATAAGGTGCTCAAACTTCCTAGATGGAATGTGCCCGGAACGCAATCTATGTGCGATTGTTACATATTTTCGACTTAATCTAATGTTGCTGAACCAAGGTATGCGGGGAGGCTCCGACTGCATAGTTTTATACCAAATACCCTTAGATTTTGAGTTTTCATCAAAGTATTCTTTCCAATTATTATAGCAAGTATTTTTAAATTTATACAGTATTTCTGAGTAATGAGGTTTAATACTAATATTTTCGCCTACTGTAATAGCTAACTTTGCTAATCGGTCAGCCTCTTCGTTACCCTCCAACCCAACAAGTGACGGAATCCACTGCAATCTCAGGTTTTTAGATAAAATAATTTCTTTTATTTTGCTCAGTACAACATAGGCTATCGGTGTACCTCTGAATCCAGAGGCGCAACGAGCCAAATGCTGTAAAGAACTTTTACTGTCGGTCAATATTACCTACAATATTTTGACTGTTCATGTTTTGGATAAAGCTTAAAGCAGCTGAGATTGCAGTAAGTTCCATCGTCATAATTGAGACAGGTGAGTCAGCCTTATACATAGCCTTGACATTTTCATGTGGATATCAAAATGCTGCTCCTTGTCCAGCGGCAGATTTAGAACCATCCGTAAAAAACTGCTTCCACCCGCCATAATTAATACTTAACTCTTCCAAGATTTCGATTTTGAGTGAGTTAATTTCATAATCACGTTTTGGTTGTATAATACAATCTAAGTTAATCTTAATGATATTATCTAAATTTAAATAAGATATCCAAGTATTAAACAAATACATTTGAAGTGGATAAGATGGGTTAATATTATTACTTTTAACATCCGCATAACATAAAAGCAAGAGAGGTAGGTATACCTAACTCTTACCTATGCTATACGCCTTACCCTATTGAATTTTGGCAAAAAAAAAAAATGCCGTAACTATGTAATACCTAATAATGCAACCAGCTATGGCACCATGGTAGGTAATTTGACTGCCTCTGTGGCGCGGTGGGAGTGTATCCGACTGCTACGCAAGAGGTCGTGGGTTCGATCTCCACCCAGGATAAAACTTTGTGTGATGAGCACGATGGTTTATTCTGTGTCTGGGTGTTATATCTATAATATGTATGTATTTAAAAATATTTAAGTATGTTTATCAGTTGTCTGGTTTCCATAATACAAGCTGTGCTTAGTTTGGGATTAGATAGCGTTGTGTGAATTGTCCCAAGATATTATTATTATAATTCTGATAATAAATCCGCTGCTGAAATTCGACCACACCTTTCTATTAGGTACTCCCTGAAGATATATATGTAAATATATATTAGGTATACCTATACCTTTACTGGTTTTTTATATTTTGATAACATTAGGTATCTTCTTTTCATTCGATTTCTTTTACCACTAACATTAGGTAAACAACGCCCGGCGGCTGAGTTAAGTCAAGAAAGCAACGTTAGATTGGTTACCTGGCACTGTCCGCGGTCTATAGACCGAAGTGATGAGGCACGAAGAGTTGTGACATGTTTAGAAGTGCCAAACATGTCACAACTCTTCATGCCTTGCAGAGTTAAGCTTAGCTGTTGTACTGCCCGTAGTCTATCTCTGTACTGAGCCCGAGCCAATAGAGGTTACTTATAGGTTTTTTGTTCTAATGCTTTAATGTTGACTTCTGCGTAGTTGATAGTTTACTAATTTGTCTGATTTGGTGGTCTATTGGTTAGTGAGCCTGACTGCTAAGCCAGAGGTCGTGGGTTCGATTCCCACCTTAGCTGTAGGTATCTGTGATATGCTTGATCGATATCTATACTAATATTAAAAGCTGAAGAGTTTGTTTATTTGTTTGATCGATAATCTCAGGAACTACTAGTCTGAAATAAAAACAAAATTTACTGTTACACTTACACTTTCATAGTCCGATGGAACAGAAATCCGCTGTCGGTCCTGCGCCCAATCTCAGGTCGTGTCGACCTGAGATTGGGCGCAGGACCGACAGCTTAACGTGTCTCCGAGGCACGGAGGAGTGACATATTTCAAGCGGCGGTAGCCTAATGGCTAAGGCATCGGTCTCGCAATCGTGAGGTCGTGGGTTCGAATTCGTGACGTGAACCCACTCCTAACACAAGCCATAGAGCTTAGCTGGAGGATTTAAGGGACCACAATTCCACATTGCTAGTTAACAATTTAAAAAAAAACGATCACCCATCTATGAACAGACTGTGGTAACGTTGCTTAACCTCGCAGATATCTCGTTTTGCTCGATCACCACTGAGTCACGGATCTCGGATCCACAAGCAGATGTATATAGAACTATCAGTAGTTAGATACAAGAAAAAAGGCAATCCATTATAAGTACTTTAGTTATTATATTAAAATGGCCGCCCACGGCACAAAATAAAAAGCGAAATACTTACACAATTAATTACAAATCCAGATCTGTCCATCAATTTAATTAACATCGCCCGTGAGCTACTCGTTCCAGTAATGGCGCTTATCTCTTGTTTCCATTAGAACATAATTTATTTCTTTGTATTTTTCATTGAAAAATACTAAGAAATGAAACATTTCTAATGAAAACGCTGAAAGTTGAAAACTATAGTTGTTGCTAAGAATAAATCATTCAGATTAGGTACCAAGAGAACCGATATTTTCTAAAAATTGATTCAAAATTTTGTACCTACATTTTGTAATGGTAAAAAAAAAAGTCTATAAACTTAATTAATAAACAAAATAGCATTTGATCTACCAACGATTAAGTCTCGATTAAATTTTATGTTAAACTAGTTGTCTCGCGCAAACTCGTCTGTGTAAATTTCCCCTGTTTTTGCAACATTTCTTATTGCTGCTCCGCTCCTATACATCAAGGTGTGATATTATATAGCCTATAGCCTTCCTCGATAAATGGGCTATCCAACAGTGACAAATATTTCAATTCGCTTCAGTAGTTCCTGAGATTACCGCTTTCAAACAAACAAACAAACGAACTCTTCAGCTTTATAATATACTTAAGTAGGTATAGATATTTATTTAATCACTAGCTGTCCCGTGCAACTTCGTATGCTTAAATTTTCCCAGTTTTTGCAACATTTTTCATTGTTGTTCCGCGTCTATTGGTCGCAGCGTGATGGTATATAGCCTAAAGCCTTCCTCTATAAATGGACTATCCAACAAAAAAATATTTTTTCAAATTAGACCACTAGTTCCTGGGATTAGCGCGTTTAAACAAACAAACAAACTCTTTCGCTTTATAATATTAGTATAGATTAATCATATCATAACAATAAGTGATGTGATTAGAAAAAATAGTGACGTCACTGTCCGGCATTTGTATGTCCCTGTATGCACTGGAGCACTGTAAGGTGTGATGTCAATTTGGTATACTACGAAGTCCAGTAGGCACCTACAGTAGGATCAACGTAACTAGGCCGGACCGAAGTAGGCGACAAGTGGTTGCGCAGATGCATTTTTTGGAAGTAAATGGTGACAGGAAGCGGGGGGCGGGGGCGGTAACTACACCAAGAGAATTAGAGATGCGATTACGCATTACATTGTTATAATTAGTATTACTAACTCATGTTTTTTTGTGATTATATTCGTAAAGAAATTGTTTTTCAAAGTTTCTTTAGTATTGACTGTAACTGTTCTAAATTTAAACTTTTATGAACTCATTTAAATAGTGTTTTTATATTGTTGAATTAAAATGTTGTTAGTATTTTTAATCGATTAAACATATTTAGTCGTTTTCGTAAGTAATTTTAGGGTCGCATCTCTATGACATGCGCAAAAGTGATAAGAACCTAACTTCAATCCGGTCAAGTTACGTTGATCCTACTGTAGGTATACTGTCATCTACATTTATTGACTGCCTCTGTGGCGCGGTGGGAGTGTGTCCGACTGCTACTCAAGAGGTCGCGGGTTCGATTCCCACACGTGACACCACCTTGTGTGATCCACAAATTGTTGTTCCGAGTTTGGGTGTACTGTATCCGTGACTTGTATGTTTGTAAAGTCCCCCGCGACACAGGGCTTGTAACCTACTGCGGGAATCGTCTTAACGACACGTAAAGAAAAAATAAATATAATTTTATATGTACACTTATAAGATAAGAATATTCAATATTTAATAATTCTCTTTCTTTAACCGTCAAACTTTGTAACGAGGCACAAAAATGACGAACTCCAAAGGGTTATCGTCGCGGCACCATGGACTTGTTCGCCCGCAGGTTCCGCACTCATGGAGCCATCCCTATTTCCACGTATATGGAAGTATACAAAGTCGGCGACATCGTTGACATCAGGGGCAATGGTGCAGTCCAAAAGGGTATGCCACACAAAGTGTACCATGGCAAGACTGGTCGTGTATACAATGTCACACAGCACGCTCTTGGTGTAATTGTGAACAAGCGTGTCCGTGGTAGGATCCTACCCAAGCGCATCAACATCCGTATTGAGCATGTCAGGCACTCCAAGTGCAGACAGGACTTCCTTAAGAGAGTGAAGGAGAACGAGAGGCTGCTGAAGGAAGCTAAGGCTTCTGGCAAGATTGCTAACCTCAAGAGACAACCTGAAGGACCCAAACCTTCCCACATTGTCAGTGGTACAGAGATACCAGTGTTGCTGGTTCCAATCCAATCCCCTATGAGTTTGTAGCCTAAACAGGAAATAAAGTAATTATAAGGAAAATACTTATAAGATTATTCAAAATTAAATATTCTAGGTTATATATGCGGCGGAGCAGAAAATTATCAATGTTTCTGGAAAAATAGGTAACTTGTTTAAATTAAATAAAGAATTAATCAATCTGGTTCCACAAGATAGTAGATTACTATCATTAAATTTTAAGTTTTTTATTGTAGGTATAGTTGTGAGTTTATTGACATCCTTTTAAAATCCTTAAGAACTTGTTTATTTGTAACTAGCTGTCCCCCGCAACTTCGTATGCGTAAATTTTCCCCGTTTTTGCAAATTTCTCGTCGCTGCTCCGCTCCTATTAGTCGTAGCGCGATGTTATATATAATTTTTCAAATCGGACCAGTAGTTTCTGAGATTAGCGCGTTTAAACAAACAAACAAACAAATAAACAAACAAACTCTTCCGCTTTATAATATTAGTATAGATATGTGGAAACGCTGTGAATTGTACATAGATTTAATTTGTAAGGTAGAATTAGAAATAAGGCTAATACAATTGGCACTCGGGGCTGCGGCGGTAAAGCTATTGCATTGCATTTTTTATCAAAATATGCAATAAAAAAAAAAAACTATTACATTTCGGAGCAGCTTGTCTCGATCTGTGCTTTGCTTCGTACAGTCGTAGCATATACATATAAGTAGGTAGGTACGTTAAGCGAACGCTCGGCCGAGCTACAGTACGATCAACGTAACTAGGCCGGACTGAAGTAGGCGACAAGTGGTTGCGCAGATGCATTTTTTGGAAGTAAATGGTGACAGGAAGCGGGGGGCGGGGGTGGTAACTACACCAAGAGAATTAGAGATGCGACTAACTCATGTTTTTTTGTGATTATATTCGTAAAGAAATTGTTTTTCAAAGTTTCTTTAGTATTTACTGTAACTGTTCTAAATTTAAACTTTTATGAACTCATTTAAATAGTGTTTTTATATTGTTGAATTAAAATATTGTTAGTATTTTTAATCGATTAATCGTTTTCGTAAGTAATTTTAGGGTCCCATCTCTATGACATGCGCGAAAGTGATAAAAACCTAACTTCAATCCTGTCAATATACGTTGATCGTACTGTATATGGTAGACGGAGTGGTAAGTTATGTGTTACCGACAATATCAACAACAAACAAAATACAAAAACATTAAAACAAAACATGACATGTTTTAACACGTCAACAATCACTCTCCGAGTATACACATTCGATTACCAGCTAGTGAAGCTACAGCAACTGGCCTCCCTGCGGCGAACACAAAATGGCTACACACTATTATGAATATTAAATTTCACCCCTCACTTGTATTTAGGGATTTCAATTGTCGATATCGATAAAATTATATTAATTATACCTAATTGATATCTATCGTGTTTCTTTATTATTGTTTTTTAATTAGGTAAGTCACTATTTAACTGCCTCTTAGGCGCGTAGGGACTGTGTCCGACTGCTACGCAAGAGGTCGTGGTTTCGATTTCCACACGGGAGACCACTTTGTGTGATCCACAAATTGTTGTTCCGAGTCTAGGTCTACTTTGTGTCCGTGACTTGTATGTTTGTAAAGTCCCCCGCGACTCAGGGCTAAATCAATGCCATTTAAGAATTAATAAAGGAATTATTATATATATTATGTAAGTTGTGAAGTGAAAACTTTGGTTATCCATTTAAACCACTTTATACGAAAACTACGTTAGGTTAGGTTAGTGTGCTCCTTCTTCAACTTTATGAAGACGGAGCACAGAAATCAATTATTTTTATACAATAATTGCATTATTACAGATATAAATAAAAAAAATAAAATAAAAATAACACATCCTGCCATGCGTTTGACATACTCGCATAAACATTCACAGTTTACCTACGTTACTTCTACGGCAAAGAGAGTTGGCTTTACAGATTGACTGGTTGAGTTTAGTTTTATTTTATTTTATTTTATCTTTATTAGAAAAAAAAAGTATACAAAATATACATACAAGAAGTAGGGTTTATATACAATCAATAAGGTTGTAATTTAAGAATCTGTCGTCACGTCAAATTATGACAAAGTCTATAAGCACAAAAACACCGACACTACAGACCATCATATTATACAACATGTAGGTATGATTAATCCCTGACCGTTCTAACTCGATTTTGACCAAAAATGTTTTTTCTTGATAGAAGTCACATGGCAAGACAAGAGATTGTTTTAATTGTAAAGAGTCTTTTTATACAATGTTGTTTAAAGAAATTGGGTGCTTACTCAAAATAGAATATTTTAATATTAATCGTTTTGATGGATATATTTTTTTATATTTTTTTAGCATTAATAATAGAATACCTACACGCCTCTTTCGGGCTTTACCAAATGGCCCGCCATTGACTTGGTGGTCAGTTACACAAAGATGCCTGACCTCAAGGAAGCCTAACTGCTTGAAACGACAGTTCGGATAGGTACTTACTGATATTCAAAAATGATGAGATGTGACAGTAAAATTCTTGAAAAAAAAAACACTACGGCTATACCCGTAGTGTAACATCATAACACAAAACTACAATGAAATGCAAATACTGTTAGACCCGTAAACAAAATCAGTAATTGGTAAGGTAATTTTGGACCACTTTTCCTGTTTAGTCAATTGTAACAGATTGATATCACCTTTGCACAAAATAGTAAGAAGACCCGAGCCTATGTAAAAGGAACAAGGAAGGAAAATAAATTTATCGATATAAACACAGTTACATCCCTACGCATCGCTATCCAAAACCACTCGACGTCAATTACACCGCGGGCTGCCAGTAATAACGTTCTGCACTAGTATAATCACTTGGCGTCACTCGCCACATGTGCGTACTTCAACGATTTCACGCTCCCATGGTAGGGGGCAATGTAGCAACAATATAAAGAGATAGTAATACTTTGACTACTTAGAATTAAAAAAAAAAAAAAAAAAAAAAAATCAAATTCAAAACAGTGCAGTTTTCGTTTACGGCACTGAAATTGAGCTTTTTAGGGTTCCGTAGCCAAAATGGCAAAAACGGAACCGGAATACCAGTCAACCCGTGACCATGATTGATGCAATTTAATCGAAACGTGGTAGAAATATATAAGTATGTTTACCAGTTTTCTGGTTTCCATAGTACAAGCTCTGCTTAGTTTGGGATCAGATAGCTTTGTGTGAGTTGTCCCAGGATATTATTATTATAGATCTTATGAAAAGCCAAACTCCTAACTCTACACGCCCTAACCTAATACTCTTTAATTCTTATTATGACGTATAGCGTTCTGCGTGAATCCTAGTCGTAAGTTCTCTACAAACCCTACACGGCTGTCAAAATCTGTGGCTTGGCTGTTCCATTTCTCAAGCACCCTATTGGCACAAAATTAATACTACTTAGTCAATATTTTCTGTTTATAAGCCCATAGGAGTGACCACGTAGTGTGTCATGTGGTATATTAGTCGCAATACTTACCTTACCCTCATATCAAGTTTATAAACATTCAAACATTGTGAAATTGGCAATTTGAAGAGTGGCCGCGAGGTTTTATTGCCTGGCTCTTTTCTCTGGCTCTACCCATTGTTTTCGAACTTGGCATTACATGTACATGTAGAATCCCGACGTATTACAGCTGTTGTTTTGCATCCTAAGTGAATAAAGTATTTTGATTTTAGTGCCGGTGCCACAAGGTAGGAAAGACACAATATTCGTCTGCTCGCATTGATAACTTACTCCACATTTTTTTTTAAATAACTACCTATGTGGGATTGAGTCCCACATTACTAGCAATCCTGTTAACCCCTCCAGCTAAGCTCAAATGCTTGTGTTAGGAGTGGGTTCACGTCGGTAGTGTATGTAGTATAGTAGGATTCGAACCCGCGGCCTCACGATTGCGAGACTGATGCCTTAGCCATTAGGCTACAGCCGCTTTAAAAACTTTGTAATCGGTTAAAAATCAAGTAACAAAATATCTATAACACAATATCAGTGAACCTTTTATAACGATCACGTTCTACAAAATAACGAGCGGAAATACACCGCATTCCTATTTAGTTACATTTAACAATATCAAATAGTTGAACGGTGTTATAATGGCAGAATTTATAACCTAAAACCGCAGACACCATTCTGTATTGCCATAAAATTGGTCATATTTATTTATTTTGGACATAAACTCAGATATTTAAAAAACAAATGGATGGAGTTGCAAGGACGTAACGTGTTTATGAAGGTCGCTTTTAGATTTTTTGGGAGTTTGTTTTTAACTCAGGTCTAAGCTATGAGTAAAGGAAGTTGTCTAGATTTTTTTCTTTTTTTTTTCGTCTTTTTTTAAAAGACGACTCCCGCAGTAGAGTACAAGCCCTGTGTCGCGGGGGACTTTACAAACATACAAGTCACGGACACAAAGTACACTCAGACTCGGAACAACAATTTGTGGATTGCACAAAGTGGTGTCCCGTGTGGGAATCGAACCCTCAACCTCTTGCGTAGCAGTCGGATACACTCCCACCGCACAGAGGCCTAATTGTTTTTCGAAAAACGTTAAACCTACCTACATCAAAATAGGTAGCTCTTTAAATTTTAATTAGCTTTGAGATCAGCAAAGCCCGCTCATGTCAGTTATCGCAAAAAAAATATCCCATGTCCTTACCTAGAACTCAAACTATCTCCATACATACACTTAAACTAATGAAGCAGCTTAAGCGTGAAAACGTTACAGACAGACGGAGTTACTTTTACATTTTAAAATTAGTTTGGAAAACTAATACCTACTTATTTATTTGTATGTATGTAATGTATTTAAGCAGGTATATGTATATTTGTATGTTGTAGATATTAATTATGTATTAATGTTGTTAAGTATAGGTACTAGTATAGTATTATATTATCTGTGGTATAGGTAAGTATGTGTGTATATATTTTTTTATAATCGACTGTATTTATCTATACTAATATTATAAAACTGAAGAGTTTGTTTGGCGCGGTGGGAGTGTATCCGACTGCTACACAAGAGGTCGTGGGTTCGATCCCCACTCAGGATAAAACTTTGTGTGATGAGCACGATGGTTTATTCTGTGTCTGGGTGTTATTTATCTATAATGTGTATATATTTAGAAATATATAAGTATGTTTATCAGTTGTCTGGTTTCCATAGTACAAGCTCTGTTTAGTTTGGGATCAGGTAGCGTTGTGTGAGTTGTCCCAAGATATTATTATTATTATTATTATTATTGTTTGTTTGAAGGCGGGAGTCTCGGGAACTATTGGTCCGAATTGAAAAACTCTTTCACTGCTGGATAGCCCATTTATTGAGAAAGGCTATAGGCTATATAACATCACGCTACGACTAATGGGAGCGGAGCAGCAATGAGAAATGTTGCAAAAACGGTAAAAAATTACGCAGACGAGGTTTATTTATTTATTTATTTATTATTTAACAAATACAGCCATCATAACAGGTATATACCTACTGCAATGGTTGTAGACTTGTAATTATATGCATGTATATAAAATCATGAACAATAATTAGGTACAGCCCAAAAATGACTCAGTGACCTTTGCGAACTCGCTCAGTGAACACGAAAAAACGTCTATTTGGACAGAAACCGCATTGAAAACACGCAGCGCGCGTGTCAGTGGTGCGAACTGAAGTAAATTAGTGCGCGCTCGTGGCAACTCCAGTAGTGGCGGCCGCCGCCGCCGTCCCATGTACTCATTAGGGACACTTACCTTAATTAACTGTAAGACAGCCGGGTTTTGTGTGGTGCCACGTAAGATTTTCAATAAATATGTGACCAAAGCTACTTCCCTTCTTACGTCCAACTTGTTATAGCCCACCATACCCAGAACAAATAGAGTAGGGTACAACAACGGATATCCTGGATACACCCCAAATTGTTTGAAATATAGAAACCTAATAAATTTGTTCTGGATACGTTCTATCATGAACTTATACTTTGCTTCGTGAGGTGACCATATTTCCGCATTGCCTTCTAAATGACTCCTCACGAGAGCTCCATATAAAGCTTTTAACGCACCAATATTTGTGAAATGATTAGCTTGACGTAGTACAAATCCTAGATTCCGGAATGCTTTATTACAAACATTGGTGACGTGTTTCCGAAAGCTGAGATCGGCAACAAACTGAACTCCCAGATCGTTGGCCTCAGTGACGCGCTGCAATGGGACTCCCTCCATCAGGTACTCATATTGGTGAGGGTTACGCGCGCGGCTAAATGTTAGTACAGAGCACTTTGTTATATTGAAGTACAACTTATTTGCATGGCTCCACTTTACAACATTATTTATATCACGCTGCAGAATGTCATGATCCTCATTTTGTTTCACCTCACGAACTAGTTTCAAGTCATCAGCAAATAACAAAGGTGTCGACTCTCTGACGACGTCCGGTAAATCATTGATCATCAAAATGAAAAGTAATGGGCCCAGGTTACTGCCTTGACTCACGCCAGACCAAGTGAAATAAGGTTTAGAAAGACTTCCTCCACAGTTCACATACTGGCATCTGTCTCGTAAATAGCTTGCGAAGAATGCAAGCGTGCGCGGTGTACAGCCCACGTTGGCTAGTTTTAATAAAAGTATGTCATTGTCGACCGTGTTGAAAGCCTTCCGAAAATCAAAGTAGGCTACGTCTACCTGCAAGCCAGCATCCACAGCAGGCACCAGATGCGTCATCAGATGCATTAAGTTCCCATTTGTCCCACGCCCAAGACGAAATCCGTGCTGCGCGTCAGACAACTGAGCACTTACCTGAGGGTACATACTGCTGTGAATGGCTGCCTCGAACACTTTGGCCGGAGTGCTAAGTACCGCCACCGGTCTGTAGTCACTCGGTGCTGAACCTCCACCACCCTTCGGCACGGGCACCACTCGAGTGAGCTTCCATCGATCGGGAAACGATGCAGTCTCGATGCATATATTAAATATATATAATAATGGCTCCACTAAAACCATGCGGCTGTCTCTAAATAAGAACGACGGTATACCATCCGGCCCCACAGAGCGCTTAGGAGGCAAGCGAGCAAGAGCACGCCGAACGTCAGCCGGGCGCAGGGGCGCGAGGTGCGCCCAAGTGCCCGGCGTCGCCGCCGCGCTCACTGCCGCCACATCCAACGCGGCTGGTTTCGAACTATAGACAGAATGAAAGAATCGGGCAAACTCGCTAGCACATTCGTCGTTTGATAAAACTTGACCGTCAAGTATCAACTTTGTTTGGTTCGAACTGGCCTTCCTCGATCTCATATAACTCCAGAACGCTCGCGGATCCGTCGACAGGTGCCTTTGCACTCGATCGCTATATTGAGCTAGTGCTCGAGCAGTACCAGCCTTTACACTCGCCCTGCACTGAGCGAAAGCCTTATAGTCACCTGCCGACTTACTCGCTTTGTATTTTTTGTGTAATAAATATTTAGGTTTTATCTCTCTAATAATTTCAGAGGTATACCAAACAGGGTAAGTATTTTTATTGCTAGAACCAATATATTTTAGCGGAACACATTCATCAATTACGGAATAAATCTTTTCATAAAATAAATTAAGTACTACGATGGGATCCCGACAAGAATACATTTCAGTAAAGTCTATTTTAGTTAACCTGTCATATAACTTAAAAAAAACAGCTTTGTGAAAATTCCACTGTTTGTGTGTATTTGTTGCCCGACAGCTAGTCATATAAGTAGTTATAACCAGCATTGGCTGTCAACATTCGGCATAATTCATTTTACATCACCAAAAGGTTGGCTGGTAGAAAATGCTTTTAACATTTTGTCCGCCTTTGTACCTACATAATTTTTGTGCATTAACTCAATAAATAAATAAATACCTACTGATATTACTTTTTCAAACTAATATTAACAAGTACCTTTTAGGAAAAAAACGCAACAACTTAAAAATACACAGTCGTTTTACAGTAAGTTTAATACAAAATAATTATGTTATAAACGTTACAATCAAATTCAGGTATTGTACTTACAACACTTTTCAAAACATTTTAAATTATTCGAAGTATGTATAATTATTCGAAATATGTATAATTATTCGAAGTATTTTTCATGCTCCTTCGTTGTCTTACAATTTCCAGGAAATCTCTGTAATAAATTAGACATAAATTTTAGGTTCATTGACTAACGTGGGGGGGGGGGGGGGGTGGATGGTGACTATGTCAGCAATTTTGTGTAAAATATTGTTGATCGGCCGCGTGTTGAGTCAAGTCAAAGACTACTCCCATTGTGCGACAAAAGCGCTACGGAACCCTAATAATGCGTGTTAATTCCCGTATAATAGTTATAATCGTGCAACGCGAAAGTTTTGAATGGAACTCGTCGTGTCAGTAGGCAAGTAATTCTAGAATCATCCAGTATTAGGCGGACGGAATGTCTTGGGACAACTCATACGGCCATCTCATTCCTATGTAGCCAGATTCTGTGTCACGGTGTGTGGTCAAACTCCTTCGGAATGGCTCGATCGATAAAATTTTTGACGTGATAACGTCTTATAATTGCGCTGAACGCACAAAAAAAATGAGACATTACCTCGCTCTGAGGCGTTCCATTGTAAAAATAAATAAATAAAAATTGACATAATTGTATATAAGCGTACAAATAAATGTAACTTGATCAATTCAATTATGATTTCCATTTTCCTCCTTCTCTATATCCATATAAAATATCTATCAAACAAATAAAATTAAAATTTTCTTTTGAAAAATGAAACCATTCCATCAGTATTTTCTTATGACGTTGTCACGTTCAACTATCGCCAGTAAACCGACTTTACAGACAACCGATTTGTTTTGTATAATTGGTAAGTATGCGTAGGTATATCATGAAGTAGGTAGGTACATTTTATTAAATCGCAATTTGAGTATTGTTTTAGGTATATGAATTGCAAAAACGGAGAAAATTTACGAAAATGAAGTTGCGGGAATAGTTTTTTTGCGGTGTTTATACCTGGATAAATATACCTAGATAAATTACAACAAACAATAGTTCTCATCACATATATATTTACCCAGAGACTGAACTGCTAAGTCAGAACTTAGTAGTTCAGTCTGTAACCATTAGCTAGAACAATAGGCCAGTCGTTCAGGAGGGAAACTTCACATCATCAAACGGAATATTGCTTATTAAAGGTCAGAAGGCGCCTGCAATTTTTTTTTTCGTTGTCTTGAAAAGACCACTGCCGCATTAGGGTACAAGCCCTGTGTCGCGGGGGACTTTACAAACATACAAGTCACGGACACAAAGTACACCTAGACTCGGAACCACCGCACCACAGAGGCAGTCCAATGACAGTTGATGACAGGGGTCTTATTACCAAAAGCTTTCGTTTCGTCGTTCGACGGATCGTAGCCTTACTCGTAGCTACCACGAAAGGTTTTCGTTTCGGCGTTGGGTCTGTCGACGGAGATTTGATATTGCGGCCGTCGGTGACCTACTCCCAAAGTCCATTTGACGTTTTCGACATTGTCGTTTGATAGTAGTACTTCGAAATGTATCTGTCACTAGCTGCCCAGCGCAACTTCGTATGCGTAAATTTTCCCCGTTTTTGAAACATTTCTCGTCGCTACTCCGCTCCCATTAGTCGTAGCGCGATGTTATATAGCCTATAGCCTTCCTCAATGAATGGGCTATCCAACAAAAAAATATTTTTTCAAATCGGACCCGTAGTTCCTGAGATTAGCGCGTTTATACAAACAAACAAACAAACAAACAAAGCAAACAAACAAACAAACTCTTCCGCTTTATAATATTAAGTATAGATTAATTTCCTATGTTCCAGGTTTCTCGTTTTTAATTTAGGATGTTCGGTCAGTAAATCTATTTATGTTGTTGCATTGAGGGGGACTACTTCAATAGTTAGGATTCACAGATCTTAGATGAGTGGTGGCATCCGTCTAGAATAATCGCTCCTGGTTGAAAACCCTCAGTGGAAGCCTTAAGACCCCTAGTGTCATGGGAGTATCCAGGATCATTTGAGGGACCTTTTTGCGATTTCGGGAAGGGGTACGGTCGTAATTCCGGGTGGAGGGGATTAGGTGGTACAATTAAAACACTGCTCAAATGTGTACCTTTTTGATTATTCATGGGAGGGGTTATTAATCCCCAAATCCCCTCCATGTGTACGTTAACGCCTGGTTGGAACAAAGAACATACCCCCATAACAGCACAAAACACCACCCAAATGCATACTATGTACCTACCTACCTTTTTACAATTTCAGTGGTGGGTCAACATCCATATCCCCCCTCTGAGTTGTTCAAGCCTGATGTGAACAAAGAACATACCCGACAACAGCCTTGAGGTCTGGCGCTTCGCAGATGTTGTTGTGTCCAACACCTATGCCTTTCTCGAACTCGTGGAAGACCACGGGGCCGGCATCGGGACCTCTGGAGTCTTTAATATGTTCGTAAAGCTGAGGGTAAACAAATACACTGTTAGGTTATATCAATATGGACCTAAGCCTCCTCCTTATTACAAGAAGCAAATTAAAAAGTCATGGTTTAAGGGTAGGTTACACGAAACAGGTTTCGGCTTTGTCAAAATTCTTTATAGAAAACTTAAATATTGGGACACGAAAAAAATTGTGTGACTAGCCAAAGAATTCTCCTAGTAGATGATAAAATGAAATATATGGGTTTACATGTATTATGAAATATATGTCCTAATATAAACCCGTAAAAACAACTTGAAATTACGGAAAAATGCAGAAACAAGTATTTTCATATTTTCATAGTTATGGCCTTCGTTAGCTAATATACGTACGAACGAATATTCGATTTTAATTTGTCCTGCGCTCCTGAGCACTGTTCGCTAATGGTTGTGAGCAGGAGAGCGAGGCCGGCGGCCGTATCGCTGTGTGCGTAGCACTAAATTAATAATTCGCATTAACCCCTTTGATTAGGTCATTCATTTTTTCATCATTAAAATTTAAAAGTACTTAGGTATAGCCAAAACGGCAAAAACGGAAGCCTTATAGTTTCGTCATGTCCGTCTGTCTGTCTGTCTGTCTCGTCCGTTCATATGTCACAGGCATTTTACTCAAAGACTACTTATTGAATCACTTCATACCAGTGGCGAAGGGTCCTTATAACACCTTCCGCCTTATTCCAAAAGCTGGACTAAACCTGGTTACGTTAGGTTATCATCATTTGTTTACATTTTTAGTACTACTGACAACTATATATGTAACGTTCCGATCCTGACAATCTATTTTATTATTCGTAAATTGCAGGCCGAGGGCTTTTATGTCAGGTTAATATTTTGAAAATTACGTAGTGTTGGCGAATAATTTAGCTACATAAAACGTCTAAATATTTTATTCTCAATGAAAACTATACTTTCAAATTATATTGGCATAAAACGGAACGTTATTTTTGAATGATAAGAAAAATGAATGAACTAAATTGATTATAATCTGTGGCTGATTGCTAGATCCTTTGGTATCAGCTGGTCCACGGATTATCTAAGCTTTGTAATAAGACCAATAGTACTGTACTATATTCTGGAATTGAAAGTCTTGGCTTAAACCTTGATTTGGTCTTCTCTTTGTAATAAGGCGGCTTAGGTTTTTTATTAAAGTTTAAACTATCACTACCGTCAGACCAGGTTAAGTCTAGCTTTTGTAATAAGGTGGATTAAGTTTTAATGTTTGTGTACCTCATTCCTGTCCCTACCCTGGAGTAGAGTTCAAATTCCTTAGAATTTCATATAGGCTCGAAATTTATATGCTTGAATTGATTAATTCTAATTTCTTTTTCAAAAACTAACTACGGTAACTGCTTATTTTCAGATGGGCCACACCTATAGGTACTTGCACCTAATACTAGTTAATTGAAATTAATTATTATAATATTTTAATATACTATATTATGTATAAATGCGCCATCTAGCTATCGCATAGCAAAACTGTGTGTTAACTTTGTGTGACATTGTAGTCATTTGGACCAAGTAAAACCTGTTGTGTCTACTAGATGGCGTTGTCTTCAGAATCCTAAAGGCAACGCCATCTAGTAGATACAAAAGGTTTACAAGTTACCCGAGGTAGTATAGTATGATAAGTCGCTTACTGTCGAGGCAGCAAGACTATGGAATGCACTGCCTCTAACTATTAGACGAGCCCAATCGTTGGCATCGTTTAAAAAAATGATGAAGAATCACTATCTCTCTGAGTAAACTAAGTTTTTAATAATTACCTATATTTTCTCTTCTAGTTCTTGATGACTATAAATTAATATCACGCTGTACACTACCCCTACCTTATTCGTGTATTTATGTCTCTGTCCATCCAAAGGTTGCCTGGAAGAGATCGCTCTTAGCGATAAGGCCGCCCATTGTACATTTTTATTATACGATGTATACTTTGTTTTTTTATATTGGTGTACAATAAAGTATATATTATTATTATTATTATAGTATTCAAAGAGTATATTAACTGTGCCCGAGGAAAAACGCAAGGTTCAACTTCTCAAATAAAAAAATCAAAAGTCTTTGTCTCTGTCACCTCTATGTGACAGTGACGGCACGAGGGTTAATGGCGTCTTTAACCGACGGATGTTTTCTGTACTTACGCGCATATTACACTACACTGAATCAGGGACCCTAAACCCTTATAAAGAAATGTGTACTAAGAGTTAGGGTCCTAATTCTCTAACAAATGTTCAAGGCCACCTCGATTTAGGGCCCTGATTTAACCTATTCGGCGAAAAACTGCTTACCTTAACAGCCAGACTAAACGGTATGATCCTGTCAGCTTTAGAATGCAGTATGAGGATAGGCAGGTCAGGAGCCGAAGATAGGTACTGGTCCGTGTCGAACGCGAACTCAGAAGACACTGTGAACGGCTTCACAAAGGATTCCCTGAAGTATGGCAGCCAGGAGACTAGCTGGTGGAGAAATAATAGTTAAGAATAGTCAAGTCAAATCTCGATTGTCATTACTTCGTGGCATTTAAAATAGGAATATTATTGAAGTAGGTTTTTCTTATATTCTATAATTACTTATTAAAGGAGTTTTTGCGTATGTCAGTCCCATCCTAACTAAGCTTAATAATAGTTACCAATCGAATAAGTTATTGATGGTATTTTTTTTTTATTTTTTTTTGTCAATTTGGCTTGGCTATGAAGCCGAGGGTTGATCCCGCTAAAGGTAGGTTTATCAAGAAAAAGCACGCTTATATAGGAACTACATCGTTCCTTCTAAAAGAGCCTCGGCTTCTCTTTAAACGAGCCTAACTACGAACCATAATTGGGTAGTTTACAACAGTAAAAGTAAATTATTTTATACTAATCAAATAATAGTATATCTTAAAATGCTCTGAAAATAGTGTACTTTTACAGTTTAACATGTTTTTGCATTTAAAAGCATGAAAACGAATACTAAAAGTAATGATTTGACGATAGGAACTTATGACGTCACAGGTTGTTATTCCATACACATTTATAAAGCTTGTCGTTTTGACATTTCATAAAAGAGACTAATTGACAGTCAACATCCATATTTTTGATTGCGCAGGCCTATTGCGTGTTGGTGGATGCCACATCTCTTGGTACTAATATGTTTCGTCTATAAATTTAATCGTGACCTGTTTCCCAAAATGACCACTTTTCCAGGAGGATCCCTGCCCAGAATGACTGCTTGGTAAGTAGTCATGCTCTGAAATTTATATTTTTATATTGATAAAGTGAACTTTATGAAGTTGTGATATTGTAAATAAAGTTATTTTGAGAAAGGAGACATTACAAAAGTGGCAATTTCGAGATGTTTTGATTTTGGAAAAAAATAGTTATTTTGAAGAAGTAGGCAGCCTTTTTACCCGACTGCAAGTTTTTCGCGCGTATCTTCTATGTATCTAAGTAATATTCTTTTTTATCTCATATCTTTCAAACGCCAAGACAGATTTAAACAATTAAGACGTGTCGTTCGTTTGTCTTGACCGCCCAAGTGTTCTTAGACAAGTGACGTTTGAAAAAAAACAAACATGGCGGCTGTGAGATGTCAGAAACAAGAGGTGTATAAATTTTTGTTTTATTCGAATACCGCAATATGGGTATCAAATTAAAGAACTTGTTATAAGTATTACATGATTTTAACTATAATACTAAAAAAGTCAATTAGCAACCATTCTTTTTCATTTCACAATACTTGGCAATAGCTGTGAAAAAATGTAGTTGTTATATCGGTTACATTTTAAAACCACTAAAAATGATCAAATAAAATAAAAATGTATAAAAATAAATTAATTTTTATAAATTTAAATATAAAAATTAAAATCCGCCTGCTTAAAAAAAATGCAAACAAGATCCCCTACATAAGTTATATCTTGCTGTCAGAGGCATTAATGAATCTCGATGAACTTAGTATTGTGCCTTTTTTTTTGTTTTTTTTTTTTTTTTTTTTAAAGTTATCATCCTCGAAATCTCTGGTCATGCTTATCCTTATTCCCTTTTGCGAGATTTTATTTTAATAATAATAATAATCTTTATCTCGGACATGTTACAATCCATATAGTGTTAGTATGTGTGCTTACTTACGTAATGGCAATTACCCCCAGGATCTACATACTAGTAGGTTCTACTGGGGAGACCCGTGCCCAGCAGTGGGCCATCATATGGGTTGATATGTATGTGTGCTTAATATCTACTGTACTGTACCAATCACCCTTTGCACACAATGTTTCATAATAGGAGAGTTTAAGCTTTACGCCACTGTTTTTAATACTTAGTTACCTTGGAAAAAGGATGCTTCTCAATTTCTTCCGTCAGGTTATTGAACGGTGCCTCCAATATGATAGCGTCGGGTACTGGTAGTGTGGGACGTTGGTAGGCCTCGCACAAGTCCGTTATATGGGCTGACATGTGAGCTGCTACTGCTGTGCCTGTAGGATGATGAATAGGTGATAGACTATCTCTGTGGCGCGGTGGGTGTCCGACTACTACGCAAGAGGTCGTGGGTTCGATTCCTACACGGGAGACCACTTTGTGTGATCTACAAATTGCTGTTCCGAGTCTGGGTGTACTTTATGTCCGTGAGTTATATGTTTGTAAAGTCCCCCGCGACACAGGGCTTGTACTATAATGCGTGAGTCGTCTTAAAAAAAAAAGTAATATGTAGATAGGTACTAATTACCACATAATTTACATATTTTTACAGATTTAAAATAAAAATTTAAAAAAAAATGACTTAATATTATTTTAATATTAAAGAAAGGTGCCTTAAAATGAAACAGATTAAGTTCAGGGACGTCAACCAGCTATTTATTTAAAAGGACGACTTTCCTGTAATTCGATGGGTTTTAGGGACAGCCAAAATAATATTTGTTCGGTATGTTATAGAATTTTATAAGCTACGGGTCTTAATCGTAAATATTTTATTATAAGGCTAAATACCTTTGTTTATTTCCCGACGTTTCGACCGTATTGCAACGGCCGTGGTCACGGGTAGACCAGTCTACCCGTGACCTTATAAAATTCTATGATGTCTACAAATCGCGAAAGTTTACGAACATATAGGTATATATGTGTTTCGCTGATTTGGGACACTAAGTTTGACATTAGATAGAAGGTTGAGTGACTCAACAGCAGAGTTAGAAAGACGTTAAATCGATGGCTCCTACGCATAAGGTTACAACTAAAAATATTAAATTTTTCGGTAGACACATTATGACCTATCTAAAGTTGGGATCTGATTTTTTTTTTGACCTATATCTAAAGTCGTGATGTGATTTTTTCTTCTCAACTACCCCATCGTGTGGGGTATCATTAGATAGATATTTTAAAAACGTTAAGGAGTTGCGAAGACCACTTTTAGATTGAGGGATCCGTTTGTGAAATATGCCCCTGCCAGCTAAATGATTGATGTTGGGTATGTGAAAAAAATTACGGTGTAGTTAGTACTAAAATATAGTTAAATTAAAAGAAAAACTACCACAGCTAAGTAGGCTTTACATGTTTACGTGTAACAGCTGATCAAATGGGAGGTAACAATTTTTTTGTACGAATTCCATTGAAAATTAATATAAATTAAGTATAACGTTGTATGAAACAAAAACAACAGAAAACCCACTTCTTAAGCCGCGTTATTTGGTATGGGGGGGGGGGGGATCTACGGCACTCTACATTGTGCGTGGCATTTGATTTGCACGGGAATGTTCGAATGTTAAGATATAACTTCAAAATGTCATTACTTATTGAATATTTGAATTTTATGAATTACTAGCTGTCCCGCGCAACTTCGTATGCGTAATTTTTCCCCGTTTTTGAAACATTTCTCGCCGCTTCTCCGCTCCTATTAGTCGTAGCGCGATGTTATATAGCCTATAGCCTTCCTCGATAAATGGGCTATCCAACAAAAAAAGAATTTTTCAAATCGGACCAGTAGTTCCTGAGATTAGCGCGTTTAAACAAACAAACAAACAAACAAACAAATTCTTCCGCTTTATAATATTAGTATAGATTCGGTATGCGGGGGGGGGGGGATCTACGGAACTCTACATTGTGCGTGGCATTTGATGTGCACGGGAATGTTCGAATGTTAAGAAATAACTTCAAAATATCATTACTTATTGAATATTATTATATTTAAATTTCATGAATTATTCGGTATGGGGGGGGGGGGGGATCTACGGAACTCTACATTGTGCGTGGCATTGTGATTCGAATGTTAAAATATAACTTCAGAATCAAAATTTCATTACAAACTTATTGAATATCATTATATTTGAAATTCATGAAAAGCTATAGTAGAATGTTATTTTATTGGGACAAAGATGTCATTTTACCTAAAAAGTGGGTTCCAACCTTACGCGTTGATGGGAGCCGTCGAAAAATTTAACACACCATATTTATCAAATATTTACCAAATCGACAGACTAACCTAGCGAATGCCCCCACACCAAGACAAGCGGTTTGTTCTCCTGATCCAAAGAATCGTTGAGCCACCCGTACGTTGCCAAGGCATCTTCTACGACCCCTCGCTCTGTAGGCCTGACGTAAGTGGAGTCTCCGTATCCTTCAAGAATATACTCTTACTAGAATATTAAATTTTCCCCGTTTTTGCAACATTTTTCATTACTGCTCCTATTGGTTGTAGCGTAATGTTATATAGCCTATAGCCTTCCTCGATAAATGGGCTATCCAACAGTGAAATAATTTTTCAGTTCGGATCAGTAGTTCCTGAGATTACCGCGTTCAAACAAACAAACTCTTCAGCTTTTTAATATTAGTACAGATTAATACTATACTATATCCTTTTCAGGGATTCAAAACAATCTACACACTAAATTTAATCTAAATCGGTTCAGCAGTTTAAGCGTGAAAACGTAACTGACAGACAGAGTTACTATTACATCTATATTAATATTATAAAAACCAATATTATAAATTAGCTGACCCGCGCAACTTCGTCTGCGTAATTTTTCCCCGTTTTTGCAACATTTTTCGTAGCTGCTCCGCTCCTATTGGTCGTAGCATAGTGTTACATAGCCTATAGTCGTCCTCGGTAAATAGGCTATCCAACAGTAAAAGATTTTTTAAATTCGACCCAGTGGTTCCTGAGATTATCGCGTTCGAAGAAACAAACTTTTCAGCTTTATAATATTAGTAGGTATAGATTAAATTGGTTTAAAACATTATCGTGCTTACCTCGATAGTCAAATGTGATTACATGAAAATTCAAATCTTGGAAGACTTTATACATCTGAAGACGGTATGGAGAGCCGCGGTGATTTGAATTACCTGAAATAATAATAATAATATCTAATAATATCTTGGGACAAATCACACAACGCCATCTGATCCCAAACTAAGCGGAGCTTGTACTATGGAAACCAGACAACTGATAGACATACTAATATACTTCTAAATACATACATATTATAGATAAATAACACCCAGACACAGGATAAACCATCGCGCTCATCACACAAAGTTTTATCCTGGGTGGGGATCGAACCCACGACCTCTTGCGTAGCAGTCGGTAACATTCCCACCGCGCCACAGAGGCAGTCAAATAAATAAATGATCTGTATTTTTCTAGGAGAGCAATATATTGCTACAAAATGTGTAAAGGGGCGTCTAAAGGGGCCATTTACGGCAATTTTATATAATAAATTGGCCGGGCAACATTGGAGACAATAGATCGCTTAGCGATCGTCCGGCAACCATCAAATCAATATTGTAGAGTACTGCCATGTTGCCGGCCACAGCATTGCCGCCACAAATTGCCGTAAAATATGGCCTGTTTAGAAGCCCCTTTAGGCTAGGCAGGCCTCCAATGTTGTTAATTGTAGAGGTACTTTACTAATTGTAGGTACATACGTAGGTTGTAATTATACGTTGGTAATTTCCTGAAATACAACTATAAAATCAAATAAAAGGCACAATCGAAACGAATTTAATTTGTATATTAAAAATATATTTATTAAAAAACTGATAAAAAATAAAAATAAAATTCAATCCTCAGCGCCTAAACACTTTTGAGAGCAATATTTTTTCAAGCAAATTGCTAACCATATTATCACAGGAGTCTAAAACTTCTAAAGTTTTGAAAGCAAAACTTACCATGACAATACAAAACAACGGGACTCTGAGTTCCCCGTAGACCTTCGCGATAACGACCATTAGTCTGGACATCATTTACTACATATTGATTTTGAAACACAGAACGTGGCACTATATGCCAGACACCTGAAACAATAACTTTTTTTAGGAAAAATGAACCGAAAAAGAAATGATCTAACACATCACCGAATGTAAACTTCGCTGCCTTACTCCTAGGTTTTAATCTATATCTCTGGTGTCTTAGAATCTAGGATAACGTTTTATACACTAAAACCTTCCCAGAAAAAAATGCAATCGAATAGCGAAAACACCATCCAAATATGATGACTGGCTTTTTAATTAATGCTAATTATACTCGTACTACTAGTATAGTATTATATTATCTGTGTACAATATTTTAAGCAAGTAAATAAATATACATGACTGGCCTGTTGGTTTAGTGGTTAGTGACCTGACTGGTAGCCGGAGATCGTGAGTTCGATCCACACCCTGAATGAAGATTGTGTGATGAACACGATGGTTTATTTTTGATGGTTATTGACTGCCTCTGTGGCGCGGTGCGAGTGTGTCCGACTGCTACGCAAGAGATCGTGGGTTCGATTCCCACTCGGGACACCACATCCACAAATTGTTGTTCCAGGTCTGGGTGTACTTTGTGTCCGTGACTTGTGTGTTTGTAAAGTCCCCCGTGTCACAGGGCTTGTACCCTACTACAGGAGATGTCTTTAAAAAAAAAAAGAAAATGTGTCTTGGTATGTATGTAAGTATGTATTATTATCTATAATATGTATGCATGTGTGTCAGTTGTCTGGTTGCTACAGTACGAGCTCTGCTTCGTTTGGGATCAGATGGCGGCGTTTGAGTTGTCATTATTAATGTTACAAACGGGTCAAACCGTCAAACATAGAATAGCGCCCTTTACACGTGCAGTTCTGACCGCGCATCTGGAACTGGGTTTCAAACGGCAGCAGTGGCGGAGGGTCTTAGAACGCCATTACTCTCGGTTTCCCTTTGGATTGTAGTTACTTAGTAATATAGGTACAAAGAACCATGTCCAGCAAGATATATTTTTGTATCAGGGTTACCTCAGAAAAAAATTAACCCTTCGCTACTGAACGGCAGATAGATCTATGCGGTTTACGGCCGGTCTCAATAACCTACCTATCGATGGATTTGGCTACTAGAGGTATAATTTTGACATATTTTGTATCAAGCTTAGTATGTCAAATATACATTTACCTCTAGTAGCCAAATCCATGGATAGTTATATTATTAAGACCGGCCGTTAGACAGCAGATCAAACTGTCGTCCTAATATTGTGTCCAAGGTTTAGAACGCCGGCGAATCTTATTGATAACATTTTTTTATAAAAAAACAAAAACCGACTTCCAAAATAAATATAACAACAAAAAATAATTTAACATTTTGAAGTTGGTACCAGGTTAGGTAGTTTTATGTTTTAGACACCAACTTCAAAATGTTTAATTATTTTTTGTAAAAAAAGTTTATATTTCTCACTTTTTAGTGTATTGGTTTGTAGTTGATTTATGTTAAAATAGCATAATCCAAACTGCTCATTTCTTTTTACAAAATGTTGCGTTTTGCGATACAAGGCTGTTGATTTTGACCTGATACTAGACGATCAGTTCCATTACATGATTTGACGGAGGCGAAGAATCAGGTATCGAACACGATACTCAGGTTATCTGTGGTCTTCATCATCGGTTCCATTTCACTCAAAGGTGTTTTTTAAGAGTAAATGCACGAATTTTTTTTTTTTTTTTTTTTTTTTATTGCCTATGGTTGGCAGACGAGCTAGCGGCCCACCTGATGGTAAGCGGTAACCGCCGCTCATGGACTATAGGAATGTCAGGGACACACCCAAGCCGCTGCCTACCGTAAAGTGAAAACTCTCTTTAAACCTCGTTTGAAGAAAGACATGTCGTAGCGCTCGGGAAACACCGCAGCAGGTAGTTCATTCCAGAGTCTACACGTACGTGGAAGAAAAGAACGCCGGAATCGATCCGTACAGGACCGTATTGTTTCCAGGTGGAATGGATGAACCCTACTACGATGTCGAGTGGTGCGGTGGTAGAAAGGTGACGGAGGCACCATGTCAAACAGTTCCTCAGAGCACTCCCCGTTGAACAGACGGTAGAGTACGCAAAGTGCACCAAAGTCACGCCTCTGCTGTAAAGACTCTAGTCTGTCCGTGAGATTGGGGTCATCAACGATCCGAACAGCTCGCCTTTGGAGGGAGTCAAATGGATCGAGCAAGTATTTGGGCGCACCCGCCCAGAGATGAGAGCAGTACTCCACGTGCGGTCGAACCTGCGCTTTATAGAGCACAAGTCGCTGTGCCGGCGAGAAGTAACGCTTCGTCCTGTTGAGGACACCCACCTTTTTGCTCGCCAATTTGGCTTTATTTTCCAAATGACTCCCAAACTGGACTTTGCTGGAGATTTCGACACCGAGGATCCCAATACTCTCGGTGACTCGGAGTGTAACTCCTTGGAACTGTGGCACTAGGACAAATGGGTCTTTCTTCGCAGTGAACGCGCATACTTGTGTCTTTGTGGGGTTGAATCGAACCAGGTTCCTCTCACCCCATTCGGAGACCCGCCCCAGAGAGTCCTCTACTTCTGACACAAGTTGCAACCGTCTCTCCTGAACAACGCTCCGAGGGACGTTCTGTTGGCTGGTATATCGCGCATCACCCGTGCTGTCATCCGCATAGCAATGTATGTTCTCTATGGACAGCATATCATTGATATGCAGAATGAACAGTGTTGGGGAGAGCACCGAACCTTGTGGAACGCCAGCATTAATGGTTTTCAGACTGGAACAAGCACCGTCAACGACGACCATAATGCTCCGATTGTCCAGAAAGCTAGCGATCCATGTGCAGAGCCCCTCGGGGATTCCATAAGAAGGAAGCTTCGATAGAAGGGCCTTGTGCCAGACCCTGTCAAACGCCTTGGCGATGTCGAGGCTGACAGCGAGAACCTCGCCCTTGCCTTCCAAGGCTTCAGCACAGCGAATTACAACAAAATATACCCAAATTACTATAGGCACAGATAATATAATACTATACTATAGGTACTAGTATAGTATTATATTATCTGTGCTATATGTGTGTCTTTAATATTTGAAGAGTTCCCCCGATTTCTCCAAGATCTCATCATCAGATCCGAACTTTAAAAAAAAACAATCGAATTGAGAACCTCCTCCTTTTTGAAGTCGGTTGTAAATATGAGGTTACATGTTACTAAGCGCATATCATGGCTATACTGCGTTAGAGAGCATATACTGTGTCAGAGTTTTTAAATTGTAAATCTTAATAATGTTGCCTGCTGTAAAATATATTTGCATGTCCGGTTTAGGCAGAATATATTGGACTATCTATGTAGTAAGACAACCATCCGGATGTAACTATGTTTATGCAAATAAAGAATTATTATTATTATTACGAGTTTACGTCAAATCGTCATTTCATTATTTTGCATTCACACGTGATGAACGCTCTAAACTGTCAAAAAATCGCTTACGGCAACATGCCAGCGAGCGGGCTTAGACAAATACCACACGCTTCTTTTTCCACACACGCTAACGCGAAAAATTTATGCATTTGACATAAGATTATTTTGCAGAAGTTAAGAAGTTATATTGCAGATTTTCAACTAACGAAACAAGTTTATTTTGCCCTATACCAGTCACTATTAACTTACTGTATTACCACATGGGGTGGCGCTGGTAAAACATTGTTATTAACAATTGAGAGAGCCAGAGAGCTATCCTCAAAGTGTCTACGTTCCGCCCTTTTCTTTATCCCACTAACCTACTTTACCAATCTTGTGAAGTACTAACAGTTCGACAATTATTTATTATGAACATAGTAACAAAACAGCACACTTGTCTCCCCTTCAGCACTGCATACATTAATAAACGAAGAAAAGATATAGTTTGCAATAGAGAAATAGCAATAAAACATGCTTTCACAGCCAAGTTCTTCATCTTCCTAGGACCGCCTCTTTATAATAGGCTAAATGCGATTGCAAATATTTATTCCATGACCCTAGGAAATTGTAAGAAGAATCTTATGGAAGTCCTCCAAAATATGTCTTACGAAGATACAGACTCAAGTAAATATGGTTTTTATTATATTAATATTAATTAATTTAATTAAGAAACTAATTATTTACAGCTTTTGTTCCATTGATTTATATAGTGTTGTCTAAATATTATATCTTTATTCTATATAATTCACTCATAGTTAATTTTTACTAGAAATACAAGTAAACATTTGTAATAATTGTAATATCTTAAAAGCTAGAAATTTAAGTAAACATTTGTAATAATTGTAATATCTTGTCATCTTCTGTATATGGAATAAATAAATTGAAATTGATTGATAAAAGGTCACGCGACTGCTGTTGAATTGGTGAACAAAAACCAACAGTAATGTGTGCGGTAAAAGAAGCTTGTGGCATTTGTCTACGCCCCGCCCCCAGGGGGTCAATTCACGTATATAAAGCATTGCAGTTGCAGTTAAGTTTAAGTAACTTTGGGATCGATAAAAACGCTTGCGCACCGTACTAGAATCGTTATTGCGCTCTCGAGACGCATACTTGACGCAAGCGTATTTGAGATCGATCCCAAAGTTACAAGAATACGAAAATGGCCATTTAAATCGAAACTTAACTGCAACTGCACTGCTTTAAATACGTGAATTGACCCGCTCTTCCGATTGTCAGCATAACGCATTTACATGTATCTACGTTTCGGAGCGAGGGATGACGCGGCGCGGGCTGTTTCCCGCGTTACGAACATTTTTTTTTACTTGTAAAGAGCGGTATTCACCTCCTTTGAGGCCGGCTAAAGAATAAAATAACAATTTCTACTAATAACAAATAACACAAATAAGACCACAATTTGATAAGAGTTATCTAAACTTTAGACTAGAAATACTTGAGGTTACTGACCTTTTTTTTTGCGAGGCATTTGCAAATTTCTTTGTATTATTTTTTCCTTGCAATGTTTTCTTTTGCCATTTAAGATTAATGGTGATTACTAATTAGTATAATTAACAGCTATAGTTTGAACTAGAATTACGACTACTAAATATATTTACTACTTAATATGCTATGTTTTCTATTTTTGTTCTATGTAGACTTTTCTTTACAACCTATCAAATCAAATAATTTATTTGCTAACAATGTACAAAATAAAGTCTTAACACAAATTAGTCCTAATACATTGTATCTATACACATACGAGTATGACATATAAATCTTCAAAAATTAATTTTAAATCAGCCTACTAGGTACCCAATGTCATAATTATGCTAATATTATAAATAGTATTTCTATGTCTATATTCTAACTTATTTTTGGGATTTCCCAAAATTACTACTTTACCAAAACGTCTACTTAAACGTTTTTTTGGATAATGTTAAGGTCTAGTGGTTATTGACCCTGACTGCTAAGCCGGAGATTGTGGGTTCGATCTCCACCCAGGTTAAGAATGATGAGTACGATGGTTTATTCGGTGTCAGGATATTATTTATAATATGTATGTATTTAGAAATACATAAGTTTGTCTGGTTGCCATTGTCAAGCTCTACTTAGTTTGGGATCAGATGACGTTGTGTGAGTTGTCCCAAGATTGTATTACTTATTAGTTTGGGTATGTGGTAACTTTAACTTAAATCTTTACTTCCAAATCAATGAAAACATTCAATTTATTATCTATACCAATATTATAAAGCGGAAGAGTTTGTTTGTTTGTCTAATCTCAAATCACAAAAAAATCTAAAAATTCTTTTTTGTTGGATAACCCATTTATCGAGGAAGGCTATAGGCTATATAACATCGCGCTACGACTAATAGGAGCGGAGTAGCGACGAGAAATGTTGCAAAAACGGGAAAAATTAACGCATACGAAATTGCGCGGGACAGCTAGTAAAAGAATAAAATTTTTGAATAAAATAAAGTTTTTTTAGCTTAAAGCTCATGAGAGTGGCATACAAAGATAGACGTTTTAAAGAGATCATTTTGGAAAAGTGGAGCATGTGCTTTAATGGGATATTTGACAATCCCACATTGCTAGTTATCTTAAAAAAAATATATATATTACTAGCTGACCCGCGCAACTTCGTCTGCGTAAATTTTCCCTTTTTTTTTTTTTTTTTTTTTTTTTCTTTTTTTACAACATTTTTCATTGCTGCTCCGCTCCTATTGGTCGTAGCGTGATATTATAACCTATAGCCTTCCTCGATAAATGGGCTATCCAACAATAAAATATTTTTTCAATGCGGCCCAGTAGTTCCTGAGATTATCGCGTTCAAACAAACAAACAAACTCTTAGGGGGATGAAAAATAGATGTTGTCCGATTCTCAGACCTACCCAATATGCACACAAAATTTCATCAAAATCGGTCAAGCCGTTTCGGAGGAGTACGGCAACGAAAACTGTGACACGAGAATTTTATATATTAGAAGTATCTAACTCTCACTTACCAAGTTTAATGGGACAATTATCAACTGTAGACAGGAATTCAATGCAGAAGTTTCTCCCACCAACCACGTTGGAACGAGCTGGGTTTTCATAGTCCAAATCTCTTGGATAGTTTACTAGAAAGAAGTAAAAAAAAAACAGGAAAATGATTAAAAAATAAAATACATCCTTTGAAATTAGCACAAACCAGTTAAGTTAGGAATCCCAACTAATCAGGATTCTCGGATCATGTTCTGGGGGAGCACTTTGACACAACACCGGTCAAGTGTGAGTAGTTCTGCCTGTCAACGCTGACCAAATGTATTGCGAACACTTAATAATAATAATATCTTAATAATATCTTAGGACAACTCACACAAAGCTATCTGATCCCAAACTAAGCAGAGCTTGTACTATGGAAACCAGACAACCGATAAACATACTTATATATTTCTAAATACATACATATTATAGATAAATAACACCCAGACACAGAATAAACCATCGTGCTGATCACACAAAGTTTTATCCTGGGTGGGGATCGAACCCACGACCTCTTGCGTAGCAGTCGGATACACTCCCACCGCGCCACTGAGGTAGTCAGACTTAAAATTCATGAGTGGGGGGGGGGGGCATTGCACCTGTTGCCCCCTACCCCCTGGATCCCGCACCTGCAACTAATATTATAAATGTGTAAGTAATTCTTGTCTGTTTGTTACGGTTTAGATGAACTTAATGGACATAGTTTGAGTTTATCACGCTAACCGATATCCACGCGGGCGGAACCGCGGCAAAAGCTAGTGTATGAATATTACATTGTTCTTAATGTAGACTTAAATCACGCGAGAGGGCAGCAATATCTATTGATTTGACAAAAGACAAGTCTTTTTGATGGCGATGATGATTTTATTGCCTGAAGGCCTAGACACAGTCACATTCGAATAGTCATGTCGTTGATGGAAAAGTAGGTACAAAATGTATGGAATTGAAATATGTCACGTGGTCAATACAAGACGATGCGTAGATAAGCTGCTATTGACAGTATTTTCGCTATTTTTTTCCATTCGATTGATCGAAATAAAATATATCAACCCATATGATGGCCCACTGCTGGGCACGGATCTCCCCAGTAGATCCTGGGGGTAATTGCCATAATCGCCACGCTTGGCGAGCGGGTTGGCGATCGCAGTAAGGCTTTAAGTACGCAGAGGACGCTGCTGCCCGTCCTCCGGAGTGAAATCCCTTAGTCGCCTTGACGACACCCACGGGAAGAGATGGGGTGGTACTATTCTTAAGCCGGCACCACACGGCAAATAGCCGAAGTAAAATGACGAATTTATTTTCTTAAGAATTTGATATTAGCGGTGGAGTCCATAGACAATCTTTGGAATTGGGTATTTGACTACTATCAAAATAAAATATTTTATACTGACCATGTAAAAATATGTCAAAAAGTACAATAAATGCATTTTTGAAAGATAGAAAAATTTGAAATCCAGACTCAGGAATCGAACCCGAGACTTCCGTAGCCAAACCGGGATGCATTTATTGTATTTGTAAAGTTATTGGCAAGAAATGCCTATAAAAATTACTTCAATGTCAAAAAGTGTTCTGAAAAATCATATTCATCATTTATTATTTTAACGTTTTTATTATTTTTTAATAATAAAAAGAAACATGAAAAGTAAATGTTTTGACCATAGAAAACGTGACGTCATATGCTAGCATTTCATACAAATTTGCACGGGGCAGGTCGCTTTTGACAATTTTTGAAAAGAGGCTGATTTGACTTCAGTCAAATACCCTATTGTAGGCATTAGAGAATTCGCCACAGAACAAATGTACCTTGTTATCGGCCCCCTGTTCTTTTCCTCGGCTTCTATTGTTTGCGAATAGGCATTATATGTAAATGTACAAACGACTTTTCACAAGTGTAGTATTTTGTTTCCTAAGTGAATAAAGAATTTTTACTATCAGTCAGCTGTATTCCTTATCGTTTGGCGTACAGGACTTTTATCGGCTACTGACAGCGTAATCTATTACAGATATATACTCTTTATTGTACACCAAATAGAGGACAAAAACAAATTACATAGGCACATACAACTAGTGGTACAAGAGGCGGTCTTATCGCATTCAGCGATCCTCCAGACAACCTTGGGATTGATTAAACGGTCTCCACGCTCAAGGCCCGCGATAGAAGCTATGCAATAGCTTAAAAAGTTTTTATAAATCTACGTAACTACTATAGGTACGTATATAATATGTGATTGTGATTATATTTATCACTGCTTAAACTAAATTTCAGATCACGCATTCGATGACCAAGTACCTACTTCTATTATATCAATTTATTCTGTCGTAAACCATTCTGTGTTACAAACACTGTTCGAGTTACTTATTAAAAGTATCTAATAACTGTGTCTAATTAATAGGTAGTTATAAATATGTCTACATAAGTAGCCACATCACTCACACGCAATACAATCTATACTAATCTATACTAATATTATAAAGCGGAAGAGTTTGTTTGTTTTGTTTGTTTGTTTGTTTGTTTAAACGCGCTAATCTCAGGAACTACTGGTCCGATTTGAAAAAATCTTTTTTTGTTGGATAGCCCATTTATCGAGGAAGGCTATAGGCTATATAACATCGCGCTACGACTAATAGGAGCGGAGAAGCGACGAGAAATGTTTCAAAAACGGGGAAAAATAATGCATACGCAGACTGACGTGCCTGGCTGGTTACCAGATTTTGCATGACTGAGGAACGTTAAACTTATTTTGAATTAATAAGTTACACTATTTCAGGTTTTAAAAAGTAGTTTTGTGAGATATATATTTCAATAAATAATATTAAACTTACCCCGACGCCAAACGCTAAGGAATCCAGCTGAATGACTACAGGGTATCTTTACTCCACAGTGTCAGACCATGCTCAGTGTAGGGTTCCGCAGCCTTGAATCAGCAGAAGAGTTGATTCAAGGCTGCGGCTGAAGAAGTATATTCATGGCACTTACGCTCTTTTGTTGAGATACGCAGTTTTTCAGCAATAACTCAATAACGGTATATCCGATCATGTCCGAAATAATTTTAGTTTAAAGTGCTTATTATTTCAACATTTGTGGACACAATTTATATAATTTTCAGAGCGATATTTCCAAAAATATTCACTCAATCAAAAAAGTTTCTTAGAAACCTCAAAATGTTTGTTTTTAAAAGAAAAAAAAGTTTTCGGCTTCTGTTACATGTATGAAGTGCCCCCCCTAAAAATATTATGGGAGTGTTGACGCAAGCACTGACTGCTACGCAAGAGGTTGTAGGTTCGATTCCCACAGGGAACACCACTTTGTGTGATCCACAAATTATTGTTCCGAGTTTGGGTACTTTGTGTCCGTGAATTGTATATTTGTAAAGTCCCCCGCGTCACAGGGCTTATACCCTACTGTGCG
Organism: Herminia tarsipennalis; assembly: GCA_945859575.2. Taxonomy (NCBI): domain Eukaryota; kingdom Metazoa; phylum Arthropoda; class Insecta; order Lepidoptera; family Erebidae; genus Herminia; species Herminia tarsipennalis. The sequence continues at coordinate 13,139,401 of OX243857.2, forward strand.
AGTTGTCTTTAAAAAATAATAGTATAGGCTCTGCTTAGTTTAGCATCAGATCGCCGTGTATGACTTGTCTTAAGACATTAATTTACCTTCTCATTCATCTCATTAATCTTCTACCGAAGTTTGGCGATCATTATAGCGATCTTAATTTCATTTTCTAAAAAGCGGCCGTACCATGAAAGTGACGACGTAAAATAAACTGTCCTAGTAATTCCTACCATAATCCTGCCTAAAAGCAGGCGAGTCAATACTGACGCCACCAAAACGGCGAGCGATCTATTGTCTACTAGCTGTCTCGCGCATCTTTGTATGCGTAAATTTTCCCGTTTTTGCAACATTTCTCATTGCTGCTCCGCTCCTATTGGTCATGAAAAACCGACAGACAAACAAGTCAGCAATAGCGGAACACTTGCTGGATGCGGGAACCAATCACTGGATTGAACTACACAAACCACAGGTCCTCTCCACTGACCGTCACTATTACTCCAGGATGGCAAGGGAAGCGGTTGAAATCAAAAAACATGTCAATTTCAACCGAGAAGACGGATACCGTTTGTCAACATCGTGGAATCCCGTGATCGGCAAGTGTATACACCGCCGAACAAACATTACACGCCAGTGTGCAGATGTCCTTAGTGTTGTGTGTCGAAGTACCGACAGTTCCGTAATAGTGAGTGATAAAAATCAAGCGAAGGGGAGTTTCCGAAACCCGCGCGTCACGGAGGCGACGCTGAGCTCAACTAGTGTACCCGTGACCACGGCCGTTGCAATATGGTCGAAACGTCGGGCATTAAACAAGGTATTTTACCTTAAATTATTCACGCGATTAAGACCCGTAATATATATATTTTAATAATGTGTACAAATCGCGAAAGTTTATCAACTCTTCAGCTTTATAATCACTACATACTTTATAACAAAGTCGCTTTCTATGTCCCTATATCCCTATGATCTATTCCAATATGTTCAACTATCTGTTCAACCAGTTGAACAAATTGGACTACTTCAGTCCAGTTTGTTCAACTACTTGCAATAGTTGAACTTTTTGGACTGAAAATTCCAGTTTGTTCAATCATAGTAGTTTTATTAATTTAATAAAAGAAATCACTGTTTTATCACCAAGAATGAAAATTGACCGACACAAATTTAATTATTGATTAATTTAATTTGTTGGTCCATTATGATTATATCATATCGTTTTATGCATTCCCAATACTCGCTGCATTGCTTGCACTATTATAATTTCATAATCTAGTGTGAGATTAGCAAATGCTCTAAAGAGGTTATCACTAAAAGTACTGCCTGATTAGAAATGGAGGAAAATAACATCAATGACATCTTGGTGACTTCGTCACTGTGTGAAAGAAAAGTATTGTGGCAGTTTTTCCAAGTAACAGAATTTTATTATTATACGCGTTATTTGTTAATTACAATGGAGGATGAAGATTTGCATTTTTTAGAAAAAGGTAGAGGTGTTGTGCTAGTACATGGGGGGTATAGATATTATCGCGTGAGGAAATATCGCAATGGATCATCTATATGGCGGTGTTCGGCGAGATCAGAAGGAAAATTTTCTTGCGTCGGATCATTGACTCTTGAGGTGACTAATCCTTCATATTTTTTGAGACCATGTTCAAAGTTATTATCTTATGTTGTATTTGGAACAAGCGTGCATAATTTTGTTAATGTTAACAGGCTGAAAAAATTCTGAAGATAAAAAAGCATGGTGATAATTGCAAACCAGATGATGCAAAAATTGAAATAGAGAAAAAGATTGAAGAATGTAAACGGCAAATAAAAGTATCGGATGGAACTGAAACGGTTCGGAAAATTTATAAAAACACAGTTAAAACTATTAAAGATATTGGCCTGGATAAAATTACTAAAATTCCAGTTTTTGACTCAGTGAAAAGTACTCTATACAACGTTAGAAATAAAGCAGCAGGCGTACCCAAATTCTGCTTTACGAACCCGCAGGATATTGTAGTGCCACAAAGGTATTTATCATTTTTATTAGGAGATTACAATTGCAATGGTGTTCGAATCATACTATTTTGTTCTGAAGATATGAGGAAAATTGTACCAACTGTTGATCATATCTTTGGAGACGGGACTTTTAAATCGTGCCCACCACCGTGTAAGCAAATTTATAGTATTCACGGTGATATTAACAGTACTGAAACTACTACAAATATTATTCCATTAATCTACGCGTTAATGTCCGCCATGTCCCAGGCATCTTATACAATTTTATTTAGGATTATAAAAAGCCAATTTCCGAGTTGGACACCACAAAAGTTCACTTCAGATTACGAAACAGCGACACGGGCTGCAATCGTTGAAGTTTTTCCAAGCATAATAACTAAAGGTTGTTTCTATCATTATTCTAATGCCGTATGGCGAAAGGCCAAAAAGTTGAACCTTGTAAAGGAAAAAATGAGCCGAAAAATTGTACGACTCACAAGTGTACCTACTGCCATTGCTTCCGTCTACAAAAGTAAGAGAGGGATGGACTTATATTTTAAAAAAGATTGAGTTCTTGAAAGAAAACATGGAAGTACAGTCCAATTTGGATGTGTTCGTAAAATATATTGAAACATACTGGCTCAAGGACGACGCCTTTATCAGCACTTGGTGTGTATTTGGCGAACGTCATAGAACTACCAATAGTGTTGAAGGGTGGCACCTCAACCTTAATAACGAGTGCGTTAAAAATAAAAAAAAAGTAACACTAATGCAGCTTTTGAAAGTGCTCTTTGAAGATTCAGAATTCAATAGTGTGAAAGAGTTGCAAATAAGAAACAAACAAAAAGTTAACAAGCGGAAGAAAGATAGCATTTTGAATGATAAAATCATAATGGACCAACAAATGAAATTAATCAACAACGAAATATGTGTTGGTCAATTTTTATTGGAATGTGCAATATAATTTTTTTTCATTAATTTATTAAGTATTCTTGGTGATAAAACAGTGATTTCTTTTATTAAATTAATAAAACTACTATGATTGAACAAACTGGAATTTTCAGTCCAAAAAGTTCAACTATTGCAAGTAGTTGAACAAACTGGACTGAAGTAGTCCAATTTGTTCAACTGGTTGAACAGATAGTTGAACATATTGGAATAGATCATCCCTATGTATGCTTAAATCTTTAAAACTACGCAACGGATTTCGATGCGGTTTTTTTAATAGATAGAGTGATTGAAGAGGAAGGTTTAAATGTATAATAACATCCATTAAATAGTGGAGAAATAAGGAGCGGAGCAGCAATAAGAAATGTTGCAAAAACGTGAAAATTTACGCAGACGAAGTTGCTGTGGAATATATAACTAGCTGTCCCGCGCAATTTCGTATGCGTAAATTTTCCCCGTTTTTGCTACATTTCTCATTGCTGCTTCGCTCCTATTGGTCGCGTGATGTTATAGAGCTAAAGAGTTTGTTTGTGTGTTTGAACGCGATAATCTTAAGAATGGGAAAGGGTCCTAAACAAAAAATTATTTAACTGTTAGATAGTCCATTTATCGAGGAAGGTAATAGGTAATATAATAAGAGCGGAGCAGTATGGAAAAACATTGCAAAAACGGGGAAAATTTACGCAGAGGAAGTTGCGCGGGTCAACTAGTATTAGTATAGAATTATCAATTCTTTGCACTTGACAACAATTCTGCGACTGACATGAGTCATGTTCAAACATGAAGTTGAACTGCCCTGCATTTAGCAAACTTATTTAGATGTTCATGGTACGGTCCCTGGTAATTATTATTAAATACCTATTAGTACAGATAGCTTGGATAAGTACTTACTACAGTTGGAGAAGACCATTCGTCTCTGTACAGCTTTGCTGTACCTAAACACGAGCGGCAGTACCGCCATCTCGACAATGAGTAGACTGGCTGTCACTGACGCGCCAGTCAGTAATATTGTCCTGAAAATTAACTAGTATTTTACAAAGCGGTTACCGACAGCGTCTAATCCAAATCCGTGAAAATGGGGATCTAAAGAATCATAACTTATCCGTGAAAATGGAGATTTATAAGGAATCATATCAAATCTGTGAAAATACGAATCTTAATCTTCGCCTCTACCAAGAAGACCAAGGTAAATAACCAGTGCGTCCTACCTGTTAAGACCTACGGTGCCGAGACGTGGACGCTTACGGTTGGGCTAGTCCACAAATTCAAAGTTGCGCAGCGGACTATGGAGCGAGCTATGCTTGGAGTCTCTTTGAAGGATAAAATTCGCAACGAGGTCATTCGACAAAGAATCAAAATTACCGACATAGCAAGCTGGTTAAGCACGCTGAAGTGGCAATGGGCTGGCCACATTTGCCGAAGGACCGATGGCCGATGGAGCAAACGAGTCCTAGAGTTGAGACCGCGACTTAGTACACGTAAGGTAGGACGACCCCCAGCCAGTCATTTTATGAGACATGTTCCCATTCGATTTATGCCATATTTTTTAAGTTTTACGACGAAAATGAAAATAACCTAATTTTTAAGCTATTGCATAGCTTTTATCGCGGGCTTTGAGCGCGGCGACCCAATCAAGAAATTCCGTAACGAAAATAAAACCTAACAACCCCCACGCCGCCTACCATGTAGCTCGGCCGAGCTTTACCGCGGCAGTCCCCATTGCCACACGTTTATTTTTTCTTGATAAGGAGTCTTATGGGAAAACATGTGGAGGCGGAAAAGGTTGTTTTGATTGCAAAGTAATGTTATAAATTAAAGTAACTCCATCTGTCTGTTAAATTTTTACGCTTATACCGCTAAACCAAATGATATAGTCCAGGATCCCTGGCTGTTTTTTGCACTTGATTACTATCAAGCTGATTTTCCGTGCGTAGCTTGGTTTCGATGAGACGCCCAACTTTTTCCTGTACGATAATTTTCGATTGTGGTAGGTAACAGAGGTAGCAGAGATAAAATATGTTGATTTGATAATTCTAAAAAATGTATTACTAACTGAACTTCTTTATGTTAAATCTTATGATAAATATCTAAATTATAAGAAAAAAAAATTGTCCCACAAAATGTATGGTTTGGTCAAAGAGCTTGGCTCCTCCCAATATGGATCGCTAACGAGGTCATCAAAAATTATTACTAACCAGTTGATTTTTTTTCATTCACTCCGTTAATATATATACAGGGTGACTTTGAAATCAGTCGACAAATTGATAGGGGAGTATCAGCACCGTTAGTACTTACATATTTTTATTTTTTTTATTTTTTTATTATTGCCTATGTAAGCGGTAACCGCCGCTCATGGACTACAGGAATGTCAGGGACACACCCAAGCCGCTGCCTACCGTGAAGTGAAAACTCTCTTTAAACCTCGTTTGAAGAAAGACATGTCGTAGCGCTCGGGAAACACCGCAGCAGGTAGTTCATTCCAGAGTCTACACGTACGTGGAAGAAAAGAACGCCGGAATCGATCCGTACAGGACCGTATTGTTTCCAGGTCCACCTGGAAACAATAGAGATCGACCGGCGTTCTTTTCTGCCAACCATAGGCAATAAAAAAAAAAAAAAAAAAAAATGTAAGTACTAACGGTGCTGATACTCCCCTATCAATTTGTCGACTGATTTCAAAGTCACCCTGTATATAATTTAACAGTAATATTGTCCTACAAATTATGTGGTACGTTATCCCGGTCCTACGCTCAGAAATGGTTAATACCACAAGATCATTTTTCTCATTACTAACTGTAGGACGAAAATATGACGTAATAGGTTAGTGTGTTCTCTGCTGAAATGAAACAATGTCCTACAAAAAAACAGGTATGTATCACTAGTCCGACAAGAATTGTGATTTTCTCGTTTTTCTATTTCTAACATAAAATACAACGAAAACATAATTTTTTTTTTAATTTTACTTTATTTTTTAGCAAAACGGGTAGAAAAATTTGTATTTTACATAAAAAAAAACATCTGATAAATCTTCGCTGCTTGCATCGCTGTCATCTTCATCTATTTCATTGTCCTCATTTGTGATATCTGACTCTTTAATAACATGAAAAAATTTAGAAAATTATATAATAATGCGTAATGAATCAATAAATAACAATAGTATTAATAAAGTACCTTGTATTTCAGAAGATAATTGCGCAAAAGTTGGACTTTGGGGACCATCATACTAATAATATTCATAATTGCCATCAATTATTGTCCATCCAAAATTTTCTGGCAATTTTTCTGTGGGACACCGCATATGTGCTTGCCGCATTTGTTGCAACAATTCTTGTTTTGTTGGTGGCAAACTCGAAGGATCATATCCTACAATTTTTTGTTTTAATTTTTTTTCATTTTCTTTTTTTAATTTATACTTTTTTTCAAATAACTCATACCGTCCTATGATATCGTTTTTTGTTTTTAATGAATACATTCTACATACATACTTACTCCTCAATAGTTTGAACTACCTTATTTGACGTTGTTAATGCTGTATTTACAATTCGTAAGAGTTGAATAAAAGCCTCTTGAAAATTAATATTTTTTTTTTAAATACTGAAAGGTCTCTTCTTTCCTTTACGAAACAAAGCAGGATTATAACCATTTCCTGTAAAAATATGGTATATGGCGAGTGAACGAGCTAATTGATCTCCAAGCTTGACATAAATTTCATTACATTTTAATGTTTAAGTACATTTTTTTTTACATGTGCTTAAATTAATAATTATTTGAATTTGATCTTTTAAATATTTAAAATTTGCCAACATTAATAATGGTATATCAGAATCTGTACAATGTATCTGCACACGATAGTTATTATTAAGTTGACAAATGTAGTATACAATTTTGTTGTAATCAACTGGTTGTAATCATTGGTTATAATCAACTGGTTAGTTATCATTTTTGATGACCTCGTTATCGATACATGTTGAAAGGAGGGGGACTCTTTGACCAAACCATACATTTTGTAGGACATATTTTTTTTCTTATAATTTAGATATTTATCATAAGATTTAACATAAAAAAGTTCAGTTAGTAATATTTTTTTATTTTATCTCTGCTACCTCTGTTACCTACCACAATCGAAAATCATCGTACAGGAAAAAGTTGGGCGTCTCATCGAAACCAAGCTACTCACGGAAAATCAGCTTGATAGTAATCAAGTGCAAAAAACAGCCAGGGATCCCGGACTAATATGAAATTTAATATGGAAATAGTTTAAATCCCCGGGAAGGACATTGGACATTTTTATCGCGATAACCGCCATCCACGCGGGCGAAGACGAGTGCCAAAGCTAGATACAACTTTATAAACAAACAAAATAAATATTAACTTACTCTACAATCATGTTGGTAGGGAGTCAATTTGCACTCATACAATTTTAAATTCACTTTTTGGTACATTTTATTTAATTTATTTTGTATTTCTTTCACATTTTTGATTATTATTGTCTCTTGATAATTTTTTCAATCATTTTTGACAATTGACAATAATTTTTTGACGTTTAATATATTTTTAATGTCACTCTTGTTCACAAACCTCTATGGTACTTACTAGAGGTCAGACCTTTGCCTAAACACAATGATAAGAAGGTATGTACCATGGAGATAGAGTAAATATGGAGACCAAATGCTGGCCGAATAATAAAAGTGAAACGATATGACCTTGAAAATACTGTTGTCATCTCCATTTCTATAAAAATAGGGGTTTCCTTTCTTAAAAAGGCTGGCCGACTACTTTATAGAAAAATGCTAACTATTATTAATACTAATATGGAATGTATTAAAAAGTAAATCGAGTTTCGATAAATTACAGTTCAGTAGGTATTGAAACGTAATTTTGTTAATGTTTGATTAAATTTTCTTTTGGTTAGAAAAGATAAAGAATCATTACAGTTATATACCCAAAACTTATATTATTTCAATATTTAAACAAGAACATAGTTAAATTTCGCAGAAAAATATAGTTACCCTACTCATCCGACGCTTATAGCAAGAATTAAAGAAAACATGATATTAAATGCAATGCTATGAATAGCAACAAATAGGTTTGTTACAGTCATTAGCGGTCGTATCAAAGTTAAAGTCGCCGTTATACTCCTAATAATACTTAAAATGGTTCAAATTTTCATTTTGGAATCAAACATAAATTTACATACTTAGGAGTGAAAAGAGAGTCCACATTCTGGGCACCACTTACTTTTGCAATCTTGCACTATGCAAACATGCACCATTCTTGAATAAATATTGTACAATTATTGTTACATTTGAAAATAAAAAAAAATACAAAATATAAACATCTCCCGCCATTTATGTCTCTGTGACACATTGACTAGGGTTGTCATCATCCACTAATATAAAAAATAATAATAGGTAAATGAATAATAAACTGTAGTCAAATGCCAAATATATTTTACAACATAATTAATTATTTTGATGCTAAATATTAGTTACACTTACAGTTTCGTGTACAATAAATATACAAAGTGATTTTTAAGGAACTTTTTGTCTTGTGGCGGGTATCATTTGTTAGACACTTCGAAGAAGATGAAGATTCGACCTATTCTCCCTTAAATTGCTCAGCTGGTGTACTCCATAGATAATCTATCTCTATGGTATGTACTAAAGCTAAGTTTTCAATAGCAAATCAAATAACAATCATTATTTTGTCGTAAGCCACTGAAATATATCCACGTAACACAAGGTCCTCTAAGAGACTAGTTTAAGGGTGTTGTCCGAAGACTTTATTACTACAAAAAAAATAAAAAAACCTGCACAAAAAAGATGGAAACAAGATCCCCTACAGAACTATATACTTTCATGCAATCGGAGACACTTTACTAAGTTCATCGAGATTCATTAATGCTTCCGACTGCATGAAAGCATATAATTCTGTAGGGAGTCTTGTTTCCATCTTTTTTATGCAGGCGGGTTTTTTATTTTGTAAAATTTATTTTTTTATTTAATTATTTTGAGTGGTTTGTAGCATGTAACAACTAACTTTTATCACAGCTATCGTCAAGTATTGCAAATTGAAAAAGGAATGGCTAACTAACATTTTTAGAATCACAGTATCATGTTATACCTTTTTGAAATGCTTAAGAGGTGCCCTTTATTTTGATACCCATATTGCAATATTCGAAAAACTTTTTTTTTCACTTCTCTTTATTTTGAAATTTCACAGCCGCCATGTTTGTTTTTTCAAACTTCACCTATCTAAGAACACTTGGACGGTCAAGACAAATCTAACAACGTCTTAATTGTTGTGAGATATGAGGTAATAAAGAATATTACATGCATACAACAATAACCCTTCCTTACAGTCGGGTAATAAAAATTATAAAAATATATATTTTTAGCGGGGGGGGGGGGGGGGGGGCACTCCATACATTAACGTGTGACACATCATTCGACAGTTTCTAATAATTTTTTTTATTAATTTAATATGTTTGGAAATAATCACGTTGAAAGTTGCATAAATTGTGTCCAGGGGGACACAATTTATGCGATACCCGAAGAAAGATTCGACCTTTTCTCCCAGAAATCGCTCAGCTGGTGCAGTCCATAATTAATCTAATGTTTGGTGGTACAGGTTTTTTTAAAATAAATAAACTTAAAAACTTTAATGATAGATTATTAAAATATATATATTACGGGTCTTAATCGCGTAAATAATTTAAGGTAAAATACCTTGTTTATTGCCCGACGTTTCGACCGTATTGCAACGACCGTGGTCACGGGAAGACTTCCCGCGATTAAGACCCGTAATATATATATTTTAATAATGTGTACAAATCGCGAAAGTTTATCAACATTTAATGATAGACTTAGGTTCTGTTCATACGTACCGGTTTCAATCCGGTGGCGAATCTATGGCAACCGGACCGGTCGTATGCCGGTAGGTACTACATGTGAAAGCTACCGTACATCGCCATACACATGTAATCATAATAACCATAATCATTACGTACGTACGAACCATAGTGCGTACGCACGCACGCACGCACGCACGCACGCACGCACGCACGCACGCACGCACGCACGCACGCACGCACGCACGCACGCACGCACGCACGCACACACACACACACACACACACACACACACACACACACACACACACACACACACGAACACGTTTCGCTGGGTTCCAGTTGAAAACCAGTGCCAGGCTCTTAAGTCTAGCTTATGCTGAACTGGACACAACATTCGTTGCAACCGCGAGGCACAACATTTTATGTAATGCAACGAATAAATGTATCTTTTCTTTCTTTTTAAATATTACATGCACTAGTGTTTACCACAATTTACACTCACATCTCCAAAATAACATCAATACTATAATTACTGACTATGAATAAATGTAAAATTGATAACAATACAATAATAATATTAAATAATAAATAATTGATTATATTTTGTCAGGTAAATATTCAATAATTGTGTATTAACATTTTTGCATTAATAATATTTTGATATTATTCCTAAACACATTAATATTAAAAGTACTCAAAATATGTTTAGGCAAATGGTTATAAATACGTGGAGCCATGCAAAATATGCTTTTGTTAAATAGTGCTGTCCTGTTCTTAGGTAAACAAATGCTAAAATTATTTCTTTTGCTTCTTAGTGTCTCATACAAATGCATATTTTTCCTTACAAACAGTGCTACTTCTAATATATATATACACGGCAGCTGTCAGTTGGTTTTAAATTACATATAGCCCGTACGCACCTATTTTGTGCTTTAAATACGTAATCTCTGTCTGTAAAGTTGCCCCAGAATATAACACCATACTTAGGAAGGGGCGCAACATACCCATAATAAGACGTCAGCACAGTTTGTTTACTCACTGTTTTCCCCAGCATATACAATGCGTAAGAATATGAGTTCATTCTTGAACATAAAGATTCTACATGATGTTTCCAATTTAGACTACTATCAATGTTTAGACCAAGAAATTTTGTTACGTGTACTTCTTCAACTTTTGTATTTGCATAATGAATGCCAATGTCTGCTAACTTATTTATTCTGTTCCGAAATATCGCAAGATTTGTCTTTTTAAGATTAATATTTAAATTATTTAGAGATAACCAATTAATAATTTTATTCAATGTCACATTCATTTCATTTTCAACCTGACCATTATCATGCCCGGTAAATAAAATTGTGCTGTTTAGGAAGGTCATTTATGTAATAAATAAACAGTAGTGGACCCAGTACGCTGCCTTGAGAAACACCGAGTGTTACTTGTTTGCATTCTGATGTATATTCTGCCATCTTTTTCGTAGTCTGGCATATTTTGATAACCTTTGTTACCTGAGTTCTCCCGTTAAGATACGATTCAACTAAATTATATATAATTATTCCCTTTCACACCGTAGGCATATAGTTTTTTGAGCAATATTTTGTGATTGACATGGTCAAACGCCTTAGTAACGTCCATAAATAATGCGCTGGCTAGTTTACCTCTGTCCATATTTGACATTATTATGTTAAGAAATCTATAAATTGCTAAGTCAATCGATTTATTTTTTCTGAACCCAACTTGTTCTTCGCAAAATAGATTGTTCAATTCAAAATAGTTATAGATGCTGTCGTGTATCACCTTTTTAAATATTTTTAACAAGACTGGCACGAGTGCTATCGGGCGATAACAACCCATATCCTTCTTATCTTCTTTTTTAAATAAAGGTTTGATTACACTCAGTTTTAGCTTTTCAGGAAAGAGCGGTGTCTTTATTTCTTTATTCGCTATACACAGGTTTACTAAGTGACTAAGTATATATAATAGTTTATTTGATACATATTTTAATGTTTTTGTTGTTACACCATCTTACCATCATAGCCGGTCCTGTTCGTGTTTTTTAAGTCCAGAATAATTTTAAGAATGTCCTTAGGTGTTGTCGGTCGAATAAATATTGATTTATGTTCATAGGGAATTTTTATTGCTGATAGATTTACAGCTTTGTTAGGAGTCAGAGTTAGGCCAAAAAATAATTATTAAAAAGATGTGGAACAAACAACAACACAATCCGTGCAGGGTTGTCGGCGCTGGATTCTAAGGTCCTTCTTCTTAGGTCCTTATCACACGTTCCGGTTTTAATCCGGTTGTGTCTACTATGGCTACAGTCAATTGATATACATAATCATATGGGTATTTCTAAATACATAGAATCAATTGATATACATAATCATATGGGTATTTCTAAATACACAAAATAAATACGAAGCGGCCGTAGCCTAATTAGTACCTACTTAGTGATCAATGTGGTTTGCTCAACAACAGATGCAGGAGTTGCTTTGTTAAAACACATCTCCATTGCCATCTACTCGAAAAATGCCATTGGTTTGTTCTGCGACCGTTCGAAGGCGTTCGATTGTGTTTTTCATGACACGTTTATAAAAATATTAGAATTTTATGGCGTGCGGAACAATGTATTAGATTTTGTCACATCAAATTTGAGTAATAGGATTGAGTGGTGGTGGGGGTCGAGTCGTTTTCCTGCCCTCCGATATGGCGAAGGGGATGATGGCTGACTGGTTGGTGGTGGGTGTGACTGGTTGACCTTGTCATTATCATTAGTGGTTCATAAATATTTGTATAATAAATAGTTTTTCTTATAATAATCTAATCGCATATTGCCCTGTTCTGTATTTTTTAGAAGCTAATGCTCCCATCCACACCATAGGAGGCTAATTCATTTAAAGTGTCATTAATAGTACGTAAAGTAGGTATAATCTATTTTTAATCATAATGAACTCCATGAAACTCACGCAAGCAGTAATGCTTGCATGAGTTTTATGGAGTAGGTAATGGTTGCAGCTGCTTACTGGCATAACTGTATATATACAATTATATTGTAGAAATTGGCATTTAAAAAAAGTGGCCATGAGTTTTTATTGCCAAGTATTTTTCTTTTGCCGTGTGGTGCCGGCTTAAGAATAGTACCACCCCATCTCTTCCCGTGGGTGTCGTCAAGGCGACTAAGGGATTTCACCCCGGAGGACGGGCAGCAGCGTCCTCTGCGTACTTAAAGCCTTACTGCGATCGCCAACCCGCTCGCCAAGCGTGGCGATTATGGCAATTACCCCCAGGATCTACATACTAGTAGGTTCTACTGGGGAGACCCGTGCCCAGCAGTGGGCCATCATATGGGTTGATATGTATTTTTCTCACGTCTTTACTTTTGCGAACTTGGTATTAAATATAGAATCATTCTATTCCAAATTTTATCTGACGTTCATAAGCGTTGCATTTTGTAACCTAAGTGAATAAAGAACTTTGACTTTTGACTATTAGCAAAATGATTTGGACCCTCCCCCCGTAGTAAGCATGTTCTTCAATGATGAAGGCGCCCTTCATCAAGTTTTTACCCAGCTTTGAAATGAATCTAGATTCAATAGGTCCTGGTTTTATTGCTGCCCACAAGCAACTCAAGTTCTTACTCTATGAAACTTCCCACCTGACCATGTATATCAACCATCCAAAAATTGCTTTTAGGGATCCTTGTTGTATGAAGGAGAGAGTACTTTTAGTCCGCAATTTTCGAATTCATTTTTAGTAGGAAAATGGAAGTAATAAAATAAATAATTTATATAATAAAATATCCTTACAATAAGACAGAAACAAGATATCCTTCACATTTAATATTATACTTACCATGATATTAATGTAGTTGGTATTTATTTTTTTAATTTATTTATGTTCTTTTTCTACTTTTTATTTACGTGTCTGAGCTAACAAAAAATAACGTAGTATACAAATGAAATAAGAAATTAATTGCTTAATATATTTATTACTGAAACATTGGGGTCATATTTCTTGGTCGTCATGAATTTGGGTACATTCTGATCGCTGTAATTCGAGGTATCGTTTAGCTTATAGTGCCTATACCGTCGACTATCTGGGTTACAACACCTGTAAGTACAAAAAACATTGATTAAACTAATGAAGAGAAAGAGCAGGTAAAATGGACCACTGACAAAATGTGATTTACATATATATTAATACGTACAGCAGTACCCCTTATTATACACTAGCTGTGCCCCGCGGTGTTACCCGCGGTTTATTAGCCTATGTGTTAATCCAGGGTGTCAGCAAACTCCATACCAAATTTTAATAAAATCGCTCCAGCCGTTTAGACGTGAAGAAGTAACAAACATACACACTCACATACTCACAAAATTTCACCTTTATAATATTAGTGCGATAATTGCGTGGACGGAGGAGTATGAAATTTGACACAATTAAACTTTATGCGTACAAGGAGCTGTAGAAATACATCAAACCACATTATCGCAAATTAATAAAACACATTACACACACTACTGCGCAGGCGCGGATCCAGAACTTTGTTCTGGGGAGAGGGGGGGGGGGACATTTGACTTAACCGGTCATTCCTGCCGCCCCCAGAATGAAATAATGCCACATAGAGGGAGAGTACTTTAAATATTTTAGATAGAACAGTTTACTGAAAGGAAATATCATATTGATTTTAAAAATAAATCGAATTGCATTTATAGACTTATAATATTTAGGGTACTTATCCTTCATGTGGCGTACTTTTGGGACAACCTGTATGTGATTAAAAAGAAGACTATCAGTCCGCTATAGTTAATCTACTTGGTATACCTAAGTTAATTCCGCGATTTGTCGCCTTGGTTACCCCCGGGGGGATAAAACACCTATTCTGTAAAGATAATGAAGGTGTTTTAACTCCTTAACCTCCCTTCCAGTCGTGCTAAAGATTCACCCTTCCCCCCCCCCCCCCCCCCATGCGTCATGTAAGCGACTCACACTTGGCCGATGTTGGGCGTAAAATGGGTTTATTCAAAAAGGGTACTTGTATTTAATAATATCTACATACCTTGACTCTCTCCTCCAACAAGACTGGTAATCGTATCATTGTTCAAGATAGATGGCAGTACCTCTGTAAACGCATACAAAAATGTAAGTAAAGGTTGCTTCACACATAAGCGGGTTAGCACATTCGGAAAGTGCGCTATAGGTACATGTTCGACTTAATTAGGCACCTGTCCCACTACCAAGTACATTTACACTTAAACGAAAGCTAGTAGGTACAAATGAATTTTAGTACAGTATCGTGGCAGTATACTTTTCGGCTACGATCCCGTGTTGTGGAAGACGCCAACGAGCAAGTTGCTGTGCGCGGCTTGGTAATATAGACTTTAAATATTGTGTATACGATTTAATATAGTTTAAATTGTAAAAGCCGTTTCGATTCGATGCGATGCGAGCTTATTGGTGGAAACCATTCTTTACTAAATCAGTATCCAGTATTTGAATATACGTACGTGGTCCAGGTCCCAGCTCGTCCTGTGCTTCTTGCGGGGCCTCAGCACTCTGATTAGGATACAAATATAGAAAAACTACATGAAATACATTGGCAAAGTGCATGGGCGTACCCAGGCAGGATTTAGGGGTAGAAACCCCCAAAAGTGGTAAAAAATGAATCTTATAAAACACTCCCTCTTGAATCGGGGGTTAGAATTAGTAATAATTATAAAATAAAACAAAACTTACCAATGTACCAACGACTACGGCAGTCAACAAGAGGGTTAAAGTGAACCAGGGTGCCATTTTGTCCAATAGTTTTCTTTTGTTCTCCACTGAGGACTATGTACTTGATTGTGCCTTTCAAAAAAAATTACGCGTATTTATACCTAGTATTATCATTTAATTTAAGTCAGTTCTTCACATTTGCATATAAATTATTTGGAAAATAGTGTCTATTACAAATTATTAGAATTTCAGCCGGTTTTATCAATAATTAGGCGGCCATAAACTTATGGGCTTCGTAATTAGGAAATTGTTTTACTAAAGCTTTTAGTTGTTACCTAGTCAGCGAGAGTACGACATGGCAATTGAAACGAGACGATCATCAGACATCTTATTTGTCAACAGGAATACAAAATGAATTTATTCAATGTTTCGGTGATCATATAAGATAAAAAAAATATTGCAGATATTAAAAAGGCTACTTATAACGTAATCATTTTCGACTGCACTCCTGACGAAAGCAAATGAGTCAAATCATTAGATTCGTTATATAGAGAATGACATTGTGGAAGTGCGAGAATCTTTCTTGGGATCTTTTGTAATGTCTGAAAAAACTGCTAAGGATATGTCAAAAGATATTCAGCAACAGCTGGAAAAATATGGGCTGGATATTGCGTTGTGCAGGGCTCTAGGTTATGACAATGCCGCGTCAATGTCAGGTGTGCAACGAAAAATCCGAGAAGTAAATGTAAAGGCACTGTTCAGTCCCTTTTCTAATCATTCCTTGAATCTTTGTGGAGTTCATGCATTTGCATGCGTTCCTTCCAGCATCACGTATTTTAGGAACATTAGAGAAATTTTATTCGTTCTTTTCGTCATCTACACAAAGATGGCAATTGCGAAAAAAGAAAACTGAAAAAAATAAAACGTTTATCAGATACTTGCTGGAGAGTTTAATGCGAGTAAAAGAAAACATAGAGACAATTGTGAGTAGTTTGGAACATTTTCAATGTCCAACAAAAGCAAATCTAGATACAAGATCAGGAGGATGCCTGCTCCTGTTGTTTGCCGGCTGTTTGTGATTTTATCTTTCTAACCTTTAAACAATTCTGGCTTTCTATACTGGAAGAAGTAAATATAGTTCAACAATATTTGCAGTCTTAAAAATGACATGGACATCAACATCGAGAAACGAGGAAGAAGGAATGTAAGATATGAAATATTCACCCGGCGTCGTTCGCGCCGGGTGAATCAGCTCATGAAAATAATAATTCAAAATGAAATACGTCGGTCAATGTATAAATGTATAGACCGATTTATACAAGAATTCTCAACACGATACGGGGCCATGAAACAAATCAATAATATTTTCCAAATTAACTATTTATTATACGGGAATTAACGCGCATTGTTTACCTTAAAATTGCTTGAACAGAAGGCACTAACTCTGGATCCACCAATCATCAAACTGTGGAAGAGGTACGTAGATGACGTGTTTGCTGTCGTCAGAGGAAGCCAACATGATGTGGATCAGTATATGGGGCACCTTAACTCCATTCATCCGAAGATGAAATTTACATGCGAAATGGAGACGAATAGATCGTTGTCATTCCTGGATATCAAGATAATAGCGCGAGCTGATGGATCGCTATCACACTGTGTACACCGAACGCCCACACACACTGACAGATACCTGCATGCTACGTCACATCACCATCCTCGTCACCTACAATCCGTGATGACGTCATTGAAAAACAGAGCCTTTGACCTCTGTGACCCTGATCATGTGGAGTAAGAGCTAGTCCATATTCATGAGGTACTCAAGAAAAACGGATATCAGGTGTACCGAAGAATGAAGCATATCCCAAAACGTGACAAACCTCCGGAGGTGAGCAGACAACCTGCTTATTTGCCCTACGTCAGAGGAGTGACAGACACGATCGGATCAGTTATGAAAAAGTACTCGATCCGTACGATCTACACAACGGTGGCTAAAGTGGGCAACTTGGTGGGCACTCCAAAGGATATTATACCTCTGCAGACGCCAGGTGTCTACAAAATTGATTGCAGCGGTGGTAGTTCGTACATGGGCCAAACAAAGCGAACTATAGCGGAAAGGCTAAAAGAACACATCGCAGCAGTGAAAAACAGGCAAACGAACAAATCGGCAATTGCAGAACCTATACTGCAATCGAACACCAATCACTGGATTGAGTTTCATCGTCCACAAACCCTCTCCACAGACATCCATTTTTATTCACGAATTGTGCGTGAAGCGATTGAAATTAAAAAACATAAAACTTTCAATCGGGAAGAGGGCTTCAAACTATCCGTAACGTGGAATCCAGTGATTCGTAAAACACAACCTCGTATTAGTTCGCAGTGGATTAACATGGACAAAATCAGTGTAGTGTGTAGTGACCCTAACTTTCGGAGAAATAAAAAAAGAGGGTAGATGAAGATTCATCGGCCTGACGGAGTCTTAACATCGCTGCGACAGTCCGCTTGTGACCACGGCCGGTGCAACCTGGTCGAAACGTCAAGCAATTTTAAGGTAAACAATGCGCGTTAATTTCCGTATAATAAATAGTTATAATCATGCAACGCGAAAGTTTAAATGTTAATATTTTTTAAGTTATTGAAACAAAGTTTATGGCTAGAAGCGTCAGATGACGCTCTGGCTGTAGCAGTTGACAATCTGACACAAATGTATGGTGAATTTGACAAGGAGCAAGTTTCCCAAGAAATAAAAAGTACCGCAGACATGTAAAAGTCACCGATATGAATATGGACGTTGTTGCCAAATAGAGAGCCCAAGAAATCCTTCAATTTATAATACATTGGGACTTCAGTGAATCGTTACCCTGTAAATCGCTTATACTTCAATACTTCTTGACCATTTGCATCTCGGTTGCATCATGTGAGAGGAGTTTTTTAAAACTTAAACTAATTAAAAATTATCTTCGATCTACAATGGGTCAATAATAATCTTTATTTGCAAGAACATTATTACAAAGATGGAAGGTCGTCTTAAAATTAAGTGTACATCATGTTCTGCTTAAATCGGGCATGAAAATGTCAACACAAAATATACTTTAAAAAAGTTAGTGTTTTGAAGCATTTACCTAATCTGCCTATTTATTATTTAAGAACTCTTTCACAGTATAGAAACCTATATCTATCAGCCAAGTCTTGAGGCTTTTTACAAATTTATTATAGGCAGGTGCTTTATATTGTTAGGTATGCGATTAAATATAACCCCACACATTGCAAAACAGTTCTTTTTGTAAAGCTCAGTTCTAGGAATTTTGGGCAAAACAATTCTGTCTGGATTTCTAGTGTTTCTCAAATACATGTCTTTGGCTTTGATAAACAGATCTTTATTTAGTATTGTAAATTTAGCAATTTCAAATAAATATATACATGCTTGGCAATGTAAGTACCCGTAACTTTTTGAAAAGAGGTTTGCAGGATATCCAAGGTTACCTACCTTGGATATCCTGCAAACCTCTTTTCACTACCCCGCAAATTGCTCTTATGCATTTTTTTGAGCTATGAACGCGCTGTTTACTTCCGTAGAATTGCCCCACAGAATCAAACCATAATTAAGTACAGAGGCTACATAACCATGGTATGCACTTGTGAGAGGATTTTGTAGGGAACATAGAGGTTGTAGAAGGTAGAACACTATTTATACAATACAATAGAAACAATATAAAGTAACTTTGAATAAGGATCGTACCTTCGCCGTCGGATGACACCAGAGAAAAAAGAGGCTAGGTCAGAATGTTACACTGCTTTTATAGGTTCTATTATTATTTTTTATCATGTGGGTAGAATCCCACAGTTATAACTATTTAGGTACATTATTGATATTAGCAGTGTTTTCTAACATAATTTATAGTATATGTAGTATATGTAGATATAGTTATACAACAATTTATATAAACAGATAGACACTGCCGTGCCAATCCAAAAGACTGTAAGTCGACTTACAGTGTTTTAGCATAACAATGCCCAATCAATTTCTTTATGTCTGTTTAGTACCCCTGACTGACTCTTTTTTCATTTCAACGGTTATTTTGCAAGATAAAGCAAGTAAATAAACACTGTATTACGTTTAAAATAAGGTATAAACACGCAAAAAAACTGTAACATAGTATACAGTGTTTTGTCAAAACAAACTACGCGCGTCGCTAGAAAAATACAGTGTAGCGTGCTCGCGCGTTGATGTTATAGTATGACCATTAGTGCTGTGCACTCCCTGAGGTATGCGCGCGGTGAGACGGGGGGGTTAGAATCGGCTGCTGCGCTGTCAGTGCGCCGTCAACGCTTGTGACGGCAGGTAGTGTTATTTGTATCGGACTGTCTATGTCAGACGCACACGAGATAAATATTCAAAGATGGGTCGTGCGTTATCTCGTGATATGAAGACTGTCATTTTTAAGGTGGCTGAATATTTTAAGAAAAGAAAAGCAGACAAAGAAAGCTTTGAATTTAAAAATGACGTGAATATTGCTAAAATCGTTGCGGAGGCTACGGGATACAGCAAAAGAACCGTACATAATGTGATTTCTGCGGGCTATTTATCAATTGAAAATTCAAGCCAATTAAAATTTCAATCGCCAAAAAAACCAAAAGTTCTAAAGAAAAAACACGTTGTGGATGATTTTGACCTTGGAGTTATCAGAAGAAAAATTCATCAGTTTTACGAAGTTGAAAAAAAAATACCAAGTGTCCGTAAGTTACTATCAAGTTTGAGACAGGATGGCATATTGAATTGTGGACGGGAATATTTAAGACAGCTTTTACACAAAATGGGCTACCGTTACAAAAAATGCAAATCAAAGAGACATCTCCTTATAGAGCAGCCTAATATTACAGTGTGGCGGAAAAAATATCTTACACAAATCAGAAATTACAGAACGGAAAACCGAAACATATATTTTCTTGATGAAACATACATCAACGCCAGTCACCATGCCAGCAAATGTTGGCAATCATCGTCAGAACCCGGTATTCATGCTGATATTGGGAAAGGACGGCGACTAGTAATACTCCACGCTGGGTGTCGAAATGGCTTAGTGGATGATACATTGACTATATTCAAATCCGATGCTAGAACCGGTGACTATCATGGAGATATGAGCGGACCTACTTTTTATAAGTGGGTAGATGAAAAGTTAAAAGATAAGTTGCTGCCGAATTCTGTGGTTGTAATGGACAACGCGTCTTACCACAGCGTTCAGATTGAGAAGAAACCAACTATATCAAGCCTCAAAAGTGAAATGCAGAACTGGTTGCTACGCCATAATGTAGAATTTTCAGGAACCATGTCAAAGGCTCAACTGCTACTTCTTATCAAAAATACACAAAAAGAACCCGTGTATAGAATTGACGAACTCCTGAAAGCCAGTGGACACACTGTTCTGCGTTTACCTCCGTACCATCCAGATTTAAATCCAATCGAGTTGGTCTGGGCTGATATTAAAAACAACATAGCCCAAAACTATATTAATTCTTCTCTAGACGAAAAGATAATCTTATTGGATAAATTGTTTTCGGAATTCACGGCGGAAAAATGGCAGAAATGCGACGATCATGTCCAGAAAAATGAAAATGATTACTGGAGTCGCGATAGTAGGTTCGATAATGTTATCGATTCATTCATAATAAATTTGCAAGACTCTGATTCAAGTTCCGGTGGCGAAGAGGAAGATGAAGATGATGACGAAATGGAAGATGAAGTTGAAACAGAATCTATGTCAGAATAACTTTCGTTAGAATATATAATTGTTTGTAAATATAAAAAATGTTTAATAAAACAAGTCCTGTTGTGAATTATAACTTTCAATTCTTATTTATCACCTGCATATTTTTAATAAAATATGAGTATATTTGGGTTACATTTTAATCAACAAAGTAAGTATATATTACAGATAGATAGCCTCCGACCAACGCAACGTCCCGCCACAAGTCTTGCCTTAGAAATGCAAACTGATATCGTAAGATCTGTCCGACATGTATCGACCTCATGTGAACTCATGCACTTTTTTCTTCGCCCCCCACCTCGCCGTGCATACCTCAGGGAGTGCACAGCACTAATGGCCACACTATAGCCAACCAGCGTAAGTAGAGTTGACAACAGTATTGGTATCTCGCTCTTTCATGCGCTATTATAGACTCCTCTTCCTTGTTTTTCACGTTGAAGGCGGTTCGGTTTACGCCAGTCGTGTGCCGCGCGCTGAGACCGCTGGTTGCGGTTGTGATTTGATCGGATGATTGCGTGTTTTATTTGCTTTAATTAGAGTAATCAGATGCACCTGGGGAGGGATGTAAGGGGGCGCATCACCATCTTTCGCTTCAAGCCAACCTCACCTGCACGCGGTACATCCTGCTGTACAACGAACGAGGCTCTGGCGACCGGCTGGTGGCGGTATAACCATTCCAATTTATGGCGTAGCTAAAGTAATAGGTCAGTGACGGGCAGCAGCGTCACTGATGCGAGAGCTACGCCCTGCGATCGCCAACCCGCCTGCCCAGCGTGGTGAATATGGGCATTACCCCAAGTGCACGAAGCACAAAAGCCACGGCCCCCAGTTCCCGGCAGTCACATGGTGGACCTGCACCTGGACATGGTGGCGTCCACAGTAACGGCGTGAAGAACGTGCAACTGAAGGCCTCCACATCCGACTGACCCTGGCGACGTATAACGGACGCACGCTACGGCTAGACTCGCACAACTTGAGGTGGAACTTGGGAAGATTATGTGTGTATGTTAAGTGAAGTCCGAAGAGAGGGAGAGGACACCATAACCCTCGAGTCAGGCCACCTTATGTACTTCCGCGAGGGAGACCAACAATCCCAAGGTAGTATTGGGTTTCTGGTAAATAAGTCCCATTCTGACAACGTTGTGGAAATGTCTAGCGTGTCGAACAGGGTAGCGTACCTCATAATCAAGCTCACCGAGAGGTATAGCCTCAAGTTAGTGCAAGTGTACGCACCGACCTCGGCACATCCAGACGACGAAGTGGAGGATATGTTCGATGACATATCGAGGGTCCTCCACTCCACCACTAAGACCCACTACAACGTTGTTATGGGGGACTTCAACGCTAAAGTGGGAGTACAGAATTGCAGCGAATTGGTAGTAGGATCCCATCTCTGAATCTCGACTTCAAGGCGGAACGTGCCCGTCTGATGAGGTCCAGGCTTCGACCTACTTTGCTCCAAACCATGATAGGATCCGAAGCGTTCCAGTCAAACCTGGATAACCGATTTTCTGCCATGGAAACCACAACAGACGTAAACCAGAAGCTCGTAAATGTGGTTCGGATACTCAGGGAAGAAGGTACGAGATTTTGTGAAATGCAGCGTAAGGGCAAGAAGTCAAAGCTTTCGGAAAAGACTTTAGGGCTAATGAAAAAACGACGTGAAAACCCACCCGTCACTTTGTCAGAAAAGCGCGCTCTAAACCAAGAGATCAACAAGCTTATACCACACGACCTTCGGTGCTTCAACACTCTTTTGATTAAAAGAGCGATCGAGCAGAACCGGGGTCAAAAGTGTTCGTACAATCTCTTGGAAGAAGCCACCTGACGAAGTTGACCAAGTGGAGAAGTCGTTTCTTCGAAGCCGGCAGTCCTCTCCAAAGTGGAAGGCTTCTATGATCGGTTATACGCTTCGCATGCATCTCGACCTGATCCTGAAAATGAGGGTCCTAGAGCCACTCTAACACGCCACTACACCGAAGACCTGCCAGAAGTCAACATTGACGAAATCGTGCTGGCTCTTAGACAGCTAAAAAATGGAAAAGCCCCTGGAGAGGATGGCGTTACAACAGAGCTGTTAAAAGCTGGAGGTAAACCCGTACTGAGGTAGCTCCAAAAGCTCTTTAATGCTTGAAGGGAGAACTCCGGAGGCAAGAAGTGTAGTCATCTTGTTCTTCAAAAAAGGAGATAAGACCCGGCTGAAGAACTACCGACCTATTTCTCTTCTAAGCCACGTCTATAAGCTGTTTTCAAGAGTCATCACGAACCGCCTTTCGCGAATACTTGACGAATTCCAACCACCGGGACAGGCTGGATTTCGGAGCGTATATGGCAGCATAGACCACATCCACACAGTGCGGCAGATTATACAAAAGACCCAGGAGTATAATCAGCCCCTGTGTCTAGCATTCGTGGACTATGAGAAGGTCTTTGACTCGATTGAAATCTGGTCCGTTCTGGAGTCGCTGCAGCGATGCCAAGTAGATGGGCGATATATCCAAGTGATGAGATGTCTCTACGAAGCCGCCACCATGTCCGTCCAAGTACAGAATCAGCAAACAAAACCTATACCATTGCATCGAGGAGTGAGGTAAGGGGACGTTATTTCCCCGAAACTGTTCACAAATGCAATGGAGGATATGTTCAAGACGTTGCACTGGGAAACGAAAACGAACTGGAAAACGTTGCGGGGCATCAACGTCAATGGTGAATACATCTCTCACTTGCGATTTGCAGATGACATTGTCATCATGGCGGAAACGCTGCAGGACCTGCAACGGATGCTGAATGACCTGGCTGACTCCTCAGTACGCATCGGCCTACGGATGAACTTGGATAAAACCAAGGTCATGTTCAATGAACATGTACTACCGAAACCGACAGCGGTGCACGGCGCCGTTCTCGAAGTTGTTCAAAAATATGTGTACCTCGGGCAGTCATTGCAGTTAGGTAGAAACAACTTCGAGGACGAGGTGAACAGGAGAATTCGGTTGGGTTGGGCAGCGTTTGGTAAGCTACGTCAAGTCTTCTCATCGTCGATCCCACAATGTCTAAAGACTAAAGTCTTTAATCAGTGCGTCCTACCCGTCATGACATACGGAGCCGAAACGTGGACACTGACGGTACGGCTGGTCCACAAGTTCAAAGTCGCTCAGCGGGCTATGGAACGGGCTATGCTCGGAGTTTCTTTTAGGGACAAAATCAGAAATGAGGTGATCCGACAGAGAACCAAAGTTATTGACATAGCCCACCGGATTGGCAAGTTGAAGTGGCAGTGGGCTGGCCATATTAGCCGAAGAACCGACAACCGTTGGGGTAAACGAGTTCTTGAGTGGAGACCGCGGCTTGGCAAACATAGTGTAGGACGCCCTCAAGCCAGGTGGAGTGATGATATACGCAAAACGGCTGGCAGGAGCTGGATGCGAGAAGCCGAAGATAGAACAAAGTGGTGTGCAATTGGAGAGGCCTATGTCCAGCATGGACTGCGATAGGCTGATGATGATGCACCTGATCTCGATAAAAATATTGATTCTGATTTGTAATCGACTTCAAAACTATTTTTTTATATTGTTTTATTATATAAATTGATCTTAAAGAATAAAGTTCATGTTTTTAAAAGTTCATGTTTTGTTACGTTCTTTGTTTTAATATATTTTTTAATTTTAGTACATTTACTTACTTTATTACATTCTTTATTACGCTATTGATCTCATAGAAACCCAAAGAAGTTTGTCATTATGATGTGTAAGCTTGTAAAAATATTAGAAGGCCTTGTTATGTTTCCTTTATGATTCTAATAATTATACGCAAGTGCATTAAAATATTCATTAAAGTTTATTTTGCCGTCATATAACCGGTTTTATTTATAAATTATCTAATTTTTGATATACCTCATCTATCTTTTCAAAACACTGTATGCTTGGATACAGTGTTATAGTATAATTAGTTCATAAAGTTATAACACTGTACTATGTTTTACAGTGTTTTACCTCGTTAGGAATTTATTAAAATTTTATAATTTGTCTTGTCAATACAAGTTTATGGCAATATATTTTTTCCCTACAAAAATTATTGAAAAAATACTGTTTGGCTATATGCTAGAGATGTACCCCTAGCTATTGAATGCATAAAAATATTTAATATTGACTAATTACGTTTAAAATACACAAATAATCATCAAAACAATATTTTGTCAAATATCTCAAAAGCGGATTTTGAAAGTTACAGTGTGTTGGCTTGGCAGGGCAGGCACTAGATTACACTATCCAATTAATACAAATATTAACTGTAATAACAATATTGTTTCATCAAATACCTACATATGTGGGTAGGATCCCACATTAGGGTTTGTTTAATAAGTACATCTGTGATAAAGAGGAATTCATTATTGATATTATCAGTTGCAATTACATTTAGCATATTCATTCCAACATCTGCAATGCATTCTCATATCTGATATCATAAGCATCATAAACAACTGACACAGTATTAATAACAATACAAACATCATCCTAAAATATCTGTGGGTACTTCTATAATACAAATAATTAATATAACTAAATTGTTCTGTGCCACAAGTAGGTATTTCATACAGTATAACATAACTACCAAACATAGTTTTGCAGACACGGATGATAACCAGTCAATACATTATGATGGTTACACCGTCATCAGACTCCAGACCACCTCTCAAACTTATAAAACAGTTCCACCAAACCTTCGTTCGGTTTTATACAACAATACATAAACTGGAGGTGCCGTGTGGTGCCGGCTTAAGAATAGTACCACCCCATCTCTTCCCGTGGGTGTCGTCAAGGCGACTAAAGGATTTCACCCCGGAGGACGGGCAGCAGCGTCCTCTGCGAACTTAAACCCTTACTGCGATCGCCAACCCGCTCGCCAAGCGTGGCGATTATGGCAATTACCCCAAGGATCTACATACCAGTAGGTTCTACTGGGGAGACCCGTGCCCAGCAGTGGGCCATAATATGGGTTGATATGGATTGATTATATATATGGCTATTTAGATAGCCCCATATCTAACACACTCATGACCGTATTCTCAGATGAAATTCTTCTTAATTTAGCTAAGACATAAACAAAACTATTTACTTTATGACACACTTTGGCTACATGTAACTTCCAATTAATATTCTTGTCTAAAACTATACCTAAAAACATTGCATGATCCACTTCCTGAATAACAAAGTCATTATGCATTACGTTAATTTTTTTGGGTTTACGCCCGTATGTGGTAAATTGAATGTACTTAGTTTTCGTAAGATTAACATTTAAATTATTATCATCCATCCAATTCACAACAGATTTATATAGTTCAATATTATCAATGTCAGTATTATTATAAATGTCAGTATTATTATCAATGTCAATATTATTGTAACCAATGTCTGTATTATATTTGTTACAGACTAGCTGTGCCCGCAACTTCGTTCGCGAGAAAGTCGGGTTTAAATTAAGGAAGTTTATGTTACGAAATAATATGTTGGAATCAGTCCTGTCGGATGAACCGCGATATGATTCAGCAGCGGAGAATCGTCATATACTCATCTATTGATAGCTTCAACCACCAAAGGTTTTGTGAAAATAAATAAATACCAAATACAGACTCTTAAGGTATTCGTTTACTGTGTTTTTTGTTAATAATTTGTGTCTGTTTTCTTTTTTGTCTATTGTTATTTTTATTATTTTACTGTTTTTTTTTATCTTCTTCATGACTTTTCCTGTTAAATTATAATAGTGTATAAGTGTCTTCTGTGTACTAAATAAAACTCTTTCTATTCTCTTCTTTTAGATAGTTAGTTTGGTGAAGTGGGTTTTCAGTTGTTTTTGTTTAATTTCAACGTTATACCTACATAATACCTAATAATTTTTAATAGAATTTGTACACGCTTTTTAGAAGACCTATCTAATGATACCCCACACGATGGGGTAGGCGAGAATAAAATCACATCCCCACTTTACATATCCTACGTACCCATAAAAAAAAACGATTTTATTCCTTCACTTTATCGGCGTAAGTAATATGTGTATTCATGCAAAGTTGCAGCAAAGTTGCAGCTTAGCTCAGAGACTATTAGTGCTAGAGCACTAATAGTCTCTGAGCTAAGCTGCGGACGGACGGACATAAGTGTTCCGTTTTGCCATTTTGGCCAAAAATGGGGTGTACAACGCAATACTTATAAAATGTTTTTTCAAGTTTTTCCTTTGTCTGCAAAGATATACTACTGAAATGCTTATAAAACTGCTGTAACACTTTAGTAAACGCGAATATGGCAGCGTCAGATATCTTTATATATATATACTTATCTATGGGAAGCGTTGAAATAGGTCAAACATTAGCGATGCTTTTAATGCTTTTTTAAACATTAATTTGTACCTACTCTGCGGAGTGTTTACTTACGTTACAATGATGTAAGTAATGAAAAAAAGACATGCACCCCCCTTCCCCAGGCTCATGAGTTTTCAAGCCTTCGCCATACAGTTGGTCCGCGTTGACAGACAATGACCCCCCACCCCCCTCTTCTCGTCGGCCGAACTACTTACACCTAGCCGATGTTGAATCATTCATTATCGTTGAATTTGTGATGTAGGTAGTTGCTTATAACTGTGACATGTAGTCATCAGCTGTTGATCTGTGATTGGTAGACATATCCATATAATGTGGGTAGGTTTATAATGTATCGAGGCTCTCTTTCTGATGTATCGTATGTGTACTTAACCAGTGCGGAATAAATGCATGAACTTGACGGACGTTGTTTCTCTCAGCTCCTAACGAACATTCGAGAACATTACATTGGCGACGAGGATAAAAGGGCGTGTTCGGTTTTAAAATTGTGCGTGCGTAATTGCTAATTACGATGTCGATCGGCAAAGTGAAGGAGTTTGACGTGGTCGCGGGAGTGTGGTCGTCGTATATTGAACGGCTGAATATGTACTTTTTGGCAAACGTCGTTAAGGAGGACCTGAAGCTGCCTACCTTGATTGCGGTAATGGGCGACGCGGCTTATGAGTTGTTGGGGAACTTGTCAAGTCCTAAGAAGCCCTCTGAGTTGAGCTACACGGAGATGGTTAGCATCATGGAAAACCACCTTCAACCGGTTCCATCAGCACTGGCGGAGAGGTTTCGGTTTAGACAAAGGCGACAAGCAGCGGGGGAAAGCATTGGTGATTATGTGGCGGAGTTGAAGAAGATGACACGTCATTGTAAATTTGTCGGAAATCTCAACGAAAACCTACGGGACCAATTTGTATGTGGGTTGAAAAGTGAAGTAACTAGACAAAGGCTGTTTGCGGAGGAAGACTCGTTGAGTTTTACGGGTGCGGTGAAACTAGCAACGTCACTGGAAGCAGCGGAGCGGGACGCGGCGGCAGTGGACAGACCGGCGACGGCGGCATCGGCTACGTCGGCTCCTAGTGAGGCAACAGCGGGGTTACACACGGTGGCGGCAACCCGGGGAGAGCAACGGCGCGGGGCAGCCATAGCGCCGCGCGGGCGCGGTCGCGGCAGCAGCGGCTTCGGCGCGGGTGGTGCGCCCGGATATAGGACGGGGCGCCGGGAGGCCGGAATACAGCACAGAAGTACGGTGGCGGATAGAGGCTGTAGAGGGTGCGGGTCAACATCGCATATTTACGAGATGTGCAGATTCCGGAGCTACGTATGCAGTCGGTGCCGTCAAACGGGCCATTTGAGACGCGTGTGCCCGGGAAGCGCCTCTGGAGAGCAGCAGCATAAGGATGCCACGTACTACGGATGGGCACAGGAGGATGCAGTGGAAGCCAACGACGACGGGGAGGGGTTTCATCATCTGTGTTTGAACGATTACAAACCGGTGAGTTTACCTGTGTCAGTTGAAAAAATTATTATCAACATGGAAGTCGATACGGGTACGGCAGTATCGTGTATCAGTAGTCAAACTTATGAGAAATATTTCAGTCATTTAAATTTAGAGCCTTCTAGTGTAGGTTTGAGATTTTATGACGGATCGAAATTAAAACCGTAAGGCATCATAAAACCTATTGTTTGTTATGACAAGATTAAGAAGAATTTAGAACTGTTTGTAATAGATGGCGGTACTACTTCCCTCTTAGGCAGGCAATGGCTTACTGAATTGAATATAAAATTACCAAGATTTAGTAATTGTAATAGTGTAAGTACTGAAATTTCTATGGATAACGGTTTGAAAATGTTGGTTCATAGATATAAGGAGTTGTTCAGTGGCGGCTTGGGAAGGTACACGGGAGGTCAGGCGACGTTAAGGCTGCGGGAGGGGGCGGCGCCGGTGTTCCACCGCGCGCGGCCGATACCTTACGCGCTGCGGGAGCGCGTCGACGCCGAGCTCGACGCTATGCTGCGCGAGGGGATCATTGAGCCCATCGACAGCTCCGACTGGGCCTCACCGTTAGTACCGGTAAATAAATCTGATGGTTCACTGAGAATTTGTAATATCTACTGTAAATCCGGTTCTGTTAGTGGATCGCTATCCTTTACCGAAAATCGAGGACTTGATGGTACGTTTAGGTAATGCTCGTTATTTTTCTAAAATCGATTTGTCACAGGCTTATAGTCAGATTGAATTAGATAGCAGTAAAGAAATTACAGTGATTAATAGGTACTCATCGAGGCCTATATCGGTACAATAGGTTAGTGTACGGCCTGTCATCCAGCCCGGGAATATTTCAACGCATTATGTGTAATTTATTAGGTAGTATCCCTTATGTAGAAGTGTTCCTTGATGATATTATTATCGGGGGTTCCAATAAGGACCAGCACCTTCAATCGGTTGAAGCAGTGTTTAGTAAGTTGCATAAATACGGATTAAAATTAAAGGCTAGCAAATGTGTATTTTTAGTGGACGAAGTCCAATACTTAGGATACGTGATAAACAAAGACGGCATTAGAACGGATCCTAGTAAAGTGGAAGCTATCACAAAAATTCCTAGGCCAGGAAATGTAACGGAATTACGATCATTTTTGGGTCTCATTAACTTTTATGCTAAGTTTGTGAGGAATATGAGTTCCAAGCTGGTACCGTTATATGATTTGTTAAAAAGAGACACGCTGTGGCGCTGGACAACAGACTGTGGGCGAGCGTTTATACAAATTAAAAGACTATTAACAAGCGCGGATGTGTTATCGCATTATGATCCGACGCGAAAACTAGTAGTAACTTGTGATGCGAGTGCGCGCGGGATCGGCGGCGGCGTCCTCACACAGCTCGGTGCCGACGGGGTGTCCGAACGTCCTGTCGCGTATGTGTCGCGCACTCTGAATGACGCGGAAAAGAATTATTCACAAATTCATAGAGAAGCATTAGCTATTATATTTTCAGTGAATAAGTTTCATCAATATTTATATGGGCGACATTTTATTTTACGTACA
Organism: Herminia tarsipennalis; assembly: GCA_945859575.2. Lineage (NCBI taxonomy): Eukaryota > Metazoa > Arthropoda > Insecta > Lepidoptera > Erebidae > Herminia > Herminia tarsipennalis. Next base: position 13,170,044 of record OX243857.2, read on the forward strand.
GACCACAAGCCCCTAGTGTCTATTTTAGGTCCACATACGGGTATACCAACGATGGTAGCCAGTAGGATGCAGCGGTGGGCAATAATATTATCCGCTTATTCGTTTGTTATTGAGTACGTGCGCACCGATAAGAACGGGGCGGACGGCCTATCGCGTTTACCTGTGACGGCTAGTAGTAAACAGATGAGTCATTCGGCGCCCGAGCAAACATTTTTGCATTTCGTTCAACAAATGTTATTGTTGGACTATTATGAAATTAAGAATAAAACTAGTCGTGACCCGGTATTATCTAAAGTACTTAGTTACTTACGAGATGGTTGGCCGGCAGACTGTGACATAGTGAATTTACGACCGTATTTTAATCGTAAAACGGAATTATATGAGGAATTAGGTTGTGTTATGTGGGGTCATAGGTTGGTAGTCCCGAACGACTGCAAGGAAAGGGTGCTACGGATGATTCATGAGCCCCATATGGGAATCGTGAAGTCTAAGGCGATAGCGCGCAGTTACGTGTGGTGGGCCGGTGTCGATGAGGACATTGAGCGCATGTGCCGCGGGTGTGAGGTGTGCGCGGCGCATGCGGATGCGCCACCGCGCCAGACTCCTCGCATGTGGCCGTGGCCACATCGCCCGTGGACACGGCTACACTTAGATTTTATGGGTCCGATTTTAGGTAAAACGTATTTAGTAGTTGTCGATGCGATGTCTAAATGGGTCGAAGTATTTAGTATGGCAAGTACGACAGCTAGTAGTGTTGTAGATAAGTTATCCGAATTGTTCAGTAGATGGGGTCTTCCTAAACAGATAGTATCTGACAACGGGCCACCGTTTTCGAGCACCGAATTTAATAATTTTAATAAGAATCTGGGTATCGATCACATTTTCACGGCGCCATATCATCCGGCATTGAACGGTCTGGCGGAGAACGCGGTTAAGTCATTAAAGCGGGTCATTAAGAAAGCTATTCTCGAAAAACAAAATGTGGACAAAGCACTCTGGACGTACTTATTGCATTATAGGAACACCGAGCACTCAACCACGGGCGAAAGTCCGGCTATATTGTTATTAGGGCGTCGTTTACGTACTAGGTTAGACGTTTTAAAGCCAGATAGAGAAACTAGGGTTAAAAAGGCTCAACAGCGACAGAAAGAATCGGTGATTGGGGCGAATAGAGAACTTCAACCTCAGGACGAAGTATGGTATAGACAGTATTTAAAAGGGGAAAAGTGGGTTCCGGGTCAAATAGTGGACGTCACTGGAGCCAAAAATTATAAAGTAATCGGTAGGGAAGGCGAAATCATTCACAGACATATCGATCAGTTGAAAAAGAGATCTTCAAGACTATCATTGGCATGCTCAGGTCAGCCAACGGTGACAGTGACAGAACCTAGCACAAATTCTCAGGTGGAGCCGACAGGAGCACCGAGTTCGCTATCGAGTGAGGGTCCGTCGGAAGAGCGGTCAGTGGAACTTTCTACTTCACCCACTGGTGATGTTATTCCAAGGGGAATTAGGGATGGATCAGACATTGTCGAAGCTCCGTCTTCGCCAGAGTTTTATGACGCGCAGCCTGAGGTGTTACCTTCCCAAAGCCGACCGGTAAGACTGTGTAGACTTAGAAATAAAACTAATTATAAGATGTAATTATATCTAATTTGTATTCTTGTGTTTAGTATTAAGTTTAGGGTTCAATTAATACCTACCTATGGTATTGATTCCTATGGTATTGATTGGTGTGGAAGAGTGTGATGTAGGTAGTTGCTTATAACTGTGACATGTAGTCATCAGCTGTTGATCTGTGATTGGTAGACATATCCATATAATGTGGGTAGGTTTATAATGTATCGAGGCTCTCTTTCTGATGTATCGTATGTGTACTTAACCAGTGCGGAATAAATGCATGAACTTGACGGACGTTGTTTCTCTCAGCTCCTAACGAACATTCGAGAACATTACAGAATTGATGAACACTTGATCTCCAACCGTAACCCCAAAACATGATCCTCGATGAACCTGTGTGATGCGTGGTCAAACAAACGGACAAACAGACAATAATTTATAAAAATGATAGCAATGTGTTTCTTTTAAATACTATTTTAAAACTTCTTTTACTAAGTATAGAACATTATTGAATACAAGGCCATCTACTTTTAAAACCAGTGAAGTTTCTTCTAATACTTAATGTTTTTTTATTAATTTACGCAAGATGGTTTTAGTACAATAAAACCATAATTAAATAAATAGGACAATATTGTCACTCAGCAAGAAACGAATACGTGATCGCAGGCAGCCCTATTATATGTTTTCACAAGTAAGGAATTACAACACGGTGAACAATTTGATTACATAGATGGCGCTACATATTTTTGTTTTTACGTATGTAATTTCTTTTTTTTAGCAATGAGCACATCAATTTTGGAAAATGTCGAATACTTTTGAATTGTAATCTAATATTGTTTTAAATTTCTACTTCGATTAATTCATTACTCAGCAGTGCTTGCAATACCTACAAATATATTACCTAGGTGAATTTTTCACTTGATTAAAAATCAAGTGAAAAATATAAAAAAATAATAACCACAGTGAATAAGTTACCTACGGTCGAAAAAATAACTATAAGATTGAGAAAAATATTAAAAAAGGAAAAAGATAATTTAAAAAACTACAAAAAGAACATAATCACATCAGATCCGAGCTTGGGACTTCGTCGTCAAAGACCGTTAACATAGCTTCGAGGCTATACTGTTCGCTACTCCGTATGTTAAATAACTATAAAACTTCAAAATGTTTAGTGTTTAGCTCCTTATAGTTTTAGCGTGAAGTTATGTCGCTCACTTATTGCAAGAGCGTCATAACGAAAAAATGCTAAATTTAAATTTGATATATTTCACAAAAAATAACACAAACAGGTTTAACTATTTTGCAACGTTTGCATTAGTTAATAGTGCTTAAAATCATAGCATAAAATTATGTTGTATATTTACTGTTATTAAATTAAAACTGAAAATGAAAAAAAGGTATTCCTTTGTGTCATAATTACAAAAAAAACTTAAGCTTTAAAAGTACTATTTCATTATATGTTGTTCTTACAGAAAAAAAAACATTTTACAAATAACTTATAACGAAATATTACTATTTTGCACAAATAATCAAATTTAAATTACGAAATAAAACATTCATTTTTGAATAATATAATGTTTATTGTAGTTAGCAAATCAAAATATAAGCCCTTCTAACAAATCTTTTTAGATTTTTTTATAAACTTGTACTTAATTATCACACTAATATTATAAAGGCGAAAGTTTGTGAGTATGTGAGTGTGTATGTTTGTTACTCCTTCACGTCTAAACGGCTAAAGCGATTTTAATAAAATTTGGCATGTAGTTAGCTGACACCCTGGATTAACACATAGGCTACGTTTTACTGCAGGAAAATATCTTATTCCCATGGAAAAATCGATGCAAATGAATTTTAGAAAGAACGTATATATCTGTCTCATTATCCCATATCACTCTCTGCCACTGATTGAAATACGTGCAAATAATGTGTTAAAATAAGACAGATATAGGTAGCAGTGTTGGGTCCGTCAAAATATCGTTTTTGCCACCCATGTTTTCTCTGGTCCATCATGTTCTCTTTACGCGAATCTAGAAATAGTCGTTTAATGTTAGTAATTCCCAATGGGGGCGTGACATTTCAAAATAGCCATGCTATCCTAACTGTCTATTAAAAGAAACTGTCAATTAATTTTCTCAGTTATTGTTGTTTATGACCTTGAAATAAAAACTTTTTTGCATATGGTTTACCTCTACTTTCTTAACGAAAAAGTATTTTATTTCTAGGTTCCATATATTTAGTTTTTAATCTGAGTAAACCTTTTATTGTTATGACAACATTCACATATTGGGATTATTGTTCCTTGATTCGGTTCAAGAAAAATTGGAGTTTCATGTGACGAACATTTTCATTCCGCAACTGTAAATTAAAACACGATACTTAAAATCACACCCAATTCCCTTAAGGAATTAGCAGAAGATCATTAAATGTAGATAGTACTTTGACACACCAATTGTTGCTTTAATTTAATATGATTCATTTTACTGAAGATGCACAATACTTATTTGGTGTGATAAGATTCTTAAGGATTCAGCAAGCTTCGTTGGCTGTACCATGTCTATAGTATGACTTCAATTAAGTAAGTTTACTATTACTTAACAGATTTTACATAAAGTATGTACGTACACTCTTCCACCAATATTGAAAAGTAGGTACAGTAGACATGTTTAGATTTCAACATAAACCTACGCGTGGCCAGTCGCCTGTCGTGAAGTCGCGTGACGCGTCGGTGTGACGGAGGGTCACATCACAAACTACGCTGAACCGAACGGGCAGACATGTGAGGGCAGACGCCGTTGTCAGACGCAAGCGATTTATAATTTTTTTTTAAACAAAGAGGACATTTTTTGTTTGTTTTTGGGAAGTTCCTCAAGTAATAAAAAATCTAATAAGATTTCATTTTAAGGATTCGTTAAATAATAAGTAGTTTAAAGTAAAAAAAGGTAGTTTATTTTATTTAAATAAAATTGTGTTTGAAGGCTCAGGATACCGCAGGTTATAGCTTGCCATCGTTCACGAACACCGGGAGATCACTAGGTTTAGATTTTACCATTATTATTTAAACTTAAATCTTAATTTCACCACAGATAATTTAATAAACGAAATAATACTAGACGCGTCTAAATTATATAGCTAATAATTGATTCCACATATCACTATATGAAAAAATAAAATGATCGGGTCGGAAATTAGCGATTCGTCGGGCACGTGGTGCGCAAACGGCTCTCGTCGGCGAACTGCCTACAAGATGGCCGCCCCGCCATCACGTCCATGTGACGTTCCGCAAGAATGATCAACTACCCTCATTCTTTTCCGACGTAAATGACAGTGAATGTCAAGTGTTGCCATATGTTGCGCCGTCATGTTAATAAATATTCTGATAATAAACAAGCGGTATTTATTAGTTCGTATTTGTTGTTTAATGTACCTACTTTGTTATTTGTTTAAGTAGGTACATATTTTTTGTCATTCAACTAGGTTTAGATAGAATTATTAGTAGTCGTTTTTAGTGTTCCTAACTATGACTCCAATCGTAAATAAAATCTTTCACAGTGCTCACAAAAAGCTCGAGCCATGAAAATTGCTAGACAGCAAGAATCTACTTATCATGCTGAACTGCGCAGAGGTGAGCAAGTAGCACGTAAGGCAGAAGTCAGAGCTTGAGAAACTTCTGCGCAAGCTGAAGCTCGGCGTCCGAAAAATATGCATTTTTCGGACGCCGAGCGAGTAGATTCTCAGCGTGCATCAGAGACACTTGAAGAGGCAGCTTTTCGGCGTCAAGAAAATTCACAGCGTATGGCCACTCAGCGGTCCACTCAAACACCTGATGAAGCAACTTCTCAACGGCAAGAGCATGCCCAGCTTATGGTTGATCAGCGTGCATTAGAGACTCCTGAAGAAACAGCTACTCGGCGTCAAGAAAACGCACAGCGTATTTCCACTCAGCGTGCCATTGAAACACCTGATGAAGCAACTTCTCGACGGCGAGAGCATGCCCAGCTAATAGCTAATCGGCGTACTTCTGAGACAATAGATGAGACAAATGCTTGACGACTCGCAGTTGCTTAGCGTCAAGCAGAGCGCCGGCAAATATTTACCAAAATTAAAGTAACCTGCATGGAGTTTTACTCATTCCATATAATGGTCCGTGAAAACAATTTTAATTTGTTTGTACGCTGTGGAACACTACTATCTCATTTTTTGGTGGATATGTATGTAAAAATGGAGAGCGAGCGTCTGCGCTACATAGCTGTGAATCAGAGCAAGTTGCGTGCCGAAAGCTACGTACACCTCCAAGACGCTATTGCTAACCCGAATGACTTGGGTTATATGGTGATCCTCCCGTCATCGGTCGTAAACAGTCCTCGCTATCTGCATGAGTATACTCAAGATGCATTTTCATATATCCGTAATTACGGGCGGCCGGACCTATTTATTACGATGACATGTAACCCAGCCTGGCCCGAAATAAAATAGGAGTTGATGGCCGGTCAAAAACCAACGGACCGACACAATATCGTCGCTCGAGTCTTTCGTAGAAAGGTACAAAAACTGGTGACTCTCTTCACTAAAGGTCAGGTGTTTGGTTACGTACAGTGTTTTATGCACTCTATTGAGTGGCAAAAACGGGGACTGCCGCATGTCTATTTATTAGTCTGGCTAAGAGAGAAATTGCGTCTCAGCCAAATTGATGAAGTTGTTTCTGCAGAGTTGCCCGACCCCAACGAAGATAAAAAGTTATATGACACCGTTACTAAAAGCATGATCCACTGACCATGCGGAGTACTGAACCGTACGGCCCCTTGCATGAAGGACGGAAAATGCACAAAAAAATATCCACGCCCGCTCTTAAATTATACGCAAACCAATGAAAATGGTTACCCGTTGTATAGGCGTAGGGCGCCCCAGGACGTACTGTTAATATTAATATTAATCTGAGAGGCACTGCAGAAAACGTATCCGTGGACAAAAGCTGGGTGGTCCCATATTCGCCGCTGCTTTGCGAAATTTTTAACGCTTACACAAATGTGGAGTTTTGCAGCTCGGTCCAGGCTATTAAATATATATGTAAATTTATAAATAAGGGCAGTGACCAGGCCATTTTCACAGTGAGACAGGAGAGTAACGCTACGATCGACCCAAAGGACGATGGTGCAGATGTTTCGGGCGTGCCGATATGTAAATAGTAACGAAGCGGCATGGAGAATATTCTGTTTACCATTACAAGAAAGGCACCCAAGGCTTTCTCTATTACGATAAATAAAAGTCAAGGACAAACTCTAAAAGTAGCCGGCATTCACCTGGGCACCCCCTGCTTCTCCCACGGACAACTGTACATAGGTTGCTCGCGTGTGTCGAGAGCAAGAAATCTATTTTATTTACGCAGAAAACAATAAGTCCCGCAATGTTGTTTACCGGGACTGCAGTTAAATTATTTCTAACTCTCTACGATCCGAGACAAAATACAAAAAATAATTACATAACATAATCAACTCTTTCGTTCTGTCGGTCATCAAATTTTGTAAATTGTTCTTTCTGATGCTCAAATTTAAATTACTTTGCTTCTAAAAATGTTAATAGTTATTATTTTTACTGTTAATACACAATTTATTTTCTCTAATCTATTTTTTTTTCATTAACCGCGGGTAAAACCGCGGGGCACAGCTAGTTACAAATAAATCTAAGAAACTTCTCCAATAAAGCGTTAAGAAACAACTCGAATAATAAAGCTTTATAAAATCAATATTAAAGCTCAATCGACTATCAAAATTTTGATATGAAAGTCATAATAAACTCAGGTAACAAAAAAAAAGACACTTAAAACATAATATTAGCTTTTATTTAATAATAGTCTCCAATAATACTTAAGCTTTCTAGCTTAATTAATAATCAAAATATTGATATGAAATTATTACAAACTAATATACAATTTAATATTAGTAATAGCAATGAAATCTTATTCATTTTAGCCTAAGTTATAATTACGGAAATCTCTTTATTTTAGTCTTGATTAGTCTTTAGATAATTATTGACATCTCTCAGTTTTACAAATGAACATAATAAACATAGGTAACGAAAATATAATAAAAAACATAAGCCGCTTGAAACTTAAGGATCACAAGTAATCACAGTCAATGTAATCAATATTAGCTTTTACATAATAATAATATCTAATAATACTAAAGCTTAATAAATCAACGTTAAAGCTTAATCAACTATCAAAATATTGATATCAAATTAATACAATACAATTTAATAATAGTAATAGCAATGAAATGTTATTCATTTCAGCCTAAGTTATTATTACTAAAGTCTCTTTATTTTAGAGTCGATCAGTCTGTAGATGTACATCTCTTTGTTTTTACTCTTCTATATCGACAAAAAAAGAAACTACTATTGCAATCATTTTGACATTATGTATCTACTTACATAATTACTTATTAAATGCACAACCTACCTACTGGTAACGAAAGTTGGTGTCGTGGACTTTTATCATCTAACAACGTTTCCTCTTCATCGGAACTCGTTGTGCTAGATGAACTAGAACTACACGAAGAAGTTAAGCTATAATAATTGTCTCTAATAATTAATATATTTGTTTTGTGTAGGAGCTTGTATAATGGTCGCGTCCTGTATTGTCCTATCTTCTTCCATGTTATCTGTTTCTTTTTGAACATCAGAAGTACTTGTATTTACAAGTGCAACTAATAAACGCCCGCGATTCGCCTAAAATAAAACAAAGCATATACAATAACTTTAACACCATACCCTATTGTTGTGCAATAAAAACATAACCTAAAATATTACTTAAAATTGTTTTACTTTTGCTTCAAGTTTGTGGTAACTACAAATATAACATGTCATGTTCAATGTAAAAATGCAAAGAATTTTGTTCAATTAAGTCATAACTACAAATAATACAAAAAAAAAGCTGTAACTTTAATAGCAATAACGTCACATTGCTAGATATTATTTTAAAACCAATTTAACTTTACGTTGCAATATCGATCGACATAACACAAAATAATTACATGTTGCAGGAGTGTTTAATAAGAAAAATGTTGTTACCATTTGTTGCAATAACGTATTAACCAAAAATATGACTACCTTCCGCAGCACGGCACGTGGGTTCTCGGCGAACACTTTTGTGCAACTGAGGTAGAACGATATTCAAATGTACACATACCGCCCAGCAACAATGTGTCATTACGACACTTATCGCCATCTAGCGACCACAAGTGACATATCGTGTTTGTCATTATTGTACTAAAAATATACTTGTCACGCATTATATTTTTCATATTTTCGCAAAAAACTAAAATTTAGATTTATGACGGTCTTGCAATAAGTGAGCGATGTATTCCATGGGTTACAATTATAGATAATGTCTAATTGTGGAAAATTTTGGGATAATCCATTATGGTGCGACTAAAAATACGTTGCTGCTCGTTCCTCATAGACGTTAGCGTAATGATTCATAAATACAAATATAAAACTGCAAATTTTCATAAAGAACCGTCAAGTAGTTATTTTGTTTGTGTTTGTACTAATTATTTTAAGTCGAATTTAAATTTCACTTGCCAGAATTAAACGAAATAAACATAAACACAATTATACATACAAATGTAAACTGAATAAGAAGCTTGTAAAACTACATTTCTTTTAAAGCTGGCCTCATTTAGCTTTGCCGCCCCGGGCCTCTGACGGGTTTAGTCCGCCACCGACCCCCCTTGATAGGTTTGAAGATTTTTTCGCTAAAATTACGCCATTTTTTTTTTATTTTAGTACCCAGTGTCATTCTCACAACTAATATGGATCTAACGACACCTCTCAAGCTAAAATATAACAAGCCGCTTAGGCTCTAGGGCGTGCCAAAGAAATATACATACATACATACACTCGAAAAAATACACTGCTGGACATAGGGCTCTCTTAATTTACGCCACTACACCAGGTCCTTGGACTTGGTCTTCCTCGATTATCATGTCGTACTCTCGCAACAACTAAAAGCCTTGATAAAACAATTTCCTAATTACGAAGCCCATAAGGGGGATCCTACCCACATATGTAGGTATTTGATGAAACAATATTGTTATTACAGTTAATATTTGTATTAATTGGATAATGTAATCTAGTGTCTATCTGTTTATATAAATTGTTGTATAACGATATAAATGTAGAATTATGTTAGAAAACACTGCTAATATCAATAATGTACCTAAATAGTTATAACTGTGGGATTCTACCCACATGATAAAAAATAATAAAAGAACCTATAAAAGCAGTGTAACATTCTGACCTATATATATATTATAGCCTCTTTTTTCTCTGGTGTCATCCGACGGCGAAGGTATGATCCTTATTCAAAGTTACTTTATATTGTTTCTATTGTATTGTATAAATAGTGTTCTACCTTCTACAACCTCTACGTTCCCTACAAAATCCTCTAACAAGTGCATACCATGGTTATGTAGCCTCTGTACTTAATTATGGTTTGATTCTGTGGGGCAATTCTACGGAAGTCAGCGTGTTCATAGCTCAAAAAAAATGCATAAGAGCAATTTGCGGGGTAGCCTACCTACCTTGGATAAAGTACCCCGTAACTTTTTGAAAAGAGGTTTGCAGGATGCAAACCTCTTTTCAAAAAGTTACGGGGTACTTACCGTACTTACATTACTAAAGTAGGGACAAGATAATAGGTCACTTTTGACAGATGTCAGTTTTATATTCATAGTGAGGTGACCTGCTTAAAAACATCGATTAAATGAATGAATCGAATGAATCGATACAGACTTTAAACATATGTGAATTTTAAAAATGATCATGCGAATCCCTGTCCCATTATTATTTTTTCTTTCATAAATTAAAGGAGCAAAATAAGACAAGTACCTACGTAATTTAACAAAAAAATTGCTTTTATTCACTTGAACTATCGGAACTGCTATCTTCATCACTGCTGTCAGCACTCAGAGATATTATTAATTCATTTTCAATAATATTGTCTATTCTCACATCTCGTTCAAAATCTTGTAAAATTATTTTCTTTGTCTTCTCCACGACTTTTCGCCAGTCTTCTGTAGTGACTTCTGCACATGCAGTTTGTAGCAGAGTCATCATTTTAGCAGTACTGAAGGGTGGTTCAGTATTGTTCCGCGCTGCATGACCCTTTATTTGTGCCCAAATAAGCTCGATGGCGTTATACTGGCAATGGTAGGGAGGCAATCGAATAACTTCGTGTCCATGCTCTAGGGCTAGTTCATCGATTACATAGCGGAGCTTGGACGGCTTAGTTGCTTTTACCAGATTTAACAACTCAACTTTTAATAAAGTTGGACTTGCCTCCACACCATTTCTTACCAGCCACGAGACAATTTCTTGCTTTTTATTTGCTTGAGTTGGTGGTTTATCAACTTGTACAGAATGATACGGAGCATTGTCCATTATAATTTGCGATGGGTTTTCTAAGCTGACTAGCAGCTTCTCAAACCACTCTTTAAAAACATCAAAGTTCATTTCCTCATGGTAATCTGTTGTAGTTTTAGAGGCGAATGCGAGGAGGCAGTCTGGAATAAAACCTTGAGAAGCTGATCCCGCGTGACATATAATAAGTCGGGCTCCTTTTCCCGATGGAACTTTTGAGGTGGAGGCCGCTGTATCATCGGTCCATGTCCGCGCAACCGTATGGTTCGCATTCAACCATGTTTCGTCAATAAACACGACATTGTCTCAATCCGTAATTTTATTTACCTGACGTAAGAATGTTATTCTCTTCAAAATAATATCGTAGCGTTCTAGCAGGATTTTCCGCTTGTCGGATTTTTTAAATCTAAAGCCAATCGATTTCAAAACCTTTGATAGAGACGATTTGCCTCCAAAAAATAAGCCTGCGCCTTTTAACGAACTCAATAGCTTTTCCCGTGTAGGATATTCTTTTCTCGAGTAATATCCATAAATGTGGTTGCGAATTGCAGCAGCATCAAAATTATCAACGTCAACAATTTTCTTGTCCCTCTTTCGTTTTTTCGGTGTACGTAAAGTATTATCTTCTGAGCCTGATGGTCCGTATTTCTCTTTCAGAATTTGAGTTACTGTCTTCTTCCCTATTCCCAATGCTTCGGCAACGCGTTCTCTCGGTGGTTTCAATGGTAAAAGAGGCCCATCGTTAACTGATTCACGTCCAAAATAATTGTACAATTTCAGCACTAGTTCGCGAGATTGACTGTTTAGAGTTTTCCCTCGTTTCGACATAGTAAGACTGTAATGTTTTTCTTGTTTAATAATCGTTAAGCAATCGGAGTCCAATTTATAGCCAGGTAAACGTAGTCAGTAAGATCAGTTCAATGAAAAAGCCGGATCAGAAGAAAATAACAGAGAGCACACCAAAAACGCACAGTCACTTCGCACAACAACAAAAGACTGCGTCATCATCATGTTATGGCGACATGACATGCGTCATCGACAGGCACTGGTGTTGCCAGCAACATCCACCTAAATTGCACCCAACATCAATGACCTTTCTATTTAGTTATTTTTTTGTATTTTCATAGTTAGTTAAAAGAATAATAAATATGTATAATTAGGTTTTATTATAATCACAACGTGGTTATAAATTTATGGTGATTTTTCTTCACAAGTAATCATTGCATTCGATTCAACTTACAATCCTATCAGCTTTCGATTTTTAGAGTAACATCCCTAGTGTTTAAAAAGAAAAAGGGTTGACTGACGCAACATTGTAACGACGTTCCGTTCTTTAGATCAGAAATTGTTTATTATGTTTAGAATAATAATAATAATAATAATAATAATATCTTGGGACAACTCACACAACGCTATCTGATCCCAAACTAAGCAGAGCTTGTATTATGGAAACCAGACAACTGATAAACATACTTATATATTTCTAAATACATACATATTATAGATAAATTACACCCAGACACAGAATAAACCATCGTGCTCATCACACAAAGTTTTATCCTGGGTGGGGATCGAACCCACGACCTCTTGCGTAGCAGTCGGATACACTCCCACCGCGCCACAGAGGCAGTCAAAGAATGGTTTATTAGTGAAAGCAAATCGTAAAATTACTCGTATCGGTCATTATTACAATAAATATGTAAACGTAATTGAAAAAAGTTAAGCAATTGTGCAGTTCTTATTTTATGCCCGCCGTTACAAGGTTACGTTGTTGAATGTTGATGAAATGTCAAAAGTGACCTATTATCTTGTCCCTACTTTAAGCATGTATATATTTGAAATTGCTAAATTTACAATACTAAATAAAGATCTGTTTATCAAAGCCAAAGACATGTATTTGAGAAACACTAGAAATCCAGACAGAATTGTTTTGCCCAAAATTCCTAGAACTGAGCTTTACAAAAAGAACTGTTTTGCAATGTGTGGGGTTATATTTAATCGCATACCTGACAATATAAAGGACCTGCCCTATAATAAATTTGTACAAAGCCTCAAGACTTGGCTGATAGATATAGGTTTCTATACTGTGAAAGAGTTCTTAAATAATAAATAGGCAGATTAGGTAAATGCTTCAAAACACTAACTTTTTTAACGTATATTTTTTGTTGACATTTACATGCCCGATTTAGGCAGAACATGATTTACACTTAATTTTAAGACTACCTTCCATCTTTGTAATAATGTTCTTGCAAATAAAGATTATTATTAACCCATTGTAAATCGAAGATAATTTTTAATAAGTTTAAGTTTAAAAAAAGTCCTCTCACATGATGCAACCGAGATGCAAATGGTCAAAAAGTATTGAAGTATAAGCGATTTACAGGGTAACGATTCACTGAAGTCCCAATTTATTATAAATTGAAGGATTTCTTGGGCTCTCTATTTGGCAACAACGTCCATACTCATATCGGTGACTTTTACATGTCTGCGGTACCTTTTTATTTCTTGGGAAACTTGCTCCTTGTCAAATTTACCATACATTTGTATCAGATTGTCAACTGCTACAGCCAGAGCGTCATCTGAAGCTTCTAGCATAAACTTTGTTTCAATAACTTAAAAAATACTAACATTTAAACTTTCGCGTTGCATGATTATAACTATTTATTATACGGTAATTAACGCGCATTGTTTACCATAGAATTGCTTGACGTTTCGACCAGGTTGCACCGGCCGTTGTCACAAGCGGACTGTCGCAGCGATGTTATGACTCCGTCAGGCCGATGAATCTTCATCTACCCTCTTTTTTTTATTTCTCCGAAAGTTAGGGTCACTGCACACTACACTGATTTTGTCCATGTTAACCCACTGCGAACTAATACGAGGTTGTGTTTCACAAATCACTGGATTCCACGTCACGGATAGTTTGAAGCCCTCTTCCCGATTGAAAGTTTTATGTTTTTTAATTTCAATCGCTTCACGCACAATTCGTGAATAAAAATGACGGTCTGTGGAGAGGGTTTGTGGATGATGAAACTCAATCCAGTGATTGGTGTTCGATTGCAGTATGTGTTCTGCAATTGACGATTTGTTCGTTTGCCTGTTTTTCACTGCTGCGATGTGTTCTTTTAGCCTTTCCGCTATAGTTCGCTTTCTTTGGCCCATGTACGAACTACCGCCGCTGCAATTAATTTTGTAGACACCTGGCGTCTGCAGTGGTATAATATCAAAGTCAAAGTCAAAGTCAAATATCTTTATTTCGTAAAATCAGGTTAATGATTATTTGAAAACGTCAAATTAAAACTTACTAAAAATTTTTAAAACTATGAATGTTTGAAAAAAAAAAACAAAATGAGGTTAGGTGGCAGTTCCAAGTGTAAAGCTCATGAGAAGAAGCTGCCAAGAAACTCATGTGCCACTCTTTTAAAATGATCAAGTTTTTCTTTACAAAAATAAATTTTACTGAATGAACCAGTGTGTTTGGTGAGTGTAATCGTTTATAAAATAAGGATAACTAAATAATAATACTATTCGTAACTCTAAAATGAGTATATATAAACGTATTCAGCAAACACAGTACTTCACTTCTTACAAAGTAAATATGTATATATACATATAATCTTAAAGTACATTTTAATAGCCTGTGAGAGAAAGCAGTTCAATCCCAAGCGTTTTTGTCTTCCATATAATCAATTATTGAGTAGTAACTTTTCATACACAATTTTTTCTTAATGGTACACTTAAATTTATTACGACTTAATTTTTGAATATCGCTAGGGATTTTATTGTAGAAACGTATACATTGGCCCCGAAATGATTTGTTTACTTTTTGTAACCTTGACGCTGGTACAACAAGTTTATGTTTGTTCCGCGTGTTAATATTATGTATATCACATTTCTTACAGAAACTATCAATATTATTGTGAACAGATATACTGACATGCAACAGTCATGATATTGATTTCCTTAAATTTTTCTCTAAGTGAGTGTCTACTACTAAGATCGTAAATTGATCGAATAGCCCTCTTCTGCAGAACAAAAATGGTTTGAATGTCGGCAGCATTCCCCCACAGTAGAATACCGTACGACATTAAACTATGAAAGTAACTAAAATAAACTAATCGCGCTGTTTCAACGTCTGTTAGCTGACGAATTTTTCTAACTGCGTACGCTGCAGAACTGAGTCTATTAGACAATTCACTTATATGTGGGCCCCACTGAAGCTTAGAATCTAAAGTAATTCCTAAAAACGTTGTGGTCTCTACAGGGTTCAACTCATCATCTTTTATTTCTATAGTGGTTTTTACTGGTTTCACGCTAGGTGTTATAAATCGAATACATTTAGTCTTGCCCTCGTTTAAGAGTAAATTGTTAACATCAAACCAGTTAATCACTTTTGAGATAGCCATATTTACATCTTCAAAGTCTTTTTGCTGGCGTTTTAATTTAAATAAGAGTGATGTATCATCTGCAAACAGGACTATCTCATGATTATTTTTTACTAAATATGGTAAGTCGTTTATGTAAATTAAAAACAATAACGGCCCGAGAATAGAACCCTGTGGGACTCCCATTTTGACGACAGACCCCGTGGAGCGTTTACCATTAACATCAACTTTCTGAATCCTGTTACTCAGATAGGACGTAAGAAGATTCAGAGCTGTGTTTTGAATACCATAATGTTGCAATTTCCTGATTAATGTTTCATGCAGAACACAGTCAAATGCCTTAGATAAATCACAGAAGACGCCTAAAGCATCCTGCGATTCCTCCCAGGCGTCAAATATATGTTTTATAAGCTCCACACCAGCATCGGTTGTAGAGCGACCCCTAGTAAAACCAAATTTTTTAAAGTGTAATAATTTATTTTTGTAAAAGAAGTTCTGCATCTGATCATATATAATTTTTTCAAAGATTTTACTAAATGTTGGTAGTACTGATATTGGTCTAAAATTAGTGGGGTCAGACATACTACCTGATTTATACAATGGTATTACTTTACTATATTTCATTAAATCAGGAAATACACCACAATCTATACATTTATTAAATATAAAAGCCAAGTCTTGCGCAATAAAAGAAATTATAGACTTAGTAATCACAACTGAGTTACTCCAGAGGTCGGTAGTCTTCTTAACATTAATAGAATTAAAAGCTTTTGTGACATCTATATGTGTAACATAATCAAATTGAAAAGTGATGTCACATTTATTTACATTTTTAATCAAGATAGACTCAGCTGCAAAAGGTGAGGTATTCAATGACTTTGTAGTAGAGACTGGTATGTCAGTAAAGAATTTTTCAAAAGCAGTGGCCACTTCTATGTCCGATGTGATGGTTTTACTATCTATTTTAAGACAGTAATCATTATTGTGACCTCTGACTCTTCCAGTCTCACTATTTATAATATCCCAAGTAATTTTAATTATGTTATCACTGTTTTTAATTTGTGAACTAAGGTAGCAAGCTTTTGCTGTTTTGCAAGCCTGCCTAAATATTTTGGCATAATTTCTTACATAAGCTTGAAATCTTTCACAACAGTTATAATTTCGTTCATCATACAGCTCATATAATCTTTTTCTACTTTTATGTAGGCCGACAGTAGCCCACTCACTAAAAGTTGCATTCCCCTTAACCATAATCGTTTTGGGAGTGAAAACCGAATCGAAATTATGACAAAATTTATTAAAGAATGTTTTATATAAAATGTTAGGATCACTGTCCTCATTCAACAGTGGAGGGTTACAAATGAGGCGGCTTTTGAAACTCTCAAATCGACTGACAGTTTTAGGGATAACAGATATACATTTTTTAGTTAATTTTCTACTTTTAATATCAAAAGAAATAAGTTGACCACAATGGTCAGAATCCATTTGATTAATTACTCTCTTGTTATCTACAATAATATCTGTGAATATATTATCTAAACATGTGGCTGTAGTGGCAGTTATGCGGGTAGGCTCTAAAAATAAATTACACAGATTAAATGATTTGAATAGAGCTAAAATCCTCATACTTGAAGTAGTATTCTCTAATAAATTAACATTAAAGTCGCCACATATTATTAAATTTTTATTAAGGTTTGTTACCTTATGCAAGACTTCATCCATAACATGTTCAAAAATATGATATTGTGCTGAAGGTGGTCTGTACACAGTCAATACAATAAACCGCTTCAAGTCTACACAGGCTATTTCTATGTTACATTCAACAGAGAAGTTAACAATATCACGGCGTTCTTTGATTTTAAGATTTTTATTTATTAATATTAGTGAACCACCATGTATAGCCAGTTCCCTGCTGAACGAGCTGCCTACCTGGTGATTGTTAAAATTGAACATGTACTGATCGCTCTTTAGCCAGTGTTCAGTAATACATAAAATATCAATAGCTTCAGCATTCATGAACAATTCCAATTCCAAGTCTTCTCCTGTCATTCCTCTGATATTCTGATGTACCAGGTTAATTTTAATAATGTAACTATTGTTCTGTTTTGACATAACAGAATAATTTTCATGTGGTAGTTCACAAGTATGTGTGCAAGAGGTACTCGCTATTGTCTTAAAATTTAATTTAAATTATTTGGTATGTCAATATTATAATTATTATTAATACATAAATTATCATTATTAATGTCAGGTGCTTTAGCCAAATTGTTGGCTAAGTTAAAATTAATGTCATAATTTTGTTGCTCAATAGAAGCAACTTGAGTAGCCAAATTCTTGGCTGAAGTATTAATATAAAAAGATAGCGAAACAGCTATCTGTCTTTTACAACTATTTTTAAGATAATATCTATCTTTCGTCAAATAAAAATATTTACTAACAAGTTTGTTAGTGTCAATAAAATGAAATTTATTATAAAAAGGTCCATTAATTTGGCATGTCAGTTGATGCATAAGGTTATTCAAATTATATCTAATAGTGGTTTCTTCCTGTGATAATCCATTACTCAGGGGAAATGAAAACATAACAATTTTTTTTACATTTCAATTTGACAACTCCTCAAAATAATTTAAAAACTTATTTTTGTTTACATTTCCCCTATCACCGACAAAAATAATTATAGTGCTGTCCTGACTAAAATTAGATCTTAAAATATTTTCCATGATATTACTATAGGACAAAGCAGGCGTGCAATTATTGATGATTCTAGTTTGTCCCGTACTCAACTTTGACATTAGGGATCCAATGCCCTTACCAATTTCATCACTATACATCATAATAGTACTTAATTTAAAGGAACTGCTAGTTTGTGCTAAGTTATTATGGAGTGCTGGCAGTGGAGAAGGATCAAGTGCTAGCGATTGGCGATCTAGTGATAATCTACAAATTGGACTATGCCTACTTGTTAATGGAGTTGATTGCTCATTGTTGCAGTTGCAAGAGTTGACCAGCTTACCTATAGCCAACACCTGCTCCCTGCTCTGTTTTTCAGTTACTTCATATTTCATTGTTAGAGTCTGTAATGATTCATGGAGGCGGTTAATCTCTAATTGCATAGCCCGTGTATCCTCAACATACTGCGATGAGACATTGTCCAGCTCCAGTGAATACATTTGAACCTGATCGATTAGTTGCAATCTCTGTCTATTTAATGCCATGCTATCAATAAAGAATTTGTGTTTACTACGTACGTTTATTTCTTAATTTTTATATACTTTTTAAGCTTATTATATATCCTTCGGAGTGCCCACCAAGTTGCCCACTTTAGCCACCGTTGTGTAGATGAACTGATCCGATGGTGTCTGTCACTCATCTGACGTAGGGCAAATAAGCAGGTTGTCTGCTCACCTCCGGAGGTTTGTCACGTTTTGGGATATGCTTCATTCTGCGGTACACCTGATATCCGTTTTTCTTGAGTACCTCATGAATATGGACTAGCTCTTACTCCACATGATCAGGGTCACAGAGGTCAAAGGCTCTGTTTTTCAATGACGTCATCACGGATTGTAGGTGACGAGGATGGTGATGTGAAGTAGCATGCAGGTATCTGTCAGTGTGTGTGGGCGCTGGTATACACAGTGTGATAGCGATCCATCAGCTCGCGCTGTTATCTTGATATCCGTCTCCATTTCGCATGTAAATTTCATCTTCAGATGAATGGAGTTAAGGTGCCGCATATACTGATCCACATCATGTTGGCTTCCTCTGACGACAGCAAACACGTCATCTACGTACCTCTTCCACAGTTTGATGATTGGTGGATCCAGAGTTAGTGCCTTCTGTTCAAGCAATTTTAAGGTAAACAATGCGCGTTAATTCCCGTATAATAAATAGTTAATTTGGAAAATATTATTGATTTGTTTCATGGCCCCGTATCGTGTTGAGAATTCTTGTATAAATCGGTCTATGCATTTATACATTGACCGACGTATATCATTCTGAATTATTAGTTTCATGAGCTGATTCACCCGGCGTCGTTCGTCTTACCTTCCTTCTTCCTCGTTTGTCGGTGTTGATGTCCATGTCATTTTTAAGACTGCAAATATTGTTGAACTAAATTTACTTCTTCCAGTATAGAAAGCCAGAATTGTATATAGGTTAGAAAGATAAAATCACAAACAGCCGGCAAACAACAGGAGCAGGCTTCCTCCTGATCTTGTATCTAGATTTGCTTTTGTTGGACATTGAAAATGTTCCGAACTACTCACAATTGTCTCTATGTTTTCTTTTACTCGCATTAAACTCTCCAGCAAGTATCTGATAAACGTTTTTTTTTTTTTCAGTTTTTTTTTAAGCAATTGCCATCTTTGTATAGATGACGTGATGCTGGAAGGAACGCATGCAAATGCATGAACTCCACAAATATTCAAGGATAGATTAGAAAAGGGACTGAACAGTGCCTTTACATTTACTTCTCGGATTTTTCGTTGCACCCCTCCATGGACACCTGACATTGACGCGGCATTGTCATAACCTTGAGCCCTGCACAACGCAATATCCAGCCCATCTTTTTCCAGCTGTTGCTGAATGACTTTTGACATATCCTCAGCAGTTTTTTCAGACATTACAAAAGATCCCAAGAAAGATTCTCGCACTTCCACAATGTCACTATCTATATAACGAATCTAATGATTTGACTCATTTGCTTTCGTCAGGAGTGCAGTCAAAAATGATTCCGTTATAAGTAGCCTTTTTAATATCTGCAATATTTTTTTTGTCTTACATGATCACCGAAACATTGAATAAATTCATTTTGTATTCCTTCCTTCCATTTGTCAAATAAGATGTCTGATGATCGTCTCGTTTCAATTGCCATGTCGTACTCTCGTTGACTAGGTAAAAACTAAAAACTTTGGTAAAACAATTTCCTAATTACGAAGCCCATAAGTTTATGGCCGCCTAATTATTGATAAAACCGGCTGAAATTCTGATAATTTCTAATAGACACTATTTTCCAAATAATTTATATGCAAATGTGAAGAACTGACTTAAATTAAATGATAATACTAGGTATAAATACGCGTAATTTTTTTTAAAGGCACAATTCAAGTACATCGTCCTCAGTGGAGAACAAAAGAAAACTATTGGACAAAATGGCCCCCTGGTTCACTTTAACCCTCTTGTTGACTGCCGTAGTCGTTGGTACATTGGTAAGTTTTGTTTTATTTTATAATTATTACTAATTTTAACCCCCGATTCAAGAGGGAGTGTTTTATAAGATTCATTTTTTACCATTTTTGGGGGTTTCTACCCCTAAATCCTGCCTGGGTACGCCCATGCACTTTGCCAATGTATTTGATGCAGTTTTTCTATATTTGTATCCTAATCAGAGTGCTGAGGCCCCGCAAGAAGCACAGGACGAGCTGGGACCTGGACCACGTACGTATATTCAAATACTGGATACTGATTTAGTAAAGAATGGTTTCCACCAATAAGCTCGCATCGCATCGAATCGAAACGGCTTTTACAATTTAAACTATATTAAATCGTGTACACAATATTTAAAGTCTATATTACCAAGCCGCGCACAGCAACTTGCTTGTGGGCGTCTTCCACAACACGGAATCGTAGCCGAAAAGTATGCTGCCACCATTTGTACCTACTAGCTTTCGTTTAAGTGTAAATGTAATTGGTAGTGGGACAGGTGCCTAATTAAGTCGAACATGTACCTATTGCGCACTTTCCGAATGTGCTAACCCGCTTATGTGTGAAGCAACCTTTACTTACATTTTTGTATGCGTTTACAGAGGTACTGCCATCTATCTTGAACAATGATACGATTACCAGTCTTGTTGGAGGACAGAGTCAAGGTATGTAGATATTATTAAATACTAGTACCCTTTTTGAATAAACCCATTTTACGCCCAACATCGGCCAAGTGTGAGTCGCTTGGATGACGCATGGGGGGGAAGGGTGAGTGTGACTCTTTTGCACGACTGGAAGGGAGGTTAAGGAGTTAAACCACCTTCATTATCTTTACAGAATAGGTGTTTTATCCCCCCGGGGGTAACCAAGGCGACAAATCGCGGAATTAACTTAGGTATACCTAGTAGATTAACTATAGCGGACTGATAGTCTTCTTTTTAATCACATACAGGTTGTCCCAAAAGTACGCCACATGAAGGATAAGTATGTACCCTAAATATTATAAGTCTATAAATGCAATTCGATTTATTTTTAAAATCAATATGATATTTCCTTTCAGTAAACTGTTCTATCTAAAATATTTAAAGTACTCTTCCTCTATGTGGCATTATTTCATTCTAGGGGCGGCAGGAATGACCGGTTAAGTCAAATGTCCCCCCCCCTCTCCCCAGCACAAAGTTCTGGATCCGCGCCTGCGCAGTAGTGTGTGTAATGTGTTTTATTAATTTGCGACAATGTGGTTTGATGTATTTCTACAGCTCCTTGTACGCATAAAGTTTAATTGTGTCAAATTTCATACTCCTCCGTCCACGCAATTATCGCACTAATATTATAAAGGTGAAAGTTTGTGAGTATGTGAGTGTGTATGTTTGTTACTTCTTCACGTCTAAACGGCTGGAGCGATTTTATTAAAATTTGGTATGGAGTTAGCTGACACCCTGGATTAACACATAGGCTAATAAACCGCGGGTAACACCGCGGGGCACAGCTAGTGTATAATAAGGGGTACTGCTGTACGTATTAATATATATGTAAATCACATTTTGTCAGTGGTCCATTTTACCTGCTCTTTCTCTTCATTAGTTTAATCAATGTTTTTTGTACTTACAGGTGTTGTAACCCAGATAGCCGACGGTATAGGCACTTTAAGCTAAACGATACCTCGAATTACAGCGATCAGAATGTACCCAAATTCATGACGACCAAGAAATATGACCCCAATGTTTCTGTAATAAAGATTTTAAGCAATTAATTTGTTATTTTATTTGCATATTACGTTATTTTTCGTGTTCAATAAGCCCAGACACCATAACAGGATTTATACCTTCAAGAAACGAGGGTGGTGAATTGTTAAACTAATATACTATTTTTTTTTTTTTTAATTTATTATTAAATCAATAAAACATACAATTTACAAATAATCATAGCACAAATAAACCACTTAGGTTTGTCCCTATGTTTATATTACTCCAATTTCTCTAAAATGTAAAAATGTAAAAGCCGGATTGGTACCCCAGTTTTTAAAAATGTTCTACATTAAATAATATGAATACCCTAAGTAAAATAATACTATATGTAGGTATATCAAAACATTGGGCTTTTATCTTTACTATCAGCCTTTTTATATAAACATAATTATATTAATATTGGTTTAGAGTAAATTCTGTTTCAAAAGACCTCTCAAAACGGAATATATCGCAGTAACAAGCCTTCGATTGAACAAGGCTTCGCAGTATGATATTTTCGCAGTAAAATAGCGATGTCGTTGAAAGGTCTTTGAAGAAACAAAATTCTATGGTACATCCTAAATTAAATCTCAAATACGGTCATAACTATAAAGTAATTTAGATGTTGGTGGAACAAGGGCAAGGGTATCCCTTCCTTGAAAAAAAAAACAATAACAAAAAACTAATATTTTTTTAATCTAGCTAACTACTTGCTTAAAAAGAATATGTGTATAGTTTATGTCATGCAAAGAAGAACTACTTTAGTGTTGCATGACCAGATTGAATGAAAAAATGATTTAAAATAGCTTTCCTCTAAAATTGCAAAAACTGCTATTGTGCCCTTGTTTTACCAAAGGTGCGAATAATAAAATTGTAAGTTTTACGTGTCTGTACATGGCCGAACTTATTGAAAAATATATTGGGAAATGTTCGAAAAAAATATTTAAATACATTGCTATATTTTTAGAAACGTCTGTCTGTCTGTTTGTATAAACACGTATCACGCAAAAAGTACCAGATAGATTCGGTTTAAATTTTGCATGCATATTTTTATAAGGCTGGATTAATATTTAAGATATAAATTATCACTCTATTTCCCATAGGAGCTAAGTAGTAACAGATAATGTCCGTAGCTATTTATCATTATAAAACAATAACTACTTGACGGATCCGTCTGTATGATTTTTTTTGTATGATTGTTTTATAATGCAAAGACACTGGACAGATCAGGGCAGATCAGGACAGGATCCCATCATCAGATCACGATTTGATGATGGGATCCTGGAGAAATCCAGGGAACTCTTAAAATATTAAAGGCACACCTACAGTGATTTAGATATATTTCTTAGTGATTCGTGCATTTACTCTTAAAAAACACCAATTGGTGAAGTGGAATTGATGATGAAGACCACAAATGACGAGCAGTCGTATTCAATATTTCACAGTTTGCGATTCAGTTACTTTAATATGGTATTGAGTAGCACTTTATTCTCGTTATACTACTATTCCACAATGTAATAGAGCTGATAGTGAACACCTCCACAGTTAATGGCCCTGCATCGGGGTAAGCAATATTTTGTAAAAGGATTTCAGCAGTTGACATAAGCCTATTGTAACTTAAGTGAATTACAAAACAACCCACTACTAAGCGAGAAATAAAAACTTTTTTACAAAAAAATATTACCGACTTCTAAAGTAAATACAAGGCAACTAAAAAGCGATAAATAATATACATAAAAAACAAAAACAAATTAAACTTTTTGAAGTTGGTGCCGAATAAACATAAAAACTACAAAATGTTTAATTTGTTGATATTTTCTAGAATTAATGTATTTGTTGCTAAAAAAAACCAGATTACGTCCGTAAAAAAACTGGTAGCGCCATCTATGAAATCAAATTGTTCACCAATTACGATGATCAAATAATTACGTATTTGTGAAACAGTTATTATGTTGCGATCACGGATTCGATGCTGCAAGTCAACATTGTTTTATTTAATAAATATGCATTATGGCTTTAATCTACTAAAACAATATTGGATATAATAGAAAAAAACACCAAGTATTGAAAGAAACGTCACTGGTTTTGAAAGTATTTGGCGTTAAATTCAAACGAAGCAGGAGTAGCTAAAGATCAAAAAAAAAAACTGATTTTGTAAGGGAGAGGGACAGGAGGGATATGATGATCTTAAATCAGCGACAGATTGACACGTTGAAAGCATTTTTAATACACAAATGTAGGCATAACCTTAGATAAATAAAAACTAATATTTAATTTTAAATTAAAGTAAAAAAAGTTTAAAAATATATATTTTTTTTTGTAATGTTGAACAGTGATATTCCCCATTGTAATTACAATCTAGCCTACAGAGACTAATATGTAATTTGAGTATGACGTAAACTACTAAACATATTATTTTAAGTTCATGTCCATTAACACTATTCTTAATGTTTCTATTAACATGAAGACGCTTTGTTCTTGTGTCATATTATGGTCACTACACTAACTCAAAAGGTTTGGTCCTTTTTAGTCTTCTTATTATGTCCGTGTTGTCGAGGAGCTGGATAGCCTCAATATTCACATGGTGATGAAGTCAGTGTTCATGAGCTTCGGCTATTTTTTTATGGTAATTACATTATTATACGGTACAAGCCCTGTGTCACGGCAAACTTTACAAACATATAAATCAATCACAGACACAAAGGTGTGTCCTGTGTGTGAATCATACCCACGACCTCTTGCGGAGTAGTCGCACACGCTCATACCACGTCACCGAGACGTCATTACAGATTATACATTTTATTTCATAATTCCGGTTTACTCTTCTATCAAAAGTTATTGTAGGTCTATAGTTTAAATGAAAACGTGTCTGAGTTCGGCATATTATAGGTAGGTAGGTAGGAGCTACTTACGAGAAGAGGTATTGTATGTTAACCCAAATATTTTATGTCATTTAACTAAACTATCTAAAAGACAGTAAACGAATACCTAAAGAGTCAGTATTTGGTGCTTGTTTATTTTCACAAAGCTTTTGGGTGTTGGAGCCATCAATAGACGATTCTCCGCTGCTGAATTATATCACGGCTCATCCGACAGGACTGTTTCCAACATATTTACACAGATGTTATTTCGTAACATAAACTACCTTAATTTAAACCCGACTTTCACGCGAAGTCGCGGGCACAGTTAGTTTTTGTTATAAGAAGTAATGTATCACAACAACATTATTTGACATTTCAATCAGTATAATACATCTGTGATCAGTGGATACTTATTTGTTGTTTTAATTCATTTAACATATTTTTTGGTGCTTTTGGAATGTGTTAACAAATGTTATAAGTCACTAACATAATAATTACAACTTATACAGAGTGTACTTCTATATCAATTTGCTCTGTCTTAACGTATTCTGTTATTTAATTATAATATATATGTACACATACTGTTACATATTCTACAACTAACAACATTACAGTGGTATTTAGGAATCCTTATTAAAGTGTCGTCAACGATTTATTGACAAGCTAAACATATTCATTACTATGCACCTGACATTCATTTCATAATACATATATGTATATCTTACTTGAATATAAGTGAAAATCCATAAATATACCCCTTACCTGTCACGTTCATTACAGTCACCATAAATTGAAACTTGTTATGCGTAAAAGATCCAACTAAATTTTTTGAAAACCTCAACACAGTTTTTAATCTTTTGATATTATTATATATTTATTATATATTTTTTTAAAGACGACTTCCGCAGTAGGCTACAAGCACACAAAGTACACCCAGATTCGGAACAACAACTTGTGAAGTGAAAAAAGTGGTGTCCCGTGTGAAAATCGAACCCACGACCTCTTGTGTAGCAGTCGGACACACTCCCACCTCGCCACAGAGGCAGGCTTAGTATATGCCAACTCACTATTATTGATACTGATTTTTTTTTTGCACTTCTAATCGCTTTGTCGCTAAAGTAAAAAAAAATTAAGCTGGATCTATTACGCATAACAGGGTTTATTTGCAAACGATAAGAATACTGAATACTATTTAACAAGCTATATCTATGCAAAATTAATTAACTGCATTGAATTAAATGATAACAATAAGTATAAATACTTGTAAAAATTAAAGAAAGTTACATGGCAAGTATTTTCTTCAGGGGACTAACAAATAACAACACTATTGGACAAAATGAACCACTGTCACAGAATAAATAATAGTACTACGTACAAAAAGTTAATTTCCTAACAAAAGTCAGGTTTAGGTATAAAAATACACCTAGACTCGCCAGAGCTACACGAGTTCAAGCTAAATTGAAACTTATTACCGCGAGCGAACCGTGAATTTTCTTTGCGCGCCCCTGTTTTATGACCGAGCTGCGAAGTCCGCACGGGGTTATCATTTGAGAAGTTTTTGTACCGAGTTAATTGATTAGTTTTAAGATAAATAAGTAGATTAAGCATTACAAACGTATATTTAGCATTATAAACATAAAAAATCCAATTGTCGTGTGACGTGTGTTCGATTCCCACGGGTGTAGATATTCCTTTGTCAACATTATCCTGTTCCTAATATTATTTCTGGGCAATTAATTATGGATTTTTATTTTAACTATTACTAAGTATGTACTTCGATGAAGCAGTGGAATTGTAAAAATATGTTAGTTCTAATTCACTATTCATTTTATTCAGATATCCGTAAACACAGCAATATCTTTTATACGGTTTAAATTGACGTTTAGGCTTAGAAGACATTGCGGGTGTCGAAAAGAAAAAAAAAATCAAGTATGCGCGAGCGTGACGTGACACGCGACTGTCGTGCGAGCCGAGAGACAGCCCGCTGCCATACGCCCCTTTGAGCGGCGCTCTGCCCGAATATACCTAAACTGTGGAGTGACACCCCCCTGCCGCTGTTTCACTGTAACCCTGTTGTTGACTGCCGTAGTCATTGGCATTTTGGTGAGTATTTGATATTGAAATATTCGTTCTAGCCATTACATTTTTGGGCCAAAATGGTCGCACCGCTGCACCGTGCCCTTTCAGAGACTCTTTCATCCGCGAACGCTCTGTTTGTGGAATTAGTTTTTTACAAAAAGACTTAAGTACGGGATTTTTCAAGAGGGAGCTAAAGGGGCGTCTAAACGGGCCATTTTTTACGGCAATTTGTGGTGGCAATGCTGTGGCCGACAGGCTGGATCAGCTACTGTTCACCAGTTGACTACGGTTCACTGATGTTTTTGTTGAGTAGACGTTACGCAAATAGGTGAATAATAGAAATTTAAAGTTGTGCAGCGGACTATGGAGCGAGCTTTGCTTGGGGTTTAAGGCATGACATTTGTGTTGACATGCACAGGCATTACATGGCAGTACTCTCCAATATTGATTTGATGGTTGCCGGACGTTCGTTGAGCGATCGATTTTCCGAAACGTTGCCCGGCCAATTTTGTTGTTGTTTCAGTCGCTCTCTATTTTATTGTCGCCGTGTATTGTTGTGGAGAGGAGGCGCATGATTCAGTCTCCGTTCAGGAGACTGAATCATGCGCCATACAATTGCAGACATATTGCCATTATTAAGCTAGTCTGGTTTCTCACACACTCACACACACACACACACACACACACTCACACACATACACACATACACACATACACACACACTCACACACACACACACGCGCACATAACCACACACATACTCATTCACGCATACTCTAACTCACACATATTACGAATTACACATTTACTCGTAACATTCATGAATAACAATAATGTACCTATACAGCACAATGTAAATAAACTGTAATAGCTGAGCATAATATATATATATATATATATATATATTAATGTATTACTCGTAGTATTATGTAATATACTCTTTTGTTTTGCTATGCAGGTAATTTGTTTATAAATTGTATAAAGATCTCGACGATTGAGCGAATCCCTCCTAATACAGGTGTAAACTTAAAAGGAGGATTCAGAAACCCTATTGTAAAACTCTTATAAATAAATGATTTATGATTTATGATTTATGAAAAAAAAAAAAAAATTGGCCGAGCATTTAGTTGCCAATAGTGCCGCCACAAATTGCCGTAAAAAATGGCCCGTTTAGACGCTCCTTAATAGTTTCGATGTTGCTACTATTAATATTGTATGAGTCCCCATGCTACGGTAACTGTTTAAGGGATTTTTTATCCACTTTTGTTAAATTTATGGAGTGTCTGATAATGTGCAGTACATGAGTGAGGCTGTTGTGGAGTGCATGATGATCATAGAAAAATATAATGAATATTATATGCTGTATGTTGGATTTATCGACTACTCAATGGAATGCACATGCAGAACAATGTTTAAATTCAGAACACTTAAAGATAATTTAATAATCCTCACATCTCAATTGAGCAGAAGGATTTTTAGTTAAAATAAAAAATGTTGATACTTCGAATGGGGCGAATCCAGATCATTTACCCTCTTCTTTCATAAAAAGCTGAAGTAATGAAATATCACTTCCCTTTTGCTTTAATAAATAAATAAATGACTTTATACAACGGATTCATATAGTTTGGCAGGATATAATGCTGATCGGTCTATAATTTGATATGACCAAGACCGAATCTTTGTTATCTTACTACGTATAAAAACCGTCCACCAGACATACATAGGAAACACACACACACACACACACACACACACACACACACACACACACACACACACACACACACACACACACACACACAACTGCATTCTAGTACAACAGACAACCACATTCTAGCATAACTCACAACTACATCCTAGCACAACACACAATTGAATTCTAGCACACTGGCTAGCACGGTCGAACACTGTCTCTCAAGATACAGGCCTCTCAGCCTAGTTTGAGTGACAGGGTCTATTTAAAATAACTTTAAATTTGGTACTTACTTCAAATTAATGCTGGTTGTATTGTAAAAGTTATGTATTTATGTGTTAAATAAAAGTTTTTATTATTATTATTATAATTTGCCCTATTTAAATACTATGATATGTAGGTACATAGTTTTTACCCGATTGCAAGGAAGGATTATGTGTAAACAAACATGGTGGCTGTGAGATGTCAAAATAATGAGGTGTGGAAAAAAGTGGTTTGGATACTGCAATATCAAATTGAAGGGATCATCGTATGGATTTCAAAAAGGTATATCATGATTATGATTGTAATACTAAAAAAGTAGTTGACAACCATTCTTTTTTCAATTGTTACATATATATATAATAAGTTAGTTGTTACATACTACAACTACTAGGCCACAGATAATATAATACTATAACTAGGCTAATAAAAAATATAAATTTAAAAAATCTAAAACCCGCCTGCTCAAAAAATATGGAAACTATAGCCTTCCTCGAGAGATCGATTATCAAAGGTATGTTATAAAAGGGCTACACAACAGAAAAATATTTTTTTAATTCGGACCAGTAGTTCGTAAGATTACCGCGTTCAAACAAACAAACTCTTCAGCTTTATAATATTAGTATACATAATTAATTTTAATGTAATAATAATAATAATAATTTAAATAAACATTATTGTGATTAAACTAGAGACTAACTGGAATTGTGATTTGTGACTTTTATACAAAATATATTTGTGTGTCACAAAGATACATGACAACCTAAACGAAGGTTCTTTTCAATCGATTTAAAAAAGGAAGAGGTTCTCAATCCGACTGTATGTTTTATAAGTTTCTTACCCGCAGACGGCTGAACCGATTTGAAAAAATATTTTTGAGTTTCAAAGGGTATACTTCCAGATTGGTCCCATTTTCATCAAAGTTCGGATCTGATGATGAGATCTTGGAGAAATCGAGGGAACTCTTAAAGGCACACCTATAGTAATTTGGGTATATTTTGTTGTAATTCGTGCATTTACTCTTAAAAAATCATCATTGAGTGAAATGGAACTGATGATGAAGACTGTAGATGACCAGCGAAACTATTCATTAATAAATAATGTGGGTTGCGATCTGAGTACCGTATTCGATACTTGGCCTCCTTCAAATCATGCAATGGAACTGATATTCTAGTATCAGACGAATTCTTCAAAAATCAACGGCCTTGTATCGCAAAACGCAACATTTGGTAAAAAGAAATGAGTAGTTTGGATTATGCTATTGTAACTTATACGAGTATCAACTACAAACCAATTCACTAAAAAGTGAGAAATTATTTTTTTACAAAAAAATTAAAAGCAAGAAATAACAAGAACAAAAAATAATTAAACATTTTGAAATTGGTGCCAGGAAATGTGGTTTTATGATTTAGGCACCAACTTCAAAATTATTAATTATTTTTTGTTGTTGTACCTATAATATATTTTGCTTTTTTAAAAAATCGATAAAAACTTATTACCAAAAAATAAAAACCGACTTCAAAAATAAATTTAAGGTAAATCCTTATATTTATTTTTGAAGGCGGATTTTATTTTTTGGAAAAAAACATAGTTTTTTTAGGGTTTCTTAGCCAAAATGGCAAAACGGAACCCTTATAGTTTCGCCATCTCCGTCCGTCTGTCTTAGCTTAGCTTTAAGACTGTTAGTGCTAGAAGGCTGTAATTATGCATGTTTACACATTTTACTTACGCCGACAAAGTGAAGGAATAAAGTCTATAAAACCATTTTTGGGAGGTACCTGCCCTATAAGTAAAGTGGGGATGTGATTTTTTTCTCACCTACCCCATCAAATTTCGGAGCCAATTTTGCACTAAAATATGTACCAGAGTTACTTTGCACATAGTTCTTACGCCAAACCCACCCACATTGTATTCTCTAAAAGGGTGCCGCAAATTATAACGTAAGGCATTTTTTTTGTGAGAAACGTAAAGAGCAGTCTAAACCTTTTGGTGGACTGAAGACAAAAGGTCTAAATTATTTGCATAAATATCACGAGGCGAAAATATCAGTTCGTCAGTACTGACATTTAGTGCATACAGGGAACTCCAAAAGTAAAGTAAGCAGAATGTTTTATATGTCTTGAAAATGCCAAGATGCGGTTCGCTTTGAAAACCGTGTGCCTCCTTAATCAAGGACTCCCTTGCAGAGGGAGGAGGAAATTCAAATCATCGTTTATAGCGTAAGGAGAATTAATACAACGGTAAGCTTTATCATCTTTAAGAGTATAGTTAGAATAAAAATCAGGATTGTTCCGCACTCCAAAAATCAATTTTTAATACGACTCCTGTGCTTGTTGGGATGAATCATTACTCGCCAAGACTGGGCATGCCCTTATATGGCCGGGTGGACATCAACAGACCTATCCCGTGAGAGTAAATCTTGAACAAGATTTAATTTACCTTTTTTATGTTTGAGAACCACGTCGGGCGCCAAACTGTAATGTAATGAAAGATTATATAGAGTTAGAGAGCTATAATAAAATAAAAAAGACTAGGATAGATATACACAAGTAGGAGAAAACATATATATTTTCATAATAATAAACGCGTGCCAAATTCAAAGTAGTTAATTAAAAAGTTGAAAAAGAGAAAAGTTTTTATGTAACAGTATTTATGGCCAGACTAGTACACATATACAAGAATTGTTCGTTTAAAGGTATAAAATAAGATTGTGCTTAAGTCTTCTTTCATTTCCAACATTTCCATTTTTTGTAGTTTGATTTCTCGTCACATATTTAACCGCAGCTTTATATCTTCCATTTCACAGAGTT
Organism: Herminia tarsipennalis; assembly: GCA_945859575.2. Lineage (NCBI taxonomy): Eukaryota > Metazoa > Arthropoda > Insecta > Lepidoptera > Erebidae > Herminia > Herminia tarsipennalis. Next base: position 13,202,099 of record OX243857.2, read on the forward strand.
GAGTGTTGTGATTGTACAAAATAAATCAAAAATGCAAGGCTTGAATATGTACATATTCAAGCCTTGCATTTTTGATTTATTTTTCAGAATTTTGATTTTCATACCTAGTGTTGTGAGACCGAATAATACACAAAGTTAAATAAAACATCGTATTGTGTTTTTTATTGATATAATAGTTGTTTTGCTTGTTCACAAGATAAAAACACGCTGCCCTTGTAACTGACACAATGTGTAGATTTTACATTTATTTGAAAGGGTCATTAATGTGGTTTTTATTTTATCTGGATATTTATAAAAAAAAACAGAAAAATGAAATAATTCGAGAGCGAATTAAACCCGCCTAAAGGTAATCTATTTGCTAGGCAACATTATTACTATTTTTTTCAAGCTAATTTTTGAGGCACCTTTGTAAATTTGTAAAGAAGGATAAAGAACTGCTAATTAGTTCGCCTTTTTTATTGTGTCAGCCACTTTATTTTCACAAATAAATAATTCATCTACAATTTGGTGCTTGACATCTCCAAAAAATCGCAAGACAACAGTGCATTGTTTTGTAAAATTTACATAATACATACATAATACAGAATTATCCAAATCGACTATTTGACGTAGTATGTAGGTAAGTGTATTTGTGTAAGTAGCATATTGTAAGTGACTGTTTATTTTGCCACCATTCTCAAACTAAACATTATGTAGTTATAAATATAATCTTTTCGGGTCTGGAAACAGGAAATGCAGATATTCTTGCAACTGGATGTTTTACTAATGATGAGTGCCAAGTAACCACTCACATACATAGTAGGTTGTTTTAGGAGTTCTTTCATTTTCTACTAGCGTTTAGTCGTATATGGTTCTGAAAAATAAAATAAAGCGATATTTATACAAAACTGCAAAAACCGGAAGTTTTCTACCAAATTTATCATCATTCATGGCCTAAGGCCTTACAGTATCTATTATGTTGTTTAGAATATTTATGCTCTTTATGATCTATTGGTGCTCATCTGAAAAAGTAAAGTGAATATATTTTTATATTATCACAAACTGAACCAGTGAACTTTGTGCCACTTATATTTAAACTTAACCACAATTTAAATGTACCCATGTGGAATTAGAAAATTGCTCAGCAGGCTTATATTTATTTACTCTTATACCATCCCAGTATTTAGAGCAAACAAAACAAATGTTTTGAGTGTTGGTAACACCATCAAATAGAAATACATTTTTTTTGCTACTAACAAAAAATTACGAGGAAACCGAAGCTCTTCTTCGCGCATTTTAGGTACAGATGCACACACTCAAAAGCACACAAACGGCACACACACACACACACACACACACACACACATTATTATCAACTAACCTTAGTCTTTTTCAATGGAATCTGTATCAAAATTTTGTTACTTCTCACTTGGTTTGCCTGCTATTACTCGTTAAGTTGTAAAGCCTACCTAGTTGGGATAGTTTTCCTTTTAATTTTACTTTAAAAACAGACAGACAGACAGACGGACATGACGTCCGTCTACAAATTCCGTTACAAAAACGGAACCCTTATAGTTTCGTCATGTCCGTCTGCCTGTCCGTATGTCACAGGCATTTCACTTTAAAACTACACAATGAATATTGGTTGAATTTGGTGAAATTGTGTCTTGTAATAGCAGCTACGTAGTTTGATAGCTAAATAATAAAAATACATTTATTAGGGGGTGCAATCCATACATATAACAAAAGCTGAAACTTTTTTTGTTAAACACACACTAACGTATCGCACATTATTCGACAGGTCTTTTAAAAAACATTAAATTTTGATTTTTGTTTTTTGATTTGTAATTTATTATTTCATATTTTTTTATTATTATATCGTTAAGATCGAAAAATATTATTCATATCTCATCAATATGTAATGATTGTCTAAATAAAATTTCCAAAATACACGATTTACCAAAAAAAGGACTAGAGCATGTCGAACCAGGCTCAGTGTAGGGTTCCACTGCCGCTGATGTAAAAAATCCAATTTGAATAATTGCACCAATAGAAGATCGTTAAGTTCATGGCACGATTTATCGATAATGTCGAAAATAATTTTAGTTTAAAGTATTTATTAAGCGCTACCTTTGTGATTTTTAATACAAATTATTGCATTTTTTAATAAAGTGATGGGCAAGAAATGCCTATTAAATTACTATTATTCTTTGGTTACACAGTTCAAAAGATAAAGGGAGGCGGTTATTTCCAATAATATTCACGCAATCAAAAAAGTTAATTTGAAACCTTACATAAGGCCTGTCGAATGATGCCACTCGGTGATTTTTACTGATTGTTTTTTTTTCAGCTTTTGTTAAATGTATGGAATGCCTAATAATATTTATTTTTATTATTTAGTTATCAAACTAAGTAGCGGCTACTACAAGACGCCTTTTCACAAAATTTTATCAATATATTCATTGTGTAGTCTTTGAGTAAAATGCCTGTGACATACGGACGGACAAACAAACTATTAGGGACACTATAAGAGTTCCGTTTTTGTCACTTAGGCTACGAAGCCTTGAAAATACCGAGCAAAGCTCGGTCATCCTGGTACTGTGTATTGAAATGTGATTTGATGAGTTGGTTCATTCATTCATTCATTTATTTATTTGTGGATCTTATGTCAGTTACAGATGGTATTAGTTACATGGTGTAGTGCACTATGTCCTACCGATATGGTATACAAAATTAGCTGATTTACATTTACCTAAGAATGTCAGAATTCAATACACTATAATTTCAAATTATTTCAATTATTTCAATTTCAATAGATTAAATTAATAAATAATAAAAATAAGGTTCAAATTAAACAATCTTATATGCTGATATTATAATCTGACACATAAGCCTTAACTGCCTTAACTTAACTTATTTAGTAAAAGATTAATTACATTATTCTTAAACAAATTTATATCACAATTTTCCAAGATATGTTTAGGTAATTTATTATATATTTTTGGTGCCATGCCTAAGAAGTTTTTATCGTATATTATCGTATTTAGCTAAATCTAATAGCTATTCCTTGTACTGTTTAGTGTGTCATTTATGTGAAGATTATTTTTAACAATCATTACTACTTCATATATCCATACTAATATTATAAATGTGAAAGTAACTCTGTCTGTCTGTCTGTCTGTCTGTTACGCTTTCACGCTCAAACCGCTGAACCGATTTAGATGAAATTTGGTATGGAGATAGTTTGAGTCTTGGGGAAGGACATAGGATAAGAAAGGATTTTTATCGCGATAACCGACATCCACGCGGGCGGAGCCGCGGGCCAAAGCTAGTATATATATAAATATACATATTATCAGTGTTAATATACGTAATCTTAAAAAGTGAGGTACACAGCTGTCTGTACGTTTCAACAGACTTCAAAAAGGAGGAGGTTTTCAATTCGACTGTATTTTTTTTTTGTAGGTTTGTTCGCCGATGACGTAAAGAGGGCTGGACCGATTTGAGAAATTCTTTTTGTGTTTGAATGGGTATACTTCCAAGTTGGTCCCATTGTCATCAGATCACGATCTGATGATGGGATCCTGGAGAAATCGAGGGAACTCTTAAAATATTAAAGGCAAACCTACAGTGATTTAGGTATATTTCATAGCGGTTCGTGCGTTTACTCTTAAAAAGCACCAATTAGTGAAGTGGAACTGATGATGAAGACGACAAATGATGAGCGGGACCTATTCAATATTTCACAGTTTGCGATTTAGTTACTTTAAATATGGTATTGAGTAGCACTTTATTCTTGTCATACTACCTACTATTACACAATGTAATAGAGCTGACAGTGAACTCCTTAATAATTAACGGCCCTGCATCGGGGCAAGCAATATTTTGTAAAAGGGTTTGAGCAGTTGACATAAGCCTATTGTAACTTAAGTGAATTACAAACCAAACCACTAAAAAGCAAAAAATAAAAACTTTTTAATAAATAAATATTACCAACCAACAAATTAAACACTTTGAAGTTGGTGCCATGAAATAGTAGTCTTTATGTTTTATTCTGCACCAACTACAAAATGTTTAATTTGTTTTTGTTATTCTAGGTGTATAATTTTCTGTTTTTTAGTTGCCTTGTAGGTCTTACTTTTGAAGTCGGTAATATTTTTTTGTTAAAAAGTTTTTTAATCTACATTCTGATCTAAGACATCTCTTTGGGGGCTTTAAATACAGTCTCAAAATTTGTAGAATTGCCCCAGTATATGATGCCATATCGCATAGTGGATATGACGTATGCATGATATGCTGCAAGTAGAGTCTCCTGGTTTACTATCTTAGACAAATTGTACAGAGCATATGAGTACTGACTTAGTCTTCTGGTAACTTATTCCGTTTAAGTTTTCCATGTCATATCGCTGTCTAATTCAAGCCCTAGAAACCTATTGATTTTGCTTCGGAAATAATTCTATCATCATATACTATCCGTGGTTTTACGTGCTTTATCTTTTGCTCAAATGACATTATTTTAGTTTTGTCTAGGTTTATACGAAGATTATTTGCTGTTAGCCAATCAATTAATGATTTAAGACAGTTATAATATAGTTAATTATTGGAACTAAATAGTACAGTACTGTCGTCTGCAAATAAAACCATTGAATGATATGTTACTCTAGGCATATCGTTAATGTAAATTAGAAAAAGTAGTGGTCCCAGTATACTACCTTGAGGTACTCCGTACTTGGTTAGTCTTTGCCTGGAAATGTACTCGTATGATTTTTCGGTTTTAGATTTAATACAGATCTTGTTGATGGATGTGATTTGTTTCCTATCTATCAAATAATGGTTGTAAGAGGCTATCAGCGTTACCACTAATGCCATATCAGCCAATATAATTGTTACTAACATAATATGGATTCGTCTGAAATAAATGAATATTATTATTATTATTATAATGCCAGTCTATTGCGGTCGACTTAATCAAAAGCTTTGCTCATGTCTATGAAAAGAGCTGCTACAGGTTTTCTATCGTCTATATTGCTAAAAATTTTTTATTTAATTTATAAATTACCCTGTTAATATTTTTGTTTTTTCTAAAGCCGTATTGTTCATTATCTAAAATATTATTTTCTTCTAAAAATGAGTACATGTTATTATAAATGACTTTATCCAATATTTTTGAAAATATTAGAAGTATGGCAATCGGTCTGTAATTAACTAGGCCCTCTACGTCACCTTTCATAAGTAAAGGTTTTATTACAGAGAGTTTTAGTCGCTATGGAAATACGCCCCATTCTATGCATGCGTTAAAAATGTAGCTGAGTATAGGCGCTATGATATATAATACAGATTTGATTATTATGGTTGTGATACCATCGTATCCACAACTATTTGTATTATTTAAAAGAACTAATTATTATAATAATGTCGTTAGGAATTGTAGGCGTTAAGAATATTGAATTGCAATTGGTGTTAAATGTCATTTAATTAATATTACTGTTAAAATTTGATCAATAAAGTAGTAATTAAAAACTTGAGCTATGCATTGTGGATTTCTTATACATTCATTACAAATTTTAATTCTATTTATTCCTTCTATCGGCTTATTATCACATTTGTTAATATTTATTATTTGCCAGGTGGCTTTGCTCTTGTTCCGAGCATTATTTATATAATGATAATTTCATGCCTTTTTTGTTAGATGAATTATAGTTTTCAACCTTTTCAAATACATTTTAGTATTATAATTTTTAGAATTAGGAGTTTTAAAAAACTGCCAAAGCATTTGACGTTTGCGCTGCCAACTTACTTTTTTTTCTGCACTAATTCTTATTTTCATAAGCGAAAACACATATCATAGTAGCATTTAAAACTGTTATAGAACTTGTTGAATGCTTCACTTGGGTCACTAATGTTGAAAATATCATTAAATGACAAACTTTGTAAGCATTTTTCAAACTCTGAAGTATTCTCATCGCTATATTTCCACTTTAATATGTATGGAAGGACACTAGACGCCATAACAGGATACCTTATAATTTGAGCGGTGTGATCTGATACATACAACTCGGTAACTACACATTTACTACCCCTGATGTCATGAATAATATTGTCTATGCAGGTGCCACTACATAAACGTGTGGGTTCTCGCACTCCTACTGTTATGTTATAGCTATTCAATATATTTTCAAATTCAAGAGAATTATTACTATTTTTTAATATGTCTATATTCAAATCTTTACTTAATTTAACCTTCTTTTTATGTACAAGGCCTATTTCATTCAAAATACTATCTAAATTGTTAAAGTGCAAGGCATATTTCATTCAATATACTATCTAAATTGTTAATGTACTTATCGATTTTTTATCAATCTTTGGAGACTGCAATTCAACTGCACAACACTCTATTAAGTTCGGTATGCACCATTTTTTTCACGTCATAAACGTGGCTCTTATGACATTTTTTTAGTAGTATATATGAACCTCCATGTCTTTCGTTCCTGGAATAATATGTAGAGAGTGCATAATTTGGTATGTATAGATGTTGATGATCATCTGTTTTCATGTTTGTTTCTGTGATACTTAAAACATCCATAGAGTTTCCTTCGTGTACGTAATTATTTAAATGTAGATAAGCTTAGAATGTTCGATTTATTAATCAAGCCATTTATATTTTGGTGCAAAATAGTTATATGTCTAAACATGAAAAAGAGAATGATAATTAGTTGTATCAATATTTGTTTTAGTTACTGAATCACTTATTATACTTCGGATTTATTACTTATAAGGGGGAAATAGTTTAATATAGATTTTTGAAACATTTTAGTCTTACATAGGTGTAATTATTTTGGGATATTTAGCATTTTATTAATAGGTTAGAAACCTTTGGCTGTAAGTCAGATAGTCAATTTCAGTATTTAGTTTAAAGCTAAGTTGTTTCAAATAGTATCTGTTGTTTTGTCTAGGATAGTAAATACAGTTGAAAAAGTTTGTATGACAGATAAATTTACAGTTAGAAAAGTTTTCAGTTTGATATTAGGTTATAATGAGTTTAATACCTTGAGTTAAAACATGCTCGTTCAGGTATCGATTACTTTGCACACTGAGTAAAAAAACTTGTTGACAATTTTTTAGCTTATCTAATAAAATACATATATCTTTGTGTAATGTAGAGGGATTTTGGTCATGCATTCCAATAGAAATTATATCTATATCTTGTTGCATGAGTGTGTTTAATATATCCGAGTGTCCATATATAATTTGAGAAGAATCTGCCTTGGTTTAACCATAGCTGAGATTGAATAACGGTTGTTCCATTTATTCCTTCTGGTTTTAGTCAGTGATAATCCTAGGCCACTCACCTGTTCATCACCTAATATAAAAATCCTAGCTTTTGTGTCAGTTTGAGAGTTGCGGTTTTATTTTCGGTAGGATTCAATCAATAAATAAATAAAATAAATTATCTTCTATAGTTTGATTGCCTGCATCGGATGAATTATTTTGTGTGTAATTTTCGGAACTGGTCTCTGTTGTTTTATAAGCTATATTGTTTGATAATTGAGTTGTTACATTTTTCTTCCGATTTGTGTCGTTATTGTCATTGTCCTCTATTTCCAGATTTAAAGTTCTTCTGCAGTCTTTCTTGTTTTTTCTTTTCTTTGCGGGGTACCCTTATATATAGTCTTTAAGTAAGTAATACGTTTCTCTTGTTCTTGATTATTCCTTTTTTTAAATACCAAAGCTACCAAAATATTCTACTGTAAAATTAATATTTTTTCACTCTGGTATCATTTGCGCCCTCTGGTGCTAAGTAAAGAAGTTATTTTAGTTTTACTTTTCGCCACACCTATTGCTAAAGTGGAGCTAGCTGAAGCTAAAGTGACGAGTAGGAAAACAATTGATTTATCTATTCACCGTTTCTATGGCCGAAGTGGAGCTAGTTGTACGGAATGACATTTAGATTTTCAAAATATATCCGTTTTGTTTCGTATTTTTGTTTTATTTCGTTTTATTATTAGTAAAATACGCACACACTTTGTATTTAAATAGATTTTTATCATTAAAGCGTTTTATTGTTATTTGAAATACGGCACTATTCGTTTTCAAATGTTATTGAGGCTAAGAGTAACACATATTTATTAATGTATAAGTTTATTTGCACTTGCTGTAAGTTCTCACAAACATTTTCACTTAAAGATAGTCATTGTATCATGTGATTGCACCACTTTTTATGTGACTTAGCTATGATTTAAATCAATTTTAATTTTAAAATACGTAGTGACAATGTAAACAGTACTGGAGTTGCCAGAGCTTTTTTAAATATTTAAAAAAAAAGTAATGTCACAAAGTATCTTTATGGTATATGGTAATTATACCTAATTGTAATGTAGTTGTAACATAAGAAATGTTCTATGGCAAATATTTATTAGAATTCTGGCTAGTTTCTTGTTGGCCCTTTTTCCTAGCCAATAGGTCCTCTTAGAACCAACATTAGTATGCCTACCTATTCCTGTATCCTTGATACAACCAGACCGAACAAGTTTGAGAATATATGATAATTGCCATTAATTTCTTTGTGTTATTTACCACCCTGGTTGTGCTAGATTACCTCTCAATACGAAGCTTAATCATAAAGAAGTTTAAGTTCACATTTAGTTAGCATTCTGAGATATCAGATGATCAAGTAACCGACTGATAAAGTGGTTGTATATCCAGATATTAAAGTAAATTTTACACAGAAAGTTTATTATCATATTATGTCAAAAACTCGTAGAACTCGCAACCATATCTACAGATTCCACGTATCTTTCATCGGCAGTGGATATTTCTCATTGGCTACATTACTAAAAAAAACTGTTTTAAGTTTCAGAATGGTGTCTACCGCTTAAGACTGTTTCCCCAAGGCGATCGCAATGTTGACTGTTTGATGTTTCCGCTACGGTTTACTACGTTGGCAACGGCCTAAGCTGGCTACTCAATGGTGGCTGTTCTTGTTCCTGTTGTTCCACCCTGAAATTCCTCCAGTGGAATTCTCCAGTCCATGATTTAAACCTAATTGAGTATGAAATCGTTTATCGTTTGTTTGTTGAGGTAAATGTGTGAATAGTTGAAAAATATTAAAGTTGTTTTGAGCCACGAAATAGATTTACTATTCACATGGATTGAAATTGAATTGCACCTTTGATTCTACTTATTACGGATAACATTGTACTCAGAGTATAATTAAATAAAAACTAATTCGCATACTTTATTTATTTCAACTACAATTACCGTTTCAAATAATTAAACAATACATTCTGATTATTAATAAACAGGCGCGAGTTTAGAACTTTTTTTAATGGCAACTTAGCCGGCCAAGTGTGAGTCGCTCGCAAGACAAGGCGTGGGTGCATTTGATTTAACACCAGTTACTGTACACCAGCCACCATCGCTGAAGGAAATGGGGAGGGTGCAATTGCCTACCAAAACACACTAGTCTATTGTAAAATTCTTAAATTCCAAAAAAGGTGTTTCAGTCGAGTCTAAGAGGGACGCCATTAATTGCCACGAATTGCCATTAATTGCTACGAATTGCCATTAATTGCTACGAATTGCCCCTGTTGCCCCACCCCCTTGGATCCGCGTTTATTGTACCGTCTCCACACCTTCGACTTCGCCAATTATCTCCCCTGCAAGTTAAAAAAATACAAATTAGTTACAATAAGGAATGAACGTGTATTTTTTACCCCACCGCTCGACGGACAGTATGTATTTATGTGTGTGCCCCTATTTCTTTTTTTAATCTTATAACTACATAAAGAAAGAAATGTTTATTTAAGATATTAAACTGACTTCAAAAAGTCTTTGCAAGCATTTCGAACCACGCACAATGTAGGGTTCCGTTTTCCGTTATTTTTGTTTCATACTACTAACAACGTTAAATAAGTAATTTTCAATGGAATTTGTGCAAAACATTGCACTTGGTCTGCTGTTACTCGTAAACTTGTAAAACCTACTTAGCTGTGATAGTTTACCTTTTAATTTCATTTTAATATACTACTACTACGAGGTGAGACAAAGTTAGAAAACGGTCACCCATCTATGGACCGGCAGTGATAACTTTGCTTAACCTCACATATACCTTGATCTGCTCTATCGTTACTGAGTAAGAGCAATTATTGTATTAATGAAGTACCGATGATATGGTAAGAAATGCATAAAAAATACAATAATATTCGGTCAGCAATATCGTACCTAATTTGTTTAAATCTCTGTAACATAGCCATAAATAGTTTTTGAGAACAGCGGCTAGATGGCGCTAGTAAGGGTCTAACTTGTGTGCAAAAAAACTAACATAGACCGGGTAGATGGTTCACTTTCGGCCCCGGTATGGCAATTGAAAATCTCGGGTTCGATTCCTGAGTCTGAACTTTTCAAATTAATTTATTGTATTAATAAAGCAAAGTATTTGGCAAGAAATGCCAATAAAAAATAATTTAATATAAAAATGCCTTCAAAATTAAATTACTGTTATGTCGGTGCCAAACGGCCAAGCCATGAAATATATAAGCCTGACATGCCTATTGCGGTCTCGAGATAGAATCTTGAGCAAGCAAAAAAATATATATATACTTGTAGGCATCAATTGCCATATGTTAGTTTTTTTGCACGCAAGTTAGACCCTTACTAGCGCCATCTAGCCGCTGTTCTTAAAAACTATTTATTGCTTTGTTACAGAGATTTTAACAAATTAGGGACGATATTGCTGTCCGATTATTATTGTATTTTTTATGCATTTCTTACCATATAAGTAGGTACTTCATTAATACAATAATTGCACTTACTCAATGACGACCGAGCAGATCAAGGAATATGTGATGTTAAGCAAAGTTATCACTGTCGGTCCATAGATGGGTGACCGTTTTCTAACTTTGTCTCACCTCGTAGTAGTAGTATATTACAATGAAAATAAAAGGTAAACTATCACAGCTAAGTAGGTTTTACAAGTTTACAAGTAACAGCAGACCAAGTGCAAAGTTATTGCACAAATTCCATTGAAAATTACTTACTTATATATAATATGTGTGTATAGTGGGTATGAAACAAAAACAACAGAAAACCCACTTCTTTTACCGCATTACTGTGCCTGTACACGTTATTTACTTACCGTCTGGGCCAGAAACACCGACAGTTTCATTACTTCTCAAGATTGGCAAAGTATCCGCTGTAAATAAAAAATATTTTAAACAGTGTTTCAACAACAGTCAAATAACTAGTGATCGGCGTAAATACATGAGTACATCATGTCTCATTAATCCTAAATGGCACTATTTATATTTATATTATTAGCATATAAGCATTTTCTTAAATGTTATGTTAACCTTGATTCCGGGAATTTTTAATTATTGAATCTTCAATAATACAGTATCATCATAACAGTATAAGAAATGAAAAAAAAAAACTTTATTTTGTGTAAGAGTATGCTATTGAATTGAAACGTCATAGCAATTTGAAAGGTTTTTATGTTACAGTTATTCTTTACTAGCTGTGCCCCGCGGTGTTACCCGCGGTTTATTAATTAGCCTATGTGTTAATCCAGGGTGTCAGCTAACTCCACACTCAATTTTATTAAAATCGCTCCAGCCGTATAGACGTGAAGAAATCACAAAAATACACATCCACACACTCACAAACTTTCGCTTTTATAATATTAGTGTGATTTTATATTAATAGCTCGTAACTCTAGCTAAAGTAGGGACACTTTTACGGTACGATTTTGTTATTTATTATATTAGGTTTCAATTGATAATGACTGCCTCGGTAGCGCAGTTCGAGTTTATTCAAATGCTGCGCAAGATGGACATTATTATATGTGATCCACAAATTTCGAGTCTGGGTTCACATTAGTTGAATTGAATATTTCTAAAGTCTTTGACTTGCCACGACACACAGTTTTTATCCTACTGTGGAAATAGACTGTTTCCTAGTCATATAACCTTTAAAAATCCAGAACATTAAAACTTCCAACGATTGAGTGCTAAATGCCAATTAAGATTTTTTATCCGAAGTGATTTGACTTAAAATAAATAATAACGTCACAACGTGCTATTTCAAATTTCTTCTTTACAAGCTGTATGGGGACATTTCTAAACGTGCTATTTCAAATTTCTTCTTTACAAGCTGTATGGGGACATTTCTAAACGTGCTATTTCAAATTTCTTCTTTACAAGCTGTGTCGGGACATTTCTAGAAGTGTTGTTTTGACTAGTTGAAAACAAGCTTGTCATCTTTTTTTTAACAAGGCCTACAATTCGATGATGTAAAATCAGTGACGGAAAATATCTTTAGGAAATCGCTGGTTGTCTTATAGTAGTCAAGCCAAAAGTTATCACTTTTGTCAATTTTTCATCGATATTGTTAAGAATATAAGGCTACGCACGATTTGTAGCCGCATCGCAAAAGAAATCAATGTGAAGTATATATTTTGGATTGCGGTCGGCAGCACGGCTGACCGCATTGCAAGTGACTGGATAGTGCGTTTGTAACTTTGTGAAACCATTCGATATTTGTTAAGAATGTAATATTTTAAGTAAATTATACATAGAGTTAAAGGTTTACATACAGTTTTATAGGTTTCATAGGAAAGAAGAAATAAATAATTAAATTCTCAATTAATTTTCAATACTTTTTTTAAAAATATAACAATTAGTTTGTAACAGACTGTACTGTAATTATCTACGTCATCATCATCATCATCAGCCTATCGCAGTCCACTGCTGGACATAGGCCTCTCCAATTGCACGCCACTTTGTTCTATCTTCGGCTTCTCGCATCCAGCTCCTGCCAGCCGTTTTGCGTAAATCATCACTCCACCTGGCCTGAGGGCGTCCTACACTACGTTTGCCAAGCCGCGGTCTCCACTCAAGAACTCGTTTACCCCAACGGTTGTCGGTTCTTCGGCTAATATGGCCAGCCCACTGCCACTTCAACTTGCTAATCCGGTGGGCTATGTCGATAACTTTGGTTCTCTGCCGGATCACCTCATTTCTGATTTTGTCCCTAAGAGAAACTCTGAGCATAGCCCTTTCCATAGCCCGCTGAGCGACTTTGAACTTGTGGACCAGCCGTACCGTCAGTGTCCACGTTTCGGCTCCGTATGTCATGACGGGTAGGACGCACTGATTAAAGACTTTAGTCTTTAGACATTGTGGGATCGACGATGAGAAGACTTGACGTAGCTTACCAAACGCTGCCCAACCCAACCGAATTCTCCTGTTCACCTCGTCCTCGAAGTTGTTTCTACCTAACTGCAATGACTGCCCGAGGTACACATATTTTTGAACTACTTCGAGAACGGCGCCGTGCACCGCTATCGGTTCCGGTAGTACATGTTCATTGAACATGACCTTGGTTTTATCCAAGTTCATCCGTAGGCCGATGCGTACAGAGGAGTCAGCCAGGTCATTCAGCATTCGTTGCAGGTCCTGCAGCATTTCCGCCATGATGACAATGTCATCTGCAAATCGCAAGTGAGAGATGTATTCACCATTGACGTTGATGCCCCGCGCTTTCCAGTGCAGCGTCTTGAACATATCCTCCATTGCATTTGTGAATAGTTTCGGGGAAATAACGTCCCCTTGCCTCACTCCTCGATGCAATGGTATAGGCTTTGTTTGCTGATTCTGTACTTGGACGGGCATGGTGGCGGCTTCGTAGAGACATCTCATCATTTGGATATATCGCCAATCTACTTGGCATCGCTGCAGAGACTCCAGAACGGACCAGATTTCAATCGAGTCAAAGGCCTTCTCATAGTCCACGAATGCTAGACACAAGGGCTGATTATACTCCTGGGTCTTTTGTATAATCTGCCGCACTGTGTGGCTGTGGTCTATGGTGCCATATCCGCTCCGAAATCCAGCCTGTTCCGGTGGTTGGAATTCGTCAAGTCTTCGCGCAAGGCGGTTCGTGATGACTCTTGAAAACAGCTTATAGACGTGGCTTAGAAGAGATATATGTAGGTCGGTAGTTCTTCAGCCGGGTCTTATCTCCTTTTTTGAAGAACAAGACGACTACACTTCTACTCCACGCCTCCGGAGTTCTTTCTTCAAACAGGACAGCATTAAAGAGCTTTTGGAGCTCCCTCAGTACGGGTTTACCTCCAGCTTTTAACAGCTCTGTTGTAAGGCCATCCCCTCCAGGGGCTTTTCCATTTTTCAGCTGTTTAAGAGCCAGCACGATTTCGTCAATGTTGACTTGTACGGATTATCTACGTACATTTCAATAATCTATAAGATGTAGGTAATAATGTTAGTTTTACAAAACCTTATATGCTTTTATTTTGAATTTATTTTTGATTAGCTACTTAATTTTAATCGGTTCCTTTGGTTCAACATTCGAAGGATTTCAAGTCCCCGTATATATCACTTGTTTCCTTTGTAACAATTGACGCAAAATTAAACCAAATCTCTACAGGATTATTTGTTTCGGTATGAATTGCAAAGATTTTAACTAAATCATATTATTCCAATTACATTAATAGCTTTTAGAAAATATCCCAAATTGATTAATTATAATTTATAGTTGTCAAATGTGTAAATTTTTGTTGTGACTACTATAGAATCAAAACTAAAAACCGTGATACAAAATACCGACAGTAATCTTATGTACAGTCGGCCAAAAATGTAGACTGCCATTCTACGATTTTATTTTATTTGTACATCATAAAACAATAAAGATGATTTACCCTTGCAATTATATCCTGACTGCTAACATGGACCTCTGTATAGTATAGACGTAAATGATATTTTTTTGCAGCGTTTCCGCCAAGATGACAATGCAGATGACATTGCCATCATGGCGGAAACGCTGCAGGACCTGCAACGGATGCTGAATGACCTGGCTGACTCCTCTGTACGCATCGGCCTACGGATGTCATGTTCAATGAACATGTACTACCGGAACCGACAGCGGCGTACCTCGGGCAGTCATTGCAGTTAGGTAGAAACAACTTCGAGGACGAGGTGAACAGGAGAATTCGGTTGGGTTGGGCAGCGTTTGGTAAGCTACGTCAAGTCTTCTAATCGTCGACCCCACAATGTCTAAAGACTAAAGTCTTTAATCAGTGCGTTCTACCCGTCATGACATACGGAGCCGAAACGTGGACACTGACGGTACGGCTGTTCCACAAGTTCAAAGTCGCTCAGCGGGCTATGGAAAGGGCTATGCTCGGAGTTTCTCTTAGGGACAAAATCAGGAAATGAATTTTGCCACGTATTGGATGCCCAGTAAGTCTGTGTGTCTATGTATTTGTGTGTGCTTAAGTGAGTGTGTGTTTGTTCTTGGTGTGTGCGTGTATATTAATTCTATTAATCAATATTGTGTGAAATGTTTATATATGAAATTATAAATAATATTAAATTATAAATTATATTAAATTATAAATTATATTGAATTATATTATAATATTAATAGTATACGAGTACCTATCTAAATCACATCATACAACAGAGATATTATTTTCGTTTGTCAAATTCCCAAATTCTTTCTGTGCAGCGATAATACGAGGGTCAAACTGAAAGTTCTTAGAACTGGCCACTTATAAACTATATAATAAAAAAATAATTCTAAAATTTAAAAATATAACTCTTTGCCAATATTACTGAGTACATATTTCATTCATTTGTCATTTGTTTTACGATTTGGCGGCAAATTGAAAATTGTCTGTGTCACGTCAACATGAATTTAACACGAGAAAATTTTCGTGCAATGATTTTTTATGACTTTCGATGTCATTTAAGTCAACAAGAAAGTTATGATAGACTACGATTGGCCTTTCACGATGAAGCCCCATCTCGTGCGACTGTTTACAACTGGTTTAATGAGTTTAAACGTGGTCGCACTAATCTCACTGATGATTTACGTGAGGGACGGCCATCTACGGCGACGACTGAAGATAACATCTGTGTTGTGCGGCGTATGATAGAGACTGACAAAAGAGTGACCTATCAGCAGATTCGGACAAGCTTAGGCATCGGTATGAGTCAAGTGCACAAAATCCTCCACGAACATTTAGCGGTCAGGAAGCTTTGCGCCCGGTGGATACCTCATAATTTGACTGAGGCTCAAGGCCGTAAAATGATTGAAAGATTTAACGGAGGTGACTCAAATGCTGTGTTCGACATACTAACAGGTGACGAAAGCTGGATTTACTGTTATGATCCTGAAACCAAAAGACAATCTGCTCAGTGGGTGTTTCCTTTCGAGGAGTTGCCAACTAAAGTGAAAAGAGATCGAAGTGCGGGAAAAAAAATGGTGGCCTCGTTCTTTGGAAGGATAGGTCATTTCGCAACAATTGTGTTAGAGGATCAAAAAACAGTTTCTGCAGAATGGTACACTACCAATTGTTTGCCACTTGTCTTGGAAAAAGTTCGAGAGAAACGACCTCGCAGTAGGATCCTCCTTCACCACGACAATGCCTCGTCGCACACCGCCAAGCGAACGATCGACTATTTGGCGACATCAAACGTTGAATTACTGGGTCACCCGCCGTATAGCCCCGACCTCGCGCCTTGTGATTTTTATTTATTTCCAAAAATTAAAGAAAAACTTAAAGGAAAGCGGTTTATGAATGCTGAAGAAGCGGTGTCTGCGTATCGCGATGCCATTGAAGAGACCCCTAAGAACGAGTGGGCAAAGTGCTTTTCCCAGTGGTTCCATCGCATGCAGCGGTGTATTGACGTGAATGGACAATATTTTGAAAAGATATAATAAAACTAATAACTGGCTAATGTAATCAGTTTTTGATTTTCTAAGAACTTTCAGTTTGACCCTTGTATGTTGCCGTAATCGCATTTTGAAAGTAGACAGTGTATCTAGGCTTCTTATTGTTGGTGGGATGTTATTCCAACATTTGGAAGCCGCATATCGAAAACTGCCTCTGAAAGTTTTGTGATGTGGAATTGACAATTGTTGCGAACAGTGTCGACTGATACGATTTCTGCTATTTGCAACCCAGCTCAATTTTCTATGCAAATAATTGGCTCTTCAAATTTAATAATGTTAAAAAGAAGACACGAGAAATGTATCTTACGACGTGATTTCATTTTCAACCGACTTCAAAAAGGAGGAGGTTCGTCTGTATGTTTTTTTTTGTATGTTTGTTCACCGATTACGCAAAAACGGCTGCACCGATTTGAAAAATTGTTTTTGTGTCTGAAAGGGTATACTTACCCTTTTTTAAGTTGGTCCCATTGTCATCAGATCACGATCTGATGATGGGATCATGGAGAAATCGAGAGAACTCGTAAAATATTAAAGTCACACCTACACTGATTTAGGTATTTCAAAGTGCTTCGTGCATTTACTCTTAAAAACACCAATTGGTGAAGTGAAACTGATGATGAAGACCACAAATGACGAGCTGAAAAAGTAACTGAATCGCAAACTGTGAAATATTGAATAGGTCCCTATTCAATATTTCACAGTTTGCGATTCAGTTACTTTAATATGGTATTGATTAGCACTTTATTCTCGTTATACTACTATTACACAATGTAATAGAGCTGATAGTGAACTCCTCAACAATTAACGACCCTGCATCGGGGTAAGCAATATTTTGTAAAAGGATTTCAGCAGTTGACATAAGCCTATTGTAACTATGACAGTTGCATCTCAATATATATTAATACCAAAATAAAATAATTTAATACCAAAACAAAATAATTAACCAAACTCTTTTTATAATATATCTAAATGTGGAAAAAATATATTTCAATCAAGGGTAGTGTTATACTCGTACATACTTGGTTCGGCTTCCATTCCATCCTGTCCTGCTTGCGAGGGCTGAGCAGCGTCTTCTGCCGTCGTTGTCTGAGCTGCGCAGCCCCTGATCGGACTAGTGTTGCTCTGATGGAAATACCAAGTGGCCCAACATTAAAACAAGTTGAATGTTCCATAAAATTAGTTAATAACTAACTTTTTCTACTGTGGTGTTTTCCAAGGCACAGAGAAGATCTTCCACATTTTTCACTATTTGTGGAGTTAGTGGACTTCATAATCAGCCTATCGCAGTCCATTGTTGGACGTAAGCCTCACCAATTGCACGCCATTTTGTTCTATCTTCGGCTTCTCGCATCCAGCCCCTGCCAGCCGTTTTGCATAAATCATCACTCCACCTGGCCTGAGGGCGTCCTACACTACGTTTGCCAAGCCGCGGTCTCCACTCAAGAACTCGTTTACCCCAACAGTTGTCGGTTCTTCGGCTAATATGGCCAGCCCACTGCCACTTCAACTTGCTAATCCGGTGGGCTATGTCGATAACTTTGGTTCTCTGCCGGATCACTTCATTTCTGATTTTGTCCCTAAGAGAAACTCCGAGCATAGCCCTTTCCATAGAGACTGGCAAAGCTTAGTGACCGCTGAGTGACTTTGAACTTATGGACCAGCCGTACCGTCAGTGTCCACGTTTCGGCTCCGTATGTCATGACGGGTAGGACGCACTGATTAAAGACTTTAGTCTTTAGACATTGTGGGATCGACGATGAGAAGACTTGACGTAGCTTACCAAACGCTGCCCAACCCAACCGAATTCTCCTGTTCACCTCGTCCTCGAAGTTGTTTCTACCTAACTGCAATGACTGCCTGAGGTACACATATTTTTGAACAACTTCGAGATCGGCGCCGTGCACCGCTATCGGTTCCGGTAGTACATGTTCATTGAACATGACCTTGGTTTTATCCAAGTTCATCCGTAGGCCGATGCGTACAGAGGAGTCAGCCAGGTCATTCAGCATTCGTTGCAGGTCCTGCAGCGTTTCCGCCATGATGACAATGTCGTCTGCAAATCGCAAGTGAGAGATGTATTCACCATTGACGCATCGTCGCGTCAGCGTCTTGAACATATCCTCCATTGCATTTGTGAATAGTTTCGGGGAAATAACGTCCCCTTGCCTCACTCCTTGATGCAATGGTATAGGCTTTGTTTGCTGTTTCTGTACTTGGACGGACATGGTGGCGGCTTCGTAGAGACATCTCATCACTTGGATATATCGCCAATCTACTTGGCATCGCTGCAGAGACTCCAGAACTGACCAGATTTCAATCGAGTCAAAGGCCTTCTCATAGTCCACGAATGCTAGACACAGAGGCTGATTATACTCTTTGGTCTTTTGTATAATCTGCCGCACTGTGTGGCTGTGGTCTATGGTGCCATATCCGCTCCGAAATCCGGCCTGTTCCGGTGGTTGGAATTTGTCAAGTCTTTGCGCAAGGCGGTTTGTGCCTCTCGAGAACAGCTCATAGACGTGGCTTAGAAGAGAAATAGGTCGGTAGTTCTTCAGCCGGGTCTTATCTGCCTTTTTGAAGAACAAGACGACTACACTTGTACTCCACGCCTCTGGAGTTCTCCCTTACAACAGGACAGCATCGAAGAGCTTTTGGAGCTCCCTCAGTACGGGTTTACCTCCAGCCTTTAGCAACTCTGTTGTAACGCCATCCTCTCCACGGGCTTTTCCATTTTTCAGTTGTTTAAGAACCAGCACGATTTCGTCAATGTTGACTTCTGGCAGGTCTTCGGTGTAGGGGCATGTTAGACTGGCTCTAGGATTTTCATTTGTAGGATCAGGTCGAGATGCATGCGAGGCGTATAACCGGCCATAGAAGCCTTTTACTTTGGAGAGGCCTGCCGGTAGTAGACTGTATTGCAAATCAGACGCGATCGCGCATCTGACGTAGAAGGTAAACAATAGGAGTCGCGCCTGATTATGAGGGTCTATAAATTATTTTCTTCGTTATTTATTTTCATTTTACTATTTTCAATTGTCTATTGACAACAAACTACTAATCTACAAAACTATACTCAAACCAGTATGGATGTATGGGATACAACTCTGGGGCAGCACTAGCAACTCTAATATCTCCATTCTACAAAGGATGCAGAACGTCATCCTGCGTTCAATATCAAAAGCACCATGGCTAGTAACAAACATGGAAATACACAATCACCTCCAAATGAGCACTGTCAGGGAGGAAATCCAGAGTAGCGCTGTAAAATATCAGTCAAGGCTGACAAACCACCCAAATAAATTAGCCGCCGCACTAACCCAACCAGGCTACCATAAGCGATTAAAAAGAAAAGATATCCTGAGTCTGCACACAGCAAACTGAATTTCCAGTAGCAAGCAATTACTGAGTAGATGTTCTCACTGGAGGACACACTCGACAAGTCACTAATAAATTCTTCACACATCTGCTTAAAGTACTGAAACTGATTGCAGATAATAAATAGAAAAAAAAAAAAAAAATACTATTTTAATGTGCCACGTGTTCCTATGTATTCTCCTATACGTGGGAGGCAGTGCCCGAAGTGCTCTAAAACGGCATGGTGCGAGACCCTTTCGGGCCAAAAATGTGGGAATGTACGGGTGTACATCCCCACATTTTTGTCGATGGCGAGGGGTACGACTAATTCAATTAAAAATACTCACCACAATGCCAATGACTACGGCAGTGAACAATAGGGTCAAAGTGAACCAGGTGGCCATTTTGTCTAAGTCTTGTTATTCCACTGAAGACAATAGATGTAGTGAACGTTTCTCAAAGATTAACAAGTATTTAAATTCATTGTTATCATTTATTTTAAACCAGTTGCTACCTGTTTAAATTATGATAACAATGAATTTAAATAAGAAAAACAGTTGGTTATAGCAAATATTTACGCATTTACAGATATATTATTTCAATTTATTTGCGTAATATAAAGGGTTAACCAAGTCAATGTAATTCTAAACCCAAACAATGTACATTTGAGTTTTTTTTCAAAATCTTTATCTAAAGAGCTTTAGAGCTCCTTATGGTTTATATAAATGAAAACATAGACGTTAATGTAAAAGGCACAGTTGTTAAATGTTTTATTCAGAAGATTTTCATAATTGAAAATAAATTTTCAATTCTCAGAAATGACCACAGTTCTATCGAAATGATTCCTAGTTTCTGGAAATGGTGTCACATGACTGTTAATAACTTTTTGCCTGTTAAGATTTAAGTGAGATTTTTGTCAAAAAATTATATCCTAGATTTAAGTTGGAATTCGACTTATTTTCTTGCTAATTACGATCTCTAAATACATTCGTACTCAATGAACAATGAACAAAATGTTGGAAGTGAGTAGTGAGCAGTATTTATATTTATAGCACTTATGTTCCAAGATCCCAGTCATGCCAGACCTATTTTATTTTCTGACAGATAAATGTGGGGCTTCGGGTAATGTTTATATGTACACTCAATGCTAGCATACCAGCTGAGTTGTATGGACGGCCAATTTTTAGGTTGTATATGTACCAGGTGAGAAAGGTAAGAAAAAATCGGACTCAGTTATCTTATTTTCTGACAGTTGGTTTTCATATATATGGTGTAAAATACTATAAAAAAATATTATTCAGCATTGCCAGAGATTCACCAGTGCCGTGTGGTGCCGGCTTAAGAATAGTACCACCCCATCTCTTCCCGTGGGTGTCGTCAAGGCGACTAAGGGATTTAACTCCGGAGGACGGGCAGCAGCGTCCTCTGCGTACTTAAAGCCTTACTGCGATCGCCAACCCGCTCGCCAAGCGTGGCGATTATGGCAATTACCCCCAGGATCTACATACCAGTAGGTTCTACTGGGGAGACTCGTGCCCAGCAGTGGGCCATCATATGGGTTGATATGTATTGCCAGATACTTCCCGCCTGCCATAACATCCACCAGACACTTTAAAACGGCCAAAAAAGGTGACAACTTATCATATTTTCTGATGCTTGATTCTTATATATGTTACTTAGGAGATTATATGGAACATATATTTGCTATAGCATGGGTCAAAGATTCTCCCAGACACCAAATAGTTTCAGCCTTGTACGAGGACTGAAGTGACTCGCATACTGTGTTGTTATTTAGTATGATTTGTGTTTTTTTAATTCCTCTTTTTATAAATAAATGAAGTTTGCTAGCAGTGAGTGTACATATAAACTCTACCCGAAGCCCCACATTTAATCTGTCAGAAAATGAAATAGGTCTGGCACGCCAGGGATCTTAGAACATTATGTCAGACATTATTAAGAGCATTTGTGCTTGTAAATGCGTAGTCTCAGATCTTTATGAGAGTACTAGCTTACCTGCACAGCTTCGTCTGCGTCAATTTTCCCAGTTTTTGCAATATTTTTCATTGCTGCTCCGCTACTATTAATCGTAGCGTGATGTTATATAACCTATTGTCTTTCTCGACAAATGGGCTATCCAACACAAAAAGATTTTTTCAATTCTACCAGTGAGAAGTTCCTGAGATTATCGCGTTCAAATTAACAAACTCTTCCGTTTTATAATATTAGTATAGATTATAGGGCTTAGTTAGTAGATTATAGGATAGTAACGGAAATATAAGCTCCTATAACTGCGACCAAAACCCGGTCTTAAAACATACTTGTAGTTGCTTTTAAGCGTAGTCTTGAGAGCTTTATGTTTCTTGTTGGGACCAGATTCGCTCTGCCATAAACACCTCGGTCTGCGATGCCGTCCGCGTTGCTGAGGACTAAGCAAGGAGAAGGTGGTTCGCAGATTTGAAATTAGATTAAGGATAAATGACGGAGGAGGAGGAACACTTGCACGAATGCTAATTTGATTGAAAATTGTATTTATTATCTCAAAAAATGGTGTAATTTAGTGTAAAATACAAATACAATAGTATTTGAAGTACCGTACAACTAATCATTATCGGAAAATAAAATATGAATTAAGATTTATGTGTAACTAGCTGCGCCCCGCGGTTTCACCCGCGTAAATCTACATCCCGTGGGAATATCGGAATAAAATAAAAAACAGTAACACAGTACAAATTAAAAAAATACGACCTAAGTAATGAAAATAGTACCTATTAAAGACAAATATTATTTTTACAAATTAAAATAAATGAAATACGACCTAAATAATAAAACAAACACACAAATATAATTAAGCAGTCCTGGAATTGTAAATTTAAAAAAATCGTAATTTAATGCCATAAAATTCGCAAAAAGAACACAACCGTCAACGACGTCTGCCCTCACGCGTCAGACCGCGTTTGGGTCGTGCACTCAGCGATGAGCGACTTCTTCTCCCACCTCCCCCGCAAACCCCGCAGACCCCGCAGTGCGTCCGTCCTAACCTACCGCACGACACCGCACGCCGCCCGCCGCTCACTCGCTTGTCCGCATACCTACTCCGCAATAATAGTATCGCACACTCGATTTATCATTGTTGTAACTTTTAAAGTTTTTGTCCAAATGATGTGGTGTAAAAGACAAAGTTTATCTATTATATATATCAGAGTCAATAAAAGTATTTATTTTGATGTAGATCAATTTGTTACTAA
The DNA here is from genome assembly GCA_945859575.2 of Herminia tarsipennalis. Classification (NCBI taxonomy): domain Eukaryota; kingdom Metazoa; phylum Arthropoda; class Insecta; order Lepidoptera; family Erebidae; genus Herminia; species Herminia tarsipennalis. Next base: position 13,225,429 of record OX243857.2, read on the forward strand.
GAAATATGTATTAGAAATAAATTTCAATTTCTATTGTAATTATGGTTCACTATTTATACGATAATTGCTACCACATATGAGATAGATATATGCTGCCGCGGACTTTTTTGTAGGACTGTTTATGATAAACATATCGTTTATACATTAAATATGTATAACTTCAACGATATTTGCGGCACACGCCAAAACATGTCGCCGATTGTAGAATTTTTTCCTACTTACTTGACACTTATCTTCTCTTTCCACCCGGACCTCGATACCGAGTGGACGTAATCCGTTATATTTCGCAATTCTCTTAAAATTAAAATTTCATAATTAACGTATTAATTTGTAACCAAATAATAGGAGTGCATAAACAGTGAAGAGGTGCTACCACACGCCGCCCGTGCCGCACATCAGGCCCAACACGTGAACTCGCACACATCGCCACCACCAACCTGCGTCTACGCAAGTAAGCTCCTCCCTCTCGACTACACGTACGCGCACTTCCCAGCGGGGGTCACGTTAAACTGGATGGTAAGTGATTTTATACGACATCGTCGACTACCGACCAACTAAGCTGACCTCCGCCGCTACTAGCCCTCGTGTGTCCATTTAGTTAAATCTAACATTATATTCGACCTTTCTCTCTCAAAAATGTCGCATATGTCAGCAAAACAGAGCCCATCCACCTTGACGTCTCTTACTACAACGACAAACGAGTCTGATTCTGAAGTACCGATAGCTGAGTTTGATGAAATTTCTCAACCGGTACGGCTCGCTGTACCCTCTCATCAATTACATAGCTGCTCATCGGAACCTAACTTAAACCAGACCGCCCGTAAGAGGAAGCGTCCTGAAGCCAAATTTGAGAGAATAAGCTACACCCTGGAGGAATTGAGCAAAACCATGAAGGAATTGAGCAAAACCATGAAGGAATTTAAGCTGCAACAGGATAAATCAATGCAAAAAATTGAAAAGATATTTACTGTTACTGAGGAGATGAAATTAACCATCGTTTTTTTTGCACAAAAATATGACGCACTCAAATCTCAGTACGACAAACTAGAGCAAGAGCGCAAAGAAGACCTCCATTACATCAAGACCCTTGAGGAAAATTCCGAACAGCACACAAGATCTACATGCCTTGAAATTAGAAATGTCCCAGCGTCTACCTCGGAAACGAAGACCGTGCTAGTAAACACAGTAATAAGCACAGGTAAAGTGCTAAATGTACCGTTGCAGGAAAACGACATTAAGGACATTTTCCGTATTTATAAAGCTACCTCTAGTAAAACAATAATAGTGGACCTGCGTAGTGTGCTGCTAAAAGAAAAAGTGATTGCTATGTACCGCAAATTTAACAAGTGACCATTTAAACTTACCACAGAAAAACTGTATATTAGTGGTCCCGCGAAATCAATCTTCATTTCAGAAAACTTAACAACGAAAATGAAGAGACTTTTCTTTTTTGATAGAGATTTCGCAAAAGTTAATGACTACAAATTTTGCTGGGTAGTACATGGTAAAATCTTTCTTCGGAAAAGAGAAGGTGGACCTCTAATTCGAATTGTTAATGAAATTGATTTAACCAAATTGAACAGTCAAAAGTGACTAGTTATATTATTATCAGGAATTCTAGTTTACTGTCATCATTTTCTAGATCTCTTTTGTTTTAAACTAATTTTAAGTATTTTTTTCATTTTGTATTTCCTTACCCTAACTACTACCCAAAATATACATCTCATAAACACTTTCACGTTTCATACTCACTTCTTCATACTTATTTCAATTAGATTGCACACTATTATTTTAGTATTATATTTTTTAATTTACAGCCAGATGGATATATATACACATTTGTTATTTTTTTCAATATCAAATTAATGATATTAACTTCGTAACAGAACATATTGAACAAATTTCCGTGTCAGAAATATACGTCTGCTCTCCAGAGGTTAGCTCAAATTATCTAGTCAAGAATAATCTTGGTTTCAAAATCTTTCATGTCAACATTCGAAGTATAAACTGCAATTTTGATAACCTGTGGGTATTGTTGAGCAGGATAAAATGTAAATTGGACATTTTGATACTGAATGTTGGTTAAGTAAATCGCCCTGTAGTCCATCTCTACCTGGATTCTCATTTTATAAATCAACCTATACGAACCAAAATGACGGAGTGGTCGCTGTTACAGTACAATATCTTTGTGCTGTATCTACAATCTACATCACAATCTTATGTTCCTTATCGCACGTTCAGTATCTATTAAATGTTTCTACTATCTGTTATCAACACGAAGTCGTTAGTATATAAGATGCACCTTTGGATAATTATAACCAGACTATACTACATCTTTTGTCTCATTTATACCTAATCATATACTGCCAAGAAGTTTGGCAAATTGGTGACCCCGACGAACGAATACGCAGCAAGAAACATGGCACAATCACCGTGCAAGGCGAACATAAATCAGCAAGGAACACTTGAAGTAGCTGCTGGCACCTCGGTTTTATCCCGCATTCCGGAATTTTGGAAAGACCAACCAAGATTATGGTTCACGCAACTAGAAGCCATATTAGCACCACAGAAGCAAGGAGACGAATACAAATACTGTACAGTAATAGCAAAGTTATCCAAGGAAGAAATACTACAAGTTAGTGACCTAATCACTTCACCACCGACTACAGATAAATACAAAAACATCAAGGAACGTTTAATTGATTGTTACGAAGAAACAGAACAGCGACAGTTTCAAAAATTAACATCAGAGACAGAACTCGGTGATCAAAAACCTTCGCAGTTATTACGTCAAATGCGAGTCCTCGGGAGAGGAAAAATCAGTGACGAAACAATTAAACTACTATGGTTCAGGCTTTTACCAACATCAGTTACTACGGTTCTAGCAGTTACGGAAGATATGGAAATTGACAAACTGAGCCAAATTGCAGACAAAATAATAATGAATTCAAAAGTAACCGAAATATCAGCTGTTAGCAACGACACTTCAAACGACAACAATACAGCATGCATTTTAGCCCAGCTAGCAAAATTACAGATAGATATTGACGCAATTCAGCAAGGTCAATATGGCTATCGACCCAACACGCACAATCATTTCAAGAAACGTCAACAATTCCCGATTATGAGGCCGAGAACAAACTATAGAGGAGCAAATCGATTTTGTTACTACCACGAAAGATTCGGAAAATATGCAAAGAACTGCATTAAACCATGCGGTTGGAAACCAATGACTTACGTACGGAACCAGGGAAACGAATAAGAGCACAGACAACGGCGAAACTCTGTGCAATCCACCCATCCAATCGCCTCACCATTACCGACCGAAAAAGTGGTATGAAGTTTTTGATTGACACGGGCGCAAATATTTCAGTCATTAGCAAGCAACAGAGACATTCAATTTTACAAAATGAACAATACACACTATACGCTGCAAATGGGACTAAAATTAGGACTTACGGCGAGAAGACGCTTACCTTAAATTTAGGACTACAACGATGTTATAAATGGAATTTTGTAATCGCCGATGTTACACAACCAATAATTGGAGCAGATTTTCTAGAGCACTATAAACTATTAGTCGACATAGCAGGTCGCAAACTTATCGACAAAGTTACAGAGCTGACAACGCATGTAACTTCGGAAAAAGCGACACAACAAACAATTCGTACTATCGCAGTGGGAACGAATCCACGTATTACGCAACTTTTAAACAAATACGAAGACATCACGAAAGGGTCCTCTCTCCGCAATGCGCCCAAACATAAGATTGAACATCACATTATCACTACAGGACCACCCGTCGCAGCTCGGGCAAGACCATTACCTCCAGAAAAATACGACATAGCCAAAAAGGAATTTCAAAATATGATAGAACTCGGAATTTGCCGACCGTCAGATAGCCCATGGGCAAGCCCATTACATATGGTAAAAAAGAAAAATGGCGAATGGAGACCGTGCGGAGACTATCGAATGCTCAATAGCACGACAGTACCGGACAAATACCCACTACCAAGATTAACTGACTTTACATACATATTAGAAAATAAGAAGATACTAAGCAAGATAGATATACGTAAAGCATACCATTGTATTCCTGTTAAAGATATAGAAAAAACAGCCATCATCACACCTTTTGGACTTTTTGAGTACTTAAGAATGCCTTTCGGATTACGCAATGCGGCACAAACATTTCAACGATTCATGGATTCCTTATTTAGAGATTTAAACTTCGTATTTATATTTGTAGACGACTGTCTCATCGCATCGGACAACGAAGATTTGCATTATCAGCATTTAGAAACGGTTTTCAAACGTTTACACGAGAATGGAATAACCATTAATCTCGAAAAATGCGAATTTCTCAGAAGGGAAATAGATTTCTTAGGTTATCATATAACGAGCCAAGGAATACACCCTACCGAAGAAAATTACAAAGCAATCATGGAATTTCCCAAACCGAAAACAATTCAAGAATTAAGAAGATTTTTGGGCATGGTCAATTTCTACAGAAGTAATATTCCACGCGCAGCGGAAAATCAAAGAATTTTAAACGAATATCTACATGGTTCAAAAAAGAACGATAATTCACCTGTTCCTTGGACAACGGAAGCAGACAAAGCTTACGAAAAATGCAAGGAAAGCATGAAAAACGCAGTGTTAACAGCGCATCCTTCCCGCAACGCATCACTAGCGCTCATGACCGACGCTAGTGCTACTTGCGTTGGTGGAGTTTTACAACAAAAATCCGGACGCAATTGGGACCCATTAGGATTTTTTTCACAAAAATTGAGTGAAACTCAACAAAAATATTCTACGTTTGACAGAGAGCTGTTAGGAATATACATGGCCGTCAAACATTTTCACAGATTAATCGAGGGAAGAGAATTTACAATATTTACGGATCACCGACCTTTGACATACGCATTCTCCCAAAAACCATCATCAAACGATACACCGCGACGGGTCCGGCAGTTAGATTTCATTTCACAATACAGTACCAACATTCAACACATAAGCGGACGTGACAATATTACCGCCGATGCCTTATCTCGAATAGAGGAAATATACGTGCCATCACCTATCGATTACGCTGAATTGGAAAAATGTCAATCAACAGATAATGAACTAAGTAAATTACATGACAATAAAAGATTAAAATTCAAAAACATTACGCTTCCGGGTTCCACAATAAACATCACCTGCGACACGTCTACTGGAAAAAGCCGCCCCTACTTACCAAAGCATTTTCGCAAACAAATTTTCGTTACCATTCATGGTATGAGCCATCCAGGAAAAAGAACTACGAGAAAAATGATAACCCAAAGGTATTTATGGCCGTATATGAACAAAGATATCAATAATTGGTGTAGATCATGTATAGCCTGCCAAAAATCAAAAATACAACGACATACGATATCACCTCCTGGTACATTTATGACAGCGCAACGTTTTGAACATTTACATATTGACATCGTCGGACCACTTCCGATTTCACAAGGGAAGAGATATTTAATCACAATCATAGATCGTTGTACGTCATGGCCCGAAATATTTCCGGTAGAAGATATAACTGCAGAAACAGTAGCCAAGACACTTTTCGAAGGATGGATTACTCGTTTTGGATGTCCATTGCGCATTACTACGGATCAAGGCCGACAGTTTGAATCAAGAATATTTGAGTCACTCTCACAATTTTTGGGAATACATAAAATTAGGACAACACCTTATCATCCACAATCCAATGGAATGATAGAGAGATTTCATAGAACTTTAAAGGCGGCGTTAATGACAAGAGAATCCAACGAAAATTGGTTAAAAGAAATTCCAACAGTTTTACTCGGGTTGCGGAGTAGCTTGCGAGAAGACACAGGTTATAGTTCAGCAGAGATGACATATGGAACGCCAATACGACTCCCTGGAGGATTTTTTGAGTCATCAGCAGCACAGTTATCAACGTACGAAGAGTTTGTAAAACAAATTCAAAAGGACATCACACAAATGACATCAATTCCGAAAAGAAAAAAACACAATCAAGCTATATTTGTGCATCCCGAACTCAAAGAATGCTCACACGTATTTGTTCGGTGTGATAGAATTAAGAAAGCCCTGACACCGCCGTATGAAGGACCCTACCCAGTAATTAGTAAAACAGATAAAACATTTTGCATTAGAATTAGGGATAAAGAGACAGTGATATCAATTGATAGATTGAAACCAGCTTTCATGATCAATGACGAATCAAACTACGTGCCAGATTCAAAGGATTGCGACAGGCATTCACACACGTACACTACACGATCGGGACGTAAAGTAAAGCCAGTAGTACGTCTATAAAAAATCGCTGATATAAGCAAGCTATTCGTATATATATTAACATAGATCTTAACATATACCATTAATTCACAACTACTCGTAACAACAAGACATCTAAAATGGGAAATCAAAGTTCTAAGGACCAGATAACATACAATACGGACAATTGCCTCAATCAAAACGAAGCGGACCAACTCCGTAACGTGATCCAGGAGGACTTACGGTGGACAAGAAATGTTGCAATGGGACAGATTATTTTAACAATCGGCGTGATCCTAATTTACGGCATAATAAAAACACTGGACAGAAGAATGAAGAGTTTAACGGAAAAAAAAATAATAAACACTCGTGCAACAGCTAAGTCAAAATTACAGACGTCAGCAAATCACACCACAACAGGCGTCATCAAATTCCACCGCGTACAATAGCATTATTATTTATATACATCAGCAAATAACTAGTAAGGTCTAGGTCAAATTTATATTGTAAACACTATTACCATATTTTTTTTTAAAGGGGAGTGTACTGTTACAGTACAATATCTTTGTGCTGTATCTACAATCTACATCACAATCTTATGTTCCTTATCGCACGTTCAGTATCTATTAAATGTTTCTACTATCTGTTATCAACACGAAGTCGTTAGTATATAAGATGCACCTTTGGATAATTATAACCAGACTATACTACATCTTTTGTCTCATTTATACCTAATCATATACTGCCAAGAAGTTTGGCAAAGTCGCCTATGTCAATCGTACTGTTCTCTCGAATCCCAGTCAGTTGAGGGTGCAAATTGTCTTGTACTAAACGTTTTAAATAAACTTGCTATAATTGCGTTATACCGCTCACCTTCGTATAAAAATATAAATCCGTTTATTGATAATTTACACAATACACTTTGCACGCTCAATTGTTTACAAAACATAGTAGTGATTAGTCATTTTTTCATTTCAAAAAGCTTTATTATCAAAATATTAATGGTACAGAAGTGTAAAATACTTACAAACGAATAAATACACTAATCACACCGAAATAACACTTTGCTAGGCTGATAGCGCCTATAAAAGTTTAACAAACATGAATTTATACTACTCTTAACACCATGGAAACCACTAAACTAAATTAAAATAATCACATTTTATACGTCGACTTAACCTTATGTTCAGCTAGTTTAATGGGAAATCTAGAGTGGCGGCCTCTTAACCTTACCTATGGTAGTGATCACTATCCCATCCTAACTTCCTTATGTAATAGTTCCTCACCCCTTTGAGATTTAGCCCCACTCCATAAGTATAGAATTACCGAGGCTAAGTGGGACCAGTACCGACTAGCCCTGGAGGACCAAAATTTCAGCATCCTAAAAATCTGGTCCGTGTACCACCGGTCATTTTCTTTCCTCTTCAATTTCACTGATTCACCAGTTTACTTATTATATAGTCCCTAAAACCGTAATTTCTGTTATCTGCAGAATTTGTTTTGGACATTGCTGCACCCCTGTCTTCCTACATAAAATCTGAGTGTGGTCTGGATGATGGCACCCTGGATCACATTGTCCTTAACTGTCCATTAAATTATCCTTTCCCCTTTGACCTAATCTCCTCAGAACTCAGTATCCAGCAACCAGTCAACGTTCGTCTCCTTTCATTCTTCCCCAATTCTAGAATGATTAAAGCCTATATTAAATTTATATCCAATAACTTAATAAAATTATAATGTATGTACCTAGTACATTATCATTATTGTGTGTACTAACATTTATTTGTGATTGTCCTTTGTTGCAGGTCTCAAATCAAAACGCCACAATTTATATATTTGTTACCCGACTGTAAAGAAGGGTTATGTTTTTCGCGCTTATCTTGTATGTATGTATATATGTAATATTCTTTATTACCTGATATCTCACAATCCACTGAACGGATTTACACAAATAAGACGTCGTTAGATTCGTCTTGATCGCCCAAGTGTTCTTAGATGTGTGACGTTTGAAAAAAACAAACATGGCGGCTGTAAGATGTCAAAATAAAGAGGTGTGAAACATCAATGCTAACAACATAATCTGACTGACATGTCAAACACACAAATGGCGGTTCCAGTTTTGCTTTTATAGTAACATATCAACCCATATGATGGCCCACTGCTGGGCACGGGTCTCCCCAGTAGAACCTACTAGTATGTAGATCCTGGGGGTAATTGCCATAATCGCCACGCTTGGCGAGCGGGTTGGCGATCGCAGTAAGGCTTTAAGTACGCAGAGGACGCTGCTGCCCGTCCTCCGGGGTGAAATCCCTTAGTCGCCTTGACGACACCCATGGGAAGTCCCCATCTCTTTTATAGTAAACATTATACTAAGTATGTGAATTAAAAAAGTTTATTTTGTACAATTTTTAACCAATGTGACGTATTTTACTAATAATAAGTCACTAATTTCGTCAATAGTTTGATTCGTGAGTTTAGTGATGGTTTTAGACGTAAAGATTACGTTCCTAACCTCAAAAAAATAATAGCTTTCATTTTTATTAAAAATATAAATACGCGTCTCCAGCAAGAAAAAAAACTTATTTGGGGGTTTCAGAAAAATCCCCAGAACCCCCTAGTGTCCTTGGAATCTTTCTACCGATGCAGCACGTTTCTAAACCTAACCCCAAAATTATACAATTAACTTCAAGAAAGAACCAAATCAAGAAAATAGAAGATTTTCAAAACAGAACCGGAGAAGAACGTGCTCATTACAAGTTTTTATACACCACGAATAAAATAAAAGAGTTCAATAACAGATACCAAGACATAAAGCAATGCTCAAAAACTAACTGTTGAAAGAACCCAAAGCTAGAGCAGGAGTCTAATTCCAATAAGCAATTTACTAGATTGAACAATGTTGAAATTAGGGGCATACCAGAAGCGAACACCGAAAATCTGCTCAACATTCTATCCATTATTGGATCCTTTATTACCAGAGTTCCAACACGAGAAAAAGGACATACTAAGCCAATCATAATATCTTTTTGTAATCGATACGTAAAAGAGGATTTTGTTGCAGCAGCCAGACTAGTGTCAAAAAACTGTCCAATAACAGCCGCGTCGATAGGATTGTCTAGCAACCATAGAATCTACGTGAACGATCACCTACCAGCGCAAAATAAGTTGCTCCTGTCAAAGGCGAAGAAGGGAACTCAAAAATTGAATTTTTGATACATATGGGTGAACATAGCAAAAATACACATAAGAAAATCCTACACTTCGCATGTCATAATTGTAAAAATAGAAATGGATCTTATCAAAATTTTGTGAATCCAAAAACCATATCCATTCACATAGTAGAATCTTCAAAAACAAAACAAATTCACATATTTTGTATTATGTTCGCATATTTCTATTAATTGCATCGGCTGTCTTCAATAATACCATGAATTTACAATTTAATATAACCTCAACGTCTGGGAACCGCATATTGCTGTGTGCTACTCACGTTTTTCATCTATCACTGTGTAACTGTGCTGTGCATCCAAGTAAGTCTCTTGTATATTATTTTTTGTTCGAACCACTTACCGCAAAGGAATATTAACCTTAAACATCACACCTTAAGGCTTAGTCTTGAAAAAACTATCTTGCTAATGATCGGGCGGCCGGTGCTACCCACTCTTTTTGTTTTTATTCAAAACTCATTAGTAATGAATGACATTCTTGAACACAATTTTACTAAAATATTGCGTCGCACTAAACTTCTTCTCAACATTTAACTAACTAGCTGTCCCGTGCAACTTCGTCAGCGTAAATTTTCTCCGTTTTTGCAACATTTTCATTGCTGCTCCGCTCCTATTGATCGTAGCGTATTGTTATATACCTACTCATGTTTTTTAACCACTGTTATGTCATTCTTCACTGCTATCAACACTCCACTACCCCGTTTATGTCCTATACGAGAGTATTCCCGATCCCGTCTCCACACCCTATATCGACAGTCAAACAATTCGTTATTATAGAAACTGTTAACTAACCATGTTTCTGTAAGACCAAGATATCACATGAATGAGAAGAGATTTTACGAAGCAAATTACTAATTTTTGTTCGCAAAACGCGTACCTGCATTCTGATTATATATGGTTAGAATAGCCAATATCCCCATAGAATTATGCTGTAGTTACCAGAAGACGATGGCGGTCTCAGTGTTTGTACTTTAACTTCGCGTGACGTTCGTAACTTAAAGTGCGTAGGAGAATTTTGAAATTATCGAACTTGGTTTTTGGATATGCAATTTCCAATTTATGTTACAGTCTATGTTTAAGCCTAGCAGAGTAATTTTATTGACTGAATCTATTTTGTTTTTATTAAAAATCAGCTGTCGCCCGCGGCATTGCCCGCGTAGTTGATGTTAACCCCTTAAGGGTTGATTTTCACTTTCTATCAAAACACTGAAACACGTGTTTCTTTATTTTAAACCAAAAAGCCAAATATTTCATAGATCTAACTTCAATACCTACTGATAGAGTTTCATACAAACTTGCTCCTATTTTACCCCCTTAAAAGATGATTCTCAAAAATCGCTGACACACGGCTTTCTTTATTTTGTACAAAAAATCCAAATGCAACATTTCACAGACCTAACTTTAAAACTGATGTAATTTCATACTCTCTTGCGGCAAAGTTTCACACAAAGTCGCAACCCCTAGTCAAACCAAAAAAACCCTAGAAAATCAACCCCTAAGGTGATAAACACCTGAGGGGTTGATTTTCCAAAAATGCTGAAACGCGTGTTTTTTTTTATTTTAAACGAAAAAGCTTAATACAACATTTCACCGATCTAGCTTCAAAAGTGACGAAGTTTCATACAAACTTGCAACACTTACGAGTAGGATGCAAAACAACACTTGTGATACGTCGAGATTCTACATGAACATGTAATGCTAAGCTCGCAAACAATAGGTAAAGCCGGAGAAAGGAACCTGGCAATAAAAACTTGCGGCCACTCTTTTCAAATTGCCAATTGAACAATGTTTGAATTTTATAAACTTGATATAGGGTAAGGTACTGTCACTTATATATTATACACCATGATAAAGGACTGATGCAATTTATATTACAAAAAAGTTGGAACATGATTAAAAATTAAATCAGCCTTAGTGGGTACAACATAGTAGGAGCATCTACTTACAAAAAGGGTAAAAATTATATGAGCTTAAATATTGGCCAAAGTACTGTTAGCGAATTATTATATATACATAAAATACTAATTATGTTATCAAAATAAAGAAAAGAATGACTAGAATCTTTACTTACAAAAATAAAATCATGCTCTTAATCAATGCTAGTCAAAAATAAATAAAACCTTTTTATTTATTTACTAGCTGTGCCCGCGACTTCGTTCGCGTGAAAGTCGGGTTTAAATTAAGGAAGTTTATGTTACGAAATAATATGTTGGAATCAGAAGGCCTACTCTCTTTCTTTAAAACGAAATTCATGAATTTTCGTTTTATTAAATTTCTTGAGTTTACGGGGACTATTCTAATTAATTTTTGGATAAGCACAAGAAGCCCGAACCCATAGACGATTTTCAGACACGAGTGGATTGAATAGATGTTCCTGGCTCTGTATGTCACCACTTCATTTTTGATCGAAACTTCGTTTTCATTGAATTAGAGTAGGCCTCCAGTCCTGTCGGATGAACCGCGATATGATTCAGCAGCGGAGAATCGTCATATACTCATCTATTGATTATTTCAGCAACCAAAAGTTTTGTGAAAATAAATAAATATCAAATACAAACTCTTTAGGTATTCGTTTACTGTGTTTTTCTGTTAATAATTTGTGTCTGTTTTCTTTTTTGTCTATTGTAATTTTTATTATTTTACTGTTTTTTTTTTTATCTTCTTTATGACTTTTCCTGTTAAATTATAATAATGTCTATGTGTCTTCTGTGTACTAAATAAAAATCTTTCTGTTCTCTTCTTTTAGATAGTTAGTTTGGTGTGAGGCTTAAGAAGTGGGTTTTCTGTTGTTTTTGTCTCATTCTTTCAACGTTATACCTACATAATACCTAATAATTTTCAATAAAATTTGTACACGCTTTTTAAAAGACCTATCTAATGATACCCCACACGATGGGGTAGGTGAGTAAAAAAATCACATCACCACTTTACATATCCTACGTACCCATAAAAAAAACAATTTTATTCCTTCACTTTATCGGCGTAAGTAATATGTGTATTGATGCAAAGTTGCAGCCTTCTAGCCTTCTAAAACTAACTAGTCTCTGAGCTAAGCTGCGGACGGACGGACATAAGGGTTCCGTTTTGCCATTTTGGCCAAAAATGGGGTGTGTGATACATATGTCAGATATCTATATAGGTAGGTACATACTAATCTATGGGTAGCGTTGACATAGGTCAAACATTAGCGATGTTTTTAATGACTTTTAAACATTAATTTGTACTCTGCGGAATGTTTTCTTACGTTACAGTGATGTAAGTAATAAAAAAAGACATGCACCCCCCTCCCCCAGGCTCATGAGTTTTCAAGCCTTCGCCATACAATTGGTCCGCGTTGACAGATAATGACCCCCCTCCTCCCGTCGCCCGAACTACTCACACCTAGCCGATGTTGAATCATTCATTATCGTTGAATTGATCAACACATGATCTCCAACCATAACCCAGAACATGATCCTCGATGAAGCTGTGAGATGCGTGGTCAAACAAACAGACAGACAAACATTGTTTTCACAATGTGTTTCTTTTAAATACTATTTTAAAACTTCTTTTACTAAGTGTAGAACATTATTGAATACAACGCCATCTACTTTCAAAACCAATGAAGTTTCTTCTAATACTTAATGTTTTTTTATTAATATACGCAAGATGGTTTTAGTACAATAAAACCATAATTAAATAAAAAGGACAATGTTGCCACTCAGCAAGAAACGAATACGTGATCGCAGGCAGCCCTAATAAATGTTTTCACAATTATGGAATTATATCATGGGGAACAATTTGATTACATAGCAATGAGCACATCAATTGTGGAAAATGTCGAATCCTTTTAATTGTAATCTAATATTGTTTTAAATTTCTACTACGATTAATTCATTACTCAGCATTGCTTGCAATACCTATAAACATCTTACCTAGGTGCATTTTTCACCTAATTAAAAATCAAGTGAAAAATATAAAAAAATAATAACCACAGTGAATAAGTTACCTACGGTCGAAAAAATAACTATAACATTGAGAAAAATATTAAAAAAGGAAAAAGATAATTTAAAAAACTACAAAAAGAACATAATCATATCCGATCCGAGCTTGGGACATAGTGAGACGATTGTTTTTTAATGTTATAACCATGTACCTATGTTCCACAAATAAATTTATTTGATTTGATTTGATTTGATTTGGGACTTCGTCGTCAAAGACCGCTAGCATAGCTTCGAGGCTATACTGTTCGCTACTCCGCCAGTCAAAATAACTGTTCTTATGAAACTTAACAATGTTTTGATTAGCTCCTTATAGTTTCAGCGTAAAGTTATGTATTCCATGGGTTACAATTATAGATAATGTCTAATTGTGGAAAATTTTGGGATAATCCATTATGGTGCGACGAAAAACACGTTGCTGCTCGTTCCCCATAGACGTTAGCGTAATGATTCATAGTGTAAATAATGTCCTATAGTATTTACTATAAATTTTCATAAAGATCCGTCAAGTAGTTACTGTTTAGCGAAAAATAGCTACAGACATTATCCCTTACTGCTTAGCTCCTATGGGAAAAAGCGTGATAATTTATAGCCTTAATGTTAATCTGCGTCTATTAGATAGCACATGCAAAATTTCAACTTAATCTGTCCGGTAGTTTTTGCGTGATGCGTGTTCAAACATACAGACAGCCAGACGGACATTTCTAAAAATACAGCAAAGTGTTTAAATACTCTTTTCGAACATTTCGGCCATGTACAGACACGTGAAATTTACAGTTTTATTATATGTATAAATAAAAGGGGGATTTGTAATATACTAATTACTTTGTGTTTTCAGTTTTGGAAAATATTTGATACTATATAACCCTTAATCACCTACCACTTGTTTTTAACCACCGTTGTAAAATCGTTGTTTATTGTAAGGTTTAGGCCCTCAACCTGACAAGGAAACATCTATTTACTCCGGGGTCTCTAAGATGTGTGGTAAATGTTGTGTGACAAAAGTAGGTGGTAAGTGGTGAAGGGTTAATTTGTGTAAGGGGCCAAGAGCGGGAGGTTATTAGTATATTAAAAATCATTTTGTATATAATTTTATAATATGTACAAATCGCCAAAGTTTATCAACAAAAATCTATGAATGCAGTTTCAAATTATTTCTATAATCAAAGTGAATTATTGAAGTAATTTTTATAGGAAAAAACATTGTATCGATAAGCACCCAAACGGATATGTTATTGCATCCAACCACATCTTCAATAGAAATACAAACTGAGGAACATTTTTTTCGAGACTAAATGTAATTTTACCATAATACACAACAATGTACAAGGTATCAGGTCCAAGATGGGTGATTTGGAATTGTTATTACAGTCAAATAGTATAGATGTTCTGTGTTTGAGTGAAACATTTCTGAAAGATGATAATGCAGAAATATTACAGTTATCAAATTTTAAAATGGCATCCTATTTTTCAAGGAAAAATAAATCTAGAGGTGGAGTATGTATATACGTAAAAAACTCTACAAAGTTTAAAAATATTGATTGGACTACTGACATATCAGTCGAATTTCATTTTGAATGTTGTGGCATTGTAATTCCTGAAAATAACTGGTATATAGTGTGTGTATACAGAACACCAACGAGCAATATTAATCTTTTTTTCGATAAGTTGGAATTTTTGTTGTTTAAGCTTACTATTAGATCAAGAGTAATGAACAAGAAAATATTTATACTTGGAGATTTTAATATTGATACCATGACTTCGAACAATAAAACTACCACGTTTTTAAATATTCTAAAATCGTACAACCTACATCTAGCACTAACTCAACCTACAAGAATAACTACCCACTCAGCAACATGTATAGACAATATTATCACAAATGTTAATCGTAAAAATTACAAGTCTGAAGTATGGGACTTAGGCATCTCAGATCATACTGTACAAGCAATTAAATTACCATGCAGTTTGAGTTACCGTGAAAAATACTGGTTCAAAATGCAGCGTAAAATTAACGATCATATTGAGATTTTCGTCAAATATATTTCGCAAATTAATTTTAGTAGTGTCTATTTACAAACAGATGTCAATGTCGCCTATGATGAATTTTTTGAATCTTTTACTTTAATATTTAATCTATGTGTGCCCATACAGAAAGTTAAAGTACATCACAAAAAGAACCAGTCATGGAAAACAAAGGGTATAATTGTATCTAGTAAAAAGAAAAGAATAATGTACTTACAAACAAAAAACAAGCAGTGTCATGCGTATAGGGCAAAATATACTAGTTACTGTAAAATAATGAAACGCGTAATTAAAAAAGCAAAACAAAACTGTAATGCTAAATTTATATCAAAAAGTGAAAATAAAACAAAAGCAACTTGGGCATTAATAAAGCAACATACTCAATCAACAAATCTGATACAGCCTACCATAGATTCTATTATATATAATGATAAAGTTATTAAACTGCCTAAAGCTATTGCTAAAGCTTTTAATCATGTATATACCACTCAAAATCTCAATGAATTGACAACTAACACACATAAATCGTTGACTCTAAATAATGTTAACAGTATTTTTTTGAACCCTGTAGACAGATCTGAAATCAAAGAAATTGTCAATATATTAAAAAATAAATCTAGTTTTGGACATGATAACATTCCTATAAAAATAATTAAAGTAAGCATTGAATTTATAGTAGATCCACTTGTGCATATAATAAATTTAATGTTCGAAAATGGAGAATTTCCAAATAATTTAAAAAAGGCGCTTGTGAAACCATTATTTAAAAAAGGTTCACAGCAGGATATAAATAATTACAGACCAATCGCACTTTTGTCAAGCTTTTCCAAAATTTTTGAAAAAGTAATACATAACAGACTCATTACTTTTTTAAATAAAAACAACATTTTAAATATTAACCAGTTTGGATTTCAAAAAGAAAAAACAACATCATTAGCAATATACAAACTATTTCAGTCGATATGGGATAATATGAATCATAAAAAACAGTGTGCTGCATTATTTATAGACATGTCAAAAGCATTTGACTGTGTCAAATTTGATATTCTCCTAAATCAAATGGATAGAATAGGAATAAGAGGTATAGCACTGAAATTAATAGAAAACTACTTACACAACAGAACGCAAGCAACTATAATCGAAACATACAACGAAACAGATAAAACTATTGAAAGGGTTCAGTCAGAATTTGAATGTGTACAAATAGGTGTGCCACAAGGTAGCATTTTGGGGCCCCTTTTGTTTATAATCTACATAAATGAGCTTCCCAATATAATTGATCACTTATGCGTTATGTATGCTGATGATGCTACTATTTTTATCTCTAACAGTGGTGATAAGGATTTTAGCTATGAAGATGAAATAAATAAAACTTTAAAAACAGTAACTGACTGGTTACAATCCATTAATTTAAAAGTAAATTTAACAAAATCAAAATTAGTGCAATTCCGTAATTATCAAAGTAAACCTGCTAAACTAACTGTAGCCTTGGCCGATACTATAATTGAAGAAGTAAAGGAAACTAATTTCCTAGGAGTTACTATTGATCAGCATTTAAATTGGAAGTCACATATCGAAAAAATCAATAAAAAAATTTCAAGTGCTTGTTATGCATTATCTGTTCTATCAGAAACAACCGATATAAATGTCGCTAGAACGGCTTACTTTGGTAATGTTTATCCTCTACTAACATATGGTGTAATTTACTGGGGAAACTCAACGAATGTCCAATCTACCTTTATACTACAAAAAAAATGTTTACGAACTACACACATCAAAAGTGTCTAGGGATCAAGCATTTTTATGCGGATTTCTTGAGATTGAGATGTGGCTTTGTAATAAATTTATGATTTTATAAATTTATATGGATCCTTTTTGGTGCATTTCATAATTTGAATCAGGAACTGTGAATCAAATTCGAGTAAAAGATGAAAATCAGCTGTCAATATTTTCCCTATAAAAACATACAACGCATTGAAGACATTATTAGTGCTACTGTTTCCCTACTACTGATTAAAACCAACGTTATTATGGAGCGGCGACGTCATTTAAGCAGGGAAGAAATGCTCAGAGCCGTGGGAATGATAGAAGCTGGTTCCCGGCAACGTACTGTGGCTTTAGCTCTGAATACAAGTCAGAGTGTTATCAGTCGACTTTGGACACGTTACCGAAGCACTGGTACCGTGGCTGAGCGCCATGGAGGACGGTATCGCTGCACCACACGGAGACAAGACCGATACATTCAAATCTTAACTCGAAGAGGTCCAACAATAACCGCCATGATGTTAGCCGTGAGGCTTCATCACTCTTCAGGGAACTTAATTAGCGACCAAACAGTCAGAAACCGCTTGCATGAAGTGAACCTTCATTCCCGAAGACCGCTACGGGTACCACCTATAGCAATGCACAATCGTAGGATTCGATATCAATGGGCTCTTGAACACAGAAATTGGGCAGAAGAACAATGGCGTTTCGTGTGCTTTTCTGATGAGTCTCGTTTTGATATGAGACCGGATACAAGACGTATACGACACTGGAGAATCCCTGGACGCCAACAGCGATTAAAATCCTGCCAGGAAGTCCATCCTTATAGTGGTGGAACCATCATGGTATGGGCGGGTATTTGGATCGGCGGAAGAACTGAGTTGATTTGGATCAGAGGCAACCTCAACGCTCAAATTTATGCTGAGACGATTGTATCAGACGTCATCGTTCCTCTACAAGTGCAAATCGGTCCTTTATTTCAGTTAATGCATGATAATGCACGACCGCACACCGCAAGAGTTGTAAGACAGACTCTCGCCGCAGCTAACATCAATGTCCTGCCCTGGCCTGCTCAGTCGCCAGACTTGAACCCGATTGAGCATGCATGGGATATGCTACAGAGAAGAGCTCTGCCGAATATGGAGGGTATCCAGTCGCAAGAAGACCTTTTTTTGTTGTTGCAACGAACATGGGCGGCCATTCCACAGCGTGATTTGGATGAACTCATTTTGAGTATGCCAAACCGATGTTCTTGTGTTGTTAGTGTTCGCGGTAGAAACACGGATTATTGATTGTTTAAGTTACCCAATAAAATTTTAAAGAAAACTGTTATTTCAGTCTTTTTTTCGAACTTTAATGTTAGTGGTTCAAATGTCAAAAATCCCTTTATTAGGAAAATGGCAAATTTCTTTATTAATGCAAAGGTGACTTGGTTTATCGTTACTGTGACAAACGAAAACACTTTATTTGATGAATCCTTAAAGAAATAAAAGAAATAAAATCAATCAGGAGAAAAGTTATTGCAAAAATATATGTTGATCCCTAGACACTTTTGATGTGTGTATATATAACATGCACAGTACACAATCCCTTAGAAACATTTTCAAAGAAAAACTTTTTCTCACTCTTACTGGTATCTATATATTAGAATTATGTCTATTTGTAAGAAATAATATACAATATTTTGAACTTAAATCGAACTTAAAGGATAATTTACGTAGCAAATATAAATATAACATTAACTTACCTGCAATTAGAAATACAACTTTTTACAAAAGCACATATGTTACTGCCATTCGTGTATATAAACATCTACCTGTGGGTATTAAAGAACTGAATAACAAATTGTTCAAAAACCATTTAAAGAGGTGGTTAATAAACAACGTGTTTTATAACTTACATGAGTTTTTTGAGAGGAAGAATCACTAGCGATGTATCCAATCTGTTTAGTCTTAAGTCTAAATGTATTTATATCCTTGTGTCTTATTATTTTAATTATCTACCTATTGCATATCCGATTTGGGTAGACTGTTGAAACTATACCATATTTAATATGTTTAAACTAAGACCTATTTTGTACACAGTTATGCAATAAATGAATCTTTATCTTATCTTTATCTTTAGGCATTTCTTGCCAATTACTTTATTAATACAATAATTGCATTTTTGAATGATAGAAAAATTTGAAGTCCAGACCCAGGAATCGAACCCGAGATTTCCGTAGCCAAACCGGGGCCAGAATCAAACCACCTATCTGGACTATGTTACTAGACCTCAAACTTTTCTATCCTTTGATGCTCGCGAGTTGGGCCCTCGCATGCGCAATCTAGCCGGTAGTTAAAGAACTATCACGGCTTTTGTTATTGCTTCGTTGCAGAGAGCATTTTTACAAATTATGATGTTGCAGGGCGAATATTGAAGTAATTTTTATAGGCATTTCTTGCCAATTACTGTATTAATAAAGTGAATTCTTCTTTCAGATACATTTTTGTCTACAATATTTATGATACCAATCCACCGTGTATCATAGCAGTCAGATACCTATCCGACCCATTCGATCAAAGTTATTATTGAGCTCCCATACCTCCCATAATAGCCGGTGGTAGGTTTAAGCCAAAGGCCGTCTTGGTGCAGTCACCACAGCAGTGTCAGTTATTCTACCGTGAAATAGTGATGTTAATACATCACGGTGTTTCGCTTGAAGGGCACTGTAGCAAGTATAACTACTTAGGAAATGAGACTTTACTACAAACTTTTGTCTCAAATGAGGAGCACGGTACTATGACAGGTGGGTCGAAGATAATCCACCTCTCTCACGTTAGACCTCACTGTAGTAGATGAAACGCAATAACAGAATAAAAAGAAAGATGTCATTCTAGAATGGCGAGTTTCATGGCCGACCGATTCGGGTCGTTGAAATGGGATTAGAATTATATAAAATATTAATATTAAGTGGGTTAAGAAATGTGTTTTATTAGAATATGTGAATTAATGTGGATAATGTAATAAATGATGAATTAACTATTATAGTGTATTAGTTTTGGGGAAATCCAGAAGTTTAATTTAAAAGCCCGATAAAAGTTCTGAGGAACACCGCCGGTACCTGCTCAAGAGCTGGCCTGATTGTTACAGTACGGTGTCATTCAGATATTTGCTAAACAAAGGAAAAGGTGGCACTGATACTTTTATGGGTTAGCGTGACTCTTCATTTAGTCGTAAAAAAAAAAAATACCAATTAATTTGCACATTATATTTATTACCAAAACAATAGGCTTAATATTGCTTCGTCTTCAAAGATTAGATACATTCCGATCATTAGAAATCGAGGCTTTGTCTAGCTGATAGTCCCAATAGCGTTGGCAATTTGGGTAATCACGCCTGCAAGTACAAAAAAAACATTGTTTAGAATAAGCTAATGAACAGAGTAAGTACTAAGAATTCACGGAAAAATGACATCTACGTACCTACCTATTAATACTTTTTTTGGTTTGTTCCTCATTGTGATTACAATCGAGTCTACAGGCTATTAAGTAATTTAGTTTTAACTTAAACTGCTAGGGTAAATATTTTTT
Source organism: Herminia tarsipennalis (assembly GCA_945859575.2). Taxonomy (NCBI): domain Eukaryota; kingdom Metazoa; phylum Arthropoda; class Insecta; order Lepidoptera; family Erebidae; genus Herminia; species Herminia tarsipennalis. The sequence continues at coordinate 13,246,291 of OX243857.2, forward strand.
AAGGTAAGATTGTGTCCATTGTCACTTTTCTTATTGTCTCTATTTATACGTGAAACAAAAAGTTTATAGATACTCCTTTTTACGAAAATTGCCGAATGAAAAAGTATAAAATTTAGCACAGTTAAATTTTGTATGGAAGAGGAGTGCAGAATGCTAATATTATTAAAGAAGACCGTTTAAAATAAAGAACGCATTAGAAATTAAACCTGAGACTTCCAATCAACGATTCGGAAATTTCAAAGATCTTATTTCAAAACTGATGGAGTTTCATGCAAATTTAGAACCCCCATTTTATTCCGTTAAGGTTAAACTGACGATACGAACTACGTTCCAAATGGATGTACATAAAATTATGGCACCATTGACTATACTTCCATTTGGACGTCTTCCATTTGGACGTACACAAGAAGTACAATAATTGCATTTGTAAAGTCTTTGGCAAGAAATGCCTATAAAAATTACTTCCGTACACAAGAAGGTTATTCTAAACGCTGATGTTTTATGTGTGGGTTCTGACTGTACTGAGGCTGCTGTCAACACTATAAATTTGTTTCAGAAGAAGTAATGAGAACAAATTTGAGATTTTGCGAGACCGCCTATCTCTTTCATGACTATGGTAACCATGGTTAGAAAGAGAAAGTGGGGCTCGTTCTAAGCGAGACGAAAGGATAGACGCAATTACTATGAGCTTCTAGATTTGCCCACACACTGACAATACGGATGCGTTCCAAATGGCGTGGCGTGATATACGTCCATTTAGACTAAACGAAAGTCACTTTGGAATTCTAAAACCTAACGACGACGTATATTTAAATGGATTACGTGTTTAACATTCACGCTAAGTTTTTGACAGACACCCACGCCATTTGATATAAATGGATGCGTCGTCAATAGGGCCCCCCACTGACGATGCTTCCATCAATCCAAACGGCGTGGGGGACGTTTTTCAAAAAATCGCGTGTAAAGGAGATAAATTCCCAAAAATCCTTTCTTAGTTGATACTTACAACATTAAAAGCGTCGACTGTTACAATTTTAAGTTTGTAGCCCTAGCGGCTCAGAATCAGTTGAACAAGTACCTAATTATATATAAAGCTATGGCCATACCAGATAGCCATGCTGATATACTAACCTGCATTTCCAACAGCAGCAGTTATAGTATCATTGTTCAAGATTGCCTGCAAAAGCTCTGTAAATAAACAATAATTTAATTACAATGATCTCACCAGAGACTGGCCAACTACGCAGGACATCTTATAGTGCACTAGTGTATGCACAGACACAGGTGCACTCTCTATTCTCTATCTTTTATTGTCTGATTAAACAGAATATTGGACACGGCCAGAGAAAGATTAGTTGCATGACCGATGGCTTTAAAGAGCTCTCCGGTACAGAAACGTGTGACTTTTCCTAATATGGACCACCAGTGGTAACGTTGCTTATGTCTTCGAAATTTGGTTCTAGGTTTATCTCTCATCGGTTTTGAGCAATGGTGAAATAAACCACACTGAGTGCGCCCTTGTCTTTCGACTTATTAACTTACAACTGTGGGTATCTTTGGTGGAAAGGAAAAGCTTCTAAATCCAGCTGTACCTAAATTAAACGTTTCGATCGAATTGCACTGATCTACTCCATTCGATTAGCGTTTACGCCACTTGTCTAGGGAGGCCGAACGCCAATAGATTCAATTCGATTGTAACGTCAGGCAAGTAAATAAAGGGGATCCAGGGGGGAGGCACGGGGACCTGTGCCAGTCAGATTTTCTTGTATTGTATTCAATTTCTTTGCCCAATTTACTGCCGCCGGAGGTCGTGGGTTCGATTCCCACCCAGAATAACATTTTGTGTGATGAGCACAATTGTTTGTTCTGTGTCAGTTTTTTTTTTATAAAGTTTCGACGGTGCTATTTGATACACAGTATAATCTTGGGAGCTATGTTTTGTCAAAAGATTTCAGGGTGTTGACTATTGTCGATAAATGGTTCATGAAACTATTTAAGGTGTTTTCGAAAGATATTATTTCACAGGGTTTATACGGATCTATGTCGTTGTGGTGGCAAGCTTGTTAATGGTCAAATCTGGTTTTGATGTACCGGGGACAGGTACGCAAGAGGTGATGGATTGTTTGAACTATTTGCGGAGTACAGGGGCAGGTGTTATTGTCGGTTATTTTAAATCGGTAGAAGTACTCTTTGTGGAATCCATGGCCTGTTAGTATTTGGGTGAGGGAGAAGTTTTGTCCGGTTTTCAAAATTACGTTTTTCAGGTCGCAGAGTGTAGGGCACCAGTCCCTTGTGATAGGGCCTTTTTCGTTGTTGAGGTAGTATAAAACCGAATCGATATTACTGATTCTATGTCAGTTAGATTAAGGAGATAAAATAATTAAGTCGTCTGCCTAATTTGGGGTCAGATATTATTATTAGATCTTCGTATACATACGTGGGTCAATTGGGCCTGCTCCTTGTTCGCCCACAGAAGCTGGGTCGACGACGCCCTAAACGAAAAAAAAAGTGCGTGAAAGTTAAATTCACTTTAGCACGCGGCTCCGCCCGCGTTGATGTCGGTAATCACGATTATAACTATCCAATGTCCTTTCCCGGGCCTCAAACTATCTCCATATTAAAATTTACCGAATACGGTTCAGTGGCTTAAGCGTGAAAAGGAAACAGACAGACAGAGTTACTTTCAAATTTATAATATTAGTATGGATAGGTACCTCGCGCAACTTTCGCCGTTTGTGATGTTCAGCTCATATTGGTCGTAGCGTGATGTTAGCCTAGCCCAGCCTACCGTATTGCAACGGCCGTGGTCACGGGTAGATAGGGTCTACCTGTGACCACGGCCGTTGCAATACGGTCGAAACGTCGGGCAATAAACAAGGTATTTTACCTTAAATTATTAAATTATTCACGCGATTAAGACCCGTAATATATATAAATCATAAAATTACAAGGTGATTTAATAATAACTATTGTTTTATTATCAACATTGTTTTTTCTATGTTCTGTGGGTAATCACCCACTTCAACCATTTTTAAACATGTAGATTATATATATATATTTTCGTGCTCGCCTTTTAAAGCCCTTTAATTTCAAACCCAACATGAGCGTCTTAACAGAAAATTCAGACCGCTCATTAACTCGCATAAAATCCGCCAATAGGATTATTTAAGAATTGTATGTACTTACCAAGTGACACTCGCGTCATCAAGATGAATCTAATGACGTATCATTTATTAAAATCCGTCGAGTTGTTAAGGAGTTATTACCGGACATAGGAACATTAGATGGATACATACATACATAATTACAAACATAATATGAACAGACTTGAATTTTGGACGTTAATGGAAAAGTATTGTAGTATAGAAGTTGACGTTTGTGGTGGAGACCATAGCCATATTTTTTGGGATCGATTTAAAGAGCGTTACGGAATTCGCCAAGGAACGAATGTACCTTGTCAAAGCCGCCAGGAAGATTGCAACTAAGCTGTATCTTTTATCGTAGGGCACGATACACAGGCCATAAAAAAATTACAATCGACTACGACCTAATCCCAATAGGATCAGTGGTTTTTAAGAAAATGGAGAACATACATACAAACGGGTCAAACAGAGATCAACATCTTTAAAGTCGGTTGAAATAGAAAAACAAAACTCACCAAAGCACCAATGACTAAGGCAGACAACAACAGAGTCAAAGTGAACCAAGCGGCCATTTTGTTTAATAGTTATGTTATTTCTTACTGAACTGAAGACAACACTTGAAATGTACTTTTTTCTAATTTTTCATTCCTATTTATACTAATTATAATCAATTAATTAAATGCAATTATTCACATTTACTTAGAAATTATTTAGAAAAAGACGTTAAGATAGATAAGTAATCTGTCTAAGCGTTGCACATTTGTTATTTATTTGGTGAATAGCAAATTAACAGCAAAAGTTAATATTGTTGCAAGTATTTTTGTAACCATTTATCTAAACTAGCATAGCTATTGAGATTACTTGGCTAATAATTATTTCGTCTTTATTTATTTGAAAATTGTTGATGCAATTCAGTGTATTAACGTTGATGTTTTAATCGTATGAACCCATATGATGTCTCACTGCTGGGCATGGATCTCTGTAGTAGAACCTACTTGTTATAAATCCTGGGGGTAATTGCCATAATCGCCACGCTATTGTTGATGGCGGCGCTAAACGTTATCAAGGGACGCCAAATGGCATGTTGAAGTGGTACAAACTGCTAAGTTGATGGGGGCGAAAAACGCTTTGAAGTCATCCAAATCGGGTGAAATTATTTAAGGTATTGGTTGAAACGAAATGCACCCCCCAATTGTAAGCACGTTCTCTGAAGGTGAAGGACTCTATAATCAAGATTTTGTCCCGCCTCGAATTAATTCTTGTTTCGACACTAATAATAGGTAATCCGTAAGTTGGACCGCGCCATCTCTTTAAATTAGAAGTCAATATTGACTGCAAAGCGTGAAACAGAGAAAAAACTCGTCCAGCCCTGTCTCTTTGACAGGTATCGTTCACAAAATAGCGTTGTGTCTTTCTAGAAAGTGGTCTATTTTGTGAGGTTATGGCGTGGTCCTGGTCTATACGTCTATGGTTCTGACTTTGGTCACTCGCCAAAAGATCCTTGTAGCCATAAACTTAGGATATACTAACGTATAGACGAACATAGTGTGCAAGCAAGAGGATATTTCTTTATGACACTGTTACAAGTAAGAAAGAGAAAACAAATTAATAGCATTATAACCCATTTTAAATGACAGGAACTCCCAAGTCGCCTTGCGTGTTAATGAACTTTAACAGAATTTATGATTATTTATATTATTCGCGAAAAAATATTTCAGCTCAAACAATGGTTTCATGTTCTGTAAGTAATTGTGACGTTACCTATCGTAATAACCCAGGGAATTATTCATTTCACAGGTAAGTTGTAATTGGCTTAGTAGATTTTATTTATGTTTATTTCGAAGAAATTTATATAAAAACCCTCATAGTAAATACGAAATCTATTTAATGAAATTGTAAATTTAACGATATTTTGAATAATATAGTCATTCATTCATTAGATAAAGTATTTTTATCATAATCTTGTCTTGTTACATTTACACTGGGGTTTGACTAATCCTTATCGATGATTTTATCGATGAAATAAATTCTAGCATATGACACGACATATTATATTAAGAATATCAGTACCTATTTGCATCGGTTACAATCATATTTTTGGTTGTACCTATAGATTTCCAGTAGATCCTATGGCTGATAAGAATGATAGCCCGACTAAGACTGCCAAAACACAGTTTTTTGGAGTCGAAAGACATTATTTGCATTATGTACTCAATAAAATATTTTTATTTAACTTATTTTTAATGTTACTGGACATCCGTAGGTAGTTTTTGTGAATTATTTAACTATAATTCAACAACACAATGGTGGTTAGCTAAATCGGGCATATTGTATAAACTTAAGATATACTAGGCATATTTGTAATAGTTCCTATGTCGACATCTCGTCACTAGCTCACGCATACACTGATAAATCAAAAATCGTCACATGTCAATGAGCTCTTTGTTCGCCTACTAGTAGTATATCCTAAGTCTATGCTTGTAGCACTATATTAATTATTAAATATATTGTTGGATACTACGAATGCAAGGAGGTCTCGGACTTAGTGACATTCAATGCTTAATGGCAGAGCTGGCTGGCAACATGTGAATGATACAGTGTCGAGTGTTGTAAAAGAACTTAGTCTTTATAGTCCTAATATTGAGACTCGAATCTTTTTTAGAAGACTCAAGTCAAAAGAGAATAAGTAAAAGCTTGAAGCCTTTCTGAGTTTTTAGCCTTATTAAAATAGACTCCAGTCTTGCCAAAGAGAACTCGAGACCGAGTCTTTTAAAACAGCTCACTCTTTACAATAAGAACTCAAGGCTAAGTCCTTTAAAAAAGGGCTCAGTCTTAAGAAAAGAACTCGCGACTGAGTCATTTCTCCATTCTTAAGGTATTGTATGAGCTTAATTAATTTTATAGTGGGTGGTTTGCCGTTTGTTATACAAAAAAGTACAGGTGTGTGTAACCACTTTAATAATCAAATTACAGATATATAGGTATATTAATCACTAATCTATATTAATCACTTAAAAGTGTGAAATAAACAAAACACGAAAACAAAATCTTGACTGCGTTACAAATAATAACTGAGTACTAATACTATTCCACTATTATTACATAAATTTCTTAATGAAATAGGAATTTAAATGTTATATGAGCCAATACGGACGGATCCATTACAGATAAACAATTTAAACAGCCTTATGAAAAGTAATACTATTTTAACTAATTGAGTAATAAGTACATATTTAAAGAATAAAACTTTGTTTTACTTTTACATACTTAGGTAATATATATTTTTTTAATTTTTGTTTTTTTTTAAATTTATTTAGATTGTATTATTATTACAGTGAATCATATTTCAAAAAAGTTTTATTCTTTAAATATCTTGAGCCACGAAGATAAACACATTGATGCTCTTATGGTTTTGTTACCCAAGCGGTTCCGCCGTTTCGTTATCAGATTTCCAGATTTTGAAAACGCCTGCTCGCTTGGGACACTCGTTGCCGGAATGATTAAAATATCAAACGCCATTTTGGATTACTGAGGAAATGATTTTTCATGAATTCTCCACCATGAAAGTATATCAGTATCTTCTGGCTCTAGCTGCAAATTTAAGTAACTTTCGAGTTCATTTCTGGATAAAGGGTTTTGTTTATATACGGAGGATAATATAGATATTATTTTTGGTGTGGCTGAGTTATCAGCAGGGTTGTCAGTGGTAGCATGATTTAAATAATTTTTTTGAAAGTAATCCTTAAATTGCTTCAGGGGTTCTTCATCATTACCTCTTTCTATAAAGTAATTGTTCTTTAGTCGCGGGTCCAGTATCACAGCAAAATTGGCAAAATGGTTTCGTAAGTAGGGCATATATTCCCCAATCTTTGTATTCATAGCTTCCAAACATTTTTTTAGCGGTTCGTAATCTGTCTTTAGTGATGATTGAGTGATGTGGTTACTAAGAACATCAAGAATGGGAACAACATAACAAATGCTGGTATAAAGGGATTTAGATAGCAATAATGTTGCATCATAGAAGGGTTCCAAGAATTTGATCAAAGTAACAACTTTATCATCCCAGTCTACCTTATATTGATCATATGTCGCTATATTGTCACACATATGTTTCAATACAGACTTCATTGCGAATGCTCGCTTCAGCATCATATATGTCGAATTCCATCTTACAGGCATATCCTGTAACAGTGCCAATTTATCTTCTCCTAAACGATCACAAACTTCAAAATATGTTTGTTTTTGTTTGGGTGAATTATTTATATGCTTGATTAAACGTAAAATTGTACTTATAGGTTCTTCAATATGCTTCAAACCATTTTTAACTGAAAGGTTTAAAACATGCGCGAAACATCTGAAATGTTTTACATCTTCGTATTCATTATTAAAAAGCGTTAATAACTGCATGAATTTAATGTTGGAAGCTTCATTATCTGTTGTGATTGATATAATCTTTCCTCCTAAGTTATAATTATCTAATATTAGAAGTATTTTTCTTAATATATCAGCACTTTTGTGGGGATATGGCATTATATCAAAATCAAGTGTTAATGATATCAATTTGGAATCCATCATAAAGTGAGCAGTTACCACTATATATGGTTTCATTGTCACAGAAGTCCAAAAATCGAGAGTCAAAGATATTTTATTAGGTATAGTATTCAGGTACGCCTTCAGCTGTTCTTGTTTTTTATTAAATAAATCTGTAATATTTGTTACTAATCTTGGCCGATTAATCAACGAATATGCAGGATTTAATTGGCTGACCAATGTCTTAAAATGTTCTTCTTCAACAATGTTGAAAGAGTGACTTCCGTGTATTATAAAATTTACAATTAACTTGTCATAATATGGACCTTTTCTCTTTTGAACCGAGTTGTTGGCAGATGTATTAGAGGTGCTCGGCGTATGTGAATTGATAATATGTCGTTTTAACATAGTATGTGATGTTTTTAAGGAAAATTGTTTCTTACATGTTTTACACTCGAAATGCGATTCTGTTTTGTAGTAACAGTCTGCCTTTAAAGATTTCCGCTTTACTGTTGTTGGGACGGTGATGTTATTGTCAGCCATAATTCTGGTACCTACTGTTCACACTTAACTTCGTACAGCACACGGATAATTTAAAATGATATTCGTTATGTAAATAAGTCTAATCCTTCAATAGGAAAACCACAGAATCAATAAAAGGAATTGGTATTCTCTCGTTTGCCATAAATTAATTTGCACTAATATTGTTTGCCATAATCGTCCCCGATCATAATATTTACTTGCACTATTATCATTTATACTAATAACGTTTGCCTTAACAACTCAACAGTAATAACTTTTATTTGCCATAAAATGACTTTCCATAGCAACATATATCATAATAATTAGTTTCCATAAGTAACACGTCTCATAATCGACTCTTGACATAATCAAAATTTGATATAATTATGAAAATAATACATAATATTGTTAGGTCGAAATTAATTATCTTTAACACCCCGACTCAGAGCAATCCGACTCGGATAGGTTAGGTTAGAAGACTAAGGCGGGAGCGAAGCGAAGCGGAGCTCCCGCCTTAGTCTTCGTGTTAGGTTTTTTTTTTAAACCACCCAAAAGTAGGAGCCCCGCGAAGCGGGGCTCCGTCGAGTTTAGTAAGTAGGCGCCATATGAGGTTTAGTTTCAGGTTTAATTGTAAATAAAAAATCTGTGTCGTATAATCATTTATTAATCAACATAATTCAAGTATAGATAAGTAATAAAAAAAAAAATCTGAAAGTAACATTATTTTAAATTTAAGTTGCAGGCCAAAGCTCTCAAAAACTCTTCTTCACTGTAATTATTTTTATTTATTATGATATTGTTAATAACTGACGACTAATGGATTGTCTATTTATGTCAGACTTATTTTGTTTTACCCTCATTATATAACTTTAACTGTGAATATGTTAATAGCAAAAAATATATTAACTTACTCATTAACATAAAAATTGCAGGCGCTTATACTATATTATCTTTATTTATATTATGGTAAATAAAAGTTATGGAAAATGGTATTATTGAAAACGAAAATTATAGCAAATACATTTATGGATTTAAATTATTATGACACTTGATCGATTATGACCAATGAAATTAGTGAAAGTCATTTTATGTCATTTCACGATTATGGCAACTGAAGCGTTATTTCTAATGAAATTATGGCAAATACCGGTATGGCATGTGAAATTATGGCATTTTAAATTATGACAAACATTAGTAAACCAAAGGAATTATCACTTCTCACGACTATATGTACAGCGTATAATTATTGGAGTTTCGTATCTCGAATTCTCGAAGCTCTGTAGGGTAGGACGTAAAAAAGTAAAAAATAAACTACCTCCATTTTGTATTACTTACTGATTTACATGAATGATGAGAGTGTCACTCGCTTACTCGGGGAAAGTAAAAGTAAATAATAATGTCCATCGAAATTCCAAATGCAATGTGTTCTTTATATGATTTGAGTTGTGGCAAAATTTTTTCGTTGTTGTATAATAAAAACACTTACATTACGTTTTTCGATACGGCCATACTACCCGAGCGTCCTGAGGATGCATTTGTAAAACTGGTATGTATCAACATAATTTTGTTTTTCTTTAATATCACACGACATTAACATGGTAAATGTAAATTAATAATTTGCAAATTTGTATTAAATAGGTATGATTTTGTTCCAGGTTGAGCAGGTGACTACGTTTAAAAATAAAATGTTGGAATTAAAATTGCCTCGACTAATTGTACTCGAATTAGTTTGGCATTTGCTACCGATTCGCAACGTAGATGTGGATAGCTACAACAATGTCAGGATTCAAGACGGTACTACGTGCAATTACTGTGGAGAAGTCATATCCACCAACTTCAGTTATGAATTGTTCCTTCCTGATTTGTATTGCCAGAGATGTATGGAACCCTTATTTTATTATGTTTAATAAATCAAAAACTTGAACTACAATTTTAGATTTTTTATTTAAGTTCATAGTATGAAATGTGTGAGTGAATGATAAAAGACTAAACCGACCCACTTCTTGATCTTCTACCTTACATACATACTCCAAAAAATGAACGCACACACACCCGAGACAAAAAAAAGAACTCAAAAGCACGAGTCTTTTTGATTGGACTGCAGTCCTAATTCACGACTCCTAAGACTTAAAAGAACTTAAAGGACTCAAAGAACTGAAAAAAAAGAAAAGACTTAAAATAAATCTAACGACTCAAGAAATTTTAAGACTGAAAGAACTGAAAAGACTCAAAAGAACTCAAGACTCAAGACTCAGAAGACTAATTAGTCGCGAGTTCTGCAAAAAGAACTCATAGCCGCAAAATGAGGACTAAAAGACTCAGTTCTTTTACAACAACGAATCGTTAGCACTGAGTTACAGCGTCGCAGATGTTGAGCTAGGGTCTTCGGCAACGTGGCAGGGCCGACTGGAGGTTCCACGGGCAGGTGTTCGAACCGTGGAGGCGCTCCAGCCGGTCCTGGAGGAGGGGGCGGGGCGGCAGCACGGGACCCATTCCTTCCGGCTGGTGCAGGTCCTTTCCGGGCACGGGTGCTTCGGGCAGTACCTGCACACGGTCGCTGGAAGGGAACCGAGTCCCGCCGGCCACCACTGCGACTGCGGTGAGGACTCGGCGCAGCACACCTTCCAGCATTGTCCAGCTTGGGAGGGGCAACGTCGAGTTCTCACCGCAGTGGTCGGAAGTGACCTGCCCCGCCCGCGGCCTTCCGTGAAGGCGCGGCACCCTGTGTGTATCCAGGGGCCGCGTAGGTGTGAAATGTCCGGAACGCAACAACATCGCGTCCGGGCATTGCCACTGGGCGGACCACCGACGGTATAACAAATAAAAAAAAAAAAAAAAACAAAAAACGGGTCTTCGGCAACGACGGCGTCTGTCGTCGGAGCTTAGGTGCGACTCCATTCAACGGTGTTGTCGACAAACGCTGGATAGTGTGGCTGTGATAATGTACCTACACATATTTGATGGCTTACTTAATATCCAATTAAATAAACACCTAGATTTGCACGATAACCAATTTGGATTTAGACCTAATTTATCGACTGAAAGTGCGATATTAAGTTTAAAACATACCATTAGGTACTATGCTGATCGCAAGACGCCTGTCATTGGCTGTTTCCTCGACCTATCTAGAGCTTTTGACCTGGTTTCTTATGGAATTTTGTGGAATAAAATGCAGAAAATTATTAAACCATCTGAAATAACCAATATATTTAAATATTGGTATGGAAACCAGGTCAATAGCGTTAGATGGAACAATTGTGTTAAACACGAAAAACGAAGGGCACTGTCTATTAGAGCAAACATGATTACTCGTAGATTTTCAAAGTGCTCCGCTAAAGCTAAAATTACTCTTTTTAAAGCTTACTGCACGTCTTTTTATACGAGCTGAATGTGGGCCTTTTATAATAAAAAATTGTACAGTGCCCTCCGTGTCTTTTACAATATTGCTTTCAGAATGCTGTTGGGGTTGCCCCGACGTTGCAGTGCATCAGGGATATTTGCCGAAGCACGCACAGATTGTTTTTATGCAACGATTCTCCAGAAATGCATATCTCTGGTGCGCAGAGTTAGGGCCAGCTCAAACAGTATTCTGAAAATGATTGACTCTAAGACTGGACTGCCCATACATAAATCGGTGTGACCGTATTCATATGGAGTACATCCGGTAGTATTTTATGATTATGTTTTATTACTAACATTAGTCTTTAAGGGGGCATTACACTAAGAGAATAATTTATTTAGCGCTACGTACACAGCGACACGATCGCCGGCCTCGCTCTTCCGCACATAACCTCACAATCCAACTTCACAGTGCGCAGGAGCGCAGGTCAAAATAAAGTAGAATATTCGTTCGTACATATGTTAGATTACGAACGCCATGACTATGACAATACGAAAATGCTCGTTTTTGCGTTTTTCCGCAACTTCAAGATTTATTTGCGGGATCATATTATTTCATCTACTAGAAAAACTCTTTGACTAGTGACACAACTTTTTTCGTGTCCTAATATTTAGGTTTTCTATGTAAATTTCTGAGAAAGCCGAACCCTGTTTCGCGTAATCTACCCTTAAGGTGTTTGTTATATTTCAATATTGTTTTACTAACACTAAATGGATCAACGGTGTGAATAAATAATATTATTATTATTATTATATACGTGGTAAACTGTTCCGGGCGCGTAACTGACGGTGCCCGATGTACTGCCTGCGATCAGGACCTGCATTACCACTACGCCGAAATAACCTTGAGGGTATGGAGTACATTGGAGGCCCGACCGGAGTTTCGATGAGTAAAGTGCGCGTGTGAGTCCTGTGTATATCAACCTACTGTTGTGAAACGGTCACTCTGTTTGATATCTCTTTTTTACAGAGTCAGTCTTGTACCTTTTGCAGCCAAACATACAGTCGGACGCAGACCGTTGCTGACACTGCCGACACTCTGTGGTCTACGGTTAAGAAAACATGTGTACTCAAGATTGATATTAACCGTATGAAAAATAATAATAATAATCTGATGAGATTATTATTATTATTTATGAATTATTTTTGATTTATTATTATGAATCCCATTTCTGATATTGGGAGATGTCCCAATATCAGAAATGGGATTCGTGCAAGCAAAACACCATGATAGGTGCAATTATAAGGCTATTTGTGAGTGCAGAGTGAATACTTAAATGGTGCAGGCGTAAATCGTAATCACTGGTGGTATAAATGCAATGAGACGGATGGACTGCGTTAGCTAGTTTCCAAAAATTATAAGGTGAAGTGTCAAGAGTGTTTAGAATAATGTGTGATCGCGTTATATGTAGCCGCTGAGATGGGGCTTATCTGAACAAATACAAAATGCATGATCGGGATCGTAATTGTTCATAAATAATAACATTGAAAATATTTAAAAACTATAATCAAATGTAAAAACGCCAAATTTGAAAAAAAAAATCGATGTCAATGTCAAACGTTTAAGAAATAGTTTCTCTTCCTTCTCCTTCTACACTTGACTCTTCAAAAGAAATAGAATCACTAATAATCCTTATATCTAAATACGTTACCAGACCACGTTGCCAATAATTTAGTTAACATTATTAAACCGCACCATGATTGATCATCAGTTTCTGCAATGAAACGCCAGGAGCGCCCTCCCAAAAAAGCATGAAATTTCCCACTTCATTAACTCTCATAAGGCTGTACTCTTCGCATTATCGGAGACATGGCTAATGCCACGCCTCCCTTTTAAGTTTACTGGGTAAAGCACATACCGTGATGACCGAATTGATGGTTATGGCGGTGCTGCTATGCTAGTTAACAACTCTCTCCCTTCTTCACCTCTACCTCTACCCCATCATGACAATGGGATGGATGCAGTTGGAGTTCATATCCTGGGCATCAATTTCATTTCTATGTATATCCCAAATCCTCTTGTTTCTTATATATTATGAATACGTGTGATTTATTTTACCCAGAATAATTATACTATATAATTATCCTAGGTGACTTTAATTGTCACAATTATAGGGATCTGACCACACAGATAGTGCAGGATACGAACTTGCAGATTTGATGGATGAAGTAGGCTTGTGCATCCTGGGGTGCTGTTTGCCGGAAAACCTCCTCGTGGTGCACCCTGGGCAACGTGTGCCGATAGATTCGCGTCTTTTCGCGAAACTACCGTCACACGGCTAATGTTCTGGCAGAGAGTAGGGGTGGCCCATCTTAAGGTCGCATATTTGGGGCGTTTCTCCATCTCTTGTTTTGTCTTCTTTATCTTCTTTATTTTGTTTTATTTTATTTTGGTTTGGCTCTTTTTGTGTACAACATTTATTTAACACTTTTATTTTTACATTTTGATTTTACACTTTAATTTACACTGTTTTTATTTTATTTTAAATTTTATTTGTTTGTTAACTTGATGGGAGTAATGGAGATCCGTGAAGGGTTCGGCTGCACTTTGCCGCCGGGCAAACAGGGAAGGTTTAAGGCCCATCCCTGGGCCTTTCGGAAGAAGGGCGAGGGGCGGCGGGTTCACCATCTATTTATAGATGGTGGACACGGTCTGATGCAGACCACCGACCGGCCCGACCCGTAACCCTGAATTGACAGGAACGGGAGCCCACTTTTGTGGGCTGCGGGGAAGTAAACCCCTTTAAAAAATACCCTAATCCTACGCTTGTGGTGCCTGGCAATGGGATGAATGGCTGAGGGGATCTCAGTCCCAAGGGCTACCTAGACGCAGGTCTATAAACTGAAAGCAATTATGTCGCAGGTAAATGATTCAGATAAATCTACCCAGGAGGGTCCCGAACGCACCTCGTTCGGGGAATCCCTTGCGGAGCCAGTCGGCTCTGTCAGTCCCACGTACTCTGGGGGGGACAACCCACGACAAACCAGCCCGTCGCCGAGCTGTAAATCCGGCACCAAGAATGGCGCGAAGGTCGCGCCCCAAAAGAGGGCAGTACGTGTGCCAGGTTCAACGGCGGAGGAGTCCCAAGTATTGAGGTCCGGATCTCCGTTGCTCACCGGATCCACGGAGAGCCTAACCCGAAGGAGTCGACGCGGCTCAGTGTCCTCCGTCAGTGATTTGGAGCTGTTGGGGGACGAGACTGTGGCTATTCAAGCTCTGGCGAGCAGGAAGGGACGCGCCACAAAACAGAAAAAGCGCAGTCGCTCACCAGGTGATGATGAGGATATCCCTGAGGTAGACTTTAGAGTCCCTCGGAAGGTGAGGTCCTCTAATAGAGGAGGTTCAGCGGCAAGAACCCGTTCGTCAACGCCTTTCTCTCGCCCCCAAACACCAGCGCCTGAGGAGGCTATCGAACTTGGTTCGGCAGGCGCGTCTGCTGTATTCTCCCGACGAGAGCTGTACATGCGCAGTCGTACAGAGGGGGAGATGGTTGCGGAAGACCAAGTGGGGCAGATTCTAGATAATCTACGCGCGGCGGGAGGGGATAGTACCCCGAAAACCGCCGTTGATCTTATCCAGACCGCGACTAAATCTGTGGCCCTGATAATAATAATAATGTAATAATAATAATAATTTATTCATGAAAGTAAAGGTACAATAAACTTATATAAAGGTATAATAACAAATAGCACAGTTAAGTATTTGCCTGAACTAGGTTGAAACCTGTGTTTCAGGCTAGAAAGTAAAAAGTATTTTAATAAATACTTTCCGAAACTAAAACTATACTTAATAACTAAAAACAAGAACTGTTAAACTAGAAAACATAGATTAATAAATTAACATTTACAAAAAATAGGTAATTATAAGAGATGTTACAACAATTGGTCTTATTTATTTTAGTACAAGTAATAAGTCCTCCGTCTGTTCGTATGACATATCTTGTAATTGGGTACTTACAGCTTTTTTACAATTAAAATAATTTAGGTGGTATATATTTACAATTCGAATTAATCTATTATACAAAAAAGGGCCTATGAAATTAAAAAATCGGTTTGAGAACATATATCTTGAGGTGGAATCAGATGTGCAGACTATATCTTTTCGTCTCTTATTAGTTAAGTCAGTATTAAAAGTAAGTAGCTCGTGTTGTTTTAAAATTATATTTACTATAAAAAGCTGACGGACAGTCAATACCTTACAGCATTTATACAGGAGGAAGGTGGGAAAAAGGAAATGTCGAAAAGTAGCTACTTTTAGAACGGCTCTCTGTGCTCTTTCAAGTGGCAACATAACAGTTTTTAGTGTTAGTTAATAATGCAAGTTGCCACCAAATCTAGGAACCTCAAGGGCACCTTCGCCAAGGGCCTAAAGGAGTCTGCCTCCGTGTTGACGGAGGTCGTGGAAATACTGGCTCAGCGTGCCACGGCCTCCGAGTCAGAAACTGTGTTGCGGCTTTTGGCGGACAACGCTCGTCTGGAAGGGCAGTTGGGCGAGCTGCGTACAGAACTTGCCCAATTGAGAGCCGATATACAATCGGCAAGAGTTGTGTCTACCCCGACTACATCATCCGCTTCGGTCCCAGCTGGTTCTGTTCTGGCCCAGGTCGGTATGGCGCAGTCCTCCCTAGCACCAACCCATAATGACGTCCAGATCGCTCAGGCGACGCCGAAGCAGCCGGCAGACGTCTTTTCAGATGCGCAATGTCGGCAATTAGCGCTCATGTTCGGGGGGTTGATAGACGCAAAGCTAGAGACGATCAAGGAGCGTCTCCCCCCCGAACCAAGCTGCCGGCCTCCGCTTGCGGCGAATAGGCCTAAGAACCCGCAGGGGTACATGGCCACACCTCCTACGCCCTTACCCTGTTCCGGGGGACGCGTGGGATCATTCGCTCTAGCGACCGTACCGAACGCGTTGCGGGTCCCGGCGGTTCAACCGGCCGCATAAGTTGTGCAGCCCCCTCGGGCGGTTCCTGCTGGACAAAGGCGAGGTACTGCTCAGTTCCAACCGCTTTCCCAACAGGCATCAAGGGGTAAGCCTCGGGCTATCACCGGAGTAACCAATGCGCCGGCGACTGCACCTCGAACTCCCGCGCCCGCTTTTGCCCCCACAGCTTCAGCCCCCTCCGGCGAGTAGTGGCAAACGGCCGGGCGTAAAAAGCATCGCGGGAAGAAGAAGGTGCAACCCGAGACTGCTCAACCAGCCCAGCTTAAGAAAAAAGGCAAAAGGAAGCAGAAACTTACTCCGCCTAAGTCGGCAGCCGTCGTGGTGACGCTGTCACCGGAGGCGGTGAAGAGTGGCAGCATTACCTACGCTGAGATTTTCCGCCAGGCGAGGGTGACCCTTAACGCCAACAATCTTGGCACAGGGGTCACCTTCCGCCATAGTCAGACCGGGGCCAGAGTTCTTGAGTGCCCCGGTCAAGACGGCGCGAAGGTGGCGGACTTTGTGGCGGAGACGTTGCGGGGGCTTACCGCGGGGAAGGAGGGCGTAAAGATCGCCAGGCCCACGAAGTGCGCAGAGTTGCGCATTTCGGGCCTGGATGATTCGATCACGGCCGAAGAGATCCGAGAGGCCATCGAGTCAAAAACTCAATGTGCCTCCGGATACGTGAAGGTCGGCGCCATCCGCCCCGGTCCCGGTGGAGTGGGTGCAGCTTGGGTGCGTTGCCCCGTCGCTTCGGCCAAAGTCTTGGCCGAAGCGGGCCGGCTCCTCGTTGGCCTTTCTTCCGCAAGGATCACCGTCCTGGAGGAGAGGCCTGCGAGGTGCTTCAAGTGTATGGCCACGGGGCACTTGCGGCCCAGGTGCACCAGCGGTTTTGACTGCAGCACAATGTGCTATCGCTGCGGTCAACCGGGACATAGGGCGGTGGAATGCTCTGCCGCCCCCCACTGCCCCATGTGTGCGGCGGGCAATTTGCCCGCCAATCATATGATGGGGCGGCAGGGATGTAAGCCCCCCAAGGCTTCCAAGCCACTCCCGGGCAGCAGCCAATCGACCCAGGCTGCCCCCGGAGCTCAGCCGCCGACTGAGGTGGAGGTGATGGATGTAGTGCCGCACTCCTAAATGGACAGCGGTAACTCCTCCATCATCCTCCAGACGAACCTCAACCACTCCGCCGCTGCCCAGGACCTTCTCCTGCAGGCCATGGCGGAGTGGTCGATAGGTGTCGCCGTAGCCGCGGAGCCCTACTTTGTTCCTCCCCGCCCGAATTGGGCAGGTGATCGGGACGGCTCCGTGGCAATCGTCAGCTCCGCTGCGCTTCATTCCCTGCCCTTGTCGATCAGAGACAAGGGCTCGGGATATGTTGCTGCCGACTGGGGGGGAGTCACACTCTACGGAGTGTACTTCTCCCCAAACCGGAGATTTGCCGATTTCGAGGTCTTCCTTTCCAACCTGGAGACCTCGATACGGCGCTTGGCACCACGCCACGTGCTGGTGCTGGGGGACTTCAACGCCAAATCTACGGCGTGGGGGTCACCCAGCACGGACGTCCGCGGTTCGGCGGTTGAGGAGTGGGCGGCGTCGGTGGGTCTCTGTCTCCTAAACAGAGGCGCCACCGACACGTGCGTTCGGCGGCAGGGGGGGTCGATAGTGGACCTTTCGTTCGCTACCCCTGTCGTCGAAGCGCGAGTAAGGAACTGGGTCGTCCTGGATGAGGTTGAGACGCTCTCGGATCACCTTTACACCCGATTGGAGCTCTCCCGGGCTTCCAGGATCCAGAACCCAGGTAGGGGTCACACGGCGCGCAGAACGCCTCGGTTTCCGCGGTGGGCTGTGGGTGCGTTGGACAGGGACCTGTTGGAAGAGGCGGCCATCGTTGCATCGTGGTCGTCTCCGGCTCCGACCGAGGAGGTGGACGTTATAGCGTATTGCTATATTTATTGTGAGTCAATGAGAAGGGAGATGACATTTAAAAATTGTAAAAATTATAAGTTGAAAATTGTACAAAAAAATTGATATATCTTATTAATTATATCTATTTCCGACAGTCTTAAGCAGCATTCGAGTCCCTGACGATTCGCAACAGTTTCTTCTCTATTTTTGCTCCGATTGCTCGGTAGATAAAGTATATACTGAGTATTAGTATTATTACAACTGCGGTGAATATGGCCACCATGATCCACGTGCGGAGGTCTTGTAGGTCCCCAGATAGCTTTGAATGGAGTTTTGTAATCTCCTCTGGGATCGCGGCGTTGTTCTGCACCATATTCACCTGCTCTTTCTCGTGACTGCTTGTAGAACCCATTGTAGTTGGAAGTCTTGTAACTCGAATGAATGACTGTGGTTTTGCATGTCTTTATATACTACGATTGGAATCTCACCGTTGGTCGGGAGATTCGTCCGGAACGTGTTTTATTCGGGCAGTTCTTATCTTCTAATTTTTTATCTTCTATGTTATTTCTAATCGTGCAATTTTGATCTCTTATCTCGTTGTCGTTTATCATAAAAGCTGGTTTGAGACGATCGATTGACACGGAGCTCTGTCGTCCGTTTATCCAGATCGTGAAAACCTTATCATTACGACTAATAACGAGATAAGGTCCATCATACGGAGGTGTAAGACTTGGCCGTAAACGATCGCAACGTAAGAAAACATGTGTGCATACTGATAAGTGTGGATGCACAAATATCTTATCGTTCGTACTCTGCCTATGTGAAACGGAGGTTGCTTTTTTTATGTTTTCTTTAATTTCTTTCACAAAATCGGCGTATGTCGAGTGATCGCTTGTTCCAAAAAATGCTCCAGGTAGTCTTATTGTTGTACCGAGGACTAGTTCAGCTGCAGAGTATCCGGTATCTTGCCGTAGACTGGTACGGATACCGAGTAAAACAGTTGCAAGTTCTTTTGTCCAATTCGTTGTATTTCCTCTTGCTATTAATGCTGTTTTCAAAGTCCTGTGCAGTCGTTCTACCTTTGAGTTTGACTGTGGATGGTATGGTGTGATTCGAATTTTCGTGATACCCATGAGTTTAGCCAAACTTTTGAATATTTCAGATTCAAACTGGCGTCCCTGGTCTGTGGTAATGTATTCAGGGCATCCAAATCGGGCTATCCATCCTTCATATACCATCCTAGATATAGTTTCTGCAGTTATATCGGCTATGGGAAAAGCCTCTGGCCATGAAGTACAGCGATCTATCATTGTTAATAGATAACGCTTATTTTGCGACGTAGGTAAAGGTCCTACTAAATCGATATGGAGATGAGCAAATCTTCCTGTCGGCATGAATTTACCTAGAGGTGATATTGTATGACGATGTATCTTCGCTCGTTGACATTGTAAACATTTCTCTGTCATCTCATTGATATCTTTGTTCATATTTTCCCATATGTAGTTTGCTGAAATTAGTTTTCTTGTAGTGTTCTTTCCAGGATGGCTTAAGTTGTGAAAACTCTCGAAAATAGTTTTCCTAAATTTGAGGGGTATAAATGGGCGTTGCTTTCCTGTTGATGTATCACAGAAAATCTTGATATTCTTATCTCGGAAATGAATCAATTTGATATTTAACGATTTATTGGCTTGCAAACGTTCCAGCTCGTTATCCTTGCGTTGCCATTGTCCTACCTCGTGCCAATCAATTGCAGAAGGTAGGGATATCGTTTCGATAACTCGGGATAAAGCGTCAGCTACAACATTCATGTGGCCGCTTATGTGTTGAATATCTGTACAAAACTGTGATATATAATCCAAATATCTTATTCGTCTAGGGGTGTCATCCAATGATGGCTTCTTAACGAAAGCATGAATCAATGGCTTATGATCCGTGTAGACAGTAAATTCTCGTCCCTCAATTAATCTTCTGAAATGCTTTATAGCCATGTAGATACCGAGTAACTCTCTATCGTATGTAGAGTATTTCGTTTGGGCTTCACTTAGTGATTTTGAAAAGAACGCTATTGGTTCCCATTTTGCGTTTCTTCGCTGCTGTAGTACAGCGCCTACGCATTTCAGACTAGCATCAGTCATTACAGCGATTTGGGCGTTGCTATCAGGATATGCCAATGTAGTTATTTGACGAATGTCCTGTTTGCAGCATTCAAACGCATGGTTAGCTTCAGTATTCCATTGTATAACAGTCTTGTCTTTTTTCTTGGAATTATGCAAGTATTTATTTAATGGCGCCTGATGTTTCGCTGCGAGAGGCATACTACTTCGGTAGAAGTTAATCATACCCAAAAAACGTCGTAATTCCATCACCGTTTGTGGTTTAGGGTAATCGTTTATTGCTTGAATTTTGTCCGTAGTAGGCGTCAATCCTTGGCTCGTTACATGATAACCAAGGAAATCAATCTCTGCTTTGGCAAATTCGCATTTATCTGTGTTTATTGTTATGCCGTTTTCGTGTAAGCGCTTGAATACTTCTTCTAAGTGTTCGTAATGTAATTTAATATTATTTTTACAATCTGCCACAAAAATATCGTCCACGTAAATATATACGTAATCTAAGTCACGAAATATGGAATCCATAAATTTCTGGAAGGACTGTACAGCGTTTCGTAGTCCGAATGGCATTCTTGTGAACTCAAAGAGTCCGAACGGGGTTATAATTGCCGTTTTTTCGGGTTCAGCTACGTTCAGCGCGTGAAATGCTTTTTTTATATCAATTTTACTGAATATCGCTTTTCCGCTTGCTATGTATGTAAAGTCGAGTAGTCTGGGTAAAGGGTACCTATCCGGTACTGTTATTTTGTTCAGTGCTCGGTAATCTCCGCACGCTCTCCATTCGCCATTCTTTTTCTTGACCAGATGAAGTGGCGATGCCCATTGGCTGCTTGACGGTCTGCAAATTCCCATATCCATCATGTTTTGGAATTCCTGTTTAGCAATCCTGTATTTGTCAGGCGGTAGCGGACGAGCTCGAGTAGCTACTGGAAAACCCTTTGTAATGATTTGATGCTGCACCTGATGTTTGGGAGGTTGGTTCATCGATCTAGGCTTAGTGATACCTTCATATTTCTCTAACAAGCACTTTATCGGTTCTGGTAGAGAAGAGTTTATCGATCGGATTGTTGCAATATTTGCTTTCAATAATCTTGCGGGCGTCTTAAGGCCTGTGTTTTTATCAATTAATTTTTGTCCGTGTATATCGACTAATAATTGATAATGTTCAAGAAAATCAGCTCCCAAAATTGGCATGTTAACGTCGGCAATGGTAAATGTCCATTTAAAACTTCGACGTAGTCCTAGGTTCAGCATTAAGGTGCGTTCACCATATGTGTTGATAGAGCTCCCATTGACAGCGAACAATTTGTATTCGCAGGCTCCGCTATTCTTGTCTGTGCGGTTTATAACAGATATGTTAGCACCCGTATCGACTAAGAATCTATAACCACTGTTAGAGTCAGTTATAGTTAGACGGTTTGATGGGTGAATTGCACAGAGACCCGTCGCATTCTGTGCTAGTTCTAGTTTTCAGAATGCTGGTTGTTTTTGTTGTTCCATGAACATGGTTGCGTACATTTATACGCTTTTTGTTTGAAACGTCTGTGATAAAAACAAAGTCCATTACTCGCCATTCTATTTTTAGACCTTGACCGTGTATGCGAATTGTTACGTGAATGGAATCTGCCGCGTTGCAAAGGTCGGCGTGAGCGACCGTTTTGCAACTCATCAATTTCAATTCGCATAGCTGCAATCTGTGACGTCAGGCTTGTTATTAAATTAATTTCTGCGGTCGCCGATCGTGACGTACTTCTATTATATCGCATGTTTTCGTGGATTTTATCGGCGAGGTCGCATAATTTATCTAATCCTAACTCTTCGGATACTGCTATGATTGACGTAATTTCTGCTGCGAGTTGTCGAAACCACAGTAGGCGAATTGTATCTTCATTGATCTTGCCGCAGCCTGCTTCCTTCATTTGTCTTAACAATTGAGACGGTTTCTGATCTCCGAGGTCCATTTCTGAGAGGAGTTTGTGAAATCGTCGATGCTCGCTTTCTTCGTAACAGCTTATCAGTCGGTCCTTGATAGTGGTATATTGTTTTTCCGCTGGAGGGCTTGTCAGTATATCACTAACCTGGTGTATGACTTCTTTTGGTAATTTTGCTATTACCATGTTATATTTGTACTCTTCCCCCTGTTTTTGAGGTGCCATAATTGCCTCGAACTGGGCGAACCATAGTCTTGGTGAGTCGGTCCAAAACTGTGGTAATTTTTCTAAGACGGATATCGCTGCTATCGTCTCAGCGCTAGCGTCGCCCTTGATAGGAGAAGCTGGTGGGACCATGGTAAATTTTTGTTATTCCGCGTAATACTGGCCTCTTGAAATTTTAGCTGGTGAGACCCGCTTGTGGGAAGCCAACAAAAATGTGCCGAAAACGTACTACACTAAATTGACCGATCCTATGCCTATTCTGGTAATCTATTGTTTCGCTAGATTCGCTGCTGAAAACCAAATTGGGTACCGATCGACTCGGAATTATATCAGCACTAGCTAGCAATAGATCACGTCGGGGTCACCAATTATAGCGTATTGCTATATTTATTGTGAGTCAATGAGAAGCGAGATGAAGGGTTGTAGATTATATTGACTTGACTTAATTGACTAGCTTAATAAATCTTAAACCTAAGTATTTATACACGTAAAAATATAGGAAGTAATATATAATAGGAGGGCGATTTGTTTATTCAGCGCCTCTTAGCAGTACGTGTAGATTGCGTCATTTATAAATAATAAAATAGACAATTAGGAAGTGCAATCTAAACACGTACTGGTGTTTCATTATTTGGTATAGGAATATACTATGGCGACTGCCATAGACGTCATGGCTGGCCGCATTCGCGATGCGTTTACGCAGATCTGCGATGCGGCCATGCCCCGCTCACGACGTCGCACCCCGAGGAAGGGGGTGTATTGGTGGTCCCAGGAGCTTGCCTCCCTCTGCGCCGCTTGCATCAGTGCGCGGAGGTCCTATACCCGCAGTCGGACTCGTCACCGCGATGTGCAGGAGGAGAGCCAGCTTTATGAGGCGTATCGCCAAGCGAGGGACGCCTTTAAGCTGGCTATCTGTCGCGCCAAGGAGAGGGCGAGAGAGGAGATGCTGGAGGGTCTCGACCGTGACCCCTGGGGTCGTCCATATCGAGCGGCGCTGAACAAGCTCTGCTCAGCGGGCCCCCCCCCTTACCGAGACTCTCCAGCCCAGCTTCCTTGCGGAAGTGGTCGAGGGCCTATTCCCGCTGCAGGCAGAGCACGCGCCCCCGGCGATGGTCTCCGAGAATGAGACCGACGACCGGGAGGCCGACACAACTGTGCCGCCTGTCACCGAAGCGGAGGTGGGCGCGGCTGTTCTTCGAATGCGTTCGAAGAACACCGCCCCTGGGCCGGATGGGATTCCCGCCCGGGTTTTGGCCCTAACCCTCGACCACATGGGGGACCGCCTCAGGTGACTGTTCGACGTGTGCCTGGCGTCCGGACGGTTCCCTGATTGCTGGAAGGCAGGGAAGCTGGTGCTCCTTCCGAAGCCGGGACGGGCTCCCGACTCAATTGCGGCCTACAGGCCTATCGTGTTGCTGGACGAGGCGGGGAAGTTGCTGGAGAGGATTCTCGCTACCCGCATCGTCCGACATTTGAAGGAGGTCGGCCCCGATCTGTCGGACGCTCAGTACGGCTTTCGTGCTGGGCGCTCGACCATTGGGGCCATTCTGCGCCTGAGGGCCGCATCGGAGGAGGCCGTCGCCGGTGGAGGAGTGATGTTGGCGACATCGCTCGATATCGCCAACGCCTTCGGGTCTCTGCCATTCAGCTGCATCAGAGAGGCGCTCCGGTATCATGGAGTGCCCATGTACCTGAGGCAGCTAGTGGCAGACTACCTCGAAGGCCGAAGGATTCTGTACGAGGACCGAGAGGGTGAGGTAATCCGCAGGGACGTCTCGTGCGGTGTTCCACAGGGCTCTGTATTGGGGCCCCTCTTGTGGAACATTGGCTACGATTGGGCCCTGCGGTGTGGTTTCCCCCCTGGGATAGGGGTCATCTGCTATGCGGATGACACCCTCATCACGGCCCGGGGTGGGAATTTTGAGGAGGCGGCGCGCCTGGCCAACCTAGGGATTTCCCGAATGGTCGGGCGTATCGAGGCGCTGGGGCTTAGGGTGGCCCTTTCCAAGACGGAGGCCCTATTATTCCATGGGCCCCGTCGCGGTCCACCTGCTGGCGCCTCGATTGCCGTCGGCTCGGTCCTCGTACAGGTCCGGGCCCAGATGAAGTATCTGGGCCTAGTGGTAGACGGGCGGTGGCTCTTCGACGAGCACTTCCGCATTTTGGCGCCCAAGCTCGAGGCTACGGCGACCGCACTGGGGAGGCTGTTGCCGAACCTGGGCGGGCCTAGTGCCTCGAGTAGACGGTTGTACACGGGGGTGGTGCGGTCAATGGCTCTGT
This sequence comes from Herminia tarsipennalis, assembly GCA_945859575.2. Lineage (NCBI taxonomy): Eukaryota > Metazoa > Arthropoda > Insecta > Lepidoptera > Erebidae > Herminia > Herminia tarsipennalis. The sequence goes on from OX243857.2 coordinate 13,271,267, forward strand.
ACGGCGCACCCGTGTGGGCGGCGTCCCTGACCGCCCAGAATAGGGTCCGCTTAGGGAGACCCCAGCGGACCATGGCGGTCAGGGCCATACGCGGATACCGCACGGTGTCTGCAGAGGCGGCGTGCGCATTGGCCGGCACACCCCCGTGGGATTTGGAGGCGGAAGTGCTCGCCGAAGTGTATCGGCGGGCGGTGGCTGTTCGGGCAGGGGGTTCGGTGCCTCTGCCCGAGGAGCTACGCGCTTGGCGCGGTGAGGCACACCGGGCAATCATGGCCCGGTGGCAGGGCCGGCTGGAGGCTCCACGGGCAAGTGTTCGAACCGTGGAGGCGCTCCGGCCGGTCCTGGAGAAGTGGGCGGGGCGGCAGCACGGGACCCTTTCCTTCCGGCTAGTGCAGGTCCTTTCCGGGCACGGGTGCTTCGGGAAGTACCTGCACACGGTTGCTAGGAGGGAACCGAGTCCCGCCTGCTACCACTGCGACTGCGGTGAGGACTCGGCGCAGCACACCCTCCAGCATTGTCCAGCTTGGGAGGGGCAACGTCGAGTTCTCACCGCAGTGGTCGGAAGTGACCTCTCGCTGCCGGCCGTGGTTCTGTCCATGGTCCGGAGCGAGGGGTCGTGGAATGCGGTCGCATCCTTCTGCGAGGACATCATCTCGCAGAAGGAGGCGGCGGAGCGCGTCAGGGAAGAGAGCTCCCTGGCGGATCCGCTCCGTCGCCGGCGAACCGGGCGGCGTCGGCGCGCATATCTGCGCCTGATGCCGCCTTAGGTGGGGTTGCGGGCGGGCGTACGGGGTAATCTGCCCCACCCGCGGCCTTCCGTGGAGGCGCGGCACCCTGTGTGTATCCAGGGGCCGCGTGGGTGTGAAATGCCCGGAACGCAACAACATCGCGTCGTATCGGCCGCCGACGGTATAACACATTCCGGCGGCCCGTTCGCGAAGGTGGCGAGCGATACACGGCGGGTTTTTTAGTGGGTGCAAACCCCACACTACCCCTACCGTCTTCCCCGGACGGTGGGGGTGTTCGTCAGGAATTTTTCCCGCCAAAAGAAAAAAAAAAAAAAAAAAAAAAAAAAAAAAGGCTTGTGCATCCTCAATGATGTTTCAGCAACCCCCTGGACATAATAAAAGCTGTGTCGACTTAACCTTATGTTCAGCTAGTTTAATGGGAAATCTAGAGTGGCGTCGTCTTAACCTTACCTATGGTAGTGATCACTATTCCATTCTAACTTCCTTATGCTATAGTTCCTCACCCCTTTGAGATTTAGCCCCACTCCATAAGTATAGAATAACCGAGGCTAAGTGGGACCAGTACCGACTAGCCCTGGAGGACAAACATTTTAGCATCCTAAAAATCTGGTCCGCGTACCACCGGTCATTTTCTTTCCTCTTCATTTCACTGATTCACCAGTTTACTTAATAGTCCCTAAAACCGTAATTTCTGTTATCTGCAGGATTTGTTTTGGACCATGCTGCACCCGCGTCTTCCTACATAAAATCAGAGTGTGGTCTGGATGATGGCACTCTGGATCACATTGTCCTTAACTGTCCATTAAATTATCTTTAACCTAATCTCCTCAGAACTCAGTATCCAGCAACCAGTCAACGTTCGTCTTCTTTCAATTTTCCCAATCCTAGAATGATTAAAGTCTATATTAAATTTATATCCAACTAGCTGTGCCCGCGACTTCGTTCGCGTGGAAGTTGGGTTTATATTAAGGTAGTTTATATTACAATTCAACTTCTGTGTAAAACATATTGTAAACATGTTCCACAATGCTCTGTGGCATCTATGGATATTTGGGCCTAGCTTTAATCAGGGCCCAACATATGGCAGGGCAAGCCAAGCAAATGCCCAGTGCAGCAAAATAAAGGGCGACAAAGTTTATGGCGCCAGACGGTTAGAAGACAAATTATAAAAATTCCCACGACCACACCTCGACAAAAAAGTGATTTGCATCACATCAAATACTATTAATATTAAAAAATTCCCGCCCTCCCCCACCACGCGAGTTTTGGGGCGGTTTCGGGTTAAATGAAGCTCGAAACCGCCCAATTACTCGTGCGAAATTTTGAGTTAAGGAGCTTCGATTCTGACTCCGAAAGGTCGAAAATTCCGATTGATTTTAAACCTCCGACTCCAACTTCGGCTCCGACACTTTTAAATCGGACCTTTTAATCGGAGGTACCTAGCCGCTCCTTCAAGATAATTTATACATAGGTTATAAAGGTATGATGGAAAAAGCTCTCACAGATTCCCTATGATCGCAGGTTATGTCCTGCCCGAGCGATCTTTTCCGAGTCTAAAGTACACCTACTTTGTGTCCGTGTTTGTAAAGCCCCCGCAAAATAGTTTTAAAACATTGCATTCCCGCGGTACTGTGATGCGGGTTTAAACAAACAAACAACATTCAAACGTTTCTAAAATATATACTCAGATATCTTTTTTTGTGTTTAAATACTATTTCTAAACTTATTTCAATATTTTTTTTCACTCACTTTAGAAGATTAAAATATTATTTTATAATGTCTACATCATTGGTGAATTTAAAAATAGGTGTGTCAACCTGTCGCAAATTAAGATCATCATATATTCATATCCCTCTACGTAAGAATTTCAGATTTTTTTTTAAATCAATTTTCTTGATTCTTTTTAATTTGTATTTAAACGCCATCTATTTTCAAAACTGGATAAGTTTCTTTTAATACTTGATGATTTTATATTAAATTATACTTAAACTATCATGCATATTAAACGTAGGTAAGCAAGGTATTTAACCTTAAATTATTCACGCGATCAAGACCCGTAATACATATATTTTCATAATGTGTACAAAGCGCGAAAGTTTATTAACATTTGAAGGTAAGCAATTTTGGCACTCAGAAGAAATCGAATCACAGATGGCGCCACGTGTTTTATTTTGATGTAACCCGGACTTAATCTTTCATTTTTTTAAAGCAATTAACATGTATAAATTCTAGAAAATATCAAGTAATTACTGTTTATTTGTAATGTAATATTGTTTTTCATTTCTACATTTATAACATAATCACGATTCATGCAAAACAATGATAAAGGTGCCTATTGGAAGTGATTATTAATATGTAAATTTGTTAAACAAAGTAAACATGTTAAAGTCGAAAATAAAAGCTTGTATAAATAAGTATACATTTAGAAAAATACTTAAAAAAAAAAATAAAAAGAATTATAACACAACACAAAACGAGACTGGCAATTAGGGACTCGATCCTCCGACCTCGCTCGTTTAATACCGCCACTTGTGCCAATAGACCACCTCAGCCGATACAAACACGGTTAAAATAGCTGATCCTAAGAAAATTGAAAATGTTGTGTTTAGCTCCTTATAGTTTTAGCGTGAAGTTATTGTTTCCATGGGTTACAATTGTAAATAATGTCTTATTGTGGAAAAAATCGTGAAAAACCATAATGGTTCGACAAAACATACGTTGCTGCTCGCTCCCCATAGACGATAGCATAATGATTCATAGTGCAAGTAATGACCTATAGTATTTACAATAAAACTGCAAATTTTCATGAAGATCAAGTAGTTATTGTTTTATAACGATAAATAGCTACAGACATTATCCGTTATTGCTTAGCTCCTATGGGAAATAGCGTGATAAATTATAGCCTATATGTTAATCCAGACTTATAAGAATACACATACAAAATTTCAACCGAATCTGTCTGGTAGTTATTGCGTGATGCGTGTTCAAACAAACAGACAGACAGACAGACAGACAGACAGACAGACAGACATTTATAAAAATGTAGGAATGTGTTTAAATACTCTTTTCGAACATTTCCCAATATTTTTTTTCACTATGTTCGGCCATGTACAGACACGTGAAATTTACAATTTTATTATATGTATAGATATAGAAGATATAAATTTAGATAGATATAGATATAGATAACTTAATAAAATTATAATGTGTGTACCTAGTATATCATTATTGTGTGTACTAACTGTGGTACTAACATTTATTTGTGATTGTCCTTTGTTGCAGGTCTCAAATCAAAACGCCACAATTTATATAATTGTTACCCAACTGTAAAGAAGGGTTATGTTTTTCGCGCGTATATTGTATGTATGTTTATATGTAATATTCTTTATTACCTGATATCTCACAATCCACTGAACGGATTTACACAAATAAGACGTCGTTAGATTCGTCTTGATCGCCCAAGTGTTCTTAGATGTGTGACGTTTGAAAAAAACAAACATGGCGGCTGTGAGATGTCAAAATAAAGAGGTCTGAAACATCAATGCTAACAACTTAATCTGACTGACATATGTCAAACACACAAATGGCGGTTCCAGTTTTGCTTTTATAGTAAACATTATACTAAGTATGTGAATTAAAAAAGTTTATTTTGTACAATTTTTAAACAATACGTCACATTGGTTAAAAATTGTATTTTACTAATAATAAGTCACTAATTTCGTCAATAGTTTGATTCGTGAGTTTAGTGATGGTTTTAGACGTAAAGAATACGTTCCTAACCTCAAAAAAATAATAGCTTTCATTTTTATTAAAAATATAAATACGCGTCTCCAGCAAGAAAAAAAACTTATTTGGGGGTTTCAGAAATATCCCCAGAACCCCCTAGTGTCCTTGGAATCTTTCTACCGATGCAGCACGTTTCTAAACCTAACCCCAAAATTATACAATTAACTTCAAGAAAGAACCAAATCAAGAAAATAGAAGAATTTCAAAACAGAACCGGAGAAGAACGTGCTCATTACAAGTTTTTATACACCACGAATAAAATAAAAGAGTTCAATAACAGATACCAAGACATAAAGCAATGCTCAAAAACTAACTGTTGAAAGAACCCAAAGCTAGAGCAGGAGTCTAATTCCAATAAGCAATTTACTAGATTGAACAATGTTGAAATTAGGGGCATACCAGAAGCGAACACCGAAAATCTGCTCAACATTCTATCCATTTTTGGATCGTTTATTACCAGAGTTCCAACACGAGAAAAAGGACATACTAAGCCAATCATAATATCTTTTTGTAATCGATACGTAAAAGAGGACTTTGTTGCAGTAGCCAGACTAGTGTCAAAAACCTGTCCATTAACAGCCGCGTCGATAGGATTGTCTAGCAACCATAGAATCTACGTGAACGATCACCTACCAGCGCAAAATAAGTTGCTCCTGTCAAAGGCGAAGAAGGGTACTCAAAAATTGAATTTTTGATACATATGGGTGAACATAGCAAAAATACACATAAGAAAATCCTACACTTCACATGTCATAATTGTAAAAATAGAAATGGATCTTATCAAAATTTTGTGAATCCAAAAACCATATCCATTCACATAGTAGAATCTTCAAAAAGAAACAAATTCACATATTTTGTATTATGTTCACATATTTCTATTAATTGCATCGGCTGTCTTCAATAATACCATGAATTTACAATTTAATATAACCTCAACGTCTGGGAACCGCATATTGCTGTGTGCTACTCACGTTTTTCATCTATCACTGTGTAACTGTGCTGTGCATCCAAGTAAGTCTCTTGAATATTATTTTTGTTCGAACCACTTACCGCAAAGGAATATCAACCTTAAACATCACACCTTAAGGCTTAGTCTTGAAAAAACTATCTTGCTAATGATCGGGCGGCCGGTGCTACCCACTCTTTTTGTTTTTATTCAAAACTCATTAGTAATGAATGACATTCTTGAACACAATTTTACTAAAATATTGCGTCGCACTAAACTTCTTCTCAACATTTAACTAACTAGCTGTCCCGTGCAACTTCGTCAGCGTAAATTTTCTCCGTTTTTGCAACATTTTCATTGCTGCTCCGCTCCTATTGATCGTAGCGTATTGTTATATACCTACTCATGTTTTTTAACCACTGTTATGTCATTCTTCACTGCTATCAACACTCCACTACCCCGTTTATGTCCTATACGAGAGTATTCCCGATCCGGTCTCCACACCCTATATCAACAGTCAAACAATTCGTTATTATAGAAACTGTTAACTAACCATGTTTCTGTAAGACCAAGATATCACATGAATGAGAAGAGATTTTACGAAGCACATTACTAATTTTTGTTCGCAAAAACGCGTACCTGCATTCTGATTAAATATGGTTAGAATAGCCAATATCCCCATAGAATTATGCTGTAGTTACCAGAAGACGATGGCGGTCTCAGTGTTTGTACTTTAACTTCGCGTGACGTTCGTAACTTAAAGTGCGTAGGAGAATTTTGAAATTATCGAACTTGGTTTTTGGATATGCAATTTCCAATTTATGTTACAGTCTATGTTTAAGCCTAGCAGAGTAATTTTATTGACTGAATCTATTTTGTTTTTATTAAAACTCAGCTGTCGCCCGCGGCATTGCCCGCGTAGTTGATGTTAACCCCTTAAGGGTTGATTTTCACTTTCTATCAAAACACTGAAACACGTGTTTCTTTATTTTAAACCAAAAAGCCAAATATTTCATAGATCTAACTTCAATACCTACTGATAGAGTTTCATACAAACTTGCTCCTATTTTACCCCCTTAAAAGATGATTCTCAAAAATCGCTGACACACAGCTTTCTTTATTTTGTACAAAAAATCCAAATGCAACATTTCACAGACCTAACTTTAAAACTGATGTAGTTTCATACTCTCTTGCGGCAAAGTTTCATACAAAGTCGCAACCCCTAGTCAATCCTAAAAAACCCTAGAAAATCAACCCCTAAGGTGATAAACACCTTAGGGGTTGATTTTCCAAAAATGCTGAAACGCGTGTTTTTTTTATTTTAAACGAAAAAGCTTAATACAACATTTCACCGATCTAGCTTCAAAAGTGACGAAGTTTCATACAAACTTGCAACACTTACGAGTAGGATGCAAAACAACACTTGTGATACGTCGAGATTCTACATGAACATGTTATGCTAAGCTCGCAAACAATAGGTAAAGCCGGAGAAAAGAACCTGGCAATAAAAACTTGCGGCCACTCTTTTCAAATTGCCAATTGAACAATGTTTGAATTTTATAAACTTGATATAGGGTAAGGTGCTGTCACTTATATATTATACACCATGATAAAGGACTGATGCAATTTATATTACAAAAAAGTTGGAAAATGATAAAAATTAAATCAGCCTAAGTGGGTACAACATAGTAGGAGCATCTACTTACAAAAAGGGTAAAAATTATATGAGCTTAAATATTGGCCAAAGTACTGTTAGCGAATTATTATATATACATAAAATACTAATTATGTTATCAAAATAAAGAAAAGAATGACCAGAATCTTTACTTACAAAAATAAAATCATGCTCTTAATCAATGCTAGTCAAAAATAAATAAAACCTTTTTATTTATTAACTAGCTGTGCCCGCGACTTCGTTCGCGTGAAAGTCGGGTTTAAATTAAGGAAGTTTATGTTACGAAATAATATGTTGTTTATGTCGGATCAACCGCGATATGATTCAGCAGCGGAGAATCGTCATATACTCATCTATTGATTATTTCAGCAACCAAAAGCTTTGTGAAATATCAAATACAGACTCTTTAGGGATTCGTTTATTGTGTTTTTCTGTTAATAATTTGTGTCTGTTTTCTTTTTTGTCTATTGTTATTTTTATTATTTTACTGTTTTTTTTTGTTTTTTTTATCTTCTTTATGACTTTTCCTGTTAAATTATAATAATGTCTATGTCTCTTCTGTGTACTAAATAAAAATCTTTCTATTCTCTTCTTTTAGATAGTTAGTTTGGTGTGCGGCTTAAGAAGTGGGTTTTCTGTTGTTTTTGTCTCATTCTTTCAACGTTATACCTACATAATACCTAATAATTTTCAATAAAATTTGTACACGCTTTTCAAAAGACCTATCTAATGATACCCCACACGATGGGGTAGGTGAGTAAAAAAATCACATCCCCACTTTACATATTCTACGTACCCATAAAAAAATCAATTTTATTCCTTCACTTTATCGGCGTAAGTAATATGTGTATTCATGCAAAGTTGCAGCCTTCTAGCCTTCTAAAACTAACTAGTCTCTGAGCTAAGCTGCGGACGGACGGACATAAGGGTTCCGTTTTGCCATTTTGGCCAAAAATGGGGTGTGTGATACATATGTCAGATATCTATATAGGTACATACTAATCTATGGGTAGCGTTGAAATAGGTCAAACATTAGCGATGTTTTTAATGACTTTTAACCATGAATTTGTACTCTGCGGAATGTTTTCTTACGTTACAGTGATGTAAGTAATAAAAAAAGACATGCACCCCCCTCCCCCAGGCTCATGAGTTTTCAAGCCTTCGCCATACAATTGGTCCGCGTTGACAGACAATGACACCCCACCCCCCTCCTCCCGTCGCCCGAACTACTCACACCTAGCCGATGTTGAATCATTCATTATCGTTGAATTGATGAACACTTGATCTCCAACCATAACCCCAGAACATGATCCTCGATGAAGCTGTGAGATGCGTAGTCAAACAAACGGACAGACAGACAAACATTGTTTTCACAATGTGTTTATTTTAAATACTATTTTAAAACTTCTTTTACTAAGTATAGAACATTATTGAATACAACGCCATCTACTTTCAAAACCAATGAAGTTTCTTCTAATACTTAATGTTTTTTTATTAATATACGCAAGATGGTTTTAGTACAATAAAACCATAATTAAATAAAAAGGACAATGTTGCCACTCAGCAAGAAACGAATACGTGATCGCAGGCAGCCCTAATAAATGTTTTCACAATTATGGAATTATATCATGGGGAACAATTTGATTACATAGATGGCGCTACATGTTTTTTTTTACGTATGTCATGTCTTTTTTTTAGCAATGAGCACATGATGGCGCTACATGTTTTTTTTTTACGTATGTAATGTCTTTTTTTTTAGCAATGAGCACATCAATTGTGGAAAATGTCGAATCCTTTTAATTGAAATCTAATATTGTTTTAAATTTCTACTACGATTAATTCATTACTCAGCATTGCTTGCAATACCTATAAACATCTTACCTAGGTGCATTTTTCACCTAATTAAAAATCAAGTGAAAAATATAAAAAAATAATAACCACAGTGAATAAGTTACCTACGGTCGAAAAAATAACTATAACATTGAGAAAAATATTAAAAAAGGAAAAAGATAATTTTAAAAACTACAAAAAGAACATAATCATATCCGATCCGAGCTTGGGACATAGTGAGACGATTGTATTTTAATGTTATAACCATGTACCTATGTTCCACAAATAAATTTATTTGATTTGATTTGATTTGGGACTTCGTCGTCAAAGACCGCTAGCATAGCTTCGAGGCTATACTGTTCGCTACTCCGCTAGTCAAAATAACTGTTCTTATGAAACTTAACAATGTTTTGATTAGCTCCTTATAGTTTTAGCGTGAAGTTATGTATTCCATAGGTTACAATTATAGATAATGTCTAATTGTGGAAAATTTTGGGATAATCCATTATGGTGCGACGAAAAATACGTTGCTGCTCGTTCCCCATAGACGTTAGCGTAATGATTCATAGTGTAAATAATGTCCTATAGTATTTACTATAAAACTGCAAATTTTCTTATAGATCCGTCAAGTAGTTACTGTTTTATAACGAAAAATAGCTACAGACATTATCCCTTACTGCTTAGCTCCTATGGAAAAAAGCGTGATAATTTATAGCCTTCATGTTAATCTGCGTCTATTAGATAGCACATGCAACATTTCAACCTAATTTGTCCGGTAGTTTTTGCGTGATGCGTGTTCAAACATACAGACAGACAGACGGACATTTCTAAAAATGCAGCAAAGTGTTTAAATACTCTTTTCGAACATTTCGGCCATGTACAGACACGTGAAATTTACAGTTTTATTATATGTATCGATAAAAGGGGGATTTGTAATATACTAATTACTTTGTGTTTTCAGTTTTGGAAAATATTTAATACTATATAACCCTTAATCACCTACCACTTGTTTTTAACCACCGTTGTAAAATCGTTGTTTATTGTAAGGTTTAGGCCCTCAACCTGACAAAGAAACATCTATTTACTCCGGGGTCTCTCAGATGTGTGGTAAATGGTTGTGTGACAAAAGTAGGTGGTAAGTGGTAAAGGGTTCATTTGTGTAAGGGGCCAAGAGCGGGAGGTTATTAGTATATTAAAAATCATTTTGTATATAATTTTATAATATGTACAAATCGCCAAAGTTTATCAACAAAAATCTATGAATGCAGTTTCAAATTATTTCTATAATCAAAGTGAATTATTGAAGTAATTTTTATAGGCATTTCTTGCCAATTACTTTATTAATACAATAATTGCATTTTTGAATAATAGAAAAATTTGAAGTCCAGACCCAGGAATCGAAACCGAGACTTCCGTAGCCAAACCGGAGCCGGAATCAAACCACCTATCTGGACTATGTTACCTTATCCTTTGATGCTCGCGAGTTGGGCCCTCGCATGCGTCATCTAGCCGGTAGTTAAAGAACTATCACGGCTTTTGTTATTGCTTCGTTACAGATAGCATTTTAACAAATTACGATGTTGCAGGCCGAATATTGAAGTATTTTTTATAGGCATTCCTTGCCAATTACTGTATTAATAAAGTGAATTCTTCTTTCAGTTACATTTTTGTCTACAATATTTATGATACCAATCCACCGTGTATCATAGCAGTCAGATACCTATCCGACCCATTCGATCAAAGTTATTATTGAGCTCCCATACCTCCCATAATAGCCGGTGGTAGGTTTAAGCCAAAGGCCGTCTTGGTGCAGTCACCACAGCAGTGTCAGTTATTCTACCGTGAAATAGTGATGTTAATACATCACGGTGTTTCGCTTGAAGGGCACTGTAGCAAGTATAACTACTTAGCAAATGAGACATAACTACAAACTATTGTCTCAAATGAGGAGCACGGTACTGTGACAGGTGGGTCGAAGATAATCCACCTCTCTCACGTTAGACCTCACTGTAGTAGATAAAACGCAATAACAGAATAAAAAGAAAGATGTCATTCTAGAATGGCGAGTTTCATGGCCGACCGATTCGGGTCGTTGAAATGGGATTAGAATTATATAAAATATTAATATTAAGTGGATTAAGAAATGTGTTTTATAGAATATGTGAATTGATGTGGATAATGTAATAAATGATGAATTAACTAATAAAGTGTATTAGTTTTGGGGAAATCCAGAAGTTTAATTTAAAAGCCCGATAAAAGTTCTGAGGAACACCGCCGGTACCTGCTCAAGAGCTGGCCTGATTGTTACAGTACGGTGTCATTCAGATATTTGCTAAACAAAGGAAAAGGTGGCACAGATACTTTTATGGGTTAGCGTGACTCTTCATTTAGTCGTAAAAAAATAAATTAAAATACCAATTGATTTGCACATTTTCGGACATTTTTTTGTTGCGTCTATGAATGAAAAAAATATGAAAATATTGAGGCAAGATTTTTGTAATATTTTTACTTGCGGTTTACCTTTGAATAATGTCTGGAATTAAAGATATTCTCGTTTAAAGTTTTGGAAACTAGGTCAGATCTGTCACCATAATTTAGGCCCTCAACCTGACAAAGAAACATCTATTTACTCCGGGGTCTCTATGTGTGGTAAATGGTTGTGTGACAAAAGTAGGTGGTAAGTGGTGAAGGGTTAATTTGTGTAAGGGGCCAAGAGCGGGAGGTTATTAGTATATTAAAAATCATTTTGTATATAATTTTATAATATGTACAAATCGCGAAGTTTATCAACAAAAATCTATGAATGCAGTATCAAATTATTACTATAATCAAAGTGAATTCTTGACGTAATTTTTATAGGCATTTCTTGCCAATTACTTGATTAATACAATGATTGCATTTTTGAAAGATAGAAAAATTTGAAGTCCAGACCCAGGAATCGAACCCGAGACTTCCGTAGCCAAACCGGGGCCAGAATCAAACCACCTATGTAAACTATGTTACTAGACCTCAAACTTTTCTATCCTTTGATGCTCGCAAGTTAGGCCCTCGCATGCGCAATCTCGCCGGTAGTTAAAGAACTATCACGGCTTTTGTTATTGCTTCGTTGCAGAGAGCATTTTTACAAATTATGATGTTGCAGGCCGAATATTGAAGTAATTTTTATAGGCATTTCTTGCCAATTACTGTATTAATAAAGTGAATTCTTCTTTCAGATACATTTTTGTCTACAATATTTAAGATACCAATCCACCGTGTATCATAGCAGTCAGATACCTATCCGACACATTCGATCAAAGTTATTATTGAGCTCCCATACCTCCCATAATAGCCGGTGGTAGGTTTAAGCCAAAGGCCGTCTTGGTGCAGTCACCACAGCAGTGTCAGTTATTCTACCGTGAAATAGTGATGTTAATACATCACGGTGTTTCGCTTGAAGGGCACTGTAGCAAGTATAACTACTTAGGAAATGAGACTTTACTACAAACTTTTGTCTCAAATGAGGAGCACGGTACTGTGACAGGTGGGTCGAAGATAATCCACCTCTCTCACGTTAGACCTCACTGTAGTAGATGAAACGCAATAACAGAATAAAAAGAAAGATGTCATTCTAGAATGGCGAGTTTCATGGCCGACCGATTCGGGTCGTTGAAATGGGATTAGAATTATATAAAACATTAATATTAAGTGGATTAAGAAATGTGTTTTATAGAATATGTGAATTGATGTGGATAGTGTAATAAATGATGAATTAACTAATAAAGTGTATTAGTTTTGGGGAAATCCAGAAGTTTAATTTAAAAGCCCGATAAAAGTTCTGAGGAACACCGCCGGTACCTGCTCAAGAGCTGGCCTGATTGTTACAGTACGGTGTCATTCAGATATTTGCTAAACAAAGGAAAAGGTGGCACTGATACCTTTATGGGTTAGCGTGACTCTTCATTTAGTCGTAAAAAAATAAATTAAAATACCAATTGATTTGCACATTATATTTATTACCAAAACAATAGGCTTAATATTGCTTCGTCTTCAAAGATTAGATACATTCCGATCATTAGAAATCGAGGCTTTGTCTAGCTGATAGTCCCGATAGCGTTGGCAATTTGGGTAATCACGCCTGCAAGTACAAAAAAAAACATTGTTTAGAATAAGCTAATGAACAGACTAAGTACTAAGAATTCACGGAAAAATGACATCTACGTACCTACCTATTAATACTTTTTTTGTTTGTTCCTCATTGTGATTACAATCGAGTCTACAGGCTATTAAGTAATTTAGTTTTAACTTAAACTGCTAGGGTAAATATTTTTTTTTTGGTAAGATTGTGTCCATTGTCACTTTTTTTATTGTCTCTATTAATACGTGAAACAAAAAGTTTATAGATACTCCTTTTTACGAAAATTGCCGAATGAAAAAGTATAAAATTTAGCACAGTTAAATTTTGTATGGAAGAGGAGTGCAGAATGCTAATATTATTAAAGAAGACCGTTTAAGATAAAGATCGCATTAGAAAAATAAACCTGAGACTTCCAATCAACGATTTGGAAATTTCATACATCTTATTTTAAAACTGATGGAGTTTCATGCAAACTTAGAACCCCCATTTTATTCCGTTAAGGTTAAACTGACGATACGAACTACGTTCCAAATGGATGTACATAAAATTAAGGCACCATTGACTATAGACGTCTTCCATTTGGACGTAAACAAGAAGGTTATACTAAAGGCTGATGTTTTATGTGTGGGTTCTGACTGTACTGAGGCTGTTGTCAACACTATAAATTTGTTTCAGAAGAAGTAATGAGAACAAATTTAAGATTTTGCGAGACCGCCTTTCTCTTTCATGACTATGGTAACCATGGTTAGAAAGAGAAAGTGGGGCTCGTTCTAAGCGAGACGAAAGGATAGACACAATTACTATGAGCTTCTAGATTTGCCCACACACTGACAATACGGATGCGTTCCAAATGGCGTGGCGTGATATACGTCCGTTTAGACTAAACGAAAGTCAGTTTGGAATTCTAAAACCTAACGACGTACATATATTTAAATGGATTAAGTGTTTAACATTCACGCTAAGTTTTTGACAGACACCCACGCCATTTGATATAAATGGATGCGTCGTCAATAGGGCCCCCCACTGACGATGCTTCCATCAATCCAAACGGCGTGGGGGACGTTTTTCAAAAAATCGCGTGTAAAGGAGATGAATTCCCAAAAATCCTTTCTTAGTTGATACTTACAACATTAAAAGCGTCGACTGTCACAATTTTAGGTTTGTAGCCCTAGCGGCTCAGAATCAGTTGAACAAGTACCTAATTATATATAAAGCTATGGCCATACCAGATAGCCATGCTGATATACTAACCTGTACTTCCAACAGCAGCAGTTATAGTATCATTGTTCAAGATTGCCTGCAAAAGCTCTGTAAATAAACAATAATTTAATTACAATGATCTCACCAGAGACTGGCCAACTACGCAGGACATCTACTAGTGTATGCACAGACACAGGTGCACTCTCTATTCTCTATCTTTAATTGTCTGATTAAACAAAATATTGGACACGGCCAGAGAAAGGTTAGTTGCATGACCGATGGCTTTAAAGAGCTCTCCGGTACAGAAACGTGTGACTTTTTCTAATATGGACCACCAGTGGTAACGTTGCTTATGTCTTCGAAATTTGGTTCTAGGTTTATCTCTCATCGGTTTTGAGCAATGGTAAAATAAACACACTGAGTGCGCCCTTGTCTTTTGACTTATTAACTTACAACTGTGGGTATCTTTGGTGGAAAGGAAAAGCTTCTAAATCCAGCTATACCTAAATTAAACGTTTCGATCGAATTGCACTGATCTACTCCATTCGATTAGCGTTTACGCCACTTGTCTAGGGAGGCCGAAACCACAATAGATTCAATTCGATTGTAACGTCGGGCAAGTAAATAAAGGGGATCCAGGGGGTAGGCACGGGGACCTGTGCCCTGGGGGGGGGGGGGGGGCACAGGTCCCCAAGATTTTCTTGTATTCTATTCAATTTCTTTGCCCAATTTCCTGCCGCCGGAGGTCGTGGGTTCGATTCCCACCCAGAATAACATTTTGTGTGATGAGCACAATTGTTTATTCTGTGTCAGTTTTTTTTGTTATAAAGTTTAGACTGTGCTATTTGATACACAGTATAATCTTGGGAGCTATGTTTTGTCAAAAGATTTCAGGGTGTTGATTATTGTCGATAAATGGTTCATGAAACTATTTAAGGTGTTTTCGAAAGATATTATTTCACAGAGTTTATACGGATCTATGTCGTTGTGGTGGCAAGCTTGTTCATGGTCAAATCTGGTTTTGATGTACCGGGGACAGGTACGCAAGAGGTGATGGATTGTTTGAACTATTTGCGAAGTACAGGGGCAGGTGTTATTGTCGGTTATTTTAAATCGGTAGAGGTACTCTTTGTGGAATCCATGGCCTGTTAGTGTTTGGGTGAGGGAGAAGTTTTGTCCGGTTTTCAAAATTACGTTTTTCAGGTCGCAGAGTGTAGGGCACCAGTCCCTTGTGATAGGGCCTTTTTCGTTGTTGAGGTAGTATAAATCCGAATCGATATTACTGATTCTGTGTCAGTTAGATTAAGGAGATAAAATAATAAAGTCGTCTGCCTAATTTGGGGTCAGATATTATTATTAGATCTTCGTATACATACGTGGGTCAATTGGGCCTGCTCCTTGTTCGCCCACAGAAGCTGGGTCGACGACGCCCTAAACGAAAAAAAAGTGCGTGAAAGTTAAATTCACTTTAGCACGCGGCTCCGCCCGCGTTGATGTCGGTAATCACGATTAGAACTATCCAATGTCCTTTCCCGGGCCTCAAACTATCTCCATATTAAAATTTACCGAATACGGTTCAGTGGCATATGCGTGAAAAGGAAACAGACAGACAGAGTTACTTTCAAATTTATAATATTAGTATGGATAGGTACCTCGCGCAACTTTCGCCGTTTGTGATGTTCACCTCGTATTGGTCGTAGCGTGATATTAGCCTAGCCCAGCCTACCGTATTGCAACGGCCGTGGTCACGGGTAGATAGGGTCTACCTGTGACCACGCCGTTGCAATACGGTCGAAACGTCGGGCAATAAACAAGGTATTTTAACTTAAATTATTAAATTATTCACGCGATTAAGACCCGTAATATATATAAATCATAAAATTACAAGGTGATTTAATAAGAACTATTGTTTTATTATCAACATTGTTTTTCTATGTTCTGTGGGTAATCACCCACTTCAACCATTTTTAAACATGTAGATTATATATATATTTTCGTGCTCGCCTTTTAAAGCCCTTTAATTTCAAACCCAACATGAGCGTCTTAACAAAAGATTCAGACCGCACATTAACTCGCATAAAATCCGCCAATAGGATTATTTAAGAATTGTATGTACTTACCAAGTGACACTCGCGTCATCAAGATGAATCTAATGACGTATCATTTATTAAAATCCGTCGAGTTGTTGAGGAGTTATTACCGGACATAGGAACATTAGATGGATACATACATACGTAATTACAAACATAATACGAACAGACTTGAATTTTGGACGTTAATGGAATAGTATTGTAGTATAGAAGTTGACGTTTGCGGTGGAGACCATAGACATTTTTTGGGATCGATTTAAAGAGCGTTACGGAATTCGCCAAGGAACGAATGTACCTTGTCAAAGCCGCCAGGAAGATTGCAACTAAGCTGTATCTTTTATTGTAGGGCACGATACACAGGCCATAAAATAATTACAGTCGACTACGACCCTTTCCCAATAGGATCAGTTGTTTTTGAGAAAATGGCTAATAAACATATATCTATAGGTCAAACAGAGATCAACATCTTTAAAGTAGGTTGAAATAGAAAAAAAAACTCACCAAAGCACCAATGACTAAGGCAGACAACAACAGAGTCAAAGTAAACCAAGCGGCCATTTTGTTTAATAGTTAAGTTATTTCTTACTGAACTGAAGACAAAACTTGCAATGTACTATTTTCTAATGTTTCATTCCTATTTATACTAATCATAATCATTTAATTAAATGCAATTATTCACATTTACTTAGAAATTATTTAGAAAAAGACGTTATGATAGATAAGTAATCTGTCTAAGCATTGCACATTTGTTATTTATTTGGTGAATAGCAAATTAACAGCAAAAGTTAATATTGTTGCAAGTATTTTTGTAACCATTTATCTAAACTAGCATAGCTATTGAGATTACTTGGCTAATAATTATTTCGTCTTTATTTATTTGAAAATTGTAGATGCAATTCAGTGTATTAACGTTGATGTTTTAATCGTATGAACCCATATGATGTCTCACTGCTGGGCATGGATCTCTGCACTAGAACCTACTTGTTATAAATCCTGGGGGTAATTGCCATAATCGCCACGCTATTGTTGATGGCGGCGCTAAACGTTATCAAGGGACGCCAAATGGCATGTTGAAGTGGTACAAACTGCTAAGTTGATGGGGGCGAAAAACGCTTTGAAGTCATCCAAATCGGGTGAAATTATTTAAGCGCCGGTACTCATAATGGCGGTATTGGTTGAAACGAAATGCACCCCCCAATTGTAAGCACGTTCTCTGAAGGTGAAGGACTCTATAATCAAGATTTTGTCCCGCCTCGAATTAATTCTTGTTTCGACACTAATAATAGGTATTCCGTAAGTTGGACCGCGCCATCTCTTTAAATTAGAAGTCAATATTGACTGCAAAGCGTGAAACAGAGAAAAAACTCGTCCGGCCCTGTCTCTTTGACAGGTATCGTTCACAAAATAGCGTTGTCTCTTTCTAGAAAGTGGTCTATTTTGTGAGGTTATGGCGTGGTCCTGGTCTATACGTCTATGGTTCTGACTTTGGTCACTCGCCAAAAGATCCTTGTAGCCATAAACTTAGGATATACTACTAGTAGACGAACAAAGAGCTCATTGACGTGTGACGATTTTTGATTTATCAGTGTATGCGTGAGCTAGTGACGAGATGTCTAAAAGTCGACCAATATCGATATATACTATTACAAATATCTTTAGTATGTCATAAGTTTATAATATGCCCGATTTAGCTAACTATCATTGTGTTGTTGTATTATAGTTAAATAATTCACAAAAACTACCTACGGATGTCCAGTAACCTTAAAAATAGTATAAGTAAAAATACTATTAAATCAAAAATATTTTATTGTGTACATAATACAAATAAATAATGTTTTGATACACACCACACACTACACACAGGGCTCACCAAAATATAGTAAATAGCTACACATTTCCATCGCCAGCATTAGCTGTGGAAATGTGTAGCTATTAAACTGTGCTCTCAATTGCAACAATTCTCTTCCTTCTCCTTCCACACTTGACTCTTCAAAAGAAATAGAATCACTAATAATCCTTATGTCTAAATACGTTACCAGACCACGTTGCCAATAATTTAGTTAACATTATTAAACCGCACCATGATTGATCACCAGTTTCTGCAATGAAACGCCAGGAGCGCCCTCCCAAAAAAGCATGAAATTTCCCACTTCATTAACTCTCATAAGCCTGTACTCTTCGCATTATCGGAGACATGGCTAATGCCACGCCTCCCTTTTAAGTTTACTGGGTAAAGCACATACCGTGATGACCGAATAGATAGTTATGGCGGTGCTGCTATGCTAGTTAACAACTATCTCCCTTCTTCTTCTCTACCTCTACCCCATCATGACAATGGGATTGATGCAGTTGGAGTTCATATCCTGGGCATCAATTTCATTTTTATCTATATCCCAAATCCTCTTGTTTCTTACATATTAAGAATATGTGTGATTTATTTTACCCAGGATATACTATATAATTATCCTTGGTGACTTTAATTGTCACAATTATAGGGATCTGCCCACACAGATAGTGCAGGATACGAACTTGCAGATTTGATGGATGAAGTAGGCTTGTGCAACCCGAATCCCCTGGAAATAATAAAAGCTGTGTCGACTTAACCTTATGTTCAGCTAGTTTAATGGGAAATCTAGAGTGGCGGCCTCTTAACCTTACCTATGGTAGTGATCACTATCCCATCCTAATTTCCTTATGTAATAGTTCCTCACCCCTTTGAGATTTAGCCCCACTCCATAAGTATAGAATAACCGAGGCTAAGTGGGACCAGTACCGACTAGCCCTGGAGGACAAAAATTTCAGCATCCTAAAAATCTGGCCCGTGTACCACCGGTCATTTTCTTTCCTCTTCAATTTCACTGATTCACCAGTTTACTTATTATATAGTCCCTAAAACCGTAATTTCTGTTATCTGCAGGATTTGTTTTGGACATTGCTGCACCCCTGTCTTCCTACATAAAAATCTGAGTGTGGTCTGGATGATGGCACCCTGGATCACATTGTCCTTAACTGTCCATTAAATTATCCTTTCCCCTTTGACCTAATCTCCTCAGAACTCAGTATCCAGCAACCAGTCAACGTTCGTCTCCTTTCATTCTTCCCCAATCCTAGAATGATTAAAGTCTATATTAAATTTATATCCAACTAGCTGTGCCCGCGACTTCGTTCGCGTGGAAGTTGGGTTTATATTAAGGTAGTTTATATTACAATTCAACTTCTGTGTAAAACATATTGTAAACATGCTCCACAATGCTCTGTGGCATCTATGGATATTTGGGCCTAGCTTTAATCAGGGCCCAAGGGCAAGCCAAGCAAATGCCCAGTGCAGCAAAATGAAGGGCGACAAAGTTTATGGCGCCAGACGGTTAGAAGACAAATTATAAAAATTCCCACGACCACACCTCGACAAAAAAGTGATTTGCATCACATCAAATACTATTAATATTAAAAAATTCCCGCCCTCCCCCACCACGCGAGTTTTGGGGCGGTTTCGGGTTAAATGAAGCTCGAAACCGCCCAATTACTCGTGCGAAATTTTGAGTTAAGGAGCTTCGATTCTGACTCCGAAAGGTCGAAAATTCCGATCGATTTTAAACCTCCGATTCCAACTTCGGCTCCGACACTTTTAAATCGGACCTTTTAATCGGAGGTACCTAGCCGCTCCTTCAAGATAATTTATACATAGGTAATAAAGGTATGATGGAAAAAACTCTCACAGATTCCCTATGATCGCAGGTTATGTCCTGCCCGAGCGATCTTTTCCGAGTCTAAAGTACACCTACTTTGTGTCCGTGTTTGTAAAGCCCCCGCAAAATAGTTTTAAAACATTGCATTCCCGCGGTACTGTGATGCGGGTTTAAACAAACAAACAACATTCAAACGTTTCTAAAATATATACTCAGATATCTTTTTTTGTGTTTAAATACTATTTCTAAACTTATTTCAATATTTTTTTTCACTCACTTTAGAAGATTAAAATATTATTTTATAATGTCTACATTGGTGAATTTAAAAATAGGTGTGTCAACCTGTCGCAAATTAAGATCATCATATATTCATATCCCTCTACGTAAGAATTTCAGATTTTTTTTTAAATCAATTTTCTTGATTCTTTTTAATTTGTATTTAAACGCCATCTATTTTCAAAACTGGATAAGTTTCTTTTAATACTTGATGATTTTATATTAAATTATACTTAAACTATCATGCATATGTAAACATGTTAAAGTCGAAAATAAAAGCTTGTATAAATAAGTATACATTTAGAAAAATACTTAAAAAAAAATAAAAAGAATTATAACACAACACAAAAAGAGACTGGCAATTAGGGACTCGATCCTCCGACCTCGCTCGTTTAATACCGCCACTTGTGCCAATAGACCACCTCAGCCGATACAAACACGGTTAAAATAGCTGATCTTAAGAAAATTGAAAATGTTGTGTTTAGCTCCTTATAGTTTTAGCGTGAAGTTATTGTTTCCATGGGTTACAATTGTAAATAATGTCTTATTGTGGAAAAAATCGTGAAAAACCATAATGGTTCGACAAAACATACGTTGCTGCTCGCTCCCCATAGACGATAGCATAATGATTCATAGTGCAAGTAATGACCTATAGTATTTACAATAAAACTGCAAATTTTCATGAAGATCCGTCAAGTAGTTATTGTTTTATAACGATAAATAGCTACAGACATTATCCGTTATTGCTTAGCTCCTATGGGAAATAGAGTGATAAATTATAGCCTATATGTTAATCCAGACTTATAAGAATACACATACAAAATTTCAACCGAATCTGTCTGGTAGTTATTGCGTGATGCGTGTTCAAACAAACAGACAGACAGACAGACAGACATTTCTAAAAATGTAGGAATGTGTTTAAATACTCTTTTCGAACATTTCCCAATATTTTTTTTCACTATGTTCGACCATGTACAGACACGTGAAATTTACAATTTTATTATATGTATATAGATAGAAGATATAGATTTAGATAGATATAGATATAGATAACTTAATAAAATTATAATGTGTGTACCTAGTATATCATTATTGTGTGTACTAACATTTATTTGTGATTGTCCTTTGTTGCAGGTATCAAATCAAAACGCCACAATTTATATAATTGTTACCCGACTGTAAAGAAGGGTTATGTTTTTCGCGCGTATCTTGTATGTATGTTTATATGTAATATTCTTTATTACCTGATATCTCACAATCCACTGAACGGATTTACACAAATATGACGTCGTTAGATTCGTCTTGATCGCCCAAGTGTTCTTAGATGTGTGACGTTTGAAAAAAACAAACATGGCGGCTGTGAGATGTCAAAATAAAGAGGTGTGAAACATCAATGCTAACAACATAATCTGACTGACATATGTCAAACACACAAATGGCGGTTCCAGTTTTGCTTTTATAGTAAACATTACACTAAGTATGTGAATTAAAATAGTTTATTTTGTACAATTTTTAACCAATGTGACGTATTTTACTAATAATAAGTCATTAACTACGTCAATAGTTTGATTCGTGAGTTTAGTGATGGTTTTAGACGTAAAGATTACGTTCCTAACCTCAAAAAAATAATAGCTTTCATTTTTAATAAAAATAAAAATACGCGTCTCCAGCAAGAAAAAAAACTTATTTGGGGGTTTCAGAAAAAACCCCAGAACCCCCTAGTGTCCTTGGAATCTTTCTACCGATGCAGCACGTTTCTAAACCTAACCCCAAAATTATACAATTAACTTCAAGAAAGAACCAAATCAAAAAAATAGAAGAATTTCAAAACAGAATCGGAGAAGAACGTGCTCATTACAAGTTTTTATACACCACGAATAAAATAAAAGAGTTCAATAACAGATACCAAGACATAAGGCAATGCTCAAAAACTAACTGTTGAAAGAACCCAAAGCTAGAGCAGGAGTCTAATTCCAATAAGCAATTTACTAGATTGAACAATGTTGAAATTAGGGCATACCAGAAGCGAACACCGAATATCTGCTCAACATTCTATCCATTAACGTCTGGGAACCGCATATTGCTGTGTGCTACTCACGTTTTTCATCTATCACTGTGTAACTGTGCTGTGCATCCAAGTAAGTCTCTTGAATATTATTTTTGTTCGAACCACTTACCGCAAAGGAATATCAACCTTAAACATCACACCTTAAGGCTTAGTCTTGAAAAAACTATCTTGCTAATGATCGGGCGGCCGGTGCTATCCACTCTTTTTGTTTTTATTCAAAACTCATTAGTAATGAATGACATTCTTGAACACAATTTTACTAAAATATTGCGTCGCACTAAACTTCTTCTCAACCTTTAACTAACTAGCTGTCCCGTGCAACTTCGTCAGCGTAAATTTTCTCCGTTTTTGCAACATTTTCATTGCTGCTCCGCTCCTATTGATCGTAGCGTAATGTTATATACCTACTCATGTTTTTTAACCACTGTTATGTCATTCTTCACTGCTATCAACACTCCACTACCCCGTTTATGTCCTATACGAGAGTATTCCCGATCCGCTCTCCACACCCTATATCGACAGTCAAACAATTCGTTATTATAGAAACTGTTAACTAACCATGTTTCTGTAAGACCAAGATATCACATGAATGAGAAGAGATTTTACGAAGCACATTACTAATTTTTGTTCGCAAAACGCGTACCTGCATTCTGATTATTATATGGTTAGAATAGCCAATATCCCCATAGAATTATGCTGTAGTTACCAGAACACGATGGCGGTCTCAGTGTTTGTACTTTAACTTCGCGTGACGTTCGTAACTTAAAGTGCGTAGGAGAATTTTGAAATTATCGAACTTGGTTTTTGGATATGCAATTTCCAATTTATGTTACAGTCTATGTTTAAGCCTAGCAGAGTAATTTTATTGACTGAATCTATTTCGTTTTTATTAAAAATCAGCTGTCGCCCGCGGCATTGCCCGCGTAGTTGATGTTAACCCCTTAAGGGTTGATTTTCACTTTCTATCAAAACACTGAAACACGTGTTTCTTTATTTTAAACCAAAAAGCCAAATATTTCATAGATCTAACTTCAATACCTACTGATAGAGTTTCATACAAACTTGCTCCTATTTTACCCCCTTAAAAGATGATTCTCAAAAATCGCTGACACACGGCTTTCTTTATTTTGTACAAAAAATCCAAATGCAACATTTCACAGACCTAACTTTAAAACTGATGTAGTTTCATACTCTCTTGCGGCAAAGTTTCACACAAAGTCGCAACCCCTAGTCAATCCTAAAAAACCCTAGAAAATCAACCCTTATGGTGATAAACACCTTAGGGGTTGATTTTCCAAAAATGCTGAAACGCGTGTTTTTTTATTTTAAACGAAAAAGCTTAATACAACATTACACCGATCTAGCTTCAAAAGTGACGAAGTTTCATACAAACTTGCAACACTTACGAGTAGGATGCAAAACAACACTTGTGATACGTCGAGATTCTACATGAACATGTTATGCTAAGCTCGCAAACAATAGGTAAAGCCGGAGAAAAGAACCTGGCAATAAAAACTTGCGGCCACTCTTTTCAAATTGCCAATTGAACAATGTTTGAATTTTATAAACTTGATATAGGGTAAGGTGCTGTCACGTATATATTATACACCATGATAAAGGACTGATGCAATTTATATTACAAAAAAGTTGGAACATGATTAAAAATTAAATCAGCCTTAGTGGGTACAACATAGTAGGAGCATCTACTTACAAAAAGGGTAAAAATTATATGAGCTTAAATATTGGCCAAAGTACTGTTAGCGAATTATTATATATACATAAAATACTAATTATGTTATCAAAATAAAGAAAAGAATGACCAGAATCTTTACTTACAAAAATAAAATCATGCTCTTAATCAATGCTAGTCAAAAATAAATAAAACCTTTTGATTTATTTACCAGCTGTGCCCGCGACTTCGTTCGCGTGAAAGTCGGGTTTAAATTAAGGAAGTTTATGTTACGAAATAATATGTTGGAATCAGTCCTGTCGGATGAACCGCGATATGATTCAGCAGCGGAGAATCGTCATATACTCATCTATTGATTATTTCAGCAACCAAAAGCTTTGTGAAAATAAATAAATATCAAATACAGACTCTTTAGGTATTCGTTTACTGTGTTTTTCTGTTAATAATTTGTGTCTGTTTTCTTTTTTGTCTATTGTTATTTTTATTATTTTACTGTTTTTTTTTGTTATTGTTTATCTTCTATAAGACTTTTCCTGTTAAATTATAGTGTCTTCTGTGTACTAAATAAAAATCTTTCTATTCTCTTCTTTTAGATAGTTAGTTTGGTGTGCGGCTTAAGAAGTGGGTTTTCTGTTGTTTTTGTCTCATTCTTTCAACGTTATACCTACATAATACCTAATAATTTTCAATAAAATTTGTACACGCTTTTTAAAAGACCTATCTAATGATACCCCACACGATGGGGTAGGTGAGTAAAAAAATCACATCCCCACTTTACTTAACCTATGTACCCATAAAAAAAAACAATTTTATTCCTTCACTTTATAAAAAAGCCTCCTGTAGGCAACCACACGTCCGAGTCGAACATCAGATTCACGTGGGGGGCGGTAACGCGATTACTAATTACTGGCGCGGCCAACGTGGCTCTGCAATAGGTGTCTCCGCGTGTTCCTCTGCTTTAGCAGAAGACGCAGTGGAGGTGTTAAGGCGGGAAATCCTGATTTCCACTGTTAAGCGAAACAAGGGGCGGTTGGGTTCGCTATTTAATAGCGAACGCGGTCTGACACAGACCACCATCCGGCCCGACCCGTAACCCTGAACGGACAGGAACGGGGGTCCATTTGACCGCGGGGAAGAAAACCCCTATAAAAATTACCCTAATCCCACGCTTGTGGTGCCTGGCAATGGGATGAATGGCTGAGGGGTCCTCAGTCCCAAGGGCTACCCAGACGCAGGTCTATAAACTCAAAAACCATGTCGCAGGTCAATGATTATGAAAAATCTACCCAGGAGGGTCCCGAACGCACCTCGTTCGGGGAATCCCTCCCGGAGCCAGTCAGCTCCGGCAGTCCCACGTACTCTGGGGGGGACAACCCACGACACACCAGCCCGTCGCCGAGCTGTAAATCCGGCACCGAAAGTAACAGCGCTAAGGTCGCGCTAGAGAAGAAGCGTAGGTCAGGTACGCTTCAAGACCAGGCAGTGTCGGAATCCGACATGTCAGGTTTTGGGAGTGGAGTAAGGGTTGCAGTCAACGAGACTGTTCACGTTAAACGCAAGAGGCGTGACCTGAAAGGACAACGGTCGAATAATAATACCTTGAGATCGGATTCGGCCTCGAGTGACGAAATGGAGCCTAAAGTTCCGAAGGTCAACTCTCGTCGAGGCAGGGGACGGCCGCCTAAGCGTGGATCCAGGGCACAAACACGTTCATCGACACCTTTCTCGCGCCCTCAATCTCCAATGATGGCGACACCGGCCAATATCACCTCGGTTGGTTCGTCGTCCGTATTTTCTCGCCGGGAAGCGTACGTACGTGGTAGAGTGGAAGGAGAGTTGGCCGCCGAAGAGGTAGTAGATCAGCTTTTGGAAAGGCTTCGCCAAACGGGAGGGGAGTCAACTAAGAAAACCACGGCGGAGCTGCTCGAATCAGCAGCAGATTCGGTGGCCCTTATCGTGAAGGTAGCTACCAAATCCAAGAATTTGAAGGGTACCTTCGCGAAGGGGCTCAAGGAAACCGCATCCAGTATCAAGAGCGTGGTGGAGGCTCTTGTTGAGCGCTCCGTCGCCCCGGATGCAGCAATTGAAAGGCTGAGGGCGGATAACGCTCGACTGGAACTTGAAGTAAGCGACCTCCGTACAGAGCTCGCTCAGATGCGTGCCGATTTCTTGTCAGTCGGCAGCAGTCCCGTCTTGGCCTCTTCTGCACCAGCCGGCTCACAGAGCACTTCGGCCTCCGCCTGTGCAGCGCAGGCCTCTTCAGCCCCCGCTAGTGCGGTGCCGACTTCCGCAGCATCGGCCCTTAAGGCCCATGCTGATCCAGTTGGCGGTAAGCAGTCCTCAGACGCCTTTTCAGACGTGCAATGCCAGCAGCTGATGGTCATGTTTGGGGGCTTGATTGACGCCAAGCTTGAGACGATCAAGGAGCGTCTCCCCCCCGAACCAAGCTATCGGCCACCACTAGCAGTCAGTAGGCCGAAGCCCCCACAGAGGTACACGGCAACACCGCCCATGACCCTACCTTGTTCTGGGGGACGCTTGTCACACCAAGAGCCTACTAGGGTGGCTCCTGTGGCTCAGGAAGGAAGGAAAACTTGGACCCAACCGATTCCCCAACGAGCATCAAGGGGGGCGCCTCGCGATGTCGCTGGCGTATCTAAGGCCCCGGCGGCCGCACACAAAGATTCTGCTCCAAATAATGGTCCAGTTGCTTCAGCCCCTTCTGGTAAGGAGTGGCAGACGGTTGGGCACAAAAAGCGACGCGGGAAAAAAAAAAGAAGAAAAAGGCTGCTCAGCCTGAGGCTGCTATGCCATCCCAGTCTATCAAGAGTGGCAAGAGGAAGCCGAAGCTTACTCCGCCGAAGTCGGCAGCCGTCGTTGTTACACTGTCCCCGGAGGCGGAGAAGAGTGGTATCTCCTATGCGGAAATTTTCCGCCAGGCGAGGGTGACCCTTAACGCCAACAATCTTGGCGTGGGGGTCTCCTTTCGCCACGCCCTGACCGGAGCTAGAATCCTGGAGTGTCCTGGTCAGGACGGCGCGAAGGTGGCGGACCTCGTCGCGGATACGCTGCGGAGGCTTGCAGCGGGGAAGGATGGCGTCAAGATTGCCAGGCCTACGAAATGCGCGGAGCTGCGTATTTCGGGGCTGGACGACTCTATCACGGCTGAGGAGGTGCGGTTGGCGATTGAAGAAAAGACTCAATGCACCGCCGGAGTAGTGAAGGTCGGCGTCATCCGCCGCGGTCGCGGAGGAGTTGGTGCCGTGTGGGTGCGCTGCCCCGTCGCTTCGGCCAAAGCCCTGACCGAAGCGGGCCGCCTCCTTGTGGGTCTTTCTTCTGCCAAGATCAGCCTTCTGGAGGCGAGGCCCGCAAGGTGTTTCAAATGTTTGTCAACAGGGCACTTGCGACCCAAATGCACCAGTGGGTTTGACTGCAGCAGTCTCTGCTATCGCTGTGGTCAACTGGGACATAGGGCGGCAGAATGTACAGCCGCCCCCCACTGCCCCATGTGCGCGGCGGGCAAATTACCTGCCAATCATATGATGGGGCGGGAGGGATGCAAGCCTCCTAAGGCTTCCAAGCCACTTCCGGGCAGCAGCCAGGCGACCCAGGCTCAGTCCGGTACTCAGCCGCCGACAGAGGTGGAGAATGAGATGGATGTAGTGCCGCATACCTAAATGGATAGCGGCCCTTCCACTATCCTCCAGACAAACCTCAACCACTGCGCCAGTGCCCAGGACCTTCTCCTGCAGGTCATGGCGGAGTGGTCGATAGATGTCGCCGTAGCCGCGGAGCCCTACTTTGTCCCTCCCCGCCCAAATTGGGTGGGTGACCGGGACGGCTCCGTGGCAATCGTCAGCTCCGCTGCGCTTCATTCCCCGCCCTTGTCGATCAGAGACAAGGGCACGGGATATGTCGCTGCCGACTGGGGGGGAGTCACGCTCTACGGCGTATACTTCTCCCCAAACCGGAGTTTTGCCGATTTCGAGGTCTTCCTTTCCAACTTGGAGACCTCGATACGGCGGTTGGCACCTCGCCACGTGCTAGTGCTGGGGGACTTCAACGCCAAATCTACGGCGTGGGGGTCACCCAGCACGGACGTCCGTGGTTCGGCGGTTGAGGAGTGGGCGGCGTCGGTGGGCCTCTGTCTCCTAAACAGAGGCGGCACCAACACGTGCGTTCGGCAGCAGGGGGGGTCGATAGTGGACCTTTCGTTCGCTACTTCTGCTGTCGAAGCGCGAGTAAGGAACTGGGTCGTCCTGGATGAGGTTGAGACGCTCTCGGACCACCGATACATCCGATTGGAGCTCTCCCGGTCTTCCAGGATCCAGGACCCAGGTAGGGGTCACACGGCGCGCAGAACGCCTCGGTTTCCGCGGTGGGCTGTGGGTGCGTTGGACAGGGACCTGCTGGAAGAGGCGGCCATCGTGGCATCATGGTCGTCTCCGCCTCCTACCGAGGAGGTGGACGTCATGGCTGGCTGCATTCGAGATGCGTTTACGCAGATCTGCGATGCAGCCATGCCCCGCTCACGACGTCGCCCCCAGAGGAAGGGGGTGTATTGGTGGTCCCAGGAGCTTGCCTCCCTCCGCGCTGCTTGCATCAGTGCGCGGAGGTCCTATACCCGCAGCCGGACTCGTCACCGCGATGTCCAGGAGGAGAGCCAGCTTTATGAGGCGTATCGCCAGGCGAGGGACGCCTTTAAGCTGGCTATCTGTCGCGCTAAGGAGAGGGCGAGAGAGGAGATGCTGGAGGGTCTCGACCGTGACCCCTGGGGTCGCCCATATCGAGCGGCGCTGAACAAGCTCCGCTCGGCGGGCCCCCCCCTTACCGAGACTCTCCAGCCCAGCTTCCTTGCGGACGTGGTCCAGGGCTTATTCCCGCTGCAGGCAGAGCACACGCCCCCGGTGATGGTCTCCGGAGATGAGACCGATGACCGGGAGGCTGACACAACTGTGCCGCCTGTCACCGAAGCGGAGGTAGGCGCGGCTGTTCTTCGAATGCGTTCGAAGAACACCGCCCCCGGGCCGGATGGGATTCCCGCCCGGGTGTTGGCCTTGACCCTCGACCACATGGGGGACCGCCTCAGGGGACTGTTCGACGTGTGCCTGGCGTCCGGACGGTTCCCTGACTGCTGGAAGGCAGGGAAGCTGGTGCTCCTTCCGAAGCCGGGACGGCTTCCCGACTCAATTGCGGCCTACAGGCCTATCGTGTTGCTGGACGAGGCGGGGAAGTTGCTGGAGAGAATTCTCGCTACCCGCATCGTTCGGCATTTGAACGAGGTCGGCCCCGATTTGTCGGACGCTCAGTACGGCTTTCGTGCTGGGCGCTCGACCGTTGGGGCCATTCTGCGCCTGAGGGCCGCATCGGAGGAGGCCGTCGCCGGTGGAGGAGTGATGTTGGCGGTATCTCTTGATATCGCCAACGCCTTCGGGTCTTTGCCATTTGGCTGCATCAGAGAAGCGCTCCGGTATCACGGAGTGCCCGCGTACCTGAGGCAGCTAGTGGCAGACTACCTCGAAGGCAGGAGGATCCTGTACGAGGACCGAGAGGGTGAGGTAATCCGCAGGGACGTCTCGTGCGGTGTTCCACAGGGCTCTGTCTTAGGGCCCCTCCTGTGGAATATCGGCTACGACTGGGCCCTGCGGTGTGGTTTCCCCCCCGGGATAGGTGTCATCTGCTATGCGGATGACACCCTCATCACGGCCCGGGGTGGGAATTTTGAGGAGGCGGCGCGCCTGGCCAACTTAGGGATTTCCCGAATGGTCGGGCGCATCGAGGCACTGGGGCTTAGGGTGGCCCTTTCCAAGACGGAGGCCCTACTATTCTATGGGCCCCGTCGCGGTCCACCTGTTGGCGCCTCGATTGCCGTCGGCTCGGTCCTCGTACAGGTCCGGGCCCAGATGAAGTATCTGGGCCTAGTGGTAGACGGGCGGTGGCTCTTCGACGAGCACTTCCGCATTTTGGCGCCTAAGCTTGAGGCTACTGCGACCGCACTGGGGAGGCTGTTGCCGAACCTGGGCGGGCCTAGTGCCTCGAGTAGACGGTTGTACACGGGGGTGGTACGGTCGATGGCTCTGTACGGTGCACCCGTGTGGGCGGCGTCCCTGACCGCTCAGAATAGGGTCCGCTTAGGGAGACCTCAGCGGACCATGGCGGTCAGGGCCATACGCGGATACCGCACGGTGTCTGCAGAGGCGGCGTGCGCATTAGCCGGAACTTCCCCGTGGGATTTGGAGGCGGAAGTGCTCGCCGAAGTGTATCGGCAGGCGGTGGCTGTTCGGGCAGGGGGTTCGGTGCCCCTGCCCGAGGAGCTTCGCGCTTGGCGCGGCGAGGCCCACCGGGCAATCATGGCCCGGTGGCAGGGCCGACTGGAGGCTCCACGGGCAGGTGTTCGAACTGTGGAGGCGCTCCAGCCGGTCCTGGAGGAGTGGGCGGGGCGGCAGCACGGGACCCTTTCCTTCCGGCTGGTGCAGGTCCTTTCTGGGCACGGGTGCTTCGGGAAGTACTTGCACACGGTCGCAAGGAGGGAACCGAGTCCCGGCTGCCACCACTGCGACTGCGGTGAGGACTCGGCGCAACACACCCTCCAGCATTGTCCAGCTTGGGAGGGGCAGCGTCGAGTTCTCACCGCAGTGGTCGGAAGTGACCTCTCGTTGCCGGCTGTGGTTCTCTCCATGGTCAGGGGCGAGGGGTCGTGGAACGCGGTCGCATCCTTCTGCGAGGACGTCATCTCGCAGAAGGAGGCGGCCGAGCGCGTCAGGGAAGAGAGCTCCCTGGCGGATCCGCTCCGTCGCCGGCGAACCGGGCGGCGTCGACGCGCACATCTGCGCCTGATGCCGCCTTAGGTGGGGCTGCGGGCGGGCGTACGGGGTAATCTGCCCCACCCGCGGCCTTCCGTGGAGGCGCGGCACCCTGTGTGTATCCAGGGGCCGCGTAGGTGTGAAATGCCCGGAACGCAACAGCATCTCGTCCGGGCATTGCCACTGGGCGGGCCGCCGACGGTATAACAAATTCCGGCGACCCGTTCGCGAAGGTGGCGGGCGATACACGGCGGGTTTTTTAGTGGGTGCAAACCCCACACTACCTCCACCGTCTTCCCCGGACGGTGGAGGTGTTCGTAAGGAATTTTTCCCGCCACATCAAAAAAAAAAAAAAAAAAAAAAAAAAAAGGTGAGTAAAAAAATCACATCCCCACTTTACATATCCTACGTACCCATAAAAAAATCAATTTTATTCCTTCACTTCATCGGCGTAAGTAATATGTGTATTCATGCAAAGTTGCAGCCTTCTAGCCTTCTAAAACTAACTAGTCTCTGAGCTAAGCTGCGGACGGACGGACATAAGGGTTCCGTTTTGCCATTTTGGCCAAAAATGGGGTGTGTGATACATATGTCAGATATCTATATAGGTACATACTAATCTATGGGTAGCGTTGAAATAGGTCAAACATTAGCGATGTTTTTAATGACTTTTAAACATTAATTTGTACTCTGCGGAATGTTTTCTTACGTTACAGTGATGTAAGTAATAAAAAAAAGACATGCACCCCCCTCCCCCAGGCTCATGAGTTTTCAAGCCTTTGCCATACTATTGGTCCACGATGACAGACAATGACACCCCACCCCCCTCCTCCCGTCGCCCGAACTACTCACACCTAGCCGATGTTGAATCATTCATTATCGTTGAATTGATGAACACTTGATCTCCAACCATAACCCCAGAACATGATCCTCGATGAAGCTGTGAGATGCGTGGTCAAACAAACGGACAGACAGACAAACATTGTTTTCACAATGTGTTTCTTTTAAATACTATTTTAAAACTTCTTTTACTAAGTATAGAACATTATTGAATACAACGCCATCTACTTTCAAAACCAATGAAGTTTCTTCTAATACTTAATGTTTTTTTATTAATATACGCAAGATGGTTTTAGTACAATAAAACCATAATTAAATAAAAAGGACAATGTTGCCACTCAGCAAGAAACGAATACGTGATCGCAGGCAGCCCTAATAAATGTTTTCACAATTATGGAATTATATCATGGGGAACAATTTGATTACATAGATGGCGCTACATGTTTTTTTTTACGTATGTCATGTCTTTTTTTTAGCAATGAGCACATGATGGCGCTACATGTTTTTTTTTTACGTATGTAATGTCTTTTTTTTTAGCAATGAGCACATCAATTGTGGAAAATGTCGAATCCTTTTAATTGTAATCTAATATTGTTTTAAATTTCTACTACGATTAATTCATTACTCAGCATTGCTTGCAATACCTATAAACATTTCAATCCCCCTTCCCCCCGGATCGCGAAAGTGTTCGGACGTGTCCACTATAATCGTTTAAAAAATCAAATATTTAAATAAATAAAAAATAATAAAGTGATTTAAATCAAGCTGAAGTACCAGGAAAGCATAAACAGCAAGGAGGGTGACTCATCTACAACAGCTGGTAAGCTCCACCCGTTGTTACGCTAATTGGCTGATCATCCCCTAAGCCACGCCCTTCCGCTACATACCTGCAGATATAAGCGCCTACGCACTTTCTAATAGCAAACTGTGATCTTGAGCTTTGATATTATTTTACTACATGCCTAAAGCAATCAACATGCCGGGATCTCCTAACAAAGCAGGGTCAGAATCGGACATCCCCAAGACAGTAAGTAACGTCTACGCCAACTTTTGCGTCCTTACGCCCTAAACGCAAAAACGAAGATGTTACACGCGATGACTTTAAGGCATTCCAACAAGAAATAATGCAAATGTTAAACTCCTGGAAAATGGATCAGGATAAAAAATTCATTAAATTAGAGAATTCATTAACAAGCATTCAAAAAACCTCTGTAGACATCGAAAAATCTCTTGAGTTCCTATCTAACCAATATGAAGACATGCGTAAGAGGGTTGATAGCCTAGAGAACCAGTTTAAATATAAAACTGCTATCGTGTTGTCCTTGGAGGAACAACTGGAAGAACTACAGCGTGATGCAAGAAAATATAGCCTGGAGTTGCACAATATACCATCCAAGGAGAAAGAAAGCTCATCTGAACAAACCCAAATGATACTTGAACTTTCAAACTCACTAAAACTGGGACTTCAACCGAATGATATACGGGCCACGTTTCGCTTACCTGGCAAGAATGTGTTAAAAACCATAACAATTTAAAGATACTGCCTTTTGTTGCAATTATAAATACGCATCATACATTTTCAAAACAAAAATGGTAATGTTGGAAAGTATATCTAATGACATCGACTTAGTTGAAGTGTCCCGTTCAATGATTTGTTCCCCAGAAAATGTAGTAAACTTTAGCGATCGTACTCGGACACCATTAACGATATTTCATACCAACATACGCAGTGTTTCGCGTAACTTTGACTCTCTAGCTGTACTCCTGGACAGAATCTCGTTTCAATGTGATATCGTGATACTTACAGAATGTTGGCTGAGTAAAACACAAACTTTACCCGTTATAGCTCATACAGCTCACATTATCACAATCAAAACGATGGAATCCTTATTTTCATCAAGCTTGAAATCAAACATACTTTAATGGATATCACTGTGTCTGATGCAAATAGCCTTTTAATAAGATATAATAACGATTTTGCTATTATTGCGATATACAGATCTCCATCAAATAGGGATATTGAAAATTTCTGTGACAGTCTTGACATGCATCTCGGTTCGCTAAACTCGGTCAAATCTGTTATCTTAATTGGCGATATTAATATCAATATTTCTCCAGGTACTAATGACCGGAACTGTAATAAATATTTGGATATGTTGGCATGTCATGGCCTCCTAGCAGCACATTGCCTTCCAACTCGACAAGATAACTGTATTGACCATGTAATGCTGAGATCTGAAAGACATTCAGAAACATATATTCTAGATTCCCTCGTCACTGACCATGCACCAATTGTATTCTGTCTAAGTTGCAAAATCAAGAGGCATTCTACATTGATTTTATATAAAAAAATTGATATAGCATTAGCAGTTCACAAGCTCTCAAATACAGATTTTAGTCATATTTACTATGAAAATGATGCCAATTATGTAGCTACACAACTGACTGCGATTATTGCCAATGTTGTCACAGTTTGTTCCAAAGAAGTTTCGGTCCCTCACCGTAAACGGATCATCAAGCCATGGCTTACTCTAGATCTATTGCGGTGCATTAGACACCGAGATAAATTACATCAAAAAGCCAAAAATAATCCACAAAACGCGATACTTCAAATTACTTACACAAGGTATCGCAACTACTGTAATAATCTTTTAAAAAAATTAAAAATTGCACATGAAAAATCAGAATTTGATAAAAATAAAAGAAATCCGAAAGGCATGTGGAATACCGTTAGTAAAATCACTAATTATAAACAACGTTCAATCCCCTCAAACTCATTGCTTAGCCTAGATGAAGATCCAAATGTGTCATTAGGTATGGTAAATCAATATTTCGCTGGCATTGGCTCAACTTTAGCAAATTCAATTTTAAATGAACATGTCACCAACTGCTCCTCCCTCATAACTAGCACTTGTACACTCCAATCTCCTAGAGACTCGATGGCATTATATCAAACGGACTTAAAAGAGATCGAGTCCATTATAACAAATTTAAAAAATGATTCAGCAGTGGGCGTTGACAATATTCCAACACTTGTCATAAAGACCGCAAAGAATACCTTGATTCCCCATATTACCTACATGTGCAACCTGTGCTTAACAACTGGTATATTTCCCGATATACTAAAAAGGCGCTAGTACATCCTATTTATAAGTCAGGTGATAAAGAGATGATAGGAAATTATAGACCGATTTCAGTGCTAACGGTGCTATCAAAGATCCTTGAAAAGTTATTAAATACTAGACTTACAAATTTTACGTCAACATGGGCTAATAGCGCCTAACCAGTTTGGCTTTATTAGGGGTAAATCCACGGAAGATGCAACTATAGAGCTTACGGAATCTGTCACAAGGGCTCTTGACAACTCATTAAAGGTAATAGGCGTTTTTCTGGATTTGTCAAAGGCCTTTGATACAGTTTCCATTTCACTTTTACTTTGTAAGTTAGAAACAATTGGTATACGTGGCATTGCACTTCAATTATTTCGCTCCTACCTTTCTAACCGAACCCAGTGCGTTAAAGTAGATAAGCACATTAGTTCCGAAGCTTCTCTCTCTTTTGGTGTGCCACAAGGCAGTGTTTTAGGCCCCACTCTTTTTCTCGTGTACATAAACTCTTTATGTACCAAGAATCTGCCAAATTGTAAAATAATCACCTACGCCGATGACACAGCATTGATTGTCCATGGGAAAACCTGGGATAACGCCAAACAACACACCGAGCATGCAGTTAAAGAAATCTTCCAATGGTTAAATGAAAATCTTTTGACTCCAAATTTATCTAAAACCAAATTTATAACCTTTTCACACCGTAGTATAACTCAACCTCTGTCTGACTTTCATATTAAAGCTCATACTTGTAAACAACTAAGTAACTGCACCTGCTTAAATTTAAAGCGTACATCTGAGACTAAATACCTAGGCCTTACAATTGATAATTCACTGAACTGGTCGCCTCACATTAAAAATCTAGTAACTCGTTTAAGGAAGCTGATCCCTGTCTTTAGAAAGGTCAGACAATCTGCAGATTTTCAGACACTTATGTGTATATATCACGCACTTGCTCAGAGCCTTCTGCAATACTGTGTTGTAACATGGGGTGGCATAGGTAGAACCTTGTTACTTCCATTGGAGCGTGCGCAAAGAGCCATTTTAAAAGTCATGCTGGGCAAACCGCGTAGATATAGTACGGACCTCTTATATAAAGAGTGTGGAGTTCTAACAGTAAGGCAACTCTTTATCTACTCAACCTTACTCCGTAAACATAAAAATACGGAATATAAACCTATTCTGAAGCGCAACAAAAACAGAATACACAACATTCCCCTCCATAAAACAAGCCTGGCTCGTTGTCAGTTTTATGTAATTAGCAACATATTATATAATTTGGCAAACCGAGTAAACAATATTTACACGCTTCCACTAAATGATTGCAAGTTTCGAATACGGACATGGCTCCATAATTTAGACTACGCGGATACGGAAGCGTTACTTATAAGTACTATCTCGTGATTACACACAACACAAACACACACACACACACACACACACACACACACACACACACACACACACACATACGCACACACACACAAACTAACACACACAAACTCGTCAGATAGGTAATAATAAGGTCTATATGTATATATTTTTGTTGTGCTATTTTTTTTAATCATAGTACAATCATTCTCTTTATTATTTTACAATTTGTAATTATTGTCTAGTTCCACTTCTAAACTACCTATGTATTTTATGTATTAGTAGTACTGTAATGGATGGAAGGCGCTGACTGCTGTAACACAGTTTGATACTAGTACAGTGGTCAACGACAACCCCTTTATTTTTTTTAGGTAATTATCTGTTTAATGTACATTTTTAAAATAAGAACAAAATGTGAAAAAAAAAAAATAAAAAAAACATCTTACCTAGGTGCATTTTTCACCTAATTAAAAATCAAGTGAAAAATATAAAAAAATAATAACCACAGTGAATAAGTTACCTACGGTCGAAAAAATAACTATAACATTGCGAAAAATATTAAAAAAGGAAAAAGATAATTTAAAAAACTACAAAAAGAACATAATCATATCCGATCCGAGCTTGGGACATAGTGAGACGATTGTATTTTAATGTTATAACCATGTACCTATGTTCCACAAATAAATTTATTTGATTTGATTTGATTTGATTTGGGACTTCGTCGTCAAAGACCGCTAGCATAGCTTCGAGGCTATACTGTTCGCTACTCCGCTAGTCAAAATAACTGTTCTTATGAAACTTAACAATGTTTTGATTAGCTCCTTATAGTTTTAGCGTGAAGTTATGTATTCCATGGGTTACAATTATAGATAATGTCTAATTGTGGAAAATTTTGGGATAATCCATTATGGTGCGACGAAAAATACGTTGCTGCTCGTTCCCCATAGACGTTAGCGTAATGATTCATAGTGTAAATAATGTCCTATAGTATTTACTATAAAACTGCAAATTTTCATAAAGATCCGTCAAGTAGTTACTGTTTTATAACGAAAAATAGCTACAGACATTATCCCTTACTGCTTAGCTCCTATGGGAAAAAGCGTGATAATTTATAGCCTTAATGTTAATCTGCGTCCATTACATAGCACATGAAAAATTTCAACCTAATCTGTCCGGTAGTTTTTGCGTGATGCGTGTTCAAACATACAGAAAGACAGACGGACATTTCTAAAAATGCAGCAAAGTGTTTAAATACTCTTTTCGAACATTTCGGCCATGTACAGACACGTGAAATTTACAGTTTTATTATATGTATAGATAAAAGGGGGATTTGTAATATACTAATTACTTTGTGTTTTCAGTTTTGGAAAATATTTGATACTATATAACCCTTAATCACATACCACTTGTTTGTAACCACCGTTGTAAAATCGTTGTTTATTGTAAGGTTTGTCCTCAACCTGACAAAGAAACATCTATTTACTCCGGGGTCTCTCAGATGTGTGGTAAATGGTTGTGTGACAAAAGTAGGTGGTAAGTGGTAAAGGGTTAATTTGTGTAAGGGGCCAAGAGCGGGAGGTTATTAGTATATTAAAAATCATTTTGTATATAATTTTATAATATGTACAAATCGCCAAAGTTTATCAACAAAAATCTATGAATGCAGTTTCAAATTATTTCTATAATCAAAGTGAATTATTGAAGTAATTTTTATAGGCATTTCTTGCCAATTACTTTATTAATACAATAATTGCATTTTTGAATGATAGAAAAATTTGAAGTCCAGACCCAGGAATCGAACCCGAGACTTCCGTAGCCAAAGGAAGTTGGGCCCTCGCATGCGCAATCTAGCCGGTAGTTAAAGAACTATCACGGCTTTTGTTATTGCTTCGTTACAGAGAGCATTTTAACAAATTACGATGTTGCAGGCCGAATATTGAAGTAATTTTTATAGGCATTCCTTGCCAATTACTGTATTAATAAAGTGAATTCTTCTTTCAGTTACATTTTTGTCTACAATATTTAAGATACCAATCCACCGTGTATCATAGCAGTCAGATACCTATCCGACCCATTCGATCAAAGTTATTATTGAGCTCCCATACCTCCCATAATAGCCGGTGGTAGGTTTAAGCCAAAGGCCGTCTTGGTGCAGTCACCACAGCAGTGTCAGTTATTCTACCGTGAAATAGTGATGTTAATACATCACGGTGTTTCGCTTGAAGGGCACTGTAGCAAGTATAACTACTTAGGAAATGAGACTTTACTACAAACTTTTGTCTCAAATGAGAAGCACGGTACGGTGTCATTCAGATATTTGCTAAACAAAGGAAAAGGTGGCACTGATACTTTTAT
This sequence comes from Herminia tarsipennalis, assembly GCA_945859575.2. Lineage (NCBI taxonomy): Eukaryota > Metazoa > Arthropoda > Insecta > Lepidoptera > Erebidae > Herminia > Herminia tarsipennalis. The sequence continues at coordinate 13,309,856 of OX243857.2, forward strand.
GGGTTAGCGTGACTCTTCATTTAGTCGTAAAAAAATAAATTAAAATACCAATTGATTTGCACATTATATTTATTACCAAAACAATAGGCTTAATATTGCTTCGTCTTCAAAGATTAGATACATTCCGATCATTAGAAATCGAGGCTTTGTCTAGCTGATAGTCCCAATAGCGTTGGCAATTTGGGTAATCACGCCTGCAAGTACAAAAAAAACATTGTTTAGAATAAGCTAATGAACAGAGTAAGTACTAAGAATTCACGGAAAAATGACATCTACGTACCTACCTATTAATACTTTTTTTGGTTTGTTCCTCATTGTGATTACAATCGAGTCTACAGGCTATTAAGTAATTTAGTTTTAACTTAAACTGCTAGGGTAAATATTTTTAACGTTAAGAATGTGTCCATTGTCACTTTTCTTATTGTCTCTATTAATACGTGAAACAAAAAGTTTATAGATACTCCTTTTTACGAAAATTGCCGAATGAAAAAGTATAAAATTTAGCACAGTTAAATTTTGTATGGAAGAGGAGTGCAGAATGATAATATTATTAAAGAAGACCGTTTAAAATAAAGAACGCATTAGAAATTAAACCTGAGACTTCCAATCAACGATTCGGAAATTTCAAAGATCTTATTTCAAAACTGATGGAGTTTCATGCAAATTTAGAACCCCCATTTTATTCCGTTAAGGTTAAACTGACGATACTAACTACGTTCCAAATGGATGTACATAAAATTATGGCACCATTGACTATACTTCCATTTGGACGTCTTCCATTTGGACGTACACAAGAAGTACAATAATTGCATTTGTAAAGTCTTTGGCAAGAAATGCCTATAAAAATTACTTCCGTACACAAGAAGGTTACACTAAAGGCTGATGTTTTATGTGTGGGTTCTGACTGTACTGAGGCTGCTGTCAACACTATAAATTTGTTTCAGAAGAAGTAATGAGAACAAATTTGAGATTTTGCGAGACCGCCTATCTCTTTCATGACTATGGTAACCATGGTTAGAAAGAGAAAGTGGGGCTCGTCCTAAGCGAGACGAAAGGATAGACGCAATTACTATGAGCTTCTAGATTTGCCCACACACTGACAATACGGATGCGTTCCAAATGGCGTGGCGTGATATACGTCCATTTAGACTAAACGAAAGTCAGTTTGGAATTCTAAAACCTAACGACGTATATTTAAATGGATTACGTGTTTAACATTCACGCTAAGTTTTTGACAGACACCCACGCCATTTGATATAAATGGATGCGTCGTCAATAGGGCCCCCCACTGACGATGCTTCCATCAATCCAAACGGCGTGGGGGACGTTTTGCAAAAAATCGCGTGTAAAGGAGATGAATTCCCAAAAATCCTTTCTTAGTTGATACTTACAACATTAAAAGCGTCGACTGTTACAATTTTAGGTTTGTAGCCCTAGCGGCTCAGAATCAGTTGAACAAGTACCTAATTATATATAAAGCTATGGCCATACCAGATAGCCATGCTGATATACTAACCTGCATTTCCAACAGCAGCAGTTATAGTATCATTGTTCAAGATTGCCTGCAAAAGCTCTGTAAATAAACAATAATTTAATTACAATGATCTCACCAGAGACTGGCCAACTACGCAGGACATCTTATAGTGCACTAGTGTATGCACAGACACAGGTGCACTCTCTATTCTCTATCTTTTATTGTCTGATTAAACAGAATATTGGACACGGCCAGAGAAAGATTAGTTGCATGACCGATGGCTTTAAAGAGCTCTCCGGTACAGAAACGTGTGACTTTTCCTAATATGGACCACCAGTGGTAACGTTACTTATGTCTTCGAAATTTGGTTCTAGGTATATCTCTCATCGGTTTTGAGCAATGGTGAAATAAACCACACTGAGTGCGCCATTGTCTTTTGACTTATTAACTTACAACTGTGGGTATCTTTGGTGGAAAGGAAAAGCTTCTAAATCCAGCTGTACCTAAATTAAACGTTTCGATCGAATTGCACTGATCTACTCCATTCGATTAGCGTTTACGCCACTTGTCTAGGGAGGCCGAAACCACAATAGATTCAATTCGATTGTAACGTCAGGCAAGTAAATAAAGGGGATCCAGGGGGGAGGCACGGGGACCTGTGCCAGTCAGATTTTCTTGTATTGTATTCAATTTCTTTGCCCAATTTCCTGCCGCCGGAGGTCGTGGGTTCGATTCCCACCCAGAATAACATTTTGTGTGATGAGCACAATTGTTTGTTCTGTGTCAGTTTTTTTTTTATAAAGTTTAGACTGTGCTATTTGATACACAGTATAATCTTGGGAGCTTTGTTTTGTCAAAAGATTTCAGGATGTTGACTATTGTCGATAAATGGTTCTTGAAACTATTTAAGGTGTTTTCGAAAGATATTATTTCACAGAGTTTATACGGATCTATGTCGTTGTGGTCGCAAGCTTGTTCATGGTCAAATCTGGTTTTGATGTACCGGGGACAGGTACGCAAGAGGTGAGGGATTGTTTGAACTATTTGCGGAGTACAGGGGCAGGTGTTATTGTCGGTTATTTTAAATCGGTAGAGGTACTCTTTGTGGAATCCATGGCCTGTTAGTGTTTGGGTGAGGGAGAAGTTTTGTCCGGTTTTCAAAATTACGTTTTTCAGGTCGCAGAGTGTAGGGCACCAGTCCCTTGTGATAGGGCCTTTTTCGTTGTTGAGGTAGTATAAATCCGAATCGATATTACTGATTCTGTGTCAGTTAGATTAAGGAGATAAAATAATAAAGTCGTCTGCCTAATTTGGGGTCAGATATTATTATTAGATCTTCGTATACATACGTGGGTCAATTGGGCCTGCTCCTTGTTCGCCCACAGAAGCTGGGTCGACGACGCCCTAAACGAAAAAAAAAGTGCGTGAAAGTTAAATTCACTTTAGCACGCGGCTCCGCCCGCGTTGATGTCGGTAATCACGATTAGAACTATCCAATGTCCTTTCCCGGGCCTCAAACTATCTCTATATTAAAATTTACCGAATACGGTTCAGTGGCTTAAGCGTGAAAAGGAAACAGACAGACAGAGTTACTTTCAAATTTATAATATTAGTATGGATAGGTACCTCGCGCAACTTTCGCCGTTTGTGATGTTCAGCTCGTATTGGTTGTAGCCTGATGTTAGCCTAGCCCAGCCTACCGTATTGCAACGGCCGTGGTCACGGGTAGATAGGGTCTAGCTGTGACAACGACCGTTGCAATACGGTCGAAACGTCGGGCAATAAACAAGGTATTTTACCTTAAATTATTAAATTATTCACGCGATTAAGACCCGTAATATATATAAATCATAAAATTACAAGGTGATTTAATAATAACTATTGTTTTATTATCAACATTGTTTTTTCTATGTTCTGTGGGTAATCACCCACTTCAACCATTTTTAAACATGTAGATTATATATATATATTTTCGTGCTCAAAAAAATAAAGCCCTTTAATTTCAAACCCAACATGAGCGTCTTAACAAAAGATTCAGACCGCACATTAACTCGCATAAAATCCACCAATAGGATTATTTAAGAATTGTATGTACTTACCAAGTGACACTCGCGTCATCAAGATGAATCTAATGACGTATCATTTATTAAAATCCGTCGAGTTGTTAAGGAGTTATTACCGGACATAGGAACATTAGATGGATACATACATACATAATTACAAACATAATATGAACAGACTTGAATTTTGGACGTTAATGGAAAAGTATTGTAGTATAGAAGTTGACGTTTGCGGTGGAGACCATAGCCATTTTTTTTGGGATCGATTTAAAGAGCGTTACGGAATTCGCCAAGGAACGAATGTACCTTGTCAAAGCCGCCAGGAAGATTGCAACTAAGCTGTATCTTTTATCGTAGGGCACGATACACAGGCCATAAAAAAATTACAATCGACTACGACCTAATCCCAATAGGATCAGTGGTTTTTAAGATAATGGAGAACATACATACAAACGGGTCAAACAGAGATCAATATCTTTAAAGTCGGTTGAAATAGAAAAACAAAACTCACCAAAGCACCAATGACTAAGGCAGACAACAACAGAGTCAAAGTGAACCAAGCGGCCATTTTGTTTAATAGTTATGTTATTTCTTACTGAACTGAAGACAACACTTGCAATGTACTTTTTTCTAATTTTTCATTCCTATTTATACTAACTATAATCAATTAATTAAATGCAATTATTCACATTTACTTAGAAATTATTTAGAAAAAGACGTTATGATAGATAAGTAATCTGTCTAAGCATTGCACATTTGTTATTTATTTCGTGAATAGCAAATTAACAGCAAAAGTTAATATTGTTGCAAGTATTTTTGTAACCATTTATCTAAACTAGCATAGCTATTGAGATTACTTGGCTAATAATTATTTCGTCTTTATTTATTTGAAAATTGTTGATGCAATTCAGTGTATTAACGTTGATGTTTTAATCCTATGAACCCATATGATGTCCCACTGCTGGGCATGGATCTCTGCAGTAGAACCTACTTGTTAGGTATAAATCCTGGGGGTAATTGCCATAATCGCCACGCTATTGTTGATGGCGGCGCTAAACGCTATCAAGGGACGCCAAATGGCATGTTGAAGAGGTACAAACTGCTAAGTTGATGGGGGCGAAAAACGCTTTGAAGTCATCGAAATCTGGTGAAATTATTTAAGCGCCAGTACTCACAATGGCGGTATTGGTTGAAACGAAATGCACCCCTCAATTGTAAGCACGTTTTCTGAAGGTGAAGGACTCTATAATCAAGATTTTGTCCCGCCTCGAATTAATTCTTGTTTCGACACTAATAATAGGTATTCCGTAAGTTGGACCGCGCCATCTCTTTAAATTAGAAGTCAATATTGACTGCAAAGCGTGAAACAGAGAGAAAACTCGTGCGGCCCTGTCGCTTTGACAGGTAGCGTTCACAAAATAGCGTTGTCTCTTTCTAGAAAGTGGTCTATTTTGTGAGGTTATGGCGTGGTCCTGGTCTATACGTCGACTTTGGTAACTTGCCAAAAGATCTTTGTAGCCATAAACTTAGGATATATACTAACGTATGGACGAACATAGTGTGCAAGCAAGAGGATATTTCTTTATGACACTATTACAAGTAAGGAAGAGATGAAATAAATTCTAGCATATGATACGACATATTAAAATAAGGATATCAGTACCTATTTGCATCGGTTACAATAATATTTTTGATTGTACCTACAGATTTCCAGTAGATCCTATGGCTACAAAAAAATGGCTAAGCATGATAGCCCGACTAAGACTGCCAAAACACAGGTTTTTTTTTGGAGTCGAAAGACATTATTTGCATTATGTACTCAATAAAATATTTTTATTTAACTTATTTTTAATGTTACTGGACATCCGTAGGTAGTTTTTGTGAATTATTTAACTATAATTCAACAACACAATGGTGGTTAGCTAAATCGGGCATATTGTATAAACTTAGGATATACTAGGCATATTTGTAATAGTTCCTATGTCGACATCTCGTCACTAGCTCACGCATACACTGATAAATCAAAAATCGTCACATGTCAATGAGCTCTTTGTTCGCCTACTAGTAGTATATCCTAAGTCAATGCTTGTAGCACTATAATAATTATTAAATATATTGTTGGATACTACGAATGCAAGGAGGTCTCGGACTTAGTGACATTCAATAAAAACTTTTTAACAAAAAATATTACCGACTTCAAAAATAAATACAAGGCAACTAAAAAGCAAAAAATAATATACCTAGAATAACAAAAACAAATTAAACATTTTGAAGTTGGTGCCATGAAATAGTAGTCTTTATGTTTTATTCGGCACCAACTTCAAAATCTTTAACCGTTCGAACCGTGGAGGCGCTCCAGCCGGTCCTGGAGGAGGGGGCGGGGCGGCAGCACGGGACCCTTTCCTTCCGGCTGGTGCAGGTCCTTTCCGGGCACGGGTGCTTCGGGCAGTACCTGCACACGGTCGCTAGGAGGGAACCGAGTCCCGCCTGCCACCACTGCGACTGCGGTGAGGACTCGGCGCAGCACACCTTCCAGCATTGTCCAGCTTGGGAGGGGCAACGTCGAGTTCTCACCGCAGTGGTCGGAAGTGACCTCTCGCTGCCGGCCGTGGTTCTGTCCATGGTCCGGAGCGAGGGGTCGTGGAATGCAGTCGCATCTCGCAGAAGGAGGCGGCGGAGCGCGTCAGGGAAGAGAGCTCCCTGGCGGATCCGCTCCGTCGCCGGCGAACCGGGCGGCGTCGGCGCGCACATCTGCGCCTGATGCCGCCTTAGGTGGGGCTGCGGGCGGGCGTACGGGGTGACCTGCCCCGCCCGAGGCCTTCCGTGGAGGCGCGGCACCCTGTGTGTATCCAGGGGCCGCGTAGGTGTGAAATGTCCGGAACGCAACAACATCGCGTCCGGGCATTGCCACTGGGCGGGCCGCCGACGGTATAACAAATAAAAAAAAAAAAATAAAAAAAAGGCGTCTTCGGCAACGACGGCGTCTGTTGTCGGAGCTTAGGTGCGACTCCATTCAACGGTGTTGTCGACTAACGCTGGATTGTGTGGCTGTGATAATGTACACATATTTGATGGCTTACTTAATATCCAATTAAATAAACACCTAGATTTGCTTGATAACCAATTTGGATTTAGACCTAATTTATCGACTGAAAGTGCGATATTAAGTTTAAAACATACCATTAGGTACTATGCTGATCGCAAGACGCCTGTCATTGGCTGTTTCCTCGACCTATCTAGAGCTTTTGACCTGGTTTCTTATGGAATTTTCGTGGAATAAAATGCAGAAAATTAATAAACCATCTGAAATAACCAATATATTTAAATATTGATATGGAAACCAGGTTAATAGCGTTAGATGGAACAATTGTTTTTTCTGAATCGTACAGGATGGAATGCGGGGTGAGACAAGGGGGGCTTAGCTCGCCGTCGCTTTTCAACCTGTACGTGAATGATTTGATCGTCGCACTGAGCAGTCATCATGTAGGTTATCATGTGGATGATGCATGTTTGAATAACCTGAGCTACGCTGACGACATGGCGCTGCTGAGTGCGTCGGTCTGTGGTATGAGGAAACTGATCTCCATTTGTGAGTCCTATGCGGCTAGCCAAGGCCTGATTTACAATGTCAAAAAGTGTGTGTGTATTGTTTTTGAGATTGGTGGTGTCAAAATGGTTAGGGACCTACCAGATATAAACCTCGATGGCACTCCATTATGTAGAGTACAAGTGTGTTAGTATCTTGGCCACCTGATAACGGCCGATCTCAAGGACAATGTCGACATTGACGGGGAACGAATGGCACTGTCTATTAGAGCAAACATGATTGCTCGTAGATTTTCAAAGTGAAAATTACTCTTTTTAAAGCTTACAGCACGTCTTTTTATACGAGCAGCATGTGGGCCTTTTACAATAAAAAATCGTACAGTGCCCTCCGTGTCTTTTACAATAATGCTTTCAGAATGCTGTTGGGGCTGCCCCGACGCTGCAGTGCATCAGGGATATTTGCCAAAGCACGCACAGATTGTTTTTATGCAACGATTCACCAGAAATGCACATCTCTGGTGCGCAGAGTTAGGGCCAGCTCGAACAGTATTCTGAAAATGATTGACTCTAAGACTGGACTGCCCATACATAAATCGGTGTGACCGTATTCATATGGAGTACATCCGGTAGTATTTTATGATTATGTTTTATTACTAACATTAGTCTTTAAGGGGGCATTATACTAAGAGAATAATTTATTTAGCGCTACATACACAGCGACACGATCGCCGGCCTCGCTCTTCCGCACATAACCTCACAATCCAACTTCACAGTGCGCAGGAGCGCAGGTCAAAATAAAGTAGAATATTCGTTCGTACATATGTTAGATTACGAACGCCATGACTATGACAATACGAAAATGCTCGTTTTTGCGTTTTTCCGCAACTTCAAGATTAATTTGCGGGATCATATTATTTCATTTACTAGAAAAACTCTTTGACTAGTGACACAACTTTTTTCGTGTCCTAATATTTAGGTTTTCTATGTAAATTTTTGAGAAAGCCGAACCCTGTTTCGCGTAATCTACCCTTAAGGTGTTTGTTATATTTCAATATTGTTTTACTAACACTAAATGGATCAACGGTGTGAATAAATAATATTATTATTATTATTATATACGTGGTAAACTGTTCCGGGCGCATAACTGACGGTGCCCGATGTACTGCCTGCGATCAGGACCTGCATTACCACTGCGCCGAAATAACCTTGAGGGTATGGAGTACATTGGAGGCCCGACCGTGGTTTCGATGAGTAAAGTGCGCGTGTGAGTCCTGTGTATATCAACCTACTGTTGTAAAACGGTCACTCTGTTTGATATCTCTTTTTTACAGAGTCAGTTTACGACAGTCTTGTACCTTTTGCAGCCAAACATACAGTCGGACCTAGACCGTTGCTGACACTGCCGACACTCTGTGGTCTACGGTTAAGAAAACATGTGTACTCAAGATTTATCAATATTATATTAAACCGTATGAAAAATAATAATAATAATCTCATCTCCCAATATCAGAAATGGGATTCGTGCAAGCAAAACACCATGATAGGTGCAAATGTAAGGCTATTTGTGAGTGCAGAGTGAATACTTAAATGGTGCAGGCATAAATCGTAATCACTGGTGGTCTATATGCAATGAGACAGGTGGACTGCATTAGCTAGTTTGCAAAAAATATAAGGTGAAGTGTCAAGAGTGTTTAGAATAATGTGTGATCGCGTTATATGTAGCCGCTGAGATGGGGCTTATCTGAAATAGTGTGGTATGAAAATACCATAGACTTAGGATATACAGTAGTATATCCCAAATTTACGTCTACTAACTAGTAAGTAGACGAACAAAGAGCTCATTGACGTGTGACGATTTTTGATTTATCAGTGTATACGTGAGCTAGTGACGAGATGTCTAAAATTCGACCAATTTCGATAGGTACTATTACAAATATGCCTAGTTTATCTTAAGTTTATACAATATGACCGATTTAGCTAACCATCATTGTGTTGTTGTATTATAGTTAAATAATTCACAAAAACTACCTACGGATGTCCAGTAACCTTAAAAATAGTATAAGTAAAAATACTATTAAATCAAAAATATTTTATTGTGTACATAATACAAATAAATAATGTTTTGATACTCACCACACACTACACACAGGGCTCACCAAAATATAGTTTATAGTTACACATTTCCATCGCCAGCATTAGCTGTGGAAATGTGTAGCTATTAAACTGTGCTCTCAATTGCAACAATTCTCTTCCTTCTCCTTCCACACTTGACTCTTCAAAAGAAATAGAATCAAATCCTTATATCTAAATACGTTACCAGACCACGTTGCCAATAACTTAGTTAACATTATTAAACCGCACCATGATTGATCACCAGTTTCTGCAATGAAACGCCAGGAGCGCCCTCCCAAAAAAGCATGAAATTTCCCACTTCATTAACTCTCATAAGCCTGTACTCTTCGCATTATCGGAGACATGGCTAATGCCACGCCTCCCTTTTAAGTTTACTGGGTAAAACACATACCGTGATGACCGAATTGATGGTTATGGCGGTGCTGCTATGCTAATTAACAACTCTCTCCCTTCTTCTCCTCTACCTCTACCCCATCATGACAATGGGATGGATGCAGTTGGAGTTCATATCCTGGGCATCAATTTCATTTCTATCTATATCCCAAATCCTCTTGTTTCTTATATATTAAGAATATGTGTGATTTATTTTACCCAGGATAATTATACTATATAATTATCCTAGGTGACTTTAATTGTCACAATTATAGGGATCTGACCGCACAGATAGTGCAGGATACGAACTTGCAGATTTGATGGATGAAGTAGGCTTGTGCATCCTCAATGATGTTTCAGCAACCCGAATCCCCTGGACATAATAAAAGCTGTGTCGACTTAACCTTATGTTCAGCTTGTTTAATGGGAAATCTAGAGTGGCGGCTTCTTAACCTTACCTATGGTAGTGATCACTATCCCATCCTAACTTCCTTATGTAATAGTTCCTCACCCCTTTGAGATTTAGCCCCACTCCATAAGTATAGAATTACCGAGGCTAAGTGGGACCAGTACCGACTAGCCCTGGAGGACAAAAATTTCAGAATCCTAAAAATCTGGTCCGTGTACCACCGGTCATTTTCTTTCCTCTTCAATTTCACTGATTCACCAGTTTACTTATATTATAGTCCCTAAAACCGTAATTTCTGTTATCTGCAGGATTTGTTTTAGACATTGCTGCACCTCTGTCTTCCTACATAAAATCTGAGTGTGGTCTGGATGATGGCACCCTGGATCACATTGTCCTTAACTGTCCATTAAATTATTCTTTCCCCTTTGATCTAATCTCCTCAGAACTCAGTATCCAGCAACCAGTCAACGTTCGTCTCCTTTCATTCTTCCCCAATTCTAGAATGATTAAAGCCTATATTAAATTTATATCCAATAACTTAATAAAATTATAATGTGTGTACCTAGTATATCATTATTGTGTGTACTAACATTTATTTGTGATTGTCCTTTGTTGCAGGTCTCAAATCAAAACGCCACAATTTATATATTTGTTACCCGACTGTAAAGAAGGGTTATGTTTTTTGCGCGTATCTTGTATGTATGTATATATGTAATATTCTTTATTACCTGATATCTCACAATCCACTGAACGGATTTACACAAATAAGACGTCGTTAGATTCGTCTTGATCGCCCAATTGTTCTTAGATGTGTGACGTTTGAAAAAACAAACATGGCGGCTGTGAGATGTCAAAATAAAGAGGTTTGAAACATCAATGCTAACAACATAATCTGGAGTTGTAAAAATGGCGGCAAACAGACCGGCCATTATTTTTACAGCTCCCGAGTTTAACTTGTAAAAAATGATTTGAATACGTGATAATTGACTGACCATGATAAAAACGAATACCTTCACTAGTTCACTACCGCAATTAACTGTTAATTAACTTGCTCCAAATACATCTTAATAGTTAATTTTATACTGTCTTTCCAACGTTAAAGATTTCCCGCAGGGTGCGTATATTGGGATAAAATTCTAAATAAAATCAGCCAAAACCTGTATGTGACTCTGTTCCGTGAAAAAAGGACCAACCAATAAACACAGTCACGTTTATGAGAAATAATGAATGTTGATTATTTAACCAGTGTAAGTTTTTTTTTTATAGTTAGGTCAAAATATTCGATCAATCTCTGTCAACAAGTAACAAGTCGAGTGTGTGGTCAGCTACGGTTTGTAGCAAATAACCTCAAGGCGACTCGCGAAATTGTTATGCAAATCAACATTGCATTCATCGTACACGATTTACTTAACTACTGTGTGTTAAGTGGAACCTTTGTATATTATTGTCTAGACACTCTTAAAACGGCTAGATTGCCATAAACTCAAAGAAGAAGAAGAACATAATCTGACTGACATATGTCAAACACACAAATGGCGGTTCCAGTTTTGCTTTTCAGCAATCTAATGTACACATAGATAACTTAAATATTGCAATGTCACACTATTAAAACATTTTTAATTTAATTATCACGAGCGAAAAAGAGGAAAATTTTTACAGGAGCTTTCATCTTTAGACGCTGGCGATGCCACACTGACGTATAAAAATATGGGTCAATTGGGTAGTTGACTACTAGAAAAAATATTACTTTTATACAAATTAGACAAACGTAGTTCTTAAAATGCTTTGAAAATAAGTGTTTTTTCACAATTTAACATGCTTTTGAATTTAAAAGCATGAAAATGAATACTAAAAGTAATGATTTGACGATAGGAACATATGACGTTATATGTTCGTATTCCATATGCATTTTTAGAGCTTGTAGTTTTGACGTTTCATAAAAAGAGACTGATTTGACTTGACAGTCAACATCCCTATTGTCTTATAAGGTGCCGTCTGTTGAGCGTTTGTTACCTATCTGCACCTTTATATCATTGTATATTTCAGCGACATTCACAGTTGGCATTTAAACTTTCGCGTTGCATGATTATAACTATTTATTATACGGGAATTAACGCGCATTGTTTGAGTCCGCTTGTGACCACGGCCGGTGCAACCTGGTCGAAACGTCAAGCAATTTTAAGGTAAACAATGCGCGTTAATTATCATATCAACCCATATGATGGCCCACTGCTGGGCACGGGTCTCCCCAGTAGATCCTGGGGGTAATTGCCTTAATCGCCACGCTTGGCGAGCGGGTTGGCGATCGCAGTAAGGCTTTAAGTACGCAGAGGACGCTGCTGCCCGTCCTCCGGAGTGAAATCCCTTAGTCGCCTTGACGACACCCACGGGAAGAGATGGGGTGGTACTATTCTTAAGCCGGCACCACACGGCACTTAATGCATGCGCGTTAATTACCGTATAATAAATAGTTATAATTCACAGTTGGGTTACTAAGTTTCATCTTGATTGTGAGATGGAAATTATGTAAATAATGTGTAATAAATTGTCATATTCTATTTTTTTTTAATTATTGATTGTTATTAGGTACACATTATTAATAGCATGTGTAAAAAAAATCTTTAATTTGAAAATTGACTGCCTCTGTGGCGCGGTGGGAGTGTATCCGACTGTTACGCAAGAGGGGGTTCGATCCTCACCCAGGATAAAACTTAGTGTGATGAGCACGATGGTTTATTCTGTGCCTGGGTGTTATTTTTCTATATTATATATTGTACCTATGTTTATCAGTTGTCTGGTTTCCATAATACAAGCTGTGCTTAGTTTGGGATTAGACAGCGTGGTGTGAGTTGTCCCAAGATATTATTATTATTATTTAAGAATTAGAAAATGTGAAAGTAATAGAACGGGCAGAAACTCGTTTAGTTTTTTTGTGAGGTAGTGGGGTTGGGAGAAAATCTTGTAGACTACTCTGGGGTGAGATACGTCTGTAGTTCTTCAACAAGGTTTCCCTACTCCGTGCCTGACAGAACGATATGCTCCATTAAACGTCACTTTGTTGTGCCATAAGAGGTCCCACAACAAAATATATAATGAAATGACAATTAATTTGCATAATAACTTTATTACTAAAATAATCAGTTTGACAATGTTTGGTCTTCAAGGATTTAGGTACATTGTGATCGTTATAAATCGGCTTTTCGTTTAGCTTAAAGTATCTACACCGTCGATAGCCTGGGTACCAACAGCTGCAAATACAAAAAAATATATAAAATCTGTAAAAAATGTATTTTTCGGAACCTGGACCAACAATAAATATGCAAATCTAGTCAATTTGATCCCCAGGTCCCAGGCGCGGATCCAGAACTTTATTCATGCTGGCAACATTATATTGAACTTGTCAAGTGAGAGTCGCTCGCATGTCGAAGAAGGAGGTGCATTTGATTCAACAACGGTACACCATCCACTACTACCGATGGAGGGGCAATTGCCTACCTAAACAATCCAGTTCCAAAATTCATAAATTCCCCCCAAAAAAAGGTCATTCGGTAAAGTCGTGGGGGGGGGGGGGCGCACCTACCAAGTTCAGTGAAGAATATTGTCTACTAACCGATGTTGGTTCTGCTAATTTCACTAGAGACTAGGCAACTACGCAGGACATGTTGTAGTGCACAAGTGTATGCGCAGACGCAAGTTCACTCTTTATTCACTTACTTGTCCGATGAGAAGGAAATCCGACACGACTGGAGAGAGATTAGGCGCAGGAACGACAGCTTAACGTGATATCCGAGGCACAGAGGGATGTGACAACGTTTAAAAACGATCACTCGGAAAGTGGTAACATTGCTTAATCTCGCTGATATCTCAATCTGCTCGGTCACTACTGAGTCAGGGACTCCCACGAGATTTACAATGTACAAACCATGTGTGTATTTGTACAAAACATTTATAACCCCCGACACGTCAATTAAAAATTCTCTGCCAAACAGCTTTTAATCGAACAAAGCCAAGAAAATAATAAAGAAGAGATGGTATGGATAAATCTAGAACAACGTATCGGGGGGCGGGAATAGTCCACCCCTCCCCCCCTCTGGACAAGTGGCATAAACGCTAATCGAATAAAATAACACTCGAATAGAAAAAGCTTGGAATAATGTCTGAAAGACATTGTTGCGCGTGTAAAATCACGAATACAAAAAGTAGCTGAACATAATACGCGGTTTTGCACGCGTAGAAGAAATACGAGTCTCTCACATTACGGGGAAAGTACATGGAGGGTAACACTACAGAGAAAGATGGTTTTAAGCGGCAGTAGCCTAATGGCTAAGACATCGGACTAGCTATCGTGAGGTCGCGGGTTCGAATCCTACCAATTAAACTACCGACGTGAACCCACTCCTAACACAAGCCATTGAGCTTAGCTGGAGGGATTAGTAGGATTACTAGTAATGTGGTACATACAGTCCCACAACGCTAGTTGTTTAATAACTTACCTTCAGAACCAACCAGACTGGTAACAGTATCATTGTTCAAGACTGATGGCAGCGTCTCTGTAACATGACATACAATAGCTAAAATTAACTGACTCGGTGAAGCAGAGGAAGTTTATATGACTACTGGCTTTCGCCCGCGGCTCCGCCCGCGTGGATGTCGGGAACCGCTAGATGGCGTTGAAGAAGCTAGATTTTGAGATTTTTTGACAAACAATTTTTTAAGCTATTGTATAGCTTCTATCGCGGGCCTTGAGTGCGGGGACCGAATCCAGAAATTCCGTAACGAAAAAATCTCACGCTCCCCACTCCGACGGGCACGGAGGTGTGGCTTGAAGGCCGTGCATCGTCTAATGTCGTTTCATTTTGTTATGATTCTGGCTGCAAAAATCATAATAGCGCGATTCAGACCGTAGTACATTTTGTATTGAATAGTAACAAAATTAAATACAGCGCCATCTATTGACATTATGTTACCTATTGTCATTTTAGTCTTCCCCTTTCTTGTTGTTTCTATTATAATTTTTTTTAATTGCTTAAATTGATAAAAATGCTATGCAATAGCTTTACCGCGGCAGTCCCCGAGTGCCACACATTTTAATTTTTCATAAAAAGTATCCTATCTTACTTCTAATACCTCCAAGAATATGTGTACAAAGTTTCATGATCATCGGTTAAGTAGTTTTCGCGTGAAAGCGTAACAAACAAACTTACATTCACATTTATATATTAATAGGGATTGTGCAAAAAGTTGTGAGTACACGGGGTATTACTTTGTGTTCCCTAATTGTTTTGTCCTGTTTGTAAAGTCTCACGGCGAATTCCTCATTTATGGAAGATTTTTTTAAAACATATCACATTGTACTATGCGTTTCAAATGACAAGATAATCGCGATCGCGACAGCAACAAAAATTCCCAAGTCGGGTAAAGTACGTTTGTGTATTATGGTAATGGAACAGACGTAATATTTATTTTCTTTGAACTATATAGGTACATATCTAACATTTTGCTTTTTTATAATATTGCCTCTGTGGCGCGGTGGGAGTGTATCCGACTGCTACGCAAGAGGTCGTGGGTTCGATCCCCACCCAGGATAAAACTTTGTGTGATGAGCATGATGGTTTATTCTGTGTCTGGGTGTTACTTATCTATAATATTTATGTATTTAGAAATATATAAGTATGTTTATCGGTTGTCTGGTTGCCATATTACAAGCTCTGCTTAGTTTGGGATCAGATAGCTTTGTGTGAGTTGTCCCAAGATATTATTATATTATATTACTAGCTGTCCCGCGCAACTTCGTATGCGTAAATTTTCCCCGTTTTTGCAACATTTCTCGTCGCTACTCTGCTCCTTTTAGTCGTAGCGCGATGGTATATAGCCTATAGCCTTCCTCGATAAATGGGCTATCCAACAATTTTTTTTTTTTAAATCGGACCAGTAGTTCCTGAGATTAGCGCGTTTAAACAAACAAACAAACAAACAAACTCTTCCGCTTTATAATATTAGTATAGATTAGTATTCTTTAATATTTAATAAACACTAAACAGAAATAAGTAAATAGGCAAAATATAAGAATACTCTACACTTTAGTGGTTTTTTAGTCAGACGTAATATTTATTAACTAAAACTTAATAAATAGTAAAATACAGTGCTTATATATTCATTAGAGTAGGTAGGTACTTCTGTGTAATACTAATGACACCTTTTTCTGACCTCACGTCATACAATGAAGTTGCAGTCGTAATGCAAAACCAAATGTCATCATGACAGTTAGAAACGCATAGTACAAGACTACTAGGTGATTGTACTTTATGCCACAGCACGACAAATTAAGGAAAATTGATATTTCAGTTAACCAAAAATCAATAACTCAGACTTGGGAGCAACATCTTATACACCTCACACCTCACAAAGATCTGTCCTGTGGGAATCGAACCCACCGAATATTACATTTCAAAGATATAAAGTAATGGCTTTATGCCTATAGATGTACGCCTAATCTATACTAATATTATAAAGCTGAAGAGTTTGTTTGTTTGAATGCGGTAATCTTAGGAAGTACTAGTCCGAATCGAAAAAATATTTTTTTGTTGGGTAGCCCATTTACCGAGGAAGGCTTTAGCTTTAGGCTATATAACATTACACTACGACCAATACGAGCGGAGCAGCAATGAAAAATGTTGCAAAAACTGGGAAAATTGACGCATACGAGGTTGCAGGGGTCAGGTGGTGAATTATAAAAATCAAATAATTTACGTTTTGAATTCCTTTTTGTGATAAAAATTATAATAATATCTTTAAATATACGTACGTGGTGTTGGCACATCATCTTGTTCCATATTTGGGGGGGGAACAGCTTCAGCGTCTTCGGATTGGCCTCCTGTCTCTAAAAAGTAAGTAGGTACTTAAATTTTGCTATGAATAGGTATTAAACTCTCAGTATCATGGGTACATGACAAACCTTGAAAACTTGTAACAGAAAGATGTGGTAATATTCCACATCTTTCTGTTACACGTTTTCACACTTTCTGTTACAGTAACAAAGATAATATAATCTCTTTTATTTTGCAATATTTTTATTGGTAACCTAAGCAGTCTTCATTTTCACATCTGTTCAATCATCATCAATTCCAATTCAAGTGTAAATTGCTATATTTGGATCTCACCCGATCTGTGCCATGTGAGAATTAATCACTATTTTATATTTGAATATACATACGTTGTGTTGGATCTTCGTTCTCTTCTGTTTCTGGGGCCACAGTAGTTTCGGCGTCTTCTGCCGGCGAATGAACGAAAGGAATGTCATTTAATTATTTACTTTCAGACTCACACATACACGGGATCAACATTTTAGGGATCTTACAAAGATCTGTTCCGTGTTAGAATAAGTCATTAATTTATATATTTAAATATACGTACGTAGTGTTGGCACTTCGTCCTCTCCTGCTTCGGCGTCTTCAACTGGCTCTAAAAAACGAATGAAAAATTAATCAATGATACTTTAGGTTGGTTGCTTGACACAGTTGTAACCTTGTTCTTTACCGAGCGAAAAGAGTACATCCACCGAACTAGGTATACTCACCAAACAAGTGGGGTATGGGGGGTTATCGTCCACCCCCCATACCCACGAAAAATAAAAAAAAAAATGTGTGGCTCTCGGGGACTGCCGCGGTAAAGCTATTGCATAGCATTTTTATCAAATTAAGCAATAACAAAAAAAAAACAATGTTTTTAATTTTTAATATAAAAACAATGTTTTTAATTTTTTTTTCTTTAATTTTATTTTTAAATTACAAAAAAGGAATTAAAAAAAAAATTTTTTTTTTTAAATTATAACAAAACAATGTTTTAAATATTTTTTACTTTAAATTTTTTTTTTTTTTTAATTTAAAAAAAAGTCATTAAAAGTTCTGCTATTCATCGATAGATGGCAAAACTAAAAAGTATCGCCGCTGTGCCCGTCGGAGTGGGGAGCGTGAGGTTTTTTCGTTACGGAATTTCTGGATTCGGTCCCCGCGCTCAAGGCCCGCGATAGAAGCTATGCAATAGCTTAATAACCTTATTTTTTCAAAAAGTTTAGTCATATGTGATCACCCTCTTGCTAAGATTCGTGACTGAATCAGCACCATGTATAGGTTTACTATACAATCACAATGCCTCAAGCTTTTGAAATTTAAAGATATATTTTACACTAGCTGTGCCCGCGACTTCGTTTGCGTGGAAGTCGAGTTTATATTAAGGTAGTATATGTTACATTATAACTTCTGTATAAAACATATTGGAAACATGCTCCACAATGCTCTGTGGCATCTATGGATATAAAGGCCTAGCTTTAATCAGGGCCCGACCTATGGCAAGGCAAGCCAAAAAATGCCTAGTGCAGCAAAATGAAGGGCGATAAAGTTTATTTCGCCAGACGGTTAGAAGACAAATTATAAAAATTAGCATGCTTAGCACCTCGACAAAAAAGTATTTTACCAAAATGATTTCACATCGAATATTTTAATATTGAAAAATTCCCCCCGTCACGCGAGTACTTGGGCAGTTTCGGGTTAAATGAAGCCTGAAACCGCCCAAGTACTCGCGCGAAATTTTGTGTTAAGGAGCTTCGATTCTGACTCCGAAAGGTCGAAAATTCCGATTGATTTTAAACCTCCGACTCCAACTTCGGCTCCGACACTTTTAAATCGGACGTTTTAATCAGAGGTACCTAGCCGCTCCTTCAAGTTATTTTATACATAGGTAATAAAGGTATGATGGGAAAAAACTCTCACAGATTCCCTATGATCGCAGGTTCGAGTCCTGCCCGAGCGATCTTTTCCGAGTCTAAAGTACACCCACTTTGTGTTCGTGTTGATGAAAGTCCCCCGCGTAATAGGGCTAGTGTGAGTTATGTTTTTAAAAAATAACTGTTTTTATAACATTGCATTCCGGCGGTACTGTGATGCGTGTTCGAACAAACAGACAGCATTCAAACGTTTCTAAAAGATATACTCAGATATCTTTTTTTGTGTTTAAATACTATTTCTAAACTTATTTCAATATTTTTTTTCACTCACTTTAGAAGATTTAAATATTATAAGAATTTCAGTAAGTTCTTTTTTTAAATCAATTTTCCTGATTCTTTTTAATTTTTATTTAAACGCCATCTATTTTCAAAACTGGATAAGTTTCTTTTAATACTTGATGATTTTATATTAAATTATATTTAAACTATCATGCATTATTAAACGTAGGTACGCAAGGTATTTAACCTTAAATTATTCACGAGATTAAGAGCCTTAATATCTATATTTTCATAATGAGTACAAATCGCGAAACCTACAAATGTTGCATTTGTAGGTAAGCAATTTTAACACTCAGAAGAAATCGAATCACAGATGGCGCCATGTGTTTTATTTTGATATATCACGGACTTAATCTTTCATTTTTTTTAAGCAACAATCACACTATCACACTAATATTATAAAGGTGAAAGTTTGTGAGTATGTGAGTGTGTATGTTTGTTACTTCTTCACGTCTAAACGGCTGGAGCGATTTTAACAAAATTTGGTATGGAGTTTGCTGACACCCTGGATTAACACATTGGCTAATAAACCGCGGGTAACACCGCGGGGCACAGCTAGTCATACATAAATTCAGAAAATATCAAGTAGTACATATTTGTGTTTATTTGTAATGTGATATTATTTTTCATTTCTACATTCATAACATAATCACGATTTATGCAAAACCATATTAAAGGTGCCTATTGAAAGTGATTGAATAATATGAAAATTTGTTAACCAAAGTAAACATGTTAAAGTCGAAAATAAAAGCTTGTATAATAAGTATAGATTTAGAAAAATACTTAAAAAAGAATAAAAAGAATTTTAAAACAACAAAAAGAGCTTCACAAACCTGAGACTCGATCCTCCGACCTCGTTCGTTCAATACCGCTACTTGTGCCAATAGACCACCTCAACCGATACAAAATCGGTTAAAATAGCTGATCTTAAGAAAATTTAAAATGTTGTGTTTAGCTCCTTATAGTTTTAGCGTGAAGTTATTGTTTCCATGGGTTACAATTGTAAATAATTTCTTATTGTGGAAAAAATTGTCTAAAACCATAATGGTTCGACCAAACATACGTTGCTGCTCGCTCCCCATAGACGATAGCGTAATGGTTCATAGTGTAAGTAATGACCTATAGTATTTACAATAAAACTGCAAATTTTCATGAAGATCCGTCAAGTACCTAGTTATTGTTTTATAACGATAAATAGTTACAGACATTATCCGTTATTGCTTAGCTCCTATGGGAAATAGCGTGATAAATTATAGCCTATATGTTAATCCAGACTTATTACAATACACATACAAAATTTCAACCGAATCTGTCTGGTAGTTTTTGCGTGATGCGTGTTCAAACAAACAGACAGACAGACAGACAGACAGACATTTCTAAAAATGTAGGAATGTGTTTAAATACTCTTTTCAAACATTTCCCAATATTTTTTTTCACTATGTTCGGCCATGTACAGACACGTGAAATTTACAATTTTATTATATGTATAGATTTTGAAAAGATCTTTGTTCGTATATATGTCCTTAGAACTTACTTATGCCTATATTCTATTAATCTATAATTATTTATGGATAATATGCGTAACCCGTAATCGCTATTTTTCGTTTGGGGATCGAACTGGCCGAGTCATTATTTTCTATCTTTGAATATAGAATACAAAGAAAGAAGGAAGAGGAGGCATTTGCTCAGGATTGGGACAACATGGACTAGTAGTACATAATAATAATAGATATACGTACGTGGAGTGGCTTCGGCGTCTTGAGATGGGTCGGCTGGCTCAGTACATGGGGGACCTTTAGGTCCACAAACATTGGCCTGGAGAGTATAAGAAATGATTGAAAATTAAAGCGAAAAATTTAATTTACCTATAAAGCATTTACTTTGCGTCAATCACGTCATTGCTTTGCTCTCTCAACTTGGGGCCATAGGGCCACAAATCAGAAGGAAAACTTCAAACCATAACGACAATTACATTGTGAATCAATAACTAGCTTGGATTACTTTATTACGAGATTAAGTTTCCGTGAACGATGTCTATTGTGCTCATACCTGAAGCGAAGTTGGTAGGTACGTAACAAGCTTTGGTTCTGTACTCTCCATATATTGCTTACCGGTTTACAGAATAGAATAGAATAGAATAGAAATATATTTATTTAGTACACAGAAGACACATAGACATTATTAAAACAGTCATGCAGAAGATAAACAAAAACAAAAAATAAAATAAAAATAAAAAATGGTAAATAATAAAAATAACAGTAGACAAAAAGAAAAAGAAAACAGACAAAATTAATAACGGGGAACAGAAGAAATAAATAAACAGAAACAATAACACAATCAAACATTTCAGTTTAACATTAGCCGCGTACCATGTGTCACAAAGTGTACCAAATAGGACCCAACTCAGCTCCCGTCAGACACCGAAAAAGGTCTGACACTGATATTCTGCTGGGCCCTTGGCCACGTATCGGATGCCCAGTAAGTCTGTGTGTCTGTGTGTCTATGTATGTGTGTGTGCTTAGGTGAGTGTGTGTATGTTCTTGGCAATTTCACGTATATTAATTCTATTAATCAATAAATTTAAAATTATAAATTATATTAAATTACAAATTACATTATGAAATAATATTATAATATTAATAGTATACGAGAACCTATCCAAATCACATCATACTCGTACAACAGAGATATTATTTTCGTTTGTCAAATTCCCAAATTCTTCCTGTGCGGCGATAATATATTGCCGTAATCGCATTTTGAAAGTACCCAGTGTATTTATGCTTCTTATTGGTGGTGGGATGTTATTCCAACATTTGGAAGCTGCATATCGAAAACTGCCTCTGAAAGCAGTTGTTTTGTGATGTGGAATTGACAATTGTTGCGAACAGTGTCGACTGATATGATTTCTGCTATTTGCAACCCAGCTCAATTTTCTATGCAAATAATTTGGCTCTCCAAATTTAATAATGTTAAAAAGAAGACACGACAAATGCATCTTACGACGTGATTTCATTTTGATTATCGATCTATCATTTAGAAACGGTGTGACGTGACTTCTTGACGGTACATTAAAGCAAAAACGACAACATGCATTTTGGACACGCTGTATTAGCCGACAAGTGCGAGCCAATAGCCGTGGGCCGTATACAGTGTCGACGTAATTTAACTTTGACAGTATCAGTATCCAAGTGTAAGCGTAACTCCTCAGACAAGTATGGTCTAATCTTGTATAGCGTTCTGAGTCGGTAAAAACAGTTACGAACTGACTCGGCTACGTGTCGCTCATATCTCAGTTCGGAATCCATGATTAGTCCAAGATTACGTGCTTTATTGACTCGACCGATCGAGCTCCCCATCAGCTTCACGTTTAGCACAGAAGGTAGTCGATTAATTTGATTCTTAGTACCAAACGCCATATATTTGGTTTTAGTCGGGTTAAGTGCCAAAAAGGAAAGATTTAGAAAAAATATCATGACTTCCATAGAATAAGCGACAGGGTAATGCTACAGCTTACGGGGCTGATACGGTGTGCTTACAGTTTAAAACCTCGCAAGTTACAATTAAGATGTCCAATTTTTTCGAAAATCGGTAGACAAATTCTAATTTCTTCATGAAAAATACAGGCTTTAATTATCTTTCGAAAACAATTTAACAGGCACCTTTCGAGAAACTCCCTATGTAAAGTAAGCAGGTACATTGCAGGTTAAGTACGCTAAAATGGCAATGGGCTGGCCATATCGAAGGAAGAACCAACGGCCGCCGGAGCAAACAAGTCCTTAAGTGAAGACCGCGACACGGTACACGTGGGCAAGTGACTAGAAGAAGACCGACGATTTTAAGAAAGTCGCTGAAATGAACTGGACGCAGAAAGCGGAGGACCGGGTGTCGCGGCGTGAATTAGGAGAGGCCGTGGACCAATATAGGCTGCTGATGATGGTGATGATGATGTAGGTTGATCAGAAAAAATCTCACCAAAGCTCCAATGACTACGGCAGTCAACAATAGGGACAAAGTAAACCAGGTGGCCATTTTGTCCAATAGTTTTGTTATTTGTAACTTAACTGAAGACAACACTTACTCCAATTTTTCACGTGTATTTATACTTACTTTTATCGGTTAATTTAGGGCAATTCAGATAATTTTGGCTATTAGGTATTAGGCTAGTTATTTATAGACATTTTTGGTGCACTTAAAATAAATTATTAGAGAAACTAAGGTACCTACTTCAGTAGAAAGTGTACAACTTATCTATACTAGTAATACCATACCAGGGTATCATTTTTCGAAAGGACAAGTGCGCTAGAACGATGAGGAAATTTACTATAGGCAAAGACAAATTTGAAGGTGAGTTGAAACCATGGCGGCGGCGCCCATGTGTGGGGATAGTGTCAACCCCCAAATAAACCGTCTGGACACGCCTATATACCAGGTACCACTCGTTGAGCAAAAGACAAACTAAAAGTCCAACGTGCCTTAAAAAAAAAATTATATACCTGATACTGATATTTAAGGACTCTGCCTAGTGTGGGGTCAGATAACCTTGTGTGAGTACCTACAATATACTAAGTAGGTAAAGTTGTTCCAAGATTTTATTATTATTCACATACGTCCGTACCGTGTCCGGAACGTCGCCGTCGATGAACCGTGCTCCGTCAGTGGAACACAAGAAAGTTTCATCACCGGCCCGCACCCAGATGTGTGTGAACGAGTTCTGAGATGTGTAAGAACTGTAGGCCTACTCTCTTTCTTTTAAACGAAATCGTAGTTCGTAGTCTTGAGTTTAAATTTCTCAAGTATTCCAAAAAAAATTTGGGTATGCATAAAAACTTTGAGTCTATAGACAATTTTCGGGAAAGAGTAGATTTGGTGTTGCTGTCTCTGTATATCACCTTATTTTCGATCGAAACTTCGTTTTCATTGAATTAGAGTAGGCCTCCTTATATTTATTGATCTACTGACGGCGGACAGTCCATACACGTCCCAGATACAGCTCAGGGTTTCACTATCTTTTTTTTCGTTTTCGCGTCAAGCCTGCGCTATTAACTGTCAAAATCTTGAAATAAAGGTATAGGTATAGAGGCTTGCGCTTAGAAATGCATCGCGCATGCATGCGCGCGGTCATCTTTGGGCATGCGGCAATTCGCGCAGGCTTGTCGCAAAAACGAAAAAAAACATAGTGAATAAGGACCTTGATGTGTGTAGATAGCCTGCGCTATTAACTGTCAAAATCTTGACATAAAGGTATAGGCTTGCGCCTTTAACTTCGCTTGGCAACGCAGCGCACATTATAACGTCGTTAACATGAAATTTCCGAACGAGTCGTCTTGGTGAATACAACATTAGTGTCAGTTATTCTACCGTGAAATAGTGATGGTATAACATCACTGTGTTTTGGTTGAAAGGCACTGTAGCAAGTGTAAACTAATGTCTCAAAAGACGAGCGCGGCACAGTGACATTTAGATCTTTACCAAACAACTGAAGTATGGCATAACAGTAGTTATGGCTATCGTGACGACATCAGATGCATATCTCGCTGCTCTCCTCATTTCAATCAATAAACCTGCATCAGTCCACTGCTGAACATAGGCCTCGCCCAACTTATGCCACAACATCCGGTCCATCGCCTTCCACATTCAATTAATTCCAGCAACTTTCTATAGGTCGTCAGTCCATCTGGCTGGGGTTCACCGAGTCGCGGTCTCCACTTTAGGACTCGTTTGCTCCATCGGCCATCGGTCTTTCGGCAAATGTGGCCAGTTCATTGCCAATTCAGCTGGCTTAACCTGCGTGATATGTCGATAACTTTGGTTCTTTATGTGATGACCTCGTTGCGAATTTTATCCTTCAAAGAGACTCCAAGCATAGCTTGCTCCATCTCCATTGCACATCTCGGATATCTCGAACGCGTGTTGCATGAGTTCCTTGAGTACCTTCTATGCTAGTACAAACTCCATCGTGGTTGAGCGTTGGCTTGACAGGGGGCCATTTGATTGTGAACGAACTTACCAGAAGTTCGTTCACAATCAAATGGCCCTGGCCTAAAAGTTGGTAGTACTGAATATTATGTTGTCCAATCCAATCGTTCACTTGACATTTACCCTAAAGCATATTAGATGCAAATTAAAAAAACTGTATATTTACACGTAAATGCGTCTGTGCAATAGTAGTAGCAAATGGTTCGATGTTAATAAATCTTTCGGTTTCCCATCTATTACAGACAAGTATTTGCTGATAGCTTTGCATTTAACAATGGCGTTTGTATTGTATTATTATTTTACGCAACTAAGTATATTTAATCTCAGAAAAATTAACCTGTCTAATATTAATTTAACAAAGATGCGTATGATTTAAAGTGAGTATACACAATTTCCCCGGTTGATCGTAATTGTTTATTCAGATTTAGACAGTAAAATTGAAAAATGTAATTTCCCCATAATCATCAGTCTATCGCAGTCATAGGCATTGCACGCCACTTTGTTCTATCCTCGGCTTCTCGCATCCAGCTCCTGCCAGCCGTTTTGCGTAGATCATCACTCCACCTGGCCTGAGGGCGTCCTACACTACGTTTGCCGAGACGCGGTCTCCACTCAAGAACTCGTTTACCCCAACGGTTGTCGGTTCTTCGGCTAATATGGCCAGCCCACTGCCACTTCAGCTTGCTAATCCTGTAGGCTATGTCGATAACTTTGGTTCTCTGCTGAATCACCTCATTTCTGATTTTATCCCTAAGAGAAACCCTTTCCATAGCCCGCTGAGCGACTTTGAACTTGTGGACCAGCCGTACCGTCAGTGTCCACGTTTCGGCTCCGTATGTCATGACGGGTAGTACGCACTGATTGAAGACTTTAGTATTAAGGCATTGTGGGATCGACGATGAAAAACCTTGACGTAACTTCCCAAACGCTGCCCAACCCAACCGAATTCTCCTGTTCACCTCGTCCTCGAAGTTGTTTCTACCTAACTGCAATGACTGCCCGAGGTACACATATTTTTGAACTACTTCGAGAACGGCGCTTTGCACCGCTATCGGTTCCGGTAGTACATGTTCATTGAACATGACCTTGGTTTTATCCAAGTTCATCCGAAGGCCGATGCGTATAGAGGATTCAGCCAGGTCATTCAGCCTCTGTTGTAGGTCCTGCAGCGTTTCTGCCATGATGACGATGTCATCTGCAAATCGCAGGTGAGTGATGTATTCACCATTGATGTTGATGCCCCGCCCTTTCCAGTGCAGCGCCTTGAACATATCCTCCATTGCATTTGTGAACAGTTTCGGGGAAATAACGTCCCCTTGCCTCACTCCTCGATACAATGGTATAGATTTTGTTTGCTGATTCTGTACTTGGACGGACATGGTGGCGGCTTCGTAGAGACACCTCATCACTTGGATATATCGCCAATCTACTTGGCATCGCTGCAGGGACTCCAGAACGGACCAGATTTCAATCGAGTCAAAGGCCTTCTCATAGTCCACGAATGCTAGACACAGGGGCTGATTATACTCTTGGGTCTTTTGTATAATCTGCCGCTCTGTGTGGATGTGGTCCATGGTGCCATATCCGCTCCGAAATCCGAATCATTCTACATTAACAACTTATGCGATAATGTTTTATTTGCAGATGACATATCATTAATTTTCACAAAAAAAAACAAATCGAATTTGTAGACTACATATTACGCACAGTGTACCGCAAGGTTCAATGTTAGAGCCAACCTTACACCTAACACAGTATGTTGGTACTGTAACCTACTTTTTAAGATATCGGTTCTACTGCAACTCTACAGATCTGATCAAAAGATACAGAAGAAAAAGAAAAGTTTCTTTATTGCTTATGACGTACCAAAATTAAGCAACCATAAAATGATCAAAACATAATTCCTTTAAAGGAGTTTATTTTTTAAAGACAACTCCTGCAGTCCACAAGCCCTTTGTCGCGGGGGATTTTACAAACATGCGTTTTAGGGACACCAAGTATACCCCGACACAGAACAACAATTTGTGGATCACACAAAGTGGTGTTCCTTATGGGAATCGGTCCCACGACCGCTTGCACACCAGTCGTACACACTCCCACCCGCGCTACCGATAGTAAACAATAAAAAATTAAAATGCTTTACTTTATTGAAAACAACCCAAGCATACCTATTTCTCAAAAAAATATATAAATGATTCACTTCAATCTTAAACAAACATTTTATATATTTATACTTTTTTTAGTTGCGATAGTTTAGCTGCTAAAATTTTCAATACAAATGCATTTTTTGTTTAGAAATAAATATATTATGTATTCGTATTCTGGTAATTAGTAGACAGTTGCATAAACGCATTTTAAAATTCGCTGTCAGCTTTAAATTATTCAAATTACCTTTTCAGATAGTTGCCCCTAATAAATAACTTAAGTAATTGGAAGAATACCAGACAATTAATACTTACTTAACAATTTTCTAACTATTTTTTTAAATTATGTACATAAGTTTATATCTAAATACGTTAATTTTGAAAGAATACTTTTATTTTGTTTCCAAGTATTTTAATTTAGGACATTTCGTTTTAAATTACTTTTAATGAGGCGAGATACTTATTTTGCAAAATAGATAATATGCTATTCGCGCTCTATCTAGAATACTATGTGCAGTTATTTATTATATATTTAGATAACAAATTTAAAAAGGTACCTATTTAATATCTATTTATAGGTAACTAGCGGACGCCTCGCGGTCTCACCCGCGTAGTTACCGTTACCGTGGGAAAAAAAAATTCAAATTCGTCCAGTAGTTTCGGAGCCTATTCAATACAAACAAACAACCAAATCTCTCCTCTTTATAATATTATTATTGTTATTATATTATATTATATTATATTATATTATATTATATTATATTATATTATATTATATTATATTATATTATATTATATTATATTATATTATATTATATTATATTATATTATATTATATTATATTATATTATATTATATTATATTATATTATATTATATTATATTAAAAATGGATAGATGGAGGATAGATGGCGCCACTTGAACATAGTGATATCGCTCTTTAATTTTTGCTTATATAAAAATATAAAATCTTATTAAATCATTGTGAAAGTCATTGAAATGTGCTCGTCTTAGTTTAAAATTGAAGTGAAATTTTTATCTAAAACAAACTCCTTTAAAGACAATACTAAATTGAAAACTAAAATTAGTGACAATATTGAGTGAAATACAGTGTTTATCCAACAATAACTTCGGCAAACTATATGAAAACAGTGAGTTGTAGTGGAAATAATCATAGTAAAGTGATTAAATCAAAGTTTTAAGTGATATTATTTAAAAAAGTTATCTACTTGTTCAATTTGCCGTTGATGAAGACCATTTTAAAAAACGTAAAAATAACGCAAACTGTTTATTTATTTTTTTGTTAACTACCCACTACTAGACAACTGACACGCGTGCCAATAAAACAAGATAAGTGCCTTGTGGTCACCAAATTAAGACCGAGTTCCTAACGAGTTCGTAGCCGATTTCGTAAGCTGTGAGCGTTCGGATCAATCGTACTAGGGTTCAAATCCTAGTCTCGCTACCGAACACTTTTTGTGTATTGGAAATATGTCGTTTGTTACACATAGGTTAAAACGAACCTGTCGCTCAAGTCTAGATGTATCATGTATAAATGAAGATAATATTGACTTATGCGAACAGTTAATGAACAGTACTAAAAGAAGTAGTCTACCCAATAGCAGTATGGAATGCGAAGAAATAATAGAATTAAAATTAAAAATAGAGCAAATAGTTTTAGAATTAGATGGAGCACATATCGAAATAGAGAATCTGAACTCTGAGAATGAAAGCTTAAGAAATAAGCTACAACAATGTAAAAGAACCATCGAAAGCTACAAAAAAATTGGCATTACAACTCAAACACCTCGGTCGAAAGTAACGGCCGGTAATGGAAAAATAAAAAGTATGAAACAACCACAAAAAAAACTAATTTCTGAAACAATAGTTACAAATAAAACTAGAACAAATAAGGATCTTGAACTCGAGGTTAAAGATACCTACGACTTTACCGTAACAAACTTAAATACAACCATCACACCACAAAAACAATTCAAGAAAAACTTAACAACGCAGTCGCCTTTGTATAACGAACAGGTACCTGATAAACAAAGATACACGGAAAAAGTTATAGAAAGTAATACCAAAGAAAAGTACAAGGTATTAATTTTTGGGGATGAACAAGGGAGAGGACTTCAGCAAGCGCTTTCAATACTTCTGGGTAACCAATATGAAGTCTTCACATTATTTAAGCCTGGTGCGAAATTATGTGACATACTAGAACCAGCAATAAATATGTCTTTGGAGTTTACAAAAAACGACTTCATTATTGTCACTGCTGGATGTAATGATAATAGACCTAAAGAAGCTTTATCCATGATATACTACACCTTAAAAAAACCAGGCATACAAATGTAATAATCACTGAAATACCATATAATAGGTGTATCAACGAAGGTAAACTCAATAGGGAAATATTAAGTAATTGTAACCAATTTGAACACTCAATTTATTTAGATATGGGATATTATAAATACATACCAAATCGGAAACAACGTGTTTTAAATACGGTTCAGAGATTGCTAAAAGAAATTTTGCGTATTGGTTATAAAAACAACTATCTGTTTTATATAAACAATAGTGTAAATAAAAATATTATTAACAAAAATAAATTAAATTTAAATGTTTCTACTCAAACTGATAATTGCATAGTTGAGTCAGTAAGTGTTGAGAATGATTTAATAAATAGTAATATAGGATCACAGAAACAGCTTTTTCGGAACGGAGATTATCCGGCTTTGTGTGTTTCACCAGAATATACGGAGCCTGTTATCGAAACTATATGAGCTCAATATATTATTAGACGAACTAGAAACTAAGCCCCAAGTATTGTGCTTTACTGAAACATTCATGTGCGAAGATTCAAGCGTATTTTTGTATTTACCTAGGTACATTAAGGGAACTTACTTTATCCGGAAAAATGCAAAGAGAGGTGGTTCAGTAATTATGTTGCAAAAGGATATTGAATTCCAAAATTTGAAATGGGTTAGTGACTACGCTGTGGACTTACATTTCGAGTGTTGTGGAGTATACTTAAGATCAACTAAAACTATTGTCATTTGCATTTATAGAACACCAGATAGTTCAATTAATATATTTTTTGAAAAACTAGATAGTATGTTATATAAAATAACTAAAACTGATAAGAAGTTGTGTCGAAACATAATCATTACAGGCGACTTTAACATAGATATATTGAAAAATACCATAAACACAAGGAGACTAAAAAACCTTATTTCAATATATAATATGAAACTTGAAATTAATGTCCCTACGCGTACTACAAAAACATCAAAAACATGCATAGATAATATAATCACTAATATAAAAAAAAACAAATACAAGAGTTCTAGAAACAGGACTCTCAGATCATAGTGCACAGATTTTAAGTACTAATATAAAATTGAAACTAAAACAAAAAACCAAATTCCATTCTAAAAGAGATTATCATCCCGAAAATATAGTAAAGTTTAATGATGCTATATCAAAAATTTGCTTCAGTGAAATATATACAACTGATGACCCAAATATTGCCTACAATATGTTCATAGCAGAATTTAAATTATTTTATGACCTTTGTTTTCCCGTCAATAGAGTAAAAATAAAAAATAATAAAAAGCAAGCGACTGAAATAGCATACCATAATATTAACACTAGTACTGTTATGAGTACCAGGTCATCCTACAATGTAATAAAAGTTGGAGTGCCGCAAGGGAGTATTTTAGGACCCTTGTTATTCTTAATTTACATTAATGAATTTCCAAACATAATACAAGATCAAAGCGTATTATTTGCCGATGATATATCTATATTAATTACTGGTGATAGCTTAACACAAATAGAATATGAAAATAAAATAAACAATACAGTATCGAAAGTAATTGAATGGTTAAGACAATTAAATTTAACAATAAACTTAGAAAAAACAAAGTATATACAATTTCGACCACATCAGGCTACACATAAAAAACTAGCAATACAATACAAAGGACAACCCATAGAAGAAACAAACACATCTAAATTTCTAGGTCTATATTTAGATAACCATCTTAATTGGAAAATGCATATAGAACAGCTTAATAATAAAATAAGGTCATATTGTTATACATTACATATAATAATCAACACAACAAATATCGAAACAGCCCAGTCGGCATATTATGCTAAAATTTATTCACTGTTGAATTATGGTATTATTTATTGGGGAAACGCCGTAGATTCTGACAGTACATTTATATTACAAAAAAGATGTTTCAGAATCATTCACAACATTGACAGTCAAACATCATGCAGACCAATATTTAAAGAACATAAATATCTCACTCTAACAGGTATATACATACTACAGGCAGCTAGCTTCGTAAAAAAACACAGCACATACTCTCCGAAAAAAAGCACTTCAGATTATAATAAAAGATTACAAAATAGGAACAATAAAATATTGCCTCATGCTAGAACAGACATTTTTAAAAGGAATATATACTTTTCATGTATAAAAATCTACAACCACTTACCAAATGACATTAAGCAATTAGATATGCCACGGTTTGAGAGAACGCTTAAAAAAATGTTAATAGATCGTTGTTTCTATAACCTTACAGAGTATTTTATAAATATGTTGAATTAATTACTGTTTTTAATTATATTATTAATCTTAAATAAAATTGCATGCCTAATGAGGTAAATTGTGTTGCACACCATTACTTTTAAGACCACATATTTTTGTAAAACCACAACTACTGCAATAAAATTCATTTCTATATACATATATTATATTATATAATATAATATAATATATTATATTATATTATATTATATTATATTATATTATATTATATTATATTATATTATATTATATTATATTATATTATATTATATTATATTATATTATATTATATTATATTATATTATATTATATTATATTATATTATATTATATTATATTATATTATATTATATTATATTATATTATATTATATTATATTATATTATATTATATTATATTATATTATATTATATTATATTATATTATATTATATTATATTATATTATATTATATTATATTATATTATATTATATTATATTATATTATATTATATTATATTATATTATATTATATTATATTATATTATATTATATTATATTATATTATATTATATTATATTATATTATATTATATTATATTATATTATATTATATTATATTATATTATATTATATTATATTATATTATATGATATTATATTATATTATATTATACATATAGTATAGATTACAGCAGAATACGGCGTTTGTACAAACTTATTATCATGCTATGTAGACGCATTCAAAATTTAAATACCAATTATGGATCACTTCTTGGTATCCCATTGCTGAAGTTTAGATTAGTCATAATTATATAAGTCCTGTGACATGTCCATTTAGTTAGTCAAATCCCCGTGGGAAGAAGCAGTAGCGGAGGGTCCTTATAACACCATTATTTTCGGCTTCCCTTTAGATTGTACTTACCTAATATACTATAGATACAAAGAGCCATGTGTTACCTCAGAAAAAATGTAAGACTTCGCCTCTGGGAGGGAGATCACACCGTGATAAGTACCTACTCTACCGAAATCAATAAATTAATTAGTACCTTTTTAGTATTTTTTAAAATTATAATTTTAATTTGAAGACAACGCGTGGAATCAGTGTACCTACCTACTTGTAACAATAGGTTTATTAAAGAAATGAAGGTACTTTTTGGGTCCGTCTGTCTGTCCGTCCGCAGCTTAGCTCAGAGATTGTTGGTGCTAGAAGGCTAATGGATACACATATTACTTATGCCAACAAAGTTATGGAATAAAATCAAATAATAAATAGAGTACCTCCCATAAGTCCCATATTGATATGTAAAGTAGGGATGTTCCCCCATCGTGTGGGGTTTGATTAGATAGCTTAGGCTTTTAGAATATAATAGAATAGAATCTTTATTTGTCATAAAAGATAATTTTAATGAATTTCCAGAACCTTAAACACTTTGTCATAATTTGACGTGACAAAAGTTAACAAGAAAGTGAATATTTATTTTTACTGATATCATATAATATTAATCAATGTTATAAAATTATTAATCACAAAATCATGTCAATAACAGAATTAATACCTATGCATATAACAGCATTCACCATTTACATTACTTTATTTTTGTGGACAAAAAGTTCCGTAACTGTGTAGAAGTTTTTATTCAAAAGTCATTTACGCATACGCAAATTTCGTTAGGGGTACCTAAGTCTTTAATTTCACTTGGAATGGCGTTGTATACTTTTACACACCTAGAATAGCATTATTTTTTTTAAATAAAGTTGTGTTAGGTACTTTGTCCAAAACTAGTATTGTACAATTTCTAGTATTTCTAGGAAATAGGTCTGAGGCTTTTTTAAATAAATCTGGTTTCTGTTTAACAAGATTAACACACAAATCCAGAATATACATGCAAGGAAGAGTCAGGATATCTAATTGTTTCAAAACTGGTTTGCAAGATTGATATGGAGGTATGCCAACGATTGCTCATAAACATTATTTTTGCACCATAAGGGCACATTTTTAAAAAGCCGCAGAGGCGTGCGTTTTCGCCTGCCTAGAAAAGCTCGGTAAATCCTATTTGTTCTGCGGAATATGATGTGGTAGGACAAAATAAGAATTGTTTCCCATTTTGTACTATTACCAAATTTGTTCTATGGAATAAAGAAAATAAGACCTCTATTACCGTTTTTTATTAAAAAGTTGTCACTATCGATGTCATATAAGTATACTAATATTATAAAGCCGAAAAGTTTGTTTGTTTTTTTGAACGAGGTAATCTCAGAAACTACTGATCTGATTTGAAAAATTCTTTCAGTGTTAGATAGCTCATTTATCGAGTAAGGCTATAGGCTATATAACATCACGCTACGACCAATAGGAGCGGAGCAGCAATGAGAAATATTGCAAAAACGGGGAAAATTTACCCAGACGAAGTTGCGCGGGACAGCTAGTATAATATATCATGGAAGATCTTGGGAAAATATATGATTCTCAGTTTGTTCTATGGCGGTAGACTCGGGTGATTATAAAGTAAAACCGGAACGCGTGAAAAGCACCTTAGGTACCTAAGGTCCTTTTCACGCGTTCCGGTTTTAATCCGGCGGTGGATGTGCGACCGCACTGGACCAGTCGGATGCCGGACCATGTAATGCTACCGTACATCGCTAAACACTTCGCGCCGGGTACCCGGCGCCGGCTTGAAACCGGAACGTGTGAAAAGGACCTTAGTATGTTTATGGAATAAAATGGGAAAAAATGTGTTGTTTTGTCCTATGACGTCATGTTCCATAGAATTTTAAGTGCTCTCCATTCGTCCGATGCCGGCCTCATCTCACCATCTATCTACACACACTACGGACCCTGAGATTTCAACGTTTTACTTCTGCACCCACGAGTCTTTTAAGCTATTGCATAGCTTTTATCGCGGGCTTTGAGCGCGGCGACCGAATCAAGAAATTCCGTAACGAAAATAAAACCTTACAACCCAAACTCCGCCTACCATGTAGCTCGGCCGAGCGTTCGCTTAATGTATATGTATATGGTACGACTGTACGAAGCTCGCACGGATCGAGACGAGCTGCTCCGAAATGTAATGAAAAGATAAAAAAAAATACTGCATTAATAAATAATTATAATTGCATAAGTCGATAAAAAATGCTATTATCGACTTATGCAATTATAATTATATTAGCTTTACCGCGGCAAACCCCGAGTGCCACACATTTTTTTAAAATTCCAATTAATAGCCTTTATATACAAATTAAATGGATATAGGTACCTTGGTATAATTTTTCTGTGTGCTTATTTTTCCATCTGTGTGCTTATTATGGGGAAAGGCCTCCCCAACTCAACTAACGCCTGCCTCGGTTTCTTTTCCTGTTTCCAGTATACTAATTTTTTTTTTATTTTACCAATTATTTTAACTATATAGCTTAGCCTTTCCATTTCAGCTTTATAATTGATCTTTTGTTCTTGGTGTTGGTTGGCACAATGTAGGGTTCCGTAGTCCCCCCCCCCATTCGAAAAAAATGCGGCTTAAAAAGTAGGTTTTCTGTTGTTTTTTTTTTATGTTTATCATTTATTTAAAGTAACTTTGACTCAATTTGTTAATAATTACATTTTACTTAAAACTATGTTAGTAGCTAATCTAGACAAAAAGTATAACAATAGTATGTGCCTACACAAATCACCGCTGTATCATGCCATGTGAAATGGCACAGCAATGATTCATGTAGACACAATCCAATCTATTTACAATCATGTTGATGATGCTGTTAGAGCTGGCCCGAACCCTACGGACCAGGGGGCCTACTCTAATTCAATGAAAACGAAGTTTCGGTCAACATTGAGGTCGTAATATACAGACTCAGGAACATCTATTTAATCTACTCATTGCAGAAAATCGTCCATGAGTTCGAACTTCTTCTGCCTATCCAAAAAATAATTAGAATAGTCCACATAAACTTATGAAATTTAAGAGAACGAAAATTCATGAATTTCGTTTTAAAGAAAGAGAGTAAGCCTACAGGGATGCACACCTTTTGCGCATTGTGGTGTAAAAACAGTCAACGCTCGCCTTAGCGAACATCCCTGATGCGCTACAGAAACGAGGCAGCCCCAACAGCACCCTGAATGCCTTATTATATTGGATACGGAGGGTGTTGTAAGACTTTTGAGTATATCTAGCCCACAGGTTGCACTTGTAAAAAAATGTGCAATATGCTCGGAATAGTGTGATTTTAACTTGTGTTGAACATCGTGCAAACCTGCGAGCCAGCATATTCGCTCTCACTGACAACGCCCTCCGTTCCCTTTCTATGTCTTCATCGTCCTTGAGCCCGGGAGTCAGGATGTGACCCAGGTACTTAAAAGAGTATACTCTTTGTAAAAGTCCTCCTTTAAGAATAATAGGTGGTATTGTGTCAGTAGGCCTACTTTATTTCTTTAAAACGAAATTCATGAATTTTCGTTTACTTATTTTTCTAAAGTTTACCGTGGCTACTCTAATTAATCTTGGGAAAAGCAGAACAAGTTCTAACTTATGGACAATTTAATGGAACGAGTGGATTAAATAGATGTTTCTGGCGCTGTATTTTACCACCTCCTTTTTGATCGAAACTTCGTTTTCATTTAATTGGAGTAGGCCTCCTGGAGGACATCCGACCTTAGCGCTGCTGAGTTCACCGATCAGTTCGTTCACATACAAGTAATACTTACAACGTTATACCTACGTAATAATAATTTTCAATGGAATTTGTACGAACATTTTGTTACTTGTCATTTGATCAGCTGTTACTTGTAAAGCCTACTTAGCTGTGATAGTTTTTCTGTTAAGTTCAATATATACTACTGTCGTGAATTTTAACGTACCCAACATCAACTATTTAGCTGGCAAGGGGGGGGGGGGGGGGGGGTTGACACTAATAAAAATTTAAACTTTAAAGCAAATATTTCACAAACGAATCCCTAAATCGAAAAATGGTGTTTAAATAAATAGGGATGTACTTATTTTGTCCCCTATAATAATATCGTAAGTAATATGTGTATCCATGCAAAATTACAGCCTTCTAACGCTAACACTCTCTGAGTTAAACTGCGGACGGACGGACATGGCGAAACTATAAGGGACTGCGGAACCCTAAAAATGAGGGTAAAATCCTCCATTCGGGCAAAGCCGCGGGCGACATCTAGTAATGAAACAAAATAAACAAATAAAAATAACAACATTTATTGATTCAACTTAATAAATTAATACAACAATTCATTATGAGTAGGTACCTACAAAACAAAAAAATGACCATAGCCAACGAGAAATTAAACATAATAAATGCAACCTTAATCATAATAATTTAGTAAAAGCCTTTATGTAGCTACTGTCTTTACTAAAGCATTTTAAATAGTTAAGGATAACATTGTTGTCTCTAATGTTATATAGATTTATATTACAATCTATACCAGCCAAGGGCGGATCCAGGATATTATTTTGGCCCCCCAAAATGAGGGGCAATTGGCAGTTGACGACGTGACCCAAAAATCATACAAGAAATTTGGTAGACAAATCAAGCGTCTGGGTGGGGGGGCACGTCCCACCTGGATCCGCCTATGCCACCAGCTATACTCAACCTGCGGCACCCCGGACTTTTGTGGTTGGACCACCGGGAGCTACTTTATTTTCAACCACTTTGAATTTCGCGAACAACATTAAAAATACTGACTGTGCCATTCCTTTTAATAAAAACTTAATATTGACTGCTAAGCGTGAAAGAGAGAAAAACTCGTGCGGCCTTTGACAGGTATTGTCCACAAAGTAGCGTTGTCTCTTCTAGAGAGTGGTCAATTTTGTGAGGTTGGTGAGGTGAGGCAGTTTGTTATGGCGCAGTCCTGTTCTCTACGTCAATGGTTAGTACACAACACCACCGCGTCACTTTG
The DNA here is from genome assembly GCA_945859575.2 of Herminia tarsipennalis. Classification (NCBI taxonomy): domain Eukaryota; kingdom Metazoa; phylum Arthropoda; class Insecta; order Lepidoptera; family Erebidae; genus Herminia; species Herminia tarsipennalis. The sequence goes on from OX243857.2 coordinate 13,347,519, forward strand.
CGTAGTGCTAGTAGTTCCACTTCCACAGTAGATGTCTGATTGTACCTATGTACTATTTTTTTTTTGCAACGGGTGTGTGGATTTATTTTCCATGAATAACAGGTAGGTATTTATTATTCTGGATAGAGGGGGGGGGGGGGGGTGGTAATTCAATTTTTTGCGGCTTCTATAAAAATAAGGTTGGGTATGGCTGATCTACACAATGAATACTTTGACCTATTCAAAGAACAAAGTTAAATCTACAAAAACTCTACACGAGCTTGATTTGAAGTTTGATTTCAACAAAAATTGCTGTTATTGCTTCCGTAAGCTTAATACATTTGTACAAACAAGAACATTGTTAATTATATTGTGTTAAGCGCATGGATGAAATAACAGAAAATTTTGTGGAAATCAAACTTCAAATCTCTTTTCTGTAGAGATTTTGCAGATTCAGTGACGGGGCATCCTTTAAACACTATTTTATTCGGCTTCGTTTTAAACTGTAGTAACTACATTAATATTATAGCTACATATTATCATGTCCAGCAAGATTATTTTATCGAGTTACCTCAGACCCTTCGCGTCTGTTACAGATACTTATAACTTTGTTCTTTGAATAGGTCATCTTGGGTAGTTGAAGTCAAAATTTGACTACTATTAGGTATGTCAACTAAAATGGACAGGGACATTACGTCGAACATTGATTACAATTTCAACGATTAAAAAAATAACAGTGCATTTTTCTAATACTAATCAAAAAGCATTTGAGCCCTTAGCTATGAACCATAGTGTTGCGAATTCGATCCCAGTATAGGTACTGGGATCGAATGTGACATTTTTTTTTTTTGTAGACAAAACAAAACAACAAATGTGACAGACTAAACAGAGTTACATGACTATTAGGTGTCAAGTCAAATCAGTACTCGAATATTATACAGAATTAAAATCGGTTTCAATTAATAAATCATTTACTTTTTGTATTTATTTTCGTATTATAAATTCATAAACACGTTATGCTCCGTACTCATTATGTGTTCTTACTCGATCGAGCAAACTCGTCGAGTAAAACTCACAGCATGGGCTTCCGTCTACAAATTCAGCATTTATCTATCGAGCGATGCTCGACGTTCAGTATTCAAATGTTGACGGTTCGCATCGAGTAGGTGCGAAGGAATTTACATTGATTTGGTTCCATCGAGGCGGCTCCATGCGAGCCTTAGTGTTTTGCGGTCAATACGTTGATTTTTACTCGTATTGGAGTAAAACTATCGAGTAATACCGAATGTTAGTACCAAAAGTAACAAACCCTGATTAGTGAAATATATTTTGTAAAATAATTTAACCATTGTTATTGTAATATCATTAACCTAATTGTGTATTGGAATACTATCAAAATAAATAATTTTATACTAACCATTAAATATCATATCACATTGTTATAGTGTTCCGAATAAATATTCTTGTCCATAATTTAAGTTGTTTATTATTTTTTTATCGTCAAAAGAAATACTAAAACTAAATGATTTTATTATAGAAACTGTGACACCATAGCATTTTATATAAACTTGTAAGGAGTAGATCGTTTTTGTCGTTTCGTATAATGCAATGCCTACCCTATTATTACCATAGAGTTATTAAAGATAGAGTAGGAGAAACGGACTGCTGTCTCTTGACAAGAAAGAGAAAGAAAACCACAGTACCTCATCTATCTCTTTTTACTTGAACATTTATTAAATCCTTCCGATACGAATACTTTGACTTAATGTATGTGAACCTAATCAGAGTTGGAGGTTTGGACTGGCTCACCGCCACATCCGATTTCCTCTGTAACCATTCACAGGTGCAGAAACCACAGCTTGTTTCGATTTAGCAGACTGTTTGATTACTGTTACGAATTATATTTATTGAGTGTGCGCAAAGATGTGGAAGAAGAAGGAGAATAGAGTGCGGTTTTCTCTATTTCTATTCGCAAGACATTTCTACTTACACGCAGTCATGACCCTTCATCATTGGCCTATACCATCTTGATCAGATGATTAAAACAGCGTTACAAGAGCCTCAGCATTTTCGCTGGTGACTACCCTCTCCAAGACGCTGTATTACCTGGGACGCGGTTTAGGTGGCGCAAGTATGCCTAGAACTTGCGTCACCCTATCTGACGGAACTCACAGGAATGACTAGTCAATACGAGCGGCGCCAGATCGGTTGCAGGACCTGACTTGTGTCTTACGGGAGGGTTTTGTTTCGAGTTTCCCTCTCTTGGAACTGTTTATGTTTGTGGTGTATTTCCCTTAGTCGCCTGTTACGGCGGCCAGGCCAGGTGGAGTGATGATTTACGCAAAACGGCTGGCAGGAGCCAGCTCCTGCCAGCCGTATGCGAGAAGCCGAAGATAGAACAAAGTGGCGTGCAATTGGAGAGGCCTATGTCCAGCAGTGGACTGCGATAGGCTGATGAGGCTGAGGCCTGTTACGGCACCCTTATATATTATACCCTTATACTTTGTATTCGTACTCTATCTATAATAACTTGTATGTACAGTCGCGGAATGAAAATGTTTAATTAAAGCTTTGCAAACACATGTTGCCTTTTCAAACTATTTTTTTTTCTTGTCCTCCATTCGTTCATTTGCTCCAGGAGACAGGAGATGCACAGAGTGTGCGAGTATGGATCCACCAATTTCATTTTTTTTTTTCTTTAAAATTTTGTAACATTTCAATGTTTTGATTTGCTTGAAAGCTTGTAAAACGTAGACCGTAGACCGTAGTAATTAATTTCTATATGAAAGATTATTTCGTTGTAGGATAGGATAGAGTAATACAGGTAGGAGTTTATTAAAGTTAAGGAAACGGATCACTTATAAAAATGAAGATTATATGAAACGGAATTTAGGAAATGGATCAAGAGAGTATGAAGAGACGATATGACAATAGAATATTATTAGGATGTAGGTACAAACAATAAACATATACAGAGATACCCACTATTAGTATATATAAGTACACATTTACAATCTTGTTTTATTACAGTAAATATAATGAGAAATAATATTTTATACTATAGAGTTAGGCCAATGTGCAATTGGAGAGGCCTATGTCCAGCAGTGGACTGCGATAGGCTGATGATGATGATAGAGTTAGAAGAATAAAGAAGACATTTTAGAGAAGTTGGAAAAGGTATACGGATGGATATTATTCAAACTATTTATCACATTAGATAGTTGTAAACTCGTATGTTCTAAATTGTGCTTAACTGTTTGGCAACAGAGTTTAGATTTAGGCAGACAAATTTTCCTTGATGAGTACTTGAACTAAAACCTCTCAGATTATTAACCAAATGAATAGATGGGACGTATATATCTGTCTCACTCACTTAACACTCTCTGCCACTGATTGCAATAGGGAACTGTCAAGTCGAATCAGTGTCTTTTTATTAAATGTCAAAACGACAAGCTCTTTAGAAATGTGTATGGAGTAACAACCTGTGACGTCATAAGTTCCTATCGTCAAATCATTATATTTTAGTATTCACCTTCATGATTTAAATTCATAAACATGTTAAATTGTAAAAGAACAGTTATTTTCAGAGCATTTTAAAATCTCCTATTACCTGATTAGCATAAAATAATTTACTTTTATTGTAGTCAACTACCCATATTTGACTACTATCAAAATAAAATATTTTAAAATAACCAGGTAAAAATATCAATATCATAAAGTGTTCTAAAAAATATGTTCATTTATTAATTTAATGTGTTACATAATTTATAATCATAAAGAGAAACATTGAAAGTAAATAATTTGACCATAGAAAACGTGACGTCATATGCTAGCATTCCATACAAATTTGTTCGGAGCGGGTCGTTTTTGACGTTTCTTAAAAAGAGGCTGATTTGACTTTAGTCAAATACCCTATTCCCATTGTGGGTGTGACATTTCAAAATAGCCGTGCTATCATTTGTGTCTGTCAGGAAGCTGTCAACCAATTTTTTTTTTTACCTATTCCCCCCTTTATTCTGTATAAGTAGGGATTATAGCTGGCACATTATGTGCATACGTCAGTTTCAAGTTAAATTCATTTCTAGTTTTTTTCTTTAAATCACTAAGTCAATTTCTTGTTTACTAGTCATAGTTATTTTTCAATTCATACGTATTTCAAGTTAAATTTAAAACGCGGAGCTGTTAAAATCTGTCAACCAATTATCTCAGTTATTACGTTAATTATTAATCTACCATTGTCTATTACCTTAAAATAAAAACTTTTTCGCATGTGGTTGATGTATGTCTACCGTTGACGCAGAGACCAGGACTGCGCCATCCCTTCCAATTAAAAAGTAAATATTGACTGCAAAGCGTGAAAGAGAGAAAAAACTCGTGCGGCCTTTGACAGGTATTGTCCACAAAGTGGTGTTGTCTCTTTCTAGAGAGTGGTCAATTTTGTGAGGTTATGGCGCAGTCCAGGTCTATACGTCAATGATGTCTACTTACTCGAAAAAGTTTTTATGTCAATATTATATCTATTGCTTTAGTTGAGTTAAGGGGCGTCTAAACGGGCCATATTTTACGGCAATTTGTGGCGGCAATGCTGTGGCCGGCAACATGACAGTACTCTCCAATATTGATTTGATGGTTGCCGGACGATCGCCGAGCGATCGATTTTCCGCAATGTTGCCCAGGCAATTTTGTTGTTGTTTCAGTCTCTCTATATTTTATTGTTGCCGGGTTGTGTAGCCCGTTTAGGAGTCGGATTATGCGCCATAAAAAAAAAAATTTGTTAAACAACACCCTGAAATATTTAAAAAAGCGAAAGATATTACTCTGAGAAAGAACATAAGGAATCCAGACAGGCTTGTTTTAGGGATAATTCCCAGGACCAACCGACTACAAAACAATTGCTTTGCCATGTGTGTTAAAATTTATAGTAAAATCCCAGATTGTTATAAAATACTGCCGCTAAAAAAATTTGTACCAGCTCTAAGTTGTTGGCTTATGCAAAGAAATTTTTATTCTATCAGAGAATTTTTGACATATTATGAGTAAAATATGAAATGATTATGATGTTAATAACTAAAATGGACTAATTAATATGTTTAGATAGAGAGTAATGTATTGGAAATGTAATTAATTGATATGACTGTAATATTTGCATGCTATTGTAATATGGCGAAATGTGTCTTGGACGTTTTATAAAATATTTATGTTTACCATCTTTGTACCACATTTGAAGCAAATAAAGATTATTATTATTATTATTATTATTATTATTATTATCATACAATTGCAGACATATTGCCATTATTGGCCGAGCCATTAGTTGCTAATAGTGCCGCCACAAATTGCCGTAAAAAATGGCCCGTTCAGACGCATTGACATGTTGGCATTACTGTTACTTGATCCAGTTCAAGCTAAATTGGACTTTAAGGTGCCGAGCATTTTCATTCCGCGACTGTACTTTGTGTGCGTGATTTGTATTTGTAGTCTTCTAAGACACAGGGATTCCCTGTTCCTAATACCCTCTAAATAACTAATAAATAAATAATAGTAGTACAAATAATTACATATATTATGAGTATATTTTATACAATATTGATTTAATAATATCATATTATAATATAGTATAGGAACCTTTGCTAGCACTTATAAAGTTATGGTCTTATTTATAAACGTAGCTTAGCAGTCGATTAGGGTACGTTATACTAACGCGGATATAAGGTAGGGGGGGCAACAGGAGCAATATCACCCCCTTAACTCGACTCCTAACACAAGTGGGACCTCAATCCCACATTGCTAGTTATCTTTAAAAAAAAAAAAAAAATTTTGGGGAATTTGATAATTTTGACACTGGATCGAAGTGTTTAGGCAGGCAATTGCCCCCCTCTTCGGTGGTGGTGGATATGACCAGTGTCGAATCAAGGTCCAAATCCGATGTCGATTGCAAGTCCAATGCCTTAGTCATTAGGCTACCGCCGCCTGCCCGCCGATTTTTTGTATAAATATGTAGGTAGGTTTGCGTGGCGTGAAGTTAAACTCGCGAAATAGCAGAACAAGTTTATTTTAGAATTTACAGATAGTTTTAGAGAGAACAGACTTACAGAAAAAGAAATAGTTTATACGAAAAATAAATTGGAACGATTGCGCGTGCTCCCGCCGTGAGAGCTGAGTAATGAATGTCGCTCCTGACCGAGCGAACGCGATATTCCTCCGCTGCATTGAGCCTCCACCGAAGGGTGCGCGGCGCGGGCGCCGCGGTATATAGACCATTCGCTCCGTGAGTGCGCGCCGTCCTCACACGGCCGATACGGGTGCAACCTTGCTATCGCTACAGTACTCCCCCGCTGAGACCGCTACTGCGGGCGATAAAAATCAGGAAAGCGAACCTTTCGACCCGACCTTGTTCTTTTCTCCTGGTTTGCGGTAGACTGCTGATGCTGATGAGGTGATGGCTCAGCAGCGAATTGCGACTGCTCATTTGCTTCGGACGTCATGTGTGCGGGTTTGAGTCTATCTATGCTTACGGTCGCTTCCTTTCCTTTTACGTCAAGTTTGTAGTACTTGTGATGACGTTCTAGTACTTTGTATGGTCCAGCATACGGTGGCTGCAGCGGTCTTCGGACAAAATCCTGCCGCAGGAACACATGAGAAGACTTGTTGAGAGCGTCTGGAACATAGAAGGGTCCCTTTCTGTGCCATGATGCAGGCTGTGGTGCGAGCTTGGCCATGTGACTTTTCAATCGGGTTGCTAGGTTGGTGATGTCATCTGTCTTGTAGTCATCAGTGGGTGCTAGGAATTGACCAGGAAGACGAAGTGGTTCCCCGTAGACGAGGTCCGCTGGTGACGCCTGGATGTCGGACTTCCATGCACTCCTTATGCCTAGGAGTACTAGTGGGAGAACTTCAGTCCAATTCGACGTTGAGTGACACATGATGGCACCTTTCAGCTGGCGATGGAGCCGTTCAACCATGCCATTTGCAGCAGGGTGATAGGCGGTTGTGTGGTAGTGTTGAGCACCAACCATGGACGCGATGGCTCGGAAGAGATGAGACTCGAACTGGCGGCCGCGGTCGGTGGTTATTTTGCCTGGACAGCCATACCTGGCCAGCCAACCGGACACCAGGGCAGACGCGCAAGTGTCTGCTGTGATGTCCTTGATAGGGTACGCCTCAGGCCATCGGGTGAATCTGTCGATGACAGTGAGACAATACCTGTAATCAGAAGAGCATGGTAAAGGTCCGACGATGTCGAGATGGATGTGAAAGAATCTCGACGAAGGAAGAGGGAATGAGGATGTTGGAGCAAAGGTGTGACGAGTAATCTTGCTGCCTTGACATTTTAGGCATTCACGAGACCACTCTCTACAGTTTTTGCGCATCCCTGGCCACACGTACCTCTGCGCGACCAGTCGCACTGTAGCGGTATTTCCAGGATGACTGAGGTTATGTAGTGAGCTGAAAACCTTTCGTCGGTACTCTGGTGTAATATATGGGCGTGGTGGATCGGCTGAGACATCACAATATATTTCAGTGTCAGTACCTTGTAGTTTGAGCTTCTTTAGCTGGAGTGATGATCCACTATGCAAGAGACTTTGTAGTTCAGGGTCGGCCTCCTGAGATCGTGCAAGTGCTTCATGGTCAACGTGACTGCTGATTTCCTCTATCCGTGATAAGGCATCTGCTACTACGTTTTCCTTTCCTGGGGTATAGCGGATGTCAGTTGTAAATTGTCCTACAAATTCAAGGTGCCTGAATTGTCTAGGGGATCCTTTATCACTAATGTTCTTAAATGCGTGCGTAAGAGGCTTGTGGTCTGTTAGAATAGAAAATTCACGCGCCTCAATCATGTGACGGAAATACTTTACGGCTTCGTACATGGCTAACAATTCTCTGTCAAATGGACTATATTTTCGTTGAGCTGAGCTTAACTTTTTCGAGAAAAAAACTAAAGGTTGCCACATGTCATCCCTCTTTTGTTGTAAAACTGCGCCTATTGCAACGTTTGAAGCGTCAGTGGCTATGCTCAATTCAGCTTCCGGGTGAGGGTGTGCCAGTAGTGTAGAATCTGCTAGTGACTGCTTACAGCTCTGAAATGCATGTAATAGCTCTTCAGTCATTTGTATGGGATGTGCACCTTTTACATTTGGGCCTGAAAGAAGAGTGTTCAAAGGTGCTTGTCGGCCAGCAGCTTTAGGTACGAAGCGCCGATAAAAGTTGAGCATACCCAGGAATCTTCTCAACTCTCTAACGGTTTTTGGAACTGGATAATCTAGAATTGATTGGACTTTAGCTTGTAAAGGTCTTGTACCTGCCGCCGAAACGTTGTAACCCAGAAATGTTACCTCAGGTTTACCCAGGAAGCACTTTGTCGAGTTGATGAGCACGCCATAATTCCGTAGACGGGTGAATACTTCACGTAGATGCTTTTTATGGCTGTTTACTGATGGGGAGTACACCAAAATATCGTCGCAATAACCATAAGTAAACCCCTCTAGACCCTGCAGCACTTCATCGATAAATCGTTGAAAAGTCTGCGCTGCGTTGCGCAGACCAAATGCCATGAAGCCAAATTCATATAATCCAAAAGGAGTGGTGATGGCAGTCTTCTTTATATCGTCTAAATACACTGGAATTTGATTGTATGCTTTAATCAAGTCTATGGTAGAAAAGACTGTACACCCAGACAGCTGGTGAGAAAAATCATGAATATGTCTAACTGGGTACCTGTCAGGAATTGTGCGTGCGTTCAAGGCTCTGTAGTCACCACAGGGTCTCCATCCGTCGTCCTTCTTCTTGACCATGTGTAGCGGAGAGGACCAGCAGCTTTCTGAGCGCCGGGCAGTTCCATTGCTAAGCATTTCATCAAACTCTCTCTTTGCCGCTCTCAGTCGCAATGGATCCAAGCGTCTTGGTCTGCAGGCGACCGGAGGTCCATGGGTAGTGTTTATGTGGTGCACCGTATTATGGCAAATTGTACGTACCATACCAGCAGGGCGTGTAATTTCTGGAAACTCGCGCAGTATGTCATGGTACTCTGATTCCCCTGCGACTGTCTTGATTGATGCTAACTCTTCTGGAACCTTCTGAGGTGGTACAGTGATTGACAGAGAGGTCTTGCCGTCGACAAGTCGCTGATTTCTGCAATCCACAAGAAGTTCAAAGTAGCTTAAGAAATCAACGCCAATTATAGGCTTGGATATATCGGCTATAATAAATTTCCATGTGAAATCACGCCGAAGTCCTAAGTCCAAGTGAAGCAATATAGGCCCGTAAGTATGTATCAATGAACCATTGGCTGCTAGTAGAGTATACTTGGTTTTAATGCACGGTACCTTAGTTGCACGGCGTGGGAACACGCAGAGGTCCGACCCTGTATCTACCAAAAACTGTACCTTTGTGGCGCGATCAGTTACAAACAAACGGCCTGTTTGAATGGGGCAGTCGCTGGCCGCTACTTCCGACTGCCTGCGTCGTTTCCCGCTGTATACTGGCACGGCTGGCTGCATTTCTTAGCCCTTGCTCCGAAATTGTAGTGGTACCAACAATGTGGGTGGTCGGGTGGTGGTTGCTGGTTGCTCGACCGATTACGGCTACGACTGCGGGCGTCTCGGTATCTGGGTCTGGAATTCGATCGCGGCTGCCTGTACACATGAGAGGTAAGTTTAGCAACTTGTTTAGTTAAAGCACTAATTTCTTGGCTCAGCTCCTCAACGCGTGAAGATGGTGCCGGCGGCGTAGATGTGCAAGCTATCTGGTGCACAGGTGTGGATGGAGCTATCTCCTGCACGCGGTCCGCTAACTCAGCCAGATTGTCAAGCCCTAACTTAGGCTGAGAAGCTACAATAGTTTGCAAGCTGTGCGGCAAGCGGCCTGTCCATAACGTAGTTAAAACGTCGTCGGACACAGACGGGCCAGCGAGATTTCTTAAATGACGTAAGAATTGAGATGGCTTACGGTCACCGATGTCTTCATGAAGAAATAGCTGCTTCAGCTTTTTCTCTGCGGACACGCTCAGACGCTTCACAAGCTCTGCTTTCAGCTTCTCAAACTTATCCGTCGCTGGCGGTGCGCATACAATGTCTTTTACATGTGATACGTAAGTATGTTCCAGCCGAGACATGGCGTAGTAGAATTTTGTCGAATCACTAGTAATATTGGCTAATGCAAACTGACCTTCTACCTGAGCAAACCATAATTCGGGATCTTCCGGATAAAATGGTGGTATTCGTACACCAACACGAAAAACATCGCCGAGTTCGCCACCTGTGTCCTTGACTTCACCTTCATGCGCCATTCTAGAAGCTTCGTTCCTTGTCGGGGTCACCAATTTGTAGGTAGGTTTGCGTGGCGTGAAGTTAAACTCGCGAAATAGCAGAACAAGTTTATTTTAGAATTTACAGATAGTTTTAGAGAGAACAGACTTACAGAAAAAGAAATAGTTTATACGAAAAATAAATTGGAACGATTGCGCGTGCTCCCGCCGTGAGAGCTGAGTAATGAATGTCGCTCCTGACCGAGCGAACGCGATATTCCTCCGCTGCATTGAGCCTCCACCGAAGGGTGCGCGGCGCGGGCGCCGCGGTATATAGACCATTCGCTCCGTGAGTGCGCGCCGTCCTCACACGGCCGATACGGGTGCAACCTTGCTATCGCTACAAATACACTATTCAAATAATCAATAAATAAGCCATATTTATAAATAAGACCTTTACCCTACAATAATATCACGATTAAATCGACGGATAAGTACAATATAAGGCTTCGCGGTTAATACTACTATAATGACAACAGTGACGGAACCAGGTAGGGAAGGCGGGGTAGCGATCAAGCTTCCCTCTACCCCATAAATATTATCTGAGTCTTTACTATATATGTATGCGTCGTCCTTTATAAAACCTATTCCCTCAGCGTGGTCAAGCCACAGAAATATAAACATTTGATTCGTAAGAAGGGAGAGGATTTAAGACTCATAAATAAAAATATTCCTCAGCGGGGGTCCTTAGCGGGGGTCTTCAGCGGGGTCTAGACCTCTTGCAATAAAAATCTTGGGTTCTTCAACGGTGTCAAGGCCTGTCTTACCTTCCGAAATAAATAAAACTAGAGTTCCTCAAAGGCGTCCAGATTACATTTCCTCCCAAAATAAAAATTTATGATTCCTCAACCGCGGTAAGACCCCGCCCTCTCTTTCCGAAACAAAAATCTTATGTTCCATAGTGGTCTTCCCCCTCCAAACTAAAATCCTGGTTCCTCCACTGAATGTCAAACAAGCACACAGCTAGTATGATGGCTATTACCGTAGCCTATGGCTATCAACCACCATCAATTTATCTATAATCGATTAATTGTTCATGACGAATTCTCTGAAACAAATAAAAACACTGATTAGATATAAAAAACAATCTATACTAATATTATAAAGCTGAAGAGTTTGCTTGTTTGTTTAAACGCGAGGAACCATTGATCCGAATTGAAAAATTCTTTCACTGTTGGATAGCCCATTTATCGAGGAAGGCTATAGGCTATATAACATCACGCTACGACCAACAGGAGCGGAGCAGCAATGAGAAATGTTGCAAAAACGGGGAAAATTTACGCAGAAATCTACGCTTTTTTTATTAGCCTATAGCCTTCTTCAATAAATGGACTATCCAGCAGTGAAAGAATTTTTCAACTCGGACCACTACTTCCTGAGATTACCGCGTTCAAACAAACAAACAAACTCTTCAGCTTTATAATATTAGGTTTACTATTTAGACGATAATTGCTTCCACATAAGAGATAGACATATGCTGTCGCGGATTTTTTTGTAGGACTATTTATGATAAACATATCGTTCATACTTTATATAGATATGTGTAACTTCAACGATATTTGCGGCGCACGCCAAAACAAGTCGCCGATTGTAGAATTTTTTCCAACTTACTTGACACTTATCGTTATATTTTGGACAACTTACACAATATCTTTATAAATTATAGCCTATGTGTTATTCTGATGTATAAGCTAAATTATTGTAAAGTTTCATTAAAATCCATTCAGTAGTTTTTGCGTGAAAGAGGAACAAACATCTACACATCCACACATCCACACTCACAAACATTCGGCTTTATAATATTAGTAGGATAAATAACACCCAGACAAAGAATAAACCATCGTGCTCATCACACAAAGTTTAAGACGGGGTTTTCGCTATATGATTGAATATTTATTTAGGAAGGTTTTAGTGTATAAAACGTTGCTCTAGCTTATAAAACACCAGAGATATAGACTAAAACGACATTTGCATTCGGTGATGTGCTTGATATTTTGTTTTCCTTGAAGGCGGTTAATTTTTCTTAAAAAAAAGTTATAAAAACTAGATACTCACTTAATAACTATATCTAAATCTTTAGCACAGCATATATATTTGTGACCTAAGTTTTCTTTTTTATCGTACGCGTGTAATTTAACAATGGCGTCACTCTCCGTACGAGACTGTTGTATAGATCTATATAACTGAAACAATAAATTTCATGTTAAATGTTTTGTTGTTTATAAATGTGTGATTTATAAAAAAGAAATGTGAGATGCGAAATATTTTAAATTACGAACCGTTTATTAATCCGATGTTTCGATTTTCGTATTACTCCGATTATGGTCAAGTTCGAACGAAACGTTACCTAAATAGACGGTTCGTACTTTTAAATATTTCAAATCGCGAAAGATTAAAAACAGATTTGATGAGCTATAGCAAAAAAAATAATTGTACTATGAAAAAGTTACATATACGGATATTATAGTTTGTTGTTATTATATAGGTACTTATTATCATATAAATTCAAGAGTTATGAAAAGTGCGAAATGAGTTTTTTCGTTTACATTTTGATTTATATAGACCAGTGAAAAGTAAATTAAAATGAAAACGAAAAACGTTTTAATCCCACGTTTAACAAACTGTGAGGCTTAACAACATATTATAGTAAGAAGAAGAAAAGTGAGATATGAGTTGGTGAGCTATGAAAAGCGCGACTCTCACCCCCGTATTTATAAACGAGTAATAGCAATTACTTAAGTAAAAGTAATTACTTAAGTAACAGTTTCTATTTTATAGTCAAGAAAATGAGTGAAGTAAGAAACGTCAAACGTTAGAATACTTAGCCAAGCAATAGTCACCGATATCGTTACTTGAGTAATAGCTTTAATTAATAATTTTATGGAGAGGTTATTTTTCTTAACAGATATTTTAAAAATATGTAAGGTTTAGAAAATAAAAATAATTTATTTGGCGCTATGCCAGCCAGTGGGTAAATAATACAATAATAATAATAATAATATAACATTTATTTTAGTCATTTTTGGCCCACAGAATAATACAATAAGTGAAATGCTAGTAAAAGTAAATACAACTTAAAACCACTATATATTAAAACTATTTCAGTAGGTACGCTTCACTCCCTCATAAGTACTATGCGTCGCGACTCCACAATCTACACCCTCGTCTTGTAGCGGAACTTCTGGTACGTGCCGGCGCGAGATGTACACCGGCGTGTTCGGCGCCGTGGCGCACAGAGTTCCCTTAGCTTAGCTGCAGCCGCAGCGGTTCTTGATGGTTGGCTGTCGGCGCTTCTTTCCTTGCACCGTCACAAAACCATCTTTTGTATCTTCATCTCTGTTCGTTGTACTATCCGGGTAATGCTTGACAGGGGCTTCTAGCTACACTGACAAAATCTATTGATAGTGGTACTTGAGATTTCACCGGGACAATCTATGCAGTCGACACAATGGGGTGGCTGACCCCGGCCTTAGGCTTGCGGGCTTTCAACCATTATAAAATACACGCTTGCTACTTAAATTATAGTGCCCGTATTTAACCAGCAAAACTTCCTTTATATAAAACAGTAAAACACAGGTGATGTCTTCAGTGATTAACATTTCATTTCAAATAAATTATCTAAAATATTGTTATAACAATAACTTTTATAGTTAATTAACTCTCATAAATTCGAGAATCTTTTTATCAATAATTAATATTAGTGACATTTCTAGGGCGACGTCAAGCGAGTTTTATGACGCTAAATTAAAAATAAGTTCTTCAAAAATACTTTATATACGTGTGACGGACTATTTCATTTGGTAGCATTACTATTCAATTATGTTGCATTTCGTTACATTCAGAAAACTAAAATTGAAGAATATCGATAAAATCAAAATTTGGTGTGATTAATTTCTGTATTATTAATTTTTAAAGTTTTAAAATGTTTAAGCTATTTTAGCTTGTCGTAATATATTTTTAGTTCTCTATTTTGCAACTTATATAAAATCTTGTTTATGTAAAAGAACGTTTTTCGCGGCTCACCGGTTGCTAAGCAATAAGTAATACTTGGTTAGTTTGCTCAAGGAAGTAAGGAACATTACTCGTCTATAAAATAGATTTTTCTAAGTAATTACTTTAAGAACTAGCCATGTCTCAATGAAGTAATTGCTAAGTAATAAGTAATGACTCGTTTATAAATACGGGTGTAAGACTCTGTAAAATGAGATACGAGTAACTAAGCTAAAGTCCGTCAAATCTAACACCCGTATTTATAAACGAGTAATTACTTATTACTTAGCAATTACTTCATTGAGACATGGCTAGTTCTTAAAGTAATTACTTAGAAAAATCTATTTTATAGACAAGTAATATTCTTTACTTCCTTGAGCAATCTAACCAAGTATTACTTATTGCTTAGCAACCGATGAGCCGCAAGAAACGTTCCATTACATAAACAAGATTTTATTAAATTTGCAAAATAGAGAGCCAAAAATATATTACGACTTACTAAAATAACTACAAATTTTAAAACTTTAAAAATTAATAATACAGAAATTAATCAGACCAAATTTTGATTTTCTCGATATTTTTTAATTTTAGTTTTCTGAATGTAACGAAATGCAACATAATTGAATAGTAATGCTACCAAATGAAATAGCCCGTCACACGTATTTATAGTAATTTTGAAGAACTTATTTTTAATTTAGCGTCATAAAAGTCGCTTGATGTCACCCAAGAAATGTCACTGAAGATATCACCTGTGTTTTACTGTTTTATATAAAGGAAGTTTTGCTGGTTATATACGGGCACAAGTTAAATTTATATAGCAACGGTATAGTTTTTAATGGTTGTAAGTCCGCAAGCCTGCCACCGCGGTCAGCCTCCCCGTTGTGACTGCATTGCTTGTCCCGGTGAAATCTCAAGTACCACAATCAATAGATTTTGTCGGTGTAGCCAGAAGCCCCTGTCAAGCTTTACCCGGATAG
Organism: Herminia tarsipennalis; assembly: GCA_945859575.2. Lineage (NCBI taxonomy): Eukaryota > Metazoa > Arthropoda > Insecta > Lepidoptera > Erebidae > Herminia > Herminia tarsipennalis. The sequence goes on from OX243857.2 coordinate 13,362,768, forward strand.
GACAACGAACAGAAATAAAGAAGATACAGAAGATGGTTTTGTGACGGTGCAAAGAAAGAAGCGCCGACAGCCAACCGCCAAGAACCGCTGCGGCAAAGCTAAGTTATGAGGAATCTGCGCGCGCGTACATGCGCCAGAAGTTCCGCTACAAGACGGGGCTGCAGATTCTGGGTCGCGACGTATGGTTCTTATGAGGGAGTGAAGCATACCTACTGATATAGTTTTAATATATAAAGGTTTTAAGTTGTATTTACTTTTACTGGCACTTTACATAATGTATTATTGTAAATATGTTAGACGGTACGGTATAGATTTCTGTGGGACATTGATGCCTAAAATAAAGGGTATATTATTATTATTATTGTATTATTTACCGACTGGCTGGCATAGCGCCAAATAAATTGTTTTTATTTTTCAAACCTTCCATATTTTTAAAAGATCTGTTAAGAAAAATAACCTCTACATAAAATTCTTAATTAAAGCTATTACTCAAGTAACGATATCGGTGACTATTGCTTGGCTAAGTATTCTAACGTTTGACGTTTCTTACTTCACTCATTTTCTTGACTATAAAATAGAAACTGTTACTTAAGTAATTACTTTTACTTAAGTAACTGCTATTACTCGTTTATAAATACGGGGGTAAGAAGTACCGTTTGACAGTTCTGACAATTGAATGATAGGGATGGGATGAAAAAATCGATTACTATAATATCCGAACTTTAAGAGATCGATTACTATAATATCCGAATTTTAAGAAATCAATTGTTATAATTAAATAAAAGAAATGTTTAGGATATTTTTTTATTCACTACTAGTACTAGTATCGTCGTCTTCGTCATCATCGTCATTTAAATTAATGACCAGTTGATTGTCCATTACATTATCAAAGTGTACGTCTCTTTCGAAGTCGTCCATTATTATTTTCTTTGTTTTTTGTACTACTTTACTCCAATCTTCCTGTGTAACTTGGGCACATGCTTCCTTTAATAAACCTTCCATTTTCTTGACACTGAAGGGTGGTTTTGTGTTGTGTCTTGCTGCATAACCTGTAAAACAATAATGTAACTATTTGATAGCAGACGAAAACCATTGTTTAAATTATAAATGTTAGAAGTACTCGTGTTATTATTATAATATTATAAAATATTACCTTTAACTTGGGCCCAAATCAGTTCAATGGCATTATATTGGCAATGGTACGGAGGAAGTCGTATGACTTTGTGCCCGTGCTCTTCGGCCAATTGGTCAATTACATATGTCGGTTTTGGTGGTTTATGCAATTTCACTAACTGTAATAATTCAGCTTTTAATAGTGACATGTCGGCATCCACTCCTTTTCTTTGCAGCCATGCCACCAAATCTGCTTTCTTATTGGCTGACGTAGGTGCTTTATCAATTTGCACAGAGTGGTATGGGGCATTATCCATTATAATTGTGCTGTTAGGAGGGATATTCTGTAATAAATTTAAGAACCACTCTCGGAACCTTACTGCGTCCATTTCTTCATGATACTCTTTAGTGCTTTTGGATTGGAAAGCTAATAAAGAGTTTTCCACGAAGCCTGTAGACGCTGACCCAGCATGGCATATTATGAGGCGTCCACCTTTTCCTATCGGCATCTTCGAGCACGAAGCTTCAGAATCATCAGTCCATGTTTTCGGCACAGAATGGTTGGAATTTAGCCAGGTTTCGTCCAAAAATATTACATTATCCCAGTTTATAATTTGTTTAACTTCGCGCAGGAATGTTAGTCGCTGCATAATTATGTCATGTCGCTCCATAACAATTTTTCGTTTGTCAACTTTTTTGTATCTGAAGCCAATTCCTGTTATTACCGTTCTCAACGACTCTATGCTTCCCTTATACAGCCCGGCATCTTTTAAAGTTGCACATAACTTTGCCAATGTTGGAAATTCGCCTCTTGTAAAATACCCGTATATATGGTTTCTAATAGCATGACTATCGAATTCATCGATGCCTGTCACAGGTTTATTTCTTTTTCGTTTTTTCGGTGTGTGAAGTACGTTACTGTCACTCCCCGAAGGCCCATATTTTTCACTTAATATTTTGCCAACGGTGCGGCTACCAATACCGAGAGCTTCACCGACGCGATCCCGAACTTGTGTAACTGGCAGTAGAAGTCCACCATTTTGAGATTCACGCTCAAAATACTCGTGTAATTTCACCACCAATTCACGAGCCTGGCTGTTCAAAGTACGTCCTCTTTTCGACATTATTAATAAACACTTGCTTAGTTCGGAGTCCAGTATAAATATTGCCAAGGTAAACGGATAAAGAATGATCAGTCCAGAAAAGTAATAGCCAAGTCACAAATTGTAAAACACAAACGAGAAAGCAAGTACGCGCACAGTCAGCTTCCAAGATGGCGAGAGACTGCTGACGCCGAACCGACCGAGCGGACCGCGTGCGCTTGTAGTTGGCAGTGTTGCCAGAAAAAAAAAATTGTAGAGACTTGGACACCTGCGATTTTGCCTATTGACCTAAAAATAATTAAATTAATTTATTTTAGGGTATCTGTGTATTCAGTGCATTATGCGGTCGCGCAGTAACGTCGTTAATTTATAACATCAGGCAACAACATTTTTGTGAATGGGTTCTACATACCTTATTTTTATTAGTTTTAGACGTAGAAATAAGACTTAGAAGAAAAAATTGTAATTGTAAAATCAATGGATGTGCTTGTTAAAAATTTGTTTATTTCTCTGTAATATGCAAACCCATACTATCATACACAAAAATAAATGTAAAAAACACTATCCCTGACTCCATTTACTATTTCGACAGCGTTAGCGCGAGAAACCCCGACTTATTTGGGCGCGAAAATCAAAAATCGACAAATCGCTTTCGACAACTTTTTAAAGAAGCAAATATATTTGATTTATAAATACGTATTTTTGGTGAATGGGTTTTATCTCATATTTTACGATTACATAACTATTTAGTTATGTAATCGTAATATGTGAGATAAATCCCATTCACATGAAAAAATATTTGTTTGGTTGTCAAGTGTAATTTGTAAATAATACATTCGATTTTTCGTATATGTAAACGATTTTTTTGCATACAAGTGTATCCGAAGAGTCGCAACACTACGTGCAGTGACCTAACTACGTAACTTTGTAATGAGGTCAAGAATATAACTATTAGAAATTATTTACTGTGTAAATATGTGTTATTTTGCTTTGTTTGAAAGTTTTCAATTACATTTAGATATTAAGAATTGTACATTTTTAGATACAATAATGAAATCTTTCTAAATTCATGGTTTTATGAAAAAGGTTATCGAAACTGAATAATGTACGTATGAACAAAGTTGTTTCGGTTTGAAAAATATGAAACGTCAAACGGTACCTCTTAGATTTGATGGACTGTAACAGTGTTATCTAAGTAGGTGAGCTATAAGAGTGATATGAGTAATGATCTATGAAAAACATGACATGAGTGACTGAGCTATGAAAAGTGCGATATGCGCTATGAAAAATGTAAAATGAGTTGTCCCTAGCAATTCATTTTACACTCATGATTAGTGCTAATTATATGAGTTGGTAAGCTATGAAAAGTCCTACATGAGTTATTGAGCTATGCACAATGATTGTAAAATAAAAAAGTATCAGCAGGTATTTTATGAACTTTATTTATAATGCTATAAAAAATGAAAAAGAGTTATGAAAAATGTGATTTATACAGGGTGTTGATTTAGTCAGTCGAATCCTTGCTAGGGGGTGATCCTATCACGATACTGAGCCGAATTTTTTGATTAATAAGTACCTTGATTTTTATTTTTAGACGATCACACACAGGACAGCACTTTACTTAGTGCGTATATCTATTTCAGTGGGGGGTACCAACATGTATTATGATAAATAACAACTGTTTTCGCTCAGTAAAGTAAAAGGTCAAACGTTGAAGTGCGTTAACCGCTATCGCGGGTTTAAGCGCGAATTTTCGAATTCCAATTTTGAAATTTAGTGAAAAGGTGTCTTGTAGTAGCCGTTACTTAGTTTGATAGCTAAATAATAATAATAAATATTTTTAGGGGGGCACTCCATACATGTAACATAAGTTGAAAACATCAACGTGTGGTACATCATTCGACAGGTCGTTCAAAAACATTTCAAGGTTTCTAATAAACTTTTTTGATTGATTAAATATTTTTGGAAATAATCGCTCCGAAAGTTGCATAAAACGTGTCCTTAACTTTTGAACTGTGTGACCAAAAAAAATATGAAAATAACCACAAAGACTGCGGAACCCTACACTGAGTATGGTCCGACATGCTCTTGCCCGATATTTTTTTTCAAAAATAGCGTTTGGTCACTAACTGAATCGGCATCTTGTAATCAATAAATAATATAGTATTTACCTTAACTCCAACAGTAAAAGGCACAATAACATCATCCTTCGCATGTAGTATGAGTATTGGCAGAGTCTTCGCTTTACTCAAATGTTCGTCCGATTTGAACGTCTGTTCGTCATTGGATCTAAATGGTGCTATGAAGGTATGGTCGTAGTAAGGTAGCCAGGTAACTATCTGAAAAGATTTTTAAAAATTAGTGTTAGAAACTGTATTAAATTCAATTTTATTTTTCATCCCTTATTTTACACCCATAGGGGTTGAAAAAAAAAACAATCAGTAGCGGTCCAATGCTGGACATAGGTCTAACCCTAATAGCTAGTTTACACAGTGCGAGTGCGTACAAGTCCGCCTATACTGCAGTAACTAGCGCTTTTTTTTTCATTTATTTATAAGATAATTAGCAATGTGTGATTGTGGGTCCCACATTACTAGCAATCCTGTTAACCCTTCCAGCTAAGCTCAATGGCTTGTGTTAGGAGTGGGTACACGTCAGTAATATAATGGATAGGATTCAAACCCGCGACCCCAACAACAACGCGTCAACATCGCGCAACAACATCGAGTCCGGGTATTGCCACTGGGCGGGCCGCCGACGGTATAACAAATTCCGGCGGCCCGTTCGCGAAGGTGGCGAGCGATACACGGCGGGTTTTTAGTGGGTGCAAACTCCACACTACACACTACACCCCCTCCATCGTCTTCCTCGGACGGTGGGGGTGTTCGTTAGTATTTTTTCCAGCCAAAACAAAAAAAAAAGGAGTGGGTTCACGTCAGTAGTATAATGGGTAGGATTCAAACCCTTAGGATTACGAATCCGATGCCTTAGCCATTAGGCTACCCCTGCTTCATAAAGTACAAACACGTCGGATATTCGGTGCAGAATGACTTTATTTCTTTCTACCTTATTCTAGTTACAAATGTTCTAGTTTACATACCGTAAACTAGATAGCGCTAGTAGTTCCTCAAATATAGTTTTGATACAAATATAACACTTCATTAGTTTGGACGTAACTTACCAGTAACTCGTACCTGCGATTTGGACATTAGCTCGCATGCCGATGTAGTCGAAAGACTGGGCAGCAGTTACTATGTACCGTGTAGACAGCTCAGGCGAGCTACTGGCGTACGAGTAGACAAACCGAGTAGCTCTCTACTGGATAGGCAGTAGCTTGCACTGTGTAAACTTGCCATAGGGGTTGATTTTCCAAAAAGTTATACCAAACTAAAAACTTATATACCCATTTTCGTAATAAAAAATCGGCAGTTTTTAACTCATATTAAGGCCTTGAGGAAACAGTGGTTACATATGACCGGAGAAAGATTAGGCAGAATCGATATTAATATTATAAAGCTGAAGAGTTTGTTTGTTTATTTGAACGCGATAATCTCAGGAACTACTGGTTCGAATTTAAAAAATATTTTAGTGTTGGATAGCCCATTTATCGAGAAAGGCTATTTAACATCACGCTACGACCAATAGCGGAGCAGCAATGAAAAATGTTGCAAAAACGCAGACGAAGCTAAAAACTGTGTTTTTGTTATAAGTACTATTTTGAGATTACTAACAGACACTTCAATTTTATTTATTTGTATAGATCAATTGCAGAAGAATTTCACCTTTTAGCACTTTTAGCTATTTTCTATAGCTTTTCTTGTTTTTAGGGTTATTAATTAATTACGTAAGTAAGAATGATTTTAGCGATTTTTGACTTCCTACCCACATGTAGTATAAGGCACCTGTCCGACCAACGGCGAGAACAAGAGTAGCGAGTAGCGATTTATCGCTCAAGAAACGTACAGTACTCCAAAAGTAATAATGCGCATAGAAATCTTCGGAAATCTTCGTCATTGTTCGGCAACGGTCGTATTACCCGAGCGTCGAAAGACGATATTTATATAGAGTGGTTAAGAGCAATTTCTCTATGCCTAATTTTATATATTATGTGTTTTGTGCTAAAACAGATTTGATTTACCTGTAACGAAATTTGATTCGATAATTCCATGTAAGTAAATAGCGAAAACGCTACAATCATTGTTGGAGTGATTAGTTTTCAAGTGTCTTACCGAAGTTGGTGTAATTATGGAGGAAAAGGTTTAAATAACATAAGGTTTTATTAGAAGGAGAAAAAAACGTTTTCAAATAGAGGTTTACATAAAATATAATCAAAATCTCAGTTCAAATTTGTTTACAGCACTAATCATTCCAGAAAAATAATACAATTATAAAAAAATTAATCAGAATCGAGGAAGACCTCTATTCCCGACATCGCAGATTCATCAGAAGTTTCATTATGCTCTTGTTCATTTACACTTTCCTCACTGCTATCACCTGTGTAAATAATCAGTTTATCGGAATAACTATCGATTCTTGGCTCAAATTTTCTATATTCATCTTCGCATTGAACCGCATGATCAGAAACTTTTTTCCATTCTTCTGGTCCTATTTTATTGATTTTTTCTAATATAGCATCTTTAACTGACGTCACAGTCATTGCAATATTTCTCTTGGCCACGTGTTGCTTTATTTGGGACCAAATATTTTCAATAGGGTTAAAATCGGGATGATATGGTGGCAATCGTATAATTTTATGCCCATGTTCCTCCATTATACGGTCAATGGCAAATTCTGTGTAATTTTCTTTGTATCTTTGTATAATTTTATACAAATCGGGTTTCAGTTTCTTTGGGTCATGCGGAATGTTGTGTTGTTGTAACCAAGCTGTCATTTGTGGTTTAGATGTGTTTGAGTTTGGTGGTTTCACAGACAGCTTATTATGATATGGGGCGTTGTCTATTACCAACACACTATTAGGAGGCAAGTTGGGAATCAATTGATTGCGTAGCCAAGTTTGATAACGTTCCGCGTTTATTTCTTTATGATAGTCACCTTCTGAGTCGACACATTTATGTAACATTAGAGCCCCTGGGACGAAGCCTTTTTCATTGCCTGCGTGTACAATAATTATTCGCTCTCCTTTGGAAATGGGTTGTTTGATACCTTTTTTGTTGCTATCTTGCCAAGTTTTACCCTTAGTATGTGATGTGTGCACATACGACTCGTCCATAAATACTATGTTTCTACCAGAACTCCTCAGCTGTTGTATTTCTCTGAGATATTTGATCCTTTTTAGGCGTATATCATGTTTTTCCATAAGTAATTGTCTGTTATTATCAGTTTTCAGAAACCTAAACCCCATGTCTTTCAAGATCAACCTTAAAGTCTCGGCACAGCCTTTGAAATTAATAGCTTCGATCAACTTTATTCTTAAATTATTTACAGTTGGGAGTTCTTTCAGCGTCAATTGAAAATTGTATATCATATTACGAATAACACAGTAGTCGAAATCATCAAGTACCAGCCGAAATCTACTTTTAGGTCTTACTTTTTTCGGTGTAGAAAATTTCTTTGATTGATTATGTTTTTTTTCGTTTAAGATATTACTCAAAGTTCGTCGCGAAATTCCTGTAGCTTTTGTAACACGGTCTTGAATTTTTTTAAAATAACCATCATGGTCTCTGTTGAAAACATTGGCTTCATTTAAGAAATAAAGGTACACATTAAATACCATTTGCCGTGCTTGTGAATTAAGCGGTTTTCCACGTTTAAATTTATCCATTTTGGAAGAATTCGTCTGAAAGAAAATGGCATGGGCAGAGTTAGGTATATATTTTTTATGCATGTTTATCTATTTATTTAATTTAAATAAATCTCATTTTTTAAATGTTTTTCTAGTACTTAATATGTATTTAATGTAGGTATTTTATTTTTTTAATATTAAAAAAACGTGAAATATGTTATTTATTTTCCTTTTTTCAAAATATACTATTTAAATCTGAATAAGCTAATTAATGTTGAAATTATATTTACCAAGAAGGGTGTGTAATAGCAGCTCTATATATTTCCACAAATAGAGAACACGTGCAGTCACTACCAATATATAAAGACGACTGACAGACATTTCGCTGACCGGCGACAGCTGCCGAACGCCCGATTTGTTTTCGATTGTGCACACATGATATTGACTCCTATCTCTTTTAAACAAGGTGCAAAATGCAAATGCCTTGTTTAGGGCTCTTACGATTCCATGATTCGAGTGTTTCCGGGAATACGACAATTAGCGAAGATCTGCATGTGCATTATTAATTTGGGAGTACTGTACATACATATGTAGATCCCATGTAAAACAAAAGAGATACAGATATTAATAATTGATCTTAGACCGTCCACTCGCCGGCGAGTACTTGCTCTATACTGCATCTCTTTTGTATAAGTATATAAGTACCTTAAACCTAACTCACAACACTTAAAACTCACAGTCAAAACCTTCTATAATTTTGTAACCAATAACACTACCGAGCATAAACATCTAAATGATAACACCTCTCTTTTCGTGTCAGTTAAACAAAATTACCTTGGACAATGGATTCAGGCAATTCTTCACTTCGTCAGCTAGATTATTAAATGGCGCTTCAAGTATAAGTCCCTTTGGTAGCGGCAGAGAACTGCTTCTATCCAAAAGTGTCATTGACAGAGATTGTAGATTGCCTAGTAGATGGGATGATATTGCTGTGCCTAGAACAAAAAAAACTTTATAAAATTATATATACTACGGGTCTTAATCGCGTGAATAATTTAAGGTAAAATACCTTGTTTATTGTCCGACGTTTCGACCGTATTGCAACGGCCGTGGTAACGCGTAAAACGGGGACCACGTCCGTTGCAATACGGTCGAAACGTCGGGCAGTAAACAAGGTATTTTATTGAGATTATATATATATATATATTTATATATTCATAATGTGTACAAATCGCGAAACGTTATCAACATTTGCAAGTTACACAATTTTTCGACATTTCACAATCTCGCGAGATATATTAACGGCATTTACTATTTCACGGATAAAAAGTGGTGGTTTTTGGGAAAGTTTATCTCAGCTGGAAATAATCTTTCATAAACATTAATAAAATGCATAAAAAAAATTGTTTTTAAACTTTCGCGATTTTTATACATATTAGATATATTTCGGGACTTAATCGCGTGAACCTTTTATTTACCCGACGTTTCGATCGAATTGCACCGATCGTGGCACCGGTCGACTGATGGCAGCTTAGCGATGTCTCCGTGAGGCGCGGGGTTTTTCAACTACCCTCGCCTGGTCTTGATAATTTTGATAATTTGTACTGTCGGTACTTCTACACACTACACTTACAACGTCTTTACACTGAGGCGCGGTGTCTTTACGAACGTCGGGTAAATAAAAGGTTCGTACCTTTAAATAATTCACACGAATAAGTCCCAAAATATATCTAATATGCATAAAAAAAATTTAAAAACTAGAAATGTAATAATTTGGTATCTTACCAAGCGAATGTCCCCAAACAAAGACAGGTGGTTTGGTAGACCCCTTCAGAGTTGTATGTAACCACTCGTACACCACTAAAGCATCTTCCACCACTCCTGGCTCACTTGGTTTTATATCTGTGGAGTCACCGTACCCTGGAAATTTGGTAAATGTCTTAAATAATAGGGTAATTGACTGTTCAGTTACAATATTAGCTTATAATAAGCTTTTAAACATTTCGGCTATGTTCCGATATACACTGCTAGCACTCTTCAGTGCTTTTACATATACATATCAACCCATATGATGGCCCACTGCTGGGCACGGGTCTCCCCAGTAGAACCTACTGGTATGTAGATCCTGAGGGTAATTGCCATGAGCGCCACGCTTAACGAGCGGGTTGGCGATCGCAGTAAGGCTTTAAGTACGCAGAGGACGCTGCTGCCCGTCCTCCGGAGTGAAATCCCTGAGTCGCCTTGACGACACCCACGGGAACAGATTGGGTGGTGCTATTCTTAAGCCGGCACCACACGGTGCTTTTACTGGGGAGAAATTCATTCCGTTATGACTAACAGTATACTGCCGCAGTATCCTTGGTAAATATGTGACGTCATAAATCGTCGCCATGTTTGTACCGTTAGCACTAGTGTTTCCGAGGTAAGGTGCTCTCAGCACTTTGATCATGTGATCAACAGCGACCAGAAATTTAAATTAATTCAATTAATTCGGATAATATGCAATTAATGGAATTGATACCATACCTTAAATATTCAAAATCAAAAATGTTTTTCTTTGTAGATCAAAAACATTATGAAAATATATATATTACGGGTCTTAATCGCGTAAATAATTTAAGGTAAAATACCTTGTTTATTGCCCGGCGTTTCGACCGTATTGCAACGGCCGTGGTCACGGGTAGACTGACCACGGCCGTAGCAATACGGTCGAAACGTCGGGCAATAAACAATGTACAAATGATGAATGTACAAATCGCGAAAGTTTATCAACATTTATCATAAACATTGTACATATAAAATTTATATACGTAGATGACAGTATACTGAACTGCGTTCCCTTGTTTACAGTAACTATTATTAGTACCTACGGGTTCCGTATAACAAATTTTAAAATGATACATATCAAGCTGGAATTGCCATGGTAGCTTCGTTTCGACGAGACGCCCAACTTTATGTATACGACAACTTTATATAGTGGTACGTTAGTGAAAAAAACAGGTGTTAAATATGACAAACCTAACTTTGCCGTTGGAAAACTATTATCCAAATACATCAATATAGGCCGCGGTTAGTTTACTAACGCAAATAAAATTGTTATTAAAAAATGACTTTTATAATGCAACGATTATGGCTTTTACTTGTGCTAAGTACCATGTAGCTTGTAGTAAAAGCCATAATCGTTGCATCACAAAAAATATTTTTTTATTTTAAATTTATTTGCGCTTGGTAAATTAATCGCGGCCTATGTTGATGAAAAAAAAACCGGTGTTAAACATTTTTTTTTTACTAAAGATCCACTAATATAAAGTTGTAGTATACATTAAGTTGGGCGTCTCGTCAAAACAAAGCTACCATGGCAATTCTAGCTTGATATGTATAATTTTAAAATTTGTTCTAGGGATCCCGTACTATAAAGCTAACTTTAAAGAAACGACTTCGAAGTTTACTAAATTGACGTCACACCTTACAGTGCTCCAGTATATATTTCGATATGCACTGGAGCACTGTAAGGTGTGACGTCATACCCTTTATTTGTTAAACTACACTCGGTCATTAACTGGAATCATTTCATCGCACGTTTTCCCCGTTTATGCAACATTTCTCATTGGTGCTCCGCTCCTTTTGGTCGTAGCGTGATGTTATATAGCCTATAGCCTTCCTCGATTAATGGGCTATCCAACAGTAAAATATTTTTTCAATTCGAATGAGAAGTTCCTGAGATTACCCAGTTTAAACAAACTGTTCACTGTAGGATAGCCCATATATCGAGGAAGGCTACAGGCTAGCGAAATGTCCAAATAGCAAATCGTCATTTTTAAAATGTGTACACTCGTAATAAATATTGAAAATTACTTTAATATATATATATATATATATATATATATAGTTTACAAATTGCATTATAGGCTTTTATAAACAATTTTTTTTAATCTGGATTAAATAAAAAAATTGTTCTAGGGAACCCGTACTATATAGCTAACTTTAAAGAAACGACTTCGAAGTTTACTAAATTGACGTCACACCTTGCAGTGCTCCGGTATATATTTCGATATGCATTGACTGTAAGGTGTGACGTCATACCCTTTATTTGTTAAACTACACTCGGTCATTAACTGGAATCATTTCATCGCACGTTTTCCCCGTTTATGCAACATTTCTCATTGGTGCTCCGCTCCTTTTGGTCGTAGCGTGATGTTATATAGCCTATAGCCTTCCTCGATTAATGGGCTATCCAACAGTAAAATATTTTTTCAATTCGAATGAGAAGTTCCTGAGATTACCCAGTTTAAACAAACTGTTCACTGTTGGATAGCCCATATATCGAGGAAGGCTACAGGCTAGCGACATGTCCAAATAGCAAATCGTCATTTTTAAAATGTGTACACTCGTAATCAATATTGAAAATTACTTTAATATAAATATATAGTTTACAAATTGCATTATAGGCTTTTATATATTTTTTTTTTTAATCTGGATTAAATAAAAAAATTGTTCTAGGGAACCCGTACTATATAGCTAACTTTAAAGAAACGACTTCGAAGTTTACTAAATTGACGTCACACCTTGCAGTGCTCCAGTATATATTTCGACTAGCTGTCCCGCGCAACTTCGTATGCGTAAATTTTGCCCGTTTTTGCAACATTTCACGTCGCTACTCCGCTCCTATTAGTCGTAGCGCGATGTTTTATAGCCTATAGCCTTCCTCGATAAATGGGCTATCTAACAAAAAAAGAATTTTTCAAATCGGACCAGTAGTTCCTGAGATTAGCGCGTTTAAACAAACAAACAAACAAACAAACAAGCTTTTCCGCTTTATAATATTAGTATATTAGTATAGATATGCATTGAAGCACTGTAAGGTGTGACGTCATACCCTTTATTTGTTACTACACTAGAGAGCAATAAGCTGGAATCATTTCATCGCACGTTGCTCAAAACAATGTATAACTTTAACGTTCTCTATTTGACCCGTTCCTCAAAAACTATTGAACCGATTTTGATGCAGTTTTCATTATTTAATTGCATATTTTTCTGGAAAGATTTTAGTACGATATAAAACGTTGTCATCCCTATCCCTACTAATATATAAATGTGAATGTAAGTTTGATTGTTACGCTTTCACGCGAAAACTACTCAACCGATCATCATGAAACTTTGTACACATATTCTTGGAGGTATTAGAAGTAACATAGGATTATAAAAAAAGGGGAAAATTTACGCAGACGAAGTTGCGCGGGACTGCTAGTAGCTTATAAAACACTAGAGATATAGACAAAAACGTAGCAATGAGTCAGCGAAATTTGCATTCGGTGATGTGCTTTGATATTTTTTTTTCCTTTTCCGCGTTTTATAAGCTAGGACAAAGTTTTATACACTAAAACCTTCCCAGAAAAAAATGCAATCGAATAGCGAAGATTCAATTTAAGAAATGGCTAACATACATTCATATGTATGGGTCAAACAGGGAACTGTCTTTTTTAAAGGCGGTTAAAAACTAACCTCTATAGTCAAATGCTATTGTGTGAAATTCCATTTTCTGGAAAAATTGGTACAGCAATATCCTATGAGCAGCCGCACGGGAGTTTGAGTTGCCTGAAATATAAAATTTCAATATACAGTGTTTATAACGTCATCCTTTATAACAATAAACTCCCTGTAACGTTGAAGTGAGCCCGACTTGGTTGGTTTGCGTTAAAACCCACATATTGAAACACTCTTTATAGCGATACGCCATTCTCTATTACGAAGAAATGTGTTCATATTTGTAGACAGTAAATATTTATTATCGGTATTATTGTTTATGTTATGTTATCAGGTAACAAAAGACTTTGAAGCTCCAAAACATCCGAGGTCGGTCTAGCTTTTGTTATCCTTAATTGCCTTGAACACGTGCAGTATGACGCAATTGTTTTCTCGGAAGTGATGGTCTTCGACCAAGCATACTGGGTACCTATCGTATTATCAGTCGTAAACCTACTTTGAAACTGTTAACATGGCCAGTAAACAGAAAGATTAAAATAAATAAGAAAAATTCTTGTTAATTTGGTTGTTTTTTTGTTATAACGATAACTCTCTATAACGACAAAAAATGCTCAGTCCCTTGAGTTTCGTTATAAAGAGTTTACACTGTAATTGACTGGCCTGTTGATCTAGCTAGTGCTATGGTTCCCAACCAGTGGTCCGTAGGAATCAAGAAATGGTCCGCCATCAATTTCAAATTTCGCGTGTTCAAGCTCAAACATCACATTGATTCAAAATTTTATTTAATTATTAGCTGTCTCGCGCAACTTCGTCTGCGTAAATTTTCCCCGTTTTTGCAACATTTCTCATTGGTGCTCCGCTCCTTTTGGTCGTAGCGTGATGTTATATAGCCTATAGCCTTCCTCGATAAATGGGCTATTCAACAGTAAAATAATTTTTCAATTCGGATGAGTAGTTTCTGAGATTACCGCGTGCAAACAAACAAACTCTTCAGCTTTATAATATTAGTATAGATTCAAAGGGACTAACTTTCTCTAGGCTTACTGCTCATTAGACGTTTCGCGATGTTGGATGTTTTGCTACTTAGACTTTTTGATCAGGAGCCCAATAAATCTATACTAATATTATAAAGCTGAAGAGTTTGTTTGTTTGTTTAAACGCGGTAATCTCAGGAACTACAGATCCGAATTGAAAAATTCTTTCGCTGTTAGATAGCCCATTTATCTAGGAAGGCTATAGGCTATATAACATTACGCTGCGACCAATGGGAGCCGAGCAGCAATGAGAAATATTGCAAAAACGGGAAAAAATTCCGCATACGAAGTTGCGCGGGACAGCTAATCATTAATATTATTGACTTCATACCTGTATAAAACGCTCAGCCCCTTCTCTACGTCTAAGGTTTCTACTTACCATGACAATACAATATGATGGGAGTCTTAGAATTGGTTAACTCTTCATCTAAAATCTTATTTAATTCCTCCTTATCAGCATTTGGTACAAATTTTCCCTTTAATTTCTCGTATATAGTCTTCGGTAATATGTGCCAAATTCCTGAAAATTATGAAAAATAACTTTAAAGATAAGATATTATTATTATATTATTTTTTAAAAGATAACTAGCAATGTGGGTTTTTGGTCCCACATTACTAGCAATCCTGTTAACCCCTCCAGCTAAGCTCAATGGCTTGTGTTAGGAATGGGTTCACGTCGGTAGTATAATGGGTAGGATTCGAACCCGCGACCTCACGATTGCGAGACCGATGCCTTAGCCATTAGGCTACCGCTGCTTTTTAAATTTTATATATAACATAAAAAATAGAAAGCAAGAAAGACGTGGAAGGCCCAGTGTTGTCAACTCGCGGGGGAAAGGTTGCGGGTTCGAATCCTACCTAGTGGCGGACCTGGCTGGTAAGTGCGGACAAAAAACTCACTATTGATAAAAAAAATAAAAAAATGCGAATAGTACTCGCGCACTGAGGATTCCGTACATGTGCAACTATCCCTGTTGCACATGTACGGAATCCTCAGTGCGCGAGTACTATTCGCATTTTTTTATTTTTTTTATCAATAGTGAGTTTTTTGTCCGCACTTACCAGCCAGGTCCGCCACTAGGTAGGATTCGAACCCGCAACCTTTCCCCCGCGAGTTGACAACACTGGGCCTTCCACGTCTTTCTTGCTTTCTATTTTTTATGTTATATATAAAATTTAAAAAGCAGCGGTAGCCTAATGGCTAAGGCATCGGTCTCGCAATCGTGAGGTCGCGGGTTCGAATCCTACCCATTATACTACCGACGTGAACCCATTCCTAACACAAGCCATTGAGCTTAGCTGGAGGGGTTAACAGGATTGCTAGTAATGTGGGACCAAAAACCCACATTGCTAGTTATCTTTTAAAAAATAATATAATAATAATATCTTATCTTTAAAGTTATTTTTCATAATTTTCAGGAATTTGGCACATATTACCGAAGACTATATACGAGAAATTAAAGGGAAAATTTGTACCAAATGCTGATAAGGAGGAATTAAATAAGATTTTAGATGAAGAGTTAACCAATTCTAAGACTCCCATCATATTGTATTGTCATGGTAAGTAGAAACCTTAGACGTAGAGAAGGGGCTGAGCGTTTTATACAGGTATGAAGTCAATAATATTAATGATTAGCTGTCCCGCGCAACTTCGTATGCGGAATTTTTTCCCGTTTTTGCAATATTTCTCATTGCTGCTCGGCTCCCATTGGTCGCAGCGTAATGTTATATAGCCTATAGCCTTCCTAGATAAATGGGCTATCTAACAGCGAAAGAATTTTTCAATTCGGATCTGTAGTTCCTGAGATTACCGCGTTTAAACAAACAAACAAACTCTTCAGCTTTATAATATTAGTATAGATTTATTGGGCTCCTGATCAAAAAGTCTAAGTAGCAAAACATCCAACATCGCGAAACGTCTAATGAGCAGTAAGCCTAGAGAAAGTTAGTCCCTTTGAATCTATACTAATATTATAAAGCTGAAGAGTTTGTTTGTTTGCACGCGGTAATCTCAGAAACTACTCATCCGAATTGAAAAATTATTTTACTGTTGAATAGCCCATTTATCGAGGAAGGCTATAGGCTATATAACATCACGCTACGACCAAAAGGAGCGGAGCACCAATGAGAAATGTTGCAAAAACGGGGAAAATTTACGCAGACGAAGTTGCGCGAGACAGCTAATAATTAAATAAAATTTTGAATCAATGTGATGTTTGAGCTTGAACACGCGAAATTTGAAATTGATGGCGGACCATTTCTTGATTCCTACGGACCACTGGTTGGGAACCATAGCACTAGCTAGATCAACAGGCCAGTCAATTACAGTGTAAACTCTTTATAACGAAACTCAAGGGACTGAGCATTTTTTGTCGTTATAGAGAGTTATCGTTATAACAAAAAAACAACCAAATTAACAAGAATTTTTCTTATTTATTTTAATCTTTCTGTTTACTGGCCATGTTAACAGTTTCAAAGTAGGTTTACGACTGATAATACGATAGGTACCCAGTATGCTTGGTCGAAAACCATCACTTCCGAGAAAACAATTGCGTCATACTGCACGTGTTCAAGGCAATTAAGGATAACAAAAGCTAGACCGACCTCGGATGTTTTGGAGCTTCAAAGTCTTTTGTTACCTGATAACATAACATAAACAATAATACCGATAATAAATATTTACTGTCTACAAATATGAACACATTTCTTCGTAATAGAGAATGGCGTATCGCTATAAAGAGTGTTTCAATATGTGGGTTTTAACGCAAACCAACCAAGTCGGGCTCACTTCAACGTTACAGGGAGTTTATTGTTATAAAGGATGACGTTATAAACACTGTATATTGAAATTTTATATTTCAGGCAACTCAAACTCCCGTGCGGCTGCTCATAGGATATTGCTGTACCAATTTTTCCAGAAAATGGAATTTCACACAATAGCATTTGACTATAGAGGTTAGTTTTTAACCGCCTTTAAAAAAGACAGTTCCCTGTTTGACCCATACATATGAATGTATGTTAGCCATTTCTTAAATTGAATCTTCGCTATTCGATTGCATTTTTTTCTGGGAAGGTTTTAGTGTATAAAACTTTGTCCTAGCTTATAAAACGCGGAAAAGGAAAAAAAAATATCAAAGCACATCACCGAATGCAAATTTCGCTGACTCATTGCTACGTTTTTGTCTATATCTCTAGTGTTTTATAAGCTACTAGCAGTCCCGCGCAACTTCGTCTGCGTAAATTTTCCCCTTTTTTTATAATCCTATGTTACTTCTAATACCTCCAAGAATATGTGTACAAAGTTTCATGATGATCGGTTGAGTAGTTTTCGCGTGAAAGCGTAACAATCAAACTTACATTCACATTTATATATTAGTAGGGATAGGGATGACAACGTTTTATATCGTACTAAAATCTTTCCAGAAAAATATGCAATTAAATAATGAAAACTGCATCAAAATCGGTTCAATAGTTTTTGAGGAACGGGTCAAATAGAGAACGTTAAAGTTATACATTGTTTTGAGCAACGTGCGATGAAATGATTCCAGCTTATTGCTCTCTAGTGTAGTAACAAATAAAGGGTATGACGTCACACCTTACAGTGCTTCAATGCATATCTATACTAATATACTAATATTATATATCCTTATCAGCATTTGGTACAAATTTTCCCTTTAATTTCTCGTATATAGTCTTCGGTAATATGTGCCAAATTCCTGAAAATTATGAAAAATAACTTTAAAGATAAGATATTATTATTATATTATTTTTTAAAAGATAACTAGCAATGTGGGTTTTTGGTCCCACATTACTAGCAATCCTGTTAACCCCTCCAGCTAAGCTCAATGGCTTGTGTTAGGAATGGGTTCACGTCGGTAGTATAATGGGTAGGATTCGAACCCGCGACCTCACGATTGCGAGACCGATGCCTTAGCCATTAGGCTACCGCTGCTTTTTAAATTTTATATATAACATAAAAAATAGAAAGCAAGAAAGACGTGGAAGGCCCAGTGTTGTCAACTCGCGGGGGAAAGGTTGCGGGTTCGAATCCTACCTAGTGGCGGACCTGGCTGGTAAGTGCGGACAAAAAACTCACTATTGATAAAAAAAATAAAAAAATGCGAATAGTACTCGCGCACTGAGGATTCCGTACATGTGCAACAGGGATAGTTGCACATGTACGGAACCCTCAGTGCACATCGCGCACTGAGCAGATTTTTGTTATAAAGGTTGATAAGCTTTCGCGATTTGTACACATTATAAAATTATATATACTTCTTAATCGAACCCACGACCTTCGGCTTAGCAGTCAGTAACCACTAGACCAACAGGCCATAACAACAAAAATCTGTTATAAAATTATATATACTACGGGTCTTAATCGCGTGAATAATTTAGGGTATAATACTGTGTTTATTGCCCGAAGTTTCGACCGTATTGCAATGGCCGTGGTCACGGGTAGATTATTCACGCGATTAAGACCCGTAGTATATATAATTTTATAACAGATTTTTGTTGTTATGGCCTGTTGGTCTAGTGGTTACTGACTGCTAAGCCGAAGGTCGTGGGTTCGATACCCACCCAGGATAAAACTTTGTGTGATGATCACGATTGTTTATTATATGTCTGAGTGTCATTTATCTATAATATGTATGTATTTAGAAATATATAAGTATTAGCTGTGCCCCGCGGTGTTACCTGCGATTTATTAGCCTATATGTTAATCCAGGGTGTCAGCTAACTCCATACCAAATTTTATTAAAATCGCTCCAACCGTTTAGACGTGAAGAAGTAACAAACATATCATATATATATACAATATCTTGGGACAACTCACACAACGCTATCTGATCCCAAACTAAGCAGAGCTTGTACTATGGAAACCAGACAACTGATAAACATACTTATATATTTCTAAATACATGCATATTATAGATAAATAACACCCAGACACAGAATAAACCATCGAGCTCATCACACAAAGTTTTATCCTGGGTGGGGATCGAACCCACGACCTCTTGCGTAGCAGTCGGATACATTCCCACCGCGCCACAGAGGCAGTCTATTTTTATGTAACAGTAATAAATGATAGGTAAGTACCTACTATTTAATGCAATTATGTTTTGAGTAAAAAGGTGTAGATAGGTTACATAAATAACATTCGGTCTTTAAAAACAGCAAACTAAAACGATAACCTATACAACGTTATTCTTAGTATAGTGCAAACCTAAAAGTAGTTTGTTCAGAATCAGTAACACAATCCATTGGAGCAGTTTTTGGACTACGTTATATTTTACAATTAATTAATTAATTAATTATTCAATCATAATTCACTAATCAATTAGTAATTAATTAATCAATCATTAATAATGTAATTAATCATTAATTTATTAATTAATTAATCATTTTAACAGTTTAAATCCTGTGCGCAATGTGATGTGACATGTGATCATCACTTATTTTTCAACTAGCTGTCCCGCGCAACTTCGTATGCGTAAATTTTCCCCGTTTTTGCAACCTTTCACGTCGCTACTCCGCTCCTATTAGCCGTAGCGCGATGTTATATAGCCTATAGCCTTCCTCGATAAATGGGCTATCCAACAAAAAAAGAATTTTTCAAATCGAGTCAGTAGTTCCTGAGATTAGCGCGTTTAAACAAACAAACAAACAAACAAAGCAAACAAACAAAGCAAACAAACAAACTCTTCCGCTTTATAATATTAGTATGGAAGTATAGATAATAACCATGGATTACATACTACGGGACGCAATGAGCACAATAGCGCGAAGAACACAAGACAACTTAAATGCCTTATAACTCTGCAAGTTATCAATATTTTCATTTTCTTTTTTTATATGATTTCTTAAAGTAAAAATCTTGTTGGGGTGTCTGAGCTTTGCACTATACCAAATATAGCCTTGTAGGTATATTGCAATGTCACAACATTAGAAAAAAAAAAGTCGTAAGAGAAAAATGTAATCCGCTACTTCCATCTGTTAACGCCGGCGATGGGACACTATAACGTATAAAAACTAAGTGTAAAGATTTTAAGGAGCCGCTTTCTGAGCGCTTGTTACCTTAACACCTTTTTACTTAAAACCTCATTGATTTAATGCCAATTGAACCAATAACCTTACCAATTTTAATCCTGCAATTATCGACTTTAGACTGATATTCAATGCTAAGATTACGAGCGCCTTCTATACCACATGTCGAAGGCTCTTCGAAATCTGAGTTAAGAGGCCATTGTACTGTAAAGAAAAATATTAAATTATTTAGTTTATTGTTTTTATATTTTACGTTAGCAGGAGGGTAATGTTTTTCAGGGGAACGAATGTCCATTTCTGGTCTGTAGGTATAGTGACCCTGACTGATAAGCCAGGGGTCTTGGGACCTATAACCCCATATTGCTAGTTAGACTATTTTTTTTTAAATACATCAGATGAGAAATAAGGGTGGTACCTAGTTGACAAAAGAACACTTACCGAAATTAACGAAGACTAAGTTTCTTCTAAACCATTTGGAGTACTTAAATATAAGAGGCACAATAGCGACGTGGAATACGAAAAGGCCGGCGCATATTGAAGTATTCAGCAGAAACAGTCTGAAATATAAAAAAAATATTAAAAAAATAACTCGGCTGGTGCTTGCTCTTGCAAACATAGCACATAAAAATAGATGGTCTTCTAACCAATGGCGGTTACAATGCCCAACCTCTTTGTAGACTAGCTTAGATAAAAAAAAAATGGCGGAAGATAGGTGATGCCCCTCTAGTGCGTGGACCACGTGAATCAGGTCCCCGTTGTCTAATTGAACCCAGTCGCATTCGGCTGTGGCACAAGCACGTGAAACTCTTTTAATGTTTTATGCGGTACAAAGGTTATCAAAATTCCTGCATGTGCTTTTATGCGGTGTACAAAACATTTAAAAAGCAAAAACAAGTCTCATGGAATCACTTTATTTATTACTAGCGGACGCCTCGCGGTTTCACCCGCGTAGTTCCCGTTCCTGTGGGAATACAGGGATAAAAAATGCCTATGTCACCCGGGGTTAGTGCAGCTTCACAACGATGAAAGATTTTTTTAAATACGTCCAGTAGTTTCGGAGCCTATTCAATACAAACAAACAATCAAATCTTTCCTCTTTTTAATATTAGTATAGATATATAGTATAGAAGTAAAGACTAGCTGTGCACGCGACTTCGTCCGCTTGAAAGTCGGGTTTAAATGAAGCTAGTTTATGTTACGTAGTAATTTCTATGTAAATATGTTGGAAACAGTCCTGTCGGGTGAGCCGCGATTTGATTCAGCAGCGGAGAATCGTCATATACATACTCAGCCTTATCTATTGATGACTTCAACACCCAAAAGCTTAGTGAAAATAATTAAGGTGCTCTTTAGGTGTTCGTTTACTGTGTTTTAAATAGTTATATTATTATTTATTAGGTATATGACCTAAAATATTTGGATTAATATACAATAACTCTTCTCGTAAGTAGGTCCTTCCTAGCTACCTGTAACATGCCGAACTCAGGCACGTTTTCATTCAAACAACAGACCTACAATAACTTTTGACAGAAAATAAACCGGAATTATGAAATAAAGAATATATAATTATGTATACCTAATGTGTAATGACGTCTCGGTGGCGTGGTGTGAGCGTGTGCGACTACTGCGCAAGAGGTCGCGGCTTAGATTCACACACGGACACCACTTTGTGTCCGGGATTGATTTATACGCTTGTAAAGTTCGCCGTGACACAGGGCTTGTAATTTAATTTTTATAATGCGTAAAATAGGCTATGGGTCTATTCATTTATGGGTCTTTACCCATAAATGATAATTATGAGTTTTTACATAAAACTCATAATTATCATTTATGGGTAAAGGCCTGCCTTTGATATTGACCTACTAATTTGAGCTTATTTCTCGCGTCCACCGAGTGAACGTCACTATTCATGTTTTGTTTAACAAACATAAGAAATTAGAAAACTCAACCCTAAACCCGTAAACTAAGAGGCATCGGTAGCCTAATGGCTAAGGCATCGGTCTCGCAATCATGAGGTCGCGGGTTCGAATCCTACCCAATACACTACCGACGTGAACCGTGGAGGGGTTAACAAGATTGCTAGTAATGTGGGATTCAAGCCCACATTGCTAGCTATCTTAAAAAAAGAATTGAACCCTACACTAGGCATAGTCCGACACATTGCTAGTTATCTTAAAAAAAAAAATGTGTGGCACTCGGGGACTGCCGCGGTGAAGCTATTGCATAGTATTTTTATCAACTTAAGCAATTAAAAAAATATATATATAAGTTTTTTTTTAATTATAAAAAAAATGTTTGAATTTTTTTTTCTTTAAAAAAAAATGTTTTTTTTTTTAATTTAAAAAAAGCAATAAAAAATTATTTTTTTTTAGTTTTTAAAAAAGTTTTTTTTTTTAATAAAAAAAAAAATCATTAAAAGTTCTGCTATTCATTGATAGATGGCAAAAGTAAAAAGTATCACCGCTGTGCCCGTCGGAGTGGGGAGCGTGAGGTTTTTTCGTTACGGAATTTCTGGATTCGGTCCCCGCGCTCAAGGCCCGCGATAGAAGCTATGCAATAGCTTAAAAGTAAACGAAAATTCATGAATTTCGTTATAAAGAGAGGCCTACTAGAGCGGTAGCTCCATTCCGTCCGCTCTATGGATGGCCCTGCCTATATCTAATTAGGTAGGTACGTATTCTGCGATACAACTACATAAACAGTTCTGACGCAATTTACACGTGAATGGTGTAAAAAAACTATGTAATGTGATTCATTCAAATTACACATTGCTCAGTTTTTTACTCAGCAAGAAAAGACTTTGAACTTAGTCTGTTTGCAGCTATTTATATTTCGGTCAACATTATGTCATGTTATGTTAAGCATTCGCTTTAATGTTGTCATATTATATTTACCGTGTGCCTGCGACTTCGCCCGCGTAAAGTAGTAGTGCTGCTCCCTCTCTGTAGACGTTAGCGTGTTGATAAAGATTACCCTAAGTTACTCGACAGTGAAAGTCCGTCCTGTCCCGTCAAAATCCGTCCATCCGATTTAGAGTTTACCCGGAACAAACAGACAGACAGACCGACAGACAGTCAGACAAAAATAAAAACAAAGTTTTTGTTATCAGTACCATATGTATATTGATTTAAGTATATGCATTTAGTAAAAAAAACTATTAATTCGTTTTGTGTTCGTTAAAAACACTTCAATTTTAGTTAATTGTTTATATAGAGTATAGATTAGCTGCTGCTGGCGACGACAATTTTGAAAACTCTTATAAACATAATATCTTCTTCTTGGGACAACTCACACAACGCTATCTGATCCCAAACCAAGCAGAGCTTGCACTATGGAAACCAGACAACCGATAAACACACTTATATATTTCGAAATACATACATATTATATAATAGCACCCAGACACAGAATAAACCATCGTCCTCATCACACTAACTTTTACCCTGGGTCCCCACCCAGGGTAAAAGTTAGTGTGTCGTGTATCGAACACACGACCTCTTGCGTAGCAGTCGGATACACTCTCACCGCGCCACAGAATCAGTTAAATACAACAAGAACATATAAACCATTGGAAAGACCTGAGGGCATACGAACTGGACTATGAATATGCCATTGCCATTCAAGAAATACCAGAAAATTTACGTACAAAACCTTATATATATGTTCGTAAACTTTCGCTATTTGTACACATTATAACATTTTATAGGCTACATAAATGAGTCTATCCGTGACGACGGAGAATTTTATAAGCCCGACGTTTCAACCCTATTGCAACAATAGGGTTGAAACGTCGGGCTTATAAAATTCTACAAAACTATAAATGTGTTAAATTAAGCAAAGGTAAATATCTTATCGATATTCCTTACTAGCTGTCACGCGCAACTTCGTATGCGTAAATTTTCCCCGTTTTTGCAACATTTCTCATCGCTACTCCGCTCCTATTAGTCGTAGCGTGGTGTTATATAGCCTATAGCCTTCCTCAATAAATGGGCTATCCAACAAAAAAAGATTTTTTTTAAATCGGACTCGTAGTTCCTGAGATTAGCGCTTTTAAACAAACAAACTCTTCCGCTTTATTATATTAGTATAGATCACAAAATTAAACTTATCCAAGTGTCATATTCATAATGAGTCACATTTTGTTATATTTTTTGTATGTCTATGATAAGAAAATATATTTGCATCTCAAGTTTTTATAGTAATCTATACTAATATTATAAAGCTGAAGAGTTTGTTTGTTTGAACACTGTAATCTCAGGAACTATTGATCCGAATTTAAAAATTCTTTCACTGTTGTATAACCCATTTCCATCATCGAGGAAGGTTATAGATTATATAACAATACGCTGCGATCAATAGAAGCGGAGCAACAATGAAAAATGTTGCAAAAACGCGGGACAGCTAGTATTATATAATACTGAAGCAGTATAGCAATATGTGGCGTATTCAATTCAATGCCCAAACCGGTCACAGGGGTGTCCAAACCACCCGACCATCTGGAGGTTCGGTCACCGTTGACAGGATTCAGAAAATCCCTTTTAACATTGAGATTGATAACAATACGAAAACTGTTCTATGTAACAATTTAGACCAAATACATGTGCGTATTATATCTATACTAATATTATAAAGCTGAAGAGTTTGTTTATTTGTTCGAACGAGGTAATCTCAGGAACTACTGGTCAGAATTGAAAAAATCTTTCAGTGTTGGATAGCCCATTTATCGAGGAAGGCTAAAGGCTATATAACATCACGCTGCGACCAATAGGAACGGAGCAGCAATGAAAAATGTTGGGGGTCAGCTAGTTAGAAATAAAATAGCGACTATATAAAAAAATAACACTTTTATTACCTTATAAAATTATATATACTACGGGTCTTAATCGCGTGAATAATTTAAGGTAAAATACCTCATTTATTGCCCGACGTTTCGACCATATTGCAACGGCCGTGGTCACAGGCAGACTGTGACTCAGTCTACCCGTGACCACGGCCGTTATAAAGTTTTAGTCTATGATAGAAAGTGACAAGCAACTGTGTCAGATCGCAATATCATGTATACAGAGTCAGCTTCCTCGCATACCTTGGTTCATTAATAGTAATATAAGTAAGAAATATGTAACGCTAATACATAGGTTACGCTCTGCGGGAAAATTTACGTATTTAAAGCAGTGCAGTAGCAGTGCAGTTGCAATAAGGTTTCGATTAAAACGGCCTTTTTCGTATTCTTGTAACTTTGGGATCTTGATTTAATTTGTTTTTTTTTTATTTATTTTTTAATAAAGATAACTAGCAATGTGCGATTGAGTCTTTTGTTAACCCCTCCAGCTAAGCTCAAAGGCTTGTGTAAGGAGTGGGTTCACGTCGGTAGTATAATGGGTAGGATTCGAACCCGCGACCTCACGATTGCGAGACCAATGCCGTAGCCATTAGGCATTTGATTTATTTATTCATGAACCATTTTTACATTGTATTTGAATGTACTTATATGTCAATTAAGATAAAGAACACAATAATAAAAACAATAGTAATAATAATAAGACAACAATAATAATTAAATTCGGACAATATTAATAGAGATATTAGAATAATAATAACAATGAAAACTACAGTCACTATATAATGTTACTAAAACTTAAAGTCATCTATAGAATAATAGCAGTCTTTCAGCAAAAGGTTTTTTAGCCTATTTTTAAATATGTTTGGACTATCAATATTTTCCACTCAACTGGCAAAGAGTTAAATAGATAAATGTCTTATACCGACAGCCATGCATTGCCACATTTAATGTTTGTCGTAGAGGAGCCCTCAGATCTTTCCTTCTTGTGCTTAATCGCTCTTTGCGCTGGCGTTTCATATTTATTATATATTTATATTCCTGTGGTGCGACCATTGTTCAAATAGCACGTTTTTTTATTACAAATGCCTTGTTACCGTACTAGAATGTCGTTATTGCGCTCTCAAGACGCATACTTGACGCAAGCGTATTTGAGATCGATTCCAAAGTTACAAGAATACAAAAATGGCCGTATTAATCGAAACTTAACTGCTACTGAACTGCAACTGCTTTAAATACGTGAATCGACCTAGACACATTTCATCGAAAAAGTTTGAACATGTTATGGGACGAGCAAATTCACCAAATTGTAAAACATGTAACCAAATAGAAGATGTTCAACACATATTGATGGAGTGTGTTTAGAATAGATATCCGAGAGAAATGCTAATCTATACTAATATTATAAAGCGGAAGAGTTTGTTTGTTTGATTGTTTGTTTGTTTGTTTGTTTGTTTGTTTGTTTAAACGCGCTAATCTCAGGATCTACTGGTCCGATTTGAAAAATTCTTTTTTTGTTGGATAACCCATTTATCGAGGAAGGCTATAGGCTATAACATCGCGCTACGACTAATAGTAGCGGAGAAGCGACGAGAAATGTTTCAAAAACAGGGAGAAATTACGCATACGAAGTTGCGCGGGTCAGCTAGTGAATTATATAAATTAGAATCGTAAATAGTAGGTGTAATACTAACCATCTTGGCTAACCCGTCATCAGAACAAGCAAGATTACTTTGTGAACTATAATCATCAGCGTTTGTTCTTGAAGTACTTTTTTTTTTTTTTAAAGTTAACTAGCAATGTGGGATTGTGGTCCCACATTGCTAGTACTTACTTAAATATTAGTTAAGATTTTTTTTATAACTTTGTATGTATGCTTAAGTTATAATGGGACTGTCGTGTATATTTTAATCCATAAGTCCCGTAAATTAATAAAAAAAAATATCACGTTGTCTCTGAATGCGATAGAGATTTGTTGCAACAAGTATTATATCAGTTGTCATTATGCACGTGAACACGAAGGTGCTCACAAAAATCGTCAAAAACGTGACGTGACATGACACGACACGTGACGTTATCACTTTTTGGTTCCAAAGGTGAGGTTTAAATCAATAACATTTTTTTTAATTTTATAATGTGGTATGTGATAATTGTTCTATATTCTCATGTAATACCGTTGCCGAATGAATCAGAATTTTGTTTTGTGATATCTTAAGATTTTACATTGTAGATAATAATAATAATATCTTGGGACAACTCACACAACGCTATCCGATTCCAAACTAAGCAGAGCTTGTACTATGGAAACCAGACAACTGATACACATACTTATATTTTTTTTATTTTTATTTTAAAAAAGACTAGCTACACTAGCAATGTGGGATTGAGTCCCACATTACTAGCAATCTCGTTAACTTCTCCAGCTAAGCTCAAAGGCTTGTCTTAGGAGTGGTGGTCAGGATTCGAACCCACGACCTCACGATTGTGAGACCGATGCCTTAGCCATTAGGCTACCGCCGCTTATATATTTCTAAATTATTTCTAATCTTATATATTTCTAAAAACATACATATTATAGATATATAACACCTAGACACAGAATAAACCATTGTGCTCATCACACAAAGTTTTATCCTGGGTGGGGATCTAACCCACGACCTCTTGCGTAGCAGTCAGATACACTCCCACTGCGCCACAGAGGCAGTCAATGAGAAAGTTTTCTAATACAAAATCCAAGATGAAGTTGTCTGATGAGGTTTCGATTTTGAACAAAAAAATATTTTCTTAAGCAATAGTATTCCTAAATATCATGGTGTTAATACTAATACTTAAACAAATAAGTATTTGTAACTACAGTTGGATCAACGTAACTAGGCCGGACCGAAGTAGGCGACAATAGGTTGCGCAGATACATTTTTTGAAAGTAAATGGTGACAGGAAGCGGGGGGGGGCGGGGGCGGTAACTAAACCAAGAGAATTAGAAATGCGATTACGCATGTCGTATACATTGTCATAATTAGTATTACTAACTCATGTTTTTTGTGATTATCTTCGTAAAGAAATTGTTTTTCAAGGTTTCTTTAGTATTTACTGTACCTATTTATTTTTCAGATGGAATCGAGATGTAACAGACTTGTTTAACTTGTAATGGTAACAGATAATTCGAATAATGCAGCGGCAGGAACAAGTACAAGAACGTTTTTGTTAAGTTTTATCCTACCTACTTACCATATCTATCAGTCAGCGAATGAAGAACAACGAACAACGAGACGAGAACAACTTCACTTGCGTTAAAATGCCAGTACTAAATAATTGACACGAGAAACCGTTTTTTTACGTAATAATGATAACATCTTATCTTATAAAACGATGACCGGCTGCACTCACAAAAAAGTGTCACGTACCGCCTGCTGGGCGACGGCTGGTTGCTAAGCAACGCGAATGGCGATATGTATTCAATGTTTTCTTATGACGTTACACGTAAAACTATCGTCCGCAAATTGACTTACTACTCAACGATAAGCTTAGAGGATGCAAGATCAAACATAAGGGACGCCAAGTTAAATGTAAAGGATACAAGTTTAAACATAGAAGGACTTAAGCAATTTTTCATTTAGTAATGTGTAGGGGCAAAAAAAAATTTACTAGTGTAAATACGTATTTTTGTTTAGTGTTAAGTAACACTGTTTATGTAATGTTGTGCCTGCAATGCCCTCATTAACTGTTTTACAGGTATGTACTTAGCTGTTAGCCATATAAAAGATTATATCATTGGTGTTACATTTGATTAAAGATTATGTTTTAATGTATTACATAGGTACATAGCCTGCAAAATACAATGGTTTCCACATGTAAAGGGCATTTAGAATAAGATCTACTTGTCATTTTCTATGTAATGTTATTACATTAATAAAATCTTTATAAAAAAAAAATGTGAAGGGGTCGGATTAATATGTAAATAAGTACATATTTTTATTTGAAACTATTATCGGTTTTTATTTTGTTTTCTACTTAAGTTATGATATTTGGAACCAGAAAATGTAATTTTTATTTTCTATATTATATAATAGTCCATATTTTCTAAAAAAAATGTTACAATCATCCATATTTTCGTCCACACTAGATAAGGGCAATAGAAAATATTACTTAAAAATTTAAAAAAAAGACAGAATTTGTCGTTGTTGAAGTATTAAGTCATGTTTTGGTAAAAAATATTGGATTGAATACACCTAAGTTAAGAGCATGTTGTGTGGAAGATTAGGTCACAGACCCGTCGTCACACTGCTTTGTCACACTGGTGTAGAAAACAACGTAGATACTAGCTATCTATGTTGTCCCTCTATTAACTAGCAAAATTGTGCAAAATTAAAGTATGCTCCAGTGACATCTGTGATATTGAAAAATCACTCGGATAGTACTTATTATTTGGACCAAACAGAAAGAGAAATATTTTTTATTCTTAAAATATAAATTCTGTTTTGGTAGACCTTTATGAATTTCCCTAGTTGACTTGTATACTAAGTGCATTTTAAGGTGCATTTAATACACCTGGATGAGTTAAAAAAAAAGATAACTAGCAATGTGTTTGACTGCCTCTGTGGCGCGGTGGGAGTGTATCCGACTGCTACGCAAGAGGTCGTTCGGGGTTCGATCCCCACCCAGGATAAAACTTTGTGTGATGAGCACGATGGTTTATTCTGTGTCTGGGTGTTATTTATCTATAATATGTATGTATTTAGAAATATATAAGTATGTTTATCAGTTGTCTGGTTTCCATAGTACAAGCTCTGCTTAGTTTGGGATCAGATAGCGTTGTGTGAGTTGTCCAAAGATATTATTAAGATATTAAAAGATATTATAATGTGGTATTTTGAGTCCCACATTACTAGCAATCCTGTTAACCCGTCCAGCTAAGCTAAATTGCTTGGGTTAGGAGTGGGTTTACGTCCATGGTCCGGGGCGAGGGGTCGTGGAATGCGGTCGCATCCTTCTGCGAGGACGTCATCTCGCAGAAGGAGGCGGCGGAGCGCGTCAGGGAAGAGAGTTCCCTGGCAGACCCTCTCCGTCGCCGGCGAACCGGGCGGCGTCGGCGCGCATATCTGCGCTTGATGCCGCCCTAGGTGGGGCTGCGGGCGGGCGTACGGGGTAATCTGCCCCGCCCGCGGCCTTCCGTGGAGGCGCGGCGCCCTGTGTGTATCCAGGCGCCGCGTAGGTGTGAAATGCCCGGAACGCAACAACATCGCGTCCGGGCACTGCCACTGGGCGGGCCGCCGACGGTATAATGAATTCCGGCGGCCCGTTCGCAAAGGTGGCGAGCGATACACGGCGGGTTTTTTAGTGGGTGCAAACCCCACACTACCTCCATCATCTTCCCCGGATGGTGGAGGTGTTCGTCAGGAATTTTTCCCGCCGAACAAAAAAAAAAAAAAAAAAAAAAAAAAAAAGGAGTGGGTTTACGTTTGCGGCTAATAGGCCGAAGACCCTACAGGGGTATAAAGAGAGACCTCCCACGCTCCTTCACTTTTCCGGGGGACTCGTGGAGTCATTCGCCGAGGTGGCTGCGCCGAAGGCGGCTGCAAGGAAAGCGTCACGTGCACCAGCTTTTCAGCCAGCTATGAGAATGGTGCAGTCCGCGAGGACCGGTCTCGCATCGCGGGAACGGGGGGTTTCCTAATCCCATCCCTTCCCTAAGCGAACACAAAGAGGTATGCCTTGTGCGGTCGCCGGCATATCCAATGAGCCGGACCTAGAGCTCCCGCGCCCGTTCCTGCTCTCGCCGTCACAGCCCCCTCTGGTGAGGAGTGGCGGACGGCCGGGCGCAAGAAGCGACGTGGGATGAAGGCTAAGAAAGCTGCAATCTGAGCAATCTGAGGCTGTTCTGCTCATCCCAAGAGTGTCAAGAGAAAGACAAAACTCATTCCGCCCAAGTCGGCAGCCGTCGTCGTGACGCTGTCGCTGGAGGCGGAGACGAGTGGAAGCGTCTCCATCGCCGAGCTTTTCCGCCAGGCGAGGGTGACCCTAAACACCAATAATCTTGGTGCGGGGGTTTCTAGATTCGCGGAGGATTCTAGAGTGTCCCGGTCAGGACGGTGCGAAGGTAGCGGACCTCGTCGCGGAGACGCTGCGGAGGCTTACTGCGGGGAAGGAGGGCGTGAAGATTGCCAGAGTTGCGCATCTCTGACCTTGATGATTCAATCATGGTCAAAGACCTCCGAGAGGCCATTGAGACAAAAAATCAATGCGCCGGATCCGTGATCCGTCGCTTCGGCCGGGCCGACTCCTTGTGGGCTTTCCCTCCGCAAGGATCACCGTACTGGAGGAGAGGCCTGCGAGGTGCTATAAATGTATGGCCACGGGGCACTTAAGGCCCAGGTGCACCAGCGACTTCGTCTGCAGCACAATTTGTCACCAGTTATAAGACTTAAACATTGGAAAATGAAAATGTTTTAAGGCTTATAACTTTCTTATAAGATTTAAGATTTCTTGCCATTTTTATCGGCAATCTTTTGGCAAAGAACTCTTTGTCGTATTTTTTCCAAAATATTCGGCTAAGTAGCTTCGGAGACAAAGAAGGAGGGGGGGGGGGCGAAATGGTCTATTTGCATGGACTTTTCTGAATAACTTTAAAATTAATTATTTTATCGCCGGCTCCTCACGTTGGCCCCAACGTACCAATGTTGGTAGTTCGTTTTTCCCTTGTTTTTTACTGAACTTTCAGAGCGATTATTTCCAAAAATATTTACATAATCAAAAAAGTTTCTTAAAAACCTTAACATAATTTTAAAAGACCTGTCAAATGCTGTGCCAACACTTTGCTAACACAAAAAATCAGCTTCTGTTACATGTATGGACAGCCCAAAAATTATTTGATTTTTTTTTGTATTTTTTAATTTTTATTTAAGTAAATATTGTAGCTCTAAATTTCATCAATAGTCATCATGTAGTTTTTGAGTAAAATGCCTGTGACATATGTACAGACAGACAGATAGGCAGATGGACGGACATAAAAAAAACTATAAGGGTTCCATTATTGCCATACTGGCTATGGAACCCTAAAAAAACATCTAACTGATTTCAATCATGGTTGTTTTGCTGGCATTTATTGCGGAGTTTCATTGTCTTTCTCCGTAATTTATTATCAGATCATTATGACTATTTAGGTATAAACTTCTTTTGAACAAAAAAAGAATTTTGAAAATCCGTCGATATATGATAGAGTTATGCCCCAACACATACAATTGAAGTTTGTGTCACTTCTATCTTTAAATTGCGTGCCTACAAGTTCTATTTTTAACATACAATAGTTTAGGTATGAGCCATCAATTTGCTGACCATAGAAATTATTGATTTTAGCGTAATCTCAGATGATTATATTTATAAAGTCAACGGTCAGCATAATATTTACCTATCTATTTTTATCATGATGTTATTCATAATATTTTTTACTCAGTAAGAATAGACTTTAAACTTATGTTATTTTGTGAGATGTAAGTTCCTTATCAATAAACAAGACTATGTTTTTCATCTAACTATAGACCTGTCAAATTAGACACAATTCATACGCAAACAGGAGTTACAGAATTACGGGTGTGACATATAGTAGATAGTAGTACCTAGTAGAAAACTAAAATGGAGGTGTACAAGTGACATCATGTCCATCCAAGACATAGTAAAAGAAAGAATGCGAGACAGTCTCGTAGATGGGAGGATGACATTTATAGTATAGCAGGCATAAAGTGAAGAAGAAAGGCAGATTTGAAGCGGCAGTAGCTTATTGGCTAAGGCATCGGTCTCGCAATTGTGAGGCCGCGGGTTCGAATCCTACCAATTATACTACCGATGTGAACGCACTTCTAACACAAGCCTTGAGCTTAGCTGGAGGTGTTAACAAGATTGCTAGTAATGTGGGACTTAATCCCACACTGCTAATAAAATTATCTTACTCTGTGGCAAGCTTTAGGGAAGCAACAAAATCTTCTTGTAACTGATAACCAATGAAACATTGTAAGAAAACATTATTGTAATAATTAATAAAGGCTATTAATATTATTATGTTTTTCACCTATCTACAAAGATCTAAACCGCACACAAAGTAATTAGACATGATTGGCTTAATCCTTCATTAACCTGGAAACAGATTTACAGAAGTCAGACTGCATTATCAAATCCTGTTTGGACAATATTATTTATGTTCTTAAAAGATAAACTGATAAAAAATAATCACTGATTACAGAAATCAAACGGACTTAGCACTTTCATAGATTACCTTTACCTGTCTTAATTAAAAAAATAGGTCATAAGAAAGACATTCATAGACTATATTGCCTCCGTCGCTATATATCATATTCTCAAAAGACCACATTCGTAAAACATCACATTCGCAAAACACGATATTCTTTGTATTTTTTTTTTTGTTTATTCTCTTTTAGGAAATCTTACAGTCTAATAAAATTTTAGTATTTGGTTACTTGATAAACATGTTGCTAATAACAAGCTTTCACAGATGCATATTTTATTCAACAACATAAAAATTTAATAATTGTCTGTTTTGAATAAAATCATCATCATCATACATAGTAATTAGCCCGTATCAGTTCCACTGCTAAACATAATACCTTTCTTAATTTTCGCCACAACAACTAGTTGTTTTTTTAAAAAAAAAAGAATAAAAAAGACTTCAAAATCAGTGTAATGTGTTACCTACCACAACTTTCTACTTTCACCTGCTACTACGCAGTGAATTTTAAAATAAGAAGTTTAAAACACTTTTATTGACCTAGATCACAATTCATAACACATTATAACAAGGTATTCCAATAAATAATTAAAAAGATTTAAAAATATCTTACCCAGCAGTGTAAAGAGGCACACATATCAATAATCCTTGCAATTCTACCATGATTTTAATATTAGTAAAATCAGGGAAACTCTTTAGTCGACATAATACTAAGCGGAACTCGAAAATTATTAGAAAAAAACAAATACGCAATCAGTAAATATACGTGCGCGTCAAGTCAATATTATAAAAAAAATAACACATTCATGAATGAAGTTGTTGTTGATGCTACACTAACATTTTATTTAAGACATATTTCGTCAATCTATGTTTGTTAAAGAGATAAAACCGTTATTTATTTAACAAAATAAAATGCAAATCACGTATCGAACCTTCGTACTCTTGACGACAATTGATTTCATTTTCATGATGTTGACATTATTGACAAATGAATCACAGTGACGTTTCTGACATTAGATAAGTTTGACATATTAGTTCAGAAATTATAAAACCATTTAAAACTGTTTCGTTCGAAGATCACAAAACACTATTTTATGAGCAGCTACACGCCTAAAATATGTTTTAATAGAATTCACTATTGTAGGGATCCTCTCATATCTTATTAGTACTTTAATATTGAAAAAATTAAACATTGTAAGGTAACAACAACCAGGAACCAAAACATCGAAGACATGTCATCTTGATCTACCAATCATATTCCAACTCACGTAGCGGAATACGGGCCATACCTACTTGATGGTATGTACCTAGTCTCTGTCAGCTTTTAGAATCACAGTCTCTTGACTGTGTGACTGTATCTCTCCAGTAGAAACCCATTGCATAACTACGTTCAAATGACTAGCGCCTGACGCTCGTTTATCCACGTTTGGTTGACCCGCGCTTTTAACTTCTTCAAAATTGTTTTAGGCGTTCACATATTAACGTGCGATAATACCTACCTAGTAAATATGAAATTGTAAACGCGCGTGACGCGCTCGCCATCATTCTGAACGTAGGATTATTCTAGGTAACATACACGTTCCCAGGACAGGCGCGGATCCAGCGTAATGGGCACAATGGGCATGCCTACAATCCCAAATGCGTTGATTTCCTAATGCTATGATATTTATATTCAAATATTCAAGGTATTTTAGAAGAACTGAAAGAAACTGTGTGTGATTTGGTACGCATCGCATACGAGCAGGGGGTCAATTCATGTATTTATAGCAGTGGAGTTGCAGTTCAGTTGCAGTTGAGTTTCGATTAAAACGGCCGTTTAAGTAACTTTGGGATCGATCTCAAATACGCTTGCGTCAAGAGAGCGCAATAATGACACTCTAGTACGGTGCGCAAGCGTTTTGGAGATCGATCCCAAAGTTACAAGAATACGAAAATGGTCGTTTTAATCGAAACTTAACTGCAACTGTACTGCTTTAAATACATGAATTGACCTCCTGATGCAAAACGTTTTGTAGATATTAAAGATACTGGCGTGCCCTCAACATTTCGACTTTACGGTACCGTGTCCACAACCTTATTTGTGAACTGGATCCGAGTCTGACCCAGAATCATTTTTCGTTGATGGGGGAGGGGTTGTAGTATCGGGGAGTTTTTATTAAACGAGTACCTATAACATCTGTCTGTGTACCTACCTTTTTCAATTCCGGGGGTTCACGCCTAAATCCCCTCCTGGGCTACCTACACAATACGTCTAGTTATACCAAAATTAACTAGCGAATGTTTTATCTTAAAATAAAACATTCGCTTGGTAATTTTGGTATTACCAGAAGTACAAAGCGAATGTTTTATCGAATCCAGATCATAAATAAGGTTGTTTGTAGCCATAAAGCCGAAATGTTGAGGGTACGGCAGTGACGGCAACCTAAAGCTAAAAATTTAAATTTTTAATGATACTTTATTAACTACAAAACGTATTGCATCTGCTCGTATGCAATGCGTACCAAATCACACACAGTTTCTTTCAATTCTTTTAAAAAAATACCTTGAAGATTTGAATATAAATATCATGGCATTAGGAAATCAACGCATTTGGGATTGTAGGCATGCCCATTGAGCCCATTACGAGGGATCCGCTCCTGTCCTGGGAACGCGTATGTTACCTAGAATAATCCTACGTTTAGAATGATGGTGAGCGCGTCACGCGCGTTTACAAAATCATATCTACTAGGTAGGTATTATCGCACGTTAATATGTGAACGCCTAGAACAATTTCGAAGAAGTTAAAGGCGCGGGTCAACCAAACGTGGATAAACGCGCGTCAGGCGCTAGGCATTCGAACGTTAATAAGCTTAGTGGGTAAGTTCCTACTGCAGATATACAGTCACACAGTCAAAAGACTGTGATTCTAAGAGCTGACAAAGACTAGTTACGTAACGTCAAGTACGGCCTGTAATCCACCACCTGGGTGTGGAATATGTTGAGGCAGGTCTGGCTGTCAAAGTTTAAAATAGATTTTTATAATATTGCGATTGCGCAGTCCCATTTTATTAAAAAAACGGGTGAACCTAAGCTTTCGAAAGCTAAAACAGAGGTAGTTTAGCAAGTTGTACTTTTAAAGCACTGACATTCATTGACCCCTAACTCTTATTTGCCATAATGCATCTCAGGTATTGCAAAATATTTACAGCAATAGTCTAATTATAAATAAATTCAATATCTTATGTCTATGAATAAACCCGCGTAACCCATTATCAAACTATGAAATTTGACATTTTGGAGACCTGGCTCTACTACTAGCGCCTCTAGCGGCAAATTCGAAGAAAAAATGAAGTTTATGAAATAAGTGGTAGTGGTAATAATTACAGAGCCAGTTACATCAATTTAATCTACTCGTTCTTATAAATCGTCTATGGGATCTGACTTCTTGTGCAATTGTGTTTTTTCAAAAGATATTTTATTTAAGTCCCGTAAACTTAAAAAATATATTTTTTTAATAAATATCTTCTGCATTAGAGTAAAAGCCTTGGGTCGCGGGAGACTTTACAAACAAGCAATTCACGGACACAAAGTGGTGTCCAGTGTGGGAATCGAACCCACGACCCCTTGCGTAGCAGTCATCATATCATGCCATCGAATCAGTCTATTATGAAATAGGTTAATAAAACACGACATTCACAGTTTCAAATAGTTGCTATTTTTTAGTTTTGAGGTCTTCCTTTTTATACCTTGTGTATAAAATACGTGCAATGTTCTTTTTACGTAAAATTTTCATCTTTGGTCGTCTTTTCCTTGGTTCCACTATCTCTCCAGTAGTCTTATCGCGGACGTCTAACCTTGGATTCACAAAGCACTTGACCTCTACTTGTTCCCGAGTCATTATTTCATTCTTCATTTTACCAGCTTTCATTATATCTCCTATCGATGGTGCCCAAAAATGATACTTTCCATACAATTCCCCATAATTAGCCACCGCAGCACCACCTAACTCAGCTTTATACTCGAATTCTATGAGCACTATTGTTTTTGTTGCGATTAACTTCGTTACAATTGTTTGATAAGGTTTTATAAGAACAACTCCTTTTTCGGTTGCATTTATAGTCATTTTAGAACCATGCAGTTTATCTTGTCTCCATTTATTATCATAATTAAAGTATCCATACGAAAAATTGAAGCCTAAGGTGTAATAAATTTCGTCTTCCGGAAGCCCTTCCACAAACCAAAGAGAAATAGCTGTATTTTCAATGATTTCATGCGAACTCCTTTTATATTTTACGTGCAAAGTTGAGTTATTAACAAACTCGTGCGTTTTTAAAACTACATCTTCCTTTATAATGTCGATGATTTTATAATTGTGAACTTTCAGCTTTCTTTTAACTGGTTCCCATTTATATTTTGCGAATGTGTTACCAAAATCTGTTGGATCTTTTAAAAATATGTCGTCTGGAACTTTGCCCAATTCAACTCTCATTCCTTTATTTAATCGCTCCATTGTCACATTAAAAAGGTTTAATTCTTTGTTTGTTATAATTTTAGCATCACTGCCCGAGTATTTGATTTTTAGGTCATCTAAAGAATGTATCGTTATATTTATTGCTATTTTTGCATTAATTATTAAGGGAAAAATAAGTAAAATAATTAAAAACATTTTCACATCCACATTTTAAATCGTAAGTTTGGATTCACACTGGTAGGTACTTTTTTTGTTATTTTTGGCTTAATTAAGAACCTTCATTTTGTGTAAATTTTTGTGACACGACTAGTTTAATAAATAATACGTTTAACTATGAGCTATGACCAAGATGTAAAACAGTAATGAAATATTTATGATATTGTAGCAGGTCTCAAACTTGACCCTTTTATCGTGTTATGACGTTACTT
Organism: Herminia tarsipennalis; assembly: GCA_945859575.2. NCBI lineage: Eukaryota > Metazoa > Arthropoda > Insecta > Lepidoptera > Erebidae > Herminia > Herminia tarsipennalis. Next base: position 13,401,244 of record OX243857.2, read on the forward strand.
CAATAACGTAGTAACGTAGGGTCAAGTGGGAGACAGTGTGGCACAGTATATGATCAAGATTAAGTTTTTTCATTGCCATGTGCCATCGCTATTTAAATCATATTATCGGACTTAACGAGAAAATGCACAAATTTCTGTTTTTCGTAAAAAAAAATTGTTTAATATTTGGGTTGTTACGTTTTATTATTAATTAAAAATAATTATTTTGGTAGGTAAGTAAGTATATATTCAATTGAGTCTATAATTATTATAGTTGGTGTTTATTTTGTTAATAAATTTAAGTAATGGTCATTTTTGACCCATAACATTTTAACGATTTTTTTTTATATAACATTTGAACTATAGGGTCTAGGTTACAGTGTAACATGTACTGTACTGTTTTATATTTTTCTTCTAGGTAACTCTGTTATATCGAAAATTGTTTGAAATCAGAAATGGACGCAAATTGGCCTAGGTGGTTTCGGGGGATAGATCCCCCAAAACCATATACCCTACCTAGGCTAGCTAGAGCTAGGTTTTATTTTTAGAAAACATCGTTTAAAAAAAACGAGCAAAGCTCTGTTTAGTCGAGGAAGCTTCAGATTTGCAATTGAATTCGAATTCGAATTTAAAACTTATTCGACCAAACATTAATTTATTTTGATTCAAATCAAAATAAATAAATAAAAATAGAGATCAAAAGTCGTGTTTATATCAATTTTAACTTCCAAATTTATTGATACAGATAGCAGAATAACTATAATAGGTCAGTATTTTTTATATATCAATTCAATTTAATCAAGTGAATACTTAGTCAAAAATAACTAAAATAAATACAAAAATCTTTTTAAGCTACATTTGTTAAAAACAGTTACATCAAATATTGATATAGATGTGAACAAGGTTAATAAAGGCAATGTTACTGCAAACTATTCAGGGGAAGAAAGGATTGATATTATTGAAGATGGTTTAAAGTTATTCAAAATTGATGTTCCAGTTGTAATAATAATATCTGTTCTTTTTAAATAAATGATTAATAAAGTGGTAACTTACAATATTCTTACACTACTAAGTACGGGGTTAATAACAGATATCGTAAACTATAACTATAAGTAAGTACCAGCAGTAACATAAAAATGAAATTGAAGTCAGGACGTGCTGTGACTTCAGTTATGTCTGCAAATGCCGGGTATTTGAAGATAGAGGTTATCTATAAATTTGATATAACTGGTCGGATAACGGCTCATTTCCGTTCGGGGAATGTACATAGTTTCAATAAGACAATTAGTGTAGATAGCGTAATGAGTGGTGATGGTATAAGTAACGAAAAAAACTGTTGAGACGATAATATTTAGTCCTGGACTCCTTCTTTATATAAATTTTGTTGGATTTAAGTGTATGCGTAATGTTGCTTTAAGTTATTCAAGAGCAGAAGCAAATATTGTTACAGATGATGATGTAAAAATGTTTAACAATCACAATTGAAGAGTTATAAAAGCAGCAGTAAAAAAGGTTATCTAAATGGATAACTGTGAAACTTTTAACTAAAGACTCCAATACCGTGGAACAATTGAATAAAGCTTTGTTGATCAAAATCTACTAGAATGAAGCGTACCTATATACAAATATCTGTCGTCTCTTCTTCTACCTTTCATTATATTTTAGATGAATACAAAATATTCCCCAGTTAAATGCCGTTATCAACGTGTTACAAATTTGAGGATGTAACCAGTGGTGGAAACCTTTTAAGATTAATTAAAACACGACTTTCACAGTTTCAAACCGTTTTAATTTTAATGCTCTTTCTTTTAAAACTCTGTGTACTAAATACATCTCGATCGTAAATTTTTAACAAAGATTTCAGTCGTCATTCCTTTGGTTCCACTATATCTCCAGTAGTCTTATCGCGGACATCCAACCTTGGATTCACAAAGCACTTAACCTCTATTTGTTCCCTAGTCAGTATTTCATTTTTCATTTTACCCGCCTTCAGGATATCTCCAAGCCACGGAGCCCAGAAATGATGACTCCCATATAATTCTTCGTAATTTACCATCGCAGCACCTACCAGCTCTGCTTTATACTCCAATTCTATAATCACTGTTGCTTTTGTTGCTAATAACTTTGTTATAATGGTTTGATAAGGTTTTGTAAGTATAACTCCTTTTTTGGTTGCATTGATAGTCATTCTGTAACCACGCACTTTATCTTGTCTCCATTTGTTATCATATTTAAAGTATCCGTATGAGAAATTGAAACCTAGGGTGTAATAAATGTCGTCTTCTGGGAGCCCTTCCACAAACCATTGCGAATGAGCTGTATTTTCAATAGTTTCATGCAAACTCAATGTTGAGTTATTATCAAATTCGTGTGTTTTTAAAACTACATCTTCCTTTAAAACGTCGATAATTTTATAGTTGTTAATTGTCAGTCTTCTTTTAACTGGCTCCCATTTAAATTTTGCAAATGTGTTACCAAAATCTGTAGGGTCTTTTAAATATATGTCGTCTGGGACTTTGCCCAATTCAACTCTCACTCCTTTTTTTAGGCGCTCCATAGTGACATTAAAAAGGTTTAATTCTTTGTTTGTTATAATTTTAGCATCACTGCCCGAATAATTTATTTTTACATCGTTTGGTGAATTTATCGTTATATTTATTGCTATTTTTGCATTAATTAATAAGGGAAAAACAAATAAAATAATTAAAAACATTTTCACACTAACCATTTAAAATGTATTAACACTTTTTTGTATCGTTAAGTTTAGAAATCACATGAGCACTGAACATATTTTTCTGACACGACCAGTTTATTAAATAATACGTTTATCTATGAGCTATGACAAAAACATTAAATAGTGTAATTAAATATTTTATAAGGTATTGTATCAGTTCATGAACTTAACCCGTTTATCGTATTATGACGTCGTATCAATAACGTAGTAACGTCCTATGTAAATATTAAGAAATAAATAATATCTGCCTCTTATCTTTTAATATTTACTACTCAAACAGTATTGGTTCCAGTATAGTGCCCTGAGGGACGCCGAATGTGATTAACCCAGTTAAGACTACTAATTTTGACTAAGTATTTTTTTTTTAGACCATAACCATATATCCATAACTATCTTACTTAACACCTCTGCACTCTCTGTTTTTTTCATGACGTGCATCGTCTTCGATTCTTATTCCAAAACCAATTAATTGAATTAATCTGTGTTTCGCAAATAAATAATACATCACTTTTGTTTACCACAAAAGGTTAATAAATCGTGTTCTTATCAATTTTAACTTAAAACTGGCATCTTAAAAATTTAAACAGCTCAGTATTCATTTATCATTCCAAATAAAGACTAGTCATAGTTGAACAAAATTAATTAAAAAACTCTTTTTGCTGTAAATAATGTTAGGAATTGTAACAACAAACATTATTATAGACGTGAACGTTGATACTATATTTTTTTTAGGAGCAGAATGACGATATTATTGCCGACGATGAAAGTTTTGAAATTTCAAAACTAAAAGATTCAATGAGAGAATTCTACAAGACGAAAATAATTCCGAATTACAGAATTAAGAATCCAATTCACCATGGGGTGATTTATATAGAAGGAATTTCAAGAAAAGCTTTAAAGGTAAAATCTGCAAGAGTGAAAAGGATGCCTAAAGAACCAGTGAAGATTTTCAAGATTTCGAAAATGTAACAAATGAAACGATAAAAGTCAATACCTACAGGGATATCTCACTAGATTGAAGACATGTTGATGATTTTATGGACAATGCAAGAAGAGGTTACGGAGAAACGTGACATTTCTTGTGGATTAAACTTCAGTTTTTTCAGCTTAAGCCTACAATATTCTTACGCAACTAAATGGGTATACTAGTGGTATGGAATTGATCTTGAAGCCAGGACGTGCGGTGACAGCAGTTTTATCACCAAATGCCAGTTATTTGGACATAGAGGTAATCTATAAGCTGAACTGAAAAGACTGGCCTGTTAGTCTTTAGTGGTTAGTGACTCTGACTGCTATAAAACTTTGTATGATGAGCACGATGGTTTATTCTGTGTCTGGGTTATTATTTATCTATAATATAACAATATGTATGTATTTAGAAATGTTTATCAGTTGTCTGGTTTCCATAGTACAAGCTCTGCTTAGTTTGAGATCAGATAGCGTTGTGTGAGTTGTCTCAAGATATTATTATCATTATTATAAAGCACCTTTAATAGTGGGGCAGTATAATTATTATTCTTACGGATGAATATAGCAAGCGTGATGATAAGTGGTGATACACATTTGTCTCAACGTAAGTTGGCCGGATTGAACTTGGCGACAAGTAGTTACGCAGATGCATTTTTTTGAAAGTAATGAAAGTAAATAGTGACAGGAAGCGGGGCCAGGGGCGATAACTAAACTAAGTAAGAGAATTAGATATGCAGTTTTGTATTAAATTGTCATTATTAGTATTACTAACTCATATTTTTCATGATAATTTTCGTAAAGAAATTGTATTTCAAACTTTCTGTAGTATTTACTGTCATCATCATCATCAGCCTATCGCAGTCCACTGTTGGACATAGGCCTCTCCAATTGCACGCCACTTTGTTCTATCTTCGGCTTCTCGCATTCAGCTCCTGCCAGCCGTTTTGCGTAAATCATCACTCCACCTGGCCTGAGGGCGTCCTACACTACGTTTGCCATACCGTGGTCTCCACTCAAGAACTCGTTTACCCCAACGGCTGTATTTACTGTAACTGTTCTAAATTAAAACGTTTATGAACTCGTATAAGTAGTATTTTTTATATTGTTGATTTAAAATTTTGTTAGTATTTATTATCGATTAAACTTAATTAAGTAATCCTTTTTGTAAGTTCTTTTAGGGTCGCATCTCTATGACATTCGTGCAAGTGTTATGAACCTAACTTCATTCCGGCCAAGTTACATTGAGACAACTGTTGTGTAGTAATGTACCTAAGTAAGTAATGAGAAAACCGCTGTTGAGACTATAACGTTCGGTTATCACGTTAACTCGTCCAATATGGCTTACGATATAAGTACTGGACGCAGTTGTAAGAATGGCGGCAAACTAATATGCTGTTATTTTTCAACCCCGCATTTAACGTGTAAAATCACAGAACAAATATACTCTATGAGTGCAAAATATACTTGAAATAGGTGATAACTGGTTGAAAATGAGACTTTGTGATTCAAAGAAGAAAATTTAAAAGCGAATAAACATGAAATGGCAACGAGACTTCGTGATTTAAAACAGAAAACTAAAAAGAAATTAAACTTGGAACTGACATCGAGACCTTGTGATTCTAAAACTTGAAAGAATACAAACTGGAAACTGGCGAATGCACAGAATGTTCAAGCCATAATCCCTACCGAATAATATTGGCGGGAAAAGAAAAAAAAACCGGACTGATTTTGTATTAAAAAAATTGGAAATAACTAATGTGTATAGGTATCTGATAAACTACTTTTCACGATGTAAAATTATAAGTTAATATATGCCATTGTTCCCTGCAGATGTGTTTACAGATATCGGACAAGAATCAACCCATTTTGATTTTCAATGATGACTTCAACTTTATAAATACAATAATTGCATTTTTGAAAGAAAGAAAAATTTGCAGTCCAGACCCAGGAATCGAACCCGAGACTTCCGTATGCCAAACCGGGGCCGGAATTGAACCACCTATCTAAACTATGTTACTAGACCTCATTTTTTTTATCCTTTCATGCTCACGAGTTGGCACTCGCATGCGCCATCTAGCCGGTAGTTAAAGAACTATCACGGCTTTTGTTATTGCTTCGTTACAGAGAGCATTTTAACAAATTATGATGTCGCTGGCCAAACATCATAGTCATTTTTATAGGCATTCTTCAACTTGATCAAAAAGATGCATTAGATATATATCTGTCATTGTATTTTAAAAGGCTTACAAACTAAGCCTTCTAACAAACACAAAAGAATTGTCTTGTATGTGTATGCAACGAATTGTCATTATTTTGATCGTGTCACTTGAACCGATCTTTTGTTTGGCTATGTACCTTTATCTCCATAATCAAGATTGGCCTTGCCCTTAATTGATTAAATCGGAGCTCTTTTATAGTCGTGAAGATTTGTATTTGCAATGTCGTAATCGGCTATTAATTGATTCCGGTTTTTGGGACATACACTTTAATTGTAATTAGTTAGTGATTGCGTAATAAATCTGGTTTGATGTGATCAGTTTAAAAGTTGTTTATACTCTTACCAGTAATACAAAATGTAAAACTTGAATTTTAGTATTTTTACTGTAAAAGGGTTATGTTTTTCGCGCGTGTCTTATATGTATGTAATATTCTTTATTACCTGATATCTCACAATCCACTGAACGGATTTGTACAATTAAGACGTCGTTAGATTCGTCTTGATCGCCCAAGTATTCTTAGATATGTGACGTAAGAAAAAAAAAAAACATGGCGCAAAATGTCAAAATAAAGAGGTGTGAAAAAAAGTTATCAAATTACCTTTAAATTGATAACTTTTTTTCACACCTCTTTTTCAAATGCTTAAGATGAGCCCTTGCTCATCTTAAGCATTTGAAAAGGTATAACATGATTATGACTGTAATACTAAAAAGTTAGATAAAAACCATTTTTTTTTAATTTTCAATACTTGACAATAGCTATGATAAAAGTTAGTTGTTACATCGGTTACGTCTTACAACCACTGAAAAAAATTAAATAAAAATAAAAAAAAACCCGCCTGCACAAAAAAGATCATAATTATATAATTTCATGCAGTCGTAGGCACTTTACTAAGTTAATTAATTTTGATATATAATTTTTTCACTAATGAATCTCGATGAACTTAATAAAGTGCCTCCGACTGCATGAAATGATATAATTATGTAGGGGATCTTGTATCCATCTTTTTTGTGCAGGCGTGTTTTTTAAATTTTCTTATTTTATTTGTAATTATTTCAGTTCTGTAGAAGTACTTACCTATGTACGTGATCTCAATAACTGTACTTGATAGTGACAAGCACAGAAAGTATAATAAGTATATCGCAAACTCTCACAAACATTCATTCTATCTTTATTTCGTTTTCGCATGCGCGGTGCGCTCAAATATGTTCACCACGCATGCGCGGTTAAGAGCTGCGTTAGAAATATAATAACGCGCATGCGCGGTCGACATCTTTGAGTGTACCGCGCATGCGCCAGTTCGCACAGGCTTATCACGACAACGAAATAAAGATAGTGAATAAGGACCCAGAGCGGGCATCGGACTATGAGAGTGAGAGAATAGAGAAGTGCACTTGTGTTTGCGTACACACTTGTGTTGTAATCGGTTAGTCTCTGATAATATTGGCTGCTGAACCGATATCGGTTTACAGACCATTAGGGTGAGCATATAGTTGCACATTTAGATGCTAGTAATAGAACGTCGAACAATCGCTGTTTAAAAATTTACTCGAACCAAACTTCGAACGTGACGTTCGATGTTTCGTTACAACCTGATTTTAAAAACCAACGTTCTGTGGTAACGTTTAATCGAGCAAAGGCACGAGCGCGGGTGACGGAAGTGTATGCAAAGCACCATTTATCTGTGACTAGCTGTCTCGCGCAACTTCGTCTGCGTAAATTTTTCCCGTTTTTGCAATGTTTTTCATTGCTGCTCCGTTCCTATTGGTCGTAGCGTGATATTATAAAGCCTATATATAATATCACACTACGACCAATATATATATATAGACTTCATTGATAAATGGGCTACCCAACAGAAATAATTTTTCAATTCGGACCAGTAGTTCCTGAGAATATCGCGTTCAAACAAACAAACACACTCCTCAGCTTTATAATATTAGTATAGATAAACAACACCCAGACACAGAATAAACCATTGTGCTCATCACACAAAGTTTTATCCTGGGTGGGGCTCGAACCCACGAACTCCGGCTTAGCAGTCAGGGTCACTAACAACTAGACCAACATACCAACTTGGTGGAAACTGCCTACATCAATTTCTGTTCAGGTTCAAGATTGATATTATATCACTTCCATTAGATTCATATCGATTGGCAACTTTTATTGATAGGAAATAAAAAATAATATAATAATATCTTGAGACAACTCACACAACGCCATCTGATCCCAAACTAAGCAGAGCTTGTACTATAGAAACCAGACAACTGATAAATATACTTAAATATTCCTAAATAACTATACATACATATTTTTATAGATAAATGGAGAAATTAATAAGCGGTTACGGCGGCCTATCTCATTAGAGACTAGCCGACTACACAGGAGATATTATAGTGCACAAGTGTAAGCGCATACATAAGTGCACTCTCTATTCTCTCACTCTCATATTCCGATGGGATGGAAATCCGACACTACTATAGAGAGATTAGGCGTAAGACCGACGGCTTAACGTGCTCTCCGAGGCACGGAGAGTGGTGAGAATGTTTAAACGGTTACCTATCTATGGACCGACAGTGGTGACGTTGCTTAACCGCGCAAATATAGCGATTCAATAATTTAATAACTATAACATCTAAATAGTTTCACCATTCACTATGATACTACCTACTCTGGTATTTTGTTGTAAAACTACAAAATAACAAAAGTACAGAAAGTAACCTCACACAACGCGCAGGAAACAACAACTAAACATAGATCACGGACACAGAATCTCAGGACCAATGATCGGCATAGGTAGTACCATTTCGCGGGATGCGGCATAACGTGGATATGCGCATCTCAATCTCGGGATTTTAAGGTTCAATACAGTATGATTTTTATTATACTAATAACCTCCCGTTCGTGGCTTCTTTGCATTACACCAAATAGCTTCGTAATATTTTTTTTGAAAAAAAAATCAAATTAACTCTCTCTTCACTCTCACATTTGTGAGACCTGGGAGTAAAATCGATGATTTTTTGACAGGTTTAGGGCCTAAACGTTTTTGATTTTACTCCAATAAAGTAGTCTGCAGGTGGTTAAGGTCAAAAACAAGTGGTGTGGTGATTAAAGGTTAGTATATTAAATACTACCTGACCTGCGCCACTTCGTATGCGTTTTTTTCCCCGTTTTTAGCAATATTTTTCATTGCTGCGCTCTGCTCCTATTGGTTATATAGCCTATAGCCTTCCTTCCTTCTTACTTTTTTCATTCGAACTCGTAGTTCCTGAGAAAATTGCGTTCAAAAAAAACAAACAATCTCTTTAGCTTTATAATATTATAAATATAAGTATAGATTTTTCAAAACTAATACTGCAAACTTATTTAGTGTTACGAAAAGAAGCCATGGTTTTTCGTATTTAAAAAAATCTCCTGTATATTAAATAAACTCGTACCATAAAAGTGTTTATACTTTAGTTATTATTTGTATAAAAGAAAGAATAACTGTTAATAAAAGTCATCCAACTTTTCGTTACGATTGCTTAATACCTCATTATACTCTACTCTTACATAAATGAACACAAACACTATAATGAAATTTTTGTGATTTCACATAACTTAAACCATTTAATAATATACTATATAGGATTCTGAAAGTATTGACGATGCAATTATTCAAAAATTTCGGAATCCCGGGGTAGGTCCATGTTAACATAGAATTTGAGGTCATTAATCCTATATGAAAGAAAGAAAGAAAGAAAGAAAAAATATTCATTTTGGTATCAACACACGAGACAAGAGTAATAATAGGCAATATAAAAAGAAAAAATAAAATAAAATAAGTGCAATTAATAATTAAAACTATTCACATAAATAATAATTAAAACATACAAATTATAATTACAAAATTAGCAATAAAATAAAAAGAATAAAATAACAAAAACATACAAATAATAATTAAAACTTCGGAAAGTAATTGGGCGTCTCGTGGCTGCACCAAAATAGGAACCCAGTTCAGCTTATTGCCGGGCGCATATTATATGCGCCTGACGCTGGTTTTCAACTGGGTCCTAGTGTGTGTGTGGTGTGTGTGTGCGTGTGCGTGTGCGTGGTGTGTGTGTGTGTGTGTGTGTGTGTGTGTGTGTGTGTGTGTGTGTGTGTGTGTGTGTGTGTGTGTGTGAATGTACAAAAATATTTTACTTTTAATAAATTCAATAAATACCATAAATAATTGTGTCTTCTTTGTCTCACTTAGCGCTGACGATCGGTGGTGTTGTGCGTACCAATATTACCTATGTACTGAACGCAGTGGATGCCATTGCCAACCTTTGAAGGAATAATATACCATACCTCGAGGTTGTAATAACGTAAGTGCAAAATTATAAAAGTTTTTGATCGTCAAGAAGTATTTTTTTAAAGTGAAATTTAAATTTTATTGTTTTTTTTTGTTTATGATCCTTATCGGAGGTGGTATATTATTCCTATCGGCACTACCTATCACTACTCGGGACGCCTTCCAAACAAAGTGGTCTGTAATTCTGTGTCCGTGAACGATGTCTATGTATGCATTGCTCGAGCGAAGCGAGGGGGGGGGGCACAGAAGGGTTTTAGGTGGAGGGAAGGGCAACTGTCTATGAAGGCGGACCAAATGTATGGCGAAGAACTGAAAATTAATGCGTCTAGGGGTAGGGTATTCTATCCGCGCCAGGCTCGAGCTAGTATGTATGAGTTACCTTCTGAACTCGCGCTATTTTATGATAACACGTTCTATAATGTGAGTACTATAAGGTATTTACTTGCTTAATCGATACACAAAGCAACGAAAGGACAGAAGGAAAGCGTCATATACTGGCGAGTTGGCCTAGTCTAGACCAACAGTAGACTCTAGTGGTTAATGACCCTGAGTGCTAAAGACCGTTTTCAATCTACTATTTATCGGTGGATTTGGCTACTAGAGATAGAATTTTGTCATTTTTGTATGAAGCTGTAAGCTTCATACAAAATATGTCAAAATTATAATTATTAAATAGCCGTAAAAAAATTACAAATTTACGGAAAAATGCAAATAAGTGGATTTTTGTATTATCATGGTATTGGGTCCCACATTACTAGCAATCCTGTTAACCCCTCCAGCTAAGCTTAATGGTTTGTTTTAAGGGTGGGTTCACATTATGCACTCATATTATCCATAAATTGTCGTGCTCAATTACAAAGATTTTTTCTAGGTGAGAATCGAACTACGACCTCTGGCTTAGCAGTCAGGGTCACTAACCACTAGACCAAAACGCAAGACAATGGTAGGAAGCTTGCCTTCTGTACTCTTGTTGTCTCGTGACGTATAGTCATAAACCTAATTTTGATATTTCATGACATGACATAAATAAACATCTGAGACGACGACACCGAAAACTAATTTCATATTGCAATATAAGCGTGGATTTAAATTGCATCATGACATGCATGTAAGTGAGTAAGTGTAATCCAAAGTTGCCGGTTCGATTCCCGTGTAAGGCACTTGTCCCACCGACGACAAGTAAGCGAGTAGCGATTTTATCGCTCGAGAAACGTACATACTTATGTAGATCCCGTGTAAATAAAAGAGATATAAATATTAATTGTTGATCGAGTACTCGCTCTATACTGCATCTCTTTTGTTTACACGGACGGGATATACAATATACATAAATCAATTGTACGATTCTTGAGCGATAAAAATCGCTACTCGCCACCGTTGGGACAAGTGTCAAGATACCTTTGTCTATATTTATTTTTAAGTGACTCTGACTGCTAAGCCAAAGGTCGTGGGTTCGATTCCCACACGCGACACCACTTTGATTTGTTTCGAGATTTTCAGATTGTGATCCACAATTTTTTGTTTCGAGTCTGATTCTGTTCGTAATTATAGTTTTTTTTTTAAAGATTAGTGATATGGGATTGGATTCCACATTTTTAACAATCTAACAATCAAGAAGGTTAAGTACTGACCACTCCCTGACGTTAACGCGATGACAAAAGTAGCCTAAGTTACTCCTTACAGCTGTTTGACACTGAAAGTCCCTTCATAATACGTCCAGCCATTTCTGAGATTGAGACTGACTTACGGCCAGTCTCAATAATCTAACTATCGATGGATTTGGCTATTAGAGGTATATATTTGACATAAGCACCATACAATATACATCAAAATTTTACCTCTAGTAGCCAAATCCGTCGATAGGTAGATTATTGAGACCGGCCGTTAGTCTGCGATTGCCCAGTCAAGTCTAGCTTTCTTTGAGGCTCATAGTTCTTAAAACTGTCTGTCTGTGTGTGACTGCCTCTGTGGCGCGGTGGGAGTGTATCCGACGGCTACGCATGAGGTCTTGGGTTCGATTCCCACACGCGACACCACTTTGAGTGATCCACAAATTGTTGTTCCGAGTCTGGTTGTACTTGTATGTTTGTAAAGTCCCCCGCGGCACAGGGCTGGTAACCTAAACGGGAGTCGTCATTTTACACTAAAAAAAAGGAAAGAAACAGAAAGACAGAAAATATTTTTTATTTGTCACAGCGCACAGAACAAAGAAAATCTTAAAACATCTAATATAAAAACTTCTCGTGTCACGGTGTTTGTAATTTAACTCCTCCAAAACGGCTCGACCGATTCTCATGAAATTTCGAGTGCATATTGGGTAGGTCTGAGAATCGGACAACATCTATTTTTCATCCCCCTAAATGTTAAGGGTAGTCCACCCCTATTTTTTTTTTTTTTTAATTTTTAGGTAATTTTTTATTTTTTTGTGATACCGGATTTAAAAATACATACAGTCCTGAATTTTCACTCTTCTACGATCAACCCCTATTTTTTCATTTAGCCCTATTTTGCAAAAACGGGTTAATTTGACGCAGACGAAGTTGCGAGGGTCAGCTAGTATTACATATAATTTTTGTGATTCGGCGCCGGACAAATAGGAGCTACGTCAACTATTGTTGCCAGTCCGGAAACTGCAACGCTGATATTCTTGGGGTCACTGACTCAGTAGCAACTGAGCCAGGAGATAGAGATACCTGTGATGTCGGAGATCGCGTTATCGGAGAGCACGTTAAACGGTCGTCGTCGGTCCTGCGTCCAATCTCTCGGTCGTGTCAGATTTCCGTCTCATCGGACTAGGTGTAGGTACTATCTCCTGAGATTTGTGCACTATAATGCGATTTGACTGCCTCGGTGGCGCGTTATGAGTGTGTTCGACTGCTACTCAAGAAGTAGGTTCGATTCCCACACGGGACACTACTTTGTGTGAAGTACTATCTCCCAATTTGTGCACTATAATGCGATTTGACTGTCTCGGTGGCGCGTTGGGAGTGTGTCCGACTGCTACACAAGAGGTCGTGGGTTCTATTCAAACATGGGACACTACTTTGTGTGATCCACAAATTGTTGTTCCGAGTCTGGGTGTACTATGTGTCTGTGACTTGTATGTTTGTAAATTCCCCGCGACACAGGGCTTGTACCCTACTGCGTGAGTCTTTAAAAAAAGCAAGATTGGTCGCCGTAACCGACATCGGAGATTATTAGTTATGCTAGGAAATTATTTATCTTAAGGATTCTATGTTTTAAAAATGTTGATAAAGTAAAAGTAATGGGGAAAAAATAACACTAGTAAAGTCTTACTATCGGTAAGTCTATTGGGAAAGCAATTCCCAGTAGTAATAATAAATAATAAATTCTTTATTTGCACAAAAGTTCGTACATCTGTGGTCTTATAAATTATTTAGTTCTTACAACTTCAGTCAATAGTGACATGCAAATATTATTTCGTTTAAATAAGATATCTGCTGAATTTGTTTCTTATTACCCTTAGAGAATTTATATATGGATAAATGATCTAAGTTATTACCTTATACATAATACGAAAAAAATACATTATTTTTTTAAAATTAGTTACACAATATGAATAATTGTTCTATAAAATTACAAATTGGTAGGTTCATTTATCACATTTATGTCAAGATATAAAAATTATAATAATAAAAAAAAAACATATCAAAGAGTTATAATTTTGTTACATTACGTATCATTCAAAAAATCATTTATTGAATAGAATGATTTCATTAATAGCCATTGCTTAAGTTTCCTGATGAATATTTTAATTGGCAGGTCTTTTATCTCATTAGGGATTTTATTGTAAATCCGTCCGCACATGGCATAACATTTTTTCTGTAACAATGTGGTTTTGGGCACCCTAGTCAAAACAATTTTTGCTGGATCGCGAGTATTTCTAGGATATTTATCTCTAGCCAAAGTGAATATACTCATGTGTTTTTTGACAAATTTAGCAGCTTCTAATATATAAAGTTACCATCCTCCTCCGATACGGCTTATTTTGATGAAATTTTATATATATGAAATACTGTCCATTCTTTCATTCATTTCATTTGAATTGACAGTTTTCCAGGAATATTTTCCATTTTGGACTAACCGCGAATTGGACCAAGTGCGAATTCGACCAACCGCGAATTGGACAAACCGCGTATTGGACCAACCGCGAATTGGACAAACCGAGAATTGGACCAATCGCAAATTGGACCAACCGCGAATTGGACATTTTTTTGAACATTGGACCAATCGCGAATTGGACCAATCGCGATGCTCTATGGGTATCTGTAGAGTTGCCACAAAGTAGTTCAACTGGTGAGACTACTCGGTTAGACTATTGGGATTGAGGAGTATGACTTTACTGATTATATTTAGTCGGTGGGTACATTTCTACTCAAAAGATTAACTTAACACGAAAAACATAAGTAAGGCAAAACTTAACTAGATTTTTATATTTATTACTAATATTATAAAGCTGAAGAGTTTGGTTGGTTGAACGCGATAAGTCAAGAACCAGTAGAGTTCGAATTAAAAAGTATTTTACTGTTAGATAGCCCATTTATTGAGAAAGGCTATAGGCTACATAACATCACGCTACGACCTATAGGAGCGGAGCAGCAATGTTGCAAAAACGGAAAAAAATGACGCCGTCTACTAATTGTGTTGAACTTTACAAAAGTTGAAGTACTATATTTATAGAATAAAAAGTAACCTATGTTTTGTAGAGTAATAACCAGCAAACAACACAATGAATTAACACTACTAAAAATTCTTACATTTTCTTGATAAATACTCACAGATGTAACACCTAAAGTGCTAAGCGTGAAGATATAGACACAATATGACAAAAACCAGATCACAAAGTGTCGTCACACGTATGCTATCAATTTACAATGAAACTATTTCCAAGCTCTCAGTATACACATTAAAACCTGACCTTCGCTCTTAACACAACGGCATAAAGTCCAAATGAAACTAGCAAATGATAACTGAGCTTTTTCAAATGTTGGTTTATAGTAAGGTATTGTAAAGTTAGGTTAGTATAAATAGGTGAGGATGTCTCGTTGTTGTTATTCGAAGCTCAGAACTCATTTCGAGTCGTTTCATTTGGGTAAGTACAAAAATCTAATATAATTAATTTTCGTGTCACGGTGTTTGTAATTTAACTCCTCCGAAACGGCTCGACCGATTCTCATGAAGTTTTGTGTGCATATTGGGTAGGTCTGAGAATCGGACGACATCTATTTTTCATCCCCCTAAATGTTAAGGGTCCCTAATTTTATATTTTTTTAATTTTTAGGTAATTTTTTATTTTTTTATGATACCGGATTAAAAATACATACAACCCTGAATTTTCACCCTTCTACGATCAAACCCTATTTTTTTATTTACCCCTATTTTGCAAAACGGGTTAATTTGACTCAGATGAAGTTGCGAGGGTCAGCTAGTATATCTATATATATATTTTTAAAATTTGCCAGCCATTTAAAAGTAAGTCAGTCGATTCATTAATATAAAAAAGTAAAACGAGATTTTGGTTACTTAAAATATTGTTATTAATGGACCAAAATGTCAATTTCTGAATAATAATATATTGCAATATTTGATTATAATTATTTTGTATTTCTTGTAAATAAATCTCAATTTATGGTACATTAAAATATATATTATATTACGGGTCATAAATTAAGGTAAAATACCTTGTGTACAAATCGCGAAAATTTATCAACATTTATGTTATATTGTTTCATAAATATTTATTTTGAGGATATAAACTTATATATTATTTGTTTAAAAAATTACTTGTAAAAATTTACAATATTTCAAGTTTTAACGAAAATGGATTCAATTGAAAATTATTCACTAGATTACTTATAAATAGGTAAATACAAATAAAACTGCGATCAACAACTATATTATTAATTTCTTTTTTGCAGATTATCTCACATCTTTTGATCTCAACTTAGTAAAATGAAGGTAACACTATAATATTTTTGATTCCATAATAATATCATGGGATATTATGCGACAACCTAAACTATACTAAAGCCGAAATGGGCGTGAATGTATAAAAACATTGTTGCTTAGCAACATCTGTCAAAAGTGTCAAAATTAGGGTTGTCATTTGTATAATCAAAGTTGAAAATTACTAAATTATTTATTCTTGGTAAATTATAACTGTTATATGTTCCGTAGTAATTTACTGCTGTATAAAAATTTGATAATGTGAAATTATAATACGTGAAAACGAAATATCGTTGTTACTTTAAATTTAATTTACGAAAATTGCAGTGACATAATAACCTTACAATTTGGTTTGTTTGTAAGCATATCACATTGTGTGTGGCTTTAGTATATGCATAGGCTTTGCTATGACAAACAGATCATTGATTGACATTTAAACATACGTACTTACTTAATAATTTTAATTAAGTACATACAAATTATAGATAAATGACACCCGGACACATTATAAATAATCTTTTATTTAGGGATCGCACCTACGACCTCTGTTGTAACAGCCAGGAATGTTGCATTTTAATATTCAATTTTTAAATAATTACAGTTTATTATTTTAAACTAATCACACTAACATGAACTTTAATAATTTAATTATTAATGTGGTTACTTGTTTCAGATATTTATTCCTTTCATATGCCTTTTATCTCTGACTCTCGCAGAGCCCCCTATCGGGTAAGTTAAAAGCCTCGTTCAGTTAAAATACTTTCGTAACTTTAGCGCGAATATCTTATTTTTTTTTTTATGTTGCAGTGATGGCTATCCTGCAGCACGTTCAGGCAACGACCACGATCACCACGGCTATGAACACAACCACGACCAGAGCTATGACTTCCGAACATCTCTGTCACAGGATTACGGACCACCATCAGCTCGTTCCTTTGGACCATCAAGGAACGATCTGTCAACTGAATACTTACCTTCAAATGCCAGGACCTCGAGTCCAAGATCTGGACTCTCCGACAGTTATGGACCTCCGAACCTTCGTAGCGGACTATCTCAAGAATACGGTGTACCAAGTGGGAGGTCCTCAGCTCAGCAATCGGCAGCGCCAAGGGCGCTCTCCACTGAGTATGGAGCGCCCAGCGCTCGCTCCAGTCCGTCGCAGTCATACGGCGCTCCCGCTGCCAGGAGCGGCTTGTCTCAAGAGTACGGCGTCCCGTCTCTAAGCTCTGATTTCGCAAGAACTCCATCTGGTGAATATGGCGTGCCAGAACAGCGCTCACCTTCAGAAGAATACGGCGTACCTTCTCAAAGAAGTTCAGGACGTGCGCCATCACAAAAATATGGTGCTCCTGCTGCTCGCAGCTCTAAACTCTCTAGAAACTCATTGTCGCAAGAGTACGGAGTGCCCTCAACTCGATCTGGTAACTTTCAACAAAGTTACACTACACCCAGAAGCTTTGCTAGGTCCTTTGCATCAAGCAGCTCGCGTTCCTCCAAAGGACCCTCCCAATTTGGAGCTCGTTCGCTTTCAACCAGCTACGGAGCACCCGCCGCAAGAAACTCTGGTGGGTATGCCCAAAGCGCTAAGGCTCTTTCACAGACGTACGGAGCACCGAGCCAGCGCGATTTATCGGACACGTATGGTGCGCCCAGTGCAAGAGGTGTTTCTCAGGAGTATGGTGTACCTGCCAGTCGTTCTGCTGATCAAAAGACCAGCGCGATCGCCTCGTCTTATTCTGCTGCTTCTTCCAGGTTAGTTAACTTCACAATCAGTAGTTTTAGTTGAGGCAATAATCTTCAGTGCTTTAATTATAATGACTTCCCTAGGTCTTCTCCATCAGATACGTACAGTGCTCCCACAGCGCGCGACTCCATGCCCTCAGAGGAGTACGGTGTGCCAGACCAATACAGCAATCTCTCTAACCAGGGATACTCTTATGCTAGAAATGGCCTCGAAGAACTACTCAATCAGGTATGACCAACCGCATTCTTTTTGAAGGCATTTAAATGTCTGTAATAGTTTGAATTTGTGTGTCTGACTGAATCTCTTTTACATGAATTATGAGAATTTGATAAGACCTGGATACAAAACAATCAACGGGCTTTATTTTTTATCAGGAGCCTGCCAACTACGACTTTAGCTATAAAGTGAACGACTACGAATCCGGCAGCGACTTCGGACATGCGGAGACGCGACAGGACAACAGGGCTGAGGGCTCTTACTTCGTCGTCTTGCCTGATGGCACTAAGCAGGTAACAACATCAGTAAATTTCATTTTTATTCCCTCATTCTCATAGCATACGACCGAGAGTCGATGACTTTGAATTTGTGTGCCTTTTACGAAAATAATTGCACATTTTAAGAGTCTAAACATATCAACGTAGCAACTTTAGTGATCTTTATGTTTGTTTCGATAACAATAACGTCTGCATTTTTTATTTAAATGTGTTGTCAGATCGTGGAATATGAGGCTGACGAGCGCGGCTTCAAGCCCAGAATCTCTGTGGAGCCCACAGACGTCGCGCTCTCCGCCGGTTACGACGACAACGCGGTGGAGCTAGCCAGGTCTGCAGGTGGACCCTACTGACTTACATGACAAAAAAAACACCATGAGAAGTAATGCAAATAGAGTGCACTTTACACTAAATAACTGAACGCAGGCTCCTGCCTTCAGTCATTCAGTGTAAGGTGCAGCAATCATCAATCTTTCGTCTTTATTTTTGTATACAATTTATTTTATTAAAAGTTATTTTTTATAGCTATGTAAATCAATCCCACATTACTAGTTATCTTTTATTTAAAAAAAAAAAAAAAAAAAAAAATTTTGCTATTTTGTTATATTCTCTATTTTTTTCAAGATACCACTCTTTTAAAATAAACATATGAATGGTATAGTGAAATAACTAAAAAAACTTTTTAATATTGGTGCGGAGTTAGTTGAAATTCTGTTTTGAAATATTTTATGTGATATATAAACACACAATGACAATTAAGAAATTTGTTTGGCGTTCTTAGATATGTTTGTAAGGCTTTTTATTGCAATTATTATATATCTATCTTTATCTAATTTTATTTATTTATATTTTTTAAATGTATAGTAACTGTTTATATTTTTATATTATTAATCTTTATCTTCATTAGCGTCTATTAAATTACTTCTCATTTTGTTTATCGTTACAAAATAAAGAATCTGTGGCTTATGAAACGGATAATGGCATTAAGAAATGAAATAATATTCATAATACTCAGTTATTATTTATTATTTGTAGCAAAATAAAAACGTTTAAAAAAATGTAAAATGTACCTCATAGTTGTAAGTTGCTTTGTGATGTAGTGTCTTAGTGCGAAATATATGAATTTTTCATAACTTTTTGTTTTCTTATTCACTTCTAATCAAATTATCTGTCATTAGTAAAACCTAGAGTAATACGAGTAAGAACTTTGATTTTTTCAACCATTACAACATATTATAATATATTAGAAAAATAAAACTCAAAAACATTTATTATTTATGTAATCTAGTTTTTTTCTCAACAAACCCAAAGCAAACAGAAGACGGGATGTAGCACAGATTGTTAGTGATATATTATTATATATTAGTCTATAAATGTTTCAGTTTAAGATTAAAGTGAGTGATTTAAGTGTGTGAATTTGCTATTTGTTTTTCATAAGGAGTGATTGCTATATAATAATAATAATAATGTCAGAAATCGCAAAACTTTGGAAGTACTGACATTTATAATACCTACCTAAAGCTCAAATGGTCCCACAGAGTGTTTTGATTATCCAAAAAGTGGATCAATTGGCATAAAAAATAGTGATAGTGGATCAATTTCTGGTTGATTTATCTAAAACGTAATCAGTTTAAGAATACTTTTTGGTTACCACTAGACTAGTATAAAAAACGGTTCCACGCAAAACGGCTGGCAGGAGCTGGATGCGAGAAGCCGAGGATAGAACAAAGTGGCGTGCAATTGAAGAGGCCTATGTCCAGCAGTGGACTGCGATAGGCTGATGATGATGATGATGACACAAAATAGTCACTGGAAAAAATGATACAGTTTTTAATATAGTTCATTTTTTTTCATCCACAATCATTTAAGTTACAATAGTAAGTGTGTAAAATTGACAGTTTTTCTACGTTCTTTGTTTAGTGGACAAATTATTGTCCAGTAAACTGTGGATTTTGTGTAAATTCTTCAGGCATATTTTGTTATTTTTAAATTGAATTCACACTAAACATTTCGCATTAAGTTATTTTGATTGTTACATATTCGTTTACGTGAACTAAGACTTATGGGTGCCATCCTATAATTTTGTTGTATAAGCTGCTTCAAGAATTGAGCAGATTGATATTCATGTGAAAAAACACAACAATAAGGTATTAATAAAATCTTGTATGTAACAACTGTGATGACATTTTTTCAACAAATAGGAGGACGTTTCATATCTAGATGTTCCATGTCCTAAGTCATCAATATGAGCCTAAATAAATGTTAATGATTGAAATTTAATTTATTTTCATGAAAAGGTCAAGATAAAAACATTTTTTTTTATTTCACGTTTATAATTTTTGTAATACAGTTTTTATTTTTCACTTTTGACAGTTTATGCCGCGTCTGTGTAGCAATCTGAATCAGGTTGCTCTTAGGTTCTTTTATCACCTTAATAAATATCACCTTTTTTATTAGCCTTCTTTGTAGCTAAAATTTGAATGAAAATATAGCAAGCCAATAACACCCTGTATATCCTACTTCCAGAAAAAAAACGGCGGAAAACGCGTGCAAAATACGACGGTATAATGACGACGGTTTGAATATTTTGATTTATTTGATTTATTGTGTTTTATTTAAAAAGTTTGATGCCCAAAAAACCATGGATGTCGTTTTATATTAGTCATATTTAAATTAAATCGTGAATAGAATCTTAAGTTCTTTTTTAATAAAGACCTAACTAATAAAGAATAAATTAAAACAATTTCAAATATGAATATTGGTTTAAATAGCGACATATATTAATAAAACTGAGCCAGCGAGCTCATCGACCGGTCGGTCGCAACACAGAGCGGGCGTCTCATTGACATAGAGGTGATTTTTGCATGAACTTTTGATTCAAAGCAGGTAGTTTATGGTTGTTCTTTGGCGGCTTGTATTTCAAATATTTCTTAGAAAACATTTTTTTTGTTGTGTAATAGGTAGATAATTTTGAAAAGAACCTAAAAATAGTATTGTTTCTATACCAGGAACTACTTTTCTACCTGAAAAGAATCAAAACCTGACCGACTGTTTTACGACCCAAATTTTAGTACATTTTTTATTCCATTCGTATTTAAAATCTATTTATCTTATAGACGTGCGGCTTTTATTACGTGTAGCTGATAAGCTGAACTTATTATATATAATAAACCTTGGTTTTTATTATCAATAGTTATTTTAAATATCGACGCGAGAGCGCGGACCGCTTTTAAAAATACAGGTATGGTGTAAAAAAAAATGTACAGCAGGTAATGTTTCTATTGTATTTTATTGTAATTATAATTATGTGTAAATAAAATGTAAAATGCAAATATTGTCTTGCTTTCGAGATATAGAGAAAATAAGAGTACAATTCAGCTACCCTCGCATTAAAACTCATATTTTGAATACAAATTCACAAAAAAAAAACAAAAAAATATTAAAATATAACTGATTGCATTAATAATAAGTAGAAAATTAGAAATAACATATATAGCAATTAAAATCAGAGTAATCCAAATAAAACCAAACATACGCCGTCGCAAATCCCGTGTCTGTGTTGCGACCTGATTCAGGTTACACAGACGGCCATTATTCTCTGTAATGGCGGCGTACAGACGAGAGGTCCAAACTCCTAATTTCGTTTTACAAAATGTTGCGTTTTGCGATACAAGGCCGTTGAGGAGCTCACCTGATACTAAACTCTCAGTTCCATTACACGATTTGATGGAGGCGAAGAATCAGGTATCGAACACGGTACTCAGATCGCAACCCGCAATATTTATTATTCAACAGTTCCGCTGGTCATATGTGGTCTTCATCATCAGTTCCATTTCACGCAATGGTGTTTTTTATGATTAAATGTACGAATTACAATAAAATACATCCAAATTACCATAGGTGTGCCTTTTAATATTTGAAGAGCTCCCTCGATTTCTCCAAGATTTATCAGATCCAAACTTTGATGACAATGGGACCAATTCGGAAGATATCCTTCCTTTGCCAAACTTCTTGGCAGTATATGATTAGGTATAAATGAGACAAAAGATGTAGTATAGTCTGGTTATAATTATCCAAAGGTGCATCTTATATACTAACGACTTCGTGTTGATAACAGATAGTAGAAACATTTAATAGATACTGAACGTGCGATAAGGAACATAAGATTGTGATGTAGATTGTAGATACAGCACAAAGATATTGTACTGTAACAGTACACCCCCCTTTAAAAAAAATTATGGTAATAGTGTTTACAATATAAATTTGACCTAGACCTTACTAGTTATTTGCTGATGTATATAAATAATAATGCTATTGTACGCGGTGGAATTTGATGACGCCTGTTGTGGTGTGATTTGCTGACGTCTGTAATTTTGACTTAGCTGTTGCACGAGTGTTTATTATTTTTTTTCGTTAAACTCTTCATTCTTCTGTCCAGTGTTTTCATTATGCCGTAAATTAGGATCACGCCGATTGTTAAAATAATCTGTCCCATTGCAACATTTCTTGTCCACCGTAAGTCCTCCTGGATCAGGTTACGGAGTTGGTCCGCTTCGTTTTGATTGAGGCAATTGTCCGTATTGTATGTTATCTGGTCCTTAGAACTTTGATTTCCCATTTTAGATGTCTTGTTGTTACGAGTAGTTGTGAATTAATGGTATATGTTAAGATCTATGTTAATATATATACGAATAGCTTACTTATATCAGCGATTTTTTATAGACGTACTACTGGCTTTACTTTACGTCCCGATCGTGTAGTGTACGTATGTGAATGCCTGTCGCAATCCTTTGAATCTGGCACGTAGTTTGATTCGTCATTGATCATGAAAGCTGGTTTCAATCTATCAATTGATATCACTGTCTCTTTATCCCTAATTCTAATGCAAAATGTTTTATCTGTTTTACTAATTACTGGGTAGGGTCCTTCATACGGCGGTGTCAGGGCTTTCTTAATTCTATCACACCGAACAAATACGTGTGAGCATTCTTTGAGTTCGGGATGCACAAATATAGCTTGATTGTGTTTTTTTCTTTTCGGAATTGATGTCATTTGTGTGATGTCCTTTTGAATTTGTTTTACAAACTCTTCGTACGTTGATAACTGTGCTGCTGATGACTCAAAAAATCCTCCAGGGAGTCGTATTGGCGTTCCATATGTCATCTCTGCTGAACTATAACCTGTGTCTTCTCGCAAGCTACTCCGCAACCCGAGTAAAACTGTTGGAATTTCTTTTAACCAATTTTCGTTGGATTCTCTTGTCATTAACGCCGCCTTTAAAGTTCTATGAAATCTCTCTATCATTCCATTGGATTGTGGATGATAAGGTGTTGTCCTAATTTTATGTATTCCCAAAAATTGTGAGAGTGACTCAAATATTCTTGATTCAAACTGTCGGCCTTGATCCGTAGTAATGCGCAATGGACATCCAAAACGAGTAATCCATCCTTCGAAAAGTGTCTTGGCTACTGTTTCTGCAGTTATATCTTCTACCGGAAATATTTCGGGCCATGACGTACAACGATCTATGATTGTGATTAAATATCTCTTCCCTTGTGAAATCGGAAGTGGTCCGACGATGTCAATATGTAAATGTTCAAAACGTTGCGCTGTCATAAATGTACCAGGAGGTGATATCGTATGTCGTTGTATTTTTGATTTTTGGCAGGCTATACATGATCTACACCAATTATTGATATCTTTGTTCATATACGGCCATAAATACCTTTGGGTTATCATTTTTCTCGTAGTTCTTTTTCCTGGATGGCTCATACCATGAATGGTATCGAAAATTTGTTTGCGAAAATGCTTTGGTAAGTAGGGGCGGCTTTTTCCAGTAGATGTGTCGCAGGTGATGTTTATTGTGGAACCCGGAAGCGTAATGTTTTTGAATTTTAATCTTTTATTGTCATGTAATTTACTTAGTTCATTATCTGTTGATTGACATTTTTCCAATTCAGCGTAATCGATAGGTGATGGCACGTATATTTCCTCTATTCGAGATAAGGCATCGGCGGTAATATTGTCACGTCCGCTTATGTGTTGAATGTTGGTACTGTATTGTGAAATGAAATCTAACTGCCGGACCCGTCGCGGTGTATCGTTTGATGATGGTTTTTGGGAGAATGCGTATGTCAAAGGTCGGTGATCCGTAAATATTGTAAATTCTCTTCCCTCGATTAATCTGTGAAAATGTTTGACGGCCATGTATATTCCTAACAGCTCTCTGTCAAACGTAGAATATTTTTGTTGAGTTTCGCTTAATTTTTGTGAAAAAAATCCTAATGGTTCCCATTTGCGTCCGGATTTTTGTTGTAAAACTCCACCAACGCAAGTAGCACTAGCGTCGGTCATGAGCGCTAGTGATGCGTTGCGGGAAGGATGCGCTGTTAACACTGCGTTTTTCATGCTTTCCTTGCATTTTTCGTAAGCTTTGTCTGCTTCCGTTGTCCAAGGAACAGGTGAATTATCGTTCTTTTTTGAACCATGTAGATATTCGTTTAAAATTCTTTGATTTTCCGCTGCGCGTGGAATATTACTTCTGTAGAAATTGACCATGCCCAAAAATCTTCTTAATTCTTGAATTGTTTTCGGTTTGGGAAATTCCATGATTGCTTTGTAATTTTCTTCGGTAGGGTGTATTCCTTGGCTCGTTATATGATAACCTAAGAAATCTATTTCCCTTCTGAAAAATTCGCATTTTTCGAGATTAATGGTTATTCCATTCTCGTGTAAACGTTTGAAAACCGTTTCTAAATGCTGATAATGCAAATCTTCGTTGTCCGATGCGATGAGACAGTCGTCTACAAATATAAATACGAAGTTTAAATCTCTAAATAAGTAATCCATGAATCGTTGAAATGTTTGTGCCGCATTGCGTAATCCGAAAGGCATTCTTAAGTACTCAAAAAGTCCAAAAGGTGTGATGATGGCTGTTTTTTCTATATCTTTAACAGGAATACAATGGTATGCTTTACGTATATCTATCTTGCTTAGTATCTTCTTATTTTCTAATATGTATGTAAAGTCAGTTAATCTTGGTAGTGGGTATTTGTCCGGTACTGTCGTGCTATTGAGCATTCGATAGTCTCCACACGGTCTCCATTCGCCATTTTTCTTTTTTACCATATGTAATGGGCTTGCCCATGGGCTATCTGACGGTCGGCAAATTCCGAGTTCTATCATATTTTGAAATTCCTTTTTGGCTATGTCGTATTTTTCTGGAGGTAATGGTCTTGCCCGAGCTGCGACGGGTGGTCCTGTAGTGATAATGTGATGTTCAATCTTATGTTTGGGCGCATTGCGGAGAGAGGACCCTTTCGTGATGTCTTCGTATTTGTTTAAAAGTTGCGTAATACGTGGATTCGTTCCCACTGCGATAGTACGAATTGTTTGTTGTGTCGCTTTTTCCGAAGTTACATGCGTTGTCAGCTCTGTAACTTTGTCGATAAGTTTGCGACCTGCTATGTCGACTAATAGTTTATAGTGCTCTAGAAAATCTGCTCCAATTATTGGTTGTGTAACATCGGCGATTACAAAATTCCATTTATAACATCGTTGTAGTCCTAAATTCAAGGTAAGCGTCTTCTCGCCGTAAGTCCTAATTTTAGTCCCATTTGCAGCGTATAGTGTGTATTGTTCATTTTGTAAAATTGAATGTCTCTGTTGCTTGCTAATGACTGAAATATTTGCGCCCGTGTCAATCAAAAACTTCATACCACTTTTTCGGTCGGTAATGGTGAGGCGATTGGATGGGTGGATTGCACAGAGTTTCGCCGTTGTCTGTGCTCTTATTCGTTTCCCTGGTTCCGTACGTAAGTCATTGGTTTCCAACCGCATGGTTTAATGCAGTTCTTTGCATATTTTCCGAATCTTTCGTGGTAGTAACAAAATCGATTTGCTCCTCTATAGTTTGTTCTCGGCCTCATAATCGGGAATTGTTGACGTTTCTTGAAATGATTGTGCGTGTTGGGTCGATAGCCATATTGACCTTGCTGAATTGCGTCAATATCTATCTGTAATTTTGCTAGCTGGGCTAAAATGCATGCTGTATTGTTGTCGTTTGAAGTGTCGTTGCTAACAGCTGATATTTCGGTTACTTTTGAATTCATTATTATTTTGTCTGCAATTTGGCTCAGTTTGTCAATTTCCATGTCTTCCGTAACTGCTAGAACCGTAGTAACTGATGTTGGTAAAAGCCTGAACCATAGTAGTTTAATTGTTTCGTCACTGATTTTTCCTCTCCCGAGGACTCGCATTTGACGTAATAACTGCGAAGGTTTTTGATCACCGAGTTCTGTCTCTGATATTAATTTTTGAAACTGTCGCTGTTCTGTTTCTTCGTAACAATCAATTAAACGTTCCTTGATGTTTTTGTATTTATCTGTAGTCGGTGGTGAAGTTATTAGGTCACTAACTTGTAGTATTTCTTCCTTGGATAACTTTGCTATTACTGTACAGTATTTGTATTCGTCTCCTTGCTTCTGTGGTGCTAATATGGCTTCTAGTTGCGTGAACCATAATCTTGGTTGGTCTTTCCAAAATTCCGGAATGCGGGATAAAACCGAGGTGCCAGCAGCTACTTCAAGTGTTCCTTGCTGATTTATGTTCGCCTTGCACGGTGATTGTGCCATGTTTCTTGCTGCGTATTCGTTCGTCGGGGTCACCAATTTGCCAAACTTCTTGGCAGTATATGATTAGGTATAAATGAGACAAAAGATGTAGTATAGTCTGGTTATAATTATCCAAAGGTGCATCTTATATACTAACGACTTCGTGTTGATAACAGATAGTAGAAACATTTAATAGATACTGAACGTGCGATAAGGAACATAAGATTGTGATGTAGATTGTAGATACAGCACAAAGATATTGTACTGTAACACTTCCAAACATAAAAATATTTTTTTAAATTGGTCCAGCCGTCGGTGAGTAATTAGATAACAAACATAAAAAAAACAGTCGAATTGAAAACCTCCTCCTTTTTGAAGTCGGTTGAAAAAAGGAAAATTGTACACTAAAGGCTCCTACACACTACCAGGCCGCCAGCGGATATCAGCCGGTCAATCGCAACAGAGCACAGAGTAACAGTTTTGTTTAGACGTTTTGGAGTGACGGTCAATCAGAGCCTAAGGTCCCTTTCACACGTTTCTGTTTCAATGGCGACCGTAATGTACCTATATAAAAAACGGAAATAATTAAACAAGTATAAGGTAGTCCGACTTGTATTGTTTATTCAAATCGCCCGCGCATTGTAAATAGTGCTCAAATTAAACACTTGGTCCATAACATAAACACAACAAGTAATTTGCTGCTAACGATATCTACGTTTACCTTGATAATTGATTTTACAATTCTTGTAAATCAATAACTACGATAAGTCACAAAAAATACAGTAAAGCCGCTATTCAATTACTTGTATACAAAAGGTTGAAATCAATAGTAAATAATAAATATTAATAAATATTTTGGGACAACTTATACAACGCCATCTCATCCCAAACTAAGCAGAGCTTGTAACCAGACAACTGATATACATACATATATATTTCTAAATACACTAATACACACTTGTACACTAAAGGCTCATACACACTACCAGGCCGCCAGCGGATATCAGCCGGTCAATCGCAACAGAGCACAGAGTAACAGTTTTGTATAGGTTTTGTAGTGACGGTCAATTCAAGCCTTAGGTCCTTTTCAGGCGTTTCTGTACCCGGCGCGCGGCGCGAAGTATACCCCGATGTGCGATAGCTTTTACATGTTCCGACGTCCGTCCCTTCCAGTTGTTATACATTCGCTGCCTGGTAGCCAGCGACCGGAAACCCGGCGCCGGATTAAAATTGGAACGTGTGAAAAGGGGGATAATGTGTGCGCTCGTCACCCGGTGTGATCTGCGCCGGGTGCCGGCCAGACAGCTTACGACAATCGAACACATACTAGCAAGTAGCCGGCTGCCAACCATCCAGCTAGTATAAAGACATCACTGGCCACTACCGGCGCGTGATCATGTAGTCTGAAACTGCCGGGTGTCGACTACTAGTTTGTAGCCCCTCAGCCGGTTTTTGAAACATTGCCTACCGGCAATAATCTATGTGTGGAGTTGACTATAGTAGGGTATAATTGGGGGTTCTGGATCACTTCCTCGCTTCGCTCGGTGCGTGATCCAGAACCCCCAATTCTCCACACATAGAACATGATCCAGAACCCCCAATTTTCTACACATGCAATATGATCCAGAACCCCCAATTTTCCTCACATTCAATATGATCCAGAACCCCCAATTTTCTACACATGCAATGCAGAGCGCTCCAATATCACACTATCATGATCGATGATTCTCTTAACTGCTCATCTTTTCAACTTAATAGGAACCGGTTTATGAACAGCTTAATCGCAGCAACTCAAGCTGTTATGCACAGCCTGTTCCTATGTATTAGGTTTCTTCTATCAAATCTACAAGATTGTTGTAGATTTGATGCTGGATTATTCGAGCCCATAGCTTAATCCCTTTAAAGCGAATTTTAGAGCATTTGCCGTTATCTCTAGAGCAAGGTATTAGGATTGCATTATACTGCTCGTGATTAATTATTTCTACAATATGAAGCCCGCATAATCGCTTTTCTACTATCAATACCTGTACACGATCTCCAATTCTCAATGTCATGTTATTCAGCAAGTAAGTCGAAGCTTGTATTTTATTTAGAAAACTGATATTTCAAATTTTTAATCTTGCTAATTACGTACGTAAATGCTTGCGAAAGTTTTTTAAGACTAAGGTTGAGGAACAGGGAAATTTTGAGCAAACAAAATAAGAAAAAAAAAACCACTTAATTAAAAAGTTTATTATCGAAACACCATTTTTTTAAACATAAAACATTTTTTAAAGAACATATTGAGTCATGATATATACAACTGTAAACGGTTTCAGAATCTTTATATTGCTCATACAAGCTTAACAAATTAGGACAGTTTTTATCTTCTAAATTAATAACATTATTATTATTCGACATAACTTGCAACCATGACACTTTTTCTAAACCTTTAGTGTAAACACATTTATTTCTTAACAGATCTTCAAGTAAACATAGGCAATTAGAATAAGGAATAAATCCTTCACCCCAATGTATTTTTCTGTTGCGCTCGATCCAGCTTACTTGACGTCTTTCTGATTTTGTCAAGTTGTAATAGGGAAATGGTGGCTTAATTAAGAACACTTGTATTTTGTTATCACACCATATAGCAATTTCTTTTATTATAAACTCATTTGCTTCTGTTTTGAAACCTTGAATGTCTACAATAGCAGTCATGATAATCTTCGCACTATATTACTCAAAGGCTTATATTCCACCAGACGATCGTTGATAATCAAACAATATGCGGCAGTATTATCTGGTATTGAAGTTGAACATTCAATTTCTAATCGAACATCGACTGGACCTGATTTTAGACTATCGTTTTGCCTTGAACAATCTAATATAAAAAGAGGAGCCTTTTCTTTAAAGTCCTTTAGACTAAGCAATGGGTCTGCTGGACTGTTGTAATACGACTGACGGAATTTGGCATACATTTCGTATAATATACTGTATTTGTTCTCAGAAAACTTTAAGCTCAAAAGTTCATATGGATAATATTGTGAATTCAAAAAGAGAGTGACATTTGTAACTTCACAATGATCAAATCGCGAACTGTCATTGAGTTTATTATTTTTTCTATTAGTTTGTAAGCAGAAAATTACATATCTAGGTTTCTCTAATTGTGACGCAGTTTTAACTGCCCACGAATGCTTTGTAGTTTTAGGAAGCAAAGGGTACTCATACAAATCCCAATTTCTAAATGCCATTTGAATAGGCTTATCCTTTTCTAGTAATTTTAAAAGAGCCAGTCTTTCTCGATCTGACACTTTTATATGTGGTACTCTCCATTGAAGCCTTTCTATATCTATTTTGCAATAAGCAATATCATCAGCAAGTATAACACTATTTAAATTGGAGTTACTTCTATTCAATATAAGTTCATGTTTGCAGTTTATTACAATTTTTTTATAGTCTTCCGCAAACCCTAAAATCTTATTTAAAGGTATTACAGCACTAAAATGGCCATCATTTTTAATACCGTTTGAATTCCAGCCCCATAAGGCAGCCACTTTATTTTCTGCTTCATTTAATGAGATATAAGATTTTATTGTGGACGTTATGCCGGAATTTTTTATACGATCTATTTCTATACCATTCATTTCGTACCTGATGTCTTGAAACAAGAACAAAATATAGTTATTACTAAATGTAACAATTTTTTCAATCGGCTTTCCATCTTTACCGAAGAATTTTGCTTGACCTTCGATGTAAATTGAACTGGCTGATGGTAACACGTATATATCTTGCTGGTGTATGGGAATTCTGATTTCGTCATTTTCTCTGAAGCAGTTATTGTAGGGATTGTAAGAATGGACTTCATAACTTTCGATTGAAGAATCGAAATGCGGTAAATCATTAATCTGTAGTATATTCATACTTTAAAACCTAAAGCTTTAAGAAAATCTATATTTGCTTTAGTCAACTTCCTCACTTTTTTCTTACGTCTACGCGTATTAGTGGTTGTAGAAGAAATAAGACGTTTTACTTTGACTGAAGGGTTTATATTATATTGTATCATTTTATTTTTCTTAAATGAAGACGCAGTTGAATATGTTCTACGAAGTTAATACTGTAACCAAACTGATCGACAACTTTAATAGATATAGATGAAATTGTATTTTTGTTTACCGGAAAATAAATAACGTTCTGAGGCGTTTCTATATATTGGTCGTCTACAACGGTATTAGGCACAAATTCGTGAATAATGTGAGTTGGTAATCCGTTGGTATAGGAACCGTATATCAAATCACATTCAATTCTGATAACAGATGAGGTATTGTTACTAAAACGACGACCTGATGTTGAGTTCAGTATTGAAAAGTATAATAATCCACACTCATATTTTCCAGATAAACTCAGAGGTGGTTGAAAATATGATTCTAATTCTGATTTATTGCCGGAGATAGTTACTGTAGTAGACATACTTGCATACTGAACTCTTTTCTTAAATTCTGTTTATTTTATTCCATGATTAATCCAAAAAAATCTTAAAAAGTTTAAACAAAGATGTCCGCAATGGAAAGGATGATTGCCTTGTACATTTTCATAATTGTAGTGAATTTTAGAGCCTAAATATTTTATTAATTCTTTTGGAGGCTTAAGATTTCCATAACTATCAAAATATTCGATATAATCTTTGCATTTTGCATAGGCTACCCAATGAGAGCCGGGGTTTTTAGAAATATCTAAATTAATAATACCACATTCATATTTAAAAGGGTGTGTAGGAAGTTCGTCTCTCATAAAGACACCTCTAAAATAAGGAATATTATTTCCATATTTTACAATGTCAAAATTAGTCAAGGCTCGATTGGGTAGCCGATACTTTAGTTTTTTTCTTTTGATACGAAAATTCCCAGACCATTTTTATGTGGCTTAACATGTAATCCATTTCCAATACAAAGGGCTTCCATTTTTTCATTGTGTCTCTTCGATTCATCATATAGCTTTTTAGCCATCTTGAATTCATTTATAGTTTTAGCTATACCAGCCGCCCCGCCTGCTATGGCTCCCGCTGCGGATAATCCAGCAAAAATAGGAATCAAAGGCAAAACTCCACCCGTTTTTGGTATAGGAATAACGCGGGGAAGTTTAATAGAAGAATCTTCAACTAATTCTCTGGCAGCAGCCATAGCTAGTTTTATTGCCCCTTTCTTGCATTTTGGTTTTAATTTTTTCATTCGTTTTTTCGCGACAGTAAGAACATTTTTAAATTTATTTTTAAGTCCTTTTCCAGAAGTCCTTTTGCATGAAGATTTTTGGCTGTAAGTTTTTAGGCCAGTACCAGTTTTAATTTTGCTTGTCATAATATTGCTCACTAGACGCGCTGCAATTTTTTCTCCTGTACCTGCATCAGCTGCAACTATACGTTTTTTCGCCATTTTAAACAAAATCAAATCAGCCTTATGGCGATCTTTTAAGTTCGAAGATTTGTGATATGCAATATCGTGTTCTTTACAATATTCGTCTAATTTGTTGATACCTTTATCACCACGCGCAAGTCTCCTAATTAATTTTGTACCTGGACCACAGTAATTGTATCCCGGCAAATGTAATTCAAATGGTAAATGGTTTATAAGCCAATTGAGAAGACTACTCTCTCCAGTGCCCATAATAAGACTGTTTAAAAATAAATTAAACACTTTATAAATATAATGCGTTGAATAAACAATTGACAGTTATCTAAGTTTATAAGTATAAATAATGGAATCAGACATTATTTTGCAATAATCTATTTAATTTGTTTCTTATAGCGCATTTGACTTATCTATCCAACTATTTTCTGCAGAAGATAAACCTAACCATTTTACTAAAACTCTGTTTCCTCTCTTTTTAAGAACTTTTTCGACTAGATACACATTAGGATGTTTAGTCTTTTGAAGTTCTTGCACATAAAATGCTCCTAAAATAGGCTGACCTCTAATAGTATCTTCAATTAAATAGGTGATAGGAATTGTATTACGTATTTCTCGAATTTTAAATATTTCTGTTGACCAGTTAGGTGTATATCCTTTTTCAAATGTTCCTTTGTACTTACTGATACGTACATAATCACCCACTTTATATCTTACTTTTACACTAACTTTTTTTACTAAACTTGCATAACGTTCTAATATACGTTTTTTATTTATATTATTCACATTCGCAGGGATTTCATCAATCGTTCTATGGTATGTGTGATTGTATTTATGAATAACATTATTGAGGGTATTATTTATCCAATTATAATTGCCTTTCAAACTGAATTCTTTGTACAATTTAGATTTCAATGTCCTAATAAATCGCTCGACTATTGAAGCTTTTTTTGATGAGAATGTTGAGTAATGATTAATATTATAAGATTGCATTAGATTTTGAAATCTATTATTATAAAACTCTGTCCCATTATCAGTTTGAATATTTTTAGGGACACGGCCTCTATCCAATAATATCTTAAAAGTATTACATACAATCTCTTTGTTTTTACTTTTGAGAGGAAAGGTCCAAGCATATTTAGAAAATGTGTCAATAACAGCGAGGATAAATCTAAAGCTTTTATTTTCTTTAGAAATAGATTGCATATCAATTAAGTCCGCCTGCCATAGATCGTCTATATCTTTCATAATAACTTTTCGTCGAGGAAAATTTATCCTGGCATTTTTATGAAGCTCATTTACCACATCGGCTTTGATCATGATGATTTTTCGTTCAAATTTATATTTTTGTCTTTTAGCTCAGATTGATTTAATAACAAATTTTGGTAATGATCGTGATTGTTAAGTATGTTAAACTGAATTAAATGTCTATTGCTGTTCCTATTTATTCCTTTATTATATTAGCTTCTTTTAGTTCTTCAATGATAGATAATATTTCATTATCATGATTTGTATTGCCAGCGTCTCTTGAAGCCATTAATAATTTTAATCTCTCAATCAATTCATTGGGATCATCCCAGTATACTAAATCAGTGTTGTTTTTAAATTTTTTTAGTTTTGGTAAGTTTCCTCCAAGTTTTGATTTAGGTTTACTGTCAGACGTTTCCGAAAACAAGGGTTTAATTATTTCCCGATATTTTTTACCTTTACTTGACTTTATCTGACCTCTGGGGCTAAAATTTCTTCTATGAGCATTTGTATAATGTAGCATATCTTTGTAGATCCGCTTATCTTCATTTGATATTAATTTTAAATCAGGCTTTCTTTTAAATAAAAGTTCTTTCAAACCTAATGTAAAGTTGTAAACTTTGTCATCGATTTTAACTAAAACGTTCTTATCATTATTCAAACTAGAAAATGATACTACTGAGTTACCCATCATGTAAGTCTTGTTTTTACTTCTAATTCCAAACGGTATATTAAGGTCATCATATATACCACAGATATCTTCTCCCTCTAATGATATTTCATCTAGCGATTCCTTTTTAGGGCTTTCAATGAATTGAGTAGAATCCAGATCTGGACTGTAACATTCTTCAAATTTACTCGATGAACTAGTATTTATATCATCGGACTCAATGCCTTCCAAATTAAGTAGTGTTTTATTTTCTACATTTTTATTTTTTTCCGCAGGTAAATTCGCGTCAACTAAAGACTTAAGGGGATCTGTTACAGGTTTTAGGACTTTATCGAGTGATAAATTCATCGAGTGTTCCTGGTTCTTCATTTGTTTTATTTTGTTCTTTATTGAGTTCACAGACTTCATTAATTCAATTTTAATATTTTTCTCCATATTTATATTAAAACAACTGTGTTCAGGGAATGAAGATCTAATACTGAATTTGTTATTCATGTTATTTATTATATATAAATTCAGTCAAATTTCAAAAATGTATCAAAATTCTGTCTGTACCTTCCATTATTTACGGGCGATTCTTTATTAATAAGTACGAAATTATATGGGTTACTCCAAATGGTTTTACAGATATCTTTAAACTGTTTCCATTGTAGATCGGAGCCGACATGTTCATCGTAAACATGTTTTAAATTCGTATCATCTTGTTTAAATAATATAAGAAAATTAACATTGTCACGTAACAATTGTTTCGGAATTTTAGAATAGGTTTGAGATAAATAAAAACAATCTATTTGTTTATGTCTGCCCATACAAAAATAATTACGGATATTAACTTGATTTTCACATGCAACATCATCAAAAATAAATACAGAGTTAGTCAAAGCTTCACTCGGAGCTATAACATCTTTATCATCTTTTAATTCATAGAAGTTAATCTGAGGAACTCTTTTTAATACCTCGCTCAAGAATCGATATTTTGGCTGAAAAGAAGTTTTGGAGTAAAGATAAAGATTTTTAAATTTCAATCCATTTTTATGTAACAGTAAGCTGATCATAACGTTTGTTTTACCACAGTTCGACGGACCACATATTATACAACGAATTGTATTTGGTAATAAAGCACTATGTCTGATTTGGCGAGAAGGTTCATTAAATTGTATACCGCTAACTTTCAGAGATATGGGTTGCTTAACCAACTTCATCTTGTCAATGATTATGTTGAATGGCTAACATACGTTTTTGTGTTCACTTTTTATACTAAAAAGGGGAAATTATGTAAAACATAACATGACATTTTGTTACTATTTCTGTACCTACATGTTTAGATAAGTTTTATTAACATAAGTAAGTATGTAATTACTCGTAATAAACATATTAAATCAAATTAAGCATGTGCACAATATGCATATAAATAATAATATCATATTAGACATGACTATTCAACTAACGCGTTTCTACAGGTTTAGACAGATTTATTTCATTATTGAAATCGTCAGCAAAAATATTATATGAAACATGACATGACAAAGAATATTCATTTATCGCGTTTCTACAGGTTAAGACAGGTTCGTTTAATTATTGAAATCATTAATGAAAATATTGCATTCTCGCATTACTCAATATCAAATGCCACTGTTTAAAATAATCCACATCTAAGTTAGGTAGGTAGTCGCTTCATTTCATTGCAGTATTTGCCATAAGCTGGACCTCTTGTTTGTCAATTAAACTACAATTGCCTGGTAAGTTTTGTTTTTTTTTTTTTCTATTTTATTTTAATGCCATGCATTTTTTTTTTACTTTCAATAAGTGTTTAATAATTAATATTAATTTATTTACAGAATCATGTCTCTGGCACCGTCCTACAGCCCCTCTATAGATATCGCAGATAATTTACGTGAGGTAATTAAATATTGCGTTTATCTTAACTTACTTAAATCCATTTTTCATATTACTTGTGTTATTTATTTATTGAATGACTGTTTTTTTTTTTTTTTTTTTTTCAGAATTTAATAGGAGATGCGGACCCAATCACCAATCCTTTTTATTATGCTCAGGATAGAGAAAGCTGGTATGCAGAAGTAGCAGCCAAATCTCGCGAAGAATATAAAAAACAAAAAGCAGAGGAACAAGAAGCAATAAAGAAGAAAAAAATTAAATCAAAATGTTTTAAAAATACCTCTTTTGTTATGCGTAAGGAGCCGGGTCAAGTTCGTAATTTAATACAAATATACATACATAATTTGGACAATAGTAATATGGATAAAATAAACCTTGATCCTGACAGCGCGGGTGTGAGTGTGCAATATTTAGTGACTAGTGATTACGATGACGTCATGAATGAGACTGAACATTTAGTTAGTAAAATAGTCAAAAAGTTAAGCAGACATAATGTGTAATCTTTTATTAAATACTGTAATCTACTTATTATTATTGTCATGATAAATTATATTATTTTAAAAAAATCTGTTTATTTCATATTGGAACAATAAATTTTTAAAATATATAAGATTATATAATACCTTTATTATAATGAATACTCAACCCAGTAAATATATTGTAAGTACATAGTAAAAAATAAAAAATTATTAACCTAACTAACAATTTTATTATATTTATGCTTGTTATTAGGTCAGTGACACATGTTGTAAATAAAAATATTTTTACACTAACAATATAATATTTTACTGTACATCTTACAAGCAAACTTAAATACAAGAAGCTTACAAGTATTTTGTTTTTTACAATAAATTTAATATTAACCAAAACATTTGTTTTACTCAAAATGTTGTTGTATAATTTTGCGCCTAAACCTACAAATTCCGTTATAATTTCACCACCTAATTTATCTTTTAAATAATCAGGTATTTTAATTAGCTTTTGGAATATTAAATAAATTATCCTTTTCGAAATTACTAATTAACTACAAACAAAAATATTTAGATAAAGTATAGGCGCAAAAGGCTGGAGGTCAGAGTCCGCAATTCCGCATTGACAAACATTTTCATGACGTAGCGCTAGGTGACTTAACATGTGACATGTCATTTGTCACTGTCACTTTAAAACAAAAATATGTCGCAAAATCTCTATTTTACTATGCCAACCAAATAAAAACACAAAGAAAAATACGAAAGTTGTACGATGTGCCTACAAAATAGGGCAAGGTACTCAGCATTCATAGGATGAGCATGACGACCCATCTTATTACTGGTTTTCAGTGTTGCCCAGTCTTGAACGTTAACGCCGTAACTACATTTCCAAGTCTTCATTGTTGTATTGAAATATGTGCAGCAAATCTAGCATGGCAAGTGTGCATAAACTATTAAACTACCTCCTACTATTATATAACTACTAAGATTATAATTCCTGCTTATATTTTTATATTAATTAAACCCAATACTAAAAAAAAACTGATATTTAGCTATGGGACTGATTTCTTTAACTTATGTGTCTATATTATTTTAATATAACAGTAAAATACTGAACCACAATGCTTTATTCTTGTGAAAACAATGTGTATAAAAAGAAAGCTCACAAAGCCGCTACACTTCTACTCACAACAATCTTCTGCATAGTCAAATATATTAGAGTACTTGAGACATCAAATCCCAGTCTATTTATTTAAGTTTAGTTATTTTCTTTATGCTTTAGGTTCTCCACACAGAATTTACTAGTTAACTAGTTAATAGAGAGTTAAAAATTACCGCTGCCATTCCAAGATCCTGTGAAAGCTGGTCTGTTGCCACACTATGCGGTCATAAATCACTAATGGACTAAGACAGCAAGGTAACCATTTGTATTAAACATGTATTTGAGCTGAGAATTGAACTCAGACTCAGGTTATAGGTACTTAGGCAAATTATATTTATTACACAAATACAAAAATGAAACAAGAAACATTATGATTCATAAGATTTTTTTATTTATGCATTAAACAAAGTAAATACATGGGTAGATACATAGTCACAATTATAGCTCTAAATTATTGTAACATTATAAACATAAAGTAAATACATGGTAGATACTAAAATTAGGTAGGTATGTAGATACATAGTCACAATTATAACTTTAAATTATTTTAACATAAACAATGGTAGATTCTAAAATTAGGTAGATTCACAATTTTAGCTTTAAATTACTGTAACATTATAAACAGAAAAGATAGTAAATACAGTCACAATTATAGCTTAAAACATAGTACGATAATGACCCCAAGGTACAGTATAAATTATATTTCTTTTAATTTGACGTTTGTCATCATTTCCGTTGAGTACTAATTTATTAATTTTCTGTGTATACAACTTGTGATTTTTGGATCGAATGACATACATAGTATCTCTGAAATTTATATCATTATTCAAAGTATTTTTATATTTTTCAATTGTGAGCCTATTAGAAATAGGTTTTTTAACTCCTTTAGCTTTTTTAATTGTATTATTTAAACTATTTAAACAGTATAATTTAGCCCTCAAACCAATAAACTCTGTAATGATATCACCACCCATCTCATCTTTAAAATAGCCAGGTATTTGTTTATTCACTTTTGGAATACCATAAATATTATTGTCTTCAAAGTTGCTTGTATCAAAATATTTTATATTTTGTTTCATGTCTTTATAAAAATCATCAGTTTGTATTAAATACAAGAGACTATCAGTATCAGTATAACAAAGGCTTATGTCATTTTTGTATATTTTCTTCATAACAGAATAGTGAAATTGATATAAATGACGCTTTGCTAACTCCAGTATCGTAAAACCAATATATATTGGTCGATCTAAAACTACTTTAGCAGGCTCTAATTGAATAGCAACAAGGTTCTCTGAAATAATAGCCATATTTTTAAAATTAGGGGCGCTCACATATTTTTCTGCCCCTTTTATTTTATTGGTCTTATTAAAGTTATCTTTCCACACATTAACTAATTTAACATCTACTTGTTTCCTTTTGTTTTCAATTGTTTTACCAAATATTGAATTATTTTGCTTCTTGAAAAAATCTCTTTCGAATACTGAGTTAGCTTTTTGTCTAAGTATTGTATTAAGATTTATGTATGGTTCTAAGATATTTTTTTGAGTAAATGCTAGAATTTTATGAATATTTAATAATATAAGACCATTCTTTAAACATTCTTGTAAATGAACATAGTGAATGACATATCTATATTTATCATACAGATTAGCAATTAGTTTTGTGTTTTTGTCATCACATGGAACAGGAACGGGCATTTTTTCTGGTGCAAATGGCAAATCAGAATGTTCGTCATGTATATCAGGCGGATAATGAATATCAACTTCAAGTATGTACCCTTCATCACTATCAGCAGTAACAGATGCAATTTCAAATAAAGCTATTTCAGATTTTGTTAAAAACCTAAAATTTCCTGTGGGAAGTCTTTGTGTCATAGCATGCCCATACAAATTGACACAATCTAAGTAAACTAAAAATGTATCGGGTTCTTTTTCGTTATAGTCTGGCAAATATTTATTATTAGCCTTTGCATATCGCAGCGAACATTGGGCAAGACCTCCTCTAATACCCTTTTCTAGCATTTGATATATTTCTATATCAGATATTAAATCTAATTCTACTTTAGTTAACAAGAGCATGGCGTCCCAGCTTAATGATGGTGATGAAACGTAATGACAAGGGTCAAGCTCATAGTGACATAAACTCATAGATCGGAATTTCTCAAATACATCGCACAATAGTAAGACATCACATTTCAAATATAAATCAGTATATTCGCCTAAATTCTTAATACCAAATATAGCCCACATCTTTAAAGCGTGATTGTAATCGTCAGTAGACACTGTATCGGATGTGAGTTTATTATAAAAATTTGAGCGATCTGGTAACTGAGTTTCTGCATATCGTTCCCAGGAGTCTATATAGTCATAGCAATACACGCCTTTCCTAAGGCATAATTGAAATAATTTTTTATCAATGAAAAATGATCGTAAATGCTTTAAATCATTGGAGTCCAATGTCTTTACTAAGTTGTCTAAACTCGAACTTAAGAAATTAAAAGAATCTATAAATTTTAATTGGACTACTTTCTGAGAATTAAATGGAAAAAATTTGGTAAAAGAAATATATTTTTCCTTAGTCTTTGGAATTAAATTGATTCGACCGGAAACACTTGAAAGTTCTTTTATAAATAAATGACAGTCATATCCTGAAAGATTATGAAATATTATGGGAATAAATTTTACAGACTTATTATTTAAATTGCATGAATTATGAGCTGGACCCCGATATTTACCTGTGAAATGATCATGGTCATGAACAATACAGTCATTATTAGAAAAATTTTCTTTACAAATATGACATACTGTAGCAGTCTTAAATGAAAGAAGCTCTTCATCATTCAGTGGAATCATGTCTCTAGGCAAAGATAAAATGTCATATAAAGTTTCTAAATCCTTAGCAATAGAATCTACAAACTTTTTTGAACAATTTGGACCTCGATAAGATACTAAATTATTAAGCTCTGGATTACTCTCACAGCATATATAATAGGCGAAACAAGTTGCTTCATGAATTTGTATGTTTTCGACATACTGACTTTTATTTTTATCTGAATATTCTCGAAGTAAGCTTTCAAAGTCTCCATAAATAACAATAGGAATTCTTTGAGTTCTTATATAATTAGAAAATCGAAGCTTGCTATTCTCTTCTGGGAGCAGTGTTTGTATTCGTGCGCAATTATGATTATTTAGTTTTGTCTCTGAATCAAAATATATAAAACATTCATCACATAAGTGAATTTTAGATTTGTGTTTTGTTAGTTGATCATGCACTAGTCGCGCGAAATTTTTTATTAAACAGAAATGACTTTTGTCTCCTCTTTCAATTAGTAATAAATTTACGTGGGTCAGTTTCCGTTGTAAAGTTTTGTATAATGGCCCAGTAATAGTGTTATTTTTTTCTAAACCATAAACATTTACACTTATAGTCGGATTTTTTTTTTCGAATTGTTTTATGTCATCAAATGTTGGTGGGAAAGATATACCATTTATATTTAATAAATTTAAGTAATGTGGATATGATGAAACTCTATTACTGTTATGCCGTGCTGGATACATATGTGCTACAATACACCAGAGAAAGCAATGTCTATCTTTATTGCAAATGTTAAGACATGATTTTGTTTTAAGAATTTTTAGGGGTAAAGATATGTAACTGCCAGCTTTTAAGGGATTATACTTAACTATATTCATTTCCAAATGATTAATCGACTCTATAGCCCAGCCAGATTCTGACATTTCAAATTCGGTGCATTTATACAGCAATTTTTGCACACATTCTTCAAAAAATAATTTTATATTAGTATTTTGTATTATCACATAATACTTTGTATTAAAAGATTTCAAAGACAATTCTTCATTTTTAGGTAACTTGTACAATACAAAAAGCTCAAATTGTATTTTAATCGCTCGGTGTTTTATTCGCAATGTCTCAATAATCTTGTAAACCATGCTAGAAATATCTGATAAAAATATCTCTGGTGATATGTTATCTGTATTCATAGGATTAAATCTGTAACTAGCAATTCTATTTTTAAAAGCTGTAGCTATTATTTGCACATTATCAAATTCAGTACTCAACAAACAGTTTGATTTATGTATATTACTTTTCTTATGTGATGAATATTTTTGAACATAAACTTTACAATCTGGGCAAAATTTCATGTTTGTTTGGTTATGTTAAATACAAAAAGTAAAGCAGTACCTAATTCATAAATTTAATCGTAAATTCAATTAGACAAAATATAAAATATTTATTTTGAGCTATAGTTGATATATAAGTTTTAATTTAGTACTTAAAGGTCATAATTTTTGATTACTTCAAGATTAAAAGTTCAAGGTCACAATTACTGATCTGGATTTATTAAGTTCTTAAAAAATAAGATTCAAGATCATATTAAATGGTCATGAATTTTAAAATTTGACATTCATTAATTCGAGTTTATTGGCTTTTGGATTTTGGCTTTTGGTTTTTGTTTTTAGTTTTTTGGTTTACTGAAAGAAAATCATACAAATAATCATTATAAATATTATATGAGTAAGTACTCATGCAATATTATTTCATTACAATTATCTGAGGAAATAAACATTAAAAAATATCAATTATAGACTTTATGCATAGGTACTTACTTACTTAAATTCAACAATATAGAACATGCTTTTCAAACAAGTTTAATATAATTATTAATATTATTCAAAAGAACAAAAAAGGAAAACATTGAAAAATATAGGTATATCATAAGTAGGTATTTTAAATGGTTTTTAAATATGTAGGTACAATATTATGGGTCCTTTAAATAGGTACTAGTAGGACACTTACCTAATTTTAAAATACGTTTGACTGATAGAGTATCGGTTGTATCTTCCGATAATCTTCTTTCGCAACAGTCACAAGTTTTGTGACTGCTTTCCACACCGGACTGCTGTCGTCAACAGCCGATTTGTAGGTAACTAGTGCTCGTTTCCAGCGGTCATTGCTGAGCACCTCCGCTTCTCGAGCGTTGTAAACACGCAGTTCCACGTAGTAGTTGCCCTGCCGGGTGGGGTCCCGCTGAAGTGTATAACCGGAACCACTACGTCTTGATAAGAAGCTCCGCAACGCAGCCGCTCGAATGGGTTCACCACCAAGTTCTTGCTCGTTCTGAAATTTAAAAATGATTATCATTAGAAACAAGAATAAGTTTAAAAAACTAAAAATTTTATCCGTAGTCGGGACTACGGATAAAATTTATATAGCCTATGTCACCCGGGCTATTCTTACGAATTCATTGACACCTCATTTATTAAAATCCGTTGAGTAGTTTAGGCGCTGTGGTGGAACATACAAACATACATACATAGACTGCCAAAATCATTACCCTTCCTTTTGGCTTCGCCGTAGTCAGGTAAATAATTTAAAAGGAAAGCATGACAGATTCTGAAAAAAATATACTGAACCATAAATTTTACCTAACCCCTCGGGAATCGTATTTAGAACATCAAAGTCTAACTAATATGCTAAAATAATGGAAAATAAAAGGACTCCGTATTTACAAATAAAAAAACTTCAGCATACCTCTGAATCCGACAGCTTCCTTTTTTTGAGCGATTTCGTTGGCGCTGGCAAATCAACTTCTGTCTCCGAGTCGGACCCAAAAAAGCTAGATTTGACCACCGCCGGAGCAATTTTTTTCACAGAATTTTTATTTGTTTTTCCGACAACCTTTTTCCTTATCTTCTTTTTTTCTA
This sequence comes from Herminia tarsipennalis, assembly GCA_945859575.2. Lineage (NCBI taxonomy): Eukaryota > Metazoa > Arthropoda > Insecta > Lepidoptera > Erebidae > Herminia > Herminia tarsipennalis. The sequence goes on from OX243857.2 coordinate 13,444,843, forward strand.
CCGACGGCGATGGCTGAGATGGTGGTATTTCGCAGTCAGAATCGAAGGGATTGGTCGACCTAAAATTAAGAACACCATAAATAAATTTCACTCACAAATTCAACTTACTATTAGATTATTCGATATAAATAGTGATTGTAGAGTTGTACGTACATACTTCCTGTTCTCTTGTTCACAATATATTGTAAAATATTATTGTCAAAGACAAGCTGCAAGTGCAGGAGATGTGTGCTAATTAAAATGAAATTATGCCATGCAGTCTTATTTGTAGATCACATTTTTAAGCAGTGGTTTTAGTGACAAATCGCTAGCTAAGTGAGAAAGCGATTTTGATATGTGTGCTAAAAAATGAGTTCTATGTTATCAGCAAATAAGATCTAAAATTAATTGATTGTTACTTACTCAATATGACCACATGCTTACTTTCCTTATTCGGCGATGGCGCCGCTCCGTCGCGTATACCTGAGACGATTTTCTAAAAAGGAATTGGTATGTACTCTCTCAGAACAATAAGATCGATACCTATCTATCACTGGGTAACTTTAAAACCAAATTAAGTATGTTTCTATTGAAAAATGTAACCAAGTCCAATATTTTTTTCCTAGTTTCATGTCACACCCAAACCGAAACGTATATCTGTATGTCATACAAATATTTGCTCGCGTGGTAATCAAACCCGCGACCCGATAGCAGTAGCCAATGGCTTATCCACTGCACCAGCTGGGTACCCGATCGATATGTCAAATTAAAGGGAGAGATTATTTATTGATTAGTAGATGATTGTGTGCGATAAGAAATTTCATTGTTTAAAATGTTAATAGCATTTTAATAAGCGGTGTTTACCTATAAGTAATTGTTACATTGTTTTTATTTTTGGGCATGTATTAGTTTTAAGTAGGTATTCATGTAAATCATGTTTTTTTTTTTTATTAATCTTAATAAATAAATAAAATAAAAAGTGTTTGAACTAGAATGTACATTTTTTTTTAAAGACTACTCCCGCAGTATGGTGCAAGCCCCGTGTCGCGGGGACTTTACAAACATACATGTCACGGACACAAAGAACACCCAGACTCAGAACAACAATTTGTGGATCACACACAGTGGCGTCCTGTGTGGGAATCGAACCTACAACCTCTTGCGCAGCAGTCGGACACACTCCCACTGCGCCACAGAGGCAGTCATACATACGCATACATAATTATATTATTTAGAGTTCAGCTCCAAATCAAACGGTTGATTAGTTTCTCAGACTCGCGTCGATAAATGCATCACACATTGTAGTTATTAATCGCTCGCGTATGTGTAGAAAATTGGGGGTTCTGGATCATATTGCATGTGTAGAAAATTGGGGGTTCTGGATCATATTGCATGTGTAGAAAATTGGGGGTTCTGGATCATGTTCTATGTGTGGAGAATTGGGGGTTCTGGATCACGCGCCGAGCGAAGCGAGGAAGTGATCCAGAACCCCCAATTATACCCTACTGACTATGCCCTATACCCAGGACGAGAGGCGGCCCTACAGGGCGACAGACTGCAGGCGGACTGGTAATGTGTGGGAGCCTTTAGCTATTAAATCTTAAACTGAAATATGAACAGATATGATAAGTGGACGTTGATGTTGTCGAGTATGAGTGGATTCTATCGAGGCTACCTATCTTGTTTTTACATTGTGGTGGAAACTTGATTGAGGTAGATATACCCAATCTTATGAATTCTTCTTTTATTATTTTTTATCTCTTGTTTTTGCCTCAGTCCTCTAATATGATGAATAATATAATGGTGGCAGCACCATTCCTGCATATACAGTTTATAAATAAAGAAACATTGATAGCATTGGCAATTTGAAAAGAGTGGTCGTGAGTTTTTATTGCCTTGTATTTTCTCCGGCTTTACCTATTGTTTGCGAACAGGCATTACATGTAGTAAATGTAGAAAAGACTTTTCACAAGTGTATTTTGCTTACTAAGTGAATAAAGATTTTTTACTGTAATTATTTTTATTATATTTTTTAATAAGAGGGTAGTTGCATCTACCCAGGCTAATATAAGTACGTTTGACTTGTCAAATAAACCAATGCTAGCTATCCGCTGTATCTACAATGAAAATTAGGGCTATCTTTTGTCAATGTGTACTCTAACTTTCATACACGTGCTAACGAGCGAGGAGCTATGCGAGTGTGCTATCTACAAGCATAATGTACTTTCACCCCTAAGGATAGCCGCCAACATGGCAATTGGAATGCATGTACGTCGCGGATTATACGTAGCAGTAACAACATAATTTCTGAAACCAAAACCAATCTTTTTTTTTAAAAGATAACTAGCAATGTGATTGAGTCCCACATTTCTAGCAATCTTGTTAACCCCTCCAGCTAAGGCTTGTGTTAGGAGTGGGTTCACGTCGGTAGTATAATGGGTAGGATGCAAACCAGCGACTGCGAGACCGATGCCTTAGCCATTAGGCTACCGCCGCTTTTAAAAAAAATCATTGATTAAAAACGTTAACAATTTAGGAGAAGTAGAGTAATTAGATATATTTCAGGACTTATCCGCGTGAATTATTTAAAGGATTGAACCTTTTATTCACCTGACGTTTTGATCGAATTGCACTGATCGTGATCACGGGTCGACTTCAAGAAGCTTAAAAACGATAGAAGTAGAGTAATTTAGAAAATATAAGCTAGTATAGATAAATACATGAAAGAGAACAGAGTCTAGAATGATGAGATCAATGAGATCCTTCATTAATTGTATCAATAAATGGTATAATCAATTCAGAGTAAGGTGATTAGGTCAAGGGCTCTGTGCAAGTACGTAGTATAATGTATTCGTAGCGCCAGTACTGCTAGCTCGTGTACATCCTTGATGTACACCCTTGGAGCACAACCTCAACGCTAGTCCACATCATAAATGTTCACTGTGTACTTATAACCAACGCATAGAGTCGAAATTAGCTTGACAGAAGGTAGGTGTAAAGACAATATGTTTGATACAAAGGTATTGTTAGTTTGGCCACTATAAATAGATGAACATGTTTGCTTGTTATCATTCGAAGTTCAGTATTCAGACATTCGAGTCGTTGTATTAAGTAAGTAACAAGTGCTTTTAAATTGACACATGAGATTATCTCCAGCAATAAAAAAAGTTAAAAAAATAACTGGCCTGCTGTTGGTCTAGTGGTTAGTGACCCTGACTGCTAAGTCAGAGGTCGTGGGTTCGATCCCCACACAGGATAAAACTTTGTCTGATGAGCACGATGGTTTATTCTGTGTCTGGGTGTTATTTATCTATAATATGTATGTATTTGAAAATATATAACTATGTTTATCAGTTGTCTGGTTTCCATAGTACAAGCTTTGCTTAGTTTGGAATCAGATGGCGTTGTGTGAGTAGTCCCAAGATATTTTTATTAAATTATTATAAGTTAATGCCTAAAGTGAAGTGAAAAAAAAGTAATGTTAAGTGAAGTGCAATAAATAAAAAAAGGACACATAAGTCAGTTCAAGTAACAACGCGATGGGCAGTCCTAGGATTTTATTTTCTCGGATTCCCTCTATTATTGGCACCAGGTTTTCCACGACACATTTATGTGATACTAGCTGATCCACGCAATCTCGTCTGCGTCAATTTTGGAACATTTTTCATTGAAGTTCCGCTCCTTTATAATATCCTGAATCTCCTTTATATAATCCTTATTTATAATAGCGTGATGTTATATAACCTATAGCCTTCCTCGATAAATGGGCTATCCAACACTTAATATTTTTTAATTCAAATTAGTAGTTCCTTAGATTATTGCGTTCTAACAAACAAAAACTATTTAGTTTTATAATAAAGAATAAATATATACTACCCATGTTTGGTAAAAATATTGTGGAAAGTTATAAATTATTATTATAACTGATTATAAGCCTAAAAGAGATCCTTTTGAGATACAGCACTAAAAGGCACAAAAAATAATATTGGTATCACTTTACATAGGTACCTACACTTTTTGTCATAAAGCGCGTTTTCGAAATAATTGTAAAGTTTAAATAACCATACTATACACCTACTTACTTATCTTTAAAAAGTTGTTTCTCTTGTTTCAGATATAATTTTACGCAGTTGTCGATATCAGTTTATTAGTATAATGGTAAGACAATCCAAAATTATGATTTTTTATCCTCTATGAGAATTATTTATTTTACGTTAAAATATTTACCACTTGTTACTCAAATATTCACAAGCGATCCATTTTTCCTTATCATCGAAATTGTATTGTATTAAAAAAATATGTCTTTCTTTTTCAGATATTTATACCTTTCATATTATGTATTGTATCATTGGTACTCGCAGAGCCTCCTGTCGGGTAAGTTCTAAAACGTTCTATTCAACTGTAAAATATGCTTAATTTCTTCATGATTCTCATCTTACTTCTCAATTTCCAGTGACGGCTATTCTTCAGCACGTTCAGACCACGACCACAACGACTATGAACACAACCACGACCAGAGCTATGACTCCCGAACATCTCTGTCCCAAGAGTACGGACCACCAGCAGCTCGTTCCTTTGGACCATCAGGGAACGATCTGTCAACTGAATACTTACCTCCAAATGCCAGGACCTCGAGTCCAAGATCTGGTCTCTCCGATACTTATGGACCTCCGAACCTTCGTAGCGGACTATCTCAAGAATACGGTGTACTAAGTGGGAGGTCCTCAGCACAGCAATCGGCAGCGCCAAGAGCGCTCTCCACTGAGTATGGAGCGCCCAGCGCTCGCTCCAGTCCGTCGCAGTCATACGGCGCCCCCGCTGCCAGGAGCGGCTTGTCTCAAGAGTACGGTGTCCCGTCACTGAGCTCTGATTTTGCAAGAACTCCATCTGGTGAATATGGCGTGCCAGAACAGCGCTCACCTTCAGAAGAATACGGCGTACCTTTACAAAGAAGTTCAGGACGTGCGCCATCTCAAAAATATGGTGCTCCTGCCGCTCGCAGCTCTAAACTCTCTGGAAACTCATTATCGCAAGAGTACGGAGTGCCCTCAACTCGATCTGGTAACTTTCAACAAAGTTACACTACACCCAGAAGCTTTGCTAGGTCCTTTGCATCAAGCAGCTCGCGTTCCTCCAAAGGACCCTCCCAATTTGGAGCTCGTTCGCTTTCAACCAGCTACGGAGCACCCGCCGCAAGAAACTCTGGTGGGTATGCCCAAAGCGCTAAGGCTCTTTCACAGACGTACGGAGCGCCGAGCCAGCGCGATTTATCGGACACGTATGGTGCGCCCAGTGCAAGAGGTGTTTCTCAGGAGTATGGTGTACCTGCCAGTCGTTCTGCTGATCAAAAGACCAGCGCGATCGCCTCGTCTTATTCTGCTGCTTCTTCCAGGTTAGTTAACTTCACAATCAGTAGTTTTAGTTGAGGCAATAATCTTCAGTGCTTTAATTATAAAGTCTTCCCTAGGTCTTCTCCATCAGATACGTACAGTGCTCCCACAGCGCGCGACTCCATGCCCTCAGAGGAGTACGGTGTGCCAGACCAATACAGCAATCTCTCTAACCAGGGATACTCTTATGCTAGAAACGGCCTCGAAGAACTACTCAATCAGGTATGACCAACCACATTATTTTCGAAGACATTTAAAAAGTCTGTAGCGCTCTTCGAATCGGAATACTTACTAGTAGAGAATATTTTGAATTTGTGTGTCTGACTGAATCCCTTTTTTATGAATTATGAGAATTTGATAAGAGCTGGATACAAAACAATCAACGGGCTTTATTTTTTTATCAGGAGCCAGCCAACTACGACTTTAGCTATAAAGTGAATGACTACGAGTCCGGCAGCGACTTTGGACACACGGAGACGCGACAGGACAACAGGGCTGAGGGCTCTTACTTCGTCGTCTTGCCCGATGGCACTAAGCAGGTAACAACATCAGTAAATTTCATTTTTATTCCCTCACTCTCATAGTATACGACCGAGAGTATGATGACTTTGTATTTGTGTGACTTTTACGAAAATAATTGCACATTATATGAGTCTAAAAACATCAACGTAGCAACTTTAATGATCTTTATGTTTGTTTCGATAACAATAACGTCTGCATTTTTTATTTAAATGTGTTGTCAGATCGTGGAATACGAGGCTGACGAGCGCGGCTTCAAGCCCAGGATCTCTGTGGAGCCCGCAGAAGTTGCGCTCTCCGCCGGTTACGACGACAACGCGGTGGAGCTGGCCAGGTCTGCAGGTGGACCCTACTGACTTACATGACAAAAAAACACCATGAGAAGTAATGCAAATAAAGTGCACCTTACACTGAATGACTGAACGCAGGCTCCTGCCTTCAGTCATTCAGTGTAAGGTGCAGCAATCATCAATCTTTCGTCTTAATTTTTGTATACAATTTATTTTATTAAAAGTTATTTTTTATAGCTTTGTAAATTATACTGTATAATAAGCTTAGAAAAAATATTTATGCTATTTCGTTATTTTATTATTATTTTTTTTGAGATACCACTCTTTTAAAATAAAATATGAATATTCTGTTTTGAAATATTTTATGTGATATATAAACACACAATGACAATTAAGAAATTTGTTTGGCGTACTTAGATATGTTTGTAAGGCTTTTTATTGCAATTATTATATATCTATCTTTATCTTGTTTTATTTATTTATTTATATTTTTGAAATATATAGTAACTATATATATTTTTATATACAGTTTTGTTATGTTATGTTTATTAAATTACTTCTCATTTTGTTTATCGTTATATCGTGGCTTATGAAACGTAATTATTTATTATTTGTAGCAAAATAAAAAAGTTTAAAAAAATGTAAAATGTACCTCATAGTTGTAAGTTGCTTTGTGATGTAGTGCCTTAGTGCGAAATATATGAATTTTTCATCACTTTTTGTTTTCTTATCCACTTCAAATCAAATAAACTGCCATTAGCAAAACCTATATAGTAATAAGAACTTTGAATTTTTTCAACCATTACAACATTTATTATTGATGTAATCTAGATTTTTTTCTCAACAAACCTAGAGCAAACAGAAGACGGGATGTAGCACATATTGTTAGTGATATATATATATTAGTCTATAAATGTTTCAGTTTAAGATTAAAGTGAGTGATTTAAGTGTGTGAATTTGCTATTTGTTTTTCATGAGGAGTGATTGTTTTATATTTGAATTAATTCAGATGTGGTCATGTAAAACTAATAAGTACAACAAGAAATATCAGCAACCGCAAAACTTTGGAATTACTGACATTTATAATACCTACCTAAAGCTCAAATGGTTCCATAGAGTGTTTTGATTATCCAAAAAAGTGGAAATTGATCCACTATCACTATTTTTTATGCCAATTGGGCATAAAAAATAGTGATAGTGAAAAAATTGGTCGACTCCACTGGTGACCGTAGAGCTGGCAGCTTCCTCGCACAACGCATCAGCATTGTTATACAGCGAGGAAATGCTGCCAGCATCTGTGGAACCATGCCCAGGGGCCCCAATTTTAGTTTTATTTAGTGTTCGTTTTTAGTTTTAATTAATTACCTTTATTATTTTTAAACTTCACCATTTATCTAATACATAATCAGTTTAAGAATACTTTTTGGCTACTACTTGTACTAGTATAAAAAACTGTTCCACACAAAATAGTCACAGGAGAAAATGATACGGTTTTTATTATAGTTCATTTTTTTTTCATCCACAATAATTTAAGTTACAATCGTAAGTGTGTAAAATTGACAGTTTTTCTGCGTTCTTTGTTTAGTGAACAATTTATTATCGAGTAAACTGTAGCGAATTCTTCTTAAAAGTTTTTATTTTCGGTAGTATAATGGGTAGGAGTCGAACCCGCGACCTTACGATTGCGAGACCGATGCCTTAGCCATTAGGCTACCACCGCTATAAAAAAAAGTAAAAGTATTGTTAACATGAATGTTAAAAAAAGTAAAAGTATTGTAAACATGATAAATTTAAACTGAACACCAATGATTTTGTATAAATTCTTCGGGCATATTTTGTTATTTTTATATTAAATTCACACTAGACATTTGGCATTATGTGAATAAAGATATTAATAAAATCTTATTGTTGTATGTTACAACTGTGATGACATTTTATCAACAAACAGCAGGAAGTTTCATATCTGGAAGTTCCACTTTCAGATCTGCTTCGGAAATGTTACCATGTCCTAAGTCATCAATATAAGCCTAAATAAATCTTAATGATTTAAATTTAAGTTATTTTCATTAAAAGTCAAGATAAAAAAAACACAGTCGGAGGCAATAATGAATCCTGCTGAACTTAAAAATTGTGCTCCGACTGCATGATATTAAATGTGAAGGGTATCTTGTTTCCGTCTTTTTTCAGACGCGTATTTTTAAAATTTTGAAATTTTATTTTTTATTTACTTTATTTTTTTAGCATTTCCTATTCCAAATTACATTTTAATACATACCCAAGTAGTCTCAGGATAACCAATGCCAGTTAATGTAGTTTTATATTTAAGGCACCAACTTCAAAATGTTTAATTATTTTTTTGTTGTTGTACCTATATTATTTTTTGCTTTTTAGCTATCCTATAGTTATTTTGGAAGTCGGTTTGTTTTTTGTTGTAATAAAGTTTTAATTTATCACTTTTTTGTGTATTGGCTTGTAGTTAATATATAGTTACAATATCATAATCCAAACTGCTCATTTCGTTTTACAAAATGTTGCGTTTTGCGATACAAGGCCGTTGATTTTTGAGGAGTTCACCTGATATTAAACAATCAGTTTCATTTTCTATGTGTCCTTTCTTATTTATTGCACTTCACTTAAAATTGATTTTTTTTAACTGTCACTTTAAGCATTAAATTATATTAATATAATATAATAATAATATCATGGGACAACTCAACGTCATCTGATCCCAAACTAAGCAGAGTTTGTACTATGGCAACCAGACAACTGATAAACATACTTATATACTTCTAAATACATACATATTACATATTATATATAAATTACACTCAGACACAGAATAAACCATCGTGCTCATCACACAAAGTTTTATCCTGGGCGGGGATCGAACCCACGACCTCCTGCGAAGCGGTCGGATACACTCCCACCGCGCCACAGAGGCAGTCAACACTCAGATCGCAACCCGCAATATTTGTTATTGAAAAGTTCCGCTGGTCGTTATATTATGTGGTATTCATCATCAGTTCCATTTCACTTATTGGTGTTTTTTGAGAGTAAATGCACGAATTACAATAAAATATATCCAAATTACTATAGGTGTGCCTTTTAATATTTGAAGAGTTACCTTGATTTCTCCAAGATATCATCATCAGATCCAAACTTTGAAGACAATGGGACCAATCTGGAAGATACTCTTCCAAACACAAAAAGTTTTTTTTAAATTGGTCCAGCAGTCTGCGAGTAATCAGGTAACAAACATTTAAAAAAAATACAGTCGAATTGAGAACCTCCTCCTTTTTGAAGTCAGTTGAAAAAAGAAAAAATGTACACTAAAGGCTCCCACACACTACCAGGCCGCCAGCGGATATCAGCCGGTCAATGGCAACAGAGCACAGAGTAACAGTTTTGTATAGGTTTTGGAGTGACTGTGAATCAGAGCCTAAGGTCCTTTTCATTTCACACGTTTCTGTTTCAATGGCGACCGGGTACCCGGCGCGCGGCGCGAAGTATACCCCGATGTGCGATAGCTTTTACACGTTCTGACGTCCGTCCCTTCCAGTTGTTTTTCATTCGCTGCCTGGTAGCCAGCGACCGGGAACCCGGCGCCGTATTAAAATCGGAACGTGTGAAAAGGGGGATAATGTGTGCGCTCGTCACCCGGTGTGATCTGCGCCGGGTGCCGGCCAGACAGCTTACGACAATCGAACACATACTAGCAAGTAGCCGGCTGCCAACCATCCAGATAGTATAAAGACATCACTGGCCACTGCCGGCGCGTGATCATGCAATCTGAAACTGCCGGGTGTCGACTACTATTTTATAGCCACTCAGCCGGTTTTTAAACATTGCCTATCGGCAATAATCTGTGTTTGGAGTCGACCATGCAGACCCAGGACAACAGGCGGCCCGACAGGGTGACAGACTGCAGGCGGACGGGTATTGTGTGGGAGCCTTTAGCTATAAAATCTTACACTGAAATATTAACAGATATAATAAGTGGATGTTGATGCTATCGAGTGTGAGTGTATGCTGTCGAGACTATGTTGTTTTTACATTGTGGTGGAAGCTTGATTGTGGTTGATGCTAACTTTCATGCACGTACTAACGTGCGAGGAGCTATTACCTACACTAGTGTACTAGCTATAAGCATGTCTACATACGCCCCTAAGGGGCCGATTACGCTGTACTATCGTCGGGTAGTCTCCCCGAACAAGCGATTGTTCTGCCAGCGTTTCGTCACAACTCGTAACGAAATCACCGCGTGTCCGCGACGATGATCATCACTTTTTGGAGGCGGGACGCCTGTGTTTGACAGCACGCTCGCTGTGAGAGCGCAGCTATACGATGACGTTTCTCTCGAACTCAGCCACTCGTCGCAACGCCGCCGCGATAAAATCGCTGTGTGAGACACGTTATAATAGATTTTACAGAAATAGGTGGCACGACGGTAGTATCGTCGCGACTCTCTCGCCCGTGGAGACGGTCCCTAAGGATAGCCGGCGACATGGCAATCGGAAACATATATGTCGCAGATTATATGTAGTAGCAACACCATCATTTGTTAAACCAAAATCAATCATTGTTTGAAAATGTCAACATGATGTAGAGTAAATTGAATTGAATGAATTTAGTAGATGTAGAGAAAATTAGGCTAGTTAATTGGCTAGACAAATACATGAAAGTAATCATCATCAGCCTATCGCAGTCCACTGCTGAACATAGGCCTCTCCAATTACACGCCACTTTGTTCTATCTTCGGCTTCTCGCATCCAGCTCTTGCCAGCCGTTATGCGTAGATCATCACTCCACCTGGCCTGAGGGCGTCCTACACTACGTTTGCCGAAACGCGGTCTCCACTCAAGAACTCGTTTACCTCAACGGTTGTCGGTTCTTCGGCTAATATGGCCAGCCCACTGCCACTTCAGCTTGCTAATCCTGTAGGCTATGTCGATAACTTTGGTTCTCTGCCGAATCACCTCATTTCTGATTTTATCCCTAAGAGAAACTCCGAGCATAGCCCTTTCCATAGCCCGCTGAGCGACTTTGAACTTGTGGACCAGCCGTACCGTCAGTGTCTTAAGGCATTGTGGGATCGACGATGAGAAATGTAGATCATGAAAGTAAACAGAGCCTAGATAATAGTGTTCAATGAGATCCTTCATTAATTGTATCAATAAATGGTATAATCAATTCAGAGCAAGGTGATTAGGTCAAGGGCTCTGTGCAAGCACGTAGTATAATGTATTAGTAGCGCCAGTACTGCTAGCTCGGGTACATCCTTGATGCGACACCCTTGGAGCACAACCTGAACACTAGTCCACATCTTAAATGTTCACTGTGTACTTATTACCAACGTATAGAGTAGAAATTAGCTTGACAGAAGGTAGGTGTAAAGACAATATGTTTGATACAAAGGTATTGTTAGTTTGGCCACTATAAATAGATGAACATGTTTGCTTGTTATCATTCAAAGTTCAGTATTCAGACTTTCGAGTCGTTGCATTAAGTAAGTAACAAGTGCTTTTAAATTGACGCATGAAATTATCTCCAGCAATAAAAAAAAATAAAAATGACTGGCCTGCTGTCAGTCTAATGGGTAGTGACCCTGCAGCAGTTCCTTAGATTATCGCGGTCAAACAAACTCTTCAGCTTTAAAATTGTGGAAAGGTATAAATTGTTATTACAACTGATTATAATCCTAAAAGAGATACGTTTTTTTTTTAAGATACAGCACCAAAAGGCACAAACAAAATTGTTATAACTTTAAGTTTTCGAAATAATTTAAATTATTACATTTAAATAATTTACATTATTAAACCTTTAAATTATTTCGAAAACTTAAAGTTATAACATATTTTATATAACTTTAATTTTTTTTATAATATTATACACAATCCTTATAAATTGTTTCTCTTCTTTCAGATATAATTTAACACAGTTGGCGAAATCAGTTTATTATTATATAATGGTAAGACAATCCAAAATTATGTTTTTTTTTATCCTCTATGAGTAATTATTTATTTTACGTTAAAATATTTATAACTTGTTACTCAAATATTCACAAGCGATCCATTTTTCCATAACATCGAAATTGTATTGTATAAAAAAACATGTCTTTCTTTTTCAGATATTTTTACCTTTCATATTATGTATTGTTTCATTGGTACTCGCAGAGCCTCCTGGCGGGTAAGTTCTAAAACGTTCTATTCAACTGTAAAATAAGCTTATTTCTTCATAATTCTCATCTTACTTTTCAATTTCCAGTTACGGCTATCATTCAGCACGTTCAGACCACGACCACAACGGCTATGAAAACAACCACGACCAGAGCTATGACTTCCGAACATCTCTGTCCCAAGAGTACGGATCACCAGCAGCTCGTTCCTTTGGACCCATAGCGAACGATCTGTCAACTGAATACTTACCTCCAAACGCCAGGACGTCGAGTCCAAGATCTGGACTCTCCGACAGTTATGGACCTCCGAACCTTCGTAGCGGACTATCTCAAGAATACGGTGTACCAAGTGGGAGGTCCTCAGCTCAGCAGTCGGCAGCGCCAAGAGCGCTCTCCACTGAGTATGGAGCGCCCAGCGCTCGCTCCAGTGCGTCGCAGTCATACGGCGCTCCGGCTGCCAGGAGCGGCTTGTCTCAAGAGTACGGCGTCCTGTCTCTGAGCTCTGATTTCGCAAGAACTCCATCTGGTGAATATGGCGTGCCAGAACAGCGCTCACCTTCAGAAGAATACGGCGTACCTTCTCAAAGAAGTTCAGGACGTGCGCCATCTCAAAAATATGGTGCTCCTGCTGCTCGCAGCTCTAAACTCTCTAGAAACTCATTGTCGCAAGAGTACGGAGTGCCCTCAACTCGATCTGGTAACTTTCAACAAAGTTACACTACACCTAGAAGCTTTGCTAGGTCCTTTGCATCAAGCAGCTCGCGTTCCTCCAAAGGACCCTCCCAATTTGGAGCTCGTTCGCTTTCAACCAGCTACGGAGCACCCGCCGCAAGAAAGTCTGGTGGGTATGCCCAAAGCGCTAAGGCTCTTTCACAGACGTACGGAGCGCCGAGCCAGCGCGATTTATCGGACACGTATGGTGCGCCCAGTGCAAGAGGTGTTTCTCAGGAGTATGGTGTACCTGCCAGTCGTTCTGCTGATCAAAAGACCAGCGCGATCGCCTCGTCTTATTCTGCTGCTTCTTCCAGGTTAGTTAACTTCACAATCAGTAGTTTTAGTTGAGGCAATAATCTTCAGTGCTTTAATTATAATGTCTTCCCTAGGTCTTCTCCATCAGATACGTACAGTGCTCCCACAGCGCGCGACTCCATGCCCTCAGAGGAGTACGGTGTGCCAGACCAATACAGCAACCTCTCTAACCAGGGATACTCTTATGCTAGAAACGGCCTCGAAGAAGTACTCAATCAGGTATGACCAACCACATTCTTTTCGAAGGCATTTAAAAAGTCTGTAGCGCTCTTCGAATCGGAATACTTACTAGTAGAGAATATTTTGAATTTGTGTGTCTGACTGAATCCCTTTTTCATGAATTATGAGAATTTGATAAGAGCTGGATTCAAAACAATCAACGGGCTTTATTTTTTATCAGGAGCCTGCCAACTACGACTTTAGCTACAAAGTGAACGACTATGAATCCGGCAGCGACTTCGGACATGCGGAGACGCGACAGGACAACAGGGCTGAGGGCTCTTACTTCGTCGTCTTGCCTGATGGCACTAAGCAGGTAACAACATCAGTAAATTTCATTTTTATTCCCCCACTCTCATAGCATACGACCGAGGGTCGATGACTTCGTATTTGTGTGACTTTTACAAAAATAATTGCACATTATATGAGTTTAAAAACATCAACGTAGCAACTTTAATGATCTTTATGTTTATTTCGATAACAATAACGTCTGCATTTTTTATTTAAATGTGTTGTCAGATCGTGGAATACGAGGCTGACGAGCGCGGCTTCAAGCCCAGGATCTCTGTGGAGCCCGCAGACGTCGCGCTCTCCGCCGGTTACGACGACAACGCGGTGGAACTGGCCAGGTCTGCAGGTGGACCCTACTGACTTTCATGACAAAAAAACACCATGAGAAGTAATGCAAATAAAGTGCACCTTACACTGAATGACTGAACACAGGCTCCTTCCTTCAGTCATTCAGTGTAAGGTGCATAAATCTTTCGTCTTCATTTTTGTATACAATTTATTTTATTAAAAGTTATTTTTTATAGCTATGTAAATTACATATAGCTTAGAAAAAATATTTATGCTATTTTGTTATATTCTCTATTTTTTTCAAGATACCACTCTTTTAAAATAAACATATGAATGGTATAGTGAAATAACTAAAAAAACTTTTTAATATTGGTGCGGAGTTAGTTGAAATTCTGTTTTGCAATATTTTATGTAATATTTAAACATACAATGACAAATAAGGAATTTGTTCGGCGTACTTAGATATGTTTGTAAGGCTTTTTATTGCAATTATTATATATCTATCTTTATCTTGTTTTGTTTATTTATTTATATGTTTGAAATATATAGTAACTGTATATATTTTTATATGAGAAATCTTTGTTTTTATTAGCGTCTATTAAATTACTTCTCATTTTGTTTATCGTTATAAAATAAAGAATCTGTGGCTTATGAAACGGATAATGGCAATAAGAAATGATATGATATTCATAATACTCAGTAATTATTTATTATTTGTAGCAAAATAAAAACGTTTAAAAAAATGTAAAATGTACCTCATTGTTGTAAGTTGCTTTGTGATGTAGTGTCTTACTGCGAAATATACGAATTTTTCATCACTTTTTGTTTTCTTATCCACTTCAAATCAAATTAACTGTCATTAGTAAAACCTATAGTAATAAGAACTTTGTTTTTTTCAACCATTACAACATATTATAATATATTAGAAAAATAAAACTCAAAAACATTTATTATTTATGGAATCTAGATTTTTTCTCAACAAACCTAGAGCAAACAGAAGACGGGATGTAGCACAGATTGTTAGTGATATATATATTAATCTATAAATGTTTCAGTTTAAGATTAAAGTGAGTGATTTAAGTGTGTGAATTTGCTATTTGTTTTTCATAAGGAGTGATTGTTTCATTGAATTAATGCAGATCTGGGCATTTAAAACTATTAGGTAAGTACAACAAGAAATGTTAGAAATCACAAAACTTTGGGATTACTGACATTTACAATACCTACCTAAAGCTCAAATGGTCCCATAGAGTGTTTTGATTATCCAAAAAAGTGGATCAATTGGCATTGAAAATAGTGATACATAATCAGTATATGAATAGTTTTATGATGAAATGCATTACTTTTGGTTACTACTAGACTAGTGTAAAAAACTGTTCCACACAAAATAGTCACTGGAAAAAATGATATGGTTTTTAATATAGTTATTTTTTTTATCCTCAATCAATTAAGTTACAATAGTAAGTGTGTAAAATTGACAATTTTTCTGCGATCTTTGTTTAGTGAACAATTTATTATCGAGTAAACTATAGCGAATTCTTATTAAAAGTGTTGTTAACATGATAAATTTAAATTAAATACCCTTGATTTTGTGTAAATTCTTCGGGCGTATTTTGTTACAGTACGATCAACGTAACTTGACCGGATTGAAGTTAGGTTTTTATCACTTTCGCGCATGTCATAGTGATGCGACCCTAAAATAACTTACGAAAACGATTAATTAAGTTTAATCGATTAAAAATACTAACAACATTTTAATTCAACAATATAAAAACACTATTTAAATCTATACTAATATTATAAAGCGGAAGAGTTTGTTTGTTTGTTTGTTTAAACGCGCTAATATCAGGAACTACTGGTCCGATTTGAAAAAATTGTTTTTATTGGATAGCCCATTTATCG
Source organism: Herminia tarsipennalis (assembly GCA_945859575.2). Classification (NCBI taxonomy): domain Eukaryota; kingdom Metazoa; phylum Arthropoda; class Insecta; order Lepidoptera; family Erebidae; genus Herminia; species Herminia tarsipennalis. Next base: position 13,460,925 of record OX243857.2, read on the forward strand.
AGGAAGGCTATAGGCGACGAGAAATGTTGCAAAAACGGGGAAAATTTACGCATACGAAGTTGCGCGGGACAGCTAGTGATTTCATAAAAGTTTAAATTTAGAACAGTTACAGTAAATACTAAAGAAACTTTGAAAAACAATTTCTTTACGATAATAATCGCAAAAAAACATGACTAACGGCCGGTCTCAATACTCTAACTATCGATGGATTTGCCTACTGGAGTTATATTTTTGACCTAGGCTCCATACAAAATATGTCAAAATTCTACCTCTAGTAGCCAAATCCATCGATAGGTAGATTATTGAAACCGGCCGTTAGTAATACTAATTATGACAATGTAATGCGTAATCGCATCTCTAATCCTCTTGGTTTAGTTGCCGCCCCCGCACCCCGCTTCCTGTCACCATTTACTTCCAAAAAATGCATCTGCGCAACCACTTGTCGCCTACTTCAGTCCGGCCTAGTTACGTTGATCCAACTGTATTTTTGTTGTTTAAGCTGCTTCAAGAACTGAACAGATTGGTTGCACAGAAAAATCGTGGCAACGCCTTGTGAAGCGATATTCATTTGAAATAAGATATAGTAATAAGATTTTATTAAACCACAGTGATGACATTTTTTCAACAAGTAGGAGGAAGTTTCATATCTGGAAGTTCAACTTTCAGATCTGCTTCGGAAATGTTATTATATCCTAAGTCATCAATATAAACCTAAATCAATTTTAATGATTTATAAGCAACCACCTGCAAAAAGACGGAAATAAGATAAGTAGCCTTAACATTTAATATCATGCAGTCGGAGGCATTAATGAATCCTGTTGAACTTAAAAATTGTGCTCTGACTGCATGATATTAAATATGAAGGGTATCTTGTTTCCGTCGTTTTGCAGACGGGTATTTTTTAAAGTTTGAAATGTATTCTTTTAGTTTCGTTTTTTTTAGCATTTCTTATTCCAAGTTACATTTAAATATATAAGATACCCAAGAAGTAGTAGGATAACCTCTTCTTTTGGTTATTTATTTTATTTTTTTGGTTTTTGAAGTAAGAAAATACTTTTTTTTAAAATATGGTATGTGGTGTCAACACTAATCAAATAAGCCCAAACTGCTAGGTTATTTTTTTAGTTTAGGAGTTGGTACCATAGGTCCATAGTATCTTAATATTACATTGTCATCAAATTTGAGCCCAATCAAACGTCAGGAAGTGGTACTAATTTAGCTTCCTAGATTTGACCCACACAAACTGACATACGAACTACCAAGCTACTCGTAACTGACTAACAGGGCAAATTGTAATAAAAAGGAAAATTGCATACTAACGGCTTCCACACACTATTTTGAAGTTGGTGCCATAAAATGAAATGAAGTTTTTATGTTTTATTCGGCACCAAGTTCAAAATGTTTAATTTGATTTTGTTATTCTAGGAATTTTTTGCTTTTTAGTTGTAAAAATGTTTTTATTTCTCACTTTTAAGTAGGTTGGTTTGTAATTCACTAACGTTACAATAGGGTACAAATGTCAACTGCTTAAATCCTTTTACAAATATTGCTTGCCCCAATGCAGGGCCGTTAGTTGTTAAGGAGTTCACATGATAGTTCACTATCAGCTCTAAGACTTACATTATGTAATAGTAGTCTGACGAGAATAAACTACTACTCAATACCATATTAAAGTATTTAAATCGCGAACTGTGAAATATTGAATAAGTTCGCTCGCCAATTGTGGTCTTTATCATTAGTTTCACTTTACCAATAGTGCTTTTTGAGAGTAATGTGCACTTACTCTAAAAAGCACTATTGGTAAAGTGAAAGTAAATCACTATGAAATATATGAAGTCACTGTAGGTGTGCCTTTAATATATGAAAAATTCCCTCGATTTCTCCGACATCCCATCCTCCGATCGTGATCTGATGACAATGGGACCAACTTGGAAATATACCTTTTTAAATATAAAAAGATATTTTCAAATCGGTCCAGCCGTCGTTGCGTAAACAGCGATCAAACATACAAAAAAAATACAGTCGAATTGAGAAGAATCCTTTTTGAAGTCGGTTGAAAACAAAGTTTAGCCTAAAAATATAATATTTACGCGATTAAGACCCGTAGCTTATAAAGTTGTGTATAGGTTTTAGACTGACGGTTAATCTAACCCTATGATCCTTTTTACACGTTTCGGTTTCAATGGCGGCCAGGTGTATCCCGATTTGCGGTAACTCCCACACGTTTCGGCGTCCGTCCCTTCCAGTTGTTATACATTCGCTAGGTACCAGGTAGCCGGCGACCGGCAACCCGGCGCCGGATTAGAACTGGAATGTATGAAAAGGGGAATAATGTGTGAGCTCGTCACCCGGTGTGACCTGCGCCGTCAGGTACCGGCCAGACAACTCACGACAATCGAACACATACTAGCAAGTCAAGACGTCATAGGCCACTGCCGGCGCGTGATCATGCAGTCTGAAACTGCCGGCTGTCGACTGCTAGTTTATAGCCCTTAAGCTGGTTTTCAAACATTGCCTATCGGCAATAATCTGTGTGTGGAGTGGACTATGCAGACCCAGGACGAGAGGCTTCCCGACAGGGTAAGAGACTGCAGGCGGACTGGTAATGTGTGGGAGCTTTTAGCTATAAAATCTTAAACTGAAATAATAACAGATATAATAATTGGATGTCGATGCTGTCGAGGGTGAGTGGATGCTGTCGAGGCTATGTTGTTTTTACATTGTAGTGGAAGCTTGATTGAGGTTGATATATCCAATCTCATGCGGACTCTAACTTTAACTTTCATGCACATGCTAACGAGCGAGGAGCTTTGCTAGCTACAAGCATTATGTACTTTCACCCCTAAGGATAGCCGGTAACATGGAAATCAGAATACATGTACGTCACGGTTTATATGTAGCAGTAACAACATAATTTCTTAAACCAAAATCAATCATTGTTTGAAAACGTCAACCATTTAGAAGAAGTAGAGTCAATTAGAAAATATTAGCTAGTATAGATAAATACATGAAAGAGAACAAAGTCTAGATAATAGTGTTCAATGAGATCCTTCATTAATTGTATCAATAAATGGTATAATCAATTCAGAGTAAGGCGATTAGGTCAAGGGCTCTGTGCAAGTACGTAGTATAATGTATTAGTAGCGCCAGTACTGCTAGCTCGTTTACATCCTTGATGCCACCCTTGGAGCACAATATCAACGCTAGTTCACATCTTAAATGTTCACTGTGTACTTATAACCAACGCATAGAGTTGAAATTAGCTTGACAGAAGGTAGGTGTAAAGACAATATGTTTGATACAAAGGTATTGTTAGTTTGGCCACTATAAATAGATGAACATGTTTGCTTGTTATCATTCGAAGTTCAGTATTCAGACTTTCGAGTCGTTGCATTAAGTAAGTAACAAGTGCTTTTAAATTGACGCATGCAATTATCTCCAGCAATAAAAAAAGTTTAAAAAATGACTGGCCAGTTAGTCTAGTGGTTAGTAACCCTGATAGCTAAGTCAGAGATCGTGGGTTCGATCCCCACCCAGGATAAAGCTTTGTCTGATGAGCACGATGGTTTCGGTGTCTGGGTGTTATTTATCTATAATATCTATGTATTTAAAAATATGTATGTTTATTAGTTGTCTGGTTTCCATAGTACGAGCTCTGCTTAGTTTGGTATCAGATGGCGTTGTGTGAGTTGTCCCAAGATATTTTTATTAAATTATTATAAGTTAATGCCTAAAGTGAAGTGAAAAAAAAGTAATGTTAAGTGAAGTGCAATAAATAAAAAAAGGACACTTAAGTCAGTTCAAGTACCAACGCGATGGGCAGTCCTAGGATTTCATTTTCTCGGATTCCCTCTATTATTGGCACCAGGTTTTCCACGACACATTTATGTGATACTAGCTGATCCACGCAATCTCGTCTGCGTCAATTTTGGAACATTTTTCATTCATATTCCGCTCCTATTGGCCATAGCGTGATGTTATATAGCCTATAGCCTCCCTCGATAAATGGGCTGTCCAATACTTAATTTTTTTTTAATTCGAACCAATAGATATTTCGATTATCGCGTTCAAACACACAAACAAACTCTTCAGCTTTATATTATTAGAATAGATTTATGCTACCCATGTTTGGCAAAAATATTGTGGAAAAGTATAAATTATTATTATAGCTGATTAGAATCCTAAAAGAAATATGTTTTTTTTTTCTTTTAAGATACAGCACTAAAAGGCATAAAAAATAATATTGGTATCACTTTACATACCTACACTTTTTATCATAAAGCGCATTTTCAAAATAATTTGAAAGTTAACTTTACTGTACACCTACTTACATATCTTTAAAAGTTGTTTCTCTTCTTTCAGATATAATTTTACGCAGTTGTCGAAATCAGTTTAATAATATAATGGTAAGACAATCAAAAATTATGATTTATTTTACCTCTATGAGTAATTATTTATTTTACGATAAAATATTTATAACTCAATTATTCATTTAAGCGACCCATTTTTTTTCCATAACATTGAAATTGTATTGTAAAAAAATATGTCTTTCTTTTTCAGATATTTATACCTTTCATATTATGCATTGTATCATTGGTACTCGCAGAGCCTCCAGTCGGGTAAGTTCTTAAACGTTCTATTCAACTGTAAAATATGCTTAATTTCTTCATGATTTTCATCTTACTTTTCAATTTCCAGTGACGGCTATTCTTCAGTACGTTCAGACCACGACCACAACGACTATGAACACAACCACGACCAGAGCTATGACTCCCGAACATCTCTGTCCCAAGAGTACGGACCACCAGCAGCTCGTTCCTTTGGACCCTTAGCGAACGATCTGTCAACCGAATACTTACCTCCAAACGCCAGGACGTCGAGTCCAAGATCTGGACTCTCTGACAGTTATGGACCTCCGAGCCTTCGTAGCGGGCTATCTCAAGAATATGGTGTACCTAGTGTGAGATCCTCAGCTCAGCAGTCGGCAGCACCAAGAGCGCTCTCCACTGACTACGGAGCGCCCAGCGCTCGCTCCAGTCCGTCGCAGTCATACGGCGCCCCCGCTGCCAGGAGCGGCTTGTCTCAAGAGTACGGTGTCCCGTCTCTGAGCCCTGATTTCGCAAGAACTCCATCTGGTGAATATGGCGTGCCAGAACAGCGCTCACCTTCAGAAGAATACGGCGTACCTTCTCAAAGAAGTTCACCATCTCAAAAATATAGTGCTCCTGGCGCTCGCAGCTCTAAACTTTCTAGAAACTCATTGTCGCAAGAGTACGGAGTGCCCTCAACTCGATCTGGTAACTTTAAACAAAGTTACACTACACCAAGAAGCTTTGCTAGATCCTTTGCATCAAGCAGCTCGCGTTCCTCCAAAGGACCCTCTCAATTTGAAGCTCGTTCGCTTTCAACCAGCTACGGAGCACCCGCCGCAAGAAACTCTGGCGCCGCCCAAAGCGCTAAGGCTCTTTCACAAACATACGGAGCGCCGAGCCAACGTGGTTTATCGGACACGTATGGAGCGCCCAGTGCAAGAGGTATTTCTCAGGAGTATGATGTACCTTCCAGTCGTTCTGCTGATCCAAAGACCAGCGCGATCGCCTCGTCTTATTCTGCTGCTTCTTCCAGGTTAGTTTACTAATAGTCGTTTACAATCAGCAGTTTTCGTTAAGGCAATAATCTTCAGTTCATTAACTATAATGTTCTCCCTAGGTCTGCTCCATCAGATACGTACAGCGCTCCCACAGCACGCAACTCCATGCCTTCAGCGGAGTACGGCGTGCCAGACCAATACAGCAATCTCTCTAACCAGGGATACTCTTATGCTAGAAACGGTCTCGAAGAACTGCTCAATCAGGTATGACCAACCACATTCTTTTGAAGGCATACTTATTAGTAGAGGATAGCTTGAAATTGTGTGTCTGACTGAATCCCTTTTTCATGAATTATGAGTATTTGATAAGAACTAGATTCAACATTATCAACGGGCTTTATTTTTTATCAGGAGCCAGCGAACTACGACTTTAGCTATAAAGTGAATGACTACGAGTCCGGCAGCGACTTTGGACACACGGAGACGCGACAGGACAACAGGGCTGAGGGCTCTTACTTCGTCGTCTTGCCTGATGGCACCAAGCAGGTAAAAACAACTACAGCATATCCAGTGGGAATTTTGTATTTCCTCACTTTTACAGTCCAATGAGACAGCAATCCCATATGATCAGTTATTTGTCACGGGGCCGAAAGTCGCTAACTATTCCACCTCGTGTGCTTTTTATGAAAACTTTCGCTCATCTATGGATCTGACTATAGTCAAGTGGTTTTACCTCAATAAACTCTTGATTTGTTGTCATTATTGACCCTACACTAAATTTTTATTTGAAGGTATTTCCCGCCATTTGCATCTTTGTGTGAATGTAACTGATGTGTTGTCAGATCGTGGAGTATGAAGCTGACGAGCGCGGCTTCAAGCCCAGGATTTCTGTGGAGCCCGCAGACGTCGCGCTCTCAGCCGGTTACGACGACAACGCGATGGAGCTGGCCAGGTCTGCCAGTGGACCCTACTAACTACCCCACTCAGAATTCAGAACACATCATTCGAAGTAATTTAATAGAAAAGAGGACATGGCGCAGTAACTGTGTCTTTCTTTTGTAAAAATGTAATATTTTATTAAATGTTATTTTTGATATCAACATTACATATATTGTTAAATAATGTAAAGAAAATATTTTCCACTGTTTTAGTTACGTATATTGCTATATATTTTGTGAGCTAAAACTCTTTTAAAGTAAATATGAGTGATATATTGAAATAACTCAAAAATGAAAAATGAGAACTTTTATTTATATTTTATTTAATAAAAGATTCGACTGGTACGTTGTTAGTTGGAAAATAATATTGGTTTGCAGTATTTTATGTGATATATACCGAATGTACCTATAGTGATAATTACGAAATTACGATTGGTGTAGATCTCTTTGTAAGGTTTTTTTATTTGTTATAATTATTATTTATTTATCTATCTCTATCTTATTTTATTATTTACATTTTTGCATTGTATAGTAACTATATACAGAATATCCCAAAAGTATGTTCGACGGAGGGAAAGACCTTAAATATTGTATAAAAAAAATATATAAACATTTTTTTCATATTTGGGGGTATTCGATTCCCGGTCCAGACAAAAAAAAACTTTAAATCTACAACATTTGTGATACTTTCCCTCCGTGTGGCACTTTTAGGACACCTGTATATTTTCATATAACAATCCTTATAGTGTATTTTATATTCCTTCTCATTTTGTTTATTGTTATAATAAAAAGACTGTGTCTTATAAAAAAAAATAACGGCAATGTCAAAGGATATGAAATACTCGTAATACTCAGTAATTATTTATTGTTTGTAGCAAAATATAAACGTGTAAAAAAAAGTAAAATGAACTTCATAGTTGTAAGTTGCTTTGTGATGTAGTGTCTTAGTGCGAAATATATGTATTTCTAAATTTCTAATCACTTTTTGTTTTCTTATCCACTTCAAAGCTAATTAACTGTTAAACAAGTTATGTAAAACTTATAGTAATAATAAATGAGATTTTTCCAATCATCACAACATATTTGTGATGTGATGTCAACATATGGTAATAAACGCGTTTAATCAAGGTAAAGTATTTACCTTATGCTTGACGTTTCGATCAGGTTACATCTAGGTTAAACGCGTTTATTCCCGTGTCAAATTGTATTTATAATGCAACGCGTAAGTTTAAAAGATATAATATTTGTTGTTATTGCAAACGCTTTAAATCTGAATCGATCAAATGTTTTGAAAGGTACATGAAGGCGATTAAGGATAGCATTCCGCTTAGCAAAAATTTCGGTTTCAAATCGTAGGGGCCGCGCTGAGTTTCCAGCAAACATGTACACTCGCAAATGTAAACTCGAACACCCCAATCTATACTAATATTATAAAGCTGAAGAGTTTATTTGTTTGAACGCGATAATCTCAGGAACTACTGGTCCGAATTGAAAAATTATTTTACTGTTGGGTAGCCCTTGTATCGAGGAAGGCTATAGGCTTTATAATACCACGCTACGACCAATAGGAGCGGAGCAGCAATAAAAAACGGAGAAAATTTACGTGGACGAAGTTGTGCGGGTCAGTTATGTGAAATATAATGCATGTTCTTAACCCTCTAACTTTCAGAATTTTGATAGACTTTTTACATATTGCTCTAATAATAAGCTTCAGTTCAGTATACCCAAGTGTAACGCAATAACTTTCACAAAAAATAAAACATCATTACATTACATTACATTTGATTAACAGCTCCAAGGCATAATTTTACAGAGAGTAGATGATAAACGTGATCTCGGGATTGAAATAAACTGTAAATTGCATTTTGATCTTCATGTCCGTATGTACGGATTTATTATGAGGTCATCTAACGATTTTAAAAGATCATCAACTTAACTTTAGTTAGATGTCAATTGAAATTCGCAGTCCCTGTTTGAAGTTCGATTGATCAATTTCTCCACCTCTAATTGTCACATCGTAGATTCTTCATCTTCCTCCGCAGGTCCACCTTTCGTTCTGGCATTACGCCTAATAGCAGCTGTAGTAGATGAGGTAAAATAAATTTCAGAAAACTGGTGAGTTCCGTCTACTGACTTTGAGGAATTGGAATCAGAACTAAGTTCCTCTTCATTTTGAAGTTTTTATTTTGGGTTTTCTACTTCGGTTTGATCAAGTTTTGACTTGTCTAAATATTGTACTTATTTTTTTTCGTGAATACCTAGTAAAACAGCTAAAAATAAAATGAAAATTTACACTTTTATTAAGAAAAACACTCATACGTCATACAGGTAGGTATTACGTTAGGCTTCTTAGATATATACCAGTCATTGGTACCAGTAATACCTGTATAACATTCAGATATAGCCCCTTATCCTATAATATTCTGGCTAAAAACAACACTTGTAGATATATTAGTATTACGAAGGTAGATGCTTGCTACAACTAATCTGAAAAAAAACATACTAGCATTAAAGAAATTAGCAATATTTTAACATACAAAAATCCTTACCACGTGCTCCTGGCCGAGGCGCCATTGTTCACCATAACCAAGAAATTTAATAGTTGTCATTTCGTCAACCAATCACAACCTAAAACGGCTGGCATATAACTTGTCTAATGAATTAAAGTAAAACATTCTCACAAGCTTACGAGATGGCGGTGTTATAATTTTTTCCATTCTGCCTAGCGTGTATGTAATACAGATATGACGAAAATATTCTATCGCCGCTTCAAACTTAATAATTTTTTTTATGATAATTACACATTTATAGTTTTCAGACTTTTCCATATGTTTGTAGTTTAATGTACTTGGCAAATTTCAAAGTTCTAGGTCAACGGAAAAAAACCCTTTAAATTTTGATTCCTTGAGAGTGTCGAAAAGTACATTTTTTGCAGCATAAACGGCCGTATCTTTGTTTTTACGTTAGCTTCAAGGAAATGGAGACCACAATGTTTAGAAATGTTCTATCCCACGACGACGTACCTAAATTTAACGTCATTGAGACGATTTCAAACATGTACATTTGTACAGGTACAGTACTAACATACAAATGTACTACTACTACTAGGTTTTGGTATCGGAGTCATTCAACGAGTCTAACAACAGTCAAATCAGCTAAATCCGTTCAGGCTTTTAGAAGTTATGGTAGAACAATCAAATGACATACCTATTTAAGCACATACTAGTAAATTTTGGTTATTTTCACAGCGTCATGTCCTATGGCATATTGCTTTGGGGCAAGGCGGCTGATATACAAACTATTTTTATTCTTCAAAAACGTGAAGTGCGTGTGCGATATATCAACTAGGAGCACGAGTTCCCCTTAGAGAAAAGTTTAAAGAGATAGGCATTATGACAGTTGCATCACAATATATATATATATATATATATTGATATATATATATTGATATTTACTCTGTGAATACAAGAAATAAGCACAAATTAGTAGGTCAATACCATAGACTTCATAAAACATTTTTCAATAAAATCCCAGTCTGCTGACTTCTAGTCTACCAGTAAATTAATTCAAGAATGTAATCAAGAGACATCTTATACAAAGAGTTTACTACTCAATCGATGATTTTTTAACTGATAAAGTGAAATGGATGTAGTTCGTTGCTCCTTATTAATGTATTTTGTTGTATAATTTATTGTATTCTACTTAGGTGAATATTTTTGTCACAGTTTGATAATGTTACTTAGGTACTAGTTAAGAAAACGATTAACTTTTATTTATTTATTTATTTATTTAAAACTTTATGCACAAAGTTGTACAAAGGTGGACTTAATGCTAAAAGCATTCTCTGCCAGTCTACCTTAGGGTGATGTAGAAATGGAATGTGTAGGTGCAGTAACCTAATTGTAAAATAAAAACTTCCTATTATTCTTACATAATACACAAATAAAAATAGCTAGAGAATATAAAATAAATACTAAAATCCAATATAACTATACAATAGTATACATACTTACAGAAATACATACATACATATATACCTACATACATAACTATACAATAGTATACGTACTTACAACAATACATACATACATACATACATACATAAATAAATACATAGATACAGACAAATATTTATGTTACTAATGTTGTGATGATTCAGCTGATCCATCAAGGAAAGTGCGTACCTTCCATTTAAAATTAAGGCGATTGGGTGCCATCCTAATTTCGGGGGGCAGGGCATTCCAGAGAGAAACAGATTGAACTATAAAAGAGCATCCGACGAATCCAGAAGAATGAGCAGGGCATAAAAGAAGTAGATTGTCGGAAGATCGAAGATCTCTGTGATTTGAGTGCAGGTACTGAAAGTAGGAAGTTAAGTAAGAAGGGGCAGTAGGAGAATTAAGAATAGAATAGAGTGTAGTGAGAGCGCGTAAACTATGTCGCTGGCGAATAGGGAGCCATTTAAGTTCGGAACGGTAGGAAGAAACATGGTCAAACTTACGAAGATTGAAAATGAATCGAATGCAGTTATTTAGAAGTCGGTCAAGTTTATTAAGGAACTCTGCATTCAGGTCAAGATAGCATACATCACCATAATCAATCAAGGGGAATATTAGCGTTTGGACGAGCATTACTTTAGTTTTATAAGGAAGAAAGTTCTTGAGACGATATAAAGCCCGCAAAGTACCCGTAACCTTTTGACTTACATTTGTTATTTGAGTATGCCAGTTGAGGGTGGTATCAAGGAAAATCCCGAGATTCTTAACCGAAGAATGTAACACGATAATGGAGCCGTTAAATATAACAGGTGGTAATGTGTCGGTGTTTAATCGAGTTAAGAGGCGTTGACTCCCTATCACAATGGCCTGACACTTAGACGGATTTATAGTCAAACCAAACTTGTCTGACCAGGTCTTGATAGCGTTAAGGTCCCCATTAAGCTTAGTGATGGCCTCGGATATGTTATTCACATTGGCCTGGGCATATAACTGCAAGTCATCTGCGTAAAGATGGAACGCACACTGAAGGACATTAGTAATGAGATCGATAAAAATAGAAAATAATAGAGGAGAAAGAATACCGCCTTGAGGAACACCAGCGTCAAGATCGCGCCACCTCGATAAAGTATCACCCACGCGCACGGACTGCTGGCGTCCCCGAAGATAAGATGAGAACCAGTTTAAAGAACCTGCCGAGAACATCAGATGAGATAGGATAGAGAGTAAGATATCATGGCTGACAGAATTGAAAGCATTAGAAAAATCAACCAAAACTAAAACCGTAACTTTGGTATCATCCATGCCAGTTCTAATGTCGCCAGTTACTTTGAGAAGCGCAGTGGTGGTGCTATGTCCTGGCCTGAAGCCTGATTGAAACTGGCTCAACAAATTGTTTCGATGCACAAAATGTGTCATTTGTTTATGCACGCAAGCCTCCAGCACTTTAGATAAAAAAGGAAGAATAGAAATAGGTCGAAAATTATTAGGAAGAGTGGGATTTGTAATTTTAGGCAGAGGAATAACAAAAGCATATCGCCACGAAGACGGGTAAGTCCCTGAATCTAAAGAAAAATTTATGATGTGTGTTAAAGCAGGAAGAAGATGATCAAGAATGGGTATAATCATGCGACGGCTAATACCATCATTACCAACAGCATTAGATTTGATAGAAATAATTATCTTATTGATCTCGCCAGGTTCAACTGAAGAAAAGTGAAAGAAGTCTACGTTGGGGCGAGGAAGGTTTGCTAAGTACTCACAGGTACGACGCTTGGTTAGATAATCAATAGGTACGAAGGAGGTGAAATGAGTATTGGTTTCATCTATACCAACCGTCAACGGAGGATCAACACTTCCATGTTTGCCAATTCCTAGAGTCCCCAAGAACTGCCAAATACCCTTGGGAGAAGATGAATTAATATGAATAAGAATATGACGGCGTTTAGCGTTGCGAATCATCTGATTACACCGATTCCTTGCAGTTTTATAAAGGGCCCAGTTATCATCGTCCCGGTCTTTCTTAAATTTGCGAAAAGCTCGGTCTCTGCGCCGCATAGCCATCCTGATTCCATTCGTCATCCAGGGAGCTGGAGGCCGCTTAATTTTAACTTTTTTAACAGGCGCATGAATGTCGTACAACCCCACGACCAAATCATTGAAAACGTCAATTTTATCATTTAACGTAGGGGCCTCAAATACCGGTTCCCAATCCAAAAATTCCAAAAATTAAGACCATTCTTTTCTTTCTTTTGCAAAACATGTATGCTTATATATTAAGTTGAATATAGCTTATACATTCAATTGGCCAATATTTAAGAACATAAAGTTTTTACATCGTATGTGGATGCTCCTACTATGTTGTGCCCATTGAGGCTGATATATCCAATCTCGTGTACTCTTCTTTTAATACTTTTGACCTCTTGTTTTTGCATCAGTCCTCTAATATGGTGTTTAATATAATAGTGGCAGCACCTTACCTGCAGATACAGTTTATAAACCAAGAAACATTGTAAACATTAGCAATTTAAAAATAGTGGCCACGAGTTTTTATTGCCTGTTCTTTTCTCGGGCTTTACCTATTGTTTGCGAATAGGCATTACATGTAAATGTAGAATCGACTTTTTAGTGTAGTATTTTGCTTCCTAAGTAAATAAATAATGTTTATTATTATTATTATCGTAAACATGAACTCGTTACGAAAGTCAGTGAATACATATTTGGCAAGAAATAACTTTATTTTCAACTAACCACTACATCACATATTCTACACACTATAAAATATATTTCGATATGTTTTTTTTTAATATTTTGCTTAAATTTAAATTAGTTTTAGGTACGAGTATATTACAAGTGTAACAACCGCTCCACAGTGATATTTGTATGTCACTTTACACCATCGAGTCTGTAACTGCACATAGTAATCACTTCAACGACTAATCCTAGCTTTTGTTTTGCACAAGGTATTTAGTATGGTCCACCGGCAGACCTGGCCAGCTCCACGGCGTTGTCGTCGTAACCGGCAGAGAGCGCGACGTCTGCGGGCACCACGGAGATCCTGGGCTTGAAGCCGCGCTCGTCAGCCTCGTACTCCACGATCTAACAACACATTGTTTACAATTACACAAAGATCTAAATATGAGGTCTATTTACTGGACCATGGGAACTACATCCCATCAAATAGATATTACGTATATTGACCGAAAAAAAACCTTGTAACTATGCAGGTAATTGGTTATATACATTATAGCAGTGGATAAGTAAATTTGCTGAATTATGACCCACTGCAACTTCGATAAACTAATCACGTTGATCTACATATTTGTACAAGATCTTGTACCTGCTTAGTGCCATCAGGCAAGACGACGAAGTAAGAGCCCTCAGCCCTATTGTCCTGTCGCGTCTCCGTGTGTCCAAAGTCGCTGCCGGATTCGTAGTCGTTGACTTTGTAGCTAAAATCGTAGTTGGCTGGCTCCTAATACAAAGACAAAATAAATAAGAATCACGTCAGAACACAATGCAGCAAACGCTGTCGTTGATGTCTTTTGTATCAAGTTGACGTCAATACATTATGTGAGTAATGCATAACCGTTTTTAATTTTCCAAATTCTAAACTTTCCCATACCTGGTTGAGTAGTTCATCGAGTCCATCTCTAGCGTAAGAGTACCCCTGGTTCGAGAGGTTGCTGTATTGGTCCGGGACACCGTATTCTTCCGACGGCATGGAGTTGCGCGCTATGGGGGCGCTGTACGTGTCCGATGGAGAAGACCTGGCGAAGATATTGTAATGAATGCTTTTGAAAATTACAACCTTACCAAAAACTGTGATTGTAAACGACTGTTAGTTAACAAACCTGGAAGAAGCAGCAGAATAAGACGAGGCAATCGCGTTGGTCTTCTGATTAGCAGAACGACTGGCAGGTACACCATACTCTTGAGAGACACTTCTGGCACTGGGCGCTCCATACGTTTCTGGCAATTCACGCTGACTCGGTGCTCCGTACGTCTGAGCCTTAGCGCCTTGGGTATACGAGCCAGACTTCCTTGAGGCGGGCGCTTCGTAGCTGGTTGAAAGAGAACGGGCTCCGAATGGTAAAGATCCTTTAGAAGAATGCGAGCTGCTTGATGCGAAAGATCTGGCAATGCTTCTAGGCGTAGTGTGACTTTGTTGAAAGCTACCAGATCGAGCTGAAGGCGCTCCGTACTCTTGCGATAAAGAGTTCCTAGAAAGTTTAGAGTTGCGAGTAGCAGGAACATTATATTTTTGAGACGGAGCTCGTCCTGAATTTCTTTGAGAAGGTACGCCGTATTCTTCTGAAGGCGAGCGCAGTAGTGGCATGCCGTATTCACCAGATGGAGTTCTTGCGATATCAGAGCTTAGAGATGGGACGCCGTACTCCTGAGACAACCCGCTCCTAGCAGCGGGAGCGTCGTATGACTGCGACGGACTGGAGCGAGCGTTGGGAACTCCATACTCGGTAGAGAGCGCTTTAGGCGCCGCCGATTGCTGAGCTGAGGACCTCGCGTTAGGTACACCATACTCTTGAGATAATCCACTACGAAGATTCGGAGGTCCATAACTGTCAGAAAGTCCAGATCTTGCACTGAACATCCTGGTATTTGGAGGTAAGTATTCAGATGACAAATCGTTCCTTGAGGGTCCAAAAGAACGAGCTGCTGGTGGTCCGTACTCTTGGGACAGAGATGTTCGAAAGTAATAGCTCTGGTCTTGTTTGTGTTTATAGCCATGCTGATCGTGGTCGTGATCTGAACGTGCTGCAGGATAGCCATCACTGGAATTGAGAGACACGATTAGAATCTTAAATAAATTTAGAAGATTGTAGAGGTTAAATGAACATAACATTTTAGAACTTACCCGACAGGAGGTTCTGCGAGAGCCAGTGATATAATACATATAAAAGGTATAAACATCTGAAACAGATAGACTTTACGTAAAACCGAGGTGCGTTTAATATTTGTAAAAAATATATTTTTTTTTTTTGGTGGTGTCATGATCATAGTAATGAGCGTAGTAGTAGAGAAATTAACATCCACAAAGATTAAGAGTAGGAAGAAGAATGAGATTAATAATTTATCTTACCATCATTGTATTAATTGATTTCAACAGATGTAGGAAAAAAATCTGAAACAAAAACAGCACAAGTGTTTAACATACGCACTTATATATATTTTTTTTATATTTGAAATATTTTTCTTTTCAGTCCGTAATGTGGTCACCACTATCTTTAAAAGTTTTCCAAACTTTATTTTTTGTATTCTGTAACTTATTTTAGAATATAATCAATGCTTAATTTTTGAAAAGCTCGCATTCCAAAATTCGTAACATATTATTGCTTACCTAATGCCACGACTTGATAGTCTGAAAATTGAACTTCGAATGATAACAACCAAACATGTTCATCTATTTATAGTGGCTAAACTAACAATACGTTTGTATCAAACATATTGTCTTTACACCTACTATAAGTCAAGCTAACTTCAACTCTATGCTTTGGTGATATGAATACAGTGGACATATAAGAAGTGTACGAGTGTTAACGTTGTGCTCCAAGGGTGTCGCATCAAGGATGTATACGAGCTAGCAGTAATGTCTCTACTAATATATTATACTACAGACTTACCCAGAGCCCTTGACACAGTCATCTTACTCTAAATTAATGATATCATTAATTGACACAATTAATCAAGGATCTGATTGAAGTCTATTAATTAAATTGCCGTCATTTATTTCGCTACAAGAAAAGAAATAACTGTTAATGACTGTAGCGCCTCCATGGCGTCTCAGATAGCGGACACAGTATGTTATTTGCTTATTATTTGTGAATTGCTGATGATTTTTAAAATCTTAAACGAAAAGGAGCCTAGATTGCAGTTTTTAGCTTGCCGTATATTGCCAGTTATTAAAATCGAATGAAGCTTCTGCGTTCTTCACGCAGATGCAGATGCAGGATTTTATTTAAGACGAGAGTGACAGTCTACCCTTGACCAGGGTCGTTGCAATACGGTCGGAACGTCGGGCAATAAACAAGGTATTTTACCTTAAATTATTCACGCGATTGAGATCCGTAGTACATATATTTTATAATGTCTGCCATAATAGATATGACTGTATTTATATTGTCAATAATATTAAATACAGAGTGCCTGCCAGACTGAACCCTCGAACCTCACGTAAAACTCCACTTTTTGCAACACGAACACCACGTACAAATGCAGGCAAGCGCTCACCCATTCGACGCGTACTTGAATTAGGTAACTGCAATTTTAGTAACATCGATATCCACGCGAATGGTGTGGGTGCCTATAAACAATTAGTGGTAAAGGCAATGTATAATTTAAATAAATTAAATAGGTAACTAGCTTTAAGTATGTTAATATTTCACAACATTTCACACTACAGTAAAATAAAAAAAATAAAAAAATGTTTTATTAATCTAAGCACCACTTCCAGCTTGTACTATTTTTACCTACAAATATTATATCCATGGTAAACGGTATGGATGTCACAATCATTAATTTTGTATAACATCATACTATATTGACATATATTGTTTGTTTATCCAATAAAAACAAAAAACAAAAAAAAATGTGTACTTATCGCGAACGTTTATCAACGTAGGTACTTATAGGTGTTGACAATTTTTATTTTTGCTTACATTCTAACATTTATATTCAAATTAATTTTAAAATTGTATTTCCACATGTTATATTCAATAAAATAATTAATTACATTAACATTTCATACAAGTAATTCACGTATTACATTGAATAAGTCAGATTACATAAATTACACTAAATAAGTCACAAATTACATAAGTTAAGTCATATTAAAATAGATGTAAATTACATTAAATTGTCATAAATTATCAAAATATTTATATGCATTAATATTTATTTCATTGAGAAATTCATCAGTTTTTTTAAATTTATTCTTGGGTATAAGGAATATAGTTCTTTACAATTCATTACGATCTAGCCTATCTATACTAATATTATAAAGCGGAAGAGTTTGTTTGTTTGTTTGTTTAAACGCGCTAATCTCAGGAACAACTGGTACGATTTGAAAAAATATTTTTTTGTTGGATAGCCCATTTATCGAGGAAGGCTATAGGCTATATAATATCGCGCTACAACTAATAGGAGCGGAGCAGCGACGAGAAATGTTGCAAAAACGGGGAAAAATTACGCATACGAAGTTGCGCGGGACAGCTAGTAAGATAATAAGCAATTTTACTCTAACTTAATTTTAGACGATCACGTGGTGGCGAAGTCTATATTCATGTGCTTCAGCACTTTTATGGATAATTTGATGCACTGTATCTATGTTGTTGATGGAGATTTTCATTTTTGATATACCAGGGGCATTGACAATGTCCTTTAGCACTTTATTCTGAAACCGCTGAATAGTAGCTATGGTAGTTAGTTTTGCGCAGTCATCAGTGAAATAATAACATTTATTTAGCAATAATATTAATAATTTACTTTTAAACAATGATAAATTAAGGTATTTTTAAACAATTTTGTAATTTATTATAAATCCTAATCGACATGCAATATGAATTTCTGCTGTACATTTTAGTGCGTTGTGGGCACGTTTAATTTGTTCGGATATCAACTGTTTCTGTTTGTGACTTCAGTGCTTTTTTCATAAAACGATGGTTTTTTTATGAACAAATATGCAAGTCTCGTAAATATACAAACATGGTAGTGACAGAATATAATGTTTTTTTTTTAAATAGGTGTACACAGCTGTCTAAGTATTCTGCACTACATATTGCCGTCACACTTTTCTTTTTGAGCTATGAATGCTCTACTTAAATCCATAGAGTTACCCCTTATGACTATCCCATAACGGAGAACGGAGGATACATAGCCGTTGTAGGCACATAGAGTTGCATTTAAAGTCGCTACCTGCCTTAATCGATTTAGCACATATACATAGCTACATAGTTTAGAGCAAATTTTGTCTATGTGTACCTTCCAACTGCAGTATTTCTCTATCGTCAAACCTAGAAAACTTGTTGAGTCAACCGTCTCTAAAGTATTGTTATTGTGAGTGACATGTAAAGATGTTTGTTTGCTGTTGTAGGTCTGGAATTGTATTATTTTTGTTTTCGCTATGTTCACATTTAAATTATTGTCATCTAATCTTCTATGTACATTATTTATAGTTTGTTTTTGTCTATATTATGAATAATAGACATGTCAAAGGCATTTGACAATATAGACTAGGACAATATAGAATAGAAAATGAGAAAATATAATTTCATACAAATGTTATTAATTTATTACAATTAATCTCATTTGTGAAATAAAAACACGAGCATTTTAATACAATCTAAATTTAGAGTTTTGAGATGTAAAGTGCCACCAGGGTGTGTGCTAGATACAGTATTTTCTTCTATGGGAAGTTCAGTCTGCCACCATTTTGGCATCTCAATAATTTAGTTCTTATTTAAAGTATCTATAGATATCGCACAATGGCCCAATTAAGAGTCTAAGTGCGACATTGCGGCCCCGTTTAAACAAACAAACAAAACATCTATACATATTACATTTAAAATGGTATTAATACTTTTAAAACATTAATACATTAGAAACGGCGGTAGTTTAATAGCTAAGGCATCGGCCTCGCAATCGTGAGGTCGCGAGTTCGAATCCTACCCATTATACTACCGACGTGAACCTACTCCTAACACAAGCCTTTGAGCTTAGCTGGGGGGGTTAAGAAGATTGCTAGTAATCTGGGACTCAAACCCACATTGCTAGTTATCTTTTTATATTAAAAAAAGAACAGAAAAACTTGTAACAGAACGGTGCAATCCATTTCTTATTTATTTATTTATTTAATACAGAATTTTGGTAGGTGGTATAAATATAACCAGTATCTAGTTTAAACAAAATAAGTAATATAAAAAAGGAGTAATATTTTACATAAAGTGCTGTTTACAAAATTGCGTGAACCCTTCCTCATAAATTAGAAAAAAAATCTTTAGTGGAACGTTTATGGCTTACTAAGGTATGCCATAAACGTTCCACTAAAGATTTTTTGTATTGAATCTCCCATGGTGTCATATTATGGCATTGTAATATAATCGCATAGTTATAAAGTTTTCTTTATAACCCAAGTATTGCACCATCAGTATTGAAGGACCTATTATTTTAATGCACTCTTTGCAAGAAATTAATAGTTTTTGCTTTGGACTTGTTAAAGGCTTTTGACAATGTAGACATCAAAATGTATTGCATCTCCAATGGTAAAATAACATTGCTATATTATAGATCTTTGTCATTAATGATTTATTTAATAATTATTTTAGTGGTACTTAGATTATATAATATTGTTTGAAGCCTGACTAGAAAAAAACCTGACAAGGGGACGCCACATTCGTTTTTTTTCTAGTTGTTAATAGAAGAAATTAGTTCTACATATTTACCACAATATGGCGAGTTTTTTATATTTCCAGTCAGGCTTCAAACACTAATTATGTTGCGCTTTGTATATACTATAATCACTAGCTATTAATATACTATTACACAACATTACAGCAAGACAGTAGTTTATTTCCTGTGTGTGCATTTGGGTTGGCTTCAGGCCTTTCATTTATAGATCTGTTTGGAAACAATACTTCTTTCACATTCAACCCAGAGAAATATTTCTCAAATTCTTTGTATTTCTCTTTTCTTATTTTTTCTTGAATCCAAACGGAGAGCAGGTCCATCTCATTATATAACGTGTTTATTAATATTTGGCGCCTTTCATCGTTTAATGACCACATCAGATCAAATAAAAATTCGACAGCTAAGTATTCCGCAAATGTATAATGGGTAAATTGAGGAATTTTATTAGAAATCCTAGTAATGAGGCCATTCTTTTCCGTATTCAAATTAATATCATTAACCATAGAAACGATACCTTCTACTTCTCTTTGATCAATCATATCATAGATTTGATATCGAAAGACAATGTAGCCTGCAATTTTTTTATGTTTCTCAAGAAATTCTGCACAAGCTTTTTTATGTTGTATTTTATTTTTTTTATCTTGAAAATGTTTTCTTACAATTGTGTTTATGTGTTCTTTGTAAATCGTAGATATGTCCACATCTGCCGTTAGTGTACTAGTGTATTCATCTACACGATTTATACGACTTACAAAGTAATCAGCAGATAAAAATGTTATTAAAGGTGTTTCTACTTCATGTATATGATCGACAGTAACTGCTCTCATACCTCCATAGTCATTTGCTTGACTTAGTGATACAATAGTACTATACAAAGATTCCCTCAATAATTCGTCATTTAATTGCTGAAAATTCGTTATTAAATACCAAATTAGTGATACATAAACCCTACACAATGGACGACTTAAAATTGCGGCTGTAACAACGTCTCCCGATGAAGTTTCATTCAGCAAATATTTTATTCTCGCAATAAGATCATCATTAAATTCAGACCAGTTTATATTAGTCTCCCAAAAGTTGTCTAGAAACGTGTTTAATTCTCTTACACTAAAGTCGTTTATTTCCCATCTAGCACTGAAATATGGTTTCAGAACTGTTCGCAGAGCGCCGCATGTCCGACTGGTCATCCAAATTTTTTTAAATCGCATGTCTCTATGTATGGCATTAATAATACGACCAATCACATCCGGATAGTGAGGACATATTTCATCAAATCCATCGAATAGGAAAACAACATTACCAATATGATAATAATGTAAAAATAAATTTAAAGTAAAAGATGCTAATTCATTGCCAGTACATTTTTTAAGAAAAACTCTATCTTCAGATTCTTCTAAACAAATATTTAAATCTGTTGCATCAGAAAAATTTTGATTTAACAAATATTGGCACATGAATGATAAAACTTCTAATATGTCGATGATTTTTGTAGATTTCTGCCATTTGTACAACTGTCGTGAGTAATCCAATAAATTTAGACGTATGATCCATAGCTTTTTGTTCAACTTTTTTGTTTTCATTGCAACGTGAGTCAGTAACATCGATTTTCCCATGCCTGGTTTTCCTGTTACCAATACTAGATCATCATCAATATCATTTAATGATCTAACAATTTTAGTCACATCTTTATGTATGTTTTTATTAAACAAATATGTTGCTGTAACCCTTCTCTCAATATATAAATGTTTCATTTTATCATAATTGGCATTGCTAAGTGATTCACCTATCACTATAGTTTCATTATGAAGTATTTTATCCAATACTGTTCCTTTTATATAGTCTATTGATGTCTCGTCTATCAAGTAATCTAAATTGACGTCATGGCCTTGGAATACTACTTGACTATTTTTAAGAATATGCTTTTGAGATTCAGCTGTCAAATCTGTTAATTTATGTTGTTCATGAATAATCTGCTGTGTTTCATCATCAGGCGTTAATATTTTAGCAGTTTTAGCAAAAGTATTGTTCGTAATGATTATTTTGTTTTTATCTTTAACGGTTTCAATTAGTTTCGTGTATTTCTCGAGATATAAAATGTTATCACATATTAAAATGAGCACATTTTCTGTTATTGCCAATTCTTCTTCGAATGCACGAAGATCTTCTATCGGTAAATCACACATGTGTTCCAAATCTAGAACAGTGTAGTTTTCACTCAGATCTTTTCCAAGATATTGTATGACTTTTGTTGCTGCCAAAGTGGGCACATCAGTTAAAATGATAATGCTTGCTTCCTCTCTCTTATTGTTTCTTCTTGAAAGAAGTTCCAGTGACTTAAAAGTCTCTCTGGTGTGTTCAATATTTTTTATTTTGTTTATGTAAAATGAGTTCTGTGATAAACTAATTTGCGATTCGAATAATATACTTTTTAAAGCATGTTGATAGATGTCGCTGTTTTTCGTGATATACTTAGTTTTTGGCGATATCTGCCACTTAACGACTTCACTGTGAAAGCTCTGAAATACTTTTTCAGGTGTAGTTCGTAAGTTGTACGCTGTATTCAGTTTCTGATGGTTATCAATTTTATTTTTTAATATTGCTTCAATTCCGTGATGGTTACTCTGTTTTTCAAAAACGACAAGGTTACTTAAAATAAGTTTCGCTTCATCTGTAAAGTCAAAATAAAGCTTTGGAAAATTTATTGCTTTAATATCAAATCTATACATATGTATATTATCCAATTGTGTATTCAATTTATCAAATAATGCTCTGGCGTTTTTCTTTAACAAATCATAGTTTTCTGTTATCATTAAAAGCTTAGTAGCTTTATCATACACGAGTAGGTTACTTACAGTACCGCCTATACCTCCATTAACACTTAAAAATCCATCTGTAGCTCCCTTTACAACCACTATCTTATAACAATCAACAGATTTAAAATTTTGACACAAATCTACGATAGTGTTTGCTAAAAAATTGATCCTCTTATCAATTTTTTGCTGATTTCCTCTTATTTTAAGATCTATGTTACCAAATGTAGAAGGCACTATTAGTTCTAAAGATGCTAACGTATTTCTCGCTGAGGCCAATTCTTGGGCCTTACCTACTGTCAACGGAGATATATTAATTGATTCTAATGCATGCATTTTCTCACCGCAAAGCTTATCTCCTTTATATTCTAGTTTACCATTCCTATATTTGACAATAGTACCAATTATACGGCTCAGTGCCTTCGTCGTCTGTTCAGCTATAAATGCCGATACAAGTTCTTCAACAGTCGATTCCAATTCTAGCGATGGCCTTGCAGGCTTTATTTTCTTTCTATAATTCTTTTTAATTTTGCTTTGATTATTAAGAACTAGCTTGTTGAGTTGATCTCTGAATATTGTTACAATATAATCGTCTGTGTAAAAGAACTCTGATTGAAATTTCAATTTACGCCATTCATTTGTTCCATCCGTTTCTGCATCAGACACATCTACTACGTTATTGGCTAGAAAAGCATGGTACTGCAGTATATAATCATCCATCATTATATTCATTGATTGGTTAGGTTTGTCTATAAGAAACTTTGCGAATCGTTCTACAATTGTTGAAATTTCCTCTTTGGCTATAACTTTGCTTAATTTCATTACGTATTTTTCATTAAAAAATGATTTTGGGCTTCCTTTACCTGTAGCAATTAGCTTATTTAGTTTTGGTACATTATTTAAGCTTATAACTTCCATACCAAGATCTTCGTTATATTTAGCGTCAGTATATAAAACGAATACGCAATCAGTGTCATCAGAACCATTGAAAAAAATATCATCATCACCTTTATTAATTTTGCGAATTATTTCAAGACAAGTCACAAGATCTTTAACATCAAATTTGACGCATGATGCTTCATTAGTTCTGTGCTTACATTGTAGAAAGACAGCTGTGGATTTATTTTGTTCTTTAACTTTATATTTGAAACAAATATCGTTAAATGTACCGATATTTTCAATTCTTGATGATAAATTGAACTCTGTGATTTCGGCATCGTGAATTAGTCTGAATAATATGAGGCTTGTCAGTTTAGTTTCATAATGTGGTTGGCAAACACTTGCTGATCGTTTCTTATACATTTTGTTACAAGATTACGATAAAAGCCCACGACACGTTTGACGAAAATTTTAATATCTTGAAAACGACTAAACGGAATTTCATTAAACAAAGATAAGAATGAATTTTATTAAACTAGCTTTCTAACAAAAAAGACCGCATGCAATTCGTTTAGTTAGTAGTTTTGTACGCTACAAGGGCGCCGACAGACACAAAAACGTATCACCCCAGAATTTATAATATCTCTCGTTTAGTGACGAGAGTCGAAAAGCTCTTTTACTACTCGGACACCATTGTATCACGGACTCTTAGACAGCGACAGTTTAGATACAAAAAAACAGGTGCACAGTAATGGCGAGAAGTTCTCTGTGGAGCTGACAGTGGTAACGTTGCTTAACTTCACTGATTTCTTGATCCAATCTTGTTTGATCATAGAATACCTGATCTCTAACACACTTTGCTTGCACCAAAATAATGATCTGCAACAAACAAAATAAGAATTTATAACATTGATGGAGGTACAAAATAAAAGTCATATTTAACAGGTGTCTTCTGGTACCGTCTAATTCACCGTTTCCCAAAGTAAGTTCCACGGAACCGGGGGTTTCGTAGAAAAGTTATTAGGGTTCTTTTATTATTTTACGTAGATTTAATATTTTTTAGACAACAAGAAGACTCGAGTTCTCCATTTAATTCAGTTTTTAAGCTATTGCATAGCTTCTATAGCGGGCCTTGAGCGCGGGGACCGAATCCAGAAATGCATCGTCTAACGTCGTTTCATTTTGTACTTATGATTCTGGCTGCAAAAATCATAATAGCGCGATTCAGACCGTAGTACATTTTGTATTGAATAGTAACAAAATTAAATACAGCGCCATCTGTTGACATTATGTTACCTATTGTCATTTTAGTCTTCCCCTTTCTTGTTGTTTCTATTATAAAGGCCACAGCAAAGGGCCACACAGGAGTTGTGGTTATGTTTTGGTTTAGGTGTTGGTTCATTTTCCACCCTATTGTGTTGTGTTATTATAAGTAGGTATACTATTTTATGTTCTGTCGCTGATCTAATTAATATGAAGACTAACACCCCCCATTCCGACCGGCACAGCAGTGAAACTTTTTAGTTGTTTGTTCTTAAGCAGAACTTTTAATGACTTTTTTTTAAATTAAAAAAAAAGTTTAAAGAAAATAAAAATTAAAAACATTGTTTTTTTATAATTAAATAAAAACTTATTATTTTTTTTTTTTTTTATTGCTTAAATTGATAAAAATGCTATGCAATAGCTTTACCGCGGCAGTCCCCGAATGCCTCACATTTTTTTTTATCATATAATATACCCCTCCGTCATGATTTCCATGAAATAAAAGGCACTTGTAGGATGTTCAATTATGTTAACACCTAGTTTGAAAACCCCTGGTCTAATTAAAATCAAAAGTGAAATTATATTGAATTCGGTTCGTTTTCCTTAAATAAATATTCAAATCAGAGTGATAAAGTTTTGTACTATTTAATGTACATTATGTAGGTGCATAGTTCTTATAATAAAAAAAATAAGAAAATTTAAAATTATCCTTATTATGAACAGACAGTTTAATACCAAGTTATAGTAACAAATTAATTGTAGCAGACTGAATCATTGCGTTGTGTAATGGTCCATCAACGCTGCATGTAGGTATTGTAGTTAATTGCCTCTAGTAGATCTATGTTCTGTGGTATTTACCCATTTATTAATAAGCCCTGTGTTGCGTCGCGGGGGACTTTACAAACATGAAATTCACGGACTCAAACTACTCGGAAAAAACAAAGAAAGAAATACACAGACTCGGAAAAACAATTGAGAATCAAACAAAGTGGTGTTCCGTGTGGGTATCAAACCCACGACGTCTTGCGCAGTAGTCGTACAGACTGGCACCGCGCTTCATTTTTAAAAATTTAATAGGTACTCACAACCCACTCCGGCTGCGCACAGACTTTTCTGCACCATGTATATATATAACCAGCTGACCCGCGCAACTTCGTATGCGTAATTTTTCCTCGTTTTTGCAACATTTTTCATTGCTCCGCTCCTATTGGTCGTAGCGTGATGTTATATAGCCTATAGTCTTCCAGGGACTCCCATATTAAAATACTGAACGTACCTACATTTCCCAAACATTTTTTCAGATTCATAAGAAAGTCGGAAACTGTTACTGTGAAATAAATAGTGCCCGCTACAAAGTATACTTCCTAGCGGTGACAGTTTGGTCATTGATTTCTCGTAAAGGTTCATTTCCGTGCATCGCGACGGATCGCGAGCCGCGCGCGTCACACGACGAACGGCTGACGCGCGCGGCCATGCGACAATAGCCAGAGTGCGCGCGCAGCCTACGTCAGCCGTCGACCGCACGCGTCTGTCGCAGACCTCGGAAACGGCGTGAAACATTCTCATACTCTGACTACAGTCGCATCGGCCGCGCGCGGCCGATCGAACTCGCTATCGGTCGCGAGGCACGGAAATGAACCTTTAGTCTTTATTTTTTTTTAGTTAGCGTACAATTTCGTACATTTTTCTGATGTAGTCTGAATTCCGGACTATGCCATGTCACCGCTAGAAAGTATGACACAAGATACCACAAAACGACTTTGTTTTATACTATGTAAAGATAAAGATATTACTATATAAGAACTGTAGTGTTGATGCATCATTTTAACAATAAATTGATCAAGTTTTCTTCCTTGCGTGACATGACTACTGTTTCAGAGAAAGAGCCTGTACACATAAGCGGTTTGAAGCGCGCGTTTTTAGATAAAAAAGGGGCTGTCGATGCCACTCAAGGCGTCCAGACAAGACAGTACAGATCAAGAGCGCGTTTTTGGTCAAACGCCGCGCTAAAAGGTGTTAACTAGCAATGAGGTATTGAGTCTCACATTACTAGCAATCTCGTTAACCCAGCTAAGGTCAAAGGCTTGTGTAAGGAGTGGGGTCACGTCGGTAGTATAATGGGCAGGATTCGAAACCGCGACCTCACAGTTACGCGTTGAACGCAACGCCTAACTTCTAAAGCTGGCCACTGGCGATACATCCATTTGAAAGCCTTCCAATTGGATGTACTAAAAATTATGGCACCATTGATTATATCTATACTAATATTATAAAGCTGAAGAGTTTGTTTGTTTGTTTGATCGCCGTAATCTCAGGAACTACTGATCCGAATTGAAAAATTATTTCACTGTTGGATAGTCCATTTATCGAGAAAGGCTGTAGGCTATATAACATCACGCTACGACCAATAGAAGCGGAGCAGGAATGAGAAGTATTGGAAAAACGGGAAAATTTACGCAGACGAAGTAGCGCGGGTCAGCAAGTTCTTTCATATGCAAGAATGTTATACTAAAGAACAAAGTCAACACTATATATTTGTTTCAAAAAATATTAGGAGGACAAATTTGACATTTGGCAAGACCGTCCTTCTCTTTTGTGACTATGATGATGAGGCTCTTTCTAAGCAGACGAAAGGATAAGCCATATACACAATTACTACAAGCTTTTTAATTTGCCAACTAATTGATAATGCCGTACCACCTTCAAATGGCGTAGCGTGATATACCTACGTCCATTTGGACTGGACGAATATTTATTTTAATGTACCATTTTTTTTATTTGTGGATTTGAAATGGAAAAGTTGAAATAGTAAATTTGAATAATGACATTATTATAATGATAGATATTCGAAAAACTTAATTTCCTTGATTAATTAAAATAATGATGAATAACTCATTGTATCAAATTGTTTTGGTAAGTGTTTGCATGCCTAAACTGGTGAAATGTGAACTCTTTTATAACAACAATTTTATATCACTTTTCTGGCAAATAAAATGATTCTGATTCTGATTTCCTAAACCGAACGACGCGTTCATTCAACTGGATTACGTTCTTGTCATTCACGGTAGGTTTTTGACAGACATCCACTCCATTTGGATAGATGGATGCATCGTCAGCAGAGCCCATAATGTGTACACTACCTACGTACCTACTTTATTTCACGCGAGAGGTTCTTGAGCTTATTTAAGGCGAATTTTATAAACTTTCGTAGTATTAGATTTCTAAAGTTTTAGTTTCAGAATTTATGGATAGATATGAAAGTAATTATAACTGTAATAAAGCGGCGGTAGCCTAATGGCTAAGGCATGAGGTGAGGTCGTGGGTTAGAATCCTGACCATTATACTACCGACGTGAACCCACTCCTAACTCAAGCCATAGAGCTTAGCTGGAGGGGTAATAGAATTGCTAGTAATGTGGAACCACAATCCCACATTGCTAGTTATATTTTTAAGAAAAAAAGATAAAATATAAGAAATCCGAACCCATAGACGATCTTCGGGAACAAATATTTATTACCACCTTATTTTAAAATGTAACTTTATTTTCATTAAGAATCTCCTGGTACAGAGATGGCTACGAATAGGTATCTAATTCGTCCCGCCTAATAGTGCAGCGTCACGGTAGCCTAAGCACGGCAGCAAAATTAGAAACTTAATACTTTTTATTTCATCTAATAAAACAAATAGTTATCTAAGCTATAAAATCAGTACTTACACTGGATGTCAAGACAGCTCACTCTTGCTTAGTGGCACTGTTGTATTTTCTTTCGAGATTATGTAAAACTTAGAACAACTCTTCCATAAGACAACCAACAATGCAGGAGATATTATACGGTGACTGCGCAAACACAAAATCTCTTACTATTGACTCACTCACTCTTATAGTTCGATGGAACGAAAATTAGACGCAATTGTAGAGGTTCGAGCTCACAGTCACAGTCTTCGTGGCGTCTGATGCAACGTTTTTACCATCCATTAAGGAGACAGTGAAAACGTTGGTTAAACTCGGTGATCTTCCTTACAGCTCAGTCACCACTGTACCACGGACTCAGTAATATATTAAATATATTTAAACGTTAGACACTGAGTGACCGTCCTTAGAAGAAACATTATCTAAACTGTTGTTTATTAAGGAAAACCATACATATTATTCATAGTAATAGACACAATCAGCTCCATTTATGTTGTACTTAAAATGTAAATGTAAATAACATTTGCATGTGACTCATGCCCATATAAACGTCATCATCAGCCTGTATCGGTCGACTGCTGGACTGGCGATCTGTTTGCAACATCATACATACATATCAACCCATATGATGTCCCACTGCTGGGCACGGGTCTCCCCAGTAGAACTTACTAGTATGTAGATCCTGGGGGTAATTGCCATAATCGCCACGCTTGGCGAGCGGGTTGGCGATCGCAGTAAGGTTTTAAGTACGCAGAGGACGCTGCTGCCCGTCCTCCAGTGTGACATCCCTTAGTCGCCTTGACGACACCCACGGGAAGAGATGGGGTGGTACTATTCTTAAGCCGGTACCACACGGCAAACATCTCATAGTGGTAATCGTCATAAATTAAATTTTAAAAACCCATGAATATTAACGTTGTGCATTTAATTTAATTTTAAATTGGACCGGTTAGTTAAAGATTTTTTTTTATCTGTTTAAAAGATGTGGTGATGGACCAACATAATAATTTAAAAAATAACAATGACAACGACATAACAATTAAATCAAAAATATCAAAAATTAAATCACAAATTAAAAACAATAATTAAACAATTTAAATAAAAAAGGGAAAAAAATATCATTTGGACTCGAACCGGGGTCTTCTGATTTCTAGACAGCCCGATTTACCACCTGAACCAAAGATAATAGATCTAGCTAGATGCCACATGTTCCTGTGACAGTATGAAAACAGAGCCTGCCACTTTATCCCCACCGCGCATGACGTCACGCGAACGTTTTAGTGATGAACCTACCATAAACAGAATCGTTTCAATCGTAAGACATCATTCATCCAACAGAGTATCGATTTTAAATCGACCAATTCGATTCGATACTGCTGTTTTGAATTATTTAATTTGAAATTATCTTATTAAAAAGAAAATGATTAAGGTCAACTGGGGCAATTGCTTTGTATTTTTGACTCACGCAATTTTTACGCTTTATTTCAATAAAATCACGAAATAATTAACAAAACGGTTTCGTTATAATGTATTCATTTTTTTTTATTTTGTTTGAAGCTATATTAAAAAAATATTTGCAGTTTTTAATTCCAACAAGCTAGCACAAGTTTATTATCTAACTAACTGGCGCCCGCGGTTCCACTGAATTTACACTAAATTTACACTTTGAATGAAATCCCTCATGGAAACCAGGATAAAAGCAACCTAACCTTTAAGCTGTTACAGTGGTATAGCTGTTTTCCCGTGAAAGAGTAATAAACATCCACTCATCCATCCATCAAGCCTCACTAACTTTGCATTTTTAAGATTACTAGAATCATTCTTATAAATAAAAATAAAACCACGGATAAAATTAAACGACATAAGCATTTTATTTATTTTTAATAATTTAATATAATCAATTGTAGGAACGATTAGGTGGGATCAATATAATTTTTACACTAAGCCAAAACTATGACCTTTTTTTAACGCTTTTGATTTTTTGAATATCTAGAATGCCTTCTTAGAGTAAACTAATAATAAATTGTGTTTAAATGCTGTATTTGCATTTATGCGCCGCCGTGCAAACCGGTTGCTTACATCTATTCGTACTGCTAATTGCCTACTAAGATACGTGTGTGTGTGCAACGCCGTGTTCGTGTTATCGCGTCGGCCGGCCCGAGCGACTACCTGTACATTTAGCATAGTGTAGCTTGCATATCAGAGAATTATAACTATCACGATGACAACTTCTAACAGCACGTTCAAACAGTTGGACGACCGTGCACCAAGATCTGGAGATATGAGCGTGGATGCAGAGGGATCGCTCATTGAAAAAGAATCGCCGCCACCCTACATAACATTTAGAAAAGCTATATCGCAGAACCACGAGTCTAATATTCGCTTGGAACTAAAAACATACCAAGAAAGCATGATGTCCAAACTCGAGACGTGGTTTTTGATGCAGGATCAAAAGTTTTCTAAATTGTTGGATGAGTTTGAGGGAGTCAAGACTTCAATTAGATTCATCAGCGACAAGTATGACGAATAACTCAAAGTATGAAAATAAACTTAAGAAATGAGTAGGAGAGTACTTAGTATCGAACAAAAATCCCTGAACAGTGAATCTAGGATTGCTGACTTAGAAGCGAAGTTGGAGTCCATGGAGCAGAGAGCGCGAAGTTGCAATGTAGAAATAAGTAACTTGCCTGAAAAACAGGGGGAAAACCTTATAACGATAGTAGAGAACATCTCAAATGTCATTAAACAACCCGTATCAGCTCGGGACATAGTATCAATTCATCGTGTTCCACAATGAGAACAAGTTGCGGCCGAAAAATGTGGTGGTTAGGTTTTCAAGCCAACTGATGAGAGACAACTTTATCTCAGGTGTGCGTTTAAATAAAGGGATTACATCTGATCAAATACAAATACAAGGTTCTCCACAAAAAGTTTACGTAAACGAACACTTAACCTTGCAAAGTAAAAAACTTTTTCGCCAAACTCGTGACAAAGCCAAGCAATGTCAAGCACGGTGTCATACTTACCCGAGCTGACATCTCAACAGCAGCAATGGCGATCCGGACTGAAAAGGACTTGGAAAAAATCAAAACGAACATCACTTCCAAACAATGACTATTATTATTATAATGTTCTAGTTATAAATCCTTATCACCATGTAACTCATGTAAGTGAATTAATCAATTTAATAGCTAAATTAGAAATAAGGTAATTGTTAACTATTATTACGCAATTGTTTGTTACCCCGAATAAAATAAAATAAAATAAAAATAAAAAATGTATAGTACTTTAACACTTAAAACTACTTAATCACAAAATGCTTTTAATTTTTTATCATATAATGATAAAAAATTGAAATGAGCTAATAAGTCAATCAGTAATAGGTCTTACACATATTAAAGTAAAGGATTGAACTATATAACATTATATAGAGTGCACATGATTACCACAAAAGGGGAATAATGCACAATCAATTTTCTAGAAAATAAAAAAACGTACGAACATAGGTGGTAGTTACGTACTAAACGTTATATTGAGATCAAAGTTATCAGTATCACATAATCGGCCTTCATTATAAAATTTACACTCTTACTTTTTGAATGGCCAACCTTGTGTCAAAATTATTCAGATCACCCTTTATGACATGACCGGCTGTTAGCGAGATGATAACAGCCTGAACCGGGTTTTTACGTGCCCTCTGAAGCACGGATACGTTCAAATATAATATCACTATGCTATACGGCTTCAAAATGTACTTTAAAAAGTTTGAAACGAAATAATCGCGCGAACAGCGTGAGCCCACAAAATTTATGGATCAAAATTAAAGACCCCCAATACGCTCCAAACCCGTCTGTACCATTTAATAAAATAGTTAAAAAAATGTTGGTTTAGATTGAACTGAATTAAATACCTCATAGTTACTAAATTATTGACCTTGAAACAGGACAAGTTTATTATATGTTTGTCTTTGCGTAGTTTTTGTTTTTAATTTTCTTGTTATATAATGTAATGTATACATCAGCTATTGCCTTTATGAGATTAACTAAATGGTTCTCAATAGGTGCTTGATCAAACTGATACCTATGTACGAGTAGTTATTACAAAAATGCATTCTCGTTCCTCCGGCTATCTGTTTTCTGTTTCATATATAGAGTGCGTTAAGTAAATTACCTAAACTTAACATCACTACTTGTAGAATAACGACAAAATCCCCTGTACCACGACATTTATTTGTTGTTGTGTTGTTTATTCGTTTGAATTTCATTGCGTACTGTCAAACGTATGAGACGATGACATATCATCTGATGACATCAATTGAAACCGCAATGTAAAACGAATCGAGTAAAACAACGTCAATGAGAATTTATCGAAGTATTATAACTCAAAAACGTAAATAAATCATTTTAAAATTAATTTCAGCTTAAGGAGCAACAAAATTACTTAGCGATGAAAGCATACATCTCCCTTGATACGGTCTACATTCTTCGACGAGTTTTTACAACTTATAACTGCACAATTAGGCATTTCTTGTTGCAGTCCACGCGACGTCATGCGGCCGCGATCGAACTTTGAATAATATCACGCGCGAACCAAGTGGCGCCGCCGCCGTTGCGCTGATTGGAGACACGCTTTGACTTACTACTGACCGATTCTAGCTATATGTGTGTTCTGAGACCTGAGCTATTATAACATTGTAGACTGCGGCGAAATTTACTTTCGTATTCTAAGAATCTTACGGTCACGTGATCCGATGACGCGAGTTTAACTTTATATACCAAAAAAAAGTGCACAACGTCGCTAAAGATGTTTTCACTTCAAAAAATATAACTAAATGTTTACCAACTAATCCATTCCAGACTACTTGTTAGTTAATCCTCGAATGCCAACAGGAAACTCCGAGACGTAATTAATCTATCATCACACCAGTACTGCGAGCATGACCATTCGATACCTACGTCACGTATACCGTATCAAGTCAACTATACCAATACGGATACTATACTTTGGTCTGCAGCACGAACGCTTTATGCTAATCTCATGATGATTTAATATGAATTGAACGAAGGTAAATGAATGACACGTTCAAAAATTGGTATACTTCCATTTATTAAATAAATTACCTTGCTTTAAAAGTTTTAAAACATAAATATACATTTACATTTTATCATAGATAATGTTCATTAATAAATTAAACTGAAACTACATTTTTTTAAATAAATAATATTGTTTCAAATACAAGACGTTGTTTCAAATACAAGACATTGTTTCAAATACAAGACATTGTTCTAAATACAAGACATTGTTTCAAATACAAGACATTGTTTCAAATACAAGACATTGTTTCAAATACAAGACATTGTTCCAAATACAAGACATTGTTTCAAATACAAGACATTGTTTCAAATACAAGACATTGTTTCAAATACAAGACATTGTTTCAAATACAAGACATTGTTTCAAATACAAGACATTGTTCCAAATACAAGACATTGTTCCAAATACAAGACATTGTTCCAAATACAAGACATTGTTTCAAATACAAGACATTGTTCC
Organism: Herminia tarsipennalis; assembly: GCA_945859575.2. Taxonomy (NCBI): domain Eukaryota; kingdom Metazoa; phylum Arthropoda; class Insecta; order Lepidoptera; family Erebidae; genus Herminia; species Herminia tarsipennalis. The sequence goes on from OX243857.2 coordinate 13,495,067, forward strand.
AAATACAAGACATTGTTTCAAATACAAGACATTGTTTCAAATACAAGACATTGTTTCAAATACAAGACATTGTTTCAAATACAAGACATTGTTTCAAATACAAGACATTGTTTCAAATACAAGACATTGTTCCAAATACAAGACATTGTTCCAAATACAAGACATGGTTCCAAATACAAGACATTGTTTCAAATACAAGACATTGTTCCAAATAATTTCTAAAAGCTCATACTTGACACTGGCAAAAATTAGCCGTTAAACGGCTAGATTGCCATTCAAAGAAGAATTTTATTATTTGAAATATATAGTAATAAAGGCGTTAGGTATTTAGTCAAAGCGCTACCTTATTAATGCTCAGCGGGAGCGGAACATGATAGATGTAAACACGTCCTTCATATGAAGGACGTGTTTCACTTATATAAGTGAAATCGATCTCCTTCATAAGTATGCCAAAACGCGCATATTAGTGTGACTGCGTATGCGTGTATGTGTGTGCGTTTATTACTTTATTTTCCTGCTTTATTTCTTTAGTGAGCGTAGGTACGTCGTGAACGTGTGGTACGAAGACGGGTGTATATTAATATTATAGTCCTGTTGAAGTAGTAGTTTAAAAGGTATTATTTATGTAGGTATCAATATGGTATTTATTATATTTATTTATTCTTACTATAAATTATTATTTTATTTATCTTTTCTGTAATTTATTATAATTTTTATCTATTTATACTATTAGTATATTTATAAAAAGGGGCTAGTTGAAAACCAGTGTCAGGCATTTTGCCTGGCATATGTTGAACTAGTTCCTATTTTTCGACTTAAACTTACTTAATGTTGTCAAATTGTATTTAATTTAGTAGCTATTTGTTTTTACACGTACATGTACTTATTTTATTTTTTTCTGTTTTGTCGAAAATAAATTATTTTTTCTTCTTTTCTTTTCTTGAAATAAAAAAAGTGTATAAAAATATTTAAAAAATCCTGATACATCAGTTACTACTGTAATAGTCTACCTACTATTAAATATTTATTATATTTTACATGATAATAGTATAATGTTAACAATGTTTTTGTATAATTGAGCGCTACCTGGTGATTTAGGTAAGTGCGTAATAACCAAAAACATATTGCTAATTAAAGCTGTGATTACAATTACGGATCCTAATATGATATACTATGTGATAAGTGCTGTGATAAATATTTATTTCTTAGAAATAAATATTTTGTTGATTTATTATATTACTTTTATTTTTATGACCCTTTGTTTTTTGTGTCGACTGTACTTTCCCGAGCCAAGAACTTTTTGTTTTTATTTGTGGTCCCATTTAACGAATGAAAATAAATAATTAAAATCAATTCACTTTTTGAGACCGCGGTCCCGGTCCTAAATGACGAACGACCCATATAGTTGGAGAAAAGAATATGTAAATACAAAGATTTTACAAAACTGTACTTTATTAATTGAAAAGGAACAAGACACGACAAAAAACAAGATTCTCAGTGCGTAATATTTAATCGGCTAAAGGTTAGCCTTTCAGAAGTTTTTGTGTGAAAAGCTTTATGTCATTTAAATGGTATAATGTAACAAATTAATGGGTTGGCTTTAATTAGGGTTCCGTACCGTAAAAGAAAAATCAAAGCCCATATAGGATCACTTTGTTGTCCGTCCGTCCGTCAGATGCCTGAACTGAAAGATAGATTTTTTTTTAAAATTTTATAAATACATTTATAAAATTAAAAAAAAAATCTTTCTTTTAGAGCATTTAACTTCCTGAGGCCTTCCAATTGTATTACATAGAATGAAAAAAAATATATAACACTTGTAAGATTTGTGGGAAGTTTTATCATAATTCAATAGAAAAGTTTTCTGCCGGCCGTGCTGCGATTGGCTGACGAAATTACAACTATTACTTGAATTTCTTGCAACTTTGTTTGCAGATGACATAACAATCTTATTGGAGGGGCGTGAAATTACAAAATTTGAATCAGAAATAAATAACACATTACACAAGGTAGTTGCTTGGCTGAAGAATGATAATTTAAATGTAAACTTTACAAAAACTAATATTATGCATTTTAGACAAAGAAAAAATAAAAATGTTAATAAGCTTTTTATTTCTTATTTGGACAAAGAATAAAAGAAACAAATTGTACAAAGTTTTTAGGAATACACATTGATAGTAATATGACATTCCATACACACATTAACGACATTAATAATAGAACATCACGATTCGCATATGCCTTATATAATATATATAAGGCTATATATATATATATATATAAGGCTATATATATATATATATATAGGCCTTATATATATATATTTGACTTTCTTACTCAGCATATGCTGAGTAAGAAAGTCAATGAACAGGTTATAATATCTGCATACCATGCACACGTTGACTCAGTTTTAAAATACGGAATTATATTTTGGGGAAACTCAACAGGCAAGGAGCAAGTATTCATAGCACAAAAAAGGTGTATACGAGCAATATGCTACCTACAAAAAACAGAGTCATATAAACTACATTTCATCCGCCTAAAGCTACTAACATTTCCTTCGATATATATTTATGAAATTGCTAAGTTTGTCTGGACTAACTCAAACCTATTCTTAGTCTTTATTATTAGTAGGAAACGCAACAAATCACGCCTGTGCATAGTATCTTCTCGAACAGCACTTATGCATAGTAGTATATTGTGTATGGCAGTAAAGGTATATAACAAATTACCAATATTTATTAAAGAATCACTAAATGCAAACAGCTTTAAATCTAATCTCCGTAATTTTCTGATCAAAAAATCCTACTACTCGATAAATGAATTTTTAACTGATATAAATACTGAAATGATATTATGATCAAAATATAATACAATATACGATTTTGTCTACTACCATATTAAGTGATAAAAATGTTTGCTTGTCATTCCTGTAATAGTTAATAGTATCTAATAGTTTTCATTGAAATAATTTGCCTAATAACTTGTAATTAGATATTTCTTATTATTTGCACACCATTGTCATGGTAAAATACAGATTTTTGAATTTTTGTAACATCAGCATGTAACCTGTATTTAGCAAATAAATAATTTTGTATTTGTATTTGACTAGTACAAATCTAAGGAATCTAACATTCCTAATACCGGTATGACGTATGGATAAAAATAGTATAAAGATTTATGATTTTACTAATGACAGGGGTTGACAGGGCTCCAGCTTTTCTACCGTACGTGAAAGGAGTGACGGATAAAGTTGAAACAGTACTGCAGAAATACTCCATTAAGACTGTATATAATCCGCACTCCTAAGTAGCTAAGCACCTACTTACTCAAACAAGACAACTACAAAGTGGATTGCAGCTGTGGTAGTTCCTACATCGGGCAAACCAAACGCACAATAGCGGAAAGGGTTAAGAAACATATCGCGGCTGTGAAAAACCGACAGACAAACAAGTCAGCAATAACGGAACACTTGCTGAATGCGGGATCCAAACACTGGATTGAACTATATAAACCACAGGTCCTCTCCACTGACCGTCACTACTACTCCCGGATGGCGCGGGAAGCGGTTGCAATCAATATACACGTCAATTTCAACCGAGAAGATAATAATAATAATAATAATAAATCTTTATTCGCTCTTTGGTTACACTTTTAAAATAGAGCATAGAAATAGAAATAAAGAGAAGCCCTGCCTCCTGAACTAAGTTAAAAACTTGTATCTCAGGAGACAGTTCCTTCCCTCACATACAGTCTTATTTAGTTGTAACTTATAAATAATTACAAAAAGAAAAAAAAAATCCAAATAAAAAAACAGTGATAATGATAATAACAAAACAAACATAAAAAAAAGTGTGTGTGTGTGTGTGTGTGTGTGTGCTTATTGTGTTATGCTTCATCTTCTAATATATAAAATTCTCGTGTCACAGTTTTCGTTGCCATACTCCTCCGAAACGGCTTGACCGATTTTGATGAAATTTTGTGTGCATATTGGGTAGGTCTGACAATCGGCCAACATCTATTTTTCATACCCTTATGAGTTTGTTTGTTTGTTTGAATGCGATAATCTCAGGAACTACTGGGCTGCACTGAAAAAAATATTTTATTGTTGGATAGCCCATTTATCGAGGAAGACTATAGGATTATAACATCACGCTACGACCAATAGGAGCGGAGCAGCAATGAAAAATGTTGTGAAAAAAAAAAGGAAAAAAGGGAATATTTACGCAGACGAAGTTGCGCGGGTCAGCTAGTATTTATATAAATTTATTTATGGCGATGGATTCTATCTCGTTGTAACTCATTGTATTAAGCCAATTTAGGCAGATTTTTTTAAATGTATAATTACTCATCCTATGTATGTTAATTGTGCTATTATTAATATTGTTATAAATTCTTGGAGCAATATATTCATATTGACGATGCGCAAAACTGGACTTAGCGGGTGGTATTGGACAACGGTACCTCCTTTTGTTGGTATCCGGTAAATATGGGACGGAAACACCATGATATCTATGCAATACTAGGTTAAAGTATAATTTACGTACAGTAAGAACTTCGATAGCATTATATATATCGGCTGTTGGATGTCGAAATGGTAGATATAACATTACTTTTAGGACAGCTCGTTGAGCACGTTCCAGTTCGATTATAATGGTTTTAGAAGCTCCTCCCCACGAACTGATACAATAAGTTACAACACACTCGCATAGTGCTTTATAGGTTTGTACTAAAAGTTTGAGTGGTGTGACTGATCTTAATTCCTTAAAGATATATATCATTTTTCGAAGTCTAGTGCTCAGATTTGTAATATTATGTCGATTCCATCGTAGATTCTCGGTAGGTACTTAACAGAGGAGGTTCTGGCCAAGCAATTACAGTTACACTGACTATGGCTATGAATATGTTGGTTGCAAGGGAAAGTGTGGACTTTAATATTAAAGTTCGAATTCGGACTAGATGCATTAGTCTTGGTAAAACACAAGTAGGTTGTCTTAGCTGTGTTGAGAGCCAGGAGATTGTTTTCGAGCCGATTTGTGATACTTGCAAGACCCTTCTCGGTGACTGCCTTAGCATGGTCCCATGAACTACCGTTAAATAGTATAGCCGTATCATCGGCAAACATTATAAGTTCTGCGTTAGCTAGAGAAATTTCTGCTAGGCTATTGATGTATGCTAGAAAAAGTGTCGGGCCGATTGTGCTTCCTTGAGGTATTCCAAATGTACATTTTGCAGCTTCGCTTGTGTGATTTTCAATTTTCACTCTCTGCTCTCGTCCGTCAAGTAATCCTGAAACCATTTCTGTACATACCCTCTGATACCCAAGCTATGCAGTTTAGATAAGAGGATAGGAATCGAGACCGTGTCGAAGGCCTTCTTTATGTCCAGGAAAACTCCAATTACCTTTTTGCCCGCGTCTAGTTGTTTGGTTACCGTAGAGGCTAGTTTTAGAACTGCGTCGTTTGTTGAGGTACATCTGCTGTCAGGTCAGAGCTGTCACATGCAGGAAAAATAAATTGTCGCGATTTCGGAATTTATTTAAAGTTAAACTATTAGGTTTCAGTTGACTTGGACAACTTTTCTGTACTATTTACAGCATAATAACATAGTACTTACGTTTGTACAGCATCTTATGCAGTATTAACTACTAATTTATACACCACCTACCAGCCTAACATTCACACAAGATGTCACAATTAAACGAAATTAAGGCCACACAAAAATCACTGGAAGTGACCTTCAACCGGAGAATGAATGAACTGGAAGCGCAGCTGAACAGCGGAGTGCCTTCCAGAGATACTGTAGCAAAAGTTGCCGAGGAGTTTCGCACCTTTCGAGAACTTATGTTTGAGATGCTCGGTATGCTCCGCAATCAAGTAAATGACTGCCTCAAAATCGTGGATGAAATGGAGACAAGATCACGACGAAAAGTGCTCCTCTTTATTGGTGTGGCTGAATCTGATAAGGAAGACTGCACCACTGCAACACTTGACCTAGTGCAGAAGAAGCTGGGTCTCAAAGATTTCACACAGGGTGATTTTAAGGTCTGCCACCGGATTGGAGCCCAGAGTCGAGATCGCCCCCGACCCATACTTGTCCGATTTGCCAGTACAGATCTCAGAGCAGCTGTTTGGAGAGCAAAGTCCGCTTTAAAGGGCTCTGCAGTTTCAGTTAGGGAACTCCTAACTAAAGCCCGACAGGCGGTCTTCAGCAAAGCTCGTCAGCACTTCGGGATGAGGGCTGCTTGGACACAAGACGCCGCTATCTACATCAAAGCGCCCGACAGCAGTCGCCACAAGTTGTCTTCAATGGATGAGCTGGACCTTTTGATGGAGAAGCACCCTGTTTCTTCGTCTAAATCTGATAAGCGGGCCGGCACTGGTGACACGGGGTTGAAGCAGCCTTCTTCACGTAAATAACTTGCATCGCCTTTATTGTGCGTGATATTTTGTGTCGTGTAAAGTTTTGTTTTGTTGTTGCTCAGTGACGTAAGTTATCTAGTTTGTGCACTGTCCTTTAACAGGTAGGTTTTTAATTTAATTAATTTCGATACCCACTGTTTTATTTCTCAGGAATTAACTTTTAATATTATTTGATTGACAGCTTCAATTTGACATGACACAACAACATTTGGTTGTCAGCTGATGTCAGTCCAATTGTCCAATTTGTTGCAGTTAGTAATGCCTTGTTCATTTAGTTTGTTGCGTTTAGTTTATTGATTGTTTAAAATGTATTGTATTTTTTTATTGTTATAGTTATTTCTAAATATTAATATTTTGTGAGTGTCGGCTGGCGGGTGGTGCAGAAAAGTATTCAGAGTAGAGTTTAGTAGTAGTAGTAAATTCATATATTTACATAACTAATATTTATTTAGAGAAATATTAATTATTAGTACTAATGTCTGATAATGATTCATTTTATTCAGCAAACGAATCTGTTGATTCATCGAATAATGATAGCTTCAGCTCGGTTTATTTATTTCTTTATTTAAGTAAGTACAACCACATCATACATATTCATACATTTTTTGGTACAATTACAAATAGGTATTACATCTGATATATATGACACTTACGGTGTACATAACATTCACTGTAAAATGTAGAATTAATTTTGAGCTAATTTAAATTACAAAATAAATGTTTTTTAATTTTTACAATATTTAAAATAATTTAAAATATCAATTTGTGAGACATTGTTTAAACTGAGGACTAGCAGTTTGGTTTTGTAAATATTAATTGCATCTTCGCTTTGAATTTGCTGAGTGAATCATGAAAGATATCAATGTCAGGATAGCGAGCCTGGATAGTGTTGCACTGATCAATTATTCTGTGTATAGGTGATTGTCTACCCAAATTGGTTCTATAAGAGGATGCATGAAAGATTTTTATAATTTTATGCCTTGGATAAGAATAAGGCACAGCCAGGCGTACCTTTTCAAGAAGATCACTGCAATGTATTTGATTATTTATTATTTTATGAAGGAAACAGAGGTCAAAAGCGTGCCTTCGATTACTGAGGGTGGTCATTCCAAATCTGTATGGACTCCGATGGGAAAAACCACTGCAAGAGAAAGCAAGATTTCTAGTAAAGGCTCGTTGAATGCTTTCGATTCGTTGCGAATGCACTGCATAAAAAGGTGACCATACAGTACTAGCATATTCAAGATTGCTGCGGACGAGAGCGTTATACAAGATTATTTTTATACCTTCATTTTTAAAACCTATAGTGTTCCTTCTTAGAAATCCAAGCATCTGCGCTGCCTTCTTTACAGTTTTATCAATGTGCGTTGTAAAAGTTAGCTTAGAGTCAATGATAACACCCAAATCACGGATTTCGTTCACTTCGGCTAAACAGACCCCACCAATCTCATACTTTGTGTCAAGTGACTTCTTTTTGCGGGTGTATTTAATGTGAAAACATTTATTGACGTTCAGGGTCATACAATTTAGTTTACACCAGTCTAAGATTTCTGTAAGGTCGTCTTGGATTAGCTTAGAATCACAGAGTGAATTGACTGCACGATATATTTTTAGATCATCCGCAAATAACGAGATCTTACAGTGTTTAATGCGAGAGGTAATGTCGTTAATAAATATGAGAAAAAGGACTGGTCCTAGATGTGAGCCTTGAGGCACCCCGGAAACTGAATAATAAACCTGTGACTCATAGCCATTAACAGCCACACTTTGCGGTCTATTTTGCAGATATGACTCAAACCAGCTCAGCAATGACCCACCTACACCAAAAGCATGTAGTTTTTGCAATAAAATTACATGGTTCACCTTATCAAAGGCACTGCTAAAATCGGTATATATTGCGTCTATCTGTGACCCAGCATCAACTGCCTGAGATACGTTGGAAACAAAATTGACCAAATTTGTCGTTACGGAATAGCCACTTCTAAATCCATGATGATGGTTGGTTATATTGTTTTTGACTAAAGTAACAATCAGGGGGTACAAGTTTGATTCAAATAGCTTTGAGAAACACGATAGTATGGATATTGGCCTATAGTTTTTTACATTTGCTTGATCTCCTTTCTTGAAAACAGGTACAATGCGTGCCTTTTTCCACTCCTCAGGAAATTTTCCCTCAGTGATGGAACGATTAAATATTAGTGTCAGCGGTAGTGATAGCGATCGACCACACCGTTTAATGAATATTGGAGGAATTGAATCAGGTCCTGCTCCCTTTAATTCGTCAAGTTTTTTGATTGCGCAAAGGGTTTTGGATTCTGTAAATTGTAGCTTTGTAATGTATTTGTTATTGTTAAGAAGAGCCAATGGTATAAGACACAGGATTGACAAGGACACAATTTGAACAAACGGAACGAAATTGATCAGCAAACAGATTTGCTATATCATTGCCATTGTGTGCGACCGTAGTATCGCTGTACAATTTAGATGGTAATGTGGAGCTTCCACGTCGCTTGTTTTTAATATAACTCCAAAAAATTCTGGGATTTGAAGACATACTTGATTCAATTTTGTGTTTGTAATCTTTGTAACATGTATCATAGAGTTTATGACAGCGATTACGGAGTAAATGAAATTCAATTTCGTCCCGAGGATTGCCGTATTTTCTAAATTTCTTACGAACTTTCTCTTTCTCATTTAAAAGTTTAATGAGCGCGTTACTAAACCAGGGAGGATATCGTGCCTTTGAAGCTACCTTAATGGGTACATGTTTAAAAATGACTTGCCTTAAAATCAAATAAAATTCACTCACCATTTCATCCACGTCAATGCAATTATAAAAAACTTCATTCCAGTCAACGTTATTTAGGTCTGCATTAACAGCCTCATAATTAGTCTTGTAGAAATTATACTTATCGGTAACATGTGGTACTAGACTTTTAAAATTATCTTTGTAGGGAATATTCACTAATAGATTAGGATGTATTGGATAAATTTTGCTTAGGGAACACAAAGGTTTAGTTACATATGCTTTTGGAATACTCCCTATGACCAAATCCAAGTAACGACCGTCAGAATTCCTAATACAATTAAACTGGAATAAGTTATTCGACAGCATAAAATCTACGAGACTGTATCCTAGACTTACGTTATAATTGAACGGAGTCATGTGAGTGCAACCATCGCCAGCGCGCCAGTCGATGAAACCAAGATTAAAGTCCCCCATTATAATTGTATCATTACTGTTATTAATTGCACTGTCCAGGGAATTCAATAGCCTCGACAGTTGATTAAGTTTTACTGGAGGAGGCAAATAAACTGCACAGATTGATAGTCGCTTTACAGTGTGATTTAAAGGGATCTCTACAGTTACCCATAAGTCCTCCATATCAGTAGTTTCCAAATTTTTAACTCTAGTAGACATAAGGTCTCGTGACACTGCGATCATTACTCCACCGCCATCCATTTTAGTATTTTGCGAGCAAATTCGATCCCTACGATAGACTACGTATCGGGGATCAAACAACTCGGCGCTGGATATGTTTGCACTCAACCACGTTTCCGTTAATACAATAATTTTATAGTTGGAGCTAGTAATATTTTTATAAAAATCATTAGTTTTAGTTCTTAGTCCTTGAACATTTTGATAATAGATATCTAACATTTTTGTTGTGAGACACCAGTAATCATCCACCAACAATTTCGGAAAGTTAACTAATAAGGTTTAGACTATTTTCATTTCTGATAGATATCGCTTGGTGATTTTCGTCTTTGCGTACATATACGCGTCCGTTACGGACCCATACAAACTTATACGATAACTCTTTAGCCTTCTTCCGTGCGGCGGCATGAAGGTGCTTGTTGATTGGAGTCAGATGTTCGGCGACGAAGACCGGTGATCGTGTGCCTCCTAAACCCAAGTGACTTGTGCTAAGTTTTTCTTGAGGATTATTTTTATTAAACTTGGTTACTGCAGCTAAAAGTGTATCACGAGTACGAGGATTACGTAACTTAGCGACTATGGCACGTGGTCTATTATTGTCTTTTGTTAATTTTGCTACTCTTGTAACAAGCTGGATATCATCTGGGGTTAACGGATTACCTATGACTTTTGTTAGTTGAACAATGGTAGTGAATAAGTTCTCAGATCTATTTTCTGGCACGCCGTTGATTTCGATGTTACACTCCCTCATATGCAACTCTGTCGAGCTAAGCCGTCCTGCTAAATCGTTGACGGTGGCCTTCAGATTTTCATTGTCCTTCTTCAGTTCGGCCATGCATTTGATGGTGTCATCGACACGGTTCTTCATATCATCGTATTGTTTGCTTAAAAAAGTTATTGATTCGTGATAATCGGTGATTTTTTCATGAATATTCTTCAACTCCGTAGTCAACAACTGTTTAATGGTTGATTTAAATCGGTTTCAGATTCACTTGGTGATTTTTTGCGAAAAACATTTAATGAGCAACACAAATGTTTATTTAATGTCTGTCACATCAACGCTCAAAGTATTCCTAGTCACTACAGCGACTTGGTTGATGCTTTCGCGAATTCCAACGTACATGCCATCTTAGTTTCGGAGACTTGGCTCAAGCCTCACCTTCTTTCTACTTCATACGCTCTCCCTGGCTTCGTTCTCATTAGGAACGATCGAGTCGATAGGAGAGGAGGTGGAGTCGCTATTTATCTGCGTAGTAACTTTTCTTACAAAATATTAACATTTCCTACTTCCAGTAACGGTACTACTGCGGAATTTATTTTCCTAGAGGTGTGTTTCAAGGGGGCTAGGGCCATTCTAGGTGTTGTTTATTCTCCTCCAGCAGCGGATTATTTCTCCAGTTTCGAAATGATTCTGGAATCTATAGGGTCAGAGTATACTCACCATATCATCACGGGCGATTTTAATACCGATCTCCTCTCGAGTAACTCCCTCCGTTCCCGTAAGTTACTCCAGATCGTTGAGTCCACTAGCTTTCATGTCTTACCACTGCAAGCTACTCATCACAACTTGGATGGAATGGATACTTGGTTAGACATCATTCTTACCTCGGCTCCTTCTCTAGTCCGTCATCATGGGCAATCTTTAGCTTCGGGGTTTTCTCATCATGATTTAATTTTTCTCTCCTACAAGCTAAAACCACCAAAACCTTGTCCTAAAGTTACGTACGTGCGTTGCTTTGGTCGAATGAATGAAGATAAACTCCGTGAGGATGCGTCGGGATTGGATTGGGAACCGGTATTTGAGGCCCCTACGGTAAATGATAAAATTGACGTTTTCAATGATTTGGTCGTGGGGTTGTATGACATTCATGCGCCTGTTAAAAAAGTTAAAATTAAGCGGCCTCCAGCTCCCTGGATGACGAATGGAATCAGGATGGCTATGCGGCGCAGAGACCGAGCTTTTCGCAAATTTAAGAAAGACCGGGATGATGATAACTGGGCCCTTTATAAAACTGCAAGGAATCGGTGTAATCAGATGATTCGCAACGCTAAACGCCGCCATATTCTTTTTCATATTAATTCATCTTCTCCCAAGGGTATTTGGCAGTTCTTGGGGACTCTAGGAATTGGCAAACATGGAAGTGTTGATCCTCCGTTGGCGGTTGGTATAGATGAAATCAATACTCATTTCACCTCCTTCGTACCTATTGATCATCTAACCAAGCGTCGTACCTGTGAGTACTTAGCTAACCTTCCTCGCCCCAACGTAGACTTCTTTCACTTTTCTTCAGTTGAACCTGGCGAGATCAATAAGATAATTATTTCTATCAAATCGAATGCTGTTGGTAATGATGGTATTAGCCGTCGCATGATTATACCCATTCTTGATCATCTTCTTCCTGCTTTAACACACATCATCAATTTTTCTTTAGATTCAGGGACTTACCCGTCTTCGTGGCGATATGCTTTTGTTATTCCTCTGCCTAAAATTACAAATCCCACTCTTCCTAATAATTTTCGACCTATCTCTATTCTTCCGTTTTTATCTAAAGTGCTGGAGGCTTGCGTGCATAAACAAATGACACATTTTGTGCATCGAAATAATTTGTTGAGCCAGTTTCAATCAGGCTTCAGGCCAGGACATAGCACCACCACTGCTCTTCTCAAAGTAACTAGCGACATTAGAACTGGCATGGATGATACCAAAGTTACGGTTTTAGTTTTGGTTGATTTTTCTAATGCTTTCAATTCTGTCAGCCATGATATCTTACTCTCTATCCTATCTCATCTGATGTTCTCGGCAGGTTCTTTAAACTGGTTCTCATCTTATCTTCGGGGACGCCAGCAGTCCGTGCGCGTGGGTGATACTTTATCGAGTTGGCGCGATCTTGACGCGGTATTCTTTCTCCTCTATTATTTTCTATTTTTATCGATCTCATTACTAATGTCCTTCAGTGTGCGTTCCATCTTTACGCAGATGACTTGCAGTTATATGCCCAGGCCAGTGTGAATAACATATACGAGGCCATCACTAAGCTTGATGGGGACCTTAACGCTGTCAAGACCTGGTCAGACAAGTTTGGTTTGACTATAAATCCGTCTAAGTGTCAGGCCATTGTGATAGGGAGTCAACGCCTTTTAACTCGATTGAACACCGACACATTACCACCTGTCATATTTAACGGCTCCATTATCGCGTTACATTCTTCGGTTAAGAATCTCGGGATTTTCCTTGATACCACCCTCAACTGGCATACTCAAATAACAAATGTAAGTCAAAAGGTTACGGGTACTTTGCGGGCGTTATATCGTCTCAAAAACTTTCTTCCTTATAAAACTAAAGTAATGCTCGTCCAAACGCTAATATTCCCCTTGATTGATTATGGTGATGTATGCTATCTTGACCTGAATGCAGAGCTCCTTAATAAACTTGACCGACTTCTAAATAACTGCATTCGATTCATTTTCAATCTTCGTAAGTTTGACCATGTTTCTTCCTACCGTTCCGAACTTAAATGGCTCCCTATTCGCCAGCGACATAGTTTACGCGCTCTCACTACACTCTATTCTATTCTTAATTCTCCTACTGCCCCTTCTTACTTGACTTCCTACTTTCAGTACCTGCACTCAAATCACAGTAGAGATCTTCGATCTTCCGACAATCTACTTCTTTTATGCCCTGCTCATTCTTCTGGATTCGTCGGATGCTCTTTTATAGTTCAATCTGTTACTCTCTGGAATGCCCTGCCCCCCGAAATTAGGATGGCACCCAATCGCCTTAATTTTAAATGGAAGGTACGCACTTTATTCCTTGATGGATCAGCTGAATCATCACAACATTAGTAACATAAATATTAGTCTGTATCTATGTATTTATTTATGTATGTATGTATGTATTGCTGTAAGTATGTATACTATTGTATAGTTATGTATGTAGGTATATATGTATGTATGTATTTTTGTAAGTATGTATAGTATTGTATAGTTATATTGTTTTATTTGTGTATTATGTAAGAATAATAAGGAAGTTCTTATTTTACAATTAGGTTACTGCACCTTTCACACATTCCATTTCTACATCACCCTAAGGTAGACTGGCAGAGAATGCTTTTAGCATTAGGTCCACCTTTGTACAACTTTGTGCATAAAGTTTTAAATAAATAAATAAATAAATAAAATAAATCTGCGAAACCCAAATTGACGGTCTGATACAAGTTTATTTTTTTCTAGGTAATTGACAAGCCTTAAATTGACCAGTTTCTCTAAAATCTTCGACAGGCACGAGAGCAGCGAGATTGGTCTATAATTTGATACCGTTTTCTTGCTTTCAGATTTATAAATAGGAATCACAATCGCCGTTTTAAATACGGTCGGGAAAATGCCTAGACTGAGGTTGCAAAGGTGGGTAATTGGTTCTGCCTAATAAAATTCCTTACAAATAATTGTCCAGGGTCACATGAGGTTAAATAATATTAATAATATCTTTGGACAACTCACACAACGCTATCTGGTCCCAAACTAAGCATAGCTTGTACTATGGAAATTAGACAACTGATAAACATACTTATATATTTCTAAATATATACATATTATAGATAAATAACACCCAGACACAGAATAAACCATCGTGCTCATAACACAAAGTTTTATCCTGGGTGGAAATCGAACCCACGACCTCTTGCGTAGCAGTCAGACACACTCCCACCGCGCCACAGAGACAGTGAATAAAAGGTTGTTTAAAAAAAAAACTACTGTTTATCCTATTATGCATGATTTCGAAAAAGCAATGAAAAGAAGCCAATGAATGCATAATCTCGAAAAAGTTACATTTATTGTCATAATAGTGAGTGATAAAAATCAAGCGAGGGTAGTTTCCGAAACCCGCGCTTCACGGAGGCGACGCTGAGCTCAACTAGTCTTCCCGTGACCACGGCCGTTGCAATACGGTCGAAACGTCGGGCAATAAACAAGGTATTTTACCTTAAATTATTCACGCGATTAAGACCCGTAATATATATATTTTAATAATAATATTTAGTTTTTATTGTTCCGTAACTCAAAAGAAAAAATGAAACCTTATAGGATCACTTTGTTGTCTATCATTCCTCGACTCCTTGACTGCCTCTGTGGCGCGGTGGGAGTGTATCCGACTGCTACACAAGAGGTCGTGGGTTCGATCCCCACCCAGGATAAAACTTTGTGTGATGAGCACGATGGTTTATTCTGTGTCTGGGTGTAATTTATCTATAATATATTTAGAAATATATAAGTATGTTTATCAGTTGTCTGGTTGCCATAGTACAAGCTCTGCTTAGTTTGGGATCAGATAGTGTTGTGTGAGTTGTCCCAAATTATTATTACTATTATTATTATTCCGCCCATCCGTCTTTCTGTCAAGAAACTTTATCTCAGGAACGCGAGGAGATATCGAGTTTACATTAAAACCATATACTCGGGTCTACAGTCCTTTAAAGCTGTAAACAAATCAAATTTCAAAGTTTATTTTATAAACTGTAAGACTCTATTCTTGAACTATTTATAAAATTTGTACACAATTATACAAATTTGTACGGAACCCGCGATAAGCGAGTCCGACTCCATTTGTCCGGTTTTTTTTTTAAATGCATTTTTTCCTTTATTTAAAAAAAAAGAGCCCATGCAAAACATCCATAGGAGTTTTAATAATGTCTACAATTTAGAAATTTTAGATGAAGTAGAGTCAATTAGGAAATATTAGCTAGTATAGATAAACACATGAAGGTAAACAGAGTCTAGCTAGATTATGACTTGATTAATTATATCAATTAAAGGTATCACTTAAACAGAGTAAGGTGATTAGGTCAAGGGCTCTGCGCAAGTACTTAGTATAATGTATTGGTAGCGATAGTACTGTTAGCTTGTATACATCCTTGATGTACACCCTTGGAGCACAACCTCAACAATAGTCCACATCTTAAATGTTCACTGTGTACTTATAACCAACGCATAGAGTTGAAATTAGCTTGAAAGAAGGTAGGTGTAAAGACAATATGTTTGATACAAAGGTATTGTTAGTTTGGCCACTATAAATAGATGAACATGTTTGCTTGTTATCATGCGAAGTTCAATATTCAGACTTTCGAGTCGTAGCATCAGGTACCTAAGCAATAATATGATACGAATTTTGGAATGCGACCTTCTCAAAAATTAAGCATTGTTAATACTCTAAAATACATGACAGAATACAAAACATAAAGATTTGAAAACTTTTAAAGAAAGTGTTGACCATTTCGGACTAACACAAAAAAGAAAAATATTTCAAATTTCCAAAACAATTTAAAATTTTAACATAAGTGCGTATTTTTAACAACTGTACCGTTTTTGTTACAGATTTTTTTTCCACTTCTGTTGAAATCTATTTATTAAAATGACTACTCTAATTAAATATATTTTTGGAAGTTAATTTCTGTAGACGTCTCTTTGGAGCATAATGAGTGCAGTCGGCACTCATTATGCTCAAATAATTGATTTATAAAGCGTTTGGGTACGATATATTTTTTTTACAAAAAGTTAAATACACCTCGGTCTTATGTAAAGTATGTTTGTTTCAGATATTAATACCTTTGATATGTATTATATCACTGGCTCTCGCGGAGCCTCCCGTTGGGTAAGTTCTAAAACGTTGTGTTCATCTAAACCCTACAATCTGCTGGATTTCTTCATAATTCTCATTGTATCTCTCAATTTCCAGTGATGGCTATCTTGCAGCACGTTCAAGCCACGACCACGACCACCACAGCTATGAACATAACCAAGACCAGAGCTATAACTTCCGAACATCTCTGTCCCAAGAGTACGGACCGCCAACAGCTCGTTCTTTTGGACCCTCAAGGAAGGATCTGTCAACTGAATACTTACCTCCAAATGCCAGGACATCGAGTGCAAGATCTGGACTTTCCGATAGCTATGGGCCTCCGAACCTTCGTAGTGGACTATCTCAAGAGTATGGTGTACCTAGTGCGAGGTCCTCTGCACAACAATCGCCGGAGCCTAATACGCTTTCCACTGAGTATGGAGTTCCTAACGCTCGCTCCAGTCCATCGCAGTCATACGGCGCCCCCGCTGCCATGAGCGGCTTGTCTCAGGAGTACGGCATCCCATCTCTAAGCTCTAATATCGCAAGAACTCCATCTGGTGAATACGGCGTGCCAGAACTGCGCTCACCTTCAGAAGAATACGGCGTACCTTCTCAAAAAAGTTCAAGACGAGCTCCCTCTCAAAAATATAGTGCTCCTGCTGCGCGAAACTCTAAACTCTCGAGGAACTCTTTATCGCAAGAGTACGGAGCGCCTTTAGCTCGATCTGGTAGCTTACAACAGAGCCACACTACACCCAAAACTTTCGCCAGATCCTTCGCGTCGAGCAGCTCGCATTCTTCCAAAGGATCTTCCCAATTCGGAGCCCGTTCTCTTTCGACCATCTACGGAGCGCCCGCCGCAAAAAACTCTGGCTCATATACCCAAAGCGCTAAAGCGCAGACGTATGAAGCACCGAATCAGCGTGAATCGCCAGAAACGTATGAAGCGCCCAGTGCCAGAGGTGTCTCTCAGGAGTATGGTGTACCTGCCAGTCGTTCTGCTGATCAGAAGACCAACGCGATCGCCTCATCTTATTCAGCTGCTTCTTCCAGGTTTGTTAACTATTAATCGTATACAATCAGCAGTTTTTGTTAACCCTGTAATCTTCAAAAGCATTCATTATAATATCTTCGCCAGGTCTTCTCCATCAGACACATACAGCGCTTCCACAGCGCGCAACATCATGCCGTCGGAAGAATACGGTGTCCCGGACCAATACAGCAACCTCTCCAACCAGGGGTACTCTTACGCTAGAGACGGACTCGACGAACTACTCAACCAGGTATGGGAAAGTTTAGAATTTGGAAAATTAAAAACGGTGATGTCTTTTCTCACTGGTATTGACGTGAACTTGATACAAAAAACATCAAGGACGGCGTTTGCTGTATTGTGTTCTGAAGTGTTTCTTATTTATTTTGTCTTTGTATCAGGAGCCAGCCAACTACGACTTTAGCTACAAAGTGAATGACTTCGATTCCGGCAGCGACTTTGGACACACGGAGACGCGACAGGACAACAGAGCTGAGGGCTCTTACTTTGTCGTCTTGCCTGATGGCACTAAGCAGGTAATAGATCTTGTACAAATATTTAGACGTGAGACCCTATTATGTCTAAGACTTTATTGATTGATCGAAGTCACCGAGTCACATCGTAAGCAGCGGATCCCGATTCAGCTAATGTACTCATCCACTGCTAACATAATCACTTACCTACATAGTTACAAGGATTCTTGTTTGTTTTTTTCGGTAATAACTATTTGATGTGAAGTAGTTACCAATGCACAGTAGAAAGGAATCCATTTATAGATTTTTGTGTAATTGTAAACAATGTGTTGTTAGATCGTGGAGTACGAAGCTGATGAGCGCGGCTTCAAGCCCAGGATCTCCGTGGTGCCCGCAGACGTCGCGCTCTCCGCCGGTTACGACGACAACGCGGTGGAGCTGGCCAGGTCTGCCGGTGGACCATACTAAATACCTTGTGCAAAACAAAAGCTAGGATTAATCATTGAAGTGATTACTACGTGTAGTTACAAACTTGAGGGCGCAATTTGATATACGAGTACAAATATCACCTTTGGGGGGTGGTTACACTTGTAATATACTCTAAGCTATTTAAATATAAGCAAAATATTTATAAAAAACAATATATTTTATAGTGTGTACAAAATTTGTGATGTTGTTGAGTTAATTGAAAGTAAAGTTATTTCTTGCCCAAAAATATCTGTTTATTGATTTTTCATTTTCCGAATTCATGTTACGTGTTAATGTTCATGTATCTATATACCTAAGTATGTTAACTCTTTGTTCCACTATTACTTCTAAAAGCCTGAACAGATTGTGCTGATTGGATCGTTGAATGAGTCAGATCGTGAAACCTACGGTAATTACATACATTTCATTTGTACGTGTTTGAAGTAAGCCTTAATGACAAGTTGCGTCTAGGAGGGTCTTATTATTTTTATATCTTTAAACGAGCAATTCTTGTATATACAAGAATTGCTCGTTTAAATAAATTCAGATTATATATATATATATAATCGGAATTTCAGTAACGGCTCCACCGATTTTCATGAAATTTAATATGCAGCGGGGTCGATAAATCGATCTGGCTAGGTTTCATTTTTAAAAAAGTCGTTTTCATCCGTATTTTCAGGCAATGAAAAACTGCTACAATATCATTAGATTACGAAGGTAAATTACGCCGCAATCTACATTGTTATAATAGCTCAGGTGGGAAATTGGGCGGTCCACAAAGCAGAAGACCCTCGTTCAAATCCGAATAATTAATTGTTCCCCTTTTTAATTTTATGTTTTTTTTTTCATTTTAATTTTTGAGTTGTGCTTTTTTTCATATTTTTTTATAATCTATAGAGTGCTCTATAGTTTCCTCTAAAAATATTTATTTTTATTAACTAAGTAGCGGCTACTACAACACACCTTTTCACCCCTTATTCGCATAATATTAGATTCTCCAAATATTAGATTCTCAAAATATTAGATTCTCAAAATAGCAGATTCTCAATATAACCGAAATAGTACATTCAACGTGAAAAATTAATTTAATTTATTACTACACTAAGGGTATCCTGAGGAGATTATCTGTCCGATTCTCCTCACGGGTATCAGGTATGCGACCTTGGACTCTAGAGCCACTAAGGTCATTTTCCTCATTCCTCTCCAATGCCTTAGTGTCCCAAAACCCTCTCACGTCACGTTTAGCACTCCTACGATGTAGTGGAGGCAAAAAGTGGACAATACAATGCCTTTTTGAGTGGCGTGCTATTGTCTCTGCGCACCCCAACAATGGGAAATACGCGTGATGTTATGTATGTATGTATTTATTACTACGAATGTTTTCCTAGCTAATCTATTTTTAGTTATATTTCCTATGTATATGTAAACTATCCATTGAACATAAACAATGACATTACTCATAAAATGATATAAATCCTATTTGCTATTTGTAATGCCATATTTCCTATAAAAACTATTCGCTATTTGTAATACCTATGGTCGTCACATTTGTCATTTCATTACACATCAAATATTTGTTTTGATAATAATTGTGCAATAATGGATTTAAATTCATGTGAGGAGTCTGGTGTTGAGTTTATAAAAAATCAAAAAAACAAGCCCACCATTTTACATGATGGCTATAAGTACAACTTTTTAATGAAAAATAAGTCGGGCACTACAAACTGGCGTTGTTCCAACCAACGTGATTGCCGTACATCAGTTACGCTCAACTGTAAAAATGAGATAGTACGTGTGGGTAAGCATACCTGTGCTCGTGATTATGAACGGAATTTGATAGATTCAGTTACTGATAGATGCAAAAAAGAGGTATGTGAAAATTTTGAGTCCATTCCTAAAATTTACGAGAAACATTTTTTAAAAAACGACTCATTTACGGGTAAAGAATATGCTATTCCGGTATTTACATCAAAGAAAGATTCACTATACAGAACCCGGAATAAGTTCATGATCGTTGGGCATTCAAAATGGTCAAAGTCAAAAAATGTTAGATTGCCGCAACATCTTGTAGAAGATTTCTTTATATTTGATGACTACAATACTAAATCAGATGACAGAATTATAATTTTTTCAACATTGCCAGGTCCCAAACTCCGCGAACGTTTTCAATCAGTCACAACTATTTACGGTGATGGTACTTTTAAAGTAACACCGACTCCTTTCTATCAATTGTACACATTACATATTGATGTTGCTAGAGACAACGACACGATTGATTTCGTTCCTATTGTGTTCGCTTTACTGCCAAATAAGCACCAGAATACTTACATGCGATTATTCAGTATACTGAAAGAACAATTTCAGTTGAGTATCCGTACATATAAATGTGACTACGAAATCGCAGCCATTAACGCAATAAGAAAGGTGTTTCCGGATATTAATATTAAAGGTTGCTATTATCATTTCATGAATGCTGTATTCAGAATGAGCAAAAAGCTGGGTTACGATAAAACTGCAGAAGACCGCAAAACTACATATATGTGTACCCTTTTGGCTTTGCTGCCAACAATCTTAATCCCAGAAGCATATCTATACATACAAGAGATGTCACCCGAGACGGAATTGTCTCAAAAATTTTTTGCATATTTTGATAGCCAATGGTTGCAAAAAATAACTTCAGACATATTTAGCTGCTATAACGAAAAAAATCGTACGACAAATGCGGTTGAGGGTTGGCACCGTAGAATCAATACTAAAATTACATGTAAACCAACCCTCTTTCAGTTTATAAAAATATTGAAGACTGAAGCAGAAACACAGAGCATTAGACTAATAAGAAATTCATTTCATTGCCTTGGTAAAAAAAGGGCAACAAAGCAATTAAACAAAGACAATCAAATAGCTAATATTATATCTGACTGCACCTCAAACAAAATTACCGTAGAAACTTGTTTAAATATGTTATCAGCATTATAACATATTTAAACAAGTTTCTAAAGTGCCATGTGCCGTTGCCATTGCATTATTTTTTTAATTCAAATTCAAAATATTTTATTTCGGACTAGGTCCATATTCTGTTAGTACAATATATTCTTATAAACTATGTTAGTATACACAAAAATTATTCTAAAACATACAAAAATAAAATATTAAAACAACTAGCCTCTCACTTAGCACTAGACCAGCATGCACTGTGCAAACATTTATTGTATTTATTGTAGTGCCTTCAAATTAAAAAAATAAAATTAACAAAATAATTTAATTTTTTTCCTTGATTGTACTTTGGCTTTATTGAGAATCTGCTATTTTGAGAATCTAATATTATGCGAATAGGGGTTAATTTCTAATAAAATATTATAAAAAAAATTGTAAATAGTTAATAAAATAATGTTTATCATTTATCAAGTGTAGAAATAATAATTTCAAATTTGTAAGTTGTAATGTCTAATATGTTCATAATAATAATAGTACTTATATCAAATAATGTCGCCAATTAATATCATATTTATCAAGTAGGTATTCTTTACTATGTATATTAATATCCTTTATAATTTTAAAAACTGCAAGACGCGATTCCTGAACTATTTATAAAATTTTTACACAATTACACAAATTTGTACCGAAACCTCTGTAAGCGAGTCCGACTCCACCGGTCCGGTTTTTTTTAAATGATTTTTTTTCTTTATATATTAGAGCCGATACAAAAACTCCATAGAAGTTTTAATAATGTTCTTTGAAATTTTAGAAGAAGTAAAGTCAATTAGGCATCATTGGCTAGTATAATAATATCTTGAGACAACTCACACAACGCTATCTGATCCCAAACTAAGCAGAGCTTGTACTATGGCAACCAGACAACTGATAAACATACTTATATATTTCTAAATACACACATATTATAGATAGGTAACACCCAGACACGGAATAAACCATCGTGCTCATCACGCAAAGTTTTATCCTGAGTGGGGATCTAACCCACGACCTCTTGAGTACCAGTCGGATACACTCCCACCGCACCACAGAAGCAGTCAGTATAGATAAATACATGAAGATAAACAGAGTCTAGCTAGATTAAGACTTGATTAATTATATCAATTAAAGATATCACTTATATAGGGTAAGGTGATTGGGTCAAGGGCTCTGCGCAAGTACTTAGTTTAATGTATTGGTAGCGACAGTACTGCTAGCTCGTATACATCCTTGATGCGACACCCTTGGAGCACAACCTCAACAATAGTCCACATCTTAAATGTTCACTGTATACTTATAACCAACGCATAGAGTTGAAATTAGCTTGACAGAAGGTAGGTGTAAAGACAATATGTTTGATACAAAGGTATTGTTAGTTTGCCCACTATAAATAGATGAACATGTTTGCTTGTTATCATTCGAAGTTCAATATTCAGACTTTCGAGTCGTAGCATCAGGTATCTAAGCAATAATATGTTACGAATTTTGGAATGCGAGCTTCCAAAAAATTAAGCATTGATAATACTCTAAAATAAATGACAGAATACAAAAAAAAAAGATTTGAAAACTTTTAAAGAAAGTGTTGACCACATTTCGGATTAACACAACAAAGAAAAATATTTCAAATATCCAAAGTTATTTAAAATTTAACTTAAGTGCGTAGTTTTAACAACTGTACCGTTTTTGTTACAGATTTTTTTTCCACTTCTGTTGAAATCTATTTATTAAAATGATGGTAAGACAATTTTTTAATCTCATTCTTCTTCCTACTCTAGTTCAATATATTTTTGGAAGTTAATTTCTGTAGATGTCTCTTTTGAGCATAATGAGTGTAGTGAGCACTCATTATGCTCAAATAATTAACTTATTAGGCGTACCCAAAGATATACTTTTTTTACAAAATGTTAAATGTAACTCGGTCTTATGTAAAGTATGTTTGTTTCAGATATTTATACCATTGATGTGTATTATATCACTGGCTCTCGCAGAACCTCCCGTTGGGTAAGTTCTAAAACGTTGTGTTCATCTAAACCCTACAATCTGCTGGATTTCTTCATAATTCTCATTGTATCTCTCAATTTCCAGTGATGGCTATCTTGCAGCACGTTCAAGCCACGACCACGACCACCACAGCTATGAACATAACCAAGACCAGAGCTACAACTTCCAAACATCTCTGTCCCAAGAGTACGGACCGCCAACAGCTCGTTCTTTTGGACCCTCAAGGAAGGATCTGTCAACTGAATACTTACCTCCAAATGCCAGGACATCGAGTGCAAAATCTGGACTTTCCGATAGCTATGGGCCTCCGAACCTTCGTAGTGGACTATCTCAAGACTATGGTGTACCTAGTGCGAGATCCTCTGCACAACAATCGCCGGCGCCTAATACGCTTTCCACTGAGTATGGAGTTCCCAACGCTCGCTCCAGTCCGTCGCAGTCATACGGCGCCCCCGCTGCCAGGAGCGGCTTGTCTCAGGAGTACGGCATCCCATCTCTAAGCTCTAATATCGCAAGAACGCCATCTGGTGAATACGGCGTGCCAGAACTGGGCTCACCTTCAGAAGAATACGGCGTACCTTCTCAAAGAAGTTCAGGACGAGCTCCCTCTCAAAAATATAGTGCTCCTGCTGCTCGAAACTCTAAACTCTCGAGGAACTCTTTATCGCAAGAGTACGGAGCGCCTTCAGCTCGATCTGGTAGCTTACAACAGAGCCACACTACACCCAAAACCTTTGCCAGATCCTTTGCGTCGAGCAGCTCGCATTCTTCCAAAGGATCTTCCCAATTCGGAGCCCGTTCTCTTTCGACCATCTACGGAGCGCCTGCCGCAATAATCTCTGGCTCGTATACCCAAAGCGCTAAAGCGCAGACGTACGAAGCACCGAATCAGCGTGAATCGCCAGAAACGTATGAAGCGCCCAGTGCCAGAGGTGTCTCTCAGGAGTATGGTGTACCTGCCAGTCGTTCTGCTGATCAGAAGACCAACGCGATCGCCTCGTCTTATTCTGCTGCTCCTTCCAGGTTTGTTAACTAATAATCGTATGCAATCAGCAGTTTTTATTAACCCTGTAATCTTCAAAAGCATTCATTGTAATATCTTCGCCAGGTCTTCTCCATCAGACACATACAGCGCTCCCACAGCGCGCAACTTCATGCCGTCGGAAGAATATGGTGTTCCTGACCAATACAGCAACCTTTCCAACCAGGGATACTCTTACGCTAGAGACGGACTCGACGAACTACTCAACCAGGTATGAGAAAGTTTAGAATTTGGTAAATTAAAATCGGTGATGTCTTTTCTCACTGGTATTGACGTGAACTTGATACAAAAAACATCAAAGACGGCGTTTGCTGTATTGTGTTCTGAAGTGTTTCTTATTTATTTTGTCGTTGTATCAGGAGCCAGCCAACTACGACTTTAGCTACAAAGTGAACGACTACGGATCCGGTAGCGACTTCGGACACACGGAGACGCGACATGACAACAGAGCTGAGGGCTCTTACTTCGTCGTCTTGCCTGATGGAACTAAGCAGGTAAAAGATCTTGTACAAATATTTAGACGTCAGAAATTATGGGGATCATTTCCAGGACTTTAGATCAACGCGATTAGTTCATCGAAGTTGCAGTGGGTCTCAATTCAGCAAATTTACTTATCCATTGCTATAATATATATAACCACTTACCTACATAGTTACAAGGTTTTTTTTCGGTCAATATACGTAATACCTATTTGATGGGAAGTAGTTACTATGGCACAGTAAAAAATAATCCATTTATAGATCTTTGTGTAATTGTAAACAATGTGTTGTTAGATCGTGGAGTACGAGGCTGACGAGCGCGGCTTCAAGCCCAGGATCTCCGTGGTGCCCGCAGACGTCGCGCTCTCCGCCGGTTACGATGACAACGCAGTGGAGCTGGCCAGGTCTGCCGGTGGACCATACTAAATACCTTGTGCAAAACAAAAACTAGGATTAATCATTGAAGTGATTACTACGTGTAGTTACAAACTTGATTGCGTAAACTGATATACGAATACAAACATCACTTTGGGGGTGGTTCCACTTGTAATATACTCGTACCATAAGCTGTTTAAATATAAGTAAAATATTTATAAAAAACAATATTGAAATATATTTTATAGTGTGTACAAAATTTGTTTGTTTGTTATGTTGTTGACTTAATTGAAAGTAAAGTTATTTCTTGCCCAAAAATATCTGTTTATTGATTTTTCATTTTCCGAGTTCATGTTACTTGTTGTTGTTCATGTACCTTTAAAGGTATGTAATTTCTTTGTTCTACCATAACTTCTAATTGCCTGAACAGATTATGCTGATTGGATTGTTGGTAGACTCGTTGAATAACTCAGATAGCGAAACCTTTATGTAGGCACATTAGTATTGTACGTGTTTGAAATAGTCTCAATGTTAAGTCGCGTTTAGAGCGGTATCTTCTCTTATTTATACTTTAAAGCCAGCAATTGTTTGTTTGTTTGTTTGTTTATATATAAAGCACCTGGATGACCGAGCTTTGCTTGGTATTTCCAGGGTTCCGTAGCCAAAATGACAAAAACGGAACCCTTATAGTATTCCTAATAGTCTGTTTGTCCCTCCGTATGGCACAGGCATTTTACTCAACGACTACACAATGAATATATTGATGAAATTTGGTGAAAAGGCGTCTTGTAGTTGCCGCTACTTAGTTTGATAGCTAAATGATAAAAATAAATATTTTTAGGCACTCCATACATTTAAAAAAAGCTGAAAAATTTCAGAAAAAATCACAGCGTGGCATAATCTGACTGGCCTTTAAAAAACATGTAAGGTTTCAAATAAACTTTTTTGATTGAGTGAATATTATTGGAAATAATCGGCCCGAAAGTTGCATAATTTGTGTCCCCTCCCCTTATCCTTTGAACAGTGCAACCAAAAAATAATAGTATTTTATAGCCATTTCTTGCCAATCTTTTTAATAAAAAATGCAATAATTACTGTATTAAAAATCACAAAGGTAATAAATACTTTAAACTAAAATTATTTTCGAGATTATCGGATATACAAGAAAAGGGCGTAAGTGCCATAAACATAACGCTTTTCTTCTGGTGCAATTATTACCCTACACTGAGCATTGTTCGACATGCTCTAGTCATTTTTTTTGTTAAATCGTGTATTTTGGAAATTATATTTAGACACGTATAACATACTAATGAGTTAAGAATGATATTTTTCGATCTTACCGACATAATAATAAAAAAATATGAATCATAAATAAAAAAAATATTCATAATTTAATGTTTTTAAAATACCTGTAAAATGATGTGCCACACGTTGATGTTTGTTCAACAAAAAAAGTTTAGCTCCTGTCATATGTATGAATTCTCTTAATTATATTTATTTTTATCAATTAGCTATCAAAATAAGTAGCGGCTTTTACAAGACACCATTTCACCAAATTCAATCAATATTCATAGTGTAGTTTTTGCGTGAAATACCTCTGACATACGGACAGACAAACAGACAGACGGACATGACGAAACTATAAGGGTTCCGTTTTTGAAGCAGTATTTATAGTAAAATTAAATGCAAAACTATCACAACTAAGTAGGTTTTACAACATAATGAGTAACTGCAGGCAGATCAATAAAATAATGACTTTATAAAAAAATAAGAGTTTTATTACCATTTATGTAAAAAAGTGCCCATCTCTCCTCTATCTCCACTACCCTAAAAAAACGGATTTTAAGATTTTATTCTTTCACTTTGTCGGCGTAAGTAATTCGTGTATCCATGCAAAACTACAGCTAAGCTGCGGACGGACGGTTGAACGTCCGGACATGTCGAAACTATAAGGGTTCCGTTTTGCTATTTTGACTACGGAACCCAATAAACCATTTGAGTTTTATTATTGTCCTGAAATCTAATCTAATATCTAGGGACAACTCACACAACACTATCTGATCCCAAATTAAGCAGAGCTTGTAGTATGGCAACCAGACAACTGATAAACATACTTATATATTTCTAAATACATACATATTATAGATAAATAACACACAGACACAGAATAAACCACCGTGCTCATCACACAAAGTTTTATCCTGGGTGGGGATCGAACCCACAACCTCTTGCGTAGCAGTCGGATACATTCCCACCGCGCAACAGAGGCATGGATATAGGATAGAATGATATATGTAAAACTACCTGTATCCCACTGTTGCCAGCCTATCCAGCCAGGATATCAACAAAGCGTCCAAAAGAAGAAAACACACATCTATACTAATATTATAAAGCTGAAGAGTTTGTTTGTTTGTTTGTTTGTTTGCTTGTTTGAACAGGAACTACTAATCCGAATTTATGTAATTTTCCCCGTTTTTGCAACATTTTTCATTGCTGCTCCGCTCCGGTCGTAGCTTGGTGTTATATAGCCTATAGTCTTCTTCGATAAATGAGCTATCCAACAGTAAAAGTTTTTTTTCATTCAGAGAGAGATTACTGCGTTCAAATAAACAAACAAAATCTTTAGCTTTTTAATCTTTATTTAAATATATTTCTTGTGTGCAGTGGTCCAGCAATCCAGTGGTCCAGCCGTTTAGGAGGAGTTCAGTGACATACACACGTATGTCACTGAACTCCTCCTTGACGGCTGGACCGATTTTGATGATTTTTTTTGAGTGAGTTTAAGGGGATTCGAGGATGGTTTAGATTCACAATTGAACCCGATTTACAAAAAATTAGAGTCGAGACGATGTTTGCCAGGACAGCTAGTATTAGTATAAATATATAGAAATAATTTTAAATTCGATAGCAATCAAAACCCACACAAATGAAATCTTATTTTGAATTTATTTACCGCTACTAATTTGAGTTTTACAAAAGAGTTTTGCGAGATATATGTATAGTCATTAAAAAATAAACCGGCCTCTGTTTCAAATGCTAAAGAGCTAGACTGCTAGAGCTAGAGCTAGAGAGCTGACTGACTCCACTATATAAAAAAATCAACCTTCATGAAATGCTTCCTTTTTTGACGCCAGTACCTAGGAAGCTAAAATTTTGGAAACAAGTTTATTTTGTGATACAACTCAGAGCTTTGAAAAGACTAAATTAAAATGGTGCTTGAGTATAGCATAACTTTAAAATTCGTAAGTATATCAACGGTTTCTAATTACAAATAAATGCATTTTTGATCAACGCTGTATACAACGTTATTCTTGGTATAGTGCAAACCTAAAAGTAGTTTGCTCAGAATCAGTAACGCAATCCACTGGGGTAGTTTTAGGACCATGTTATATTTTTCAACTAAATAATTAATCAATAAATAATTAATCATTCTAACAGTCCAAATTCCGTTATATAGGTAGGTACCGAGTACTTTTGTTTATTAAATCGTTTAGTTAAATTTATATGACATAATGTGAAATTAGCTCTTCTTTGAATGAAAATTTGACAGCTAATGCTTGCTGAAAATATTTGAAAAGGTAGAGCAACGAAAACTTCTCCTATATCCAAATATTTCAAAAATGTATCATATTTTTTAGTTCATCATGACTTATGTCAGACTCACTGTTACATCTAGCGATAATTTTATAAAACATACTTTAGTAAAATTTGTTTTAAACCCACAGATCTATAGTAACATCGTGCTAGGTTTTGGTAATATTTGCTCATAAAGCATAAGTTTAATATTCGCAAGTAATCAACGCTTTATTTATACAAATAAATGCATTTTTGATCAACGCTATATACAACGTTATTCTTGGTATAGTGCAAACCTAAAAGTAGTTTGCTCAGAATCAGTAATGCAACCCATTGGGATAGTTTTTGGACCATGTTAAATTTTTCAATTAATTAATTAATCAATAAATAATTAAATAATTAATCATTCTAACAGTCCAAATCCTGTTCACAATGTTATGTGAAATGTGATCATCACTTATTTTTCAATTATAACCACGGATTACGTACTACGGGACGCAATGAGCACGATAGCTCGAAGAACACAAGACAACTTGAATGGCTTATAACTCAGCAAATTTTAATACATTCATTTTCTTTTTTTATGTGATATTTTGAAGTAAAAGTCTTGTTGGAGTGTCTGCAATATATCAAAAATAACCATGTTATCTGTAAGCTTTTTGTTATATATTAGAATACTATCGGGTTACTTAATCGCGTGAAATGTTTAAAGGTTTTAACCTTTTATTTACCCGACGTTTCCATCGAATTGCACCGATCGTGGTTACGGATCGACTGATGGCAGCTTAGCGATGTCTCCGTGAAGCGCGGGAATTTTTAACTACCCTCGCCTGGTCTTGATAATTTTGATAAATTCTACTGTCGGTACTTCTACACACTACACTTACTACGTCTTTACATTAAGGTGCGATGTCTGTATTGCATTTGTTGTAAACGGGGTTCCAAGATGGTGAGAGCCGGTATCCATCTTCTCGTTTGAAATTCTTGTACTTCTTGATCTCAACCGCCTCACGCACTATCCTGGAATAATAGTGGCGATCGGTGGAAAGTATCTGCGGCTTATGCAATTCTATAAAGTGGTTTGTTCCTTATTCCAAAAAAATTGTACCTTTAAATATTTCACGCGATTAAGTCCCGATAATCTATACTAATATTATAAAGCTGAAGAGTTTGTTTATTTGTTTGAACGCGGTAATCTCAGGAACTACTGGCCCGAATCCGAAAAAAATCTTTCATTGTTGGATAGCTCATTTATCGAGGAAGGTAATAGGTTGTATAACATCACGCTACGACCAATAGGAGCGGAACAGCAAAGAGAAATGTTGCTAAAACGGGGAAAATTTATGCAAACGAAGATGCACGGGACAGCTAGTATTCATCGCGAAAGCTTAAAACTTATTTTTTGTTATCTGTCTAGAAATCAGCCTGAATTACAAATGACAATATGTCTGCGTGACCGAAGTGTCGAACAATATCCTTGATTGTTTGTCATAGTAATTATATCGGTAATTCAGAGTAAGGCCACAAATTAGATAGATACGGATGACCGACTTCCTACAACAAGAGAAAACAGACTCCCACACACATAAACATGCTTTTACACAAATCTCGGTCGAACTCGGTTGAATCGTCAACTGAGATTGCGAATGTTTCATATAATAGTGTAGTATGTGTGTTTTCTTGTTGAACTGTAAGTCAGCTTTCTGTGGTAAGGTCGTCTCTATGCATGTGCGTATTATTATGTATTAGGAAGCGACACGTTTAAATCAGTACATCCTTGAGTTGCGATATGGTTGGATACAAAAACTGTGGAGTAGTTAAAATTTTAAGATTAATTAAAATTTTAATTTCTCACAATTATATGAAATTTAAATTAAGACGCTGTAATATGTATAAAACAATATGTTGTCAAGTATTTTATTGACAAGTATTAACTTTATTTTAATTCACAACTAGCTTGACAATATTATTGAATACTAGCTGACCTGCGCAACTTCGTTTGCGTTATGTTTTCTCACCTCACCCTGTCTTCAATTTAGGTATATCATCGTACACTTTTGTTTAATAAATAGTTTAGTTAAATCGATGAGAAATTTGCTCTTCTGAAAATATGAAAGCTTATGCTTACTAAAAATATTTAACAATAATTTAACAAGCTCATAATAGCATTTTTACCATAAACATGGTAGAGACAACGACAATTTGTACTCCTATAACCAACTATAAAAAAATAATGCATGGCGCACTCGCACACGCAATCATGCATGGCGCACTGTGACTTTAACTTTATGATAAGTTTATAAAAGCATACTTTAGTAAAATTTGTTTTAGACCTACATACATAACAACCCATATGATGTCCCACTGCTGGGCACGGGTCTCCCCAGTAGAACCTACTTATTAGTTCCTGGGGGTAATTGCCATAATCGCCACGCTTGGCGAGCGGGTTGGCGATCGCAGTAAGGCTTGAAATACGCAGAGGACGCTGCTGCCCGTCCTCCCGTGTGACATCCCTTAGTCGCCTTGACGACACCCACGGGAAGAGATGGGGTGGCACTATTCTTAAATTTATACCTACAGATGTATAGTAACCACGCTTTAGTTTTTGGTATTTTTCAATGCCCCATATATTTCCAGTCCAATTCTATACAGTCATACACAGTATTGGACTAAATATGGAATTTTATACGTGGTTTTTTTATATATCCTCACATGCAAATTTTTCAAAATTCACGTTTTATTATGACAGAAAACAACTTCAATAATAAAAATAAACTGTCATCAAAAATCACAATCAAAAACATTTAGTAAAAAACTTTAGACCAAACACAGCTCCACGGTTCTCTGTAACCCAAAACTTAACACCTTGAAAGCTCATCTTTTATGTCGCTAATGAGAGACGATATCTCATCCCCTACCATGACAAAACATGTCTTATATAAGGTACTGATGACACTACACTAATATTACTTCTCAACTTACGACTTAGTTTTGAACTCATTACAACATGAAGGTATTACAAAAAAGTTTTTAATATTTATTAATAATTAACAAAAAAGCTAAATAACTTATACAAAAAAGTTTTTTTCAATAAGTTCAATTTTTTCAAAAGTTTTAATTTTTCTGTTTAAATATTTTTTTGCAAGTAAAAATTGTAAAAAACGACTTTAATATGTACTTAAACTTCAATTTTTATAAGTTTTAATTTTCGTTTCAATAAAGTTTACCATACTAAATATGTATTAAGTTATTTTATGGTATAACTAGTTAACCCGCGTAATTTTGTTGTAAATTTTCCCCGTTTTAGCAACAGTTTTCATTGCTGCTCCGCTCCTATTGGTCGTAGCGTGTTGTTGTATATAGCCTACAGCCTAACTTGATAAATGGGCTTTTCAACAGTAAAATATTTTTTTAATTTGGACCCGCTGTTCCTGAGATTATTGCGTTACAAACAAACAAACAACCTCAAACTCTTCAGCTTTAAATTATTAATATATCTTTTCAATTTCTTTTTTAAATTCGAAGTGTATTAAAAAGTGTTTACTGCGTGTATTTTTTATGCATTGTGTCAAAAATTGTATTGTTTAAATTTTTGACACTAAACATAGTTGCAACAACCATTCAAGATTTAATACTTTTGCCAATGGTTGCTAAACAACGTACAGAAGAGGCTTTAGTATACAGAAGGAGAGCTCATAACCACAACTCGGACCATTTTGTTCTGAGATTTCGTGTTCGTACGATATCTTTGAGTCTTTTTAGAGTTAACTTTTTTAAAAAAACCTAATTTTAATAAAAAAAACATAATAGTTTGTTTTTTATTGGCATTTCTTGCCAATTACTTTATTAATACAGTAATTGCATTTTTGAAAAATAGATTTTTTTTTAAGTCCAGACTAGAAGGCCAGACAGAAGGAATTGAACCCAGGGTCGAGACTTCCGTATGCCAAACTGGGGCCGGAATCATTATCCTTTACAAAGTAAATCATAGTTTTTGAAGCCACTTGTATCTCATTAAAAAAATACTAATTGTCTATATTTTTATTTTCAGATAATCATTGCTTCGATGGTTCTGGCTACCCTCGTTTATGGTGAAGTCCCGCCAGCGAACAGGTATCTATTAATTCAATAAAGTTATTTTATTGCAATATCTAAAAAAAAAGACAATGACAGTCAGTCAAAACAAGGCTGTATTTGTTTCAAGATAAAAAAAAATGGTGCGTTTAATATAAACATAAAAACAAAAATAAAAACTTAATTCATTGCACTAATTTATTTTCGTTAAAAATAATAAATACAAAAATAAAAAATCCCGCCTGCTCAAAAAAGATTTAATCAAGATCCCCTACGTATATAATAGCATGCAGTCGAAAGCACTTACCTACTGCATAATATTATATACGTAGGGGATCTTGTTTTAATCGTTTTTGAACAAACGTTTTTTTTTTTTTTTTTTTTTTTTTTAATGATTGTAAGGTGATTTAATAAGAACTATTTGAATTTAGATATTGTTAACGTTGCGAGTTATTAAGTGTGTGTCAGATTCGGCCATCAAAGGTTCCATACAATTTTTTTAGGTATATACTCGTATTATATATAGTTCAGGAATCAAGTCGCAGCTTTTAAAATAAACGGCCGTATCTCTTTTTCACGTTAGCTAGGTTTGATTTTTTCACAGCTTTAAGCGACTGTAGACTTAAGTATATGATTTTAATTTCAACTCGATACCTCTATGCGTTCTCAAGATAAAGATATACTACCGACGTGAACCCACTCCTAACACAAGCCTTTGAGCTTAGCTAGAGGGGTTAACAAGATTGCTAGTAATGTGGGACTCAATCCTACATTGCTAGATATCTTTTTTTTTAAAAAAAAAGGGTCTTTTCGGACGGATGGACAACAAAGTGATCCAATAAGGGTTTCATTTTTTCCTTTTGAGGTACGGAACCCTAAAAATAACAGAATCGCGTGCAATATTCTATTTTTTTTTAAAATAGAGCAAGTTTAAAAAAAAACTTTATTCAATTTCCAGTTACCTGCCGCCTCCACCAAGTCAGGGTGGACCCGGTTACCCACAAAGTTCAGCACCGAGCCAGAACTTCGCTCCTCAGATTGTCGCCGCCCGTAGTCTTGAAGGCACTCAAGGATCTCTTGGAAGCCCTGGACATGCTGCTCGAGGATCTCACAGCCTTCAAGTGAATCCATTTGGAAGGTATGTTTCATAAATTACGGCTCTTAATCGCGTGAGTATTTTTTTATTGATCAATCTGCCCATATCGGTCCAATGCTGGACATAGGGCTCTCCTAATTTACACCACAACATCTGGTCCTCCGCCTTCAGCATCCAGTCCATCCCAGCGAGTTTCTTTAGGTCGTGGGTCCATCTGGCTGGGGCTCATCCTACCTTAATAATAATATCTTGGGACAACTCACACAAATATCTGATTCCAAACTAAGCAGAGCTTGTACTATGGAAACCAGACAACTGATAAACATATTTATATATTTTAATCACATACATATTATAAATAAATAACACCCAGACACAGAATAATCCATCGTGCTCATGACACAAAGTTTTATCCTAAATGGGGATCGAACCCACGACCTCTTGCGTAGCAGTTGGACACACTCCCACCACGCCACAGAGGCAGTACCAAGTCGCGATCTCGACTCTAGGACTCGTTTGCTCTAGCGACCATCGTCGGTCCTTCTTAGCTGATATTACGACTATTTTATAAAGATCATAGTCATGGGTTAAGTCTAAATAAAATAAAATTCATGTGTTTATATTAAATGTAATGTATGGTATACTCATAGGCGAATCACCTCACACCTCCCTGTCTTGCGTGTGACTCACTCTTGGCTGGTGTCGGCTGAAAAATGAAATACAGCTACCCGTCACTGCCATTAGCCTCTCGTCCCCCCCCCCCCCCCTAAGAATCAAATCCTGGATCCGGGCCCAGTACTAGATACTTATATAACATACACCGCGATTTTGTAGTCGTAACTGATATTTTTTATGGGTTAGGTTGTTAGTGTGGAGCTCAAAATTAATACATTGAATTAAGGAAAGTGTGAAAAATTTGAAGAAGCAGTGGGACATGATAAGGTTTGATATGTGTATAGATGACTGCTTGGCCGGTCTCTATAACATATCTATCATTAACTGTTTGTTACAATTTACATGGATAGAAAATGCGAAAGGTTATCTATCTGTCGACGGTACAAAAGTCAGATTCACTACTAGAGTTAACTGTTTTAACAGACAATTAACTGTAGATAATTGAGTGAAAAAGTTATTGAGACCGGCCGTAAGACCGTTAAACTAGCTTTCACCGACCCTGGGTCTTTAATCATGTTATTTTTGGTTGATTGAAAACTATTACAATAAATTAAAGAACTTCTAGTCTATTATATTGGTCTAGTGATTACAGAAACTGATAGTTAAGGCCCTGACTAGCTATCAGAGTTCATAATCACTTTTTTATTTTCGTTTTCGCGGCAAGCGGCAAGCCCGCGCGTTCTGGCGCATGCGCTATGCGCTCAAAGATGTCCGCGGCGCAAGCGTGTTGATGCATTTCTAAGGGCTACTCTCTATTTACCATAATGGCAAGATTTTGAAAGTTCGCGCGGGCTTGCCGCGACATCGAAAAAAAGAACTTGAATAGGGGTCAGTAAAAGCTAGTTTAACGATCTTACGGCCCGTCTCAATAACTTTTTCACTTAATTATCTATAGTTAATTGCCTGTTAAAACAGTTAACTCTAGTAGCGAATCTAACATTTGTGCCGTCGACAGATAGATAACCTTTCGCATTTTCTATCTATGTCAATTGTAACAGACAGTTCATGATAGATATGTTATAACGACCGGTAGTTAGCAGTCATCTATACACATATCAACCCTTATCATGTCCCACTGTTGGACACGGGTCTCCCCAGTAGAACCTACATAATATAGATCCTAGGGGTAATTGCCATAATCGCCACGCTTGGCGAGCGGTTTGGTGATCGCAGTTAGATTTTAAACGTAGGGGACGCTGCTGCTCGTCCTCCAATGTAAAATCCCTTAAAGATAGGGTGGCACTATTCTTAAGTTGATACCTCACGACATCTACATATAATAGCATTAATAGTTATCTCATCATCATCATCATCATCAGCCTATCGCAGTCCACTCCAATAGTTATCTGGTTAACCATAATACAAGATCTGCCTAGATTGAGTTAGCGCTGCGCGTAAATTGTCTAAAAAAAAAAAAAAAAACTAATTGTTCTTAGATCCAACCACGCTGGTCAACCCCACGACCATGCAACAGGCAGATTCGCCAACGAAGACCCAGTTGGTTACGACGGCAATGCTGCAAACTTCGCCAGAAATGCACTCGAAGAAATTAATGCAGTAAGTGAAGCAGACATTAATAATATAACAATAAGTGTTCTTGTCAGAGGCGATTTAAAAAAATATCTTGCGAGACACAGTTCTTGAGGGTATAATATTAAGTAACTAGAATTCAAAGGGAAACCGAAAAGAATGCTGTTCTAAGAACCCGCCGCCACTGGTTCTTGTAATGCCGATAAACGGTTTCAGTCACAGCGGCTAGTCTCAAGACTAGCCACTACGCAGGAGATATTATAGTACATCTACTGTCTATAAGCCTATCTATAAGTGTGTACGCAGACACAGGTGCTCTGTCTATTCTCTCGCTGATATAGTCTGTTGG
This sequence comes from Herminia tarsipennalis, assembly GCA_945859575.2. Taxonomy (NCBI): domain Eukaryota; kingdom Metazoa; phylum Arthropoda; class Insecta; order Lepidoptera; family Erebidae; genus Herminia; species Herminia tarsipennalis. The sequence goes on from OX243857.2 coordinate 13,531,685, forward strand.
GACGGATTTCAACAAGAGGGCTTTCTTGAAATGCCATTGTCTGAAATAACCGGGCAAAGTACAGACTTTGCTCGGTCTACTAGGGTGCCTTAGTGTATAGGCACAGGACAGAATAAATACAGGTACACTCCCTGACCCTCAGAATTCACGGTAATTTGACTTCATTAATACGAAAAAAAGGTTTAACTTTCTTCAGTTTTGATTCCTTCTATTGAGTTTCTTATACAATATTCTTATATATTATCACGGCAGTATTTACCTAGAAATTATCATAATTATTAGCCTATTTCGGTTACTGCTAGACATAGTTTTCTCTTACTTTTTTAAAGTTAACTAGCGATGTGGATTGTGGGTTCCACTAGCAATCTTGTATAAATTGCTTATGTTAGGAGTGGGTTCACGTTAGTGGTAAGTGTTGGTCCAACCGTGACCTCTCGATTAAGACTCTGATGTTTAATTTACGCCACAGCATCTGGTCCTCCGCCTTCCGCATCAATCTCAGTAGCCCTCTTGAGGTCATCGGCCCATCTGTCCCGAGGTCATTTTGCCTTAGGTACAAACTTAATATAATAGATACCCTTTGTATTATAATAGGTACCCGTTCTTACTTGAAATGGTGATGTTAACACATCACTGTGTTTCGGTTGACGGGCACTGTAGCAAGTGTAATTACTGGGCAAATGAGACTAATGAACTGATTTCTCAAAGCGCAGTGCGGTGATATTCAGATCTTTGCCAAACGAGGCTTTGGGTACACTGATACTGTTATGGGACAGCGTGACACTTACCATCAGGACGCACGACCTCTCTCTGCTCGTCTCTTCAGGTTGTATAAAAAAATCCTAAGATTTGAAACCGCAAACATTTCCACTAGACTTCCGCCTCTATCCATGGCTGTCATTTTGCTCACATAGTTCTTTTTGTAGGAGCCCGCAAACTACAACTTCGGTTACATGGTGAATGATTACCAAGAGGGCACTGACTTCGGTCACCGAGAGGAACGGCAGGAGGAGAGGGCTCAGGGAGAGTACCACGTTGTGTTACCTGATGGGAGAAAGCAGGTAGATCAACTAAAACTCCCATGAATTATATTAAAATCACCGCAAAATGGCGAAATTTTTCATACTTAAAAAAGGCAAAATTAGTCTGCTCTTTTTTTTACTAAGGGAGCTACTGTATGGGTTACAAACCCTGTGTCGTGGAGTTTAAATACAATTGGGGTAGTTAGGTCTAGGTACTTATTAAAAATAACTAAGCCCAAGTATCAACACAAACATCAGAAACTCAAAAAAATCAAAAATGTTCTGCTTGAGAATAATTAGGTACGAATATCCATTCTCTTTGAAAAAAGAATCACAATAAGGATGCGATTAAAAATGATGCATTGAGTAGGTACTGTCGAATTTCACCCATAGATCAGGTCAGGAAATTTTAATTGCATCCTAAAAGTTAAAGGCCTTTATCTATCCTTATTGACATAACCATAAATAAACCAATCCTTAACTAAACACTAACTTAATTTTCAGACCGTTAGCTACGAAGCAGATGAGCGTGGTTTCAAGCCTCAAATCTCATATGAGGATACTGAAGGCATAGCTCGTTCCGCTGGATACGACACCAATGCAAATAATGTGCGCAGTGGTGGGAATTATGGATCCAGTAACTACCCTAATGGAAACGGAGGCAACCATGATAACTTTGCTACCCGCTCCAAAGGATACTGACTACATGCTGGCCGCCCCATAGATAAAATAATATTTTTATTTTTTATCTACGTCTATGTATAAAACATTGACGTAGAGGCTAGGACTGCGCTATAACCTCACAAACTTTACCACCTCCAGAAAGAGACAACACTACTTTGTGGACAATACCTGTCAAAGGCCGCACGAGTTTTTTTCATGCTTTGCTGTCAATTTTATTTTTTTTGAATCACAAAGTCTCGTTCTTGTCCAGTTATCAGGTATTTCAAGTATATTTTATACTGTTTTACACGTTTTACGCGGAGCTGTGAAGATAGCGACATGTCAGTTTGCCGCCATTTTTACAACTCCAGTCAATTTTTACATAAGGGCGTATAGGGATGGCGCAGTCATGGTCTATACGTCAATGGTTTAAAACATTGACATAGACAACAGGACTGCGCCATAACCTACTTTGTGGACAATAAAATTTATTCTCTATTTCGCTTTACTGTTTAATTGAAAGGAATGGCGCAGTCCAGATCTATACGTCAATGGTTTAAATATGAATTCGGATTTTTTAGTTACAAATAGGTTAGAAGCAATTATGTTTTAAGTAAAAAGGTGTAGATAGGTTACAAGCGCTCAACAAGCGGTTCCGTAAAATCTTGACCAAATTTTTATGTCAGTGTCGCATCACCAGCGTCAACCAATGAAAGCAACAATTTTTATTTTCTTTTATGCTCGATAATTATCGGCTGGTCTCAATAATTTACCTATCGATGGCTTTGGCTACTAGAGGTAGCATTTTGACATATGTTGTATTGAGCTTATGTCAAATATATAGCCCTAGTAGCCAAATTCATCGATAGTTAGATTATTGAAACCAGATGTAAGACTTTTTATAATAATGTGACATTGCAATATATTGCAATATATAGGTTACTAGCTGTACCCCGCGGTGTTACCTGCGGTTTATTGGTCTATGGGTTAATCCAGGGTGTCAGCTAACTCCAGATATCAAATTTGAAGAAGTAACAAACATACACACTCACATACTCACAAACTTTCGCCTTTTTAATATTAGTGTGATATATGTGTCCATTAGTTTGCCGTTTTTAAAGATCGAATGTTGTTTTCCACACCTTTTTTTCATTTACTTAAAACATCATTAGTTAGAAGCATTAAAAAATGAAAAAAAAATAGTAATTATCTGTGTTGTACCTAGTTATAGTTTTAGGGGTTTGTGTCTATGTAATAAAATTAGGTTATAGTCCACCTTTGTTTTTTTGTTTTAAATTGACTAGTCCCTCACTTTAGTTGCAATAATAGTCTCTTAATCAATTCCGTGCTTTGCTATGTGGTACCGGCTTAAGAATAGTATCTCCCAATCTCTTTCAGTGGATGTCGTCAAGACGACTAAGGCATTTCCCACCTGAGGGCTTGCAGCGCTCGCCAAGCGTGGCGATTATAGTATTCACCCCCAGGACCTAATATGTAGGTTCTACTGGGAAGACCCGTGCCCAACAGTGGGACATCATATAGGTTGATACGTTATCAATTCCTATAACGGCGGCAAATCTCATCAAAAACTAGCCAACTACGTAGGAGATATTAAAGTGCAACAGCGTATGAGCTAACACAGGTGCTCACTCTATTCAAAATTCTTTATTAACTAGTACGCAAAACAACACTAGTACACGTAGATACATGTAATTCCAAGTTCGAAAAGTATAGGCAAAGTCGGAGAAAAGAACAAGGCAATATTAACTCGCAATCACTCTTTTCAAATCAAGGAGGGGTTAACAAGATTGCTAGTTATGTAGGAGCTGAAGGGTTTATTTAAACAGGAACTACTGGTTCGAATTGAAAAGTTGTAGCCCGTTCATCGAGGAAAGCTATAGGCTATATAACATCAGCGAAGCAGCAATGAAAAACGTTGCAAAAACGGGGAAAAATATTCCTATTGAGAGAGCTTCCGTTGCGTTCGCTGCGTAAACGGTTAAAGTTACACAACAATAATCTACTCTTCTCTCTTAAAAAGATCTAAAAATAGTCGGCGACAGCAAATTACTATCTTTTAAGGTTGACCCCCTATTACCTGTTTTATTCGTGATATCATATATTATCAAAAAAAATAAAAGTACATCAAAGACGAGTTTAATATACCGAAGTCACTCGACTAGATATCCTTACAGCAGAAGAAGAAGTATACTCTTCCACTCAGCGCATAACATACCATGGCGTACCGCAAGGAAGTGTTTTTGGACCTCTTTTATTCGTCCTGAATAATAATGATCTGCCTAGTGCAATTAACAATCCCATTGCCCTGTTTGCGGATGACAGTACAATTACTATAAAATGTTAAAATCGGTCATCTTTTGAAGCTGATATTAATGGCTCATTATTATCCTGGAGTAGTAGTGATGGTCAGAGGAGAGGACCTGTGGTTGAAGTAGTTCAATCCAGTGATTGGTTCCCGCATCCAGCAAGTATTCCGCTATTGCTGACTTGTTTGTCTGTCGGTTTTTTACAGTAAGTTTTTGTAAAAACCGACAGACAAAAAACACGTCAATTTCAACCGAGAAGATGGATATTGTTTGTCAACATCGTGGAATCCAGTGATCAGTAACTGTACACACCGCCGAACAAACATTACGCGCCAGTGTGCAGATGTCGTTAGTGTTGTGTGTCGAAGTACCGACGATTCCGTAATAAGCGAGGGTAGGAAGCTGAGCTGAATCAGTATACCCGTGACCACTGCCGTTGCAATACGGTCGAAACGTCGGGCAATAAACAAAGGTATTTAGCCTTGAAATAAAATATTTACGCGATTAAGACCCGTAGCTTATAAAATTCTATAATTCAACATTATGTAAAAAAATCAGTAAATCCACTTACGCACTACATGCACTGACCCAAATAATCAACACTAATACCATTTTGACGGCATACCATGGTCTTGTAAGGTCAGTCATTAGATACGGCATAATATTTTAATAGGGATATCATCTTCAAAATTTAAATACCAGCACAATTGAATTATCCGAGTGATATTTGGATTAAAGACCATCGAAAGTTGTGTACCTTTCTTAAACAAATTAAAAGGTCTAAATATAAATGTATATAAGTCTCAATTACTAAAGCTCCAACAGCTTTAGTAATTGAGACTTATGTATGTATTCAAAAGTGTTATTATACTGAATCCGAATTTTCAACTGACATTTTTTAGTGTAGATATTTTTTTTATTTTTTCGCCCAATAGACAATTGAATAGTTATTCGATTGTCATTCTATTCGATTAGAGTTTATGCCAGTTTTCTAAGGGCTCTGCTGCGATTAACGGGCAGGCTGATTCACCGGCGGCCTGCTAGTGGGTAGTCATTACAAACTTTTATTCTTTATTTATTTATTCTTACAGAAAGCTTACAGAAAATTGTTACATGTACATTTTTATAATATGGATATTAATGTGTAGAATCAACGCATAACTCTCTTAATATTCAACATAATAATTAATACAAAAGTAATCCAGTACTTTTATTGTAAACTTTAAGGGACGCATCGAAATGATAACCAACTCTTATAGTCTCAACAACGTTTTTCTCATGACTTATACCAGCTTGGTTCATGATGGTTCTTATGTCGTCACTCCATAAATAATGGTCCTCAAACCTCCAATAGTAGTGATATACTATCCTTCCAATTAAATTCAATTTATAAATGACCTCTATCTCCAAATAACCGAAATTTGCTGATAACACTGCTGTCACTGCACGTCCTGGCTCCAATTGCATTTCCATACCACTAGTGGTACCGATAGTTTCTGTTTTTGATTGCTGTAGATTTACTCCCCACTTAGTCGTATTAGAATAATGAAAGTTACCATTCAAGCTGAAGTAATTCAAGTTTATCCCGCAAGATATGTCACGTTGTTTTGTAAATTCTTCTTCCATTGACCATGAAATCGTAAATGTATTTTCAATCGAGTGAGATATTCCTGTATTGCCTTTTATGGTTTTATTTGTCAGGTTTTCGAAATCTTGAGACGACACTACTATTGGACGTCTAGCTGTCCTCTTCACTTTTACATTTTGTATCGATGTAACCGTCTCAACTTGTTCCCATCCATAATGGTTATATGAATCACTAAAAACAATGTATGGCGTTGGATCCTTAAAATATATATACTGTGGCTCCTCTGGACTATTTGAATATTACTTTATTGTAGCTTTTAGTTTTGCAATATTAAGATTGAACCACTTTATTTCATCATTGGTAATAATATGCCTTTCTTCTCCTGAAATATGCGTTATTTTATCGGCATTATCTTCAAGGTGCAAGTCTATAGACAAGCTTGCTGTCACTATTTTTAACAAGAGATAACTTAAAAAGAGTTTTAAGTTCATTTTAACTTCTGTTTTTAACAAGTATTCACTCGAACTGATTAAATAATACTGACCAGTTTCAGTTAACCATTATTCGTTAAAAAATACATTATCTTCATAAAAAAACCGGGCAAGAGCATATCGGACCATGCTTAGTGTAGGGTCCCGCAGCAATCACTACAAATATGCACTACATATGAAAAAATACGATCTGAAAAAGTGCACCAGCAAAAGAGCGTATCTTCATTACACCTATGTCCTTCTGTTGAGAAGCGCAGTTTTTCGGCAATACATAGAGATCAAGTTGAAAATAATTTTAGTTGAAAGTATTTATTTAGCGTTGCCTTTATAGTCTTATCGGTTTAAAGATAAGCCCCCCCCCCCTTATCTTTTAATCTGTATATATTACATCTGTAATATTGTTTTTTTGTCTTATCAGTTTAAGTTTTACTTTAACTGTCTTCTTCAAATGTAGTATACTTCGCTCAATATTGTATTGGCATACTTCTCTTTTTTTATGTTCTCATTAGTTAAGGCCCATGTTTGGCAACCGTACATGATGGGTAGAATGCACGTGTTGTATGTCCGTCTTTTTATTTTAAGCGGTATAAAAAAAGTATACTTGGATTTTTGAAAATTTCTTTTAAAGACCAAGCCCTTCTCCGAAATTAGTAGTAAACTCCTTAAAATATTTTTAAAAGACCTATCGAATGTTATTTAAAAACGTTGTGTAGTTTTTGAGTAAAATGTCTGTGACATGCAGGCAGACAGACAGGCAGACAGATATGCCCACAGATAGACAGACAGACAGACAGACGGACGGATATTATGAAATCATAAGGGTTTTTTGCCATTTTGGCTACGGAACCTTAAAAATGCTAGTAGTTGGATTGACGCACATGACTTTTGATCTTTAGTGTTAAAAAACAAAAGATAGACAACTGTACCACAGAAAACCTAAACTACAGAACGCAAAGTCATTTATGTGGGGAGTCACAACATTTTTGATCAGCTATATACTTTCGGTTTTCTGTGGTACAGTCCTCTACATTTTGTTTTTTAATTTATTTATTTATATGTAATTACCATAGCAAATACAGGTATGATGGTGTGTTGCTGTAGATTCATGTAACACAGTGTTTAGCCTTGCGGCATGCAATTTATTTGAAGATGGTACACTAAAAATATATACTTAATTAAGTACATTAATATTACATAGCTTTCTAAAACACATGTGTTAGATTTTACATAGGGGTCGTAGTGTTGTAATAAAAACTTTTTATCAAAAAAATATTACCGACTTTAAAAGTAATAGGTACCTACAAGGCAACTAAAAAGCAAAAAATAATACACCTAGAATAACAAAAACAAATTAAACATTTTGAAGTTGGTGTCTTGATATAGTAGTTTTTATGTTTTATTCGGCACCAACTTCAAAATGTGCAATATTAAATAGGTCCGCTCATCATTTGTGGTCTTCATCATCCGTTCCACTTCACCAATTGGTGCTTTTTAAGAGTAAATGCACAAACTACTATGAAATATACCTAAATCACTGTACGAGTAGGTTTGCCTTTAATATTTTAAGAGTTCCCTCGATTTCTCCAGGATCTCATCATCAGATCGTCATCTGATGATAATGGGACCAACTTGGAAGTATACCCATTCGAACACAAAAATATTTTTTCAAATCGGTCTAGCCGTCTTTACGTTATCGGTGAACAAACATAAAAACGAAAAAAAAAAAAATACAGTCGAATTTTCTCCTTCTTTTTGAAGTCGGTTGGCAAAATATGAAAACTTTTATTGTAGAACCACGTAGAAGTCCTAAGATCACATCGTAGTAGTACTACGACTCATTGCAGACCACTACGACTCATCATTGAGCTACACTGACTACTGTGTCAGGATATATGAATCATCTACTCAAATCGATAGGCAGTAGGCACTAGAATAAATCAAGGAGGTAAATAAAATAATAAGGAATAAATGGCAAGTATCATATATTCTCAAACTTGTTTGGTCTAGTTGCATCAAGGATTTAGTAATAAGTAGGTATACTAATGTTAGTTCCAAAAGGACCTGTTGGCTAGGAAGAGAAACAAATAAACTAGCCAGTCTCCTAATAAACATTTGCCGTACAACATTTCATACATGTATGTAAATGTAGGTATGTATTGGTATGTTGTGTGTGTATGTATGTGTATTCATAGATTTATATGTATAGTATTGTTTTTATAATTATTTATTTATTATTATTATTTTATTTTTTTAATCACTTTCTTGCTTATTTAGCATTAGAAATATAAGTCGATTAAGCACCCACCTCAAACAGTTCTCTGCATCACCCTAAAGTTGACTGGTAGATAATGCATAAGACATTAAGTTCGCCTTTGTACAAATTTTGTGTGCAAGAAGTTAAATAAATAATTACAATATACCACAGATACTTTCTAACATAACCAATTCACAACATTATTGCAATGTACGACCATATATCTGTAGGACAGCTGATAAGTATCACACCAGACAATATTCATCAAATCATACCACATTGCAATACATTGTTATTGGTCAATATCTATACACAATAACAAAACACAAAACCACCAGCAATAAGTATAATCTGAATTGGATCGTACCTGTCTCCACAAATGTTTCAGTAAGGCTGAGACTTGATCACAATCTATCAGCTTTTTTATAGGACAAATACACTGAATATTAAAGAAGTTGTAGGTACTTCGTGAACATTGTTACTTAATATACTTTAACCCAAAAAATAATGTAATTCTCAAACTGTCACACAGATAAAACGCACCTTTAAATCATTAAAAGACGTCAAATATTACAACAACAATATTTGATGTTTCAATCAGTACATTTGTGATCAGTGTGTTACGCGTCGGTGTTATAGACGGACCGTCGACACCATTTATCTACGCTTTGGTGTAAGAGGCGGACCGTTGACACCATTTATCGAAGCAGTGCAGTTGCGGACCGGCACGAGGCGTCGAGTCAGCGCTACGTGATTTCCACATCTCGCCACTTCGATTTCGCAACCGTCTTTCCATAGTTGTAGTTTTAGATTTTAATAAAGAACGATTCATTCTTGGTACATACATCGACCATTTATCACTAGTTTTAGATTTTAGTTTAATGTAATTTATAATTAAATTTATTTAAGATGTATAGACTTTCTCTGCAACCTCCGGCTCCAGTTAACGTAATTGGCGCAGTCGGTAGGATATTCGCGGGCCGGTTCGCGATAATTAGGAATATCTCAAATCGATATCCGCGTTCGCGAGTCACCCGGGTGGTTTCCAAGCACCTTCAACGAATATCCGGATCTTCGGAAGCTGAAGCCAGAGGCGTATCCAGACATCGATACTGCAGAGGGGCCAACTATACACTTATTGAACCCAGACGGAACATCCGACCAGAAGAAGTAAGATGAACACCAGTGGTCTGGCAGCAATATTTGCCACTCCGCTTGACAAATAGTTGCTGTTCTTCGGGGGGAGGTGTTACGCGTCGGTGTTATAGACGGACCGTCGACACCATTTATCTACGCTTTGGTGTAAGAGGCGGACCGTTGACACCATTTATCGAAGCAGTGCAGTTGCGGACCGGCACGAGGCGTCGAGTCAGCGCTACGTGATTTCCACATCTCGCCACTTCGATTTCGCAACCGTCTTTCCATAGTTGTAGTTTTAGATTTTAATAAAGAACGATTCATTCTTGGTACATACATCGACCATTTATCACTAGTTTTAGATTTTAGTTTAATGTAATTTATAATTAAATTTATTTAAGATGTATAGACTTTCTCTGCAACCTCCGGCTCCAGTTAACGTAATTAGTGCGTACTTAATTGTTGTTTTAACTCATTTGAAATACTATGTTGTGCTTTTATAATGTGTTATAATCATCTTAAATCATTTACTTGTTCATTACAACATAAGCTGTAAGTACTTTTACTTTGTCATATCCTATTCCGTGATACAAATATTGTTCACGTTACTTAAAACACAATTTAAATACTCGTATAAACATGGCTTTTTGCATATCCATGTCTATTCTTTTACTCGTAATATAAACAAACTGTACCTGATTCTATAATATCAATTTACTCTGCTATAACGTATTCTATCTAATGTCTATATACTGTCACATATTCTATAGTTAACAACATTACAGTGGTATTTAGGATTACTCATTAAAGTGGTCATAATGTCTACAATTTGTTGTCAGGCTAAACATATTCATCCCGTAGTACACAGGTATAATATCTACCTGAATTTATTTTTTACCATGTCTATTTATCTATGTAAATTGCTACCAATATACCCCTTATCTATCACGGCCATACTGACCTATACTTTGCTCTCGAAGTATAAACACACACATTAGTAAATATAATTATAAATACTAGCCTCTGACCCTGACATGCCATACCTATTAGCTGCCGCACATGACTTCCAGTATACCATCAGGCCAATGACCGACCGCCAGAGACTTTGTTTATTTAGTCTCTGGCCTTGACATATTAGTCCTACCACACACATAAAAGAGAAGTAGAGAATATTTCTAAAGGTAATTTAGGACTATGGGTTGGAACCCTCAAAATGATTATTTTTTTCATTAATATACGTACCTACTAGGTTCTACTCAGTATTTTTTCTATGAGTATATAATATTGTATTTAATTTGTCAATATAGTAGTTACTTGATATCAATAATAGTAGTTACTTGATACTCAGAATCATGACTATTTTGACCGTTTTCTTTACACAAAAATCTTCATGTAATCGGTACTAAAGATTTAAATATATAGGTACATATTTTACCATTTAAAAAATAAGAAACGAAAAATAATCAGCAATGAATGAAGTTACAATCATTGCATGAAATTACTTAGGCAAATGTTTTATGTAAAAAACCCTGAGCTCCTTGCAACTTTTGTAACATGGAAAGTAAAGCAAAACTTTACAAAATTGTCCATCACTAGGAACCGCCTTTAAATAGTGTTTTTTTTTTTTCAAGTTATTTGTATTTTATGTGGTGGTGTGGTATCAACAACACAGATTCGACTTAGCCCTTAATCTTTAAACGATAATCCAGATTTTATTCAATAGGATAACTGAATTTTGAAATTTGTGTGTATGTCACTCACCTAGATCTCGCTCTAGAACTTTAATCGAATATAATCACAATCGAATAGTTATACGATTGTCGTTCAAACTGACAGGCCGATATTCACAGGCGGCCTGCTAGTGTGTGGTAGCCTTCACAAACATTACTCTTAAACAACGTATAACTCTATTAATATTCATCATAATAATTAAAACAAAAGTAATCCAGTATTTTTATCGTAAACTTTAAGGGACGCATCAAAATGAAAACCAACTCTTATAGTCTCAACAACGTTTTTCTCATGACTTATACCAGCTTGGCTCATGATGGTTCTTATGTCGTCACTCCATAAATAATGGCCCTCAAACCTCCAATAGTAGTGATATACTATCCTTCCAATTAAATTCAATTTATAAATGACCTCTATCTCCAAATAACCGAAATTCGCTGATAACACTGCTGTCACTGCACGTCCAGGCTCCAATTGCATTTCCATACCACTAGTGGTACCGATAGTTTCTGTTTTTGATTGCTGTACATTTACTCCCTACTTAGTCGTATTAGATTAATTAAAGTTACCATTCTAGCTGAAGTAATTCAAGTTTATTACGCAAGATATGTCACGTTGTTTTGTAAATTCTTCTTCCATTAACCATGAAATCGTAAATGTATTTTCAATCGAGTGAGATATTCCTGTATTGACTTTTATGGTTTTATTCGTCAGATTTTCGAAATCTTGAGACGACATCACTATTGGACGTCTAGCTGTCCTCTTCACTTTTACATTTTGTATCGATGTAACCGTCTCAACTTGTTCCCATCCATAATGGTTATATGAATCACTAAAAACGATTTATGGCGTTGTATCTTTAAAATATATATACTGTGGCTCCTCTGGACTATTTGAATATTTCTTTATTGTAGCTTTAAGTTTCGCAATATTAAGATTGAACCACTTTATTTCATCGTTGGTAATAATATGACTTTCTTCTCCTGTAGTATGCGTTATTTTATCGAGATTATCTTCAAGGTGCAAGTCTATAGAAAAGCTTGCTGTCACTATTTTTAACAAGAGATAACTTAAAAAGAGTTTTAAGTCCATTTTAACTTCTGTTTTTAACAAGTATTCACTCGAACTGATTAAATAATACTGACCACTTTCAGTTAACCATTATTTGTTAAAAAATACATTATCTTCATAAAAAAACCGGGCAAGAGCATATCGGACCATGCTCAGTGTAGGGTCCCGCAGCAATCACTACAAATATGCACTACATATGAAAAAATACGATCTGAAAAAGTGCACCAGCAAAAGAGTGTATCTTCATTAAACTTATGTCCTTCTGTTGAGAAGCGCAGTTTTTCGGCAATACATAGAGATCAATTTGAAAATAATTTTAGTTGAAAGTATTTAGCCTTTATGGTTTTTTTTAATTTTCTTATCGGTTTAAATGATAAGCCGCCCACCCCTTATCTTTTAAACTGTATATATTACATCTGAAATATTGTTGTTTATTGGCATACTTCTCTTTTTTATGTTCTCATTAGTTAAGGCCCATGTTTGGCAACCGTACATGATGGGTAGAATGCACGTGTTGTATGCGCGTCTTTTTATTTTAAGCGGTATAAAAAAAAACGGTTTTTGGTGGTGGTTTGAAAATTTATTTTAAAGACCAAGCACTTCTCCGAAATTAGTCGTAAAATCCTTAAAATATTTTTAAAAGACCTGTCCAGTGTTATTTATAAACGTTGTGTAGTTCTTGAGTAAAATGTCTGTGACATATGGTCGGACAGACAGACAGGCAGACAGATATGCCCACAGATAGAAAGACAGACAGACGGACTATGAAATCATAAGCATTTTTTGCCATTTTGGCTACGGAACCCTAAAAATGCTAGTAGTTGGATTGACGCACATGACTTTTGATCTTTAGTGTTAAAAATCAAAAGATAGACAACTGTACCACAGAAAACCTAAACTACAGAACGCAAAGTCATTTATGTGGGGAGTCACAACATTTTTGATCAGCTGTATACTTTCGGTTTTCTGTGGTTCAGTCCTCTATATTTTGTTTTTTAATTTATTTATTTATATATAATTACCATAGCAAATACAGGTATGATGGTGTGTTGCTGTAGACTTATGTAACACAGTTTAGCCTTGCGGCATGCAATTTATTTGAAGATGGTACACAAAAAATGTATACTTAACTAAGTACATTATTGTTACATAGCTTTCTAAAACACATGTGTTAGATTTTACATAGGGGTCGTAGAGTGTTGTAATAATAACTTTTTATCAAAAAAATATTATATTATTATTATTAAAAATATTCAAAAGTAATAGGTACCTACAAGGCAACTAAAAAGCAAAAAATAATACACCCAGAATAACACAAAAACAAACTAAACATTTTGAAGTTGGTGCCTTGATATAGTAGTTTTTATGTTTTATTTGGCACCAACTTCAAAATGTGAAATATTGAATAGGTCCGCTTATCATTCGTGGTCTTCATCATCCGTTCCACTTCACCAATTAGTGCTTTTTAAGAGTAAATGCACAAACTACTATGAAATATACCTAAATCACTGTACGAGTAGGTTTGCCTTTAATATTTTAAGAGTTCCCTCGATTTCTCCAGGATCTCATCATCAGATCGTCATCTGATGACAATGGGACCAACTTGGAAGTATACCCATTCAAACACAAAAATATTTTTTCTTATCGGTCCAGCCGTCTTTACGTAATCGGTGAACAAACATAAAAACGAAAAAAAAATACAGTCGAATTGAGAACCTCCTCCTTTTTGAAGTAGGTTGGCAAAATATGAAAACTTTTTTTGTAGAGTGGTTCTACAAAAAAAGTTTTCATATTTTGCCAACCTACTTGTAGAAGTCCTAAGACACATCGTAGTAGTACTACGACTCATTGCAGACCACTACGACTCATCATTGAGCTACACCGACTACTGTGTCAGGATATATGAATCATCTATATATCTAGGTATAGCAATGATATTTACTCGCACTTTGTAGTGAACAGACGTGCGTTTTATTATTAGCATTAATTTTATACATGTTTATTAAATCAGTGACCTAGATTTCTAAACGCTTGCAATTTATAGTGATTGAGTAAATGTTATTATGACAACCGACTAAAACAAATCATGGCTACTATGGAAAGTAGCCCTCGCAGCCCTCCCAGCACACCTCAGTCGCAACAAAAGAAAGACCTCACCCTTGAAGCCTTGAGGACCAGCGATATCAAGAATTGGATGTCAACAATAGAACAATGTCTGAATGAGGTATGCCAAATTGCTGCAGACGGGAAACTGAACTCTGAACAAAAACTGAGAATCAATTCAATTGCGCGGAAGGTCGGAAATGGAGTCTCTCAGATGGCTGTGCACTACCAGTCATTAAAGGAAAAAGCGATTTTGATCCACACTTCACTAGAATCATTAAAGGAAAACCAAGACCTAGCTGAATGCCTTAATGACTTCAAAAAATCTATCAGGGAGACCATGGAAGTAAACAGCAATAAACCAGTGACTCAACAAGGCAAGCCATCCTTTGCGGAAATGGTTAAGACCCATAGCAATGATTTTGTGTGCCCTAAAAATTTGAGCTCAATAGCTATTTACCCTAAAGATGGTCAAAAATCTAGTGACGATACCAAATCTCTAGTCCAAAAAATTATCTGCCCAGAGCAATTGAAATTGCACGTAAGAGGACTACGAAGGACCAAGAACGGTGGTGTTATTATCAGCACTGAAACGAAGGACGACATAGAGAAGCTTCGAAAGTCGACTCAGCTAACCAGTTCCGGACTAAAAATGGAAGAGCCACATAAAAGAAGACCTAGAATCATAGTCATCGGGGTTCCAGTTACTTTACGTGACCAGGAAGTGTTTGACCTCATATTTGACCAAAATCTAGCCGAAAAATTGCCAAACCTAACGCGTGAGTCGTACATGTCCTCTATGAAGTTGAGCCACAAATCAGGAAAAAAGGACGCACCAACATGCAACTTTGTACTGGAAGTGACAGCTAGCATAAGAAAGACCCTTATAAATCAGGATCGTGTCTTCATCAACTGGACGTCTTGCCCAGTTCGGGACTTCACGTTGGTGACCAGATGTTTCAAATGTCAACAATATGGACACGCAGCTCGAACTTGTCGCGAAGCAACCTACACGTGCGGACAGTGCGGTGAACTAGGTCACCAGGTAAATGAGTGCACTAAGAAAACTGACTCACCAAAATGTGCAACATGTGTACGCTTCAAAAAACCGAGCGATCACAAAACAGGTGACTCAGAATGTCCGGCGAAAAAAATTGCTGAATCGAGATATATAAATAGCATAGATTATAACGAGGACACCTAAAAGCGTCATAATGTTACTCAAACATTGTTAATTATTCTAAATTGTATTTTATTTGTTACCTACCTATACATGTTTTACTTGATAAATATTGTTAAAAATTATAGTTTACAACAAGTGCCCTTAACGCCTGTGGCACAGGTTTTACCCTAGTACAGGCACCCTATTATTATCGCTATACATATAAGATTTTTATGAACTAAATATAGTATATACATTTGTAATTATTAAAATTTAATATATTTAACAGTTGTCTGATTGCCATAGTACAGGCTCCGCCTAGTTTGGGATCAGATGACCGTGTGTGTTGTACCAAAATATTATTATTAGATTTTATTATGTATCTGCTGTCTAATTTTATGTATATGTTATTTTTGTCAAAAGTTTTTCGTAATAAATTTATTATTATTATTATTATATTATTATTATATTATCTACTCAAATCGATAGGCAGTAGGCACTAGAATAAATCAAGGAGGTAAATAAAATAATAAGGAATAAATGGCAAGTATCATATATTCTCAAACTTGTTTGGTCTAGTTGTATCAAGGATTTAGTAATAAATAAATATACTAATGTTAGTTCCAAAAATACATGTTGGCTAGAAAGAGAAACAAATAAACTAGCCAGTCTCCTAATAAACATTTACCGTACAACATTTCATACGTCCTAAATACATAATTACAATTACAATATATCACATATACTTTCTAACATAACCAATTCACAACATTATTGCAATGTACGACCATATTGCTATAGAAGCTGATAAGTATCACACCAGACAATATTCATCAAATCATACCACATTGCAATACATTGTTAATGGTTATTATCTATACACAATAACAAAATACAAAACCACCAGCAATAAGTATAATCTGAATTGGATCGTACCTGTCTCCACAAATGTTTCAGTAAGTCTGAGACTTGATCACAATCTATCAGCTTTTTTATAGGACAAATACACTGAATATTAAAGAAGTTGTAGGTACTTCGTGAACATTGTTACTTAATATACTTTAACCCAAAAAATAATTTAATACTAACACTGAAACACAGATAAAGCACACTACCTTTTAATTTTCATTAAAAGAAGTAAAATATCATAACAACAATAGTTGATGTTTCAATCAGTACATTTGTGATCAGTGGGTACCTATTTGTTGTTTTAGCTCATTTAAAATACTATGTTGTGCTTTTATAATGTATTATAATAATCTTAAATCATTTACATGTTAATTACAACATAAGCTGTAAGTACTTTTACTTTGTCATATCCTATTCCGTAATACAAATATTGTTCACGTTACTTAAAACACAATTGATATACTCGTATAAACATGGCTTCTTACATATCCATGTCTATTGTTTTACTCGTAATATAAACAAACTGTACCTACTTGTATAATATCAATTTACTTTGCCATAGCGTATTCTGTCTAATGTCTATATACTGTCACATATTCTATAGTTAACAACATTACAGTAGTCTTTAGGATTACTCATTAAAGTGGTCATAATGTCTACGATTTTTTGTCAGGCTAAACATATTCATCCCGTAGTACACAGGTATAATATCTACCTGAATTTATTTTTTACCATGTCTATTTATCTATGTAAATAGCCATCAATATAACCCTTATCTATCACGGCCATACTGACCTATATTTCGCTCTCGAAGTATAAACACACACATTAGTAAATATAATTATAAATACTAGCCTCTGACCCTGGCATGCCATACCTATCAGCTGCCGCACATGACTTCCAGTATACCATCAGGCCAATGATCGACCGGCAGATACTTTTTTTATTTAGTCTCTGGCCTTGACATATTAGTCCTACCACACACATAGAAGAGAAGTAGAGAATATTTCTAAAAGCTATTTCAGACTATGTGTTGAAACCCTCAAAATGTTTTTTTTTTTTTCATAAATATACGTACCTACTAGGTTCTACTCAGTATTTTTTCTATGAGTATTTAATATTGTATTTAATTCGTCAATTTGCCAATTTATTTACTCGGTATTTACTTGATACTCAGAATCATGACTATTTTGACCGTTTTCTTTACACAAAAATCTTCATGTAATCGGTACTAAAGATTTAAATATATAGGTACATATTTTACCATTAAAAAAATAAGAAATTAAAAATAATCTTAAAGCAATGAATGAAGTTACAATCATTGCATGAAATTACTTATGCAAATGTTTTATGTAAAAAACCCTGAGCTCCTTGCAAGTTTTGTAACATGGAAAGTAAAGATATATTTTTTAAGTTATTTGAATTTTATGTGGTGGTGTGGTATCAATATTCGATTACAACACAGATTCGACTTAGCCTCTTAATCTTTATACGATAATCCAGATTTTATTCAATAGGATAACTGAATTTTGAAATTTGTGTGTATGTCACTCACCTAGATCTCGCTCTAGAACTTTAATCGAATATAATCACAATCGAATAGTTATTCGATTGTCGTTCAAACTGACAGGCCGATATTCACAGGCGGCCTGCTAGTGTGTGGTAGCCTTCACAAACATTACTCTTAAACAACGTATAACTCTATTAATATTCATCATAATAATTAAAACAAAAGTAATCCAGTATTTTTATCGTAAACTTTAAGGGACGCATCGAAATGAAAACCAACTCTTATAGTCACAACAACGTTTTTCTCATGACTTATACCAGCTTGGCTCATGATGGTTCTTATGTCGTCACTCCATAAATAATGGCCCTCAAACCTCCAATAGTAGTGATATACTATCCTTCCAATTAAATTCAATTTATAAATGACCTCTATCTCCAAATAACCGAAATTTGCGGATAACACTGCTGTCACTGCACGTCCAGGCTCCAATTGCATTTCCATACCACTAGTGGTACCGATAGTTTCTGTTTTTGATTGCTGTACATTTACACCCAATTTAGTCGTATTAGAATATTGAAAGTTACCATTAAAGTTCAAGACAAAATGTCACCTTGTTTTGTAAATTCTTCTTCCATTGACCATGTAATCGCCAACGTATTTTCAATCGAATGAGATATTCCTGTATTGACTTTTATCGATTCATTTGTCAGGTTTTCGAAATCTTGAGATGACACTACTATTGGAAGTCTTGATTTGCTCTTCATAGTTACACTTTTTATCGTCGTCACCTTCTTAACTTGTTCCCATCCATAATGGTTATACGTGTCACTAATATAAATGTACGGCGTTGGATCCTTAAAGTATAGTATATACTGTGGCCACTCCGGACTATTCCGAAATTTCTTTATTGCAGCTTTTAGTTTTGCAGTATTAAGATTGAACCACTTTATTTCATCATTGGTAATAATATCACTTTCTTCTCCTGTAGTATGCGTTATTTTATCGAGATTATCTTCAAGGTGCAAGTCTATAGAAAAGCTTGCTGTCACTATTTTTAACAAGAGATAACCTAAAAAGAGTTTTAAATTCATTTTAACTTCTGTTTTTAACAAGTATTCACTCGAGCTGATTAAATAATACTGACCACTTTCAGATAACCATTATTTGTTAAGAAATACATTATCTTCATAAAAAAACCGGGCAAGAGCATATCGGACCATGCTCAGTGTAGGGTCCCGCAGCAATCACTACAAATATGCACCACTTATGAAAAAATACGATCTGAAAAAGTGCACCAGCAAAAGAGCGTATCTTCATTACACTTATGTCCTTCTGTTGAGAAGCGCAGTTTTTCGGCAACACATTAAGATCAGGTTGA
Source organism: Herminia tarsipennalis (assembly GCA_945859575.2). NCBI lineage: Eukaryota > Metazoa > Arthropoda > Insecta > Lepidoptera > Erebidae > Herminia > Herminia tarsipennalis. The sequence continues at coordinate 13,551,031 of OX243857.2, forward strand.
AAATAATTTTAGTTGAAAGTATTTAATAAGCGTTGCCTTTATAGTTTTTTTTTTATTTTCTGATCGGTTTAAAAGATAACCCCCCCCCCCCTTATCTTTTAAACTGTATATGTTACATCTGTAATATTGTTTTTTTGTCTTATCAGTTTAAGTTTTACTTTATCTGTCTTCTTCAAATGTAGTATACTTCGCTTAATATTGTGTTGGCATACTTCTATTTTTTTATGTTCTCATTAGTTAAGGCCCATGTTTGGCAACCGTACGTCATGACGGGTAGAACGCACGGGTTGTATGTCTTTTTATTTTAAGTGAGTGTTTGAAAATTTATTTTAAAGACCTTTTCCGAAATAAAGTGCCCCCCTAAAATTATGTATTTTTGTTATTTAACCACCGAACTAAGTAGCGGCGGATACAAGACAACGATACTCCCATTTATATACGTCGTGTAGTTTTTGAGTAAAATGTCTGTGACATACGGACGGATAGACAGACAGGCAGACAGATATGCCGACAGATAGACAGACAGACAGACAGACAGACGGACGGATATTATGAAATCATAAGCGTTTTTTGCCATTTTGGCTACGGAACCCTAAAAATGCTAGTAGTTGGATTGACGCACATGACTTTTGATCTTTAGTGTTAAAAAACAAAAGATAGATAACTGTACCACAGAAAACCTAAACTACAGAACGCAAAGTCATTTATGTGGGGAGTCACAACATTTTTGATCAGTTATATACTTTCGGTTTTCTGTGGTACAGTCCTCTATATTTTGTTTTTTAATTTATTTATTTATATATAATTACCATAGCAAATACAGGTATGATGGTGTGTTGCTGTAGATTCATGTAACACAGTGTTTAGCCTTGCGGCATGCAATTTATTTGATGATGGTACACTAAAAATATATACTTAATTAAGTACATTAATATTACATAGCTTTCTAAAACACATGTGTTAGATTTCATAGGGGTCGTAGAGTGTTGTAATAAAAACTTTTTATCAAAAAAATATTACCGACTTCAAAAGTAATAGGTACCTACAAGGCAACTAAAAAGCAAAAAATAATACACCCAGCTCATGCTAATGCTCTCGAAGTATAAACACAAACATTAGTAATTAAAAAAAAACAAATTAAACATTTTAAAGTTGGTGCCATGATAATATTTAATCGGTAAACAAACATACAAAAAAAAAATACAGTCGAATTAAGAACTTACAGGAGTAAGTTCTTAATTCGACTGTATTTTTTTTTTGTATGTTTGTTTACCGATTTGAAGTCGGTTGGCAAAATATGAAAACTTTTTTTGTAGAACCACGTAGAAGTCCTAAAACACATCGTAGTACTACTACAACTCATTGCAGACCACTACGACTCATCATTGGGCTGCACTGACTACTGTGTCAGGTTAGATGAATCATCTACTCAAATCGATAGGCAGTAGGCACTAGAATAAATCAAGGAGGTAAATAAAATAATAAGGAATAAATGGCAAGTATCATATATTCTCAAACTTGTTTGGTCTAGTTGTATCAAGGATTTAGTAATAAGTAGATATACTAATGTTAGTTCCAAAAGGACCTGTTAGCTAGGAAGAGAAACAAATAAACTAGCCAGTCTCCTAATAAACATTTGCCGTACAACATTTCGTACATGTATGTAAATGTATGTATTGGTATGTTGTGTGTGTATGTATGTGTATTTATATTTATATGTATGGTATTGTTTTTATATTTATTTATTTATTATTATTATTTTATTTTTTTAATCACTTTCTTGCTTATTTAGCATTAAAAATATAAGTCCATTAAGCACCCACCTTAAACAGTTCTCTGCATCACCCTAAGGTTGACTGGTAGATAATGCCTGAGGCATTAAGTCCGCATTTGTTGCTGAAACTAGACTAAACATTATTTATCTAACTTATATATATATATATATATAATTATATAGTGTAGACTATAGTACCCACAAAGGCTGACCTACTTCGGAATGACATCATTAGAGAACCGTAGAAAATTACAAGACATAATTTTACTCTATAAAATTATTAATGGCTACATTCAGATCCCAGGACTCTATGTACCGCACACTGTACCGAGATCTGACCGCAAGCGAAATGTGTCCGCACCGCTTACCTCTCGAACAAATCTTGGTCTCTCTGCGCCGGTTACTCGACTGATGAGGACATACAATGATTTCAGAATCAGAATCAGAATCGTTTATTTGTAAACATAGGTTAGTATGTTAGGTGTTACAAACAGGAAGGTATCACTATGTTTTGCCATAAGGCATACACATATTATTTTTATATACATTATATAGTTACTTATATTTACATAATTATAGTTACTTACAATTATTCTTATAACAATCTAATTAATGGTCATACAAATTTTAAAGTTATGTATCTAATAGTATATTTAGAAGACATTTAATAGTACATAGTTATTAATAATTTCAGTGAATTTTGTTAATGAGATTATACAATGTCAATTCAATATAAATATCAGCAAAATAATTAAAATAAGTACAACTACTATCGTACCAATAGCGTTGACGTCTTCTCTAATTCATTTTCATACCTTCGCAGACAAGTACACATGAATCCATCATTAGTTTAAATTTATTAACAGATAATTATTAGACTTGTTCCTTATTTTATTTTATATACTTGTAATTTTAAAATTCAAAAAAGATCATACCATAATTATACTTAATAGAAAATATGACACACCATTAATTTAACGATAGTTACTTTAAGACATTTAATAGCATACAAATAAGTTTTATAGCATTAACAATATGAGCGATTATTATTTTTTCAATTCACCAATGCATACTTCCATACTAATATTATAAATGTGAAAGTAACTCTGTCTGTCTGTCTGTCTGTCTGTCTGTTACGCTTTCACGCTCAAACAGCTGAATCGATTTAGATGAAATTTGGTATGGACATAGTTTGAGTCCCGGGGAAAAACATAAGATAGTTTTTATCGTGATAACCGACATCCACGCGGGCGGAGCCGCGGGCTGAAGCTAGTGTTATAATAAGTCTTTTCGATCAACCAGCTTTTTAAACATTTTTTGAATTTATGTTGTGGCAGTAGTTTAATGTCATCAGTTACACACATAGCATAGGATTTTTTTTGGTATAGAGTTGTTTTTGGCTGCGTATCCAGAACAAGCTTATTCGGATTCCTCGTATTTTGAGGGAATATGTCCTTCGCCGCAATAAATAGGCTTTGGTTACATTTTACAAAAACGCATATCTCGTAAATGTACATGCATGGTAGGGTTAGTATGGCAAGTTTTTTAAAATGAGGCTTACACGACACATCAGGAAAAATATTTACCATGGCTCTGATACAACGTTTTTGTGCTATGAAGACTCTGTTTACGGCGCTAGCATTTCCCCATAGCACCAAACCTATCTTCGTACCGAGCTGACATAGCCATGGTATGCCAGCAGAGTCGTTTCTAGTCTATAGAGTACATATACGAATTTATGAATTTTATTGCATGTTAAATTTATATGTTGTTGCCAATCATTATGCTTATCCAATGTTATTCCTAGGAATTTTGTACAGTTGGTTTCATTAATTTTAATATTGTTGTAGATAATATTTCTATCAATTTGTTTTGATTTTTTGCCTTGGAATTGGATATTAGTTTTGGTTAAATTTACGTTAAGGTTATTAAAGTCAAGCCATTGTATAACTGATTGAATTGTCTTGTTTATTTCAAAGTCATATGTGGTCAAATCATTGCATGTCAATATAACAGAAATGTCATCCGAAAATAAAATACATTTATGATCTATTAAATATTTTTTTCTTTTGATCAGGTCGAAATCATTATCACAATCACAAACATTAAAAGTTTGTCTTAGGTAGTTACTATAGTGGGCGGCTTTTTTTTAATTTTCTACGATGTTCTTGTTAAATTTATTGTTTTAATTTTACATTCCTTTTTTTTTATAAAGACTTCCCACGGTCTATTGTTGAAAATTAATTTGTTGTTAATCTTGGTAAGTATAATGATCTCCTAACCAATTTAGACCACGGCGACCAATCTTACTAACGCAACACTCTGAGGGCATAGTAAAAGCTCTTGAAATTTTTATGGCACCAAAAAAATATCTTATGACTGTGAAAGAAGAGTACACAAACCGCAGGTCATCGTTGTTGTGACCTGTAGCCGTACTATAAACATCTAAAGACATAAAGATTTTGTTCACCGTCGATTATTATTTTAGCCGCATCCAAAGGGTATTACTACTTTGGAAGATGGGCGGACCTTTTGTGTGGGATGCAACCTACGTCGATACCTTAGCGCTTTCCTATCTTCCAAATACGGTGAATATGCTGGCATAGCTAGCATAGCTCGCCGGCATAGCGCTGCTGCTGCATCTGCTGAGACTCTCAAACAGCGCAAATATAGTAATCTAGTCGACGATTACATATTTGAGCCGTTTGGGGTCAAGACACCAGGAGGCCTACTCTAATTCAATGAAAACGAAGTTTCGGTCAAAAATGAAGTGGTGACATACAGAGCCGGGAACATCAATTCATTCCACTCGTGTCTGAAAATCGTCTATGGGTTTGGGCTCCTTTTGCTTATTAAAAAAATAATAAGAATAGTCCCCGTAAACTCAAAAAATTTAATAAAACGAAAATTCATGAATTTCGTTTTAAAGAAAGAGATTAGGTCTACTGGGCCATGGGGTCCGATTGCTCGCCTTTTATTCAAAGACATTTTCCAGCGTCTTGTCAGTATATCTCGTGATCGAAAGGTTGGCTTTTTCTTTGTTCAGAGAATAAGCATTAACATACAACGTGGCAATGCTGCCAGCTTTCTCGGCACTATACCTGCCGGTTGACATCGATGGGGGGGGAATTGTTCGACGTCTAAACTGGTTACGCCTGACTTTTTGTAACCCCTCCTTTTTTAGACTTTATTGAGTAAGTATTAATAATTCATTAACTTTAGTATTGTTTGAATTTAGTTAGCTCGTAAAGTAATCTAGTTATTACTACTAAATGTTAGTAATAAAAAAATTAAAAAAATGAAAATTACATAAATGTACAAAAAAAGTCGACCCGTGACCACGATCGGTGCAATTCGATCGAAACGTCGGGTAAATAAAAGGTTCGTACCTTTAAATAATTCACGCGATTAAGTCCCGAAATATAACTAATATGTATAAAAATCGCGAAAGTTTAAAAACAATAATGTACAAAAAAATAATAATAATAATTTACGGTTATATTGGGTACAATAATAACAGCATAAAGAAAAATTTAAAATAATTAAACAAAAATGTTAAATATTCCGTACATTACATTTAAATGTCAAAGAATAGATTCATATCAACCCATATGATGGCCCACTGCTGGGCACGGGTCTCCCCAGTAGAACCTACTGGTATGTAGATCCTGGGGGTAATTGCCATAATCGCCACGCTTGGCGAGCGGGTTGGCGATCGCAGTAAGGCTTTAAGTACGCAGAGGACGCTGCTGCCCGTCCTCCGGAGTGAAATCTAAAATCTGCAGTTTATTTGCTTTTATTACGTTAGCCAACCCAAATAATTAGTGAAACTATAAAAAGACTAACTGCATATTTTGCGGATAAAATACACTTTTCCATTACAATACGAATTACGAACATGGGTATTTTAATGAACCTTGCATTAATTTTGTTGCTGACTGTTCCAAAAAACTATCAATACATAACTTTTTTTTTGTGATAAAAAATATTATAAAATAAAACTAATTACCCAGAGTGTCTGCCTCTGTGGCGGGTTCGATCCCCCCCCAGGATAAAAAATTGTGTGATGAGCACGATGCTTTATTCTGTGCCTGGGTGTTATTTATCTATAATATGTAAGTATTTAGAAATATATAAGTATGTTTATCAGTTGTCTGGTTTCCATAGTACAAGCTCTGCTTAGTTTGGGATCAGGTAGCGTTGTGTGAGTTGTCCCAAGATATTATTAAGATATTAGGGTATTGGGTGATCAGGAGATATGGGGTATCCGACCGGTGTTACTCGGAAGGAGTCACCTAACAGTAGTACAAAAAGCTGTCACTAATTTAAACAAACAGATACATCAAAAGTAGCGGCGGTAGCCTAATGGCTAAGGCATCGGTCTCGCAATCGTAAGGTTGTGGGTTCGAATCCTGGCCATTATACTACCGACGTGAACCCATTCCTAACACAAGCCATGGAGCTTAGCTGGAGGGGTTAACAGGATTGCTAGTAATGTGGGACTACAATCCCTAATTGCTAGATATCTTTAAAAAAAAAAAAAGTCTGTCCCATCTATGTTCACTTTTTATTTCTTTTAACCAGTGAATATTGAGTGTGGTAGTAGAGTACTTATTAATCGGTTCGAGTATTCACTCGAACCGATTATTAAATACTGAGCACTTTCAGGCAATCATTATTTGTTAACAAATGGTAGTTAAGATATAAAATGACTTTTGATCTGTAATATTAATAAAACAAAAGATACAAGTTAGAGAACTGTACCACAGAAAACCGAAAGTACAGAATGCAGACTGTACCAGTACAGGTGGGTCCCAGAATTTATTCTCAGATTATTTATTAAACGATTTTTGTCCATTTGTCTACAAAAAATCAGTTTTAGGGGAAGGAGGCACTAGAGCCAAATAGACATTTTAAAAAAAAATCATAACACAAAAAAAACATCTGAGGAAGGCACATTTCTCCGTGCCCCTACCCTAAAAACGCCTGTGTACCAGGAACCCAATTGTTATACCTGTTCCCGACTAACAAGAGGTAAGTAACTAACCGAAGAAAATTTGTTGGTGTCCATTTGAGATAGGGATTCCATGCGTGGATCCCGCGCTGTATTTGCAATCCACTTTTGCAGGATTACGAGGGCAGGATCCCGCAGATTTCCACCCAGGATATTGTGATGAGCATGTTAGTTAAGGGGCTATAGGCTTAGTCAATCCTTACCTTATCTATTATTTAATATATTTAATCTATCTTCTTCTATCTTCTTCTATCTATTCTTATAATAAATCTGTAGAGAGGTTAATTCTGTACATGAAATATATTTCCAAAATAACTATCAGGGGGTGATTAGGGATCGATACTGATGCCAAAAATGCAATCAGTAAAATTTTTGTCTGTCTGTCTGTCTGTCTGTATAACCGTTATAGAAACAAAAACTACTCGACGGATTTTAACGAAACTTGGTACAATTATTTTTCATACTCCTGAGTAGGTTATAGTATACTTTTCATCACGCTACAATCAATAGGAGCAGAGCAGTGAAGGAAAACGGGAGAAGTTACTCCATTTTTTAAGCTTTCGTCGCGTTTGCAACCGTAATGGTTAAAGCTACTCAGAAATCATGTATGACGGAAATGTTCTTCTTAAAATTATATAAAAAATATCCCACGACAGCATATGTCTATCTTTTATGGTTGACTCACAATATCACGTGTAACTCCCGATAGCTTAGTAGTTCGAAGCTTTCTGATTATATTTGTCTACTCTTACGTTTAAAACACTTACAGTCATCCCTAATTTGAAAAGTTAACATAATTAACTATTCCATAAAAAATACTAACAGAAATCGGTATAGAAACACCAAAGTTATACATGAAATACGCTAATAATAAGCCATCGCGCGTAAATACTGAATCATGCTATCTATCTATATCTATACCTACTTAAAATAAAATTGTAAATTCACGTGTCTGTACTTGGCCGAACATAGTGAAAAAAAATATTGGGAAATGTTCGAAAAGAGTATTTAAACACATTCCTACATTTTTAGAAATGTCTGTCTGTCTGTCTGTTTGTTTGAACACGCATCACGCAATAACTATTGGACAGATTCGGTTGAAATTTTGTATGTGTAGTCTGGATTAACATATAGGCTACAATTTATCACGCTATTTCCCATAGGAGCTAAGCAATGACGGATAATGTCTGTAGCTATTTATCGTTATAAAACAATAACTACTTGACGGATCTTCATGAAAATTTGCAGTTTTATTGTAAATACTATAGGTCATTACTTGCACTATAAATAATTATGCTACCGTCTATGGGGAGCGAGCAGCAACGTATGTTTTGTCGAACCATTATGGTTTTTCACAATTTTTTCCACAATAAGACATTATTTACAATTGTAACCCATGGAAACAATAACTTCACGCTAAAACTATTAGGAGCTAAACACAACATTTTCAATTTTCTTAAGATCAGCTATTTTAACCGTGTTTGCATCAGCTGAGGTGGTCTATTAGCACAAGTAGCGGTATTAAACGAGCGAGGTCGGAGGATCGACTCCCTAATTGCGAGTCTCTTTTTGTGTTGTGTTAAAATTATTTTTATTCTTTTTTTTAAGTATTTTTCTAAATGTATACTTATTTATACAAGCTTTTATTTTCGACTTGAACATGTTTACTTTGTTTAACAAATTTTCATATTAATAATCACTTCCAATAGGCACCTTTATCATTGTTATGCATGAATAGTGATTATGTTATAAATGTAGAAATGAAAAACAATATTACATTATAAATAAACAGTAATTACTTGATATTTTCTAGAATTTATAAATGTTAATTGCTTAAAAAAAATGAAAGATTAAGTCCGCGTTACATCAAAATAAAACACGTGGCGCCATCTGTAATTCGATTTCTTCTGAGTGCCAAAATTGCTTACCTACCAATGTTAATAAACTTTCGCGATTTGTACACATTGTGAAAATATATGTATTACGGGTCTTGATCGCGTGAATAATTTAAGGTTAAATACCTTGCTTACATACGTTTAATATGCATGATAGTTTAATATAAAATCATCAAGTATAAAAATAAACTTATCCAGTTTTGAAAATCGATAGCGTTTAAATACAAATTAAAAAAAAATAAAGGAAGATTGATTTAAAAAAAAAAACTGAAATTCTTACGTAGAGGGATATGAATATATGATGATCTTAATTTGCGACAGGTTGACACACCTATTTTTAAATTCACCAATGTAGACATTATAAAATAATATTTTAATCTTCTAAAGTGAGTGAAAAAAATATTGAAATAAGTTAAGAAATAGTATTTAAACACAAAAAAAGATATCTGAGTATATCTCTTAGAAACGTTTGAATGTTGTTTGTTTGTTTAAACACGCATCACAGTACCGCGGGAATGCAATGTTTTAAAACTATTTTGCCCCCGCAAAATAGTTTTAAAACATTGCATTCCCGCGGTACAAACACGGACACAAAGTAGGTGTACTTTAGACTCGGAAAAGATCGCTCGGGCAGGACATAACCTGCGATCATAGGGAATCTGTGAGAGTTTTTTCCATCATACCTTTATTACCTATGTATAAATTATCTTGAAGGAGCGGCTAGGTACCTCCGATTAAAAGGTCCGATTTAAAAGTGTCGGAGTCGAAGTTGGAGTCGGAGGTTTAAAATCAATCGGAATTTTCGACCTATCGGAGTCAGAATCGAAGCTCCTTAACTCAAAATTTCGCACGAGTAATTGGGCGGTTTCGAGCTTCATTTAACTCGAAACCGCCCCAGTACTCGCGTAGTGGGGGAATTTTTCAATATTAATAGTATTTGATGTGATGCAAATCACTTTTTTGTCGAGGTGTGGTCGTGGAAATTTTAATAATTTGTCTTCTAACCGTCTGGCGCCATAAACTTTGTCGCCCTTCATTTTGCTGCACTGGGCATTTGCTTGGCTTGCCCTGCCATATGCTGGGCCCTGATTAAAGCTAGGCCCAAATATCCATAGATGCCACAGAGCATTATGGAGCATGTTTACAATATGTTTTACACAGAAGTTGAATTGTAATATAAACTACCTTAATATAAACCCAACTTCCACGCGAACGAAGTCGCGGGCACAGCTAGTTATTAATAAAACAAAAACTTGTAACATAAATGCTTAATGGGAACATTTATTGTCATAGTTATGACGTGCAACATTTTTTATTTCTTATTTTGATATTAAGATTAGGTTCTTGTGGTTTACGGTTATTATATTTTTTTGAGTAGGATCAAAATAAGGTTGCTTATTTTGTACTTCTCATTCGTCGATTTTCTAAAAAAATCCAGCATTTTTATCGTCAACTTTAAGAGATGCGTCAAAGTAATAGAGCCGAGTGTCTCAAACGTGATTTCCCCACCCAGGATATAACTTTCGTGTCTGGGTGTTGTTTATCTATAATATGTGTGTATTTAGAAATACATTAGTATTTTTATGAGTCTGGTTTCCATAGCACACGCTCTGCTTAGTTTGGGATGAGATAGCGTTGTTTGAGTTATCCCAAGATATTATTGTTATTATAATAAGGACTTTAAGTTTTTTTTTTTTTAATTATAGTCCTTATTTAGATTTTTCCTTTAGATTACAATCTAGTCTTAGATTAATAAGTAAATTTGTTTTTTGCTGGGGTGAATATTTTATAATATTAAGAGTGTGTCCATAGTCACTTTTCTTATTGTCTCTAGTAAAGGTCAGACACTTTGTTCTTGTGTTCTTTACGAGTAGCATTCACTATACCACTTAACACTAACTTCACTAAGTCAATTCAAAAGGTTTAGTCCTCCTAAGTACTATGTCTAAGGTGTCGAGGAGCTGGAGAACCTCAACGTTCACATGTTGAAGAAGTCGTTGTTCATGAGCTTCGGCATACTTTTTTATAACATTTACAAAAAGGTCAACCTTCAGGTCACGATGGAGATCCTCGTTTCTAATGTACCAGGGAGCGTTTACAATACCCCGAAGTACTTTGTTCTGGAACCTTTGAATTATTGAGAACGAGTAAAAATGTTACTTTTATTAATTACATTTACATTGAATATTTATAAATAATTAATTAAAACTAAAAACTAACACCAAATAATGAAGTAATTTTTATAGGCATTTCTTGCCAAAGACTTTACAAATATCTACAATAATTGCATTTTTGAAAGATAATAGAATAATTTGAATCCAGACTCAAGAATCGAACCCGAGACTTCCATAGCCAAACCGGGGCCAGAAGTTTGGCTACGGAAGTCTCGGGTTCGATTCCTGAGTCTGGATTAAAATTTTTCTATCTTTCAAAAATGCAATTATTGTATTTGTAACACCAAATAAGACTAAAATATACTTAAAAAATTGGGGCCCCTGGGCATGGTTCCACAGATGCTGGCAGCATTTCCTCGCTGTATACCAACGTTGATGCGTTGTGCGAGGAAGCTGCCAGCTCTACGGTCACCTTTGAATTATGTCTATATTACTTTGTCTGGTGCAGCCCCAGAGCTGAATACCATAAGTCCATATTGTCATGAGGACTTGTCTATAAAAAAATGTTTTGTTTTCCACTGATGGTGTGAAGTGAAGTCAATTATTATTGGTTTAAAAAATTGGTAGTAAATTTTTAAAATAAAAAAAAAATAAAAAAAATGATTTATTCAGTTAGGAAGCAAAATACTACACTTGTGAAAAGTCGATTCTACATTTACTGGTAATGCCTGTTCGCAAACAATAGGTAAAGCCCGAGAAAAGAACAGGCAATAAAAACTCGTGGCCACTCTTTTCAAATTGCCAATGTTTACAATGTTTCTCTGTTTATAAACTGTATATGCAGGTAAGGTGCTGCCACCATTATATTATACACCATATTAGAGTACTGATGCAAAAAAAGAGGTCAATAATATTAGAAGAGTACACGAGATCGGATACATCAGCCTCAATGGGCACAACATAGTAGGAGCATCCACTTACGATGTAAAACGACGTGTTTAAACCAATAATTGATACGCACATGACTTTTGATCTTTAATATTTAACAAAAGATAAAGAACTGGTTTTTAAGGTGTGTACTGATCAACGTTATACGATATAATGTAACATTCGCGGTGAGCACTACGGTAAGCCGTGTGTTAAAAATCCGTGTGTTAAAAATCCGTGTGTTAAAAATCCGTGTGTTAAAAATCCGTGCGTTAAAATCCGTGTGTTAAAAATCCGTGTGTTAAGAATCCGTGTGTTAACAATCCGTCTTAACATGGTCGCTGCTCGCCTGTGTTTCATATTCAGCTCACGATGAGGTTGTGTTAAGATTTTTGACAGCGGCGTACTGACTGAACCGGGTAACAGTCAATATAAAAACAAAAAACAAAAAAACAATTGCATTTGGAGCGAGCAGCAAGCGGCTCGTTGCTCGCTTGTGTATGTTCGTTTGCATGTTCTGACTGCGCGAATGGTCGTTTTTACGAAGCGACCATTAGCGTAATTATTACGTTACACCGCGTTACGTCGATCAGTACCTACCTTTAAACAGTTAGCCAGTATTTTCAAGACTGCTAATAACTGTAATGTTAATATCGACTGTCGCCATCAAGACAAAGCACAAAACTTAATAGAGAAGTCATCTGGAAGAATAATCTTAATCAATTTTCTTTAAAAACATAAATTACATGGTTGTAGATTTAATTTGCCCAAAAGGTTCGAAACGCCATGAATCTTGGAGCATTTATTCAATTCAATTCAATTATCTTTATTGCAATAAACGGGGTACATAATATTGTTACATAATACAATTAATGATAATTTAATTTTGATCTATCCCATTTAGCCATCACAAATAGCATGCAATTATATCAGTCATATTATGAATTTATAATTACATTATTTTAAATTAAATTATCACATATTAAATTTATCACAACATTCAACAACAATATTATCAACATATCATATAATTTTATTGGACTTACGCACAATGTTCTAAAAACTCTTTAATCGAATAGAATGTTTTGTCTAATAACCAGCAACTAAGTGCGTTTATAAATTTATTGATAGGTAATCTATATCTATACATCTATCTATACATATAATAAAATTGTAAATTTCACGTGTCTGTACATGGCCGAACATAGTAAAAAAAAATATTGGGAAACTATACATATAATAAAATTGTAAATTTCACGTGTCTGTACATGAAAAAAAAATATTGGGAAATGTTCGAAAAGAGTATTTAAACACATTCCTACATTTTAAGAAATGTCTGTCTGTCTGTTTGTTTGAACACGCATCACGCAAAAACTACCCGACAGATTCGGTTGAAATTTTGTATGTGTATTCTAATAAGTCTGGATTAACATATAGGCTATAATTTATCACGCTATTTCCTAAAGGAGCTAAGCAATAACGGATAATGTCTGTAGCTATTTATCGTCATAAAACAGTTATTGTTTTATGACGATAAATAGCTACAGACACGGCTACTTGACGGATCTTCATGAAAATTTGCAGTTTTATTGTAAATACTATAGGTCATTATTTACACTATGAATCTTTACGCTATCGTCTATGGGGAGCAAGCAGCAACGTATGTTTGGTCGAACCATTATGGTTTTTCACAATTTTTTCCACAATAAGACATTATTTACAATTGTAACCCATGGAAACAGTAACTTCACGCGTTAAACTATAAGGAGCTAAACACAACATTTTCAATTATCTTAAGATCACCTATTTTAACTGTATTTGCATCGGTTGAGGTGGTCTAATGGCACAAGGGGCGATGTTGAACGAGCGAAGTGGGAGGATCAAGTCTCAAGTGTATCTCTTTTTGTGTTTTTTTTTTTAATTCTTTTTATTCTTTTTTTAAGTATTTTTCCAAATCTATACTTATTATACAAGCTTTTATTTTTGACTTCAACATGTTTACTTTGTTTAACAAATTTTCATATCAATCAATAACTTTCAATAGGCACCTTTATCATTGTTTTGCGTGAATCGTGATTATGTTATAAATGTAGAAATGAAAAACAATATTACATTACAAATAAACAGTAACTACTTGATATTTTCTAGAATTTATAAATGTTAGTGTTATATCAAAATAAAACACGTGGCGCCATCTGTGATTCGATTTCTTCTGAGTGCCAAAATTGCTTACCTACAAATCGATACCTCCCACGTAAGTTGTTGTATGCCACAAAAATCCTATTTTGCTTTTTTGTTGAAAAATATCTTAATATGAACCATTATATCCATTCAAAGTGAAAAAACAAGAAAACCACTATTTTTAAAGGATTTGTCAGACGCATAATGTTGTAATTTTCAAACGCGAACGGAACACACCAATTTATATGCCTATGCATTTGTGTACGCGGGGCGCGGGGCGGGTGGAGGCACGCGCTCGCGCATCGTATTGGTTACATACAACAGACCACGCCGGACGTTCAACCGGCCGCACGCATGTTGAAATGGCTTATATTATTTGCTAGTTCATTGACGTAATTAGTTTACTTCAAGTTAGTTATAATGAAACACAAATATTATATCAAGAGGGCGTCGAATATGTGATTTGCTCAATAATACCAATATAGCAAGTAACGACTCCAATACACCCTTTGAAAACGACAATAATATTTCATTAAATGAAATCGAATTAAACAGTTTTCCTGATTCAAGCCTACGAAATATTATAGGTAAGTTATTTTTGTATTATTTTAGTAGCATGGATTCGGTTACTAACACTTTTCATGGTGGCAACAACCTAAAATATGGTATAGATTACTTACAACAATATACGCCGGTGAGTGTTCATCAAAAATGTTGTATGTAATACATACAACATTTTACGTTTTCGTTTAAGTTAAACATTTTGTTGTATGTAATAAATACAACATTGTACATCGGAAATCTTTCATTAAAAATTTGTTGTATAGTGAAATACTATAATTTACGTTGGATTTACTTTATTTTTACTTAAAATTTACGTTGTAACTCAAGTCGTCAGTTAAAAATTCGATCTTTAAATGGTAAGTACGACTTCCTCAATAGCTAGATGCATACCTAGTGCATTGTATTAGCACGCCGAGGCCTCAGTTTCGATTCCTTGAATCTTCTGGTCTATTTTATAAAACATTATTATTGTTTCAGAGTCTCCATTACCAATAAGCTTTAATGAGTCGGAAATGAATGAGCTAGCAAACATAATTGATGCAGATATTTTTCATAATAACCCAGAAGTTGCTTCAGATTCTGATACTGCAAATCTCGAAACACCGCACCCTTCACCTTCTTGTAGTATCAACCACTTGGACTACGACTGTGATAATGATTTTTGCCCTTATTATATACAAAAGGAAAACTTATTAACTTTTGATAGTTTGCCTGTACCCTCACCAGGTTATCTGTCTAGCTGCTCAACGTATACAACAATAAATAATTATAGTCCGCTGTCAGATATTTCGAATAATAGTCCAAGCACAAGCGATCGTCGTCGTCAACCAAGGAAAGATAAAGGTAATATAAGAAAAAGATATTTTAATGAATGGATAGACACTAAGAGAAAGAATTTACGTAATATGGGAAAAGAGTACATGTCAAGAAATGGTAAAATTCAAGAAAAGAGAAAAATGGGACCGCCATGTCGCTGCTGCAAGAAGTGTTTCAATAAATTAGGTGAAGGAGACCGACATATACCTACATATATATACCCCCCCGCTGGTGACGGTATCGATACATTCTCTGTCTATTTGTTACTTTAAAAATTACATAAACGCGTTTAAAGACATTAATGTAATCAAAAACAGTTAAAGTGCAGTGCATGTCAAAACATACATTGTTAGTGAGTGTTAAGTGTGTGTAATAAAGTAAATATAAAGCTGTTGAAATCAGTACTACAATCTGTGCAAAAATCTACCCTTACATTAAAAATTAAAAATACAACATTGTAAAAATCGGCAAAAAAATAGTTTACGACCTGCTGTGTAGTACGTGCGTGCGTGCAGATCAACATTTATTCGTGACTGTTTATTGTACAGCTATCTGTAATCGTACCTATAAGCCCTTCTAACAATAACAACGTATAACGCCATCTGTGAATTCACCTGCGAACTAAGTGACGACACTCAGTGTTCATAAACCCTGCGCCTGCGTTACTCGGCCCCTAGTACTTGTGACGCCCCTAACGCCATCTGTCGTTCACATACTGTCAATATGGTTAAGTGTGGAGTATGTGCAAAATTTATGGCAGCAAATGTAGCCGTGAAATGCACACAATGCTTGCTATCATTTCATCGTGGTTGCACCGGCCTTACTGAGAAGAGCGTACTGAACAACAGGTGGATCTGTTCTGGTTGTAGGAACAGTACACTCACTCCTCCAGAGGGACATACAGGTTTTCATACCCCTCAGTCGAACCCTAGTCCTTGCCAGACAAGCACATCCAACTGCTCTTCAAATATAGATACGGCAAGCAACCCCGACTTGATTAAGGAAATCCGGGCTATGAGAAGCGAGTTGAGCTCCCTCAGGGCTGAGTTTCGACAGTATAGAAAGGAAAATGCTGAACTCAAGTCGGCCGTAAATGAGGGGTTGTCTGCAATGGACATGCGAATCTCGGCCTTAGAAGTTAAATTTGAACAGGCTGTCCCAAAAAAAGTAGACAATGTAGAAGATGTCATTGCTGACCTCAAGCGGCAACTAAATGATCGAGATCAGGAGATGCTGCACGCCGATATCGAGGTGTCCGGAATTCAGGAACTAAGGGAGGAAAGCCCGATACATCTCATCAAATTATTGGCAACGAAGCTAGGAGTGAACGTTGAACCTAGAGATATTGTTCACGTAGAACGTATTGGTTCGACGCGTCGTAATAGAGTGCAGGTGGACACCACTGGCGGCCCCGTTCCTTCTGATCGCAACGCCGACGGTGCAGCGCTGCGTCCGCGACCCATAGGCGTGCGATTTTCGCGGCGCGAGACTCGCGACTGCATCTTGCGCGCGGCTCGGGTGCGCCGTAATATCACGACTGTCGAGGTGGAAGTGCCCGGCCCGCCCCGCCGAATCTACGTCAACGAGCGTCTGACGCCCGCAAACAGGCGACTGTTCTACGAGGCGAGGCAGGCCGCGCAGCAACACCACTGGAGGTACCTGTGGACACGCGACGGTAAAATATTGGCACGTCAAGAGGACGCCAAGCCAGTTGTTCGCATATACTCAAATAAAGACTTGATTAAGGTTTTTGGTTAGATATATGTTTGTTCATCATATTCTCTGTGTCTCGCGGGAGCCCATATTTGCATACAAAATGCGATAACACCACGTGTACCCCATTACGTACACATATAATTACTCGATTCACAATCACAACTCATACACTACATCATACAAAATACCACAATACGATTTTTTATTTTACACTTAATAAAAACCAATACTTTATTTTTTTTATAAATACAGCTATAATTAATCGTATTATAGACTTTTCTATATATTTACACCATGACTTATACTATTATATATTTTATTTACCTTTTTATTTACAAATTATCTTACACATTACTGCGATTTCTTACACTATAAGTTTAATAATTTTCATTCAGTCATTGATTCAATATATTCAATTTATTTATAATAATATAATAATCAATAATCCTTATGCTAAAGTTAATAATAATGAAATTAATAATATAATTGTTTTATGTGAATATAATGTAATAAATGATCAATGAAAAATTTTTGAAAGTTAGTTTTCTCAATGCTGGATCATTGGGAACATATCACGATGACTTTATTCAATTATTTGATAGGCATAGAGTTGACATTTTTGCTGTAAATGAGACGTGGCTACGTACGGGAGAGGAGGGGCGCGCGCCGAACGTACCTGGCTACCGTTTGCGACACATTCCGCGCCCGACGAGCGTGCGTTCAGGCCGCGGTGGCGGTGTTGGATTTTACATAAGACGGGGTTTAAATGCGCGCACCTGGGTCTACCCTGTGGACCCCAAATATGTATCTGTCGAGCAAATGTGGTTAACGCTTGTGGCAAATGGTAGAAAAATGGCGATCGGAACAGCGTACCGGCCACCTTGGTTAAATTTGGAACTGTTCCTGGACGCTGTCGCGGACGCCATAGGTACTTTAAGTCATTGTGACAATATTATATTGTTAGGGGATTTTAACGTGAACATGTTGCACGATGATAATAAATCTAAAAAGATAATCGAGGCTATTAACTGCCATAGTCTGAAACAGTTAGTCACATCTCCGACTCACTATGTAGACAATAGTGTAAGTCTTATCGATCTTGTATGCACTAATCTTCGCGCTAAGAGCACCGTTGTTGAACCTTTTAGAACCACAAATGGTCACTCAGTTATTACATGCGAGTTTTGCATCAAAAGGGATAAAATTAGTCCATTTTATGTTAGATATAGACCGTTAAAGGATGTGGATCGAGACAGTATCATCTCGGACCTATCTAGGATGGACTGGAGCATAAGTGAAACGGGTACGGTGAATGCTAGGCTTGAGACGCTTAATAGCAATATATTGGCAGTGCTCGACGTTCACGCACCGGTTAAAATTAGCCTTATTAAAGAGCCCTCCTATCCGTGGATCACGGATAATATCAAACTTATGATGAGGTTGCGAGACGATGCACTTGCTAAATATCGTAGCTCAAGGTGTGAATCAAAAAAAATATATTATAAGCAAATGAAGTCATTGGTGGTTGCGTCTTTGCATGCAGAAAAAGCCGCTTATTTTAAATATTATATTAATAATAAAATAAATAGTCCTAAACTTTTATGGCGTAACCTAAAAAGAAATGTTTATAATGTCAAACAGACAAATGACCTTCCCCCTCATTTTACCAACCCAACACTCATAAATAAACATTTTCTGGACGTGCCAGGTAACCAAACCACAACCATCTCACATTTAACATACTTTGAGTTCTGCAACATTTACAATAACACCTTTACAATCACGCCAGTATCACAACTCGTTATTTCACGGTTAATAATGCAATTAAAATCTAACGCAGAGGGGTATGACAATATATCCCTTAATATGCTTTTATTATCCCTTCCCTACACTTTGCCATAATATATATAACCGATATAATTAATCGGTCTATAGAGACATCTGTATTTCCCGATGTTTGGAAGATTGCCATTGTTCGCCCTCTGCCTAAAAAGTCGAATCCCGCTGATGTTGGTGACCTTAGACCAATCAGTATACTGCCGTGTCTTTCTAAGGTCATGGAGAAGGTAGTCTGTAACCAGTTAGTAGAATATCTAGAAACACAAGACATATTACCGCAGCTACAGTCGGGCTTCAGAAGGAGACGCGGCACGGCTACTGCCCTTCTTGATGTAACTGATAACATCCTAAACGCACAAGATAAGGGCATGTGCACGCTGCTCGTATTATTAGACTACACACGTGCTTTTGATGCAATACACACAGATCTTTTATTATCCAAATTAAAGTATTATGGCTTCGACTGTAAATCGATATCGTGGTTTCACAGCTATTTACATGATCGGAAACAACTTGTGGAACTTAAGCAAAATAACGGTGCACACATTAGATCGGCTACTGCCCCCCTTAAAAGGGGGGTACCACAAGGATCGATACTGGGTCCAATTTTGTTTATTTTGTACTGTGCAGATATTACAAGGTGCCTAAAAAACACTCAGTACCATATATACGCTGACCACATCCAGCTGTATATTTCATTTAAACCCAGTGAGTACCGGAGGGCTGTAATAGAACTCAATGATGATCTCAATCGTATAGCTGAGTGGTCTGCGATGAATTGCTTAGTTCTAAATCCCTTAAAGACTAAATATATGGTATTCGGTACCAAACATCAAATCGGGAGTCTGCCGACATCGTTGAATATCACGCTTATGGGAGAGCCAATAGTTAGAGTAAATGAAGCTCGCAACTTAGGGTTGCACGTTGACTCAAGTTTAAGGTTTGAGAAGCAGGTTGCGGAGTCGGTACAAAACTGTTTTTATCGACTCAAAGTTTTATATAGAATGCGACCGTACCTGTCTGAGGAAATCAGAGTGCGACTGGTCGAAACATTAGTACTATCAAAGTTAAACTACGCAGACGTTGTGTACGGCCCGCGACTGCTCGCTCGAACTGACCGCCTAATACAAAGAGTACACAACGCCTGTGCACGCTTCTGTTTTGCCATACCATCGCGAGCCCATGTCACTCCATTTTTCAACGAACACTCAATGCTTAAACTGAAATATAGACGCAAATTACACTTGGCTTGCTTGCTATTCGGCGTTATCAAATACAAGGAACCGTTGTACTTGCATGATAAGCTCAACTGGGTAACTCGCGGGAGAGAATGTGAGAGAAGGCAGTGCTCGCAACAGTTAGCAATACAGCCACACAAATCGGCTTCGTTTAAGGGCAGCTTTCGTTACGCCGCGTCCAAAATATGGAACAACATTCCACCACCACTGAGAGCCCTCAGCTCCATAGCAGTCTTTAAAAAACGACTACGGTGCCATCTTTTGGATGCGCAGCGAGAGCTGGCCAACACGAATGCTAACATCTCCATTATATAGTACCATACATAAGGGTTGAATACACAAATATTACAGCACTAAGGCACATATTTATGCACACACACACACACACACACACACACACACACACACACACACACACGCACGCGCACGCACACACACACACACACACACACACACACACACATATACACACACACATACACACACGCTCACATACACGCATACGTACACGTTCGTTACGTCCCATTGGGTTCCAGTTGAAAACCAGCGCCAGGTCCTGCCAACTTGGCATAATGCTGAACTGGACACCCATTTGTTGCAACCGCGAGGCACAACAAACATTTTTTTTTTTTTTTTTTTTTTAATTATAAATAATTCATAATTTTAAGTATATATAAATGGTAATCATTCATTTTTTTTATACTTGATTATATTTTATTATTATTATTATTATTTTAAATTATTCTAATTGTATTTTTATTCTGATTGTATTTTATTCTAATTGTATTTTTATTATAATTGTATTTTTAATATTAATCTGTAAAGTTGTGACGCATGGTGCAACAAATAAATGCTTCTTTTCTTTTCTTTTCTTTTCGACAGAAGATATTTGAGAGTTTTTGGAGTTTGGGAAATCGAGAAAAGCAATGGATGTACATAGCCAGTTTAGTAAAAAAACAAAATAAACGCAGAGTCTACACAGATACCACTTCAAGACGTAAGTACACGTTAAAGTACTCATTGCCACTAGATCATGGTGACTATAATTGTGTGGATGTATGCAAGAAACATTTCTTAAGCACTATTTCCGTCAGTGATCAGGTTATTAATAAGGCCTTAGAAAAGATGGATACGACTACTGGAGTACTCATTCCAGATCAAAGAAGAAGACACTCAAACCACCCTGTAAAAAAGACAGAGTCTGTTATAATCAGTGTGTGTGACCATATCAAGAATTTGCAGCCTGTTGAGTCCCATTTTACTAGGGAAAGGTCAAATAAGCTATATTTGGATGGAGATTTAAATTTTCATAAATTATTTGCAATG
This sequence comes from Herminia tarsipennalis, assembly GCA_945859575.2. Classification (NCBI taxonomy): domain Eukaryota; kingdom Metazoa; phylum Arthropoda; class Insecta; order Lepidoptera; family Erebidae; genus Herminia; species Herminia tarsipennalis. The sequence continues at coordinate 13,572,435 of OX243857.2, forward strand.
TATAATGAGTGGCTTCAGTCTAATACATATGAGGAGAAAGCTAAATCCGAACGTCTATACCGAGACATTGTAAATGAAAACTTTAAGCTCAGTTTTTATATTCCTAAGAAAGATCAGTGCGATCAGTGTCACATCTTTAGAAATATTAACAGTCCAACAGAACAGCAAGTCATGGATCATGAAATTCACGTCACTAACAAGAAGTTATCCCGACAGCTTATGAAGTCTGATAAAGAGGAAAGCAAATCTTCTCAAGGTAAAATAATTGCTGGTACTTTTGATTTTCAAAAGATTCTTAATGCACCCCATGGCCAATTGAGTATTTTATATTACAAACGAAAGCTGTCCGTCTTTAATTTTACTTTATTTGATCTTGCAAATAAAGAAGGTCATTGTTATATGTGGCACGAGGGAGAAGCCAAACGTGGTTCTAATGAGGTATCAGGCTGTCTTTCTCACTTTATACATAAAATGCATGAACAGGGTGCCAAAGAATTTAGATTCTGGTCTGACAATTGTGCCGGTCAGAATCGCAATCGTATTGTGTTTGCGTTTTATGTTTATATCGCTCATAAGCTTAATATTACTATCAAACATACATTTCTTGAAAAAGGTCACACTCAGGCAGAAGGTGATAGCGTACATGCTCTAATAGAACGTTCGTCTAAAAATAAACTTATTTATACACCTTTTGAATGGTTTAGCTTGGTTCGATAGGCTAAACAGGAAGGAAAACCATATAACGTCATAGAAATGAAGCATACAGATTTTTTAAATTATAAAACACTTTTGAATGGACGTAATTGGTCAAAAAATGTCGATGGAAACGTTGTTAGATGGAATAAAATAAAAGAAGTAAGTGTATGTGCAGAAGATCCTTTTAAAATTATGTATCGGTACGATTTGGCAGACAGTAATGCTATGACAATCGCTCTCAATACCAATACTCGTAGACGCCAAAGGAATAGTATGGCTGAACTATGCCCCTTGTATACCAACCGTCTTCCCATAACTAAGGCAAAATATGACGATTTATTGAGCCTGTGTCATAGTGGAATTATTCCAGCTACATATCACGGTTTTTTCAGGAATTTATCTTTTGTTTCTAGCGTCAATAATGACGATGAAGTTTCTGATTCAGAATAGACAATAGTCTTTTCAAATTATTCTGTTAATTTTCTATTTTTTATATTGCTTTTGATTAATCATCTCAAGTTTTAATATTGATCTCATTAAGATTTTTATTTTTTTATATAGTTTTAAAGCTCCCATAAAAAATAGCTTAATTTTAGGTTTGCTAAGTTGACAACAGTACAATTGTTTTTATTTATAAATGTCTTTATCTAAACTATATGAATACATTAACGATGTTATAGTATTAAACCAATAAGTACAATGCCAAAAATTATAAATGGTTACCAAATTACTACTTTGACTTTAAGCTGATCTCATTATAAATGATTAAGTAGTTCATATATTTTTCTAATAAATATGTTGATTTTTGTAATTCTATTTGAATAGTTCTTAAGAAGAGTTTGTAATGTTACCTACAAAAGTATTATTATAAACATAGGTCATGCTTTGATTCAATTACTTTGTATTAATTAAAAAAAAGTCTTTTGAATGATTGTTTTGTGTTCAAATGTTTTTAATTAATCAGCAATAGAAGAAGTTATTTAATTATGTTATAAAAGTTCATTGTTTTATTTTTTAAAGATTCTCTGATTAGCTTTTTAGCACTTATATTGTTTCTAATAAAGAAATTTAACCTAAATAACATTTCTTTTTAATTTCTTAACCTAAAACATTAATCACGGTCAAATTGTACATTTGAATTTTGTAACTAATATAAATATTATTACCACATACAACAGAGTGAGACTTACGTTTTCCGATGTATACAGTTGTAACTATCATAAACCACAAGTGGCAAAATCTGCGCGCCGCAGTATAACGTTGTTAGTATCAGATACAACAACTAGAATAGCTTGAACTCCGAAGTAAAATGTTGTATGAACAATATCTCAGAAAATAAAGATATTAACTTAAAATATCTTTTTACGTAGTTAAGAAGACTATTATATTACATTTAAATACCAAATTTCAAAAAGATGCAACTATAAATGCAGATTTTGGTTCAACTTGAATCTTTGAAACGCTCTACTGTAAATTTGTAGTTTTGGAGATACAACAACTTACGTGGGTATCGAAATGTTGATAAACTTTCGCGATTTGTACACATTATGAAAATATATCTAATACGGGTCTTAATCGCGTGAATAATTTAAGGTTAAATACCTTGCTTACCTATGTTTAATAAGCATGAAAGTTTAAGTATAATTTAATATAATCATCAAGTATTAAAATAAACTTATCCAGTTTTGAAAATAGATGGCGTTTAAATACAAATTATAAAGAATCAGGAAAATTGATTAAAAAAAAAACAGAAATTCTTACTTAAAGGGATACCTATGAATATATGATGAGCTTAATTTGCGACAGGTTGACACACCTATTTTTTAATTCACCAATGTAGACATTATAAAAAAATATTGAAATTTCTAAAGTGAGTGAAAAAAAAAAATTGAAATAAGTTTAGAAATAGTATTTAAACACAAAAATATAACTGAGTATATCTTTTAAAAACGTTTGTATGTTGTCTGTTTGTTTGAACACGCATCACAGCACCGCGGGAATGCAATGTTTTAAAAACAGATTATTTTTTAAAAACATAACTAGCCCTATTTCGCGGGGGACTTTACAACACGGACACAAAGTGGGCGTACTTTAGACTCGGAAAAGATCGCTCGGGCAGGACATAACCCGCGATCATAGAGAATCTGTGAGAGTTTTTTCCATCATACCTTTATTAATAAATAAAATAAAATAGCCTTTATTGCTGTTACTTTTCTTACAATTGTTATATGCCTACTTGCTAAAACTTAATTTAATTATATTTAATCGATTCGTAATTTAATAATCGGCAACTGGATGTTTGTATTTCTACAGCTTGTCTGTCGACAAAGGCCTCCTCTAAAGATTTCCACGCATTTCTGTCTCTTGCTAAACGGGTCCATATCGGACCAGCTATTTTCTTAAAGTCGTCTTCCCATCTTTTGGTTTGTCTGCCTCTATTTCTTTTGCAATCTCTTGGATACCATTCGGTTACTAACTTAGTCCATTTTTCTTTTCTTTCTCTTAACATATGTCCCGTCCAGCGCCATTTAAGCGACCTGTAGGTTGTGTGTACATTTTTAAATTTTGTTTTCTTTTTGATATCTTGTAATTTCACTCTATCTCTTCTTTTTATACCTAAAATACTCCTTTCTATCGCATTTTGGCAGACTTTTAGTTTACTTTCTTGTAGTTCTGTTAACGCCCATGTCTGGCATTCGTATAGTAAGCATGGCATTATGCATATTTCATATACTTTCTTTTTTCCCTTCATTGGCATATCTTTATCCTTCATTATTTCCTTGAGAGACCAAAACCGCTTCCATGTATTACTTATTCTTCGTTCTATTTCTTTATTCATGCAATCATCTGTAGATATAAGTTGGCCCAAATATATATATTCATTTACATATTCTATTTGTTCATTATTTACTGTTATTTGTTCGTTGGTAACTTGTTTGGAATTCGTCATAATTTTGGTTTTAGTTAGGTTCATTGTCAAGCCGGCCTTAACACTTTCATACCTTTATTACCTATGTATAAATTATCTTAAAGGAGCGGCTAGGTACCTCCGATTAACACGTCCGATTTAAAAGTGTCGGAGCCGAAGTAGGAGTCGGAGGTTTAAAATCAATCGGAATTATCGACCTTTCGGAGTCAGAATCGAAGCTCCTTAACACAACCGCCCAAGTTGACGGGGGAGGGGAAGAATTTTTCAATATAAATAATATTTGATGTGATGCAAATCATTTTGGTGAAATACTTTTTTATCGAGGTGCATGGGATTTTTTATAATTTGTCTTCTAACCGTCTGGCGCCATAAACTTTGTCGCCCGTCATTTTACTGCACTGGGCATTTGCTTGGCTTGCCCTGCCATAGGTTGGGCCCTGATTAAAGCTAGGCCATAATATCCATAGATGCCACAGAGCATTGTGGAGCATGTTTCCAATATGTTTTACACAGAAGTTAAATTGTAATATAAACTACCTTAATATAAACCTAACTTCCACGCGAACGAAGTCGCGGGCACAGCTAGTTCCCTAATATGCACTGGTAATTTGTTATATATTATAACACACATTGAATAACATTTTTTTTTTATCCTGCTACTTTTAGGAATCATATTTAAGACCAGTCTATTTGGGTTTCTTATATTAGTCCTATTTGTTATATCTTTAGCCTGTTTAAATATTTCAGGATGTTGTTTAACAAACTTTCCAACTTCTAACACATATAAGCAAGGTAGAGAAAGAATTTTTAAGCTTTTAAAATAGGGACGACAGGAAGTATCAGGGGAAGTATTACAAATCGACCGTATACAACGTTTTTGGGCAATAAAAGCTTTATTTACGTCTGTGCCATTTTCCCATATGAGTGTCACATCTTCGATATATCCACTTCGATATGGATATATCGAAGTACAGACTCAACATAGGCAAAATATACTGTACATGCTGTGTCTCTAGTTGCAAATTTTCCTAATTTGTACAGTGCATACGAAAACTCACTAATTTTGTTATTCACTTTTTCTATTATTACGTGTTATAAACCTGTAATACTAATGAAGTTATAAGAAGCGAAGCAGCCCCAATATTCTTTAGTGCACTCTGGGTTTTTGGACATACTGCGTGCAATTATAAGAATGTTTTTTTCTCTGTTGAGATTAAAGAAACAAAATAATTACCTTTACTAGATATTTACAAAAGGTTGTCCAGTATTTTTATCATAAACCTTAAGAGATGCATCGACATGATAACCGAACCTTATCGTTTCAATAACGGTTTTCTCATTACTTATACCTCCGCTACTCATCACACTTTGTATTGAAGGACCATAAAAATGATGGCCATTGAACGCCTTCTTGAAATTAACCGCTAAATTGCCTCTTAAAGATGCTTTATGTATCACCTCTATCTCCAAATAACCGGCATTTGCCGATAACACTGCTGTCACCGCCTGTCCTGGCTTTAATTCTGCTTCCATGCCACTATTTGTACCAATAGTTAAGGTTTTCGATTTTTCTTCACTGATACCCCAATTTGTCGTATAAGAGAAACCTGTACTGCCTTCTAATTTTGCGAAAATAATATTCACATCATAAGATATTTCTTGTGATACTGTAAATTCCTTTTGCTTTGACCACGAAGTAGTTAAAGTATTTTCAATTGAGTGAGATATTCCTGTATTAACTTTAATCGGTTTATTTGACAGATTTTCAAAATCTTGAGACAACACTACGACAGGATGTTTGGATATACTCTTCACTCTTGCAGACTTTATCGACAAAACTTTTTTCACTTGCTCCCATTTATAACTCTTATACAAATCACCCCATGGTGTTGGACTCTTTAGGTAAACGTTTTTTGGCTTTCCACTTCCATAAAGCTTATCAACTGCTTCTTTTAGCTTGGAATTGTCAATATTGAACGTCTTTATATCATCATCCGTAATAATATTCACTTCTACTCCTGAATAACTAATATTAACATGACCATTTTTATCAACGTTCATGTCAATAGTGATTTTCGCTGTCACAATTTTTACCAATATGTACAAAAATAAGAGTTTTATATTCATTTTGGTATCAATAACCTACGTCTTCACTTGAACTGATGAATAAATACTGAGCTATCTGTTTTTTGTTATCTTTAAAAAAATGTTAAGATTGATACGAGTACGACTTTTGACCTAATCACAAAATACCGAAAGCATAGAAAATACGTTTCATACATAATTTGTGTGACATCTTATACAGACAGGGAATCTCGGAACACTCTGGGAACAAATATTATTAAGCGCCGTTTTAGTAATCAGTAGTGACTAAATTTACGCGGTGTAATGTAACACGTTACAAAGCGTGCATTCGCGCAGTCACCACGTGCAAACGAACACGAACACGTGAGCAACGAGCCGCTTGTTGCTCGCTGCGAATGCTCTACCCGTTTTCGTTTTTTTATTTAGAATCTTTTAAGTGACTTTTAGATCTTTTACGCGACTTATGTATGCGACAGTCAGTCTAAACAAAACATCATCGTCAAACTAATATAAAACACAGGCAAGTAGCGAGTATGTTTATATGAGTTTTATGCCCACAGCATAACGCAACGCTGCCGCAAATCGGTCAGTAACTAGTAGTCACCTTTAGATGTGCCTTTTATCCATAAAGCTTTCCTTTTGTAGTTTTGGTGTGTTGTGTCTTTAATATTAAACATCAGTTATGTAACAAATAGTTCATGTTCTTGCATACGAATCATATGTTTTTATTCAGCTTTGTTTGACTTGTTTCTTATTTAATTTAGTTTAAGACCTCTGACACTTTAAATAAAAATAAGATGGATGTATAATCATCTTCACTTACATTCTTACTCTTTCACGCAAAAGTACTTAAGACTGAACAAGCTTATAGATATATATATATATATATATATATATATATATATATATATATATATATATATATATACACATTATTAGCACATATTAATTTAGTTATGTTGTTACCTCCTTCAAAAACACATTGGGAATACCTCAGGGCACTATAGTAGGTCCATCATTATTTTTCATACATTTATTTAAGAGTACAGACAGATATATTCTATATTTTAATATTCCCTAATGAATTATCAAAATAATATCATAATAAGATAAAAAGGTCAAATCAAAGACCTTACCACGACTACCAAGATTAAGAATGATTAAAATAAACGATTCTTTAAAAATATTACGTCTCTCTCATCTCATCTAATAATAATACTTCTCCAGCAATGTTTCGCCCACCGTTAGACATGCCTCTCCAATGAGGGGGATACGAAAATTTACGCAACTAGTTAGCGCCAGTTTGACAAGAGGCCTTCTTTCTGCAATTTAAAAAGCTAGGTACCTAATGTTATTAAAAATTACACTGTGTAATTTTGGTTCCTGAAAAAAAAAATAAATCTTTATTGTCATTACACTGTTTCACTTATTTAGATTACATATGAAATCGCCTTTTAAGCAAGGAATCGCTTGTAGTAGGAGATTCCGCTCTTCTATTATCAGTAATTATTAAACATGTGCAATTTTATATTACTACTAAATATTTAGTGCGAATTAACATAAAGACTTAATAAACAGAATGGTTTTAGCTTTCCTTGTTTTAATTAGATATGTGTGTGTGTGTGTGTGTGTGTGTGTGTGTGTGTGTGTGTGTGTGTGTGTGTGTGTGTGTGCACGCGTGTTTAACCAGTTATCGAATTGAAGAATTTACGAATTTGCCCTGCTAGATTGTCTTGGGATCGGTAAAAATACAATTTCTGTGTTTACGGTTAAAATTACAATTTTATGCTAAGTCGTTAATAAAGATTCTATCTCGTCGTAGTTTACCTGAAAAACTGATTGCTCTTTTATTTTTCTATTAGTTACATTGTGTAGGCAGTATTGTGTTTTACCACGTCTTGTTTTTGAGGTATTCGTGAATAACTTTTCTAAACGACCCACATTTTGCCTGTATTGGTAAAATATGTTCATTTCACTGTGGTATCTTTTAATTAACTGTTTGTGTTTGATATTTCAAGATGAACCTTAAAAATAGTAGCCACCGCTAATTTTAAAAATTGTCAAACAATTTTTGTATCGTCTGTGGATAGTACATTCTTAAGTTCTTACAAAAAAAGCTATGTTAGTCAGTTCGCAAGGTGGATTTATTAAGTATCTACTGTTGTTTTCTTTGTAGGGGGGTCACTAGAGCTACTAGTAACCACTACTTAATTAAAAATAGCCAAAAACGAATGGAATTTGTGTGTGGGAAATCACATGTGTGTATTCCTTTACTCTACTACATTTTACCTATTTTCTCTACATGTAAAACTCGGTTTAATGAAGATTTTGTGAAGGATTTTTACATTTCATGTCTATTTAAATATAATTTAATTGTTTTATTCAAATTTTTATATAATATTTTATTGCACCGTCATCCCTCCCTGAAGCCTGCAGCGACCTGCGGGAAATGCTGGGCTTCTGGGAGTGTTCGGGCTGGCTGGAGTGAAAAGAACTGACATATTACAACGTACGCACAATGGCCCAATCAGGAGGCTAAGTGCGACATTGCGGCCCCGTTGAAACAAACAAACAAACAAAAATTCAAATTATTGATAAATAAAATTAACCAAATTTTCCTAATAAATGATTAGATACCATACGTAACAAACTGGACGTGATGGGAAGTAAATATGTATGTGTTTTTAATGAGAGATAAGTATAAATAATAAAACAGGAAAAGTTACTAAACTTAATTGAAGTAAATTGTTTTCAAAATTTGTAACGCAGTTATTTGTAGGCGTAAACCAATCTCTACGAATGGCTACAAGCCATTGTTTTAAACATATTTTATCCTTAGGAAACTTATGACCATTTCTTAAGCAAATAGGAATTGCACAACTTTGAGGCATTTCGATTTTGAGAGAATATTTAATGTCTTATTTAAATTTATTAAAAAATGCACACACGAAAGTATAGGCGCTCTGACTCTTTTGACAGGTTTCTGGACAGAACACCCTAATTGATTTCAACTCGGCACGGTTTAATTAGGTGCCAAAGATGACCAGCCATTGCTTTTACTTATGGTCGTACCTTCAAAACATACCTAGACAGTATTAAATCGTCGCAAATACGTTTTATGAAATACCTTGCCGATGGAACAACTAAATTGGACTGTAACGATAATTATGAGGATTTGTTTGTAATTTGTAGGGTAATCCCAGTAAATGAAAAAGTCAAATATGCTGTTACTTGAGCAGTTTGATAACGATCAGATTAAAGTATGAGTACATAATAGGTATAACACCAGAAACGAGAGAGAACGTAAGTTTGTTCGACATCATCTCTGTGGCGCGGTGGGAATGTCTCCGACTGCTACGCAAGAGTTCGTGGGTTCGATCCCCACCCAGGATAAAACTTTGTGTGATGAGCACGATGGTTTATTCTGTGTCTGGGTGTTATTTATCTATAATATGTATGTATTTAGAAATATATAAGTATGTTTATCAGTTGTCTGGTTGCCATAGTACAAGCTCTGCTTAGTTTGGGATCAGATGACGTTGTGTGAGTTGTCCCAAGATATTATTTTTAAATTATTATTATTATCTGTAACTAACTACTACGGCGAAAGAACCAACCAGTATTTGATCCCTACTATTTATATATATATATATATATATATATATATATATATATATATATATATATATATATATATATATATATATATATATATATATATATATATATATATATATATTTATTTATTTATGACAAATAATATTAAGTTCAATAGGTAAAGGTAGTAAACGTAAATAGTTAATTAATTAGAAACCATAAGAAAAATGTATAGTATTTAAGGCACACAAGCTACTTGTGTCTTAAAACAAACGCTAATTCTGCCGACAAACCGCTATGCAGTTTGGCAGGTACACAAAAATGTAAAATGTATCTGTTCCAAATAAATGTTTATTTATTTATTTATTATTATTAACATCGTCGTATCATCTGGCTGGTGGTCTATCTGCACTTCGTTTGGCCTCACCATACTTAAATTTTGTCAAAATTTGGTACATGTACAGAAAGTAACCTTCAAACGTACACATTTATAAACATCGTTCACGGACACGAAATATCTGACTTCTCTAGCCACTGACTTCTATAAACAGGCTATACCGACAACAATAAGACTTCCATTTGTCGACATTTGGAAAGTCATTTAAATATATGACAAAATGATTTTTTTTTTTTTTTTATTGCCTATGGTTGACAGACGAGCCAGCGGCCCACCTGATGGTAAGCGGTAACCACCGCTCATGGACTACAGGAATGTCAGGGACACACCCAAGCCGCTGCCTACCGTGAAGTGAAAACTCTCTTTAAACCTCGTTTGAAGAAAGACATTTCGTAGCGCTCGGGAAACACCGCAGCAGGTAGTTCATTCCAGAGTCTACAGGTACGTGGAAGAAAAGAACGCCGGAATCGATCCGTACAGGACCGTATAGTTTCCAGATGGAATGGATGAACCCTACTACGATGTCGAGTGGTGCGGTGGTAGAAAGGTGACGGTGGCACCATGTCAAACAGTCCCTCAGAGCACTCCCCGTTGAACAGACGGTAGAGTACGCAAAGTGCACCATAGTCACGCCTCTGCTGTAAAGACTCCAGTCTGTCCGAGAGATTGGGGTCATCAACGATCCGAACAGCTCGCCTTTGGAGGGAGCCTATGCTTGTGTAAAAAGAATCTAGGTCGCGGGTTCAAGTCCCGCCTGAGACGATTTCTTTTTTCAAAAATCTGTGTTTAAATGGTTTCTGCAATGAAACTCACAGAGCTGTACAAGTTCCTTAGGAACGCGGTGGATGACGTCACGATTGCTATAAAATCGTTTCAAATGGAGGTTAAATTCTACTTTGGTGAACATGTCTCGGTGCTGAAATTGGTAACGGCTTAGGGCCGGTCTCCTAAGTATTAAATTAGCATAAATAAAAAACAAGGCAAGAGCATGTCGGACCATACTCAGTGTAGGGTTACGCAGTCTTGAGTAATTGCATCAAAAAAGGGTTGAGTTGCTCTAGAAAGAGACATCGTGACTGTGCGGTCAATATCTGTCTTTTTTCTGTAAGTCTGTAATGACAATTTATGTCAATATTTATTCATTGTCTGTATTGACGTAGTCTAATCAAATTTCTAGAAAGAGACTACTACTAGGCCGCATGATTGTTTTGTCTCTCTCTAGCTTTGCAGCCTGTATTTACTTTAAACATGGAAAGAAACGCTCAGTCCAGTCTCTATGTCTATGGTCGCCACTAGGTCACGCATTCTCAAATTACATTATAATTACGTTGATGAGTAATTAATAAACGAGTAGGTATATAGCAACGAAGCGATAAATTGTTCAAATATTTGATATAAAACGATTCTCACTTGGTATATGACCCTGACTTATAATTTAGACGATATACCTAGTATTTCCGCGGTACATGAAAGTCAACGATGGTAGGTCAACCATATGCCGTTTGGGTGGGGACCAAAAGAAATAGTGATGTGTGTTTCGGCTGAAGGGCACTGTAGCAAGTAGTTTTTTGTAATGGCAATGGGTACGAACGGCAAATGGTAGTGCCGAATCTAACGTGCTTACGGCGGGGAGGGAAGGGGTTTTCGTTTCTCCTACCCGAAATCGGTCAAGTGTGAGTTGCAGGTCCGACTGGGGGATGAGAGCCCCAAAATAAATCGTTAAGGGTGGAATCAAATGGGCAAAGAAATTAAATACAATACAATAGATTCGGTAAATATACAAAACAACCGTCTGGGAAGGCCACGGGGGCACGTGCCCCCTCTGGATCCGCCTATGGTAATGACCTACTTTTTTACACAATTTTATACTGATAGTTTCAAGTCAATTAATAATAATAATAAAAAGAGTAGTAAGTAGTGATTTATCGCTAAAAAAACGTAGGTACATACTTTTAAAAATCCCGTGTAAACAAAAGAGATACAGATATATGTTCGCAAACTTTCGCGATTTGTACACATTATAAGAATTTTATAAGCTAGGGGTCTTAATCGCGTAAATATGTTATTTTAAGGCTAAATACCTTTGTTTATTTCCCGACGTTTCGGCCGTATTGCAACGGCCGTGGTCACGTAATAAAAATACGATTTAAACGTCGGGAAATAAACAAAGGTATTTAGCCTTAAAATAAAATATTTACGCGATTCTATAAAGAGATACAGATATCGCTCACCGGCGGACTCACTGCCGGCGAGTACTCGCTCTATATGCGTTTGCTGTACGTTTCTCAACGACGATGAGCGAGAAGCGAGTAGCGAGCTTCGCTCGTCATCGTTGGTGGGACAGGTGCCTTAGTGAGAAAATACTGTACAGTTTGGTGTTATTGTATTGTTTACGTGGTACGTTTATAAATGTAATACTTGTATAAGCGCCTAGTCTTCATTTTTAAACGTAGCTACAGTACTCCAAAAGTAATAATGCGCATAGAAATCTTCGGAAATCTTCGTCATTGTTCGGCAACGGTCGTATTACCCGAGCGTCGAAAGACGATATTTATATAGAGTGGTTAAGAGCAATTTCTCTATGCCTAATTTTATATATTATGTGTTTTGTGCTAAAACAGATTTGATTTACCTGTAACGAAATTTGATTCGATAATTCCATGTAAGTAAATAGCGAAAACGCTACAATCATTGTTGGAGTGATTAGTTTTCAAGTGTCTTACCGAAGTTGGTGTAATTATGGAGGAAAAGGTTTAAATAACATAAGGTTTTATTAGAAGGAGAAAAAAACGTTTTCAAATAGAGGTTTACATAAAATATAATCAAAATCTCAGTTCAAATTTGTTTACAGCACTAATCATTCCAGAAAAATAATACAATTATAAAAAAATTAATCAGAATCGAGGAAGACCTCTATTCCCGACATCGCAGATTCATCAGAAGTTTCATTATGCTCTTGTTCATTTACACTTTCCTCACTGCTATCACCTGTGTAAATAATCAGTTTATCGGAATAACTATCGATTCTTGGCTCAAATTTTCTATATTCATCTTCGCATTGAACCGCATGATCAGAAACTTTTTTCCATTCTTCTGGTCCTATTTTATTGATTTTTTCTAATATAGCATCTTTAACTGACGTCACAGTCATTGCAATATTTCTCTTGGCCACGTGTTGCTTTATTTGGGACCAAATATTTTCAATAGGGTTAAAATCGGGATGATATGGTGGCAATCGTATAATTTTATGCCCATGTTCCTCCATTATACGGTCAATGGCAAATTCTGTGTAATTTTCTTTGTATCTTTGTATAATTTTATACAAATCGGGTTTCAGTTTCTTTGGGTCATGCGGAATGTTGTGTTGTTGTAACCAAGCTGTCATTTGTGGTTTAGATGTGTTTGAGTTTGGTGGTTTCACAGACAGCTTATTATGATATGGGGCGTTGTCTATTACCAACACACTATTAGGAGGCAAGTTGGGAATCAATTGATTGCGTAGCCAAGTTTGATAACGTTCCGCGTTTATTTCTTTATGATAGTCACCTTCTGAGTCGACACATTTATGTAACATTAGAGCCCCTGGGACGAAGCCTTTTTCATTGCCTGCGTGTACAATAATTATTCGCTCTCCTTTGGAAATGGGTTGTTTGATACCTTTTTTGTTGCTATCTTGCCAAGTTTTACCCTTAGTATGTGATGTGTGCACATACGACTCGTCCATAAATACTATGTTTCTACCAGAACTCCTCAGCTGTTGTATTTCTCTGAGATATTTGATCCTTTTTAGGCGTATATCATGTTTTTCCATAAGTAATTGTCTGTTATTATCAGTTTTCAGAAACCTAAACCCCATGTCTTTCAAGATCAACCTTAAAGTCTCGGCACAGCCTTTGAAATTAATAGCTTCGATCAACTTTATTCTTAAATTATTTACAGTTGGGAGTTCTTTCAGCGTCAATTGAAAATTGTATATCATATTACGAATAACACAGTAGTCGAAATCATCAAGTACCAGCCGAAATCTACTTTTAGGTCTTCCTTTTTTCGGTGTAGAAAATTTCTTTGATTGATTATGTTTTTTTTCGTTTAAGATATTACTCAAAGTTCGTCGCGAAATTCCTGTAGCTTTTGTAACACGGTCTTGAATTTTTTTAAAATAACCATCATGGTCTCTGTTGAAAACATTGGCTTCATTTAAGAAATAAAGGTACACATTAAATACCATTTGCCGTGCTTGTGAATTAAGCGGTTTTCCACGTTTAAATTTATCCATTTTGGAAGAATTCGTCTGAAAGAAAATGGCATGGGCAGAGTTAGGTATATATTTTTTATGCATGTTTATCTATTTATTTAATTTAAATAAATCTCATTTTTTAAATGTTTTTCTAGTACTTAATATGTATTTAATGTAGGTATTTTATTTTTTTAATATTAAAAAAACGTGAAATATGTTATTTATTTTCCTTTTTTCAAAATATACTATTTAAATCTGAATAAGCTAATTAATGTTGAAATTATATTTACCAAGAAGGGTGTGTAATAGCAGCTCTATATATTTCCACAAATAGAGAACACGTGCAGTCACTACCAATATATAAAGACGACTGACAGACATTTCGCTGACCGGCGACAGCTGCCGAACGCCCGATTTGTTTTCGATTGTGCACACATGATATTGACTCCTATCTCTTTTAAACAAGGTGCAAAATGCAAATGCCTTGTTTAGGGCTCTTACGATTCCATGATTCGAGTGTTTCCGGGAATACGACAATTAGCGAAGATCTGCATGTGCATTATTAATTTGGGAGTACTGTACCTAAACATCAAAGGTTTTAAAAAAAAGAAGAATTTTCAGGCTCTGAAGATAATTCATGGCTTGTTTTCTTCATTTGAAAGGAGATTTAACATATTTACAAATTCAGTAAAAACTTTTTGCCACTAGCGGACGTGTATTTTATTATGTTTTTTTATTACTGCTCCAATCTTTAAGTTATACTCGTACCTAAAGAAAGTTATTTGAATAATAGTATAAAATTTAAGAAAATGAAACGCGATAATTTTCCTGATACATTACTTTAGAACGCCTTTATTCAAAAAACGTCAAGAAATAAAAGACATTTGAGAAAACAAATTAAAAAATGATGCAATTAGATAGACGAAGAAAAATTATTGAATGAACTTCGATTTATGACGTGTCTTAAAACATTTATTTCTCAAAAAAAGAATTACATTTGCTTACATTGAGAAATTTAGACGTATAGACCAGGGGGTCAATTCACGTATTTAAAGCAGTGCAGTTGCAGTTCAGTTGCAGTTAAGTTTCGATTAAAACGGACATTTTTGAATTCTTGTAACTTTGAGATCGATCTCAAATACGCTTGCGTCAAGTATGCGTCTCGAGAGCTCAATAACGACATTCCAGTACGGTACACAAGCGTTTTTATGATCGTTCCCAAAGTTACAAGAATACGAAAATGGCCGTTTTAATCGAAACTTAACTGCAACTGTACTGCTTAAAATACGTGAATTGGCCTCCAGGACTGCGCCAAAACCTCACAAAATTGACCACTCTCTAGAAAGAGACAACGTTACTTTGTGAAGAATATCTGGCAAAGGTCGCACGAGTTTTTTCTCTTTTTCACGCTTTGCAGTCAATATTTACTTTTTAATTGTAAGGGATGGCGCAGTCCTGGTCTCTATGTCAAATATGTGTTAACGTAAAATAAATATTTACACTCACTTTTATTAATTAATCTAACAGCGAGAAATCTCTCTATTTAAGATTATTTTTGAACAAAGTGAAGGATTGTGTGCTCTTAATGGTAATTAATATTTTATTTATTATAAAAACGTGCTCCTACAAAAAAATATGTTTTTCCCGAACTAAAAACTAACTATAGTTCGAGGTAGTTGTAAGCTTTTACGGCCGGTCTCAATAATCTTACTATCGATGGATTTGTCTACTAGAGATATATATTTGACATAAGCTCCGTACAAAATATGTCAAAATTCTACCACTAGTAGCCAAATCCATCGATAGGTAGATTATTGAGACCGGCCGTTAGTGATTTTTGATGAAAAATAACAAGTGATCTAAAGTATGTTTTATTTGTTTTGAAAGATGTTTAAAGCAAAAACTGACCTGAGACGTCAAATTCGTAAACAACACTACAATAGGAATTAATCTATACTAATATTATTAAGCTGAAGTTTGTTTGTTTGTTTGTTTGTTTGAACGCGATAATCTCAGGAACTACGGGTCCGAATTAAAAATTTATTTTACTGTTGGATAGCCCATTTATTAAGGAAGACTATAGGCTATGTAACATCACGCTACGACCAATAGGAACGGAGCAGCAATAAAAAATGTTGCAAAAACGGGGTAAATTAATGCATACGAAGTTGCGCGGGACAGCTAGTTCGTAAAAAAATTGACTTTTAAACCATAGTGCGGCGTGATGACATTTAGATCTTTGCCAAATAAGGATTTGAGTGGCACTGATACAATCAAGCTCACGACCGGCTCGCCTTATTAGTCGTTTAATAAAAAAAGAATTTCTATTTTATGTCTGGCTCTTGATTGGAACGGTTCGGGTTCGATTCCTGAGATAAAAAGTGTGTCAGTAGATTTTTTATACCAAAGTACAACTTAAATTATCAAAACTCAATTTTTGATCATTTAAGTTGTAATTTGGTATAAAAAATCTACCTATTGCTGACTCCTTTTAAGACACTCCTCTTGTTAATTTCTGGTGCCATTTAAAAAAAAGTTTAATTTGATACCGGTTCTAACATTATACAATAAAAATAAACACAAAAAAATTATGTAAGTATGTGTTTTTTAGCAGAATTACAGCCCATAATTTTAGTAACAAAATCTTAAGACCTATAAATAAATAATGCAACCCAATTAATTAATTGTTTTTTCTTGTCTTGTTGCGTATATTATACTAGCTTATGCCCGCGGCTTCACCCGCATGGTAGTTACCAAAATATTTTAACGGCAAAGTTTCATACTAACTTTGCACTCCCTAATTGCGCCCTAAGGGGGTAAAACTGGAGAGTTTTACCCCCTTAGGGGGTGAATTTTCAAAAATTCTTTCCTACGTTACAAAAGGAACCCCTGTGCAATATTTCTAGTTTTTAACCCTTATAGTTTAGGCCCTGCGTTGATATGTCAGTCAGTCAGTCAGTTTCTTCTTTTATATTTACAGATAACTAGCTGTGCCCCGCGGTGTTACCCGCGATTTATTAGCCTATGTTTTAATCCAGGGTATCAGCTAACTCCATACCAAATTTTATTAAAATCCCTTCAGCCGTTTAGACGTGAAGAAGTAACAAACATACACACTCGCAAACTTTCTCTATTATAATATTACTAGCTGTCCCGGCAAACTTCGTCTCGACTCTTTCTTTTTTTGTAAATCGGGTTCAATTGTGAATCTAAATCATCCTCGAATTCCCTTGAACTCACACAAAAAATTTCATCAAAGTCGGTCCAGTCGTCTAGGAGGAGTTCAGTGACATACACACGCACACAAGAAATATATATATAAAGACTAGCGGCCCGTCCCGGCTTCGCAGGGGTGGGCATGGGATCTCTATTTTTTTTAGTAATTGCGACTATAATTAAAGATCTAAGCTATCCTATCTCTCAAGTTGGACCAAATTGCATATTGCGTGCAAATTTGAACGAAATCTGTTAAGCGGTTTAGGAGTCCATCGCGGACAAACATCGTGACAGGAGATTTATATATATTAGATTATAGATGAGCGGTTAGTTTGGATTTGGCATAGCAGCCTAAAAACCAATATTGACAAGTGACATGTCATCAGAAAGCTTTTTTAATGTTCTGTGACTATTTCAACAGCAAGAAATCCAAAATCACTACGGGAAAAAAGTAGTCGCTTCTAAAAAGCAGCATGAACTACCTGACCTGTGCCTACTTCGTTGACCCTACAACACTAACAAATAACTTGGCTTGCTATTGGTAAAAGAATTTTCTAAATCGGTTTAGGAGATCCAGAGATTACCCCCCTACAACCTCACAAACTCCCAAACATTACCTCTTTATATATTTACAGTTTCTACACTATCTATACTTAATATTATAATGCTAAAGAGTTTGTTTGATCGCGTTTGTTCTTTTGTATGTTTGTGTTTTTAATTTTAGGAACTACTGGTCCGAATTAAAAAATTCTTTCACTGTTGGATAGCCCTTTTATCGAGGAAGGCTATAGGCTAAATAATATCACGCTACGACCATTAGGAGCGGAGCAGCAATGAGAAATGTAGCAAAAACGGGGAAAATTACGCAGACGAAGTTGCGCGGGACAGCTAGTTGATTATAAAGCTGAAGTTTGTTTGTTTGTTTGACCGCGGTAATCTCAGGAACTACTAATCCGAATTGAAAAAATCTTGCACTGTCGGATAGCCCATTTATTAAGGAAGTCTATAGGCTATATAACATTACGCTACAACCAATATGAACGGAGCAGCAACGAGAAATGTTGCAAAAACGGGGGAAATTTACGCAGACGAAGTTGCGCGGGACTGCTAGTAAATGATTAAATATACATAAATTTATGACTATTGTTGTTTTAAGGTTTTCATTTAAGTGTGATTTTGTGTTTTCTTTTGTTTTTGTGATAAATTCTGTAATTTTACACCAAGGTTATATATTTTTTTGTAACATTCAAATACAATGTAATTTTGTTAATTAATAAATGACTGTGTTTATGACAATCAAAATACCACAATTTGTTGTAAATATAAATTATTAAATTTTAAATAAATCACTATTTATGATGTAACAATCACTAAAACTACCATAATCTTTAGTACTCATAAATTAATACCACCATAGATAACCATTACTATTAAGCATGAAATCTCATTTCATTCAACCATATCTTTTTTCCCAAAGCGATTAGAAAATGCCTGCCATAGAAGATGTTGTAGTATATTAGGAAGTACAAATATAAAGTTTTACACTTGTTTGTATGTCCACTGCTGAACATAGGCCTCTCCCAACCCAAGGACGAACGTCCATACCATAATGACCGATTTCTAGCGGTGTACATCCAACAGCTCCCCGCAACCCTAATCAGGTCGTTCATAACTTGTTTACACAAATTAAAAAAATAACAATCTCAGACTATGATTCCAAATCTAAAAAAAATAAAAAAATATAAAATAATAACTCTTTAGTAAAATATATTATAGACACTGGACAATAATACCAATATACACGGAATGCTGCACTCAACGTATATTAGCATTGTTGGCCGAATTTGAAATCAAATTTTACCAATAAGGTATTAGATATTTATAGCTTAGTTTTAGGACCATCAATTAAATAAACTTGACCTTCATAATAATCCTAACAATCGATTCAACATTAAAATTGCACAATCCGATTAAGCCCAATCAAAATCCGCTCAGCAAATATTTGTGAATACAAAGAATGAAATCAAGGTCACTCCGTATTTGATTTGTTTTGGTATAAATTGTGAATCGACTTTAATCTGGCATCATTCGACATTTATTATTAGTCTATTGGATCTCATCTTCGATCAACATGAAGGTACTGTAATCAATACTAACTATTTAAACGAATATTAAAATCTTTACAAAGTTTAAGACAATTAACCTGTTGGTGTAATGGTTGGTGACCCTGGCTACTAAGCCAGAGGTGTTGGGCTCGATTCCCACACGGGATACAATTTATGTGCTCTATAAATTGTTGTTCCGAGTCTGGGTGTACTTTGTGTCCGTGATTTGTATGTTTATAAAGTCCTGACTGAAATTTATTTATTTAAAAAATACAAGGCTACAAGTCCTGTGTCGCAAACAGGACTTTTAAAACTACGCAATTGGTATTTTCTTCCGGATTATATAATACATGCATATTATGTGAATAGACAGGGAATAAAATTCCATCTGAAGCCGGAACAAGCCACTAATTTATTATAACAAAAACATAATTAGAAAATTTAATAAATACGCCTGCCATTGTTTCAAAACCGTTAAGTGTTATACCTATTTAAATTTGAGTCTTTAGATTAATTTACATGTTGGCTTCGGCCCCACGCACGTTTAAAAAGATTCGGGACTCCATACTTACGAGATAAGAAAATGACATAATAATAATATCTTTTTTTCGGACATAGTTAATCCACAAAGCGTTAGTAAAGTTACTTAATAACTAGTGTTCACATTGCTAGTTATCTTTTTTAAATAAAAAAAATATATATTTTAATTGATATTTATTATAATCCGTACAGAGCAAAAAAATACAGAAGAGATTTTAGTCTAAGACGTCGGTTAATTCACGAAAATTTCCTACGCCGATTTCGCTATTGATTATACAAAACATATGATTTCCCGCTGCTGGGCACTGGTCTCCCCAGTAGAACCTACTTATTAGATCCTGGGGATAATTGCCATAATCGCCACGCTTGACGAGTGGGTTGGGAATCACAGTAAGGCTTTAAAGTATGTAGAGGACGCTGCTGCCCGTCCTCTAGTGTGAAATCCCTTAGTCGCCTTGATAACACTCTCGGGATGAGATGGTATGGTGCTATTCTTAAGCCACACGGCCTATTAATTAATTAATACGTATTATGAAATCAAATCAAATCTTTTATTTTCTAAAATGTGGTTACAAGAGATGTTACATTATTTCAATAATACAGCACATTTACCATTTTATGGCATGCAAATGTTATTATTTAAAAAAACAAACAAAAGAGAAAAAAAATAACTACAGTATTACATTTTAAAGTTCATTATAATAATTTGTATTTAATTAGATAATATTAAAGTGGTGAAACACATGATACTTATTATGATAGTCAATTCAAATTATAAATATTCATTATTTTTATGATGATTGGATGACACAATGTTGTGGTGAAAACTAGAAGAGACCTATGTCCAGCAGTAGACCGATACAGCCTGATTGATTGATAGTCTCTGATTCATTTTATTTTGTCCACTATAGGTCTTCGTAGCAATCGTTCTGATCATCAGCTCGGTGTCGGCTCGCGGTTCTGGACCGTACCTACCGAGTGGGTGGAGGCCACAGGGTCCTGCTTTTTACCTGCCTTCTGAAGTTGCTGTAAGTTTTTTTTTCTTTTGGAAAAATCGAAACTATGACCCTTGGAATAATATATATATAATAATAATAATAATAATAATAATTTCTTTATTGCATCAAACATGGTAGGTACAGAGGTCTTATAAAAAATAGAATATATATAACTTATAATATATACATAACTTTCAATGGTCAGAACAAGTAAGTGATAACAAACATTATGAGGACTTTCTCACTTCCCCCCTCCCCATTTTTAACAAATCTAATTATATGACAAGCATTTCCGCATCTTTTATTCCCGAACGCATCGCAAAAGCTTTATAAGACATAGCCATTGCTCACCTACACGGAATCTCGGAACGCAAATTAAATGTATGGAATTAGCATAAGAAAGCTTTAAAATTACAAAAGTTATCTTGGGGTGCCTTTTGAACAAACTGGTTTGAGATTCATGTCCGTGAAAAATGCATATGCTTTGCTCGATCGAATCTTACCTACCTTCCGTACTACAGGTATTTTGCGGTGATTTGGATAATGCAGAAACTTGACCTACTTATATAATTTTGTACTTACACCAACTTCCATAATCCCAGAGACCAGCAGCTTCGCCTGTCCAGGACGCACAATTCCAAGACACGGAAGCGTCAGGCTCTGATGCCCTCAGGGAGTACGGACCTCCGAAGCTGGAGGTATCAGTGAACCAAGACTTGCCTGACGTCGCCACTGCACAAACCTTCTTCGTTGATGTGAAGAATGAGGAAGTAGCTGATGACGAAGCAAATGTTGATGGTATGAAGAAAACCCCCTTCTTTTCTTTTTACTCATCATTTTTTTATCTAAACCTCATAAAAAAATTATGAGGTTTAGATAAAAAAAAAACATTTCCATGTTATTAGTGATTAGGTAACAGGCAAACTTTTATTTTTTTTTAAGGTTAACAAACAATGTGGGTTTGGGTCCCACATTACTAGCAATCTTATAACCCCTCCCGCTAAGCTCAAAGGCTTGTGTTAGGGGTGGGTTCACGTCGGTAGTATAATAGGTAGGATTCAAACCCGCGTCCTCACGATTATGAGTCCAATGCCTTAGCCATTCTTAATTAACAAATCTTACTTAATATTGTTATAACAAGAACGAAAATTTATGTAGGTAGGTATTTGTTAATTATTAAATTTATTTTATTATATGAATGAACATGGGTATCAATTACGACTACTTCATAATTATATCCTAGTAGGTGAAATAAACTGTAAGAGCTACATTTAAGTATTTAAAATTATAATAAGAGAACGCAAGATAATGAAATAAATTATTCTCCCACTATAACAAATGGATAAGGCATCGGTTTTGCAATCGTGAGGTCGGGGATTCGAATCCTACCCATTATACTACTGACGTGAACCCACTTTTGAGACAAACCATTGAGCTAAGCTGAAAGGGTTAACAGTATTGCTAGTAATATGTTACCTACAATCCTACATTGCAGGTGATCTTTTAAAAAATAAAAATGAAATAAAATGTTCGGTGTCCACATAATACTAAATTTATATCATCTAAATATTGTGATTCCATGTCTAAATGTGCTACAGATTGTTAAAAACCAACTCATCGCAGAGGTTATTCCTACAAGCATATATTTATCTTTGGATATGTTTTTCAGCTACCACAGAAGCAGCGGCTGCCATACTAGAAGTAGTGTCAACTACTGAATCAGTTGAAACAGTAGAAGTTGAAGCTAAAGCCGCCTTTGATGCTGAGTCTACTGTCGAAGCTGAAGTGGAAACATCTGAAGAAATCACAGAACAAGTAGATGACGCAGCCCCTACAGCTGCCGTCGCAGAGGATATCGCTCCTACCGCTGCTGTAGAAGAAGCAATTGTTTCTTTAGCTGAGCAAGAATTAGTGCAAGAAGTTCCTACACCGATTTCTGATGTCGTTGCTACTGTTGACTTGGTGCAAGAGGCTGTTGAAGATGCTATCTCTACAGAGAACAGAGTATCTGAAGGAGTTAATAATATTGCTGAGGCTTTGATCAATTTGGAGAAGGAGGTGAAGGCTATTGAGGTAAATTTACAAACAGAACGATGTTTAGTCGTTTAATGATATGATATGACTTTAGACTTAAAAGATCTGAAATCTGCTGCCAAAAGTTTTTATAAAACAGTTGTCATAAAAACTTTTGAGCATACATAGACAAGTCTAAAGATCAAGGTATATAATTTGGCCATTTTTGGTTTAAAATATGCATTTGCTTTTGAATTTGAAACAATCAAATTTATCATTTGAGACATATCTATTGTAAATCTTACTCACTTGTTTTATATAAAGAGCAAAGATGAGACGTGAACTTAATAATAACTTTGACATTGTCAGGTCCAAGCAATTGAAAACAGCGCTGAAGTCAGCTCCACCCAGGAAGTTTCAGGGTATGTAAAAATAATAAACCTTTCACGTATGTGCACGTCCATATATGCGTGTGATGTGTCTCGATGCATCGGGCTATGAGACTTACAGTGGTACCTAACGTTAAAAAACTAACTGTGTTATCTAATTGTATTTACAGAGGTTTGGAGCAGAACAAAGCTGTGGTACAGGTTCCTGAAGGTTTCCTGGAATATGGACCTCCCGGCTTTACTGAATACGGACCTCCCAAGCAGGAGGACTTAGCCAGATTAGCTATCCAGGTGACGATAATATCTATACACCTGACCCGGTGAATTTCATACCACTTAAAATTGTTTTTTTTTTTCGTGTGCTCTTTTTTACTTCAATTCTGAGCCAGCTCGGAATTGAAGTGGCTTTTGCCGAACTCAATTACCAAAACGAAATAAATAGGTAATTAAAATCGAAGCCCGCGCGGACAGGCGCATGCGCGGTGCGCTCAAAGATGTCCGCGCGCATACTCGATGCTTTTCTAAGCGTAACTTAGGGCTTGCCGCGACAACGAAAAAAATATAGTGAATAAGGACCCAGATTGAAATACATCTCAGAAGGTTCTTTGTTCCATTTAAAAAATATACATTAATAAGTACATTAAGACTGTCTTTTAATATGTGACTAATTCAGTTTCCTCTTTTAGGTGTCCAGCGCAAGGGCTTTGGAGAATAATGAGGTTAGAAGAAGGCGTTTCTCCCCTAAATTCAGGCAATTGAGGTAAGTTTTCCCAATAAATTGTTGGAGATTTCACCTTTAACATTTTCGGCTTATTGAAAGCGACACAGAAACTTCACCTTCACTGATATTGACTAGTCTCCCTTACCCATGCCCTTTATTGTCTTATTTGAAGAGCAACGTCAAGATCTGAATGTTTTTTTTAAAGCATGTAAAGAAGGTGTGCCGTGCCTTCTTTTGTTTTTTTTTTTGGCTGGAAGTTTCCTGCTGCCTTTGCCCGACTAAACGTTAGGAAAATCTGTATAGCACTCATTAAAAATCGGCTTGTATATACCATTTACCATTTTTTTATATCATTTGCCTTAACCGTCCCTGTCATATCTATGTAAATTCTTAATTTCATGATAATTGCACTAATTAAGTTTTGTTTGTTTCAGATCATTGAAGAAACACTAATTAATAACAAAATCATGCGATGCAATGGACTAAACGACTGCCTTTTGAAATAATGAAATACTACTTTATAAAATTATTTTTTTTAATTGAGGAGGCTATATACCTAACTAAACATATATGTAACGGATGATATTGTTAATGTGTTATTTCTAAATTTCTGTTGAAATCACCTCCACACAGGTATGGAGTAAGTTGCAAAACTTTAATCATGCGTGAAATTATAATACGTCAAAGACACTCGAGATATTATAAAATGACGAGTGACTCGAATAAATTTGGCTGATTATAGTTACACGAGCCTGCCCTGATACCTTTGCTCCTGAGCTTGTACTCAAAACACCGAGATTACTAAAGGAACGCTTGACAAAACTTTGCAACATACACATACAGCTCTGTTATATAAAAAACCGGAGGGTATCTCAATTGAAGTTTTGAAAAAATCAACCTTATGTAATTTACAAAAAGTCGTTTTTCTTAAAACATCTCCAATTAAGATACCGCTTTTTAGCTAAGCGGCAACATAGATGTCACTAACGGACACATAATTTTAGAACAAAGTGGGTCGAGATTTTGTGCCTGCAAACATTGTATATGTCTGCGTGGCTCAAGCGCTTTTTTATAAAGCTTTTCTTTTATACCCTCGTCATTCTAGGGCATGGGTGACGTTGAAAGAATGTCTTGTCTTATATTTGAAAAGTATTTGCAAATTCAATCGTTAACAGTTTCCATTTTTTCTCTTTACCGTAAAGGTAAAATCTATACAAAAACGCATTTTGAGATAAATAACATCGTTTGGCGTTCCAGGAAGTGGAAGAATCCAATAACTTGATGTTCACATAAGTTGAATTTTTTTATTGTAATTTAATCATTTAAAGCCACTACTAGCGACATCTATGAAAGTTCTTAAGAACTTTAACGATACTATTATTGCTTCGTTACAGAGAGAAATTATGAAAAGAAGAAATAACTATAAAATATTGTAATTGAAGGCAAATTGCTTTTTATATATGTTACTCGTATTATTTTACTTGCAATATGAAATCAGTATTGATAAACGCTGTTATGTGATAATAATAATAAATACAGATATTTCAAACTGATGATATTTTGTGTTATTATTTTATTCCCTATAAATAAAAAAAATAAAAATATGTGTATACCTGATGGTATACACATATTTTTTTTATTATTCTTTTCATGAATCTATATATTGATATATATAGATTCAGATTTATCAGTTCCTCACTGAAAACTCTGTAAGGTTTGACAATCTGAGAGCTAAGTTATTTGAGGTTTAATAAAAGTAAGAGTTGTGTTATATTTTTTTAAATTTTTAAATTGTTTGTCACTGAAAGTCCACTCTCGGACACATCGGTATGATTTGGGCCTAAGTATGTTTTAGCACACTCTAGGGCCTAAAAGGCTTGATGCGTTAGATTCGTCACAGTTGCGAGAGTGAGTAAAATGGAGGATTTTGACGCCAAAATATTTCAGTTATCAATTTGAAGGAGTCGTTTTCTCACGGCTTTACACTTGCGAACTTGGCATTAAATCTAGAATCATTCTATTCCAAATTTTGTCTGACGTTCATAACCGTTTCATTCTGTAACCTAAGTGAATAAAGTACTTTTGACTTTTACTTTAAAAAAAATATTTTATCAATATTACTAAAATAACGGATTGAATCAGGCATCACATGGCGGAAATCCATCTTAAGTAGATTATAAGGGAGGAATTCCACCACAAACCCTGGATCTGCGAATCACCACGATTGAAGTAGTAAGGAAATGCCCTTAATACAACAATCGAAATAGATTGACAGACCGCACTCAAAAAGGGAGAGATTTGCAAGAAAAAAAATAGTGACAGATACTCTCACCAAGTTGAGTGGTAGGCACCTCCGGACCCTTGATTTGCAATATTCCGCTTCCACGAAGTAAAACTTCGTAATATTACTAAAGGTAAATATAGACTTGTGCATTTACTAGTAATAGAACGTCGAGCATTCGCTATTTTATATTTATCGAACCACCATGACGCTCAATGTTTTCTTACAACCTGATTTTATAAACTAGCGAGCATTTTTGTATAACGTTTTATCGAGCAAAGGTACGAGCGCGGTTTACGGGAGTATATGCATGACAGAAAGTAATGTTACAGGTAAATGTTCACTCGCCTTACAACATTTACCTATAATTACGTCGAACACGATGTCGAGCATTCGCAAGAGCGTTACATGACATGGAAATACTTTAGGAAACGGAGCATTTACCTGTATTGTACTTTGTATATGAATATATGATTTGTAAGTACGTTACATTACATTGTAATGTTCTAGCAAATGCTTATGTGGAGGGCAAGGTGTTAAGTCCCTCCAACACAAAGGGAGGATCCTCCGACCAGGCGAGGTGATCATGCCTGGCGGCCGCGGCCCTACGCCCTACGGTTAACGTTGGGAACTTGTATTTATAGTTAGCAGCTGTGAAAACTTCTATATCGCGATTCAGGATTTGGCGCGAGCTGTCAAGTGTCAATTTATTTTATATTATTTTAAGTGGGTACCGCCACACTTAAGTCGTTACTCACCTTAATATACATCAGTTTACATTAATGGTATGGTTGTATCTCTAGTAAGTGAGGTCGCGGGTTCGAATCCTACCCATTATACTACCGAAATGAACTAAGCTTAGCAAGAGGGGTTAATAAGATTTCTAGTAATGTGGGACTTAATCTCAAGTTATCTTTAAAAAAACAAGATGTATAATTTTCACTAGGTTACAGTAGTACTACTCAGCATTAGGAACCATAGATTATGTTCGTAAACTATCCCGATTTGTACACATTATAAATTTTTATAAGCTACGGGTCTTAATCGCGTAAATATTTTATTTTAAGGCTAAATACCTTTGTTTATTGCCCGACGTTTCGATCGTATTGCAACGGCCTTGGTTATGGGTAGACTGGTTCAGCTCGGTTTCAGAAACTACCCTCGCTTGATTTTATCAATCACTATTACGGAACCCTCGGTTCCGTAATAATGAGTATTAAGTTACTTTTTGTAATTTTTAAGCATATTTATGCTAATTTTATACATATTTAAATATATGGAGGAAAAAATCATCTCAGGCGGGATTTGAATCGCAACTTCCCTCTAAGGTCGCGGGTTCAAGTCCCGGCTGAGACGAGTTTTTCCTCCATACACGGAAGGCACCTGGGGGCTTAGACAAGGTATGTACTTTCGTTCCGTGGCGAATTCGATAATACCGTACTAATCGTTCGCAAAAAAATAAAAAAATGTCTATGGTCTCCACCGCAAACGTCAAATTCTATACTATAATACTTTTTCATTAACGATATCGCTATTCCAATGTGACTTTGCCTAGACCCCCTGTCTCGCCAACGGCGATGAGCGAGAGGCGATTAGTGATTTTATCGCTCAAGAAACGTAAACGCCTATGTAAACGAAAGAGATGCAGTATAGAGCGAATTTCGAGGTATCGTATTAATATTCATTGTGGTGACATGTTATGTATAAAATGATGTTAAATTTAAATAATATATCCAAATAATGTAAGTAAAATTTAATTTAATTTGTAATAAATAAAATAGATATATATGATGACATTTGCACGCCTTATGTGGGCAGAATATGCGAAAATATTAATTATGTAAAATCTAATGTACCATGTTCTGGCAAATAAATTATTTGATTTGATTTGATTTGATTTGAATGCTCGCCAGCCAGCGATCAACTATTAATATCTGTATCTACTATACGTTTCAAATGAGTTGATAACTGTCATGATGACATTTTGATTCGCATATCGACTGCAACTTCATTGTGCGGTGATAGGTGTCAGTAGTATTACACAGAAGTACCTACTTATTCTAATGAATTATATAAGCACTGTATTTTACTATTTGCTAATATAGTTAAGATTCAGTTAAAAAATAAATATCACGACTGACTGAATGACTTATATTTTGCCTATTTACTTATTTTTGTTTGGTGTTTATTAAATAATAAAGAATACTATTAATATTATAATAAAGTAAAATATTAGGTACACAGTTCAAAGCCAATAAATAATACGTCCGTTCCATTACCATACACATACGTATTTTACCCGACTTGGGAGTTGTCGCGGTCGCGATTATCTTCTCATTTGAAACGCATTATTTTATTTACACGCGCTCTACTTATGTATATTAATACGTATGTATTTTAAACGATAAAATCGCTACTGGCTTTCTCGCGTGGGACAGGTTCCTAAATCGTCCTTCCTGCGGTTAATATCTTTGTGATGTTTACTTACTGCCTTCGTGGCGCGGCGGGAATGTGTCCGACTGCTACGCATGAGGTCGTGGGTTTGATTCCCACTCGGGACACCACTTTGTGTGATCCACAAATTATTGTTATTGTTCCAAGTCTGGGTGTACTTTGTTTCCATGACTTGTATGTTTGCAAAGGCTTCTACCCTACAGCGAGAGCCGTCTTTTAAAAAAGAAAAAAAAACTACTCAGTAGTAGAAACCATAGATGAAACTAGGAACAACTGATACATGCAGATGCATGAGATGCAGGGCTTGTAAGCCATTGCAGAAGTCGTCTTAAAAAAAAATGTCCATTTTGTGTCATATTTTCGTAGCATCGTAATAAATAAGAATACTAGAATTTGTGCACACACTTGCATCATAAATATACGTGAGTTTTTTTTTCTTTAAAAAGATAACTAGCAATGTGGGATTGTGGTCCCATATTACTAGCAAACCTGATAACCCCTCCGCAAGCTCAATGGCTTGTGTTAGGAGTGGGTTCACGTCGGTGGTACAATGGTAGGATTCGAACCCGCGACCTCATGATTGCGAGACCGATACCTTAACCATTAGTCCATGAACCTCTGGTGTAACCTCACCGAGGGTGTTCCTCAGGGTAGCGTTCTCTCTCCTATTCTTTTTTCAATATTCATTAACTCTGTTATTAAAGTTATCTCTTCCAGTTTCCATCTTTACGCAGATGACTTGCAGCTTTACCGGCATTTCCCTGTTGCTGATGCTAGTTCGGCTATTGCTGCAATGAATCATGACCTTGCTTGTGTGAGCGATTGGGCCAAGTCATTTGGTTTGCAAATAAACCCTGCTAAGTCACAGGCCATGATCATAGGCAGCAGATTTCTTCGGAATGCGGTGGATGTTACATCTTTGTCGCCATTATACCTTGATGGTATTCGCATCGACTATACCGAAACTGCTAAAGATCTGGGTGTAATTATTGACTCTAATCTTTCGTGGAGTACTCATGTCAGCGAGGTCAGTCGAAAGGTACATTTCTCTATGCACACATTAAGATGCCTTCAGAGTTTCTTGCCTTTGAAGACCAAAATTTGTTTGGCCCAGTCTCTTATTCAGCCGATTATAGACTATGCTGATGCCTGCTATTTGGATGCCACAGAGGAGCTATTAAACAAACTTGAGCGTTTGCAAAACCTGTGTATTCGTTTTGTTTTTGGTCTCCGAAAGTATGATCATGTCTCTCACCTTCGCAAAGAACTCAAGTGGCTCCCAATCCGACTTCGCAGGAACACTCGCATTCTCTGTCTCCTTTTCAACATCCTACATAACCCATCTTATCCTCCTTACTTGCGAGAGCGGTTTTCTTATGCTCGTACTAACGATGCTCCATGCAGGTCGCATCTTAGATCCCTCCTTAAATTCCTTCCTCATAAAACCGACTATTATTCTTATTCCTTCTCTATTCATGCTGTAAGATTGTGGAACTCACTTCCGCCTAGCATACGCGACTTAAAAACTATTTCTCTCTTTAAGAAACGTGTAAAAGAGCATTACCTTTCCTCTTAATGGGTACATTTTAAATATTTATGTATTAATATGTATTTATTTATAAGCATAAGCATTATGTATTTATATGGGTATATATTTAGGTATTTGTATGTATATATAGTTAAATTTCTTAGTTTAAGACGCTAGCATATTTATTACCTTCTTTTAACTCTCGCACACTATTAGTCTACATTATTCTTCTACACTTTTCCTTTCGCAGGTCTGCTGGCAGAAATTTCTTTAGAAATAAGCAGTACCTTTGTACTCAATTGTATTATGCCATTTATAATTGTTGTTACAGTGTGTACATAAATTATAAAATAAATAAATAAATAAATGAATCCCCACCAAAACGAATATTATTCAGTCAGTCCATTAACATTGAATTCCGTGATCGACACTCGTTTACCAAAATATTAGTATTACAATAATATTCATAAGAAATCTGTCACATTAGATGAAGCCAACTGAATGAAAAACAACATAAAAATACTCCAATGATTACAAAATTACTTATCCAATAAATATGTAATTATGTATTTTTACTTATGTATAGATTAACATTTTATTAAGTTTGGGGTATAAAAACAGTCGTTAATATCATCCCTGTTACACAGAGTCTTTAGATTTCGTGCTGATAACACTATTTACAATGGCTTACAAAATTGTGTATTTGTTAGCCATTGGGGCTGTATTATTAATGTAAGTACTTCTTTAGTCTATTTATACAAAGTTATTTTTAGTTTTGTTTCCTTGCACCTTTTCTATATAATAAAATCGCTTTATTGTTATATTTCCTAAAAACTAACATAACTGTAAGCTCACATTAAAAAACTACTGACACAATCTTAATTATAACGACACAAAAACAAATAAAGCTTTTTTTTAAGAAAATTAGCAAAGTGGGATTGAGTTCCACATTACAAGCAATCAAATTATATTTTTTATTCTATCCACATACATACGTAGGTACTTACACCCCAAACACACACACACACACACTGTATTTTCTGTTAAAAACTAATCTGCAGACGAGGGTCCTGGAGTCCTGAAATACAGGACCTTCCCAGTTTAGACTCCAGTCCACTCCAAAATAACATGTTTCCGAATGACTGCTACATTATCACACAACGCTATCTGATCCCAAACTACGCAGAGCTTGTACTATGGAAACCAGACAACTGATAAACATACATAATTATATATTTCTAAACCATCGTTCTCATCACACAAAGTTTTATCCTGGGTGGGGATCGAACCCACGACCTCTTGCGTAGCAGTCGGATCAGTCGGATTCACTCCCACCGCGCCACAGAGGCAGTCAATAACTAAACGATTACATTTCTCACCACATTGTGAACAAGATTTTCACTGTTAGAATAGAATAAATAATTATTAAATTAATTATGGGAATAATTAATTATTTATTTAATTATGGGAATAATTAATTTATTAATTAATTATTGAATAATTAATTTAATAATTCTTGTCAAAAATGACATGGTCCAAAAACAATCCAATTAGATTGTGTTACTGATTCTGAGCAAACTACTTTCAGGTTTGCATTATATCAAGAACAACGCTGTATAGTACTAGTATTTATAATCCTTGTGCGCAAACAGAAAATATTATAACCATACTCTGATCATACAAATCATACATACACACACAACACACACACACACACACACACACACACACACACACACACACACACACACACACACACACACACACACACACACAAACTATCATCTATATCTTTATAGATTTAGTATAAACATTTATTAATTTTTAGAAATTAAAAATAATAATTATGTAATCAACAATGTAGCACAAAAGAGACTGTATCCCACAACACAGGGTATCCTAGTGGGGGGTTCAGAGAACTGTACCATGATGCTGTAACAACGTTTTAAACAATAAATAAATTATTATTATTATTGTACTCCTAAAAGATACTACAACATTTTGAAGTTTGTTGTGAAAAAGTTTTTTATTAACGAGTATTTTTGACGATTTCAGGACTTCCCCTACCAAAGGTGCTTATCTACGTCGCTTTGAAGATCATTATGAGATAAACCCATTGTTTTTACAGTTTCCAGAACATACTGACGAATATACCACGATGCAGAGACGTGGCTTTGACATGTATGTATATTATCACCTAAAATTCGTAACGTATATAATTCGCAACTTCGTATGCGTCAAATTTCCCCGATTTGGCAACATTTTCCATTGCTGCTCCGCTCCTATTGTTCGTAGTGTGATGTTATATACAGGAAAATAATTTTTCAATTCGGATCAGTAGTTCCTGAGATTACCGCGTTCAAACAAACAAACTCTTCAGCTTTATAATTGACTAGCGGTCGCCTGGCGGTTTCACCCGCGTAGTTTCCGTTCCCGTGGGAATACTGGGATAAAAAATAGCCTATGTCACCCGGGGTTAGTGTAGCTTCACAAAGATGAAAGAATTTTTCAAATCCGTCCAGTAGTTTCGTAGCCTATTTAATACAAACAATCAAATATTTCCTCTTTATAATATTAATATAGAGTATAGGCTAGCTGACCGTTGCATGTCAGTATATCTATGAAAACCTTATACCTATATGTTCACAAAAATATTGATAATTTCTGTAAGAAATGTGATATACATAATATTAACACGCGGAACAAACATAAACTTGTTGTACCAGCGTCAAGGTTACAAAAAGTAAACAAATCATTTCGGAGCCAATGTATACGTTTCTACAATAAAATCCCTAGCGATATTCAAAAATTAAGTCGTAATAAATTTAAGTGTACCATTAAGAAAAAATTGTGTATGAAAAGTTACTACTCAATAATTGATTATATGGAAGACAAAAACGCTTGGGATTGAACTGCTTTCTCTCACAGGCTATTAAAATGTACTTTAAGATTATATGTATATATACATATTTACTTTGTAAGAAGTGAAGTATTGTGTTTGCTGAATACGTTTATATATACTCATTTTAGAGTTACTAATAGTATTATTATTTAGTTATCCTTATTTTATAAACGATTACACTCACCAAACACACTGGTTCATTCAGTAAAATTTATTTTTGTAAAGAAAAACTTGATCATTTTAAAAGAGTGGCACATGAGTTTCTTGGCAGCTTCTTCTCATGAGCTTTACACTTGGAACTGCCACCTAACCTCATTTTGTTTTTTTTTTCAAACATTCATAGTTTTATAAAATTTTTAGTATGTTTTAATTTGACGTTTTCAAATAATCATTAACCTGATTTTACGAAATAATGATATTTGACTTTGACTTTGACCCGCGCAACTTCGTATGCGTCAATTTTCCCCGATTTGGCAACATTTTCCATTGCTGCTCCGCTCCTTTTGGTCGTAGCGTGATATTATATAGCCTATAGCCTTCCTCGATAAATGGGCTACTATATTGTACCCACTAAGGCTGATTTTGGTTTATATCATATTTCAACTTTTTGATAACACAATTACATCAGTCCTTTAACATGGTAACAACGACTAATATAAGTACTATAGTATCAAGTTATAAATATTCAAACATTGTAAAATTGGCAATTTGAAAAGAATGGCCGCGTTTTTATTGCCAGGTTCTTTTCTCCGGCTTTACCTATTGTTTGCGAACTTGGCATTACATGTACATGTAGAACCCCGACGTATCACAAGAGTTGTTTTGCATCCTAAGTGAATAAGGATTTTTGTTTTTTCTTTGGCTAATTTTGGGCTATCCAACAGTAAAATAATTTTTCAATTCGAACCAGTAGTTCCTAAGATTAGCGCGTTCAAACCAACAAACTCTTGTGATTTATAATATTAGTATAGATATAAAAGAAGGCAATAAACAACATCGGTAAGGTAAAGAACGTTACAAAAAAAAAAAAAAACGAAAAATGTTTTCTGTCTTTTCTTTTTCTTTTTAGGGTTCCGTAGCCAAAATGGCAAAAATAGAACCCTTATAGTTTCGTCATGTCTGTCTGTCTGTCTGAATGTCTGTCTGTCCGTCCGTATGTCACAGACATTTTACTCAAAAACTACTCAATAAATCTTAATGAAATTAGGTGAAAATATGTTTTGTAGTAGCCGCTACTTCGTTTGATAGCTAAATAATATATAATAAATATTTTTAGGGGGGGCACTCCATACATGTTACAGAAGCTGAATATTTTTTTTGAGCATTTGCTCAAAAAAAATATTCAGCGTTGATATTTATCAACGTGTGGCACATCATTCGACAGGTCTTTCCAAAACATTTTGAGGTTTCTAATAAAAAAAATTGATTGAGTCATTCATTCATTCATTTTTGGAAATAATCGCTCCGAAAGTTGCATAAATCGTCCCCCACTTAACTTTTCAACAGTGTAATAAAAAAATATGGAAAAATCACAAAGATAGCGCTTAATAAATACTTTAAACTAAAATTATTTCGGATAAGATCGGATATTCCGTCATTGAGTTATTGCCAAAAAACTGTGTTTCTCAACAAAAGGGCGTAATTGCCATGAACATACGCTCTTCTGCTGATGCAATTGTTTAAGGCTGCGGAACCCTACACTGAGCATGGTTCAACATGCTCTTGCCCGGTTTTTTGTAACACATAGTTTAAATTGATATTAAATCTTAGTTTTTGAAAATTACAGGACAAATGGATCCAGTGGTAGTAATAATCAGTTAGGTCCAAAAAAGCAAGAAGAAGAGTTCACAGATGAAAAAGTAAGTAGATGTATATGGAGCAGAGTCGAAGGGTTAAAATACTCCAAACGTATACACAAAACGTATACGTATATACAAAAAAAATGTGTGGCATTCGGGGACTGCTGCGGTTTACCGCAGCAGTCCCCGAATGCCATATGTATTGCATGCCCGAATGTATTGCATAGCATTTTTTATCAACATATGCAATTATAATTATTTATTTATTTTTTATTTATGCCGTAATTTTTTTTCATCAACGTGGAACGTTGAAGAGTCGGTTGGTGTCGGATAGCTCACTATTTATACTATAACCTATTTGATAGTTTACTTGTATGCACACATTTTTTTTTTGTAATACTTCTTCTCTCAGTTGTGCTTTTCTAAAAGAGCACGTTTATATCCTACCTAAAGCATGCCGTGGTAGCCTATAATTAAGGTAGCACTTCTGGATGTATATGTAGGCTCAGGATGCCGCAGGTTATAGCTTGCCATCGTTCACGAACACCGGGAGATCACTAGGTTTAGATTTTACCATTACTAATTAAATTAAAATCTTAATTTCACCACAGATAATTTAATAACCGAAATAATACTAGACGCGTCTAAATTATATAGCTAATAATTGATTCCACATATCACTATATGAAAAAATAAAATGATCGGGTCGGAAATTAGCGATTCGTCGGGCACGTGGTGCGCAAACGGCTCTCGTCGGCGAACTGTCTACAAGATGGCCGCCCCGCCATCACGTCCATGTGACGTTCCGCAAGAATGATCAACTACCCTCATTCTTTTCCGACGTAAATGACAGTGAATGTCAAGTGTTGCCATATGTTGCGCCGTCATATCCATTAATATGTAAATTTGTAAAGCTTAAAGGTACTAGGTAGGTGACAAAGCATACACTAAAGGTTCATTTCCGTGCATCGCGATCGATCGCGAGCCGCGCGCGGCTTACGGCGAACGGCTGACGCGCGCGGCCGATGCGACTATAGTCAGAGTATGAGAAGGTATGGTGCCGTTTCCGAGGTCTGGTTTCCGAGGTCCGTTTCAGGTCTTATTTTACGGATAAATATTTTACTGACTCTGTTTGACTGCCTCTGTGGCACGGTGGGAGTGTATCCGACTGCTACGCAAGAGAGGGTTCGATCCCCACCCAGGATAAAACTTTGTGTGATGAGCACGATGGTTTATTCTGTGTCTGGGTGTTATTTATCTATATTATTTAGGTATAAATTTAGAAATATATAAGTATGTTTATCAGTTGTCTGATTTCCATAGCACAAGCTCTGCTTAGTTTGGGATCAGATAGCGTGAGTATATGTGTGAGTTGTCCCAAGATATATTTATTATACTAGCGGTCACGCGCAACTTCGTCTGCGTAAATTTTCCCCGTTTTCGCAACATTTCTCATTGCTGCTCCGCTCCTGTTAGTCGTAGCTGAATGTTATGTAGCCTATAGCTTTCCTTGATAAATGGGCTATCCAACAGTGAATTTTTTTTCAATTCGGGTCAGTAGTTCCTGAGATTACACGCGATCAAACAAACAAACTTAGGAATACAGGGTTATAGTATGACCATTAGTGCTGTGCACTCCCTGAGGTATGCGCGCGGTGAGACGGGGGGGTTAGAATCGGCTGCTGCGCTGTCAGTGCGCCGTCAACGCTTGTGACGGCAGGTAGTGTTATTTGTATCGGACTGTCTATGTCAGACGCACACGAGATAAATATTCAAAGATGGGTCGTGCGTTATCTCGTGATATGAAGACTGTCATTTTTAAGGTGGCTGAATATTTTAAGAAAAGAAAAGCAGACAAAGAAAGCTTTGAATTTAAAAATGACGTGAATATTGCTAAAATCGTTGCGGAGGCTACGGGATACAGCAAAAGAACCGTACATAATGTGATTTCTGCGGGCTATTTATCAATTGAAAATTCAAGCCAATTAAAATTTCAATCGCCAAAAAAACCAAAAGTTCTAAAGAAAAAACACGTTGTGGATGATTTTGACCTTGGAGTTATCAGAAGAAAAATTCATCAGTTTTACGAAGTTGAAAAAAAAATACCAAGTGTCCGTAAGTTACTATCAAGTTTGAGACAGGATGGCATATTTAATTGTGGACGGGAATATTTAAGACAGCTTTTACACAAAATGGGCTACCGTTACAAAAAATGCAAATCAAAGAGACATCTCCTTATAGAGCAGCCTAATATTACAGTGTGGCGGAAAAAATATCTTACACAAATCAGAAATTACAGAACGGAAAACCGAAACATATATTTTCTTGATGAAACATACATCAACGCCAGTCACCATGCCAGCAAATGTTGGCAATCATCGTCAGAACCCGGTATTCATGCTGATATTGGGAAAGGACGGCGACTAGTAATACTCCACGCTGGGTGTCGAAATGGCTTAGTGGATGATACATTGACTATATTCAAATCCGATGCTAGAACCGGTGACTATCATGGAGATATGAGCGGACCTACTTTTTATAAGTGGGTAGATGAAAAGTTAAAAGATAAGTTGCTGCCGAATTCTGTGGTTGTAATGGACAACGCGTCTTACCACAGCGTTCAGATTGAGAAGAAACCAACTATATCAAGCCTCAAAAGTGAAATGCAGAACTGGTTGCTACGCCATAATGTAGAATTTTCAGGAACCATGTCAAAGGCTCAACTGCTACTTCTTATCAAAAATACACAAAAAGAACCCGTGTATAGAATTGACGAACTCCTGAAAGCCAGTGGACACACTGTTCTGCGTTTACCTCCGTACCATCCAGATTTAAATCCAATCGAGTTGGTCTGGGCTGATATTAAAAACAACATAGCCCAAAACTATATTAATTCTTCTCTAGACGAAAAGATAATCTTATTGGATAAATTGTTTTCGGAATTCACGGCGGAAAAATGGCAGAAATGCGACGATCATGTCCAGAAAAATGAAAATGATTACTGGAGTCGCGATAGTAGGTTCGATAATGTTATCGATTCATTCATAATAAATTTGCAAGACTCTGATTCAAGTTCCGGTGGCGAAGAGGAAGATGAAGATGATGACGAAATGGAAGATGAAGTTGAAACAGAATCTATGTCAGAATAACTTTCGTTAGAATATATAATTGTTTGTAAATATAAAAAATGTTTAATAAAACAAGTCCTGTTGTGAATTATAACTTTCAATTCTTATTTATCACCTGCATATTTTTAATAAAATATATATATATATTTGGGTATATTTGGGTTACATTTTAATCAACAAAGTAAGTATATATTACAGATAGATAGCCTCCGACCAACGCAACGTCCCGCCACAAGTCTTGCCTTAGAAATGCAAACTGATATCGTAAGATCTGTCCGACATGTATCGACCTCATGTGAACTCATGCACTTTTTTCTTCGCCCCCCACCTCGCCGTGCATACCTCAGGGAGTGCACAGCACTAATGGCCACACTATAAAAAATAGCTATGTCACCCGGGGTAGTATAGCTTTCCAGTAGTTTCGAAGCCTATTCAATACAAACAATCAAATCTTTCTTCTTTATAATATTAGTATAGAAGTATAGATTACTGTTGTGGTACTAACAAAGGCGGCCTATGCCTAAGACCTACCGTTCGTGAAAATGATGCCTAACTGCTTTGCTGGAAGTCGTGAGTTCGATTTCCACAAGGGATACAACTTTGTGTGATCCACAAATTGTTGTTCCATGTCTAGGTGTACTTTGTGTCCGTGACTTGTATGTTTGTAAAGTCCCCCGCAATACAGGGCTTGTACACTACTGCGGGAGTCGTCTTTAAAAAAAAAAACGAATCAAGTGCATGAAAAAAGCACCAATTTTATTTTTCAGATTCAGAAGCAAAAAAAAACCCTATATTTGCCTGTTGCGGTGATAATGGCCAAGAATTATAAGTAATTAATGGAACCTATTGGTGACAACAAACGACTATGGTGAATTTGATATACTATTTGATATTTGATATAAAAAAATAACTTAATTTTACTAACTGGATGCTATAAACCTTTGTAAACGAATCATTTAAGTGCAAATCGAATTTATGCATCGTGGATTTAAAGTTCTAAAAGACAAAATGGAGCTAGTTTTAAATCTATTTCCGCTGTTTTCGTGATTGCATAATAAAATATAAGTCCGTTGTTGTTATATATATATTTTTTTTATATTTAACTATTAAATTATAATCTGTTTAAGTTTGAATGCTAAGAAAATGACTGTTTTTTTTGGATTGTCGTAGAAGGTAGATATTTATTGCTTCTAGAAACTTAGTACCTAACAATAAAAAAATCTAGCAGATCTTAGGTCTACAATTATAGACCTAAATATTTATATAGATTAAAAATTCTTACACGTGCTAATCGATTTGTTTTGATGTTTGAAACATAAATAAACAAATATGAAAGATTTAATAAATATGTAATATTTTTTTCAAAATATTAAAGTCATTGGTGGGCGACTATTGCTTAATTAATTTTATTTTATTGAAATCATCAATACTACATAATTACAATTTCAAATTATCTACAATCGCACAGGAATTGTTATTATTAAGATTTTTTTTGTTGTAAAATAATTTTATTAAATCAAAGAACTTACAAAATAGTAAAGTGTAAGTTTGTTAGTGGTCTTATTCTTCTAATTATTTTTGAGTGGATGTTTCAGCCAATTTTTGATAGTGTCAGTTTTTTTGTACATTTTATTTAACCACACAAACACTGTTTTACGAATTTTGCATCTAGTTGATCCATTTTCACCCAGTAAAAGCGTCCCGCTTTTGTTGTGGAAATGTTTGTTTAGTTGATTGCATTGTCACAATTCTAAATTAAGTAGTTTTTAAAAAGGAAAAGCTGTCTAATTTTTATTAAATACAAATTACATTTTTTTAAATTAATATAAGTACCTACCTACTTCCAATTCCTTAGGTATTCCAAAATTGTTAAAATGTGTTTTGACCGATAATGTTTTTAAAATTATAATAATGAACAAAAATTGAGAATTTCCAAAGGACTTAATGTTAAAAAATAAGCGGCGGTAGCCTAATGGTTAATCATCGGTCTCGCAATCGTGAGGTCGCGGGTTCGAATCCTACCCATTATACTACCGACGTGAACCCACTCCTAAAACAAGCCTTTGAGCTTAGCTGGAGGGGTTAACAAGATTGCTAGTAATGTGGGACTCAATCCAACATGGCTAGATATATATAAAAAAAATAATTGTTAAACACTTATTGCTTAATGCCAAAATTGGCAAAATATGCTTCGGCTATTATTAATTTAATTTATAAACGTTATTGTTAAAGTTAATATAATTGTGATTAAAGCATTTTATGACTGTTTTTATTTAAAACTAACTGTCCCAGCAAACTTACCCGTTATTTTTTTTTCCTTATTTTCTTTTTTTACGTAATGGTGCATATAAATCTGGTGAATTCGCCGCGAAAGCGCATTTGTACCTTCTTCAGAGTATTAGAAAACTTAAAAAAAAAATAATGTTATCGGTAAAATCGTTCTCTACAAATACTACAATTGCATTTTGAAAGATAAAATAGTTTGAAATCCAGACTCAGGAATCGAACCCAAGACTTCCGTAGCCAAGTAGTGTTCTATCTTTCAAAATGCAATTATTGTATTTGTTAAGTCTTTGGCAAGAAATGCCTATAAAAATTACTTCAAAATCGTTCTCTAGTTAACTGTAGTTAGAAATAGAGATTTCATGCTCATATTCACATTTGAGACAACCTGTATATAAAAAACAGGGTGTCCCAAAAGTATGCCACATGGAGGAATAGTACCATAAATATAGTAGATACAACAGTGAGAGCGCCGTCTACAACAAATATTGATATCGATTCCGTCTTAGACCACATTTACGGAGAGTCACTTAATCTATACTAATATATTTATATATTATATTATAATATTATAAAGCGGAAGAGTTTGTTTGTTTGTTTAAACCCGCTAATCTCAGGAACTATTGGTCCGATTTGAAAAAATCTTTTTTTGTTGGATAGCCCATTTATCGAGGAAGGCTATAGGCTATATAACATCGCGCTACGACTAAGGAGCAGAGCAGCGACGAGAAATGTTGCAAAAACGGGGAAAATTTACGCATACGAAGTTGCGCGGGACAGCTAGTCTATACTAATATTATAAAGCTAAAGGGTTTGTTTGTTTGTTTGAACGCGGTAATCTCGAGAACTACTGATCCGAATTGAAAATTTCTTTCACTGTTGGATAGCCCATTTATCGAGGAAGGCTATAGGCTATATAACATTACGGTACGACTAATAGGAGCGGAGCAGCATTGAATAATGTTGCAAAAACAGGGAAAATTAACGCAGACGAAATGCGCGGGACAGCTAGTTCCAACATAAAGCCTTGTATGAGTGCGTTAACGAAGGAGCATTTTTTTGCGCCGGAGCCCACACCGTTTATACAGCTTCATAATCTAGAATGGTTATATTGTATCAACAAAAATACCGTTCTAGGTCACGAAATCATACGGCCATTATAGATCATGGTTATAAACGAAAGATACATAATAACCAATAATTACAATTTTCCCACGTCTGAAAACGGGATCTGCTTATAAGTAGACATCCTTAAATTGTTTAAAAAGAAGACGCGCGTAAAATAACCGAAGTAGGTACCCAATACTTCATCTTCAGCCTATCGCAGTCCACTGCTGGACATAGGCCTCTCGAATTGCACGCCACTTTGTTCTACCTTCGGCTTCTCGCATCCAGCTCTTGCCAGCCGTTTTGCGTAAATCATCACTCCACCTGGCCTGAGGGCGTCCTACACTACGTTAGCCGAGACGCGGTCTCCACTCAAGAACTCGTTTACCCCAACGGTTGTCGGGCTTTACAAGTTTACACACAATTTCCAAAATATTCGTACTAATTCCATGTTGATAAGTAATGATGTATTTAATAGGATTCTTTCAGGAATAAACCTTACATAAGCAATGGGAAACTAAAAGCTGTGGTAGCTTAATGGCTAAGGCATCGGTCTCGCAATCGTGAGGTCGCGGGTTCGAATCCTACCCATTATACTACCGACGTGAACCCACTCCTAACACAAGCCTTTGAGCTTAGCTGGAGGGGTTAACAAGATTGCTAGTAATGTGGGACTCAATCTCACATTAATAGTTATTTTTTTTTTTAGAAAAAAAAAGTAATTTTATTTAAAAGCCCGATAACAGTTCCTGAGGAACAGCCCCGGTACCAGCTTAGCAGCAAATATTTTTCAAGATTTTATTTTCTCACTTTGTTGGCATAAGTAATACGCGTATTCATGCAATACAGCATGAATACGCATATTACTTATGCCGTATATTGTTAGTGCTAGAGAGCACTAACAATCTCTGAGCAAAGCTGCGGACGGATGGACGGACGGACATGACGAAACTATAAGAGTTCCATTTTGCCATTTTGGCTACAGAACCCTAAAAATAATCTTCACAACCCCTAAACGTTTTTAAAAGACCTATCTATTGATACCCTATCGTGTGGGTTATCACTAGATAGGTGAGAATTTAGCCAGTTTAAAAAAATATCATATCTCATACTCATAACTCTAATTTACTAATCTATACGAATATTATAAAGCTGAAGAGTTTGTTTGTTTGAACGCGGTAATCTCAGGAACTACTGATACGAATTGAGAAATTCTGGATAGCCTATTTATCGAGGAAGGCTATAGGCTATATAACATCACGCTACGACCAATAGAAACGGCGCAGCAATGAGAAATGTAGCAAAAACGGGGAAAATTTACGCAGACGAAGTTGCGCGGGACAGCTAGTAGTTAATAATATAACTTTTTACATGATTTTCAGATAGATCATTGTCTTTCGGAAATTTAGTTAACTAAATGAAATCAGGATTTGAAATAAAAACAGTTACAAAGAGCTTTAAAAGCATTTTTTTAATAACTTCAACAATAACGTATATAATTTAAATTTATAATAATAGAATGCACACTTTGACAATTTTAGGATAAGCAATACAATTGGTAAATACTTTAAACTTTTTTTTTGTTTTTTGTTATGACTCCTTTGAAAATTATCAGTTAATATATCATTATAATTTAATTAGACAGTATTAGCCAAAGCACGTTTTAACAATTTTAGTACCTATACCTAAGAAATTGGCAGTATAGTATAAAAAAAATCAGGTTTTTTAACTACTTAAAGAAAACTGTAATTTGAACTGTTACAATGGACCCAATTGAGAACCATTTCCAGAGTCCAGTATTTAACGTCTGAAAATACATTAAATAGGTACAAAATCTGTAAGACCGAGTCTTTGTGGGGTTAAAATGTACAAAAATACCTGACACTATCAGAATAGTGTATATACTATCAGACACTAGCCAACTACACAGACAAACTGCTATTCAGAGCTTCTGACATTTTGTAAGTTTCTTGATCTAAAATAAATTAATTTGATTAAAAAAGAAACCTTAATAATAATAATCCCTGTGTGACAATTGTGGACAATTGGACTTAAAGATTTTTTTTTTTTTTTTTTTGTAAATACTCAGTTAATATTTTATCTTAATTTAAATAAACATTATCAGCTAAAGCACATTTTATCAATTTTAGCATACCTAAGCAAGCGCAAGCAGTATAGTATTATAAATATAGTATTGAAAAAATATGTTTAGAAATTCAACACTATAGTGTAAGAATTTCAAAACAGAATTGATGATTCCAATAACATAAAATTATTTCTTCGTCTTTAAATAATCTAAAAAATATTAAACATCCATTAACTTCTTTCTTATTTGTTGGATTTATATTTTAAACATCAAAACTGTAGTTCTCATAGACTTACCGTTAGTATATCCTAAGTCTATGATAGTTCTTGTAGGAATCTTAAAGGGGCGTCTAAACGGGCTATTTTTTACGGCAATTTGTGGCGGCAATGCTGTGGCCGGCAATATTGCTGTAGAGTACTGCCATATGGCAGTACTCTCTCATATTGATTTGATGGTTT
This sequence comes from Herminia tarsipennalis, assembly GCA_945859575.2. Lineage (NCBI taxonomy): Eukaryota > Metazoa > Arthropoda > Insecta > Lepidoptera > Erebidae > Herminia > Herminia tarsipennalis. The sequence goes on from OX243857.2 coordinate 13,616,384, forward strand.
CCGGACGATCACTGAGCTATCTATTTTCCGCAATGTTGTCCGGCTAATTTTGTTGTTGTTTCAGTCGCCTTCTATTTTATTGTTGCCGGGTTGTGTAGCCCGTTTAGGAGACTGGATCATGCGCCATACAATTGTAGACATATTGCCATTATTGGCCGAGCAATTAGTTGCCAATAGTGCCGCCATAAATTGCCGTAAAAATGGTCCGTTTAGACCCATTAATACTTAAAGTATATACATAAATACTTAAGTCTATAGTTTCTGGAGGCAATAACAAAATGTAGCTTCTACGTCAATACAAAAAGAAACAATATTTTTTTTGCTTTTGTCAAAATAAAAAGGTTTAACAAAGTTTCAAACTTAAACAGATTATAATTTATTCTATAAAATACAACAACGAATATAAAAAATAGTCAAGCGTGAGTCGGACTAGTACATGCTGTACCGAAAACAGAAGTGGAAATCCACGTTGCGTAAGTCTGATTCGCACTTCACTGTTTTTTTTATAAAGCTTAACAGCATCAATTTAGTAAAATTGTGTTAGGTAATTTTATTCAATAAGTCTTTCTAAGTATATCAAATTCGCCATAATTGTTTGTTGTCACCAATAGTTCTATTAATTAATTATAATCCTTGGCCATTATCACAGCAATAGGCAAATACAGGGACCTTTTTCCCTCATAAATCGTCTGAAAAAAAACGGCAATCAATGTATACTTAATGATATTTGAATTCAAACTGAAATGTCATCACTTCGGTTAAATTATTTACACATGGTCTTATTCAACACACACACACACACACACGCACGCGCACACACACACACACACACACACACACACACACACACACACACACACACACACACACACACACACACACACAGCAACAAATTTATTTAAAGAGCGGGACCTCTGCTACAGGCTTTTATAAAGCTTACTAGGAGGTTCTCATAAACCTGTATATTTAGTTTCCTAAGGCTTTTAGAAAATAAAGAATTTATTATTATTATTATTATATCACTTTCACAGATCCGAGGGTCCGGCTCGGGTCTTATTTCCATAAACCGATTGGTGTACTTGCATGCCCACGCACCATCTTATTTGCACAAACCGGTTGGTCCGACCGGCTACACTCAGCGACTTGCATGCGCAAACAGTTTGTGCATATTTGTTTGCGCATGCAAGTCACTACATATAGCGGGACCCTAACGGCTCCGTTTAAACGTGTGAAAATACATAAAATACGCGCAAAATCTGTAAGACCGAGTCCAGCCGGCGGCCTCTGTGGCGGCCTCGGTGGGAATGTATCCGACTGCTGCGCAAGAGGTTTCGATTCCCACACGGGACACCATTTTGTGTGATCCACAAATTGTTGTTTCGAGTTTGTGTGTATTTTGCGTCCGTGAATTGAATGTTTGTAAAGTCCCCCGCGACACAGGGCTTGTACCCTAATGCGGGAGTCGTCTTTTAAAAAAAAGGGTACAAAAAATACTTGACACTGCCATGAATTGTCTAGAAAATTTGTCAGATTGCCTACAACTCAGAAATAATCAATGGCCTCCTAACCGATGTCGGTTACGACGGCTCATTAGACACTAGCCAACTACACAGGAGATATTATAGTACACAATTGTATGCGCAAACACAAGTATACTCTCTATTTCCTCATTCTCATAGTCAGATGGAACATAAATCTTACACGACCGGAAGAGATTAAGCGCAAGATTGACGATTTAACCTGCTCTCTGAGGCACGGGTGTGACAAAGTTCGAAAACGATCCGCATTTAAATTTAGTAAATAATAATAATAATATCGTGGGACAACTCACACAAATACAATGAAAAACTCACAGAAATGCCTATAAAAATTACTTCAACTCACACAAAGCTATCTGATCTCAAACTAAGCAGAGCTTGTACTATAGAAACCAGACAACTGATAAACATACTTATATATTTCTAAATACATACATATTATAGATAAATAACACCCAGACACAGAATAAACCATCGTGCTCATCACACAAAGTTTTATCCTGGGAGGGGATCGAACCCACGACCTCTTGCGTAGCAGTCGGATACACTCCCACCGCGCCACAGAGGCAGTCAAGATATATAAGCAAAATCAGATTCTTTTTGCAGTAAAGAGTATTAGTAGTTGCACAAGTGTATGTGCAGACACTAGTCTCTATTCACGTATTCTCATAGTCTGATGGGACGGAAATAAAACACGACCGAAAAGAGATTAGGCGCAAGACCAACAACTTAACGTGCTTTCTAAGACACGGGTGTGACAAAATTCGAAAACGGTCACCCACCCATGTACCGACAGTGGTTGCTTAACCTCGCAGCTATTTTGATCTGCTAATTTGCCAATAAGTCAGGGTCATAGTTAGTAACCCGCGTAAAATAATAAAAGAAGCGTCGGTAGACTAATGGCTAAGGCATCGATCTCGAAATCGTGAGGTCGAATGTTTTTTGTGATTATTTTCGAATCGAGGGGTTCGAATCCTGACCATTATACTACCGACGTGAACCCACTCCTAACACAAGCCGTAGAGTTTAGCTGGAGGGGTTAACAGGATTGCTAGTAATTGCCACAAACTCACATTGCTGATTATCTTTTTAAAAAAAAAATCCCCTCCGTGCTTAAGCCGTTCGGTCCTGCATCCAATGTCTCTCCGATCGTATCTCTATCCCATCGGACTATGAGAGTGAGGGAATAGAGTGTGCACTTGTGTTTGCGCACACACTCGTACACTATGCCGTTACCAAACTCGGTTAGGAGACAATTAATAAATTACGATAAAAATGAGGGTCTCCGTATCTTGTTGGTCATCTATTCTTCTAAAGTATTTGGGCGTAGAGAACTAGCATTAGTGCTTAAACATCTACTTACTGATTTATTTTTTGGTTGTTGTTCGGTTGCACCAAACTGATTAGGGTTAGTTTTGGCTCCATCAAACCTGTAATTTTCGAAAACTACGATTTAATATCAACTTACACGAGTACTACGTGTTACAAAAAAGAAAAGAAAATGTTCAAAATTCCACTGAAAAAGATATATTTATTCTGGTCAATCTGGGCTCAACGGCTAACGTTTAGAACTTGTACCTATTTAGAACTAGCAGCTGTGAAAACTTCAGTATCGCGATTCAGGATTTGACACGATCAGTCAAGTGTCAATTTATTTATATTTATTGCCGATAGAATAGGAATAAAGTATCATTTCTTCAACTGAGTACCCAAACTCAGTTGAAGAAATTATACTTTATTTCTCTCTAATATTCAACTTTTAAATAAATTATACAAAAAGTAAAAAAAAGACAAAATACTTTATTCATTTATGTTACAAATGCAACGCTTATGAACGTCAGACAAAATTTGGAATAGAATAATTCTACATATAATGCCAAGAACTTGGCAATAAATACTCTTGGCCACTTTTTTTAAATGCCATTTTTTACAATATATTTGTATAGATACAGTAAGGCCAGTAAGGTGCTGCAACCATTACACCACGCAAGCAATAACCATAGTACGTAAACTGATATGAACAAATCACACTTAATTAGTAGGATGAAGTTTGACACATATCCTACTCATGAAGTTTTCGTCAACCCCAAATAAACAAACAAACGTTAATCAATACTAATATTATAAATGTGAAAGTAACTCTGTCTGTCTGTCTGTCTGTCTGTCTGTTACGCTTTCACGCTCAAACAGCTAAACCGATTTAGATGAAATTTTGTATGGAGATAGTTTGAGTCCCGAGGAAGGACATAGGATAGTTTTTATCGCGATAACCGACATCCACGCGGTCGGAGCCGCGGGCGAAAGCTAGTAATATATAATATGTTGTTCATACAACGCTATTTGATCCCAAACTAAGCAGAGCTTGTACTAGGGAAATAAGGCAACTGATAAACATACTTAAATATTTCTAAATACATACATATTATAGATAAATAACACCCAGACACAGAGTAAACCATCGTGCTCTTCACACAAAGTTTTATCCTGGTTGGGGATCGAACCCACGACCTCTTGCGTAGCAGTCGAATACACTCCCACCGCGCCACAAGGCAGTCGCCAACAACTATTACTTGTGTGTATAAAAGGTGGTATAAATAACCCCCCCCCCCCCCCCCATTGGTGCGACCTACTCAAAGGGCGCAATGTTGATATTCATTCACACTCCAGCCCCCGTCGTGAGACCTACAGTGTCAAACCAAAGGTCGTCTTTTTTTTTTTTTTTTTAAAGACAACTCCCGCTTTAGGGTACAAGCCCTGTGTCGCGGGGGACTTTACAAACATACAAATCACGGACACAAAGCACACCCAGACTCGGAACAACAACTTGTGGATCACACAAAGTAGCGTCTCGTGTGGGAATCGAACCCACGACCTCTTGCGTAGCAGTCGGACACACTCCCACTGCGCCACAGAGGCAGTCAAATCGGTCAAGTCTTGATCGGTACCACGACAGTGTTATTCCACCGTGAAATAGTAATGTTAACATGTCACTGTGTTTAGGTTGAAGGGCACTGTAGCAAGTGGAATTACTTGGCAAATGAGAATTACGAACTAATGTCTCAAATGAGGAGCGCGGCGCGGTGACACAAGGCAAGGATGTGGATGTCGATGATGTTGTTAAGGGCTAGCGTGACGTAAGCATCGCGCTACGAAATGAAGGGACGAGTAGGTCATGCGGCAGATAGTAAGCCATCAGACGCACGGCCTGCTCGTCTCTTCATTTCGTATTATAAAAATATATCTCCAATCCCCCCCCCACCCCCTTCGTACTTCAAAAAGGGTAAACAAAAAAGCTTTTTAACAAAAAAATATTACCGACTTTAAAAATAAATACCTACAAGGCAACTAAAAAGCAAAAAATAATACAACTAGAATAACTAATACAAATTAAACATTTTGAAGTTGGTGCCATGAAATAGGACTACTATTTCATGGCACCAACTTCAAAATGTTTTTTGTTTATATGGACCAACTTGGAAGTATACCCTTTCAAACACAAAAATATTTTTCCAGCCGCCTTTGCGTAATCGATGACCAAACATACACAAAAAAAATACAGTCGAATTGAGAACCTCCTCCTTTTTGAAGTCGGTTGAAAAATAGTCAAAAAGTCCTCAACTGATTCATTCACTCATCAATGCTCAGCCCAAAAAGTAATGGCCCCTAATTAGATCAAACTTGATATGCAGGTAACTTTTACCTTAAAAGAGGTTATAGGGTACTAACAGCTTTTTAAAGGCATTTCTTGCCAATTATTTTATTAATACAATGATTAAATTTTATAATTTTAAGCTCAGACTCAGAAATCGTTCCCGAGACTTCAAATCGATTTCAATTCAGTTCTGGCACATACAGTTGGATCAACGTAACTAGGCCGGACTGAAGTAGGCGACAAGTGGTTGTGCAGATGCATTTTTAGAAGTAAATGGTGACAGGAAGCGGGGGGCGGGGACGATAACTAAACCAAGAGAATTAGAGATGCGGTTACGCATTATGTACATTATCATAATTAGTATTACTATAATAACTCATGTTTTTTGTGATTATTTTCGCAGAGAAATTGTTTTTCAAAGTTTCTTTAGTATTTACTGTAACTGTTCTAAATTTTAAACTTTTATGGACTCATATAAATAGTATTTTTATATTGTTGAATTAAAATTTTGTTAGTATTTTTAATCGATTAAACATAATTAATCGTTTTCGTAAGTAATTTTAGGTAGCATCTTTATGACATGCGCCAAAGTGATAAGAACCTAACTTCAATCCGGTCAAGTTAAGTTGATCCTACTGTATTTCAGGTTTGATGATTCTATCAAACCTGAACTATGTCGTTAAACATCAAATTTCTCTTTCTGCACGCGAATAGGGTATTTGACTAAAGCCAAATCAGCCTCTTTTAAGAAACGTCAAAAACGAGCCGCTCTGTGCAAATTTGTATGGAATGCTAGCATATGACGTCACGTTTTCTATGGTCAAATTATTTACTTTCAATGTTTCTCTTTATGATTATAAATTAAGGAACACATTAAATTAATAAATGAACAAATTTTTTAGAACACTTTATGACATATTTTTACATCATATCAACCCATAAGATGGCCCACTGCTGGGCACGGGTCTCCCCAGTAGAACCTACTAGTATGTAGATCCTGGGGGTAATTGCCATAATCGCCACGCTTGGCGAGCGGGTTGGCGATCGCAGTAAGGCTTTAAGTACGCAGAGGACGCTGCTGCCCGTCCTCCGGGGTAAAATCCCTTAGTCGCCTTGACGACACCCACGGGTAGAGATGGGGTGGTACTATTCTTAAGCCGGCACCACACGGCATTATTACATATTTTTACATGGTTATTTTAAAATATTTTATTTTGATAGTAGTCAAATACCCAATTAGGCCAACTAGCGTGGTATTAGATATTAATATACATACATGTTAAAGCCATTACGTCTCTGCATCGTGGTATACTCGTCGGTATGTCTTGGAAACTCTAAAAACAATGGGTTGCCATCATAATGATCTTCAAAGCGTCGAAGATAAGCACCTTTGGTAGGGGAAGTCCTGAAATCGTCAAAATTACATGTTAATAAAAAAAAATCTGTGGCACAAGGGGACTGCCGCGGTAAAGCTATTGCATAGCATTTTTTATTAACTAAAAAACATTTTTTTTACTATTTTTTTTTTATTATTTTTTTATCTACAAAAAAAATTGCTAACATTTAAACTTTCGCGTTGCATGATTATAACTATTTATTATACGGAAATTAATTAACGCGCATTGTTTACCTTAAAATTGCTTGACGTTTCGACCAGCCCCCGTATAATAAATAGTAATAAAAAATAATTGCTTATAATAATTTTTTTTTCTTGTTATTACATTTCGGAGCAGCTCGTCTTGATCCGTGCGAGCTTTGTACAGTCGTACCATATACATATACGTTAAGCGAACGCTCGGCCGAGCTACATGGTAGGCGGAGTGAGGGTGTTAGGTTTTATTTTCGTTACGGAATTTCTTGATTCGGTCGCCGCGTTCAAAGCGCGCTATAAAAGCTATGCAATAGCTTAAAATATTTTTGTAATCATTTTCATAATCTAGAGTTAAATCCATTTCCCTAGGATCCTATCATTAGATTTGACCTGATGACGGTGGTTAGCAACTGTAAAGCGAATTACGTTCCATTTCAAGAAGTATTTCTGTTTGGATGTTTACTATATAATAAAAAATATTTTTTGGAATCGTACATCTCTATAACATGTGCATTTAATCCCTGTCCCATTCGTTAATTCGTAATGTGTAATCATGTTCCCATTCGATTTACGTTATACAGAGTGTAACAGAAAGGTGTGGTCATATTCAAAGGTTGGTATGTGCCCATGATACTGAGTGCACATACCAAATTTTATCTAAATCGGAGTACCCTAAAAAAATATTTATTATTTTTCATTCGTTTATATAGGAATAAAAAAGTAAATAATTAAAAAAAGTATGACTTAAAAGTTTTATGCCATAATAATCCAATCGAATTTTGTACCAGGGGAGGTATAAACTTATGCCATATGCCTTTTACTACTGAATTTTGACAAAAAGAATATGCTTTATCTATGTAATAATAATGCAACCAGCTACGGCACCATGGTAGGTGCAATACTGACAACATACCCTATCCGCTGCTGAAATTTGACCACGCCTTTCTGTTACAAATTTAAGTACCAGCAAAATTATTATTCTTGACAGAAGTTATATGGGAAAACCTTAGGAGGCGGAAAAGATTGATTTGATTGAAAAGAGGCCTTATACAAACAATGTTGAAAGGACTACATGTTTCTACGTAATTGGGTACTAAAATCGTAAATTTTATGTTCAATAAAAAAAAATGTTGTCTGTTTACGGACACTACGCTTGTCGGGCGGGTTAGCGATCGCAGTAAGTCTTTGAATAACGCAGAGGCCGTTGCTGCCCGTCCTCCAGTGTGACATCCCCGGAATGACATGGAATGGCACTATTCTTAAGCCGGTACCACACAGCTACCACTAGCCACTTACTATAGATATAGATTTAAAAAGTACTTACAATAATAATACAGCCCCAATGGCTAACAAATACAAAAATTTGTAACCCATTATAAATAGTGTTATCAGCACGAAATCTAAAGACACTGTGTAACAGGGATGATATTAACGACTGTTTTTATACCCCAAACTTAATAAAATGTTAATCTATACATTAATAAAAATACATAATTACATAGTTAATAAATATTGTAATTTTGTAATCGTTGGTGGCCGCCGAAGCTTTTTTATGTTGTTTTTCGATCAGTTGGTTTCATCAATTGTGACGGTTTTCTTATTAATATTATTATAATAGTAATATCTTGGTAAGTAAGTGTCGGTCACGGACTTCAATGTCATGGGTAACAACTTGTAGTAGAAAGATGTGGTCTTTATATTACACATCATACTTAGGACATATACCTAATTAAGTAATATACGAGTAGATACTATTTATTTATAGTTAACTAGCGGCCCGCTCTGGCTGTGCACGGATTTTTCTTTATCATGTGTACACATAATATGGATGTAAAACCACCGGAAATAAAATATCTAAATGTTATCGAAAAACGCTTCAAAATCCGTTGCGTAGTTTATAACATCTAAGCGTACAGACAGCGGTCATCGGAGCGGTCATTTTGTCGAGATACCGTCTTGTAAATCGATGACACTCACGAAAAAGTGTGACCTGGGGGCTTAGACAAATGCCACACACTTTTTCCGCACACGTTGCTGTTGGTTTTTGTTTACAAATTCAGCAACAGTCGCGTGACGTTTTGTCAACCTTATGTCAAATGCATACATTTTTTCGCGTTAGCGTGTGTGGACAGAGAAGCGTGTGTCATTTGTCTAAGCCCCCAGGGGGCTTGGACAAATGCCACACGCTTCTTTTTTGGCACACGCTACTGTTGTTTTTGGTCCACCAATTCAGCAGCAGTCACGTGACGTATTGTCAACTATATGTCAAATGCATACATTTTCCCGGGTTAGCGTGTGCGGAAAAAGTATCGTGTGGTATTTGTCTAAGCCTCCTGGATGACATGCACCCGAGTCCACTAAAGCTGTCACTTCCGTGTTTGTTTTTAGCAATGTCATCAAAGTTTTGGCGATTGCAGCGACATGAGATACTATTGGAAATAAAAAAGGTGTCACAGGCATGGTTGTTTATTCAATGTTTTCTTATGACGTTATCACATAAACCGACTTTACAAACAACTATGTTTTGTTTTTAAATTTACCTGTTTAAAAAATAAATACAAGGTACCTAAATATACAACTAATATACAACTACAGAAATTAATAAACATTTTGAAGTTGGTGCCAAATAAAACATTAAGACCCTCCTTCACTGTGAGCATGATTCGATTCCGAGCATCATGTTACAATACGTCCTCCCTGACGGACGAGCATTCGCCTGTAACAAAACATTTTATCATCATCATCAGCCTATCGCAGTCCACTGCTATCTATCTATCTTCCAGCTCCTGCCAGCCGATTTGCGTAAAACATTTTATATAATTTTAGATCGTTTATTTATTTAATTGATGTAACAAGTTGGATAAAAATATTACAGATTATATCATCACAGTTTACGCACTGTAATGCGTGATTCTCCTCCTGCACTGCTGTAATGCTCGGATCTGTAACGTTACATTACAGCCGAGTGCGGTGAGGGACTACCTTAAAAACTACTACCCCCTACCTTTAATTTAATGGAACCCCATATGAAAACAAACCAAAGCAGCCTTTGGTTTGGTCAAATTCAAAATGATACACTTTCTTCTTCATTTTAAGTCCAAAGTGAACTCTCGCTAACTACCAATCTACTTACATAAGCAACTAGTTTTCTCATCACGTCATACTTTGCACTATTTTGAAAAAATATTTTTAAATGGCAAAATTACGAAATTGAGTCCTGGTGACTTTCATAAGGAACCTTAGGTGCCGCGATAGCACGCCGCCTACTATTATTCAGCTGCAACAAGTATCATCGAAATAAGTATACACTGCGCGATAATGCCATCACCTAGTTACGATTTATAATATTTTATTATATTATACCTACCCCTTGTTTTTATATATAACTTCGCCATTGATCTAGAAACGTCTCCATTGTACTCCTTATAAGTTTTTGGCAAATAAACCACTTATACAAGCAATTAATGCATTATCGGGTTTTATTTACATGCTGAAGATACAACTCACCAGTATCTACTAGATTTTTGAGACATCCATTGGCGACCGTGACAGGCCACAAGGCACAATGGATTTAAACAAAGTACAAATATTTGGAAAACACGTCGAAGAGTGTCAGGAAGCGGCAGCTAAGCAATTAGTCAGACTTAGCCACGACCACAGTAGCATTCTTTCAACGAGATAAGTGTTCTTTCTTTCCGTTTCTAATCCATCATTATAATAATACTAGCTGTGCCCCGCGGTGTTACCCGCGGTTTATTAGCCTATGTGTTAATCCAGGGTGTCAGCTAACTCCATACTAAATTTTATTAAAATCGCTCCAGCCGTTTAGACGTGAAGAAGTAACAAACATACACACTCACATACTCACAAACTTTCGCCATTATAATATTAGTGTGATGGCAACCACGCAGCAATATTTCAGGTCAAAGGTCATTTTGTAACACGTTTCATTATTTCAACAATTAATAGTGAAATCATTTCTATTTACAACACTTTTGACCAATTTATAATTAAATTGTCGATTTAGTTCATTTAAACTGGTTTATTTACTTAAGGTATAAATTTTAATTGATTTATTGAAAATTAGTTAACGATTCACCTCGAAGGCAGTTTATTTGTCTTGATACCTATTAAATTACCAAGTTGTGTTTACATTCTCATGTTCATGAACTTAATACTTATACCTCATTCAACTTTCCCTGTTTTTCGAGCTTTTTTAAACTGCTTCGCCGATTATTTCAGGTGGAGAGATACGGCCTGAAAGTCCATCACCTATGCAGAAGCAGTTTCTGCACTACAAGAGTCGCCGAACTGAGGGAAGTAAGACAGTCACTAATCGAGCAGCTAAATCAAAGTGTTCCATACTACGAACCACTTTAAGAATTGCTGCACTATAACATACATTTTAAAGAGTAGTCATCATCGATTAATCGAATGACAAGAGTTTTTAAACTCTTTTGGAAAGTACAATTCTATTGAGACTGCCCTGTTGGTCTAATGGATACTGATTGCGAAGCCACAGGTCGTCATTTTTTTTAAGATAACTTGTAATGTGGGATTGAGTCCCACATTACTAACAATCTTGTTAACCCCTCCAGCTAAGCTCAAAGACTTGTGTTAGGAATGGGTTCACGTCGGTAGTATAATGGGTAGGATTCGAACCCGCGACCTCACGATTGCGAGACCGATGCCTTAGGCATTAAGCTACCGCCGATTTTTATTCCCAGTAGTACCATTAATGGTACTAAGCAATGGAACAGCTGGGTAAGAGGGCTTTTTAATCTATCGCTGGGTGTCATTTGAATATAAAATGTATATCTTTAGAAAAAAGTATGTTTATCAGTTGTCTGTTTGCCATAGTACAGGCTCTGTCTAGTGTAAGACTAGATGGCCAGAAAGCGCTCTTCAATCTGCTCGGTCGCCAATTAAACGCCGACCCTCATTTTCTAAGAAACGGGTGTAAAAATGAATGATCTAATCAAAAACCAATTTATTAGTAAGTCTATGAAGATATTACAATACATTATCATATAATAAACTGAGAGTATAAAAACTGAGGGTAGTCAGTACTTAGGACAGAAGTAGTCTAGATTTTCTTTTAACAACATGTTTCGTAAAAACATTTTGAAGTATTTTACCTTTGTGGCTGTTATATTAATGTAAGTACTTAATATAACTATAGAAACCAGAGGTCTATTAATTACGTAAGGCGTTTAGGGAAGACGAATTTCACCAAATCTAGAGTCATACGACTTTTTTTAAATCATTCTAATGATATAAAAAAAGTCGTATCGACAAATCCCGCACTAGTGCGGGATTTGTCTTGCAACCTCTGTGTCACGGGATACTTCACAAACTCGGAACAACAATTTGAAGATCAAAGTGGAGTTTTTTGTGGTTCTCATACGTTTTGTCACTAATATTGAACTAATTTTTAAAATGGTAAAAAGTTAGTCTGCTGACACACAACATACAGAAAACCGAAAACCCTACATTTTGAGTTTTCGGTATGTTGTGACACAAGATACATTAAACGAATTTTCGTCTTTAAATTCACCGTACTGCCGTAAATAATGCAGAATAGCATAAGGTCTGTTTAAAAATCTCAAAATATGATGTGAAATCCCGTACTTTCCACAAAAGTGTTAATAATATTTTTTTACTGTGTAATTACTTATATTGAATATTTTTCAGGTGTTGTTATAAGGAAGGCGAAAGTCGTCCGAACAATTCAGAAGTTTTTAAAGGTGTGACTTTTATATACGGAATGAGAGCGCCAAATAATGAAAAATTATCAAACCGGTATGTACATATAATATTAGCCAATCAAATTTAAACTGTTTAACTGATTGAATCAGGCGTTACATGGCGAAAATCCATTATAAACTGTTTTTTTATACCACTGAGGTGGAAACAAGGTTTTAGGCTTATGGGGAACCTACTAACCACCTTCGATATGTGTATCACCACGATTGAAGTAGCAGGAGAATACCTAATAGGTCTCGCAATCGTGAGGTCGCGGGTTCGAATCCTACCCATTACACTACCGACGTGAACCCACTCCTAACACAAGCCTTTGAGCTTAGCTGGAGCGGTTAACAAGATTGCTAGTAATGTGGGACTCAATCCTACATTGCTAGTTATCTTTAAAAAAATACAACAATCAAAGTAGATTGACAGACCGAACATCCTCTGTTAAAAAAATGGGGTGTTGCTATGTCATTTTTTTTTTAAAGGTATCTAGCAATGTGGTATTGAACACGGCCATGGACAATGAACAAATGGGCGAATACGTCGTCGATCCGCTCGGCCTCGGCCGAAATGATAATACTAGGTCGAGCGATTTTTACCCGACTGTAAAGAAGGGTTATTAATAAAGAAAAGCTTCGTCAACTCGAGTTTCGTCTCGAGCTTCATTAAAGAGCACAAGCTTCGACTCGAGCCGTCAGCTCTCGCTCAGCCAAGCTCTCTCCTATTATCTTTGTTTTTTTTAATTGCCTTCCCACTATGGAAGCAATTTTAAAGACGTGTTAACGTCAAAAAATCTCCATTCATTTGAGAGCTAGGATGACAGACACACATCTTCTATGTCGATAAAACAAGTGAAATAACCAATTAAAGATTATTTTTTCTTCCAGGCTTATAAATTGGGCTGCTAACCAGCGAAACACCCGCCAGGCTAACCACGGCGTGATCATAGATTACGATGATGACTATAGTCAACATGGCAATGATTTTGAACGCGGACCTTACAATCATTATGAATTGGCCAACAACCATGGAAAACCCATCGATTAGAGATTATAAAGATATATGTTTAATCCTATTATTACCGATTATGGCAAAGCAATTCGATTTAGGGAAGTCATTTAATGTTTCTTCTTTTTAAGCTACCAGCTTACGCTTGCGGCTCTGCACTCCTGTATGTTAGTTATCGCTTTAAAATACAGTAATTACTGAGCTAAAGAGCCTTACTAACTTTGGTAGGTGATAGGGCTAATCAGCACAACAGTGTCAGTTATTCTGCCGTGGAATAATGATGTTAACTGCATTCAATACTTCACTCTGTTTCAGTTGAAGGGCACAGGTTCTGAACTAATGTCTCAAATGAGGAGCGCAGTGTGGTGACATTTGTTTGCCAAACAAAGGTTTGGGAGCCACTGATACTGTTATGGGTTGGCGTGAAACTTACCATCAGTTTTACTACTAGTTCTATGGCTGTTTTCAATAATCTATCTATGAATACGGCTACTAGAGATAGAATTAACATAATTTTAAATTATGTATAAAAAAAATAGCATAAAAATGCTTTAAAAATTACAAAAAGTAATGTCATCATAAATCTGTGTTTAAATGGTTTTCGCAATGAAACTCACAGAGTCGTACTAGTTCCTCGGGGACACGGTTGGTGGCGAGACGATCGCTGAAAATAGTATCATTTTGAGGCAAAATTCGACTCATATGGATATGTCTCGATGCCAGAATTGGTTACCTCTAAAGGTCGCGGGTTCAAGTCCCGCCTGAGATATATAAAATACCATACATTTAAAATTATAGAGATAGAATATTGACATATTTTGTATGGTTCTTACGTCAAATATATCCCAAACTCGCGAGCATCAAAGGATAGAGACATTTGAGGTCTACTAACATAGTCCAGATAGGTGGTTTCGCTTCTGGCCCCGGTTTGGCTACGGAAGTCTCGGGTTCGATTCCTGGGTCTGGACTTCAAATTTTTCTATCTTTCAAAAATGCAATTATTGTATAAATATAATCTCTAGTAGCCAAATCGATCAATAGATAGAATATTGAAAACGGCTGTTAATCGTATTGCCTAAATCTATCCCAGGATGCCATCTATATCTATTAACCAAACGTTGTTAATGTCCGTTCCGCCATTTAGTAGTGAAATGATAAAGGTGGAATCAGGATTTGTTTTTTTAACTTTAAATTTAACACCGCTAACGTATCCAATATCTTAGTTTGGGGAGTGGATATTTGCCATTATTACATCAGTTTTTTTTAAATTGTTCAATGCTTTCAATTTTTATTAGTACAAGTCCTATTGTTATTTAATTCCTATGTATTATATGTTACTGTTATAACCATTGTATGTTGTATGTGTAATTAAAATAATGTTACAGCATTTATCTTTGTTATTTTATTTATATTAATAATTGAATTTTTGCAAAATAGGATGGCCCTGTTTGTTTATTTTTACCCCACTACGATGAAGCCATAAAGGGAGGTTTATTACCCGACTACAGACCAGCCAAAGAGAGGGTTATCATTTTAGCAATCTATTTATATTTGTATACTAGCTGACCCACGCAACTTCATCTGCGTCAATTTTCCTCGTTTTTGCAACATTTTTCATTGCTGCACCGCTATTAATAGCCTAAAGCCTTACTCGATAAATGGGCTATTCAACGGCAGAAGATTTTTTAGTTCGGTTAATAATTTCCAGAGATTATTGCCTTTAAATAAATAAAAAAACTCTCCAGCTTTATAATATTAGGATAGATATGTATGCATTTACGTTTGTTCCATCATAGTTTCATTTAATAAGATTGTTTCTCGATTTTTTCGTATTAGTTTTTGTTAAAACTTCTACTTGTTTAGACTATAACAAGTTGTTACAATAACACTTCGCGTAGCAAGGTAGCATCGTAGTACATCGTAGCTGTTTTTCGTAGCAGCACATAATATTGAAAGTGGACATTAATTGAGTTAATACTTGCTACATTTACTTGACCACGGAATACTTTAACTATTACTACGTAACGAAGCGATAAGCAAAAGAGGTATTTCCTAGAAACACAAGACATGGAGAAAGTCTAGTTTTGGAGAAAGTTCCCAGAACTACAATATTTAAAAAAAATGCTTTAACATGTGCATAAAAATATTTAGCAAAGTATCCGTGTGTATATGAGGTCTACCACTGCCAATGTTTTATAGAGAATTGAGGTTAAAGTCTCTCCTAACCAATTTCGGTTACAGCGACCAACCTCATTAGATACATCTCAACTGACCAAACTCAGGAGATATTATAGTACACAAGTGTTTGCGCAGACACAAGTGCACTCTCTATTCTCTCACTCTCATAGTCCGATGGGACGGAAAATCCGACGCGACCGGAAAGAGATTAGTCGCAGGACCGATGGCTTAACGTGCTCTCCGAGGCGCGAAGGGATTTTGACAATGTGCGAGTACGGTCACCCATCTAAGGACTAACAGTGGTAACGTTGATGATATCACGATCTGCTCGATCGAAACTGAGTAAAATATTTAAAATGTTAATGAATAATATTTTTTGGATGTTTTATTTATTTATTCATAGGACGATAAATACTGATTATTAAATTGTTATTATTTAGAATTCCATTCAATTATACGTGACATCTTAGACTTCTTTTTATATTATACTAGCTGACCCGCGCAACTTCGTCTGCGTAAATTTTCCCCGTTTTTGCAACATTTCTTATTGCTGCTCCGCTCCTTATTTCTCCACTATTTAATGGATGTAATTATACATATAAACCTTCCTCTTCAATCAATCTATCTATTAAAAAAAACCGCATCAAAATCCGTTGCGTAGTTTTAAAGATTTAAGCATACATAGGGATATAGGGACAGAGAAAGCAACTTTCATTTTATACTATGTAGTGATGGCTCCTACGAAACATGTTTTTTTTTTCTATCGCCAAAACTTTTTTATTTTTTAAAGTAGACCATGATAGCTTAGATTAAAAAACCCTAGAAGAATCCAATTAGTACCACTAGCTGCAGAGAAGAATCCAATTAGTACCACTAGCGCGAGATGGCGATGGCGACGGCCTTACATAGTTCACGCACACATTTGACGCGTGTATACACGTTATGTGTTTTATGTAGTAGTGTAGGTTATTCAAAGGCATCAAAGGAGGGTTAGGTATTTGACCTATAGGTGATCACCACATAGGCTATACTATAAAGCTGAAGAGTTTGTTTGTTTGTTTATTTGAACGCGGTAATCTCAGGAACTATTGATCCGAATTGAAAAATTATTTTACTGTTGGATTACCCATTCACCGAGTAATGCTTTAGGCCATATAATATCCCGCTACGACCAATAGGAGCGGAGTAGCAATGGGAAATGTTGCTAAAACGGGGAAAATTTACGCAAACGAAGTTGCGCGAGATAGCTAGTACTTTATATATTAAAGAAAACTTATTTTTTTTATAAGTTTTTATTGCTTTACAAATAAATATACAATCATCATAATATATCAATATACCTACTAGGTCAATATACAATAGCAAAATAAGAAACATAGATAAGCCGTAGATACTTAACATAGATAATTAAAATCCTTTTTAAGTAGGTAAACACCATTTGTAGGTAAACGAAGTTGCGCGAGACAGCTAGTACTTTATATATTAAAGAAAACTTATTTTTTTTAAGTTTTTATTGCTACACAAATAAATATACAATCATCATAATATATCAATATACCTACTAGGTCAATATACAATAGCAAAATAAGAAACATAGATAAGCCGTAGATACTTAACATAGATAATAAAAATCCTTCTTATGTAGGCAAACACCATTTCTAATTACTTGCTCTTATTCTTCAAAGAACTGAAACAAAAAAAAACATATTTCAATATTTTATAAGAAAAGCTAATTTCTTTATTAAGTCCAATCTATTAACGCAATGTTGTTTGAATTTATCATAACACTGACTGAAAAACTGTCAAAAAGGTATCTAATAATTACCTGAATTTAGGAGACAAACGCCTTCTTCTTTCTCCGTTGTTATCCCAAGCATTATTCGAAGTTACCTGAAACAGAAGTCAAAACATTTTAATTTTAACACAATACTATATACCTCAAAAGCGTGCCAAGTTTCAAGCTATCTCCATATAAAATACAGATATTAAAACATAAATCTCTTTGGAGAACAAACAAATTTTGACACTAAAAGAGTTTCCGAAATAATAAATAAAATAATAAAACTGGTCTGAAAACTACATTCAGTCGTGTATTGTTTTTACCTATTTAAACAGTCAAAAGTAAGAAACTGAACATTAAGATATTCATGCACCTTGGAGGACAATTAATCACACCAGACGAGTTAAGTCCTCCCCACCTAGGCGCATAGTCGACTGTATGGTCAGACTAAACCTTGGGATATACCCAGCGACTTCTGGACATTATCATATCATCCACATATAATACAATATAATCATGTAAGATTTTTTTCTGGAAAGAAAAAATAAATTATAATGAAATCTCACTTACTTCAGCTGCAGCTAATCTAGCGAGGTCCTCTTGTAGAGGAGGTCCGTATACAGCGAAGCCAGGAGGATTGTAATCTAGGAAACTTGCAGGGTCTTGTTCCAAAGGTCTGCAAACAGAGACCATATAATTATAGCATCAAAGACAAAAGAACATTTCAATTTCATTTCATTTCATTTTGTTTAGATCAGAAAGATTAAGAAATATCTTTATTATTTTATCTCTTCTTGCGAGTTTTTTCGACATTAATAAAAAAATAGGAAGAAAAAGTTCTTTAGAGTGATTTATGAACTCAAAATATGTCAAAAATTAATTTCTTAGCCAATAACTTTGAAGAAACAATCGTGTAATATCAATTTATTCGAAAATTATGATATTACTACGTTTAATTTAAGCAAAACATTAGTGTTCTACTCTCTACTCAAAACTTACCCTGTAGCTTTCTGAGTTAAGCTGATATCTCCAATATTTTCAACAGATTGTGCCTGAAAGAATAAATTAAAAAAAAAATCTTTAATAGAACTGATAACAGTTCTATTAATAATATTGTTAAAAATATCTTCATCCTTATTAGAACTAATAATAGTTCTAATAAAGATGAAGATATTTTTAACAATATTATTAATTTTCGTCAAAATCCGATCATTCGTTTTTATGCATGTTAGGATAGCAAACCACACATCCTTTCATCCTCACAAAATTTCCCATTTATAATACTAGTAAGAAGTAGAATTACCTCCACAGCCTTAACCGGATTCTCCAAATTGACAATAACTTCACCAACGTTGTCCACTCCCTCAGTCTTCTCCTCTACAATCTCTTCTTTTATAGGAGCTGGCACCACCTCTACTACTAAATCTTGTATTGCTAAGCTTACGGGAGCCGCAGCTTCTTCAGCCACATCAACTATAGCAGTGGTATCAACTTGACCTAATTCTTGTTGACTAATATCTTGAGTAATAGTACGAGCAACTATTTCTTCTAAAGCCGCAGTAGGTACAGCATCTTGTTGAACTACATTGACTATTTCTTCTGTCACAGTCGGGACAGAATCTTGTACTAGTTCTTGTACTGCTAGAGGCACTACTTCTTTATCTACAGCTGTTGCAACAACGACTTCTTCAGTTACAGGCGTAATGCTTTCTTTAACTTCTTCAGATTTAATTAAAATCTCTTTTTCTTGTTCACCGATATCTGTTTGTGATTTTACAGTAGACTGTTCATCGGATACCTCTGCAATCTCCTCGCTTATGATTTCAGTTGCAGTTTCTACTGATTCAGGTTCAATAGCTGTTGGTATTTCTTCCTTAACAGCTGCTACTTCCTCTGAAAATAAACAAAATATATTAATAGTAACTTAAATAGGACCAATTGAAATCACACTATCATAAAATAGGTCATATATTTGAACGTTCTTACTGTCGTAAATATTTATTTTTATTGCAAACATATTCAAAATAAGGCCTTTATAACTAAAATATTCAGGTTTTCCGGTAGTCAGGAGGTTATAGTTATATAACAAAAACCTCATCCTATTTCTTAATGAAAACACCGCATTTTGGCATCAAGCTTTCAGATATATTCACTAAGCTTACTTCTTGATCGGATTTGTTGGACTTTAGATTTACATCTATTGCCTTACCTTCATCTTTCACGGCTTCCACAGCAGCAATCACGTCTTCTTTCACTTGTACTGAGAAGGTTTGTTCTGTAACGTCATCAGGTAAAGCCTGATTCACACTAAGAAACACTTCCCCAAGCTTGGGAGGTCCATACTCCCTTAGGGCGTCAGACCCTGATGCTTCCGTCTCTTGGAATGCTGCTTCCTTTAGTGGACTGACTGCTGGATCCTGTGTTTTAAGATTTACTTTAAGTCTAAATTTGTTAGATGAGGGGGATTTCAGGTATCTGAGCACATACTTTTGCACTATAACATATTTGCGTAGTTGGTTAGTTGCTGATAAATGAACGGTTTGGGAAACATAATTACTACTACTAGTCATTTTAATTCTTTTGCGGCTGAATATGTATAGTTCAGTGGTCTGGAGGTGCCTGCTACTGGAATTGACCAGAGTTCCTGTCACTAATATCCTTTGTTACAGATTTTTATTTTTAACTAAAGGTATCCTTATAGCTACTTTAATCATTGGAATCGACATATCGAAAGTAAGCAGTAGGTTCCTCCCTTAATAGTCACGTCACGTTGTACCCAGTGAGGGGATTCGGGGGTTGAAACCCCTCCTCCCCTCTCCCCCTCCCCTGAAATTGCAAAAAGGAAAGGTACACAGTACACATTTGGGTGGTATTTAGTTGACTGTACCACCTAAACCGAAATTTCGAAACCCCTCTAAATAAGCCCCTGATTTCCGTCATGTAACGCCTAATTCTATCAGCTAATTTTAAAGCTATACTAGCTAATTCGTTTTGGAATAAATATCTTCGGATAACTTACACACAGTCATCTGATCCTAAACTAGGTAGAGCCTGTACTGTGGCACCTACACAACGTATTGCATCATAACGTATAGCGTTCTGCGTGAATCTTAAGTGCTTAACAAATTTACACCGCAGTCAAAATGCGTCAACTCATTAGGCAGGTCTGTACTATGACAATCACACAACTGGTAAACATGCTTAAATATTTTGAAGTACATACATAGAGACCAGATAGAGAATAAATAATCGTACTAATCATCGTGGGTTTGATTCCCAGAATAAATATTGTATTTATCCTGGGAATCGAACCCACGAACTCTGGCTTAGAAGTCAGGATCACTAACCACTAGGCCAACAGGCCAGTCAAGTCATGACTTACGCTAACTTCAGAAGGTAAGAAGAAGGCTGGCCCCTGTGGTCTCCATCCACTGGGAAGGTAAGGTCCTGAGCCCCGAGCTGCTGCGGAGCCGATGACGAATATAATTACCACGAAAGCCTGAAATTGATAACAGAAGTTGTTGAGATTCTAAAATTAATAATAATTTATTACTGAAAGTATATACAATACACTTATCTTAGATACATTTATAAATAATAGATAACACATTATAATATTTACCTAAACTAGAATAAAAAATAAATGAAGAATGAGATCTGTTTTCATGTAATGTTAATTTGAAGATGTAAGATTATATACAATAGTCAATGAAACAGAACAACCCCTAGCAAAGCTCAGAAAACGATGGAGATTTTGAATCACCCATTTCCGGGCCGATCTTCCGTTTTGGTGATTTGAACTGGCCGTCCAGGAATGGCGCCAGACTTAGAGACCTTTAGGTATTAAATCTCACATCTACTTCAAGATTTGCGAGCAACAAGTCGAACTGTCGTAAACGAGCACAGTTATTGTGATCATCTCAGGGGGATTTGACCGATATTACTTTTTCGACTTATTCTACAATATTATACATTTCCTGAAAACAGTTTTTTTTTTCATTTTTATCAAAATGGTAGCTAATTCAAACTTATAACATTACTTTTGCGCCACCCTATAGATTAAAAAAATAGACAATGGACTTTTTCTTGTTCTTAATCAATTGAATAAATCCAATACAAACTTTCCCATGAACATTATGTACTGTACGCCCACGAGTTTTTAAAATTTTCAAATTATTGAACAAACTCTATAAACTAAGTAGGATTTTTCTTACCTTCATTTTGCTTCAAAGCTGAGATCTGATGAACTTACTTCTCGAATGATGACCTATCCTCATTTAATCCGATTTATATACTAAGATAAATCAAATATATAGAACCTTGATACGATTTGCACTAATTGCAATAAATATTTGCGAAGCAATTAAAAGAAGGTCAATGAAATTTGCGCTTTGAAGAAATAGTTCGTTCATACTCTGCGGTATACACTGCAGATGGAGAGAAAGGTTAAGTAATGTTACTACTTTATTATAGAGAACAGATGGGTGGCCATTTTTTACCCGACTGCGCAGGAAGGAGGGTTATGTTTATTGAGTGTATGTATGTATATTTTTGGGCACACTCTAGAGCTTAAATGGTTTGATAGATTTAAGCTTGAAAGTTATCGTTTGATTCGTCTCAGTCGTGAGAGAATGACACATGGTATATAAAAATTAGAAAAAATTATGATACTTCATTAATTTTAGCAGTCGGTTTATTTCCTTTTGTAATAATTTAGCTTGTTTAGAAATGCGAGCCATTAGATCAAGGTCAATAAAATATGAGCTTTAAAGACCTACAAAACACATTGATATAACCGTTATTATTGAATTTATTTGCCCTCGGGGGGCAATTGAGGCAAATGCCTCGAGTGCCCCCCCCCCCCCCCTCCCCAATGTTTAATATCATGTCATCTATACATATAATAAAACTGTAAATTTCACGTGTCTGTACATGGCCGAACTTAGTGAAAAAAAAAATTAGGAAATGTTCGAAAAGAGTATTTAAACACTTTGCTGCATTTTTAGAAATGTCTGTCTGTCTGTCTGTCTGTCTGTCTGTCTGTCTGTCTGTTTGTTTGAACACGCATCACGCAAAAACTACCGTACAGATTCGGTTGAAATTTTGCACGTGCAATCTAATAGATGCAGATTAACATTTAGGCAATAAATTATCACGCTTTTTCCCATAGGAGCTAAGCAGTAAGGGATAATGTCTGTAGCTATTTTTCGTTATAAAACAGTAACTACTTGACGGATCTTTATGAAAATTTGCAGTTTTATAGTAAATACTATAGGACATTATTTACACTATGAATCATTACGCTAACGTCTATGGGGAACGAGTAGCAACGTATTTTTTGTCGCACCATAATGGTTTATCACAAAAATTTCCACAATTAGACATTATCTATAATTGTAACCCGTGGAATGCATAACTTCACGCTAAAACTAAAAGGAGCTAAACACAACATTTTTAAGTTTCATAAGAACAGTTATTTTGACGTGTTAAGTAGCTAATAGTATAGCCTCGAAGCTATGCTAGCGGACTTTGACGACGAAGTCCCAGGCTCGAATCTGATGTCTGAATATGTTCTTTTTGTATTTATTTAAATTGTCTTTATCCTTTTTTAATATTTTTCTGAATGTTTTAGTTTTTTTTGTTTTATTACTTTTTATATTAAAAATCAAGTAAATTATGCAATTAATTATAGGTATTGCATGCAGTGCTGAGAGTAATGAATTAATCGTAGTAGAAATGAAAAACAATATTACATTATAGTTAAAAAGTATTCGACATTTTCCAGAAATGATGTGTTCGTTTAAAAAAAAAGACATTACACACGTAAAAAAAGTACATGTAGCGCCATCTATGAAATCAAATTGTGAACAACAAAACAACGGCAACATTCTTGAAAGTAGATGGCGTTGTATTCAATAATGTTCTATACTTAGTAAAAGAAGTTTTAAAAAGAAACACATTGCTATGATTTTTAGAAATGTTTGTCTGTCTGTCCGTTTGTTTGATCACGCATCACACAGGTGCATCGAGGATCATGTTTTGGGGTTATGGTTGGAGATTACGTGTTCATCAATTCAACGATAATGAATGGCTCAACATCGTTCAAGTGTGAGTAGTTCGGGTGACGGGAGGAGGGGGGTCGTTGTTTGTCAACCGTACCTTTAGGGATATCTGACATTTTCGCGGGCATGACACACATGACACGCTCTGTGTTTGCTTACTAAAGTGTTACAGCAGTTTTATTATTAGTATTGCGTTGTAACACTATATGAAATACACCCCATTTTTAGCCAAAATAACAAAACAGAACCCTTATAGTTCCCTTATGGCCGTCCGTCCGCAGCTTAGCTCAGAGACTGTTAGTGCTAAGGTTGCAACTTTTGCATGAATAAATTACTAACGCCGATAAAGTGAAAGAACAAAATCTTGAAATCATTATTTTTTTAAGGGTACCTCTCTTATATGTAAAGTGGGGATGTGATTTTTTTCTCACCTACCTACCCATCGTGTGTGGTATCATTAGACAGGTCTTTTAAAAAGCGTTTAGGGTTTGTGAAGACTATTTTTTAGATTTAAGGATTCCTTTGTGTATAATATTAGGCTTTATAGTGCACATTTTTGTTAGAGTCAAGTGTCCCCCTGCCAGCTAAATGGTTGATGTTGGGTATGTGAAAAAATTCAGGGTAGTAGTATAAATACTAAAATTATAAGGAAAACTATCACAGTTAAGTACTTAGGCTTTACACGATCACATGAGAAGTAACAACATTTTCGTACAAATTCTATTAAAAATTATATTATTAGGTAATAAGTAGGTATAACGTTGAAAGAATGAAACAAAAACAACAGAAAACCCACTTCTTAAGCCGCACACCAAACTAACTATCTAAAAGAATAGAACAGATCAATTTTTATTTAGTAAGTATTTAGTCAACAGGACTGTTTCCAACATATTTACACAGAAGTTATTTCGTTACCTAAACTACCTTAATTTAAACCCGACTTTCACGCGAACGAAGTCGCGGGCACAACTATTATGAATATATATATATTACGGGTCTTAATCGCGTTTAGGTTAAATACCTTGCTTACCTACGTTTAATATGCATGATAGTTTAAGTATAATTTAATTTAAAGTCATCAAGTATTAAAATAAACTTATCCAGTTTTGAAAATAGATGGCGTTTAAATACAAATTAAACAGAATCAGGTAAATTGATTTAAAAAATAAATCTGAAATTCTTACGATTATGTATTATATATATATATTATTTACGGATATGAATTTATGATGATCTTAATTAACGACAGGTTCATCATCATCATCATCAGCCTAACGCAGTCCACTGCTGGACATAGGCCTCTCTAATTGCACACTTTGTTCTATCCTCGGCTACGACAGTAGTTTAGTATTTAAACTAAACGTTTCTAAAAGATATACTAATTCACTATATCTTTTAGAAACGTTTGAATGTTGTCTGTTTGTTTGAACACGCATCACAGTACCGCGGGAAAGCAATGTTTTAAAACCAGGATATTTTTTTAAAAACTTATCTCACACTTTTTCTTTTCTTCACACTTCTTCTTTATTTCGCGCGAGTACTTGGGCGGTTTCGGGCTTCATTTAACCCGAAACCGATAATAGTAATATTTGATGTGATGCAAATCATTTTGGTAAAATACTATTATAATTTGTCTTCTAACCGTCTGGCGCCATAAACTTTGTCGCCCTTCATTTTGCTGCACTGGGCATTTGCTTGGCTTGCCTTGCCATAGGCCGGGCCCTGATTAGAGCTAGGCCCTAATATCCATAGATGCCACAGATCATTGTGGAGCATGTTTCCAATATGCTTTACACAGAAGTTAAATTGTAACATAAACTACCTTAATATAAACCCAACTTCCACGCGAACGAAGTCGCGGGCACAGCTAGTATTTAATAAAATCCTGGATCCGCCTATGTGCACAAGAATACCTATCTGATATGTGACCTGCGCCCCAGCAATTAACGCTACATTCATACTGGATGCCGATTTAGAAACTCGACACCGTGCGATTCTTGTCGAACGCCACACAAAATATTTTTGAGCTTCTGTTACATGTATGGAGTGCTACCCTAAAAATATTTATTGTTATTATATAGCGGTCAAACTAAGTACCGGCTATTACAAGACACTTTTTCACCAAATTTCATTAATATTCATTTTGTAGTCTACGGACGGACAAACAGACAGACAGACTTTTGGCTACAGAATCTAAAAATGGGTTTATAAAAAAAAATTAAGTATATCCTTATTGATTTTGGTATATTATCTTAGTGTCCTTAACACGGGGATTTGAAATAGGCATCCTACACATACTCTGTAATAAAGTGCCGTACTGCACAATCTATACTAATATTATAAAGCGGAAGAGTTTGTTTGTTTGATTGTTTGTTTGTTTGTTTGTTTGTTTGTTTGTTTGTTTGTTTGCTTAAACGCGCTAATCTCAGGATCTACTGGTCTGATTTAAAAAATTATTTTTTTGTTGGATAGCCCATTTATCGAGGAAGGCTATAGGCTATATAACATCGCGCTACGACTAATAGGAGCGGAGAAGCGACGAGAAATGTTTAAAAAACGGGGAGAAATTACACATACGAAGTTACGCGGGACAGCTAGTATGTGATAAAGTTGAAGACACCTATCATCTCTTAGTGGAATGTGTCAGGAATGAGTCTGAAAGGAGGTGCCTAATGAGTAAATTTAATTTAAATAAATTAGATGTAGGTTTATTTAATGTAATTCTCTCTCAACCAATGTCTCCAGAGGCTATGTTACTTTATTTGTTAGTTAAAATTAAGATGTAGATATTAAGATCAGGTTACAATGGAACCAACGTAATAATCTGTTAAAGGTTTCTAAAATAAATAAAGACTTTAAAAAAAAAAAAGCCGTACAGATGGAGAGATAAAGTTAAGTCATGTTATCGCTATCTGACCCGGAGATGGATGATTGTTTTCTCGAAGTCTCACACAATTTCTAGCCCTGTCCAGCTGATATCCAAAGAAATTGGTGAGATGGGTTCGTGACTCAGTACTGACCGAGCAGATCAAAACATCTAGGAGGAGAAAGCAATGTTACCACTGTCGGTCCACAAATCTGTGACCGTTTAAAAAACACAGACCTATCGTCGACCTCTTGCCTTTGCATCAGTCCTCTAATATGGTGTTTAATATACCTAATGGTTTACGTTACCTACATATACAGTTAATAAACAAAGAAACATTGGCCATTTTTTATTGCCTTGTTCTTTTCTTTAACTTTACCTGGCATTACATGTTTGTAGTATTTTGCTTCTATAGTGAATAAAGTTATTTTTTATGTCGGAGACCACGTTATACTGTCGATCCTGCGTTTGCGTCGTTTCGAATTTTCGTAATCATAATCATAATCATAAATCCTTTATTTGCATAAAATGTGGTATACATAAGGATGGTATTAATTAAAATAATTGCACAAGACACATTTCGCGATAAAAAATAGCATGCAAATAAAAAAAAAAAATGCAGTTTTAAATCTACAATAAAAAAAACAATATAAACTTATGATGAGGCACTCACAAAATTAAATTGAATCTAAGCCCTTAATAAACATCTTTATCATTTAACTTACAATGCGTTTCTAAAGTGATATACGAGAGCAGAATTTCTTTAAGAAATCGTTTAGACTGAATATAAACTCTCATCTATTAACATTTTTTTCAAGGCAGAGCAGAAGTTTTGATATGGCAATTCAATAATATTTTCTGGTAAGGAGCTGTAAATGAGAGGTGCCATATAGTGCCGTAGGACGTTCGGAGGACGTAAAGAGTATACTTGTGCAAATGCAAATACTTGTGCAATAAAACATTCCCTGCGTAGCTGACTAGTCTCTTATAAGATTGACCGTCGTCTGAGGCGGATCCAGGATCCCATATTGGGGGGGGGAGGGCACGAGAGGTAAATGGCTTACGACGGGTGGGGATGCATTTCCTATCGGCCGACACCGGTCAAATGTGAATAGCACGCGCGACGGCGTGGCAACCCTAAAAGAATCGTTCTGGGGCACGAGGCAAATGAGCAAAGAAATATATACAATTCAAGAAATCTCAAAAGAACCGTCCGGTGGGGGGACACGCGTCCGCGTGCACCCCCTTCCCCCCTCTGGATCTACCTATGACCGCTGTAACCGGTAACCGACATCAGTTAGAAGATCAGTATTGAGGTTGGTACATTCTTATTTACTGGGTTATAGACTCCGTGATCTTCGAGTAGTGGTCCATTGAAAGCTGATTATATTATCTCCATATATATATCTACAATATCATATATTAGTACCCGGGATAAAAAAAAAATACTTATCCACCTTTATATCGAAATAGCTGTCTCGCGCAATTTCGTATTCGTTAATTTTCCCCGTTTTTGCAACATTTTTCATTGCTGCACTGCTCCTATTGGTCGTAGCGTGATGTTATATAGCCTATCCAACAGTAAAAGTTGTTTTTTTAATCGGACCTGTGGTTACTAACATTGTTGCGTTCAAACTAACAAACAAACTCTTCAGCTTTATAATATTTGTATACATTTGTTAAAAATTCTCTCTGTAACAAAGCAATAACAAAAGCCGACAGACGACTAGATGGCGCGTGGGCTTAACCCGCGAGCGACAAGGTAAGAAGAATTTCAAATTTAGCGACATAGTTCAGGGGGTCTAGACAAAGTCACATTCGAAAAGCGATTGACGTTTGCGGTGGAGACCATAGACATTTTTTTGCGAACGATTAGTACGGTGTTATCGAATTCGCCACGGAACGAATGTACCTTATCTAACCGGTTAGCTTTAGCCCGGTTAGCTTAGATGGTTCAGCTTTCGCGCTCCAGTAAAGCGATCGGAAGTCTCGGGATCGATTCCTGGGTCTTTTTTTTTTAGGAAATCATCAAATGACTTCTCCCGCCGTGGGCATGAGCGGGAGGGCGTGTCAGACTCTTACTGACTTAAACCCATCTGTGTTCCTTCTTTCGCTCTAGTGTGTTCCTTCTTTCGCTCTGGTGTTCCGGGAGCACGGTAACTCTTTCGAATGATCCCGCACTCCCGGTGGGCGCCGGCCCAATGCGGCCCCGTCACTTGCTGACACCTCTTTGAGGCGCGCGTGGAACTCAACAGCCACTCCTCAAAGAGGGGATTTACCGCCGCTATCGCGGAGTGGCCTTGTGGCTGCGACAGTCGTTCTCTACTCAACGCCATGAGATCGAGGCGGAGCTCCCGCCGACGTGCAGCAATTTGTCGCGGCAGCTTAGTTTCCCCCCAGTGTAGCGCCTCCTCTAGCCACTCGTAAGCGAGTACGAGGGCGATTCCTGGGTCTGAACTTCACATTTTCTTCCAAATGCAATTATGACACAGCTATTATATTTACGGCCAAAACCAAGAACGACCTATTTGAAAACGCTCAGCAAGGTTTTAATTTCATAAATAATTGGCTTAGTCATAATTTGCTAACGTTAAACGCTGATAAGACAAAATATATCCGCTTTTCTATGCGACAGTCATACCACAGCGACGATGACCCACATTTATTTGCACACTATTGTAATAACACATTAGAAAATACGTGTAACTGTCCTATTATACTTAGCACTAGCAACATAAAATATCTCGGCATTAATATAGATAACACACTGTCATTCAAGAAACACATATAAATTTTAGTGACTAGAGTGCGAAAACTAATATATGTCTTTAAAAAACTGCGTTCTATTGCCGATTCGAAATTAATTATACAAGTATATAAGGCCCTGTGTCAGTCCATCATTCAGTATTGCATCACTTCATGGGGAGGAGCACTAAAAACTGTTATGTTGCCACTTGAAAGATCACAGAGAGCAGTTCTAAAAGTAGCTACTTTTCGACATTTCCTTTATCCCACCTTCCTCCTGTATAAATGCTGTAAGGTATTGACTGTCCGTCAGCTTTTTATAGTAAATATAATTTTAAAACAACACGAGCTACTTACTTTTAATACTGACTTAACTAATAAGAGACGAAAAGATATAGTCTGCACATCTGATTCCACCTCAAGATATATGTTCTCAAACCGATTTTTTAATTTCATAGGCCCTTTTTTGTATAACAGATTAAATCGAATTGTAAATATATACCACCTAAATTATTTTAATTGTAAACAAGCTGTAAGTTCCCAATTACAAGATATGTCATACGAACAGACGGAGGACTTATTACTTGTACTAAAATAAATAAGACCTATTGTTGTAACATCTCTTATAATTACCTATTTTTTGTAAATGTTATTTTTTTAGTCTATGTTTTCTAGTTTAACAGTTCTTGTTTTTAGTTATTAAGTATAGTTTTAGTTTCAGAAAGTATTTATTAAAATACTTTTTACTTTCTAGCCTGAAACACAGGTTTCAACCTAGTTCAGGCCAATACTTAACTGTGCTATTTGTTATTATACCTTTATATAAGTTTATTGTACCTTTACTTTCATGAATAAATGATTATTATTATTATTATTATTATTGTATTAATAAAGTAATTGGCAAGAAATGCCTCTAAAAATAACTATAATAGTTATCCAACATCCAGGTGGGCTAAGCCGCAGGCAGATATTCTTATAAAAAATGTGTAAGTTTGGATTGATAACTGTATGTCAGAACGGCTTATCGGATCTGCATGAAATTTGCCACAGATAGATAGATTAAAAAAAAGCGCATAAATATTATTTATTTTTTATTTATTTGTTTCAAATATGGTACATTAATAGTTGTTACAATGTATAAATAAATCGATATATTTCACCCTTTGATTAATAAATAATGTCTAGATGAAGCATTCCCTCAGTAAGACTATAAAAAAAATGAAGCTACTATTTTTGACGTTTGACACTCGTTGAAACAAGCGCTCTAGATTAACTGTGGCTAAAACATCTGTTAAGGTTCATTTCCGTGCATCGCGGCCGATCGCGAGCCGCGCGCGGCTTACCACAAGCCTCTGACGTGCGCGGCCGATGCGACAATACTCAGAGTATGAGAATGTATGGCGCCGTTTCCGAGGTCTGCGACAGAGTCTCTGCGACTTTTTGAGAGGTAAGACCTCTCAAAAAGTACGTCCATTTGAGTACGTAGTACATTAAAACCTCAATGCTATTTTACCGTACTTTTTGACAGTTCTTTGCTTCAATTTTAGATGCCGGATTAGGAATCCAGACATTTTATAATCAAAGATTTCACCTATTGTAGTCGCGGAATGAAAATGCTCGTCAGTTTTTAAATACACTTATTGAACGCTTTGCCAACACATGTTACCTTTTCAACCTATGTATCACACCAGACAGTTGTATATCCGTATGCTGTAAATTTGTGCTTAACTGTATGACAACAGAGTTTAAATTTACTCAGACCAATATTCCTTGACTATAAGAAGTTGGACTAAAACCTCTCAGATTCATTTAAATATAAGAATAGATGGAATGTATATATCTGACTCATTATTCTCTATCACTATCTACCACTGATTGCAATACGTGAAAATAATGTGTTAAAATAAGACAGATATAGGTAGCAGAATTGGTTTCGTCAAAATATCGTTCTTGCCACTCACGTTTTCTTTGGTTCATCATGTTTTCTCTATGTGAATCGAGAAAGAATCTAATAATGTTATTAATTCCCACTGTGGATGTGACATTTCAAAATAGCCATGCTATCATTCCAGTCTATCAAGAAACTGTCAATTATTTTTCTCAGTTATTCTTGTCTATCACCTTGAAATAAAAACTTTTTTGTATATGGTTCATGTGTACTTTCTTAACGAAAAAGTATTTTATTTCGAGGTTCCATCTATTTCGTTTTTAATCTGAATAAAACCTTATTATTATTTTGACAACATTGACATGTTGGCGTTCAAGCAAAATTGGACTTTAAGGTGTCGAACATTTTCATTCCGCGACTATACATCTACAAAGTTTAAATTTATATGAACAATTAAAATATTACTAATTAATACGGACATAGAAATAAGCAATTTACAAAATATTACTCTAAAATTGCAAAAAAACGACAAGACCTTTTCTTCAAAAAATTTGTAATGGAATAAAAACTTTCCTCTATCAACCAGTCCCCCAACTCAGTTTTCGTGGCACTTTGGTGATACCTTTTGGCAAACTATTAAAAATTATTAGTGCCATGTATACACAGCTGCGTCGAAACAACTTTTATTTTGGCACCAGCATTTAAAGATGCAGGTGAGTAGTCTGTCTCTTATTTTGAGTATGAATAAAAAGAAAGGGATGGTATTTAACAAATTTTGCCACTATATATAACTAGTCCGGCCATAAATACTGTTACATAAAAACTTTTCTTTTTTTCAACTTTTTAATTACTTTGGATTTGGAATGCGTTTAATATTTTTAGAAGTTCTTTCGATTTCGCGCCATTTCACATATTTTTTCGTGTTCATTATCAAATTATAATATGGATTGGGGTGTTAAAGAAAATAGGATTGCGGTGATCGCCTTGCACAAAGTGGGTATGGGAACCGTCGGTCAAATTACTTCAAAAGCTTGGTATCAGCTGTATGTTCGTATATCGTACTATCAACAGATACAACAACACTTTATCTGTGGCGGCCGGCCGCGTGCTGTTAGAACTACAAAGGCTGTTAATACTGTTAAAGCCAGAATCCGTCGAAATCCCATTAGAAAGCAAAAAATCTTATCGCGAGAAATGAAGATTCCCGCTAGGACTCTGTCGCGTATTATAAAACAAGACCTGAAGCTCGGTGCTTATCGTCGATATACAGGACATGACCTAAATCAATCTTTACAATTAAAGAGAGTGGATCGATTAAAACGCCTTCTGTCGCGATACGCAGGCACAGAAATATCCTCTTTACCGATGAAAAAAAAACCCACGAATAAACTACAATAAGCAAAATAATAAAGTGTACGCTCACAGTTCTAAAGAAGCTGCTCAAATGGTCGGAAAGGTACAGTGTGTTCATCATCCTGTTTCTGTGATGGTTTGGTGGGGCGTGTCTTATCAAGGCGTCACAAAGCTACATTTTTTTGAAAAAGGAGTGAAAACTTCAGCCTAGCTGTATCAAGAGACAGTCTTGGATCGTGTTGTGACACCTCTCAGCAATACACTTTTTAAAAATGTACAGTGGACTTTCTAGCAGGACTCTGCACCTGGTGACAAGGCACGAACTACCCAAGCCTGTCTTGAAATCGACGTCCCAGACTTCGTAAGAGCTGAAGACTTTACACTACAAATTATGGTCAGGTTTAGAGGACATGGCTTGCTCTAAACGACACAGCGATATTGAGTCTCTTAAAAAATCTCTGGAGCAAGCAGTGGCAAAATTTCTAATGGAAACAGTGCGTAAATCCATTGATTCGTAGCCTGTATAAAAGCCAAAGGTGTTTTATTTTTTGCTGAGTCTTTAATAAATATGTACATATAACTTTTAGGAATATTACATTACTTCATTAAAAAAAATGCATTTTCATTTGTAAATTATGGCCGGACGGTTTACAAGATTCGAACCATTTTAAACCAAAGTTGCATATTTACATTTTTTTGGGCTTTGCAGACTCTCATTATTTCTGAAGAGTTTCCCGAAATCACCAATCCTTATCGTATGATTGAACAGACATCTGCATGATACACCATTAATGCGGCATGTGTAGAGGTTTATATCTTTTACTTTCCGAAGCTCGAAAACCAATTTTATTTATTTTCGTACATACATTGTTAATATGGTTCTTCCAGGAGAAATTTGCGTCTAATGTTATTTCAAGAAATTTCGTACTTTCTATTTGTTCAACTTCAGTATTATCATATTTAATTCTATTTGTTTACTTTTAAATGTCCTAAAATGTATTAATTGTGTTTTATCAATATTTATTTTTAATCTATTAGCATACAGCCAAGTACTATTTTTTGCAATGAATAGTTTACTCACACAATCACAGTTGTGTCATCCGCTAATAAAATACAGTCATGAGATATTTTACGTGGGAGATCGATATTTAAGAAACAATAATGGTCCCAAAATGCTTCCTTGGAGAAGCGTTGCTATATCTATGCTTTCTACGGCTTATCCCATCAGTATGTCCCTTATTAAATTTAGTCAACCAAGTTAAAGTTTTCTGTTATAAAAATATGATTGAAACTGTTGTAAAGCCAGACCTCTTATACCATATTTCTCCAACTGATGGTTATGAGGGTAGCGTGATCAACATAATCAAAAGCTTTGCTGTGATCTAGAAACAGCGCAGAAACTTCAGAATTTATGTTAGTTTTATCTTTTCTAAAACCATACTGTTCTTTATTGAAGAGTGTTTTATACATAATCTGTTCAAAAATTTTCTATCCTACAGGTGTGAAAGCTATGGGCCTGTATATTTTTTTTCTGATTTGGAACCTTTTTTATGTAGAGGTTTTATAATTGAAAGTTTCAGACTATCGGGAGAACAACCTTGTTCAAATGATAAGTTTGTAATATGCGCTAAAGGCTCAGCTTTGTAGTCAGCATTTTTATTATAATAACCAGCGGACTTAGTATTTCTTAATAATAATAATAATAATAATAATAATAATATAGCCTTTTATTTCCGAAAACTTAAAATTAATGACAAAATTAATCTTTAAAAATACTTATAACTACTATTTACACGCATGCAATTACATAATGTCTCTGATTTCGGTGTGCCTTACGGCAAAGGCCTCCTCTAATTCTTTCGACTTTTTTTTTTTTTTTTTTTTTTTATTTATTTATAATAAGTACAACATTTTACTAATACATATTACACCTCACCAAACTTTTACGTTTAATGGCGAGACACGCTCATTTACATTTACAATACTGTACATATTCTTACACTATCATGCGATCTTACATCTATACATATGATTAAAAAAAAAAAGATAAACAGGAAAAAAATGGATTACCTATTTTTCAATGGCAAGTAGACCTTGTCTAGTGGCCATTGAAAAAAAGAAGTCCTTTAATTTTGATTTTAGAACACCTTTGCTACACTTAGGACTATTTCTTAATATATCTATATTATTAAATATTTTAGGTACTAAATACTTGGTCATTCTTTCCCCATAGTAATTGGTCACTTTCGGTTGGACTAATCTTTTCTCTCTTACGTTTCTAGTATTATATTTATTACTTATATTTATTTTATGAATTTCCCTATAGTAATGCTCTAACCCTATTAAATAATTAATTTTTTTATCAACTGGAATTATTTTACAAATTGGGAATAACTTTCCATAATCCTTATTACAACTAAGTTTAACTTTTTTAGAAACTAAATATTTAATTAACCTGATTTGTAAATTGTGAATATCTTGTAAATATGTTTTGAATGTCCGTCCATACACAATATAACCATAGCTAATCAGTGAATCAGCAAGCGAAAAGTATACAGTACGTAGAGTATGTTTGTTTACAACCCCTTTCAGTTGGTAAAATTTACCCAGTACAGATCTTAACCTATTACAGACATTGTTTATGTGTGTTTTGAAGTTAAAATTTTGATCAATGGTTAAGCCTAAGTATTTGAATGAACTAACATACTCTAGTTTAATACAACTACAATACAGTTTATTAGAGTGAAGACATTCATAAGAATGTCCTATAACTGCAAGATGTTCTTTATTAATGTTCTTAGCTCGTAAGTTATGTGGAGAGTGTATATGCATGCATTTGGTTTTCGAGAGATTTAATATAATCCCATTGTCATGGGCCCATTTAGTTATGCTTTTAAAATCTTTTTGTATGTTCATTTGTGCCTCCTGTAAGTCCTTTGAAGCATATACTAGACACATATCGTCGGCATACATATACACCCGACACTTGTTTACAACATTAGACACGCTATTGACATGCATCACGTAACCCACGGGACCATACACTGAGCCAGTCGGCACCCCAAGATCAACATCCATTTCCTTTCCAGTCACACCTGCTACCTTAGTGAGTATTTTCCTATTAGCTAAATAACTCTTAAACCATGCGTTCGTTGGACCTCGTATACCACATTCATCCATCGCCTGGAGCAGGATTTCATGATCCAGGGTGTCGAATGCCTTCTTGTAATCAATGTACAGTGTAATTACTTGTTTGCCGCAGTTTAAGGATTCATTGATATAGTCAGCAAAACCCGTTAAGGCTGAAACGGTACCACGCCCCGCGCGGAAGCCGTGTTGCGTGTCTGACAAGATATTGTGATGTTCTAGGAATTTACTGATTTGACCAATTAGTATTTTCTCAATTATTTTATCAATAACGGACAATATCGCTATAGGTCTATAATTAACATATTCTAAGTGACTCCCAGATTTATAAATGGGACGTATAATTGCAATTTTTAGCCTGTCAGGGTACACACTTTTAGCTAAACACATGTTCATAAATTTCGCCAAGACAGGACTTATTTGCTTCCTTATGTATTTTATATCCTTAACCCTAATTCCATCGATGCCAGGTGCCTTATCACATGACAAACTATTTATAACTTTTTCTATATCTAACGAACACACTGCTTTGTATCTATAACTCACGTCGCTTGGCTTCACATACGTATTTCTGTCCAAAAACTGAGTACTACAATTATGTTTTATTGTTTTTATTTCTTCGGTAAAAGTTTTCGTGAAATTTGAACAAATTTGACTAATGTCACTCGTTTTACCCAAATGTCTTAAAATTACATCGTCTATATTACCTTTTTTTCGCCCTAACCACATATTAATTTTTTCCCATATTTTTCTATAGTCTCCGTTACATTTGTTTAGTTCTAACTGTCTATAATCATTTTTGGCCTGGTTCACTAATTTATTTACTCTGTTCCTATATTTTGTGAATTCCAGGCGCCTATTCATATTTTTTGGCTCAAGTTTCCACCTTCTAAATAAATAATCTCGACGTAGTAACATTTTATACAAATTTCCATCAATCCATGGCTGCCTAGACTTTTTTTTATTATTCGTAACAATTACTAATGTGCTTTCCTTATAAATAGTGTCAAAAATATTATACAGCGATTGTATTAGTGCGAAAGGACAAGTTAAATCTAGTAATTGCGCCCACTTACATGCGTCCAGTTTTTGTTTGACGAGATTTTCACAAATAACTTCGCGTGCACTATTATTTTGTCGGGTAGAAATGTTATTATTTGCGCATAAGTCTATCGATACACCTACAGCATGATGGTCAGAAATATGTGTTTCAATAAGGTACGACGACGCTTCGCTCTCGCTCCGTCCCGCTCGCACCCATACGTGGTCCAAGCACGACGTCACTAGCCGCCCTTTGACGATCGCCTCTCGCGTTATCTCTGAACTGGGTATTACGCACTGTAGGCCGTAACCACACAGGGCGTTTTTGTATTTTGTTGTGACTGGATTATTTACATCATTTAGGATGTCTATATTTGTGTCACCAATCACAATAATATTGTCCAAAGCTGGGATCTTATTTAGCGTAACATCAAGGTGTTCCACGAAGTGTAACTTATTTCTGTCAGGTGGTCTGTATACAGCTATTAAATGGGTGATATTATGGCCGATTTTTAGTTGTCCGTGCATAATTTCTAAAGATTCCAATTGTGCCCCCTGAGCATCAAAGCTAAGTCTGTCCTTTGCATATATTAGTATTCCTCCCCCTCTGTGGGTTTCTCTTGTTATTATGTATTCATTATAGCCCGATATTCTATAAAATGACAACTCTTCACTTTTTATATTTATTTCACTAAGTATAATTATATCTATTTTGTATTTCGTTGCTTCCAGCAAGACTAGTAACTCGTTGAAGTGTTTTCGTAGTGACGCAATATTCAGGTGTAAGATTTGAATGTGGCTTGTATTTAGATTTAAGTCAGTACTTAAAACAGCTATATCATTGTACCTCTTATATTTAAAATCAGTAGAAAGATCTGCGAATCTATCGAATTTTGATGATAAAATCACATAGTGTGTACACACCGTACTTATAATGTAGGTGCTTGTTTATTTACATTCTTCTAACTTCCTCAAATCTTCTTCCGATCGAATGTTGTAAATCTTTTTTTCATCAGTGTTCTTTTTTACTAATATATTACTATTTTGAACCCAGATATATTGGAAGCCTTTGGGTTTCAAACTGCTTCTCACAGTCCATAGAAGTTGTCGTTTATATCTCGGTAAATCCTCATTTATAAATATCTGTCTGTTACTGTCATTTCCATACACTTTGCTGTTTGTTAGTTTGATTTTCTTATTGGCTGACAACCAGTTGTTTCGGGAACTTTTTGTCCGTAAAGTAACCAGTACAATTCTGGGTTTTGTGTCGTCAGTTTTTTCTTTTCCTACCCTCTGTGCATCTTTTATTTCATTGGGGTCCAAGTTTAACTTTTGAGCTATTTTTTGTATCACCAATTTCGTATTTTCGTTGTTATTCATCTCCAATCCGTGTATTTCAATGTTTTTTTCCTTTTCTTTTACTTCCAACTCTTGTACTCTTTCTTCCAGAGCTTTATTACATTTTTCTAAAAATACGTTTCTTTGTTCCAATGCCTTCATTTTTTTCTGTGATTCTTCTTTAAATGTTATTAACGTCTGGTACATGTCCCCGTAGAATTCTACGCTGGTAGTGAGCTCCTCAATCTTTTTCTCTAAGTTATAAAGCACCTCTAACTTCTTATTGACTTCTGCCAGTACCTTCTCGCCTGATGCTTCACACGGGTTTAGCGTTATTGCTGGGTCTTGTGCAGGCTGCATGGGACTGCCTTTGATTTTCTGACAGTCATCGCACTGTCCTGTTTGCAGGAATTGCTTGCTGTTTTGTACGCACTTTTTGTGAAACACCACCTCGCATCCACCCTTACACTTAATTATATCATCCTTGGTCAGTGACACAAAGAGTTTGCATTTTTTGCACTGAACCATTTTGCACACTAAATACAAATATTTACACTCGTTAATCGCAGATTGTAAGCACGGTAGCTACGCACACGACCGTACGCTGAGCGCGAGCGCACGAATGCTGACTGTTTCCTATCCGCCGCTACTCTGATCCAATGAGCTGCTATAGTGAGTTTCATTTCATCCTCCCATCGTCTTGCTTTTCGTCCTCTACTCCTGACACCGTCCCTTGGGTACCAAACTGTCACCTGTTTGCTCCATTTCTCCTTTTTACATCGAAGCATATGCCCAGTCCACCGTAGTATTTCTTAAAGACATTATCAAATAAATTTCACGTGAATTCGTGGGTTCTAAAAATAGATTTTGTAATAATGCTTTTATCTCGACGTTTGCGATTCCCGTGGGAGAAATTTGCATTTCAACCAGCTGTACAAAATCACGGGCAACTGCTAATAAATAAAAAAAACAAAGACTGCAGTGTTAAAAAAAGTTTAATACCGATAAAAAAGACAAAAATAAAATGTAGAACAAATTCGTAGCTCGTTTTCACTGTATATGTCGTTAAGGTAAATAAGTTTAACAAAGTAAACTATGTAAAAGCTCAAAAATCAATTGAATTGCTAATTTCATAATAAGTCCTACTTAAAAATTGATGACAATATTGTTTTTTATTTAACATAAAAATAACTAGCAATGTGGCTCGCACATTGCTAGCAATCTTATTAACCCCTCCAGCTAAGTTAAAGTTATTGTGTTAGGAGTGGGTTCACGTCGGTAGTATAATGGATAAGATTTGAACCCGCGACCTCACGATTATTAACCATTAGGCTACCGCCGCTTCATTATTCTTATAAT
This sequence comes from Herminia tarsipennalis, assembly GCA_945859575.2. Taxonomy (NCBI): domain Eukaryota; kingdom Metazoa; phylum Arthropoda; class Insecta; order Lepidoptera; family Erebidae; genus Herminia; species Herminia tarsipennalis. Next base: position 13,655,681 of record OX243857.2, read on the forward strand.
TCAAACATTAAGATTTTCATTAAACAGTTTTTGATTAATAAATAAAGTACTTATTAATTGTAAAAGGCATCATGGGTTTGACATACTTACAAGAATGAGAACAAATAAAATTACAATAGAAACAAAAACTCGAGCTTTTTACAATTTAAAAAGTTTTACAATGCTAAACTTGACCTGAGCCTAAGAACATTATATAGATCTCAGTCTAACAAAATAAATTTGTTTAAAATAAATAATACAATTAATTGTAAAAACGAATTAGGAATAGATTGTGTAGGTATATTACAAGATTACATAATAATTGTAGAAATAACCTCAGTTTTCTGTTAGCTTTCATAGAATAACTGTTATTATGCATAATACGATTTTACAAAAATCAACAATTAGAACATCCAACTATCTACAAATTACAATTTAGGTAAACATTTAATTTAACAATAAATAAGTAATAGTAGTACCTTTGAGTAGTACTAATGACTATAAAGACGTTGACATAATAATAGGCACAAAACACTAACTGCCATAAGACAAAGAACTTACTAAAAAGTGGTTTGAACCAAGACTGTCAAGTACTGGTTTAACAAAAGTACTAATGGTTTTATTACAAAGCGTAGACCCAACTTAATCCGGGATTTTAAAATTAGCTACAGATTTGTACAGCAATACCTAAATTCTTGTCAGAAACGGAACGTGGCAGAAACTCTAATTACGAACGAATTGAATTTGTTCTATTAAACTAGGGTGTTCGAAGGTTTATAGGGGCATCTAAACGGGCCATTTTTTACGGCAATGCTGTGGCCGGCCACATGGCAGTACTCTTCAATATTGATTTGATGGTTGCCGGACGATCGCTGAGCGATTTATTCTCCGCAATGTTGCCGAGCCAATTTTATTGTTGTTTCAGTTGCACTCTATTTTATTGTTGCCGGGTTGTGTAGCCCGTTTAAGAAACTAGATCATGTGCCATATAATTGTAGACATATTGCCATTATTGGCCGAGCAATTAGTTGTCAACAGTGCCGCCACAAATTGCCGTAAAAATGGCCCGTTTAGACGCCCCTTAAGTTTAGCTGAAGATATTCTTTGCTTTGTAATAATGTGTCTGTAGGGCGATGGTTTAAACAAAAACAATCTTTAGTCCAGGTTTAGTAACAGCAATTTAATTAGCAAATTTTTTGTCATTTTCTATTTAACTTTGAAAATGTAATGTGTAATAAGGAAGGAATAGTACAGGTTCCCTAGAACAAATTTTAAAATGATAGGCAAAGTTAAGTTTGTCATATTTACCTGATTTTTTATATAAAGTTGTCGTATACATAAAGTTGGGCGTTTCGTCAAAACGAAGTTCATGGTAACTTCGTTTGCAATTCCAGCTTGATATGTATCATTTTAATATTTGTTCTAGGGAACCCGTACTAGAAGAGTATTTAAGGTAAACTTCGTACTTATAAAGACAATTAAGCTTACCTACTTATTCCTATTACCTCAATTTAATTTATTTATTTTTAGTATACAACACTTTTAATTAACTTAACTTAAAACAGTAACTTACATTTAATGGTGTTTAATAACAGTTAGATAAAATCACAAGAAATTATTTAAATAATGCATAACTTAAGAGATCACAGATAATATAACTCAGAAAGATAACTAACAAAAATAAAATCTAATAAGAAAAATCTAGACCGAGCCACATTAAACTGCATTGCTATTCTGATTTTGTTCGTCAGAAGGCAATAAAATATTTTTCACAAAAAGACTTCATTTTGATTTGAAAAACAATTTTAAATACATTCAAAGACTTTTATATAATCGCCTGTCTGATTTGGAAATCGAAATTTAAGGTATTTTTCCTCCGTGGGACATTCAGTAGATTTATTTTTTCGTTAAGTTTTAATTTGTAATAAATACACTAGAGTAGAATTGTTTTACAATTTATTTCAAGTGTAACTATTAGTGACGAGCCAAGACACAGAAAATGATCTGAGCGTTCCTTATCTAGGTATTATTTATTTATACTAATATCATAAAGCTGAAGAGCTTGTTTGTTTGAACGCGGTAATCTCAGGAACTACTGATTCGAATTGAAAAATTATTTTACTGTTGGATAGCCCATTTATCGAGGAAGGCATCTTCTTCAACATACAACATCACGCAACGACCAATAGAAGCAGAGCAGCAATAAAAAATGTTGCAAAAACGGGAAAAAATTACGCAGATGAAGTTACGAATATTCGTGTTTATATCTTCAGGATAGCTATGCAGATGACTCGTTTTAATTCTACAAACTATTTAATACTATTTCGGTATATTTTTTAAAGTCCAGAATCTAACCATCACAGCCAATTCTTCAAGGCACGATCCAAACAATTTGTCACTGAAGATCGTCTTTATAAGACTATATTTCTCTTGGCATACTCCTTCCTCCTTTATCCTGAAAATAATAAATTAAGAGTTATTCATTTCAGCTACTTTATTTTTGAGCTGGCCTGTTCGTTTAGGGGTACCCACTCTGGCTTAGCAGTCAGGGTCAATAACCCTGACTGCTAAGCCAAAGTGGGTTCGATCACCACTTAAGATGAAACTTTGTGTGATGAGCACGATGGTTTATTCTGTGTCTGGATATAATTTATTTACAATATGTTTATCAGTTGTTTTGTTGCCATAGAACAGGCTCTACTTTTCGATCACATGGCGTTGTGTGAGTTGTCACAAGATTATTATTTCTCATTAAAATTAGGGGTACCAAAACAGATTGCTCCACAAAATACCGAAAGTACTCAATGAAATGTAGATTTTCGAAACACCATCGAAACAAACTGGTCCGAGGTGTTCCGAGATACTGTGTCCATGAGCAATATCTATGTGTGTGTTGTTCGAGAGCATTTGTAAGAAACTTTAAATCGGTCTCATATGTTGAGGCGTCATTCATTAATTACGTAAGACAATTTGGCCTATGTTTTGACCTCCTCCCTATAAAATAAGAATCGGTCTAAAGGAAAAAAGACAATGTTTCATGTGTTTTGTCGGTACTAAGCTACTAATATTTAATATTAATCAGTAATATCAACCTTGGTTTTATTTTAGAAAAGTATAATCTTAACTTTGGTCATTTTATGATCTTACGTAAAAATTCCATTTTGAGAAAAAATAAGACATGGACATGACCGTAAAAAATGAATGACGTCTAAGCAAACTACATTAGATTCTTAATAGATCTTTTCTCAGTCAGTTTTCCCTATGTTAATGACAAGGAAATTAAATCAAATTGAACAGGAATTTGATTTAATTTCCTTGTCATTAACATGACGATATCACGTACTTAGTAAGAGGACAAAGAAATAAAATAAATTACTTTGTCCTCTTTCCTCTCCCATGCATATCAACCCATATGATGTCCCACTGCTGGGTACGGGTCTCTATGGTCACGGGTACTAATTATAGGCAGATTACGAGTGTCGGCGACATCAACTTTGCAAGGACCCTGTACCTCGCGCCACCGGGTGACAAATTTTTTTGATGGCGGCCACAGATCTATTGGCCACGTTTAAGGGGCATCAAATGGCATGTTGAAGTGGTACAAACTGCTATGTTGATGGGGCGCCAAAATCGGGTAAAATGATTTGCTCCCCCATCGTAAATACGTTCTCTGAAGGTGAAGGGAACATCATCAAACTTTTGCCCCGCCTCGTAATAATCCTAGCTTCGTCACTGCTTGCTGTCGTATGCATTAACTATGCCATACACTATGCGTTACCTATATTTGACCACACTCTTTTGTTACAAATTGCATATAAATAAATACTTACTGTTATTTGTTGTCTATTTTCTTCACCTACACTATTATCCTCAAATTCATTTTCATCATCTATTACTATGCCATGATTTGGTAGACTATGGTCATACACTTTTCGATCTAGACCTCTGTGAGGCGCTTCTTGTATAGACTGATGGGTTTTGTCTATGAGTATCCCATGATTATGGCCCGGTTCATTATGGTTGTATGGACCAGGTTCTAGGCTTTGTAATTCCTCCGATGAATCTATTATTGCACCGTGGCTGGATACTTGTCGGGATGTCCGGTGGCTGATTTCCAAAATTTGTCTGCAATTAAAAGAAAAACAAATGTTTAATAATAATAATATCTAATAATAATATATTGGCACAACTCACACAAAACTATCTGATACCAAACAAAGCAGAGCTTGTACTATGGAAACCAGACAACCGATAAACACACTTATATATTTCTAAATACATACATATTATAGATAAATAACACCCAGACACAGAATAAACCATCGAGCTCAACACATGTATGGCCAAAGAACGAAAATAATTCATGAAAAAATAAATATGTTCTGTTATTTTCAGCGATAGTCTTTAAAAAACGCAAAATTTTTTTTTCTATTTCAGCAAATGGGTAAAAAATGTAAGTACTGATAAAATAACTGCCTACTAACATTTGACTTAAAACTGGTCAAGTATGAATCACTCGCATGAATTGGGGGCACCAATGAAAATTATGAAAATAAAAATATATTTTTTTATATACTTGAGATTTGCCCTTCCCTCCCTCCACGTAGGATTTGGTGAGATTCGGCTCCGACCCCCTTTCCCCTTAACACCACACGTAATTAATGGACGCCTCCTAACTAAGCCCCCTGTACTAAGGACGGTTTACAATTTTCAAAAAAAATTAAAGTGAATTATCTTGGATCTAATACATACCCGTCATTGGTACTTTCATGGTGTGAAGTAACTTCCGTTCTGTGTAATAACCTCGACTCGTACTGTAACTGTTCTATATTGAGCGGCATTCCTTCACCTTCGTTTGAGCACGACCTTAAACAAAAATAAATATTGAATGAAACGTATTAACTGTAAGAGAATTCACTCATTCATTCTTCAATACCGTGCCTAAACTCTTGGAACTAGAATGCTGAAATATTGCAGAGTGGTTTCTTTTGTGATGTAGGCAAGTGATAAGGGGGCGTCCATAAATTACGTAAGGTGATTTTGGCGGATTTGGACCCCTCCCCCTCTCTGGTGAGATATCGTGAGATTTGGCTTGAATTTGAATGTGAAATCTACGTGATATTAGGGAGAGGCCCTAATCTCAATTTGAAATCAAATTGTAGGAGTTGTCTCAAGATATTTATATATTTGTTTCACAATCTTAAAGTTATCTAGTCAAATCTTGAAGTTATCTGTTAAATAACTCAGAATCACAATGAACCAGACCTAATTACTCGTATTATCTCTATTCTGTGCCTAATTAGACTATTGTTATTTCTAAGAACTCATTTTCCTCCTTATTAGTGGAGCCAATGTCATTGTCACAATTATTTTTTCTATCTTAAGTAATTAAGTAATCTTATATGTATGTAGGTACCTTTATAAAAATCTCGTGTCAAGGTGTTTGAGGTCGAACTCCTCTAAAACGGCTGGACCGATATTATCTAATGTTTTTTGTATGTCGAAAATATTTTTTTCCGCAATCTTAGTTTTTTGCATTTGAATTGCAAAAATGGAGAAAATTTACACAGACATAGTTGCGAGATGCAGCTAGTTTTTTTATATAATTACATTTAACGCCTTTACAAGATTTTTATACGCGTGGCTGTCGGTTATAGCAATGATAATATCTTATAAACATATGTCCAGGATACCATCTATCTAATTGGCAAATTTCATTAAAATTCGTTCAGCAAAAGTGTATTTCCAATTTATTACTCTTTTATGTTGAAATACGTCAACATGTTCGGCTTTAGAGCGTACCAAAGTAATGGATATATCGCGCTAATAGTACAACACTGTCATTATGACATTCTCTTCAAATGTTATCCATTTTGAATTATCTATCTAGCATAAAATCAACAATAAAATAGTCCAAAAAAACAAAAAGATACGGCAATAAATACTCAATTAATAATAATAATTACTAGTGGTGCTCGAAATTCGACTAATATGTGTATATATATATATATATATTACAATTCCTTCTCTAATTAATCGAAAGGAACTTCGTTCCATCCGGGTGTCCCTTGACTCGGAACAACAATTTGTGGTTCATACAAAGTGGTGTCCCGTGTGAGAATAATATATATATATATATATATATTTATATTGGCATTCCGCACTCTTTCACTCACTCAGTTTTTGAATATTTTGATTATTTGTTTTTTTTTAATATTAGCATTCCATACTCGTTCTCTATATAAACTATAATACAATACAATACAATACAATATCTTTATTTGTTTGAATATGGTACATACAAGATGTTACAATAATATTATGAATCATCATATTCTACCACTTGTGGCGTGCAAATTGATTAAATTAATTACATCAAAATACAAAGATTAAATAAATTATATAATTAGAAATACATTAAAAAAATAATTACAAAAAAACATGTCAAAGCGTTGTATCATTTAAAAAATCATTAATACTATAATAACATTTATTAGTCAACATTTCTTTAACTTTGTTTTTAAATAAATTAGCAGGTAAATCTTTGTAAATATTCGGTATTTTGTTATATATTTTGGGGGCCATGCATAAAACACTTTTCCACATTAATGCTGTTCTGGCGCTGCGTATACACAGCCTAGCTTTGTTCCGTCTGTTGCGATCAACAATATCTGAGAGTCGAGGGAACAGTTCCGGATTAGTTTTTACAAAAAATGAAACCTCCAAAATATATAAGGAGGGAAGTGTTAAAATTCTAAATTTTGTGAAACACGGCTTACAGCTGTCTGTTACTTGAAGGCCGTACATTGCTCTTACACATCTTTTTTGCATCTTAAACACTAAATCCTTATCTGTAGAATTACCCCAGAACACTATCCCGTATCTTAGGAGAGATGCAACAAGACCATGATACGCCGTAAGTAATGCGTCAGTGCTAACTACCGGTGCTAATTTATACAGAGCGTATGTAGCACTACTAATTTTTTTACATAATGACTCAATATGAGCCTTCCAGTTAAGTTGTTTATCAATAATTAAACCTAAGAATTTTGCTTGTTCAGTATCCTTGACAATTTCATCTTTATATCTTAAAATTATATTGGAGGCAATTGACTGTTTTTGATAGAAATGCATAATCAGCGTTTTATTCAAATTGATTTTTAAATTATTATTATATAACCAAGAAATTATAGATGTCAACGAATTATTAATGTCTCTTTCATACATGTCAATTTGTTTGCATTTTATTGTCAGTGTGCTATCATCAGCAAATAATGTCATGGGATGGTCTGTCGCGCTTGGTAAATCATTAATATAAATTATAAATAATAGCGGGCCCAGAACACTACCTTGTGGTACACCAAAAGATATGTATCTTGTTTTTGAATAATATGTTACTACCTCTTTGGTTTTTAAATTTAGTTTGGTAATGGAGGTAACTTGTTTACGGTTTGTCAAATAAGAGTTAATTAAATTTAGATTTATAAATGTGCGACTCTGTTGCTTCTCGTATTAATTTAAAGATTTATAATCTAACACAGAAACTTTGTAAACAGTCATCGCCTGAAAAAAGTAATATTTTGAAATAAAATAGTCTTATATTATTAGTGCAATATAGGTACTCATATAACACCTTCTATAGATACAATCGAAAATCTTCTGACGCACAAATTAAAAAAACATTATGTTACCTTAACATTTATAATATCTGTTCGATTGTCAGTAGGTATCAATATTATTATTCGAAAGGTACAGTACAAACGAATCTGACCTTCGCTTAAAAGGTACAGACAATAGACATACTCAAATAACATTCATTTACATTAAGCGTCCGTGTATGGCTCACAGAAATTCAAATGTGTACCAAACCAAATTGCAAATCAATCGGTCCAATAGATTTGAACACGATAGATAGAAATACGAGTGATCATATTTAGGCGAATTGGAATTAGATTTAGGCGAAAGTAGGGGGCGCTAGTGCCCTGAGTACACAAGAGAGAGCTGTGGTGTCCGCCACAATAGAGAAAAAAAATCATTTTTGAAAATCAAAATTACAGAGTTTTAAAATAGCACTAACACTGTACTTGGCTTTGATGGTCTCAAATTGCACTGGAGAGTACTAGTTTTCAAAATTGAGAAAATAATAAGGGGCCACCGCTCCGTTGTTGCACCAGGCCCTACCCTCAAATCCGACCCTGTGTATAAGGGTTCCGTAATTCGATGATTATGTTCGATGATCGAGTATTAGGCACAAAAACCACAGATAGAAGAAACCCTAAACATGATCGAATATTAAACACAATCAATCAGAGGTAAAATGCAGAGGAGCTTGTGATTGGCTTTTTTATAATCAACTGTAAAAATAACTGTAAGCTTTCCAAAAAAATAAAATAAGATAGAATTACTATAGTGCGTCTAAAGAAAACGGAACCATAGTTTTGCTATTCATTCAAACGTAGGGAACCTTAAAATTGATCGAATTCTAACTACACTCTATTTGACCTCTGCTATAGGAAGTTTAGGTTTAGGTTTAAGGGTTTATATAATAGATATAAACCTACCTACTCACAGTATAAGTACAAAACATAGCCATGCAAAATATCTAGAACAAAACTATGATGCCAATATCTATAAATAACCTAGCGCAAAACAAACACTTCAAACAGATTTCAAAGAGAAAACAGTAAAAAAAATCATAAATACATACATTTTATTACTTAACGAAGACATATCCAAACTACTTCACTTAATAAATACACGCGAACAGAAAACAGATGATATTGAAGTTATTTTAGATACGTGTACACTCTGCAATGGATAATTTAACACTGAAGTACTTAGGTATACTGTATACACAGTCGGTGAATCATTATGAGAGTGATGGCTCATTCACACTGTAATACAGGTTCGTTTTATTTATATTTACCAAATAGCTGCCCCGCGCAACTAAGTCTGCGTAAATTTTCCCCGTTTTTGCAACATTTCTCATTGCTGCTCCGCTCCTATTGATATTAGCGTGGTGTTATATAGCCTATAGCCTTCCTCGATAAATGGGCTATCCAACAGTAAAACAATTTTTCAATTCGGATCAGTAGTTGTTGAGATTACCACGTTCAAACATACAATCAAACAAATTCTTCAGCTTAATAAAATTAGTACCTATAGATAGATTTTCCCCGTGAATTTGCCCGCGTTAAGGTTGATTTGGTTAAAATTTGTAACCCTGATTACAATCCCTCGGTTTAGACAGAAAAAGAAACATTTTTATATGTATTTCTCTCAGTAAGAACCTTTCTCAACCTCTCTTTGCAAAAACAAATAATCGCATTGGTCTACCTGTTTTTCGTTGCAAGCGGCATTTCGTTTGTGCTTATATGAATTCAGTGATGTTTTGTGTTATTTTTAGCTACACAAATTTGTATTTTGAATCTAGTAAACATACCACCATTCCATCTCCAATGTGTTCAATTTAATTTATTTTTTTCTATTTGAGGTACGGAGCCCTAAAAAGGATTCACAATCACTTGTTGACTGGATTAAAAACCAATGGCGGCTTTGTAGAACAACTCTGATAAAATAATAATTCAAATTAAAGTTTTCTTTTTTCCTCTTCCCTCCAATATTAATCGGTAGAGATTATGGCTCGCACACTATGTGCATACGCCAGTTTCAAGTATAATTTCTTTCTAGTTTTCTTCTTTCAATCACAAAGTCTCGTTCTTGTCCAGTTATCACGTATTTCAAGTATGTTTTACACCGTTTAATTAAACGCGGAGCTGTAAAAATAGCGACATGGCAGTTTGCCGCCATTTTTACAACTCCAAATAAAAGTTGTTCTACTAAAATCTAGACAACACAAAGGCAAAAGTGACCAATTCAGTCAGAAAAAAAAACTAGACCATACAATCCGATTAAAAAAAAAGGTCTGGCTGTCAAAGTTTAAAATAATATACATATAAATCTTAAACATTTAAAATACCTACCTTAAAACTGTGCCCTATAATATATCGAGCATGTCGCAGTATTACGCATTCCCATTTTATTCGGGAAAAAGCTAACTATAGGTTTCCGAAAGATAAAACAGAGGCAGTTAAGTAAATATGCTCAATTATGAAAATATATTTATTACGGGTCTTAATCGTGTGAATATTTTATGATAAAATACCTTGTTTATTGCGTTTTCACGCGATTAAGACCGATATATATTTTCTTAATGTGTACAAATCGCGAAAGCTTATATAAACTTTATAAACACTGACATTCATTGGCCCTTCTCTCATATTTGCCATAATTTCTAATCTATATATATAAAAGGACATGCTGACTGACTGACTAATATAGACTGACTAATCTTTATGGGTTAGAAACTTGAAAACAAACCGTTTAACCTTTAAAGCGTGTGAAAATCGAACCCACGACCTCTTGCGTAGCAGTCGGACATACATTTAATAATAATAATAATAAGTTTATTTTATCTCCACAAATTACATTGTTCTCAATAGATACACAGTTGACATAATGTACCTACATATTTTTGCAATTTGTGGGAGATCTGGGGTCTGAATTTGACCCCCAATAATGGCGGTGACGATTACCGTACTGTAAATACGGAAACTATGTGAATACACCTTGACTTGCGGTGACAAAGCAGATTACATATATTACGTATGTTCATGTATAAAGCTGACTAATTCAGCGATTACCGCACAAACCAAACGGCTGGTAGGATCTAGAAACAAGATTTTTTACTTAAAGGTTCCTTTAAAGACTTTTTGCACGCGATAAATAAAAAGGTGCACACTAAGTAGAGGTTCTTATTAATCTGTCAATATGGTTGTTCTTATATCCTGGTAATGATGTCAGTGAGCAATAAGAACTGGTTCTTGAAATCATAATCTCCACTTTGATTATACAATGTCTAGATTCCTAATCCGGCTTCTGAAATTGAAGCAAAGAACTGTCAAAAAGTAAGGTCAAATGGACGTACTTTTTGACAGGTAAAAAGCCGCCATCCGATATTTTAGCCATAGTTGTTCTCATCAACGAGTGTCAAACGTCAAAGAGGGAATACGTCATTTATTTTATAGGTTTAACGAGAGAATGATCCATCTAGACATTATATTAATCAACGAATCGAAATTCCCTAAAGTGGTAAAATAGAAAAATAAGTTTTATGTTAAAACATGGATATTCAATTTATTTTAATAACATACAAGCTGTCTGAACTGCTGTGATGACGTGAAGTGATTTTGGCGAATAGACACAATCCCTAATAAATACGTGAGGTGATTTTTTGGCGAATTTTGGACCCCTCTGGTAAGCTATCGTGAGATTTGGGTTGACCCCCTACCGCGATAAAACCTATCCTATGTCCTGCTCTCGTGATATCTTGCCATAGTGAGGCAGAGTGTCCAAAATTAGCCAAAATAACTTCACGTAATTTATGGTCGCCCCCTTATCACGTTTAAAACTGTCCAATGTCCTTCCCGGGATCTTAAACTATCTCCTGTCTCCATACCAAATTTAATCTACATTGGTTTAGTGGTTTAAGCTTGAAAAGGTAACAGACGGAGTTACTTTCACATTTAAAATATGAGTATGGATTATACTACGTCAGTATTTACCTACCGAATGCTAAAGTATAAGAAAGATAAATACTATAAGTCTATTGCATGTTAAACATTTGCATATTGGTTTCCAAGAGATTTCAGTTGGTAGAATAGCTGAGTGATTTCCAAATGAATATTTAAAGTAATACGTCACAGGATACATATTTCCTTATGACATAAGTGGCATTTAGCGCAGCAATATCAAAATAAATATGACTAACCTTGTAAGTGACATACTTATTCGTAACGTAAATTTTTGCCTATTCAAACGATGTGAAATATTTCTTATGTTATTTTATAAACGCTACATTAAGCAATAAATTGTACATAGTGATAATATCACATATCAAGAGCAACTACAGTGAGCATACACAGACAATAAACTGCTAATTTTAAAATTATATTGTACTTTTTTGTAATATAATAGATTAGGTTTAGTATTGTACGTATATGTGTAAATATGACATTTTATTTTGTTCATTTTCTTTTCTGTTTGTGAAAATACATAGATATTTGTATTAAGTGTTATAATAGACACACAGGTTTATATTTAATCTACTCGAGATATGGCTATCTTGTAATTGATTAGGCTCACCTACTATTTGTAACTTTAAATATAACTCAATATATTGGCTTAATACTTTTATTATATCATTAGGTTGTGGGTTCGATTCCCACTCAGGACAAACCTTTGTGTGAGCAACACAATAGTTTATTCTGTGTCTGGGTGTAATTTATTTATAATAAATATATATTTATAAATATATAATATACATATTAAGTATGTTTATCAGTTGTCTGGTTGCCATAGTACAGGCTCTGCCTAGTTTGGGATCAGATGACCGAGTGTGGGTTGTCGTAAGATGTTATTAGTTAGATGTTATTATATATTTACTGCCATTGTATGTTTTTTTTTGTGTGTTAAAGTTTTCTTAATAAATATTATTATTATTATTATTATTATTTAATGTAACAATCTTTAATATTGGCAGTTAATGTACCACATTTACAAATACTTTTTTGTTTCTTTTCAAATGATCAATTTCAAACACCCCGTTTTTAGGGAACTACGTGTGTAGCTATTTTCAGAAGGCGAATAATTTTATTAAACCTCTTCGAATAGATTTTAAATGATCAAACATCAGATATGTAATTTTGACACTTAATGTAGCGTTTTTTTTAAAAAAAACATTATACTAAATTGTAAAAAAATAAAAACTGCAGTCAATATTGGACTGCCTCTGTGGCGCGGTGGGAATGTGTCCGACTGCTACGCAAGAGGTTGTGGGTTCGATTCCCACACGGGACACCACTTTGTGTGATCCACAAATTGTTGTTCCGAGTCGGGGTGTACTTTGTGTCCATGACTAGTATGTTTGTAAAGTCCCACGCGATACAGGGCTTGTACAATAATGCGGTAGTCGTCTTTTAAAAAAATATATATATTTGCGAAAAAAGCCGTCATTTTATAATGATATTTGTATTAAATAAAACATATTTACAAATAATATTAAATGTCAAATTACGCTTTTATCTTCAATTAATGAAATTATACTATTTTATTTATTATTATCTCATTTATTCAGACCGAAAAACATAATTATTATCCACACGAATTTCAATAAATTACAATGCACAAACGTAATTCTGTATAATCTTTGTCTTTATGGAAGACTAGCTGTCCCGCGCAACTTCGTATGCGTAAATTTTCCCCGTTTTTGCAACATTTCACGTCGCTACTCCGCTCCAATTAGTTGTAGCGCGATGTTATATAGCCTATAGCCTTCCTCGATAAATGGGCTATCCAACAAAAAAAGAATTTTTCAAATCTGACCAGTAGTTCCTGAGATTAGCGCGTTTAAACAAACAAACAAACTCTTCCGCTTTATAATATTAGTATAGATATATATGCTTGTGAGGATTATAGCATGGTTGACTATGGTCAGTATAACCCATTAAGGATACTTAATCCCTTAATTCCTGTGTCGAACGTTCTAAATTTTCACTTGGTAACAAAAATATACATATAAATCTTAAACATTTAAAATACCTACCTTAAAACTGTGCCCTATAATATATCGAGCATGTCGCAGTATTACGCATTCCCATTTTATTCGGGAAAAAGCTAACTATAGGTTTCCGAAAGATAAAACAGAGGCAGTTAAGTAAATATGCTCAATTATGAAAATATATTTATTACGGGTCTTAATCGTGTGAATATTTTATGATAAAATACCTTGTTTATTGCGTTTTCACGCGATTAAGACCGATATATATTTTCTTAATGTGTACAAATCGCGAAAGCTTATATAAACTTTATAAACACTGACATTCATTGGCCCTTCTCTCATATTTGCCATAATTTCTAATCTATATATATAAAAGGACATGCTGACTGACTGACTAATATAGACTGACTAATCTTTATGGGTTAGAAACTTAAAACAAACCGTTTAACCTTTAAAGCGTGTGAAAATCGAACCCACGACCTCTTGCGTAGCAGTCGGACATACATTTAATAATAATAATAATAAGTTTATTTTATCTCCACAAATTACATTGTTCTCAATAGATACACAGTTGACATAATGTACCTACATATTTTTGCAATTTGTGGGAGATCTGGGGTCTGAATTTGACCCCCAATAATGGCGGTGACGATTACCGTACTGTAAATACGGAAACTATGTGAATACACCTTGACTTGCGGTGACAAAGCAGATTACATATATTACGTATGTTCATGTATAAAGCTGACTAATTCAGCGATTACCGCACAAACCAAACGGCTGGTAGGATCTAGAAACAAGATTTTTTACTTAAAGGTTCCTTTAAAGACTTTTTGCACGCGATAAATAAAAAGGTGCACACTAAGTAGAGGTTCTTATTAATCTGTCAATATGGTTGTTCTTATATCCTGGTAATGATGTCAGTGAGCAATAAGAACTGGTTCTTGAAATCATAATCTCCACTTTGATTATACAATGTCTAGATTCCTAATCCGGCTTCTGAAATTGAAGCAAAGAACTGTCAAAAAGTAAGGTCAAATGGACGTACTTTTTGACAGGTAAAAAGCCGCCATCCGATATTTTAGCCATAGTTGTTCTCATCAACGAGTGTCAAACGTCAAAGAGGGAATACGTCATTTATTTTATAGGTTTAACGAGAGAATGATCCATCTAGACATTATATTAATCAACGAATCGAAATTCCCTAAAGTGGTAAAATAGAAAAATAAGTTTTATGTTAAAACATGGATATTCAATTTATTTTAATAACATACAAGCTGTCTGAACTGCTGTGATGACGTGAAGTGATTTTGGCGAATAGACACAATCCCTAATAAATACGTGAGGTGATTTTTTGGCGAATTTTGGACCCCTCTGGTAAGCTATCGTGAGATTTGGGTTGACCCCCTACCGCGATAAAACCTATCCTATGTCCTGCTCTCGTGATATCTTGCCATAGTGAGGCAGAGTGTCCAAAATTAGCCAAAATAACTTCACGTAATTTATGGTCGCCCCCTTATCACGTTTAAAACTGTCCAATGTCCTTCCCGGGATCTTAAACTATCTCCTGTCTCCATACCAAATTTAATCTACATTGGTTTAGTGGTTTAAGCTTGAAAAGGTAACAGACGGAGTTACTTTCACATTTAAAATATGAGTATGGATTATACTACGTCAGTATTTACCTACCGAATGCTAAAGTATAAGAAAGATAAATACTATAAGTCTATTGCATGTTAAACATTTGCATATTGGTTTCCAAGAGATTTCAGTTGGTAGAATAGCTGAGTGATTTCCAAATGAATATTTAAAGTAATACGTCACAGGATACATATTTCCTTATGACATAAGTGGCATTTAGCGCAGCAATATCAAAATAAATATGACTAACCTTGTAAGTGACATACTTATTCGTAACGTAAATTTTTGCCTATTCAAACGATGTGAAATATTTCTTATGTTATTTTATAAACGCTACATTAAGCAATAAATTGTACATAGTGATAATATCACATATCAAGAGCAACTACAGTGAGCATACACAGACAATAAACTGCTAATTTTAAAATTATATTGTACTTTTTTGTAATATAATAGATTAGGTTTAGTATTGTACGTATATGTGTAAATATGACATTTTATTTTGTTCATTTTCTTTTCTGTTTGTGAAAATACATAGATATTTGTATTAAGTGTTATAATAGACACACAGGTTTATATTTAATCTACTCGAGATATGGCTATCTTGTAATTGATTAGGCTCACCTACTATTTGTAACTTTAAATATAACTCAATATATTGGCTTAATACTTTTATTATATCATTAGGTTGTGGGTTCGATTCCCACTCAGGACAAACCTTTGTGTGAGCAACACAATAGTTTATTCTGTGTCTGGGTGTAATTTATTTATAATAAATATATATTTATAAATATATAATATACATATTAAGTATGTTTATCAGTTGTCTGGTTGCCATAGTACAGGCTCTGCCTAGTTTGGGATCAGATGACCGAGTGTGGGTTGTCGTAAGATGTTATTAGTTAGATGTTATTATATATTTACTGCCATTGTATGTTTTTTTTTGTGTGTTAAAGTTTTCTTAATAAATATTATTATTATTATTATTATTATTTAATGTAACAATCTTTAATATTGGCAGTTAATGTACCACATTTACAAATACTTTTTTGTTTCTTTTCAAATGATCAATTTCAAACACCCCGTTTTTAGGGAACTACGTGTGTAGCTATTTTCAGAAGGCGAATAATTTTATTAAACCTCTTCGAATAGATTTTAAATGATCAAACATCAGATATGTAATTTTGACACTTAATGTAGCGTTTTTTTTAAAAAAAACATTATACTAAATTGTAAAAAAATAAAAACTGCAGTCAATATTGGACTGCCTCTGTGGCGCGGTGGGAATGTGTCCGACTGCTACGCAAGAGGTTGTGGGTTCGATTCCCACACGGGACACCACTTTGTGTGATCCACAAATTGTTGTTCCGAGTCGGGGTGTACTTTGTGTCCATGACTAGTATGTTTGTAAAGTCCCACGCGATACAGGGCTTGTACAATAATGCGGTAGTCGTCTTTTAAAAAAATATATATATTTGCGAAAAAAGCCGTCATTTTATAATGATATTTGTATTAAATAAAACATATTTACAAATAATATTAAATGTCAAATTACGCTTTTATCTTCAATTAATGAAATTATACTATTTTATTTATTATTATCTCATTTATTCAGACCGAAAAACATAATTATTATCCACACGAATTTCAATAAATTACAATGCACAAACGTAATTCTGTATAATCTTTGTCTTTATGGAAGACTAGCTGTCCCGCGCAACTTCGTATGCGTAAATTTTCCCCGTTTTTGCAACATTTCACGTCGCTACTCCGCTCCAATTAGTTGTAGCGCGATGTTATATAGCCTATAGCCTTCCTCGATAAATGGGCTATCCAACAAAAAAAGAATTTTTCAAATCTGACCAGTAGTTCCTGAGATTAGCGCGTTTAAACAAACAAACAAACTCTTCCGCTTTATAATATTAGTATAGATATATATGCTTGTGAGGATTATAGCATGGTTGACTATGGTCAGTATAACCCATTAAGGATACTTAATCCCTTAATTCCTGTGTCGAACGTTCTAAATTTTCACTTGGTAACAAACATGTTTTGATAGAGCGCGTTAACAACTTATTCTGTACTGTTCTTAATGTCCACATGGTAACAGCGTTATCGTTAATGCTCGTCATAAGTACGTAAGCTTATTCTAATAAGAATTTAATGACAATACAATGACATCATATTTGTGATGACTGCCTCTGTGTGGTTGGTGTGTGTTGTGTTATGCAAGAGATCGTGGTTTCGATTACCACACGAGAATACTTTGTGTGATCCACAAATTGTTGATCTAAGTGTACTTTGTGTCCGTGGCTTGTATGTTTGTAAGCTACTGGAATTGTACACAACTGCGAATGACGTATTTAAAAAAAATATGTTGTAACTAAAATGTCAACAATTGTCAACGCACATCTTCGATATTTTAGTCAATTTACACAATACATTAATAAATTACCTAAATGTACCTATAGAGGGTGATTTTAACATACTAATAACCTCCCTTGGCTTTACATTACACCAAATGAAGAAAGAAGCAGCGGTAGCCTAATGGCTAAGGCATCGGTCTCGCAATTGTAAGGTCGCGGATTCGAATCCTACCCATTATATACCGACGTGAACCCATTCCTTTATTTTTATTATTATTATTTTTTTTTATGGCCGTAAAAAATGCCTGAACGCACACAATTTAATAAAACAATTATGTTCATTTATGACACAAAATAAAGATATTTATGTTTATTTCTGTATAAATTTTGTTTTTTATCGAATTTCATATTTTTTTCCTTTCTGTGCTTGATTATAACTATTTATTATACGGGAATTAACGCGAACTAATCCTGTGTTGTGTTCGCTTGTGACCATTGCTGGTGCAACCTGGTCGAAACGTCAATTTATTTTATGGTAAATAATGTGCGTTAATTCCCGTATAATAAATAGTTATTGTTCACTACCAAAAGTACCCTAAGTTGCCTAGTCTCTAATGAGAAATTATTTAGAAGAAGATTATACCTACATTAACAAACCCTTGAAACTAGCTTAAATGAGCCATTCAAAGAGATAAACTTAACTACGAATCAATCATTCTGACTCACATAAATTACTCGTAGTATAAATTAGTTATTAGTCAATGATTTCATATGGTCTAACATACTTTGATGAATGTTAAACAGATGTATATTGGTTTCCAAGAGATATCAATAGGTAGGATGGTTGAGTGATTTTCAAATGAAAAATTTTAAGTCCAATGCGTCATAGGAAACCAATTTCCCGATGACCTAATGGTAATTCTGTATAATCTCTATCTATAAGGAATAATATATGCTTGTGAGGAATAACGACGAATCTATATACTACTAACACACTTATTACAAAGTGCAAAAATCAGACCGTGAAATCTGATGCATAAATAATAAGTAGGTAACTCGATAAGTTTTAAGATGCTCGTAATTAGAAAAATGGAACGCATCTGTATTATATATTTTTAAAAAGCAAATTTATTTAAGAGTTGTTAAAATGGCGGCAAACTGACATGTTGCTATTTTTACAGCTCCGCGTTTATTGTATAAAACAGTGTAAAATATACTTGAAATACGTGTTAACTGGACAAGAACGAGACTTTGTGATTGAAAGAAGAAAACTAGAAAGAATTTATCATAATCTCTACCAAATAATATAAGAGGGAAGAGGAAAAAAAAATTAAAAATAAAATGCAAGTAACAAGGTTGCTGGTTCTAAAAAAAAAGGTTGTTCCTGTCAAATTACTACGACGGTTCCCGCGTTTTTCTCTGCATCGATGCAGCTTAACGGCAAACATTTACGTGCTATGATATTTTATGATTTTAAATTTGGTTTAACTAAAAAACTTAGCCTTCAGCGATTACAATCAGTGTAAGGGGAGTCTGCCCCATCTCGAGCAACAGTATTTAGATGGTTATGTGAATTTAAAAGGGGTAAAACCAACCTCGAAAAGGACCATGGAAGTGGTCGCCCATAAACGGCAGTTAGATACTGCAGAAAATGTGTGGACTACTGAAATGACGCTGCGAGAAGACCCACGAAATACTTACTCGGACATCGAGAAGATTCTTGGCGTTAGTTTGGGAAGTTTAACAGAAAGAAACCTTTGTGGTCGTGGGGTCCCGCGTTTGCGCCCAGACCCGTGTGGATTGATGCCGCAAAATGCGTCTACGATTTGAAAACGGAACGTCAAGACGAGTTTCGAAAATCATCAGCAGCGACGAAACGTGGATTTATCAATATGAACCGGAAAATAAGAGATAGTTCTCAGTATCTGTCAGGGTCTTGTCAGAAGGAAAATTGCCGACAAAACTGCAAAGACCTCGTAACGTTGGTAAAAAAATGGTGGGTAGTTTTTTCCTCGCAGCGGGCATGTATCGGCAACAACGTTGGGAAGTCATAGATCCAGGGGGTCAATTCACGAATTTAAAGCAGTGCAGTTGCAGTTTAGTTTCGATTAAAACGGCCATTTTTGTATTCTTGTAACTTTGGGATCGATCTCAAATACGCTTGCGTCAAGTATGCGTCTCGAGAGCGTAATAACGACATTCTACGTACTAGACTCGTTATTGCGTTACAAGAATACGAAAATGGCCGTTTTAATCGAAACTTAACTGCAACTGCACTGATTTAGCATTGCCGAAAGTTTTCAAGGCTGTGCGAGAGAGGAAACCAAAGATTCTGAGAATCATGCTGCATCACGACAACGCTTCGTCACATACCTATGTCCCTCAGAACAAAGGCGTTTTTTGAAACCTTGCCCCATCCATCCTATAGTCCTGATTCAGCTCCTGATTGATTTCTTTTTGTTCCCTATAATCAAGGGAAAAAAAAGGGTTTTTTTTGTGTGCCGAAGATGCCGTGGCTGCCTAGGAGTCGCAATTTCGGGCCTATCAGATTAAGACTGGCAAAAGTGTTTTAATAGTTGGTTTAGGCGAATGGCAAAGTTCAATTCGCTGAAACCAACTATAAAAACACTAACTTATAGAATGATGTAGAGTATTTCGAAGATTGTAAAATAAATATTGACTATTTTATTTATTTTTAAAAATTTTGCAATACCGTTACATAAGCTATATAGATTAAGTAGGTACACAATAATTATATCTAATTGAATATATTTATTTTGACTCAATACATATTAGAGCAATTTCTGTGAATTTTAACAGGTTACAGTGATAAATATCTAAATGGGTTGCAATTGAATTAATTAGTCGTATGGCTCTCGACAATGAGGCATATTTCAGCAAATTAGTTCTCGTGACTGGGACGCTAAGCGTGAGGGGTTAATATCTTGTATAGTTTTTTTCTTATACATTATCATATCACTCGTTAAACTGCTGTCAAGTGCAAAGACTTGACAATAAGGTCGCTCGCCGGTATCGTGACGTCATCACCGACTCGCTCTGCTTTTGGTCAGGACTATGATAACTACGCTCGTCAGTTTTAAAATAGTGGTCAATGTCCCTAATTTTATCAATTACTAATGCTTGCCAGTCCTAAAAAATCTACCAATGAGATCTATTCTTTTAACTGTTCGTTCGGTTTAACTAAATCGGGAGACTATATCCAAGTTAATATCTCTGCCTATTGCAGACAGACAGAGTCCTCCACCGGGACTTAAACTATCTCCATATCTATACTATCTATACTAATCTATACTAATATTATAAAGCTGAAGAGTTTGTTTATTTGAACGCGGTGATCTTAGGAACTACTGATCCGAATTGAAAAATTCTTTCACTGTTGGATAGCGATATCGAGGAAGGCTATAGGTTAAATAACATCACGCTACGACTAATAGGAACGGACCAGCAACGAGAAATGTTGCAAAAACGGGGAACAGCTAGTCAAATATAATTTTAAGACGTTAACATTTTCACGCTTATATGTTCATTTCCGTTCATCGCGGCCGCATCAGCCGAGCGCGTCAGCCAATCGCGCGCGTCAATTTTCCCCGTTTTTGTAACACTTTTCATTGCTGCTCCGCTCGCGTTAATCGCAGCGTGATATTATATAGCCTATAGCCTTCCTCGATAAATGGGCTATCCGACAGTGAATGAATTTTTCAATTCAAACCAGTAGTTCCTGATATTACCGCGTTCAAACAAACAAACAAACAAACTCTTCAGCTTTATAATATTAAGTATAGATTAATTTATAAAATGTACTAACTGTTGCCCACTACATTTGCGTGTAATTTTGAAAAACAAATGTATCCCACGGGGACATTAGGTACCTACTGCAGGATGCTATTCCAAACTATAATTTCATCCAGATCTGATTACCCGTTAGCGTGATTGAATAACAAACTTACATCTATACATCCTAACTTTCGCATTTATATTAGATTCTTGGTAGAGAGGTTTCATGTTCGCTAAAACTGCATTCCGAAATCACGATTCACGCTGATTTATGATTCTGGAATGCAGATTATCGGGGTTTAGTGTTTCTTGATTGCATACCATACCCCTTTTCAATAGAGGCAAATATACAGGAAGATTTTTAATATACTATTACCCGAGTGCGATTATTTCATGCCTTGTTCTTTTCACCGGCTTTATCTTTTGGTTTCTAATTTTCTACTTGTGCAACCTGTGTGATCTTGATCTATGAGGACCTCTTAGTTAGTCTCATTTAGATGTTCAGTAGATATGGGATATCATCGATTTTTTCTGAAATAAGTACTTGCAGTCTGCCGACCATGGGCCCTTGGACAAAAACCCCCTTGTTATGAAATGAAAAACAAAGACAAAACATTCGCTAGTTAAAATGCTGTTAAAACGTCTGCAAATTAGTAGACGTTTAAACATCATTTTAACTAGCGAATATTTTGTCTTTTTCATTCCATTTTCAAAATAGAAAAGAAGAAGACAAAACATTCGCTAGTTAAAATGCTGTTAGAACGTCTATTAATTTATTATGAAGTCCCGATATCTATGAATTCTTGTATTACTATTAATGCCCAGTTGAGCTGCAATTTAGTTACACTTAGTCACTTCAAATCTTACAGGGAAACATCTTCACAACTTTAAAACTAGTTACATCAGTCAATCGATAGATTGAAATCGAGTTTCACAATTTCTTTTGAAATACACAGCACTGACTCACCAAATAATTTGGCGGCTGTACTCCTTTTGCGAATGAATTCAAGGCTGCCAATTTTGTTTAAAAGAGAATTTAAAAAAAATCGAGTAGGCGTAGATGACTGTTCTCGAAAAGTTCTGAAAATGACACAGGATGAGCTGTCATAATTTTCACAATAATATGAAAATACTTATATACTTCTAAGTACATACATATTATAGATATTACAACCAGACACAGAATAAACAATCGTGATCATCATACAAAGTTTTATCCTGGGTGGGGATTGCACCCCATTGCCGAAGGTCTAGACCTTCGGCTTAGTAGTCAAGGTCACTAACCACTAGACCAACAGGCCAGTCTTACGTCTCTCTGAATAAAAAAACTACTAGTAAAATAGTAATACTTTACTTGCAAGAATGAATAGATATCGGGACGGGTGAAACTCACCAAAATTCATAATAAATAAGTAGACGTTCTAACAGCATTTTAACTAGCGAATGTTTTGTCTTCTTCTTTTCCATTTTGAAAATGGATTGAAAAAGACAAGCATTCGCTAGTTAAAATGGTATTAAAACGTCTACAAATTAGTAGATGTTTTAACAGCATTTTAACTAGCGAATGTTTGTCATAATTTTCAGATTGATGATAGATTTTTTATTGATTAGAATTAATTTTTGTATTTCTTTTTAATTTATAATACGTGAAATAGAAAGGTATATATACTATACTACTTAATCAAATTAACGTGTTCTAAGAATCCTTCGTCACTAGTCTGCATGATCAAATTTTGAAAACCCTGAAATTAACAATGGTAATGAAATGTCAGGAACCGCCTGCGGGCCACATGTCTGAATGACCTGACGTCATTTCCGGTTAACAAGCGGGTCAAAGTGGGACAATGAATCAAACAGCTGCACATGACGTTATGGGTTTTTTGAAACGGGAATATTGTACTATCCTTCATTTATTAGATAAGTTTTTTTTTATTTGTTTAAGTAGGTGTTGTGATGTATAGTTGGGTTGAGTTCTCCAGCAAATACTTATATCATGAAGTTAAATCTCTTTGATTGTAAAACCTTTGTGATTGTGCGAGCTATCTTAGGTTCTTGGGCTGACAGATTTATGGGCGTAATTTAAATGTTAATTAAAGAATCTATGATAATATATTAGTTAATAATAGTTGCCTTGCGTTGTGCTGTGTCCACATAAATTGCATTTCAGAAATATACTTTACTAGCTGTCCCGCGCAACTTCGTATGCGTAAATTTTTCCCGTTTTTGCAACATTTCTCGTTGCTGCTCCGCTCCTATTAGTCGTAGCGTGATGTTTAATGCCTATAGCCTTCCTCGATAAATGGGCTATCCAACAAAAAAAGAATTTTTCAAATCGGACCCGTAGTTCCTGAGATTAGCGCACAAACAAACAAACAGACTCTTCCGCTTTATAATATTAGTATAGAAGTAATTTTTATAGGCATTTCTTGCCAAAGACTGCAATTATTGTATTTGTAAAATATTAGTATAGATTTAATACAAACCTTGGGAAAAATATCGTTGTAGAATACAACGATATTTTTCCCAAGGTTTGTAGGTATATATAGGTTCCCGCATCCCGTACCTGCTCAAGGAGCTGAACATAATAATACCTATCCAATTAAAAATACCTAAATGTAGGTACATGTATTTCGTTATTCTTGGAATACTTAGTGCGAACTTGTAGTGTAGTGAAGTATTATAAAGATGAAGAGTTTATTTGTTTGTTTGAACGCGATAATCTCAGGAACTACTGGTCCGATATGAAAAATTCTTTTACTGTTGGATAGCCCATTTATTGAGGACACCTAAAGGCTATATAACATCAATCTGCGACCAATAGAAGCGGAGCAGCAATGACAAATGTTTCAAAAACGGGGAAAATTTACGCAGACGTAGTTGCGCGGGACAGCTAGTATTAGTATATAACTATATAGTCATGTCCCAGTGGCTTTGAATGGGTATATCAAACTACAGCAAAATTCAAAACTTACCTATACAAATACATTCAGACGGCGTAATCGCAAAGATTTATATGCCCTGTGACCTAATACAAAGATAGATTGTTGAGGTCAAGTTATTATGTTGTCACTAACGAGTCTATCTATAGAAATGACAATTTATAACATTAAAATTAGCTATTATAACTTAAAATGCTAGAAAACGAGCCTCCAGTCCATAAACTTAGGATATACTAACATAGTGTGCAAGCAAGAGGATACTTCTTTATGACAGTGTCACAAGTAAGAAAGAGAAAACAAATTAATAGCATTGTAACCCATTTTGAATGACAGGAACTCCCAAGTCGCCTTACGTGTTAATGAACTCTAACAGAATTTATGATTATATAAATTATTCGCGATTATTTAAAAAAATATTTCATCTTAAACAATGGTTTCATGTTAACATAGTGTGCAAGCAAGAGGATACTTCTTTATGACAGTGTCACAAGTAAGAAAGAGAAAACAAA
Organism: Herminia tarsipennalis; assembly: GCA_945859575.2. Classification (NCBI taxonomy): domain Eukaryota; kingdom Metazoa; phylum Arthropoda; class Insecta; order Lepidoptera; family Erebidae; genus Herminia; species Herminia tarsipennalis. Next base: position 13,680,528 of record OX243857.2, read on the forward strand.
ATAATAGCATTGTAACCCATTTTTAATGACAGGAACTCCCAAGTCGCCTTGCGTGTTAATGAACTCTAACAGAATTTATGATTATTTATATTATTCGCGATTATTTAAAAAAAATATTTCATCTCAAACAATGGTTTCATGTTCTATAAGTAATTGTGACTTTACCTATCGTAATAACTCAGGGAGTTATTTATTTCACAGGCAAGTTGTCATTAGTTTAGTATATGTTTAATTTATATGAAAACCGTCATAGTAAATACAAAATCCATTTAATGAAATTGTACACTTTACGATATTTTGAATAATATAGTCATTCATTCGTTAGAAGTAGTATTTTTATCATAATATTGTTTTATTACGTTTACACTGGGGTTTGACTAATCCTAATCGATGATTTTATCGATGAAATAAATTCTAGCATATGACACGACATATTATATTGAGGATATAAGTACCTATTTGCATCGGTTACAGCAATATTTTTTATTGTACCACCAGATTTCCAATAGATCCTATGGTTAGAAAAAATGGCTAAGAATGATAGCACGACCAAGACGGGACCCCGACTGCCAAAACACAGGTATTTTTGGAGTCGTAAGACCTAAGTTGTAACAAAACATTATTTGCATTATGCACTCAATAAAATATTTTTGATTTAACAGTATTTTTATTTATCTTATTTTTAATGTTACTGGACATCCATTGGTGGTTTTTGTGAATGATTTTTCTTTCTTTTTTTTTTAAAGACGACTCCCGCACTAGGGTACAAGCCCTGTGTCGCGGGTGACTTTACAAACATACAAGTCACGGACACAAAGTACACCCAGACTCGGAACAACAATTTGTGGATCACACAAAGTGGTGTCCCGTGTGGGAATCGAACCCACAACCTCTTGTTTAGCAGTCGGACACACTCCCACCGCGCCACAGAGTCAGTGGAGGTTAGCTAAATCGGGCATATTGTATAAACTTAAGATATACTAGGCATATTTGTAACAGTACTTATCGATATTGGTCGACTTTTAGACATCTCGTCACTAGCTCACGCATACACAGATAAATCAAAAATCGTCACACGTCAAGGAGCTCTTTGTTCATCTACTATTATATATCCTAAGTCTTTGCTCCAGCCCTAGGCTGAAATGTATTGAGCATGCTTAGGCTCAGTTTAAGATTAGCAAAGCTTGTGAAAATCTAGATTAAGTCTATCTATTTTTATTTATTTGATTCTGCCTAGTTTGGAATCGGATGACCATGTGAAAGTTATCTCATATAGGCAACAACAAATTTGAAACTTTTCAAGAACTTCTTAAGTGGGACACTGATTGACACAGTTTTCGTGTTGCGCACATCGGCATCGGTGCGATTTTATAAAATATATGTAACTAGCTGATCCGCACAACTTCGTCTGTGTAAATTTCCCCCGTTTTTGCAACATTTTTCATTGCTGCTCCGCTCTTATTGGTCGTAGTGTGATGTTATATAGCCTATAGCCTTCCTCGATAAATCGGCTAATCAACAGTATAAGAATTTTTCTATTCGGGCCAGTAATTCCTGAGATCATCGCGTTCAAACAAACGAACTCTCCAGCTTTATAATATTAAGTAGAGATAAGGGCTAACGTCAATTTTAGTTTTATTGTCGCATAATTAAAGTCTTGACTTTTAGGCTATCGTACCTGCTCGTCTCCAAATTTCTCAAAAGAAATGGTTGTCCGTAAAATCTGTTTACGGACGATAATTTTACGTGATCACGTCATATTAGAAAACATTGATGACAATCAATAACGTTAGTTCCAATTGTATCGCAAAAATTCAAAAAAATCGAAATTCTTTATTCACTTAGGATGCAAAACAACTCTTGTGAAACGTCGGGATTCTACATGTACATGTAATGCCAAGTTCGCAAACAAAAGGTAAAGCTGGAGAACCACTCTTTTCAAATGTCGCTACAATCGCCATTCGCTGCTACTTAGCAAGCAATCAATAACGTGACTGTTTTCGACACTTTTTGTCCTGTCCTGAGTGCAGTCATAGATTTATAAGACGTTATCACGTCAAAAATACACCTGAGGAAAACCAGGTTCTTAAAAGACGTTAGATGTATGAACAAATTTGCAGGTCTTATCATGATTCATGTTTGAATAGATACCATTGTTATATAGTATTTCTTGTAAGTACCCAATGTGTCATACTCATAACCGTTCATAAATTATAATCATGAATGATGCTTCATATTCATAATTAGTATTCAATTACAAGAAACCCATAACGTTTCCCGTAGCAATTTTAGATTTCATGGCAGCATTACTGTTGGGAAAATTTGTGTTACGAATACCTACCTATGTTTAATTGATGATACATTAGCCGAATCCAATGGTAAATTGCAACGGCCATTTTTGTATTCTTGTAACTTTGGGATCGATCTCAAATACGCTTGCGTCAAGTATGCATCTCGAGAGCGCAGTAACGGCATTCTAGCGTTTTTGAGATCGTTTCCAAAGTTACAAGAATACGAAAATGGCCGTTTTAATCGAAGCTTAACTGCACTGCAACTGTACTGCTTTAAATACGTGAATTGACCCCCATATCGACATCTACATCTAAACTAATATTATAAAGAGGAAAGATTTGTATTTTTGTATCTAACGAATAAACTTAAAAACTACTGGACCGATTTTAAAAATTCTATCACTATTAGAAAGCTACATTATCAGGGAGTAACATAGGCTATATTTTATTGTCAAAAAAATTAGAGATCCCTATGAAAATTACAATAATGTAACTCAAGGTATAAAAAACTACGATCACACAAACTACGCCACACGCGGGTGTTATACCCGGGTGTTACATCAGGCAGTTAATCTATACATATGAAGAGTCTGTGTATTTGTTTGAACGCAATAATCTCAGGAACTATTGGTCCGAATTGAATTTTATTTTGTTGGGTAGCCCATTTATCGAGGAAGGCTATAGGCTATGTAACATCACGCTACGACCAATAGGAGCAGAGCAGCAATGAAAAATGTTGCAAAAACGGGGAAAATTGATGCATACGAAGTTGCGCGGGACAGCTCGTCAATTATATGGGACCCTGAGGCTATAGGAGCGTGCGGCACCCACTGGCCGAGACTCATGTCAGTGGTTTGGGCCCCCTACATAATTTGATATAGGGCCTGTCTAAATAGGAGAGGCCTATGTCTGAGTGACGCCAGTTTTCTCTCGATACCGATTCAGAGCAGATTTGTTTTCAAATAATCTGAATGAAATCTTTCAATACCTTTTCAAAGTGTCCCACTTAAGAAGACTCTTAGAACATTTAAACAACAAATTTGAAACTTTTCAAGAACTTCTTATGTGGGACACTGATTGACACAGTTTTCATGTTGCGCATATCGGCATGCATCGGTGCGATTTTACAAAATATATGTAACTAGCTTTCCCGCGCAACTTCGTATGCGTAAATTTTCCCCGTTTTTGCAACATTTCTCGTCGCTGCTCCGCTCCTATTAGTCGTAGCGCGATGTTATATAGCCTATAGCCTTCCTCGATAAATGGGCTACCCAACAGAAAAATAATTATTAAAATCGCACCAGTACTTATTGAGTTTATTCGTTACATACAAAAATACAAATCTTTCCTCTTTATAATATTAGTGTAGATAAAAGATTTTTATACGTCCTAAAAATCGTGTATTTCTCAGCTGATTATAATCTAAACCATATTTGAGAAATTAGTATAAAAGTCTTATTTGTTGCCATAAAAGAAATATCATTTGCCAAGTAGGTAAGTAGGTACAGTTGCTACGGTGCCCTTCAATCGAAACAGTAATGAGTTTCACATCACTATTTGACGGGAGAATAACCAACAGTGCTGAGTTGTAAAAATGGCGGCAAACTAACCGGCCATTATTTTTACAGCTCCGAGTTTATCTTGTAAAAAATGATTTGAATACGTGATAATTGAATAAGAACGAGACTTTGTGCTTTTAATAAGCGCATAAATACTTGACACTGGCAGAAATTAGCCGTTAAAACGGCTAGATTGCCAAAAACTGAAAGAAGAAGTACTAACAGTGCTGTGGTAACCATCAAGACGGGTTATGGTTTAGACCTGCCTGAATGACTTGTTTGATCTGAATGAAATTTGTCACAGAGATAGATTAAAGTAGTACGGAATATCACATAGACGACGACTGACATGGTACGGGCATGTCATGCGACGAGAACCTGAACACATGACACGAAAGGTGTTGGATATGCTCGCCCCAGCAAAGCGACGAGGAAGACCCCGACTCATCTGGATGGCTACTGTAAAGAGAGATATGCAGGAAGCCCAAATACTAACAGAGACAACCCAGGACCGAAAATCGTGGCGAAAAATAACAAGGAGAGGCCACCCCAAATAATGAGAACAGGACAAGGAGACATAGGTTACTTTTTATAATACGATCGAGACCGCGGGTCAGATAGTTCTTCATATTAGTTAACGTTAAGCGTCAATGTTGTTATTATTTCGACGACTTTTATCTTTATTAAATACCCAGGATTGTTTAATACTTTGATCTTTTTACGAGTAGAGTAAAATAACAAATTTAATTGATAAATAAAATGAGCAATTGAACTTATTATTTGTTATCATGTGCAAGGTCTGTCACTAAGACATTGCATATACATATATACCTACCTACATAATAAATATATCTTATATTGTAGGTGTAGTAGTGAAATTACGATTATTCTGACCAAGTAAATAGCTAGGTTCCTCGCATTAGTTCTCGACTGGTTCACATAAAAAAAACCAAAAGTATTAAGTTAAGTTTGCCAAATTTAACAAATACCAGTCTCTACGAATCTAGTTTTAAACGATAAAGTTACTAATTTTGTTGATTCAACGGTTGTTTTGGAAATTACTTTAGATAGTAAGTTACAGTGGGACACCCACATATCATGTTTCGCAGGGAAACTCAGTTCTGCAGCATCATCATCCGTAAGCTGTCACCAAAGGCAGACAGCTTACGGATGTGGAAACAGCAAGGCTTGTTCATTTCGGTTACTTCCACAGCGTCATGTACTATGCTACTTTTATATTCAAACAATTTTCATGGCGAAAAAACGTGCAGTGCGTGTGATTTATAAACTAGGTACACGAGTTCCCCTTATAGAAAAAAATAAGGAGATAGGCATTATGACAGTTGCATCTTAGTATATATTTGCAAACATTGTGCTTGTAAGTTGCTTGAGCATTAATATCACAAGAATAGTGACGTTCACTCGGTGAACACAAGAAATAAACATAAATTAGTAGGTCAATATCTTAGGCTACATAGGCTCCATTTGACCGTACTTTTTAAAAGTACTTTTTTTCAATTTTAGATATTGGATTAGGAATCCTGGCATTAATTAAGTAATCAAAGGATCGAATGTTGTTTATGTAATCTATCCACACCTTTTTACTTAAAACATAATACTAATAATAATATCTTGGGACAACTCGCACAACGTTATCTGATCCCTAACTAAGCTGAGCTTATGCAATGGCAACCAGACAACTGATAAATCTTTTATATAAAATTCTCGTGTCACAATGTTAGTTACCATAGGTACTCCTCCGAAACGGCTTGACCGATTTTTATGAAATCTTATATGCATATTCAATAGGTCTGAGAATCGGCTACTATCTATTTTTCATACCTATAAGGGTTTATTTGTTTGTCACCGATATGATGAACCCGATAATCTCAGGAACTACTGGGCTGCATTGAAAAAATATTTAATTGTGGGATAGCCCATTTATCGAGGAAGGCTTATAACGAAGGTTATAACATCACGCTACGACCAATAGGAGCGGAGCAGCAATGAAAAATGTTGTAAAAAAAGGAAGAAAAAAGAAAAAGGGAAAATTTACGCAGACGAAGTTGCGCGGGTCTGCTAGTAGACTTATAAATTCCACCCAGACACAATTTAAACCCTCGTGCTCATCACACAAAATTGTATCCTAGATGGGGATCGAACCCATGACCTACGGCTTAGCAGTCAGGGTCACTAACCACTAGACCAACAGGCCAGTCATACACAATTGAATACAATTATGTGTGCCATTAGAAAGTATATTACGAAACATGACTTGGGTTTTCCAACTGTTAATGACAAAGTCGGTCACGAAAGATAGTCATGCTTAAATATACAAGCGAGGCCCGATGGTGACTACAATGATTTGCACTGTAATGCCAGAGGCATTTGCCAAAAAAAACTTGTAAGTACCAAACAGTACTGACGAATACGACTATTACTAAGAATTTCAAGTTGAAAATCCCGTTCTCTTTGTTTCATTGTTAGTAATGTCATGTGTAATGGCTAAGGCATCGGTCTCGCAATCGTGAGGTCGCGGTTTCGAATCCTACCCATTATACTACCGACATGAACCCACTCCTAACACAAGTCTTTGAGCTTAGTTGGAGGGGTTAACAAGATTGCTAGTAATGTGGGACTCAATCCCACATTGCTAGTTATCTTTTTAAAGAAAAAAAATGGTATTCCAGACAGTATACTGTCTGGAATACCATTTTTTTTTTGGTAGGACATTGATATTTTTGATGGCCATATACCGCGAAAAAGATAATGCATGGTATATTTAATGGTCTCAGTAATGGTGACTGTTTAATTTTTTATATGTATATTTCATTTAAAAAACACTTATCAGAAACTAAATGCATTTCATGACATATCAAAATACACCTTTTTTGACGAACTTCTTGTCGTGAAGAAATTAATCTAAATTCTCTCTGGTATTTTAGACGGCTTATTTTTAGTCTATGATAATGACAGTTATTGTTAAAATTTAAAAGAAGGAGTTGTTAAAATGGTGGCAAAATGACATGTCGCTATTTTTACAGCTCCACGTTTAAAGTGTAAAACAGTGTTATATATACTTGAAATACGTGATAACTGGACAAGAACGAGACTTTGTGATTGAAAGAAGAAAACTAGAAAGAAATTATACTTGAAACTGGCGTATGCACATAATGTGCGAGCCATAATCTCTACCGATTAATATTGGAGGAAAGAGGAAAAAAAAATATTTAAAAGAATAAATTCCTCGTTTAACGTGTATAGATTAAAATGTAGTTTTTTTAACAATTTATTCTTCAATGAAGATTTTTTTACGATTATATGTTAAGTACATCAACTTTATCCCAAGCGAATTTTTAGGGATGTTGACTGTCAAGTCAAATCAGTTTCTTTTTATGAAATGTCACAACGACATGCTCTATAGAAATGTGTATGGAATAGGAACCTATGACGTCATAAGATCCTATCGTCAAATCATTACTTTTAGATTTTCATGCTTTTAAATTCAAAAACATGTTAAAACGTAAAAGAACAGTTATTTTCAGAACAATTTAAGATCTACTATTACCTGATTAGTATAAAATAATTTACTTTTATTGTAATCAACTGCCCAATTGTAAGTCATTGACAGATTAGTTGACATTATTTGTGCTTTAAGTAATTATCTTATTATTTACTAACTGACCCGCGCAACTTCGTATACGTCAATTTTCCCCGTTTTTGCAACACTTTTCTTTGCTACTCCGTTCCTATTGGTCGTAGTGTGATGTTATATAGCCTTTAGCATTCCTCGATAAATGGGCTACCCAATAGAAATATTTTTTTTTAATTCGGACCAGTAGTTCCTGAGATAACCGCGTTCAAACAAACAAACTCTTCAGCTTTATAATATTAGTATAGATTTACATAACATGTGCAGTACGTAAAAAGAGAAATAAAGCTAATTATTATATAATGTTTCAGTTCTGTACATGGCAATTTTTGAAGTAGGCAAACCGCCCTAGTGAAGTGCTCAACCTCTTTTCAGCATTCTTGGTTCTAGTGCTTGAGTTGGGCGTTGATGAATAATTAAATGAGTCAGAACTTTCACTTTTATGTGGTTAATTCACGATTATCTAATAGTTCCCCGTGGTTGTTATCATTTAAATGTCATTCAGATATGTCCTTCCCCCAGCTTAAAGCTAGCTCAAAGCAAATTTCATTAAAAATCGGGCCAGTAGTTTCAATTACAATGAACTGTAACAAAATTAGAATCCTGACCGCAGACGGATATCGTAAAATAAACAATAGTTTCACACGTGCACACAGTAACAGAAATATAATTAGAAAAATAAAAGAACACGCACACACAAGTAATTATAATAAAAACAGAAATAAAGAACAAGATAAACAATAAACAAAGATATTAATAATAACATTACTAGTATTAACTGTGTTACAGGAGCCGAGTGGTAGGTAGGTAACTATATGTAGATATTTAAAATCATTATGACTGGCCTGTTGGTCTAGTCTAGTGGTTAGTGACCCAGACTGCTAATCGTAGATTCGATCCCTACCCAGGATAAAATTTTGTGTGATGAGCACAAAGGTTTATTCTCTACTAGCTGACCCGCGCAACTTCGTCTGCGTAAATTTTCCCCGTTTTTGCAACATTTCTTATTGCTGCTCCGCTCCTTATTTCTCCACTATTTAATGGATATTATTATACATATAGTCCTTCCTCTTCAATCACTCTATCTATTAAAAAAAACCGCATCAAAATCCGTTGCGTAGTTTTAAAAATTTAAGCATACTTAGGGATATAGGGACAGAAAAAGCGACTTTGTTTTATACTATGATGGTCTCTGGGTGTTATTTATATATAATAAGTATGTTTTATAGTATCTAATATTTAAGTATGTTTATTAGTTGTCTGGTTTCCATAGTCCAAGCTCTGTTTAGTTTGGGAATAGATGGCGTTGTCCCAAGATATTATTATTATCATAATTTGACCTGTATTGACCAGGAGGTTAATTAACGTTTTTAAAGCAGTGCAGTTGCAGTTCAGTTGCAGTTAAGTTTCGATTAAAATGGCCATTTTTGTATTCTTGTAAATACGCTGCTGGCTGAGGGGGACACTAACACAATTCTTAACATTTTTTTAGTATGAAAATTGAGTACCTAATACTTTTTGGAATAAAGCACTAAAATTATTTTTAAAAATAGAAAAGTCAAACCTTTGCTCTTAGTGAAATCTTTTATCTACTTATACATTTTTTTTTTAAATCAACGGCCGCATTGATACCCCCTGTTTCGTGGGGGATTTTACAAACATACAAGTCACCGGCATAAAGTACAACTAGACTTGGAACAACAATTTGCGGATCACATAACGTGGTGTCAATCGAAACCACTAGCTTAGCTGTTAAGGATACCTACTAACCACTAAGCCATTACATATCAACCCATATGATGGCCCACTGCTGGGCACGGGTCTCCCCAGTAGAACCTACTGGCATGTAGATCCTGAGGGTAATTGCCATAATCGCCACGCTTGGCGAGCGGGTTGGCGATCGCAGTAAGGCTTTAAGTACGCAGAGGACGCTGCTGCCCGTCCTCCGGTGTGAAATCCCTGAGTCGCCTTGACGACACCCACGGGAAGAGATGGGGTGGTGCTATTCTTAAGCCGGCACCACACGGCATCTAAGCCATTAGGCCAGTTAAAATTATGATATGCCGCGAAAACGGAGGAATATATGTACCTAAGAAGCTATCTCAAAATATGGTTGTCTGTTCAGTCGGTTTACGGATGATAATTTTACGTGATAAAGTCTGAAAACATTGATAACATTGAATAAACAACCATTCCCGTGACGCGGTTTATTTTTTGATGTTTTTTTCACATGTCGCTGCATTCGCCAAAACATTGATGACATAAACAATCATGCCATCAGTTTTAGTGCACCGAACACATGAGCCCGGACGACGAACTGCTTATCAACCAATCGTAACCAATGTCACGTTACACTTTTTCGTAATGAGGCCGGTCATAGATTTATAATATAATAACACGTCAAAATCTAAAATACCTTTAGACAGCAACTCTGCCTGAATAAGTATTTCTGTATTCTTATTAAAAAAATAACGACCATAGATAAAAAAAAACAAGAATTAAGTAAACACACAGATAATAAAGAAAAAGTCATTGAAAACTTACAATAAAATTGCAGCTGCTATCGCCAATCTCCATGCCATTTTATGATCCATTGTATCACTATTATAAAAACTATAAATCCAGATACAGTTTTTACACGTAGAATTTATTACTCGTAATTTAATTATTGTGATAAGTTTAATATTAGTCTCCATACAAATCACTGCCGGCATTAAAATGTATTTAGTTCACTCACTTTTGACTTCACTTCGTTCACTGTGGTACTCGCATTATTTTAATGCAATTTATATTAATTTTCATTTACCTCTGTGCCTACTAATCTAGACACCTACGTATCTAGATATCTATAACTTCACTGCCAATTTTTATGCGAAATTACACTTTGAAATTTCCTTTTTAGTACTTTCGAATTTAAACACTGTTAATTCACAATTTCGACGTCATTGCGGTTACCATAAGCCCTTATAGTTACCGGTGCTTAAATCTTTTTACGATATTACTTTTACAAATTAATACTTAGTATCGAATAGTAATTTCTTAAAACCAGACACGTACGTTCGCTTTGAAAGTAGTAGTAAGTTTATCGCTAAAAGTTCGGTCTCTGCCGCATCAATTGCGCTGATAAAGAACATGATATCGGAACCGTCGTTGGGGATTTCCAATTTACCAACCACTCAACAATTCGTTGAAGGGAGAGCAGATAACAGACAGACATCTTTCTTACTCCGAGCGATGGTCATATCACTTAATTTGATATTTAAAAAAGCGCCATCTATGAGCAAGGTTCTACAACTATTGGCTTAGTACAATATGTTACTAAGAGATGTCGCTACGTGTATAATTTTAAATTTTTTGTTAAGAACATTTAAAATTGGTTAAAATAGTTTTTAATACATATTATAAGCTAAGCATGTATTTTAATAGGAAGAGTTACAAAAATCCTTATTACCTACATTACGTAACGAAAAAGTGGTTATGAATATGTTACTGTGAATGCCCGAAAATAGTAATTTATAAATGTCGACATACACCGGTATGTTGACATTTAACAATTTCAATGGTGTATCTCCGAAACTCTTCCTATTTTATACTTGACTAGCTGTCCCGCGCAACTTCGTATGCGTAATTTTTCCCCGTTTTTAAAACATTTCTCGTCGCTTCTCCGCTCCTATTAGTCGTAGCGCGATGTTATATAGCCTATAGCCTTTCTCGATAAATGGGCTATCCAACAAAAAAAGATTTTTTCAAATCGGACCAGTAGATCCTGAGATTAGCGCGTTTAAACAAACAAACAAACAAACAAACAAACTCTTTCGCTTTATAATATTAGTATAGATAGAGACTTTTTATACTTGTAAATTTTACAAGTTGCTGCGTGTAGCCAGACCCCTACATCAGTGGTGGAGGGTCCATCGCCATTACTATCGGTTTCCCTTTGGATTGTAGTTACTTAGTATTATAGGTACAAAGAACAATGGCCAACAAGATATATTTTTGTATCGGGTTACCTCTAAAAAAAATTAACCCTTCGCCTCAGCCCTACATGCTCCACGCACTAATCTTATTTGCACAAACCGATTGGTGCAAATTTAATTGTGCAAATAATTTTTTTACCAACTAGCGTTTTGTACCAGCCTTTTGTGTGGTGTACATTTTCGCCGTCTTAACGGACATGTTTATTTGCTCAAACAAGAATTTGTTAAAATATGATTGAACGTGTAACCCGGCCCATAGATGCTCCAATTTACAGTAGGTATGTGTTTATTAACAAATGCCCGTGATCAATTCAGCTTGTATTGTTGGCTTTAATATCGTTTTGAATCCCATCTTCTCCGACGCTGACGGAGGTGCAACCTCTTCGCCCTTACGTTACAAAAAGCAGGCACCTATCCGCCTCCGGTTCTAAAAAAAACACCCAAGGAGTACTTTTGCAGTTTGTGCAAAAATTGGCTCAAACTCTTAGCACTTGCAAGTCGCTGCGTGTAGCCGTAAGGGACATATTGCATTGCGCTTATTGCGTAGAGCGTGTAGGAGACACGCGCCACGCACAATCTTATTTGCACAAACCAGTTGGTGCAAATGTTTACGTACAGTCTTCACGTACAAACATTGTGGGATGTAAGGGGGCTCCCCACCATCTTTCGCTACAAGCCAACCTCACCTGCACGGGGTACATCCTGCTGTACAATGAACGAGGCTCTAACGACCGGCTGGTGGAGGTATAACCATCCCAATTTAAGGCGTAGCTAAAGTAATACGTCAGTGACGGGCAGCAGCGTCACTGATGCGAGAGCTACGCCCTGCGATCGCCAACCCGCCAACATGAACTACCGGAACCGACAGCGGTGCACGGCGCCATTCTCGAAGTTGTTCAAAAATATGTGTACCTCGGGCAGTCATTGCAGTTAGGTAGAAACAACTTCGAGGACGAGGTGAACAGGAGAATTCGGTTGGGTTGGGCAGCGTTTGGAAGCTACGTCAATCTTCTCATCGTCGATCCGACCCGTCATGACATACGGAGCCGAAACGTGGACACTGACGGTAAGGCTGGTCCACAAGTTCAAAGTCGCTCAGGGGGCTATGGAAAGGGCTATGCTCGGAGTTTCTCTTAGGGACAAAATCAGAAATGAGGTGATTCGGCAGAGAACCAAAGTTATCGACATAGCCCACCGGATTAGCAAGCTGAAGTGGGCTAGCTACATATATTAGCCGAAGAACCTACAACCGTTGGGGTAAACGAGTTCTTGAGTGGAGACCGCGTCTCGGCAAACGTAGTGTAGGACGCCCCCAGGCCAGGTGGAGGGATGATTTACGCAAAACGGCAAGCAGGAGCTGGATGCGAGAAGCCGAAGATAGAACAAAGTGGCGTGCATTTGTTGAGGCCTATGTCCAGCAGTGGACTGCGATAGGCTGATGATGTTAATTATTTGATGTTTGATTTAATTTAATTTTCAATTACCTATATTTTCACTGGCATAGGGAATTAAGTGGTAGGGCAGCCATAGCGCATTATTATTGCACTTGCAATATAGAAAAACGGACCGTTGGTTGCTGCTCACATAATGTTTTTAGTTTGATACTTGAGTTTCACCAGGCACGAGGCTCATATAAGAGCACCAGCAGCTGGTTTAGAAAACATTTATTTAAGACCGATCGTGTGGTGCCGGCTTAACCGTGTGGTGCCGGCTTAAGAATAGTACCACCCCATCTCTTCCCGTGGGTGTCGTCAAGGCGACTAAGGGATTTCACACCGAAGGACGGGCAGCAGCGTCCTCTGCGTACTTATAGCCGTACTGCGATCGCCAACCCGCTCGCCAAGCGTGGTGATTATGGAAATTACCCCCAGGATCTACATACTAGTAGGTTCTACTGGGGAGACCCGTGCCCAGCAGTGGGCCATCATATGGGTTGATATGTAAGACCGATAGAAATGTAAAGCTTTATAATAAAATATATTTTATACCAACTTTTGTTTTCTTTGTCACCTAACGATTAACAAGACTTGCAATTGAAACTACCAGTATTTTTTCTCACAAAGACACTTCATACGTTTTTGTATTTGCAACTCAATTAGTAGTCGGCAGGTTAAACATAGAGCTTTGCTGTAATAAAATACATGTTTTGAAGGTAATTTACTAAAAACAATTTTGCACGTCAGAATAATATTTTTAGCCATGGAAGGGTTCAACATACAGCTCTGCCCAAGTACAAATTATGCATTTTGTTGTAGTATAGTTTTTCTGGCCGTCATTTTGGTTTTTAGGTTCGAAATGATGATCTCCTATTTTAGACATCTGACCTACACTGTGAAGATTGATAAAATAAACAACTTTTCAAAATAATTATCCAGCACCCAAGGCTTAAGAGAAAGAGAGAAAGCCTCGGGTGCTGGGCCTATAGAAGAGACATATATTGATGATTTGTCTCTTCTATAGGTTGAGTCTCTACCAAACAGGCGCTGATCCATGGAGGGGGGTGGGGGCAACAGTGGAAATTGCCCCCCTCCATCCCTTCTCCCAGAGTCCTGTCGCACGATGCTTACCGTTTGGGCGGTCGTTCAGATGCACCCTGCTACCAAATCCGCCATCATGCCACTTAAGATCCGCGCCTGCTACCAAATCCGCAATCATGCATTCATGCCACATAAGACGCTAAAACGAAAATTGTCATGTGTGATAAAATATTAAAACAACAGCAAAGTATTTAAGCGTAGTACTTAATTACAAGTCATATGATGTGAGCTGCTCTGTGCTGCTACCACAACGCTCAATCCCGCCGCGCATACAGAATTCTTCAAGAGCACGTCCCCGTCTCCGTGCACCTCTGCCAGTTTCGTACTGGTATAAAAAATAGCAAACAAAAACAAAGTAAACATGAGAATAGAGAAATAAATATATAATAATATCTATATCTTGCGACAACTCACACAACGCTATCTGATACCAAACTACGCAGAACTTGTACTATGGAAACCAGACAACTGATAAACATACTTATATATTTCTAAATACATACATATTATAGATAAATAACACCCAGACACAGAATAAACCATCATGCTCATCACACAAAGTTTTATCCTGGGTGGGGATCGACCCCACGACCTCTCGGTTACACAATACATTTATATCAAATTAAAATTTGATACATATAAGTAATGAAACATTGCATAATATTATAGCATATATTGTAGGATATTTTAATAATAAATTTGATAATATATTATGTTGAAGTACAGGGACAATAGATAACCAACTGCAAATAAATGCATGCAATGTAATTGCAAAAAAAGGGCAATGCAACTTTTGCCATACATAGCTGGCATATTTTTTTTTTGTCTATTCGCCAGAAGTAAAACCTGGGGCATATGACAGAGGACTGTACGATAAATCAATAGCAGAAAGGACTAGGCCTACCAACCGTAACCAAACCAAGTTAGGGAGTGTTTAGTAGATTGCTATTGTTTTTTATCAGGCGTTATTTTTCCTAAATTAAAATACCCCCGTGGTGGTGCTTTAAGTTTATCGTTGTTACATACTACTCGGCAACTCTAATGAGTCATTCCTCATCCCTTCTTCGTATGTATAGATTTCGCGCGACGACGCAGCGTCGTGACATGGCTGTGCTTAAGAGGCTTGGTTTCTGTTGTGACGTAAAGCAACTTGTGCTGGCTTTAATGTCTTGTAGACCATGTACCTATTATTTGCCGAAGAAGAGCACTTGGTTGTTGTAGCTACGTAATGTCTGTATTGTGGTTTATGGCGTGGGCTAGACAGTTAGACGTCAACAAAACTTAAGTCCTCCAGCTCAATTTCTTGATTTCATAATGAGACGTGATGTGGGAAGAGAGACGAATGGTGATGATGATTATTTACGTTTATCTATAGGAATTTAGTACCATGTCCTACGATATTGTAAACAAAGATTTTTGTAAAGCTAAATGTACAAAAAAACATTGTTTAGGTTTGGATTTTTATAATTGTATCATTTTTTTTTGTAAGAGTATTCAATAGTACAATTTAGAAAAGTAACCCTGAAGACATTGGGTACGTGTTAAACAGTGTCACCCACTGAAGCGTATCCATTCGATCCGTTTAACAGTTTATTTTACTAGTTTTAGTGATAGACAAAAATAAATATAACTGTAACAACCAACTTAATCTATTTTAATCAAAGGAAATCTCAAAATATCAGGTATGATTGTATTTTCATTTAATAAAAAAATAAAAAATAGGTAACGCCTGAAATAAAGATACTAGCAATATTTCCTTAAGTATCTTCGTTTGGTTACGGTTATAGACCTGGTTCTTTTTGCTATTGATTTCATATGTTCTCCTCTAACATATAACCTAGGTTTTATTTGAGGCGAAAGGAAAAACGTAAAAAACTAACCGCGGCCAACGGCAAAGTTTGTCATGTTTTTTTTTCTTTTTTTAAAGATAACTATCATTACTAGCAATCTAGTTAAACCCTCCAGCTAAGCTCAAAGGCTTGTTAGGAGTAGGTTCACGTCGGTAGTAAGTATATTGGGTAGGATTCGAACCCGCGAACTCACGATTGCGAGACCGATGCCTTAGCCATTAGGCTACCGCTGCTTTAAATCGGCGTCTCGTCAAACCTAAAAAAAAGGTACGTTAAACTGCTCATAGACTCATATCACTAAAAAAAATAATTTGTCCTGAAATATAAGGTATTTCAGGACAAATTTATTTTTTACTGTGTACTAGTGTACTAGTGAAACTGAATGTGACGGTAGCGTCTAGTTCGTTTTTTATTTTAGGGAAAAAATATTTTTGAAGATTATTTTTAACGTCACGAATTAACATACTTTATCGAAAAACTTATTGTTAATGAGCCCACAGCAGGCGAAACTGACGGCTTTTTTGCTGTATCCTAACAGTATATAATACCAGTCTTTTTTTTAGTTTATATAAAAGTAAAAAAACAAACTTATGATGGAAAACTTGAAAAATTGTACCATACCATAGTCTTACTTAAGTAAGATGACCACCACAAATCAATAATTTGGTTTTACTTTTATTTTGTAAATACAAATTCAAAAAGCAAATCGAAAACGTCATCGATTTTTTTGGGTATCTATTTTTCAACGTTCGATGAATCGATGTTTTTCGGAAAGAATCCGACCTCCCTACTAACGATTTTTTTTTTTTAAATTTAATCGACACTTGGATCTTCGTCACGTCAACTAGCTTGCTACTTTTATTTTATTAAAACAATAAAACCCTCTAAGGCGGTTAGTGTCGCAGTGTTGCCAACGCCAAAGTTTTCTAAAGGTATTTTGAGTTGGCTAACCTGTCTGACATATGAGTAATACCAGTTAATAAAATAAACAACGATAAAGGGTAAAAAAGTAAAATGAAAACAGGTTACAAATAATAAAACAATGATGGCAACAATATATTTTATATAAACTTGGACCTCCAGTAATGGTAAAAGATATTTTTTATAAAATCAGTCAACAAAACTATACTTGAAGGAGGTATTTCTAATCCATAAAAATATATTTTTTTTATTTTACTTGAATAGCCAATGCCACAGAATGGCCTAACCTAACAACTGTAACAGTACCTAACCTAAAAAAGCTATTTAGATTAGGTACTGTTACAAATACTACTTGTTCAACGCTAATTAATAATACACATGATCTACAAGTAAACACGAAATAAGCAATTTATAAAATATATTGATTCGTGATTTGTGTGTCAATTGATAATGTCGCTTTTTTTTAGTTAATTTCTCCTGTAAGTGAATGTAATTCTTTATGGTAATAAAGGTTTTTAGACCCGATAATTACATTTAATTGCTATTAACAATTCATTTGGTTGGATACATTGAAACTAACCAATGTGTTCTCATTTTGTCCTTGTCCAACGCAGGCAATCGAATCTTTTTTCTAAACTTCTAAAAAAAAAATTTTTTTCGCGGAAACCTGGTGACTGTTTCTGACACAGGTTTCTGTTGCAATACATCAAATTATTGTTTCACTTGACATAAAACTTTAACATTCGTACATACACACTTTGAATGTACGAGTATAGTATTTTAACTAATAAATTATTTAGGAAAAGAATTCGTGGCTAATTCAACAACATTCGTTGGCAATTCAAGACAGGGTGACCATTTTTAAAATCCCATCCCATTTTGCGTAATTATAGGCATAAACTGTAATTCAACTCTTTTGATTTAGAAGTCTCGGCAGTAGATGCCTTATTACCTAATAATATTTGATTATGAATATTTATTAAAAAAAAAAATTCTTGATCGTTAATGGAATCTTGTTACCGTTATACACGTCACAATTTTAGATCCAAATACAGTAATATTTTTATATTAAAAACTTCCTTCATGACAATCAAGACTATGGGACCAACTGAGACTCTAGACAAGGCTCAATGAGCATCTATTATAAGATTACTTACCTCTCTAGTACCTAAAACTCATAAAGTATTTTGATTGGTATGATGAAATAGGAACGATTGATATTATAAAAGTTTTGTTGAGCGTTGGTCTTTTTTTATTCGGTAATCTCAGGTCTGCGCAATTTTCCGGTCAATTTTTGTACGCGTCAAGTATTTATTTACGTAAGGTACCGTTCATTAATTACGTAAGAGTCCTGACGAGAAGGGGTTGAAAAATCTCTACATGCCCTTTCTTTTTCTAACTTTATATTTAGTGGGTATTTTGTTAGGTAACAACTTCACATTATGGGTAAAATATAAATATGTGGTAAAATTCAGATTTAGATATAGCAACCCGGTTGACTCACGTCATTCCAATCAGTTCGGTTTCTATTCGGTGTGATGTGACTTGCTCGTTTGTTTTGTTTACATTTATATTTCTTATAAAAAACTTTTCTTACGCCGCCGTCCTTTGTTTACATTAGTACAATAATTAATCCATGAAACATAAAAGTGTTGTGCGTACCTGTGATATCGTTTATGTAATAATATTGCAAATATTTGCATCAGTTTAGTCATCGACCCGTGATTTCGAAGTTTTGTTATTCAGTTTTTGTGAGTTTTCGTCGTAATTTTATCATTATATTGAGGCTTCCTGATTGTTTCATCGTTTGAATAAAGGTTAGTATAGCCTTTTATATATTTTGGGCTTTTAATTTACAAAATAACGTAATTTTATGCAAATCTGTTATGTTCTTGTATTCGCCTTATTTGTTTGTGTCTTGTGTCATTGCATTTTTTTTTGCTCTCGGCGCGGGTGACCTCGATTCGTGATATTAAAAAGTTAACTTTTCAGTTATGCTGATTACGATCTTAAATAAACAGAACTATTTCTTTTAGTCTATTTAAATCTATATTAAAACTCTAAACTTTATGGTATAAAACTAGATGAATGAAGATCGTTAGTTTTATAACTTTTATCGCCTGTTTTGAGTGATAAATAGAAGTTTTATTTAATAAATTTTAAAGTGGTTAGTACTCCTACCGTGATTCAAAATGTAATACTTATTTTTATATTTCTCAAAAAATTTGCTAGTAGGTATTTAAACTATGAAATCTCATCACAACATTTTATGCAATAATATGAAATCTTCACATGAAACAAACACATTCTACCTCTGCTACGTAATAATATAATTTAGTCGTTTTTTCAGTGATATTGGTCATTGATGCTGTTGCTTGTAATCCAATGTCATTTCGTTGCTTAAGTTTTAACACCACGTACAGTAAAAAATGAGAAATTTACAGGGGAGCGAAAAAACTGCATAATTTTACATAGTTTCCAATACAATTCAATTTCATACAATTGTACATTGCTTATTTTTGATTGGCTGAAACAATGCAGCTTCCGATTCTATAGCAAATGGCATGATAATGTCAAATATGACCGAAAATTACTAACGTTGTGTTACAACAAACAATGTATGTTTTATCACTACATAGTATAAAACAAAGTCGCTTTCTCTGTCCCTACATCCCTATGTATGCTTAAATCTTTAAAACTACGCACGGATTTTGATGCAGTTTTTTTTAATAGATAGAGTGATTGAAGAGGAAGGATTATATGTATAATAATGTCCATATATTTTATACCTGTGCGAAGCCGGAGCAGCCGCTAGTTTTTAATAAAAAAGAAACTTAAGTTTATAGCAGTAAGTTATGTTATTATTTTTACTCCACAAAAAATACTTAATATTAATAAAAAGATCCTTGATCTACTAATAAAAGTATGAATTGAAAACTAACATACAAAATGCTACATTAAAATCCGCTAGTTGCAGAACTTGTTGAGCTTTCCATATTTGTTCACAGCGTATATGTGTGGGCGTACAATTATGTCCCACACTGCATCCTTTGCAACATCTGTTATATGTACAGTTAGCTTATGAATAATATTAACGTTTATTGTATTCTGAATGTAATTTCTTGATTGTATCTTTTCAGTTTATTTGTTTAGAACTGTGCAGTAGCAGATGTAAACATATTTTGTTTTGGGGACTTGGGTTCGTTGAAGGATCTAAAATTGTGTTTATCTTAAAATAAATAGATAACTAGCAATGTAGGTTACATATTAAAAACCCAAAGGAACAGTAGAGGGCAATAGAGTGATCTTTATTCTTAAGATATTTTTTTCTTAAATTCCACAGGGTACCATATAATTTGATTCTTCTTACATAGCTTAAGAAACTATTTTGGTATGTTTCTTAAATGTTTAATGACATTTAAGACACATGTTTAATGACTCTGAGTGTGGAAAATAATAACTCGTCATCTCTACAATAGTTTGTTCGTAAATCAGAAGTAAGAAATAGGTACAACATTATTAGATAGTATTGCAAATTAAGACAGTATGAAATCATTGTGTTAGCTAGAGTTTGTTTGTTTGAACATGATAATCTCTGGAACTACTGGTCAAAATTAAAAAGTCTTTTTACTGTTGGATAGCCCATTTATTGAGGAAGCATCATGCTATGACCAATAGTATCAGAGTAGCAATGAAAAGTGGTGCAAAAACGGGGGAAATTTAGGCATATGAGTTGCGCATCAGGTAGTATTTAATAAAAAGTAATCTTTTCTAAGTTGGTCCGTCTTAAGTCATACAGACCTACGTGTTTAGAATACAGAATATTATGCAAATGAGTTTGTTATGTTTTACAAAGTTAGTTGGATATTTAATTTAATGAAATAATAAATAGTTCTGAGTCAAAATAATGTTTAAGATGATACATTAATACAGGGTGATTTGTAATAATAATCTTCCGTTTGTAGGTTCTTTACATTACACTAAATAACTTTGTAATATCAGTTTTGGAAAATATTAATTATTATTAACCCTTAAGCCACTGTTTTTTGACAATTTGGGAGGTTTAAATTGTTGTTTATTGTGAGGTTTAGACCCTAAACCTGACATAAACCAATGATTTAACTCCAGGGTGTCACAGACTTCCAAGTAAAATCATTGTAACAAAAGCAAATGGTAGGTGGGTAAGGGTTAATATGTTTTTTATTTCAAAACTAATATTACAAAGATATTTAGTGTAAAGAAAAGAAGTATATTACAAATCACCCTGTATACAATCCAAACCAATCTATAGATGTTTGTTATTCAATCACGTCAAAACCGCTGAACGGATCGTGATGAAATTTGGTACAGAATATGGAATAGCAGATAGGCTATTTTATTCCCCAAAAATAGATTTGATTTTCATAATTTTCACGCGAACGAAGTATCCGGCAACAGTTGTGAAAGTTATTCTGTCTTAAAACTGCTGAGTGGATTTGTGACCGTGACTTGTATGTTTGTAAAAAAAAAAAAAATCTGTTGTACGTTTTTTGAGCGATAAATCGCTACTCGCTTTTCGCTCATCGTCGTTGGTGGGACAGGTGCCTTATTCTAGATCCACACGTTGGACAAGTGGCGTTGGGACTGGCGTTGGGGCCAACATGTCATAGCCGGTGTTATAATTAGTTAGGTTGAGCTGTTTTTAATTGACTTCAAAAAAGGTGGTTCTCTGTGTAATCCATCTTGTATGTTTGTGATTTTCTCAAATAATGCTAAACGAATTTGTATTGGGTTTTCGCTACGTGATTGTTTTTTTTTAGAAATGTAATAAACCCCTGCTGCTAAATATGAGCTCTCCTTTCCCAGGACCCATTACTGCTCACTACAACAAACTTTTCCATTTATAAAACTATTATTTAATTAAAATATTTACAATTTATCAGATAACAATTTAATTGTGTTTATAAACAGCTTGTGTGTGTTGATCTTTATCTGCAATGTGCAATGTGCAAGCACAGTCCACATTTTCCTTATGTGTTCGTGATGGCTATTATAATTGCTAATTACCACTTCCTTGCTGTACCGTACTCGTCTGTTTTTACTTTCGTTTCTATAATTATTCGTTAAAAGTGGTTTTACCGTCACTTTCGAGGGTTTACTTGAACTTTTAAGGGTCTAATAATAGTGGTCACTTGGCGTATTTGGGGGGAGCTCCACCCCACCATCAAAATGTGTCTGAACCCTCACATTATAAATTTATTGACGTTTAGACCGCGTGTCACCGACCGTAGCCAAAAGTACGGAGTACATCTATACTAATATTATAAAGCTGAAGAGTTTGTTTGTTTGAACTCGATAATCTCAGGAACTACTGGTCCGATTTGAAAAATCTATTACTGTTAGATAGCCCATTTATCGAGGAAGGCTATAGGCTATATAACATCACGCTACGACCAATAAGAGTGGAGCTGCAATGAAAAATGTTGCAAAAATGGGGAAGATTTACGCAGACGAAGTTGCACGGGGCAGCTAGTTTTATATACAGTGCCAGAAGAGGGAGTTACTTTAATGGCGACAAACCGACATTATTATTTTCTCAGCTATCCGTTTTTTTTTAAAAGATAAACTAGCAATGTGGGATTTTGATCCCACGAGTAACAGCCCTAGTAACAGTAACAGCCCGAGTAACCTTAAAAGCCCACTTAGCTGTGATAGTTTTACTTTTAATTACACTATACTACTACCGTATTTTTTCACATACCCAACATCAACCATTTAGCTGGCAGGGGGGAGACACTTGACTCTAACAAAAATTGCACTTTAAACTTTAATATTTCACAAACCGAACCCTAAATCGAAAAATGGTCTTTTCAACCCCCAAACGTTTTTAAAATACCTATCTAATGATACCCCACCCGATGGGGTAGGTGAGAAAAAAGAATAACATCCCCACTTTACATAAGGGAAGATAGAATCAAGATTCACTTTGTCACCGTTAGTAATATGTGTATCCATGCACTAAGCACACATGTCTCTGGGCTAAGCTGCAGACGGACATGGCGAAAGTATAAGGGTTCCGTTTTGCCATTATTTCCTAAAAATAGTACAAGGCGTTTAAAACGTCAAGCAATCCTTAAAGTAAATGGTTACCTGGCGTGATTAAGAAAGCTGTCGGACTTGTCTGACTAGTCGACCAACTAATCAGCATTTGCAACCATCTAATCAGTCAGTTGGCTAGTAGGTCTAACACATAGTCGACCCATCTCTACTGCACAGTAATCACGACGTCGATGACATAACTTTGGATAATTACCACTTTTAAATCAAACAAACAGAGCTACTATTAATAGAACATTTTATACATAGCGCTTCGTTAAGCTAGTAATATTATAGTTCCTGGTCCACCGAACTATAAATAATTAAACGTAATGGGGACTGTAAGGCTGGTGTTACATGGCGCGGAAATTTCGCCGCCGACATTCTGTAAAAGCAGAACATCTGTTTATTGGGAAATGCACGGGAAATGGCCGACTGGTATCAGTTAAAAAACTTTTAATACCAATCTAATTTTTTTTTTTTAGTTACATGAACTTTTTAATAATCTATACTAATATTATAAAGCGAAAGAGTTTGTTTGTTTAAACTACTGGTCCGATTTGAAAAACTCTTTTTTTGTTGGATAGCCCATTTATCGAGGAAGGCTATAGGCTACATAACATCGCGCTACGACTAATAGGAGCGGAGTAGCGACGAGAAATGTTGCAAAATAAATTTACGCATACGAAGTTGCGTGGGACATACGGAATCAGCTCTTCAGAAAAACTAAACAATTGCATTCGATTCGTATTTAACCTGACGAAGGTTAAATACGAATCAATTGTATTGTATTGTATTGTATTGTACGACCATGTTTCTAATTATCGCTCCCAACTGACATAGTTATTTAGGGCGCTGACTTTACTCACTTCTTCATTCTCCGAATGCAACTACTTATCTTTTCTCTTACTTTCAATATCTGTGCTCTAAACAAGTAAGAAATCTTCGATCTTCTGATACCCTTTTATTCTCTATCCGTCTCACAGCTCTGGCATTATACATTCATCATTCCTAGTGCAGGCTTCTCGTCTTTGGAATACGCTTCCTGTGAAGATTGTCCACCAGCCGTTTAGTATTTAAAAATATAGTACGTCATACATATAGAAGTTATTTGGAAGCTGCAACAGAGCGGTCGTTCGCCCTCGTATATAATGTATCTATACTAATATTATAAACCTGAAGAGTTTGTTTGAACTCGATAATGTCAGGAACTACGGGTCCGAATTTAAAAATTATTACTGTTGGATAGCCCATTTATCGAGGAAGGCTATAGGCTATATAATATCACGCTACGGTCAATAGGAGTGGAGCAGCAGTAAAAAAGGTTGCAAAAACGTGGAAAATTGACGCATACGAAGTTGCGCGGGTCAGCTAGTTTATATATTGTATTGTTTAGTATGTATATGTTTTGTGTTTATTTAGTTTCTCTTGTATTTTAAATAATAATTTAAATAATATGCACCTGCCCCTTTTTACTCGCTACCACCCAAAGGTTGACTGGTAGAGAATGCTTATGGCATTTACGGCCGGTCTCAATAATCTAACTATCGATGGATTTGGCTACTAGAGGTATATATTTGACATAAGCTCCATACAAAATATGTCAAAATTCTACCTCTAGTAGCCACATTCATCGATAGGCATCCTATGTGGCGCGGTGGGTGTGCATCCGACTGCTACGCAAGAGGTCGTGGGTTCGATCCCCACCCAGGATAAAATTTTGTGTGATGAGCACGATGGTTTATTCTGTGTCTGGGTGTTATTTATCTATAATATGTATGTATTTAGAAATATATAAGTATGTATTACAGTTGTCTGGTTTCCATAGTACAAGCTCTGCTTAGTTTGGGTTCAGATAGCGTTGTGTGAGTTGTCCCAAGATATTATTATTATTATAGGTAGGTTATTGAGACTGGCCGTTAGTCCGCATTAAAGTGAGACTTCCGCGGCATATGATCAGCAATGGAACACCCGCGCTATGTATACCTAGCCTAAAAGTTCAGTCGCATCCTGCATCTCATGATGTCCCAGTTTCACACATGTTTGAGATATCAAATCGTTCTCAATTGAGTTCTGTATCTAACTTTATGTGAGAAACGTGTCTCAGTAGTACTTGCCTTTATTGCTCGTTCAATGATAGTACTGTTTGTTTTAATGGGACTAGTGTTGCCAGGCGTCCGGATAAAGCCGGACATACTTAGGCTTTTTGATTGCGTGTCCGGCTAAAATAAACGATGTCCGGCTTTCCCAACTTTTGTTAGACTTTTTACATTTCGCAAACGAGCGAGCGCCGAGCGGTGGTCGAAGAGTGGTTTTGTCGTACCGTATCTACAATAATGTAGGGAGTCCGGCTTTTTTACCCAAATGTTCGGGCAAACTGGCTGGTCTGTCCGGCTATTAGGTTTGTCAACCTGGCAACCCTAAATGGGACGAGTCTGTATTTGTTGCAACTTGCATCTACACACATCGACAAAGTCTAGGGATATTCCGTATTTTGTTGATTATAAAAAATCTATAAGTTGGTTTTTGATTGCTTACTTTGTGTGTTTGTTTAAACGCGATATTCTCAGGAACTACTGGGCCGAATTAACATTCATATACCATCCATAACATCACGCTACGACCAGTAGGAGCAGAATAGTAATGAAAAATGTTGCGAAAACTGGGAAAATTTACACAGACGAAGTTGCCCGGGTCGGCTCCATGTCTCATATTTAGTGAAACTCAACAAGTAAAACTGACTGAAAGAATTAACAAGAAATAAATAACATAATCAGTAATGTAAGCGAAGATAATCCATACATTACAATGGTTTTTGCTACTTAGCATTTAAAAAGACAGCTACGTAATGAGCTTCGTAAATGTATATGAACAATTAGTACTTCGTTACCTATCGTGTTGTTTCAATGCTTGCTTCGTAAACTGACTTCCGTTTGACTGTTTTTATCATGGAGATATTAAACCGGCTTATAGCGTCTTCCAGACGGTTGAAAACAAGGCTTCCCGCCGAGGTGGACCGGACCTTGCTGGTTTCCAACAATGTAGACGGCTGTTGTAAACCAAATTACTTGGTACATGGTTTGCAACAGTCGTCTACACTGTTGGAAACTAGCAATGTCACCTTGGCGGGAAGCCTTGTTTCCAACCATCTAGAAGACGCTTTAAATAAGTGGTTCATTCTTTGAGCTGTATGTTTTGTTGGAGATTTTGTTAAAAACTACTGATCCGATTGAGATGTGGTTTTCGCTATCTGATTGCATATTTTTATGGGAAGGTTTTGGTGTATAATACTTTGTCCTAGCTATAAGAGCTATAGTCTAAAATAGTGGCTTCTAAAATTTTAGATTTTGTCACTCCGTTTGGCTAGTTTAAAACCATTGTCGCGCGGTGGGAGTGTGTTCGACTGCTACGCAGGAGGTCGTGGGTTCGATTCCCACACGGGACACCACTTTGTGTTATCCACAAATTGTTGTTCTGAGTCTGGGTGTAATTTGTGTCCGTGACTTGTATGTTTGTAAAGTCCCCCGCGACACAGGGCTTGTACATTAGTGCGAGAGTCGTCTTTAAAAAAAAAAAATACCCTCAACTTAGACAAATTGTAGGTCGCTTCCCAGTAAAAGAAACTATTCCGTAAGGGATACCCTCATCCCCGGCCATGGACCTACAAGACGTAACAACGTGTGATTTTTTTAGTCAGTTCGAATCCGACAAACACTACACCATCGTGCTCATCACACAAAGTTTTATTCGGGGCGGGGATCGAACCCACGACCTCTTGCGTAGCAGTCGGATACATTCCCACCGCGCCACAGAGGCAGTCATAATAATATTATTGTACCTATCTCATTTTAAGTGAACTGTTTTTTTAATTGTTTTTGTTCTTATGAGAAATAAATATCTTTAAACATAATAAGAACTTAATATATTTTATTATGATTTTGATTTATTGTGTTTTTATATGAAATAATGTGCGTAAAAGATTTTATAGCGTAACTAGCTGACCTGTGCAACTTCGTTTGCGTCAATTTTCCCATTTTAGCAACATTTTTCATTGCTGCTCCGCTCCTATTGGTTGTAGCGTGATGTTATATAGCATATAGCCTTTCTCGATAAATGGGCTATCCAACAGTAAAATATTTTTTCAATTCGAACTAGTAGATCCTGAGATTACGCGTTCAAACAAACAAACAAACCCTTCAGCTTTATAATATTAGTATAGATAAGATTTTTATAACATACCTGTATGCAATATAATAAGTATTTCAATTCAATTGTAAAATATTTATCGAAAGATTCCGTTCGATAAGGGAGCCTCCATAAATAACGTGATTTTGACGGATTTTGAAACCCCTCCTCTCCTCCCTAATCTTACGCAGATTTCACATTTGACTTAACACTGGTCAAGTGTGAGTCGCTCGCATGACGCGGGTGAGGGGGGAGTAAATGTCAAAATCACTGAATGTCAAAAAATGCATATTTTTACTAAAATTAATTCATTTGACATGGTTTCTTACGAATACAGAAAATACGTGACATTTGCCAATCCCCCAACACCCCACGTGAGATTTGATGAGATTCGGCTAAGCCCCCTCCCCCTAAACACATAAGGGTTCCAGTTTACATCCGGACAGACCCTAAAAAATTACCCAAAAATGTCTTACGGCCGGTCTCAATAATCTAACTATCGACGTATTTGGCTACTAGAGGTACAATTTTGACATATTTTGTATGGAGCTTATGTCAAATATATATCTCTAGTAGCCAAATCCATCGCTATTAATATTATTGAGACCGGCCATTAGCAAAGTTAAAATTTTACTACGGGAAATTAGTCATTCTTTGTTCATTTACCATGTATTTACCAAAAGTGACCATATAAGGTCACGTTAAAATGGCCATACTTAGGTCATGAGTAATTTTGCTATAAAAGCCTTTGTTATCCTCAATGTCAACTTTTTGTGTGATCTTTAGTGTACCTTATTTGTCACTAAGCAACTACTAAACAACTGGCCTTACCTTATCCAGACTTCCTTTAAGGTTTATTTCTGTGCATCGCGGCCGATCGCGAGCCGCGCACGGCTTACGACGAGCGACTGACACGCGCGGCAGGTGCGACAGTAGTCAGAGTATGTGAATGTATGGCGCCGTTTCCGAGGTCTGCGACAGACGCGCGCGGCCGACAACTGACGTAAGTCGTATCGGCTGCGCGCGTCAGCCGCTTGTCGTAAGCCGCGCGCGGCTCGCGATCATTCGCGATGCACGGAAATGAACCTTTAGGTGTATATTCTAACCCTCACATACAACTACATACACTATACAATTCTAATAATACAAGTTCTAATTCATTTTCGGATAAGCGACGTATAGATCACTATCAATTTGAAGCGGCGGTAGCCTAATGGCTAAGGCATCGGTCTCGCAATCGTGAGGTCGCAAGTTCGAATCCTACCCATTATACTACTGACGTGAACCCACTCTAACACAAGCCTTTGAGCTTAGCTGGAGAGGTTAACTAGATTGCTAGTAATGTGGAACCCAATCCCACATTGCTAGTTATCTTAAAAAAAAATAGTATAGACTGCAAAGCGTGAAAGAGAGAAAAACTCATGCTGCCTCTGTCAGGTATTGTTCAAAAAGTAGCATTGTCTCTTTCTAGAGAGTGGTCAATTTTGTGAGGTTATGGCGCAGACTTGGTCTCTACGTCTATGGATAAGCAGAAGACAATAGACAATCCATTTGTGGTGGTAATCACATAAGTAGGTGAATATACACTTGAGCATTTTAAGTGCGAACCGGACTTAAGACACTGCCGTGATGCAAGCGCCACGTTGTAAAAAAAGCACTGCTGAAAAGCTAAAATTACTGGCGGGCGTTGCATCACGGTAGCGCCTTAGGTGACACTGGTTCAGATTTGAAATAATATAATAATAATATCTTGGGACAACTCACACAACGCTATCTGATCCCAAATTAAGCAGAGCTTGTACTATGGAAACCAGACAACCGATAAACATACTTATATATTTCTAAATACATACCTACATATTATAGATAAACAACACCCAGACATAGAATAAACCATCGTGCTCATCACACAAAGTTTTATCCTGGGTGGGGATCGAACCCTCTTGCGTAGCAGTCGGATACACTCCCACCGCGCCACAGAGGCAGTTATTACATCCAAAGACCATATTCTACCTCAAGGTCTTCGAATAAACTTCTGAACCGTAATGTCTAGACACTATGATGATGTCATCAAATAATGAACTCTACGCAAAAACACCAAGACCCTGTGCTAATTATACGCAACTTTCACCTCTAAAACAATAGGATTAAAAGCTGTAATTGATTGTACTGGTCGCTGTAGGCGTTAGAAAGTTAAAAACGGACGGGTATGATTACTGAGGAAGATCAGAGCTGAGGCATTATTAATGGGGTGAAATTAAGTACTGGTATATTTGCTACGAAGATGGTATACAAACTTACAGATCAAAATACCGGGTATTCAGAAAGTAACCTTCAGACGTATACTTAAGCCTCACACACTTAGACATAATTTATTTTATGAACAACATTCTCAGACCACTTCGGACCACTCAGGGTTGCTCTCGTTACACATAAGCGGGTCGGCACTTTCGGTTGATGTTCACGAAGCAATTACTACACATGTTCGACTTTATTAACAAGTGCCGATCGGGTAGTCATGCGGGCCAGCACATTTATCTTCATTTCAAGCGGCGGCAGCCTAATGGCTAAGGCATCGGTCTCGCAATCGTGAGGTCGCGGGTTCGAATCCTACCTATTATACTACTGACGTGAACCCACTCCTAACACAAGCCTTTGAGCTTAGCTGGAGGGGTTAACAAGATTGCTAGTAATGTGGGACTCAATCCCACATTGCTAGTTATTTTTAAATTGAAAAAAAAATTGAGTGACCACACGGTGCGGACGGCACCGCACCGCGGTAGAATGTTGGACGTACAGTCTGGTAATAAAATGCGCCCTTCCTTCTGCCGCACAAAGAACAGCAGTGCCGCTCCGCTTACAGCCCCCCGCGTCGTCTTGCTCCAGCATGCAAGCGGCGCGGTGTCGCGCGGCGCCGTGCCGCTCCGTGTGGCATACGATAGATTTTTAAATGCAGGATACCGCATCGTCACCGCTCAGGCGTCGTATCATTGTCACCGTTGTGTTTTACCGCCCGGGGGTCCTGGTTAATGTCGACCCGCTATCGGCCAGCCTAGTGTACGTGTTCGGCTAAGCCGAACGGGTTTTTCCTGAACATTCATCCACATACATTCGATTTTACCGACCGGCCTGTACCGAATTATGCCGTCCCGCTTGTGTGTCTCATAAGGCGTACCAAGATTCCATAAGCGATGCCTATGTGAGTGCGCATGGTTTTTATACTCTAGGTCCTTTTTTAAAGCTTTGTGTTGCGGGGGACTCTAACATACATAAAACTGACATAAAATACACCCAGACTCGGAAAAACTATTTGTGGATCACACAAACAGGTGTCCCGTGTGCGAATCGATGCCCACGACCTCTTGCGCAGCAGTCGCAAATACTCCCACCGCGCCAACGAGGCAGGCATTTTGTTCACTGGTCCAGTATAACTACAGTTATGTGAAAACAATGATGAAAACATGAAATGAGACCCTAGGCCTACAGTTATAAAACCTCTTTGTAAAATACAGTATAAATATTAAACTAGGGAGCTCTTCCTAGCATAATAACAACTCAAGCCTTTTACTGACATTATAATGTGTTCGAAAACACATTTTCTCCTATGTGAGTTGTGATTCAAATGTTTTACGTGTGTGGAATACAAAATAGGTTGAAAGACCGGTCTGATGTTTAGTTATTTACCTTGTGATTGCAATTCTAAAGCATACTAATTGCATAGTATAATAATTAGTAACAAAGTCGCCCTGCCTCCAGCTGAAAGCGAGCCCATTTTAGATCAGTTATCTCCCTGTTATCGGCTGACAAAAGTCAGTTGAAGCCTTGGCAGCCATAATACTGTTAATTGACTCTTGGAATTAGTATTTGGGACTGAATTAACGCCGTTTTGCCGTAATTGTATGGTCTTCTAACCGACATCGGTTATGGCGGCCAGCTCATCAGAGACTAGCCAACTACGCAGGATATAGTGAGCAAACACAAGTGCACTCTCTATTCCCTCACTCTCATAGCCCGATGGAACGGTAATCCGACATCACCGGAGAGAGATTTTGGACGCAGGACCGACGACGGCTTACCGTTCTCTCTGATGCACGAAGGCGTGTGTCATTTTTCGAAAAACGTCATCCATCTATGCACCGACAGTGGTAACGTTGCTTAAACCTTAAAATCTGGATCAGTGGTAAAGTCCTTAAAATCTTCATCCGTTTGGTTGCCACTCAGTAGGGCTATTGCTCCAATGACAGCAAAATAACACCAGCCCTGCTGTGGTTATCCAAGGCTGGAGATCAGTTTTCGAGACTAAAATAGATCTAAAACTTTTTAATTTTATGAAGGTGATTTTGGTTGTAAACCTGTTCTGGCATTTAGATAATCTGATGATATTTCACTTGTATATAACATGATTTACTTAGACCTGGATTCTTCCAGACAAATAGGAAAAGAAGACACCAGAACTAATTGGAAGTTCACTGGAAAGAACTTGGTCCAGCAGCACGACTATATAAGTTGTAAAAGAAACTACTTAACTCTGTTTTCAACTCAAGGACGATACGCAAAAGTTTTGCGAAGAAAATAACAAACATGATTTAAAAAATAAGAACGACATTCTACGCAGTCCTAATTAAACCGATAAAGTTACAAACATAATATTTTTAGCCGAAATAACGTTATAATTACGCAAAAAGGCTTATCTCATGCGTCTGCCAAAGTTCGCCGAAAAGCGATAAACCAGATAAAAACTGGAAATTCCAGAATTAAGATCACCATAACATTGATACGTAATTATGTAGGCCTCCTTATATGTAATTATGTCAGCCGGTTTATCATAGGGGTTAACGATCTGAATTTTTAATTGATCTCATGATCTGAAAATTAATAGGACACCATCAAGACAAAACAATCGAGAGAATAAAAACTCCGACATGGAATCTGGGACCATTTGGTTCCAAAAGTGTTTCCTGACATTGTCTGCAGCTATTTTGAACCAGGTGCCCCCCCCAGTCTCGACTCGACTGAATTACCTATTTTTGGGGGGAATTTGTGAATTATGACACTGGATCTGAGTGTTTAAGCAATCAATTGCGATGTTGGATATGATGTACCGGTGTTGAATCTTATGCACCCCCCTCCCCAGCCATGCGAGCGACACACACTTGGCCGGTTGAGTCAAATTTTGCCAAAGAACAAGTTCTGGATCCGTGCCTGTTTTGAATAGAATAACAATACATTTTTAAAGCAATAATCTCATTTGAGCACTCTGAGTCTGAGTGTCTAAGGAATTAAATCCCTATATTTAATTCCTTAGACACTTAGGTTTGAAAAAACAAACAAACTGAGCTTTCAACATACATGGACCATGGACGAAATAGTTTTTTTGACCTTCGCCGGAGTTTGGCCAAGTATATTGCCTCATCAATGCATGCTCTCATCAACGGCCTCATTCATCCGCCGTTCGCGAGGTATCGAAACGCTTGATAATTGTTGTAGTCAAATTCGGTTAGGCCAGAAATTGACTTATGATCTAAGTATACTACTACTATAAAGCTGAAGAGTTTGTTTGTTTAAACGCGATAATCTCAAAAAATATTTTACTGTTGGGTAACCCATTTATCGAAGAAGGCTATAAAACATCACTCCGATAAATAGGAACTGGAAAAATTTATGCAGACGAAGTTGCGCGGGAGCTAGTCAGAAATAAAACTAGAAAGAGGAAGTAAGTGGATGCTGCAACAATTAACTTCTCATTTTTATTCATTAACTGATGTCATCAATGATCCGGCGTTTCTGTTTTCAATAAACAATCTTCGATTTTTCCTTTGAGCTATTTTCGATGGTTAACGTAGGTGTTGTGTATCTTCCGCTTGAAATTTAAAACTGTAATGGAATGGCGTTTGTGTGCCAAATGCAATTCATTAGATAACCGTTGTGATCCGGAAAATAGACTGCCGCGGCGGGAGTGCATCCGACTGCTACGCAAGAGGTCGTGAGTTCGATTCCCACACACCACCACTTTGTGTTATCCACAAATTGTTGTTCCTAGTCTGGGTGTACTTTGTGTCCGTGACTTGTATGTTTGTAAAGTCCCCCGCGACACAGGGCTTGTACCCTACTGCGGGACTCGTTTTGTTTTAGAAAAAAAAAAAAAAAAAAACTATGTCGTAAGTGGGTTGGATTTCTTCTACTGGGAAGTTTGTTCAAAACGAATTGCTGGTTTTTGGGAGTATTGTGTCTCGGTAGTGTAATGGTAGTATGGAGAAGAATCCCATTGGAGACAAAAAAAGACTTGCACGTTACAGAATTTGTAACTTCATTCTCGGTCTCCTCGATACAGGCTAGCCTAGTGAGAAGACTAACAGTAATACAGCAGTAAATGTCCACCCAGCTTCTGACTGCCTCTGTGGCGCGGTGGGAGTGTGTCCGACTGCTACGCAAGAGGTCGTGGGTTCGATTCCCACACGGGACACCACTTTGTGTGATCCACAAATTGTTGTTCCGAGTCTGGGTGTTTGTGTCCGTGACTTGTATGTTTGTAAAGTCCCCAGCAACACAGGGCTGGTACCCTAAAGCGGGAGTCGTATTTAAAAAAAAAAAAAAAAAGCGTCGGTAGCCTAATGGCCAAGGCATCGGTCTCGCAATCGTGAGGTCGCGGTTTCGAATCCTACCCATTATACTACCGGCGTGAACCCACTCCTTTTTTTTTTTTTTGGCGGGAAAAAATCCTGACGAACACCTCCACCATCCGGGGAAGACGGTGGAGGTAGTGTGGGGTTTGCACCCACTAAAAAACCCGCCGTGTATCTCCCGCCACATTCGCGAACGGGCCGCCGGAATTTAAAGGTTCGAAATCGTTCGTTAAAAAAGGTTCGAATCCTACCCATTATGAACCCACTCCTAACACAAGCCTTTGAGCTTAGCTGGAGGGATTAACAAGATTGCTAGTAATGTGGGACTCAATCCCACATTGCTAGTTATCTTTATTTGTAAAAAAAAAAAATCCTCAATAACCTAATGTCTTTTGGAAAAATCCTTCTTTCTTGTGATGTTTCTGGGGTATATGCCAGAAATTTTATGGTTCAGCCAACAGTTTTGTACCGGGCGTATTATGATTTTTAATCAGTAGCATAATCCACAGATTTAATCATAATTCAGAATAAATTAGACCAAAGAAAACTAAAAAGACACGGTCACTTTCAAAAAAGCAAAGTAAATCACTTCAGTGTTAGTTTCTAAAGAAGACAATGGTCTCTTGGTGGTACAAATTTGGAGCAGCCGATTTTTGAACAATGACAATTTATTTACAAAGACGGAAACTGGCCGTGTTACAGTTTTATTTCTTCACGCTTGTATTAACTTTTAGGGTAATCAGATACCTACTTGCATAAATACATAATTATGTTTGTGTTATTCTATTTTTATTTTGTAATTTGAATTAGTCTATTATTTACAAACTGCTCTTCGCGACTCCGCCATTGTAGGTTTTAGTTAACGTATAAAAATTTGAGGACAGTGGTTTTAAAAATACTACGTCCATACTATGGTATAAATCCTCAATCTCTCAGAAGGCTTTACAAACATATAGCTAGATAATAATTAACATATACAAAATACTCGGAACAAATATTCATGGATTACACGAAGTTTTTGCCAGATTCGTCGTCACACTGTTTTGTCACACTTGTGTGACCACGTGGAACTTATTTTCGAGGAATCGAACTCATGACCTCTGGCACACAGTCGTACCTATTAACACTAGACCACCGGGGCAGCCATACAGGCAGTTATTTATTTTGATCTATATGGGACCATTTTCGGAATAAATCCATCTAATTATGACGGAATTATGCTCGAAAAAAAAACACCGAAAAACAATCGAATTGAGAACCTCCTCCTTTTTTAAGTCGGTTAATTACCTGAATTTTAAACTTTGATTTTATCATTCAGTTAAGCAATGCATTATATTTGGCAAACCTGATAATAGACAATATAATCTGTCATCTGGCGCAATTCAATTGTTGTTTTTAATAATGGCAACATTATCTACGTGTATTTTTTTCGTTGGCTACCCTTGTAAGTTTTAATTAGTGGGTTTTCACAATGTGTTGGTTCAATGATCAAATAGCGACGTGTGATTGGGATTCCCTATTATTATAATAGTCGCTTTGTTCATAACGTTTAATAACAGTAAGTTCTTTATTCAGCAGGGGAATTACCCAAATTTATAAGCCTCATTTGCCCAGTAATTACAATTACTA
Organism: Herminia tarsipennalis; assembly: GCA_945859575.2. Lineage (NCBI taxonomy): Eukaryota > Metazoa > Arthropoda > Insecta > Lepidoptera > Erebidae > Herminia > Herminia tarsipennalis. Next base: position 13,715,827 of record OX243857.2, read on the forward strand.
CAGTGCTCTTTAACCGAAACACAGTGACGTGTTAACATTACTATTTCATATAACCGATTAAATCAGGCGTAACATGGCGGAAATCCATCTTAAGTAGATTATGAGAGAGGGATCCCACCACCCACCCTCGATCTGTGAATCACCACGATTGAAGTAGTAAGGAAATGCCCTAATACAACAATCGAAATAGATTGACAGACCGCTCTAAAAAAGAGAGACCTGCAACAATCAAAATTAGTGACAGATACTCTCACCAAGTCGAGTGGTAGGCACCTCCGGACCCTTGACTTGCAATATTACGCTGCCACGAAGTGAAACTTCGACACGTGTTTCGCCTCTACACGAGGCATCCTCAGGACAGTTTGTCACCGACTGAGTGCTAAACCATCCTGAGGTGGGATCCCTCCCTTATAATCTAACTAGCTGTCCCGCGCAACTTCGTATGCGTAAATTTTACCTGTTTTTGCAACATTTCTCGTCGCTGCTCCGCTCCTATTGGTCGTAGCGATGTTATATAGCCTATAGCCTTCCTCGATAAATGGGCTATCTAACAAAAAAAGAATTTTTCAAATCGGACCAGTAGTTCCTGAGATTAGCGCGTTTAAACAAACAAACAAACTCTTCCGCTTTATAATATTAGTATAGATTACTATTTCATTTCAAGAATAACTGACACCGTTGTTGTACCCATCAAGACGGACACGAAAATGAGGACCTAACAAACAAACTCTTCCGCTTTATAATCTAATATATAAAATTCTCGTGTCACAGTTTTCGTTGCTATACTCCTCCGAAACGGCTTGACCGATTTTGATGAAATTTTGTGTGCATATTGGGTAGGTCTGAGAATCGGACAACATCTATTTTTCATCCCCCTAAGAGTTTGTTTGTTTGAACGCGATAATCTCAGGAACTACTGGGCCGCATTGAAAAAATATTTTATTGTTGGATAGCCCATTTATCGAGGAAGGCTATAGGTTATAACATCACGCTACGACCAATAGGAGCGGAGCAGCAATGAAAAACGTTGTAAAAAAAAAGGAAGAAAAAGAAAAAAGGGAAAATTTACGCAGACGAAGTTGCGCGGGTCAGCTAGTATTAGTATAGATTACTATTTCATTTCAAGAATAACTGACACTGTTGTTGTACCCATCAAGACGGACACGAAAATGAGGACCTCTGAAAATTATAACAACGCAGTTTGCCACTATTTTCACTTGTTATCCGACATTTCTACTTAACAAATACAATAAATGCATTATTGAAAGATAGAAAAATTTGAAATCCAGACTCAGGAATCGAACCCGAGACTTCCGTAGCCAAACCGGGGCCAGAAGCGAACCACCTATCTATGTTACTAGATCTCGAATTTTTCTATCTCTTGATGCTCGCGAAATCGGCCTTCGCAGCGCCATCTAGTCGGTAGTTAAAGAACTATCACGGCATTTTAACAAATTATGATGTCGCAGGCCGAATATTGAAATAATTTTTATAGGCATCTCTTGCCAATAACTTTACAAATACAATAAATGCATTTTTGAAAGATAGAAAAATTTTAAATCCAGACTCAGGAATCGAAACCGAGACTTCCGTAGCCAAACCGGGGCCGTATAACAACGCAGTTTGCCACGATTTTCACTCGTTATCCGACATTTCTACTTAATCTCAAAAGTAACCAGATTTTAGATTACAGATATTAATGTATACGTAATCATTGAGCAAGTTGTTATAACAGCGTTATTATGATGACTTGGCTTATTTTTTACGTTCCATTGATGATTTCAATTACCTATTACAACAATAGCTGCAATATCATGACACTTTTTGCACAGTATAGATAAAGTCTTTTTGTCATAAAATGCAAATTCTGACGTCACCGCAGCTTAACGGATAACCTCAGCAGTTGTTTTTTTAAATAAGTAATTGCATCTCACGATTATGACGCCATTCTGCCTAGTCAGTTGTGGATCGAATTGTTTTTTTAGGCCGTATTAAGACTTCCTTGGATACTTTATGGTCAACTTTTTTTTATTGTGGCGTACTAGAGTTTTTGGATATTTGAATAATGCCGTACAGTTATTATTCAAATATCGAACATCTACTGGGAAAATGGTGACATACTGAATTGTCATCGTTTTCTTAGCCCTGTGTCAAACTATCTTTACTAATATTATAAAGCTGAAGAGTTTATTTATTTGTTTGAACGCGGTAATCTCAGGAACTACTGATTCGAATAATTTTTTTTGGCGTACAGGCATTATTCAAATATCGAACATCTCCTGGGAAAATGGTGTCATACTGAATTGTCATAGTTTTCTTAGCCCCGTGTGTAAATATATACTAATATTATGAAGCTGAAGAGTTTGTTCGTTTGTTTGAACGCGGTAATCTCAGAAACTACTAGTCCAAATTGAAACATTCTTTTACTGTTGGATAGCCCATTTATCGAGGAAGGCTATAAGCTATATAACATCACGCTACGACCAATAGGAGCGGAGCAGCAATGAGATATGTGGCATATATACCTCTAGTAGTCAAATCCATCGATAGTTAGAGTATTGAGACCCTCCGTAAGTCTTCGCGAAAAAGCCGTCATCGCTGAAAATCGGTTTTGAGGATATCATTGTCAGATTTACAGTCATTTCTATGTTTTAGTAAGGAGGCACTAAAACCATTGCTAACAAGTACTAATAACAAAACATGTGCCCAACCCACGTCTGATCTAAGCAAATATGACGTCACTTCGCATAGTAGTTAGTTTACCGAGTGTATTGCAATTCGAGTACGGGATTAGCATAGAATTTACATTTTGATTAGTTAATTTATTGGATGCTTTGACTGGAGTTCTAGTGGTTACGATGTGTGAGTTTCGAAAAATAAACTTTCAATGGTGCCATTAAATTATAGGTTTTAGGGTTCCGTAGCCAAACTGGCAAAATGGAACCCTTATAGTTTCGCCATGTCCATCCGTCTGCACCTTTGCTCAGAGACTATTAGTGATAGGTATAAGTATATTTCTTAGGGTTTTTTTTCTCACGCACCCCGTCGTGTAGGGTATCATTAGACTGGTAATAACGTTTAGGGATTGGGAAGACGATTTAGGGATGCGTTTGTAAAATATTAAGCTTTAAAGTGCAAATTTTTGTTAGAGTCAAATGTCCCCCCTTCTGCCAGCTAAATGTTTGATGTTGGGTATGTGAAAAAAAATCACGGAAGTAGTATTTATAGTGAAATTAAAAGGAAAACTATCACAGCTAAGTAGGCTTTACAAGTTACAAGATCAGCTGATCAAATGAGAAGTAACAAAGTTTTCGTACAAATTCTATTAAAATATAATTAATTAGAGCAAGAACGGAAGGCAAAACGGAACCCTCATAGTTTCGTCATGTCTGTCTGTCTGTCTGTTTGTCCGTATGTCACAGGCATTTTACTCAAAGACTACTCAATGAGAATATTGATGAATTTTGGTGAAAAGACGTCTTGTAGTAGCCGCTACTTAGTTTGATAGCTAAATAATAAAATAAATATTATTAGGGGGGGCACTCCATACATGTAACAGAAGTTGAAATTTGTTTTTTCATCAAACATCAACGTGTGGCACATCATTCGACAGGTCTTTTAAAAACATTTTAAGGTTTCTAATAAACTGTTTTGATTGAGTGAATATATTTGGAAATAGGGGCACCGAAAGTTTCAAAAAACTTTTGTACCGTCTGACCAAAAAGTATGAAAAAATCACAAAGGTTAATAAGTACTTCAAACTAAAATTATTTCGGACATGATCAGATATACCGTTATTGAGTTATTGCAGAAAAACTCAGTTTCTAAACAAAAGGGCGTAAGTGCCATGAACATACGCTCTTCTGTTGATTAATTATTCGAGGCTGCGGAACCCTACACTGAGCATGGTCTGACATGCTCTTGCCCATATTAGATATATTTCGGGACTTAATCGCGTGAATTATTTAAAGGTACGAACCTTTTATTTACCCGACGTTTCGATCGAATTGCACCGATCGTGGTCACAGCTCTTGCCCGTTTTTTTTAAGCTAATAAGCAACGTAATATAAAAAAAGCCTATTAAATGAGTCATCTTTATAAAATTTCGTCTAGTTTCTAGTCTCGATCGAATCGAATAATTGATCTTTGGCTTCCAATTTATATTCCAATCAGATCAAATATAATTAGCAATCGACTCATCACTGCTATAATTTGGTTATGAGGTCACAAATTCACAATACACGGTGACTAGCAATTTGTGAGACATACTACAACAATTCACTTTCATTCTGTCTCGCACTTATTAATACTAATTTGCCACGGTAAAGCGAGATGTCAGAATTCTAATATTGTCGATTGGTTTTGGTCAGAATATTTCTGACCAAACCCAATCGACAATATTACTACGACAATACGACAATATTGGGAAAAATTTGGATGTCACAACTACAGTTTCAAAGTCAAAATGGATTTAGGCTGCATAGAAGATGGACTGGATTAAAAAGGATGGAAACAACGACACAGTAGATAAAACGTTTTCACGAAAAATAGTTTTTCGACGATATAGTTTCACGAGAATATGTTGTAGTTTTGGTTATAGAGTAAAAAAATAACATCAATTTACCACTCAGCGATCGCCAGAGAAAGGTAACTTTTTATATTTTCACAAATAATTGCTTTTGGAAACTATTACAAAGTTTTTCCAATAGATTCGAGGAAGACTTGTAGCCTATAAGCCTTCCTCGATTGATGGGCTATCCAACACAAATTTTTTTTTTAATTCTAACTAGTAGTTCCTGAGATTATCGCGTTTTCAGCTTTTTAATATAACCACAGATTAGGTAACACAAATGCCGTTTTTTTCTAGTATAAGGATATTTTATTTTGTCAGTTTATTTTGTGCCATTGGTCGTAGCGTGATGTTATATAGCCTATTATAGCCTTCCGCGATAAATGGGCTATCCAACGGTGAAAGAATTTATCAATTCGGATCAGTAGTTCTTGAGATTACCGCGTTTAAACAAACAAACTCTTCAGCGTTATAATATTAGTATAGATTACTGTATTTATTTACATCTTTACTTATGATTGAGAGCTACCATTTTGTTTTGACTTAAACTACTTCAATTTACTTGCAACTATTCAGATTTTCCACTACGCCTTACTATTAAGCCGTCCTTTGAACATAGAACCTTAGTTACTTATGTTTAAAGTTCAAATTCAATTACAAAATAACTACAATTTCGCAAATAATGATTCCGTTGTATACCGTCTTAGATAACACCAGTGTTGTACATTAAATGAAAGAAACCGGTTTTAAAATAATGTATCGTTTAAAATGTATGTAGTTTAATATATACGGTTTGTTTTTTGAATGTTAATGTGAAGGTTTTTGTGAATGGAGGTAAATATACAAGTATAAAAGTTTGCTTCAACTAATAGGGATGTTGACTGTCAAATCAAATCAGTCTCTTTTTATGAAATGTCAAAATGACAAGCTCTATCGAAATTTTTATGGAATAACAACCTTTGACGTCATAAGTTTTAGTATTCGTTTTCATGCTATTAAATTCAAAAACATGTTAAATAGTAAAAGAACACTTATTTTCAGAGCATTTTAAGATCTACTATTACCTGATTAGTATAAAATAATTTACTTTTATTGTAGTCAATTCTTTGGGAATTTGTTTTACGGCCGGTCTCAATAATCTACCTAACGATGGATTTGGCTACTGGAGGTTAGAATTTGACATATTTTGTACGGAGCTTATGTCAAATATATACCTCTAGTAGCCAAAACCATCGATAGTTAAATTATTGAGACCAGACTTTAGCAGTTGTATTAAGATACTAGCTGTCACGCGCAACTTCACACGTAAACGAGTTCTTGAGTGGAGACCGCGGCTCGGCAAACGTAGTGTAGGACGCCCTCAGGCCAGGTGGAGTGATGATCTACGCAAAACAGCTGGCAGGAGCTGGATGCGAGAAGCCGAAGATAGAACAAAGTGGCGTGCAATTGGAAAGGTAGACATAGGCTAGACATAGACACAGGTTAAACTTAACACCCTGCTTTTTGCCGGGGTTAAAAAATCTCAAACTGCTATTCTTTATACATTCCAAAGCATGCAACATAGAAACACATAAGTGATAACTATTCACAGTGGCATGTGTAAACAAATCAAAAGCATGTCAGTGTTATAAAACTACTACCAGCTTTCCTCTAGGAAAGCTGGTAGTAGTTTTATAACACTGACAGCATTCCGACAGATGTTCTAACATCTGTCGGAATGCTAACATAAACAATCGATATAAACGTTTCTTAGAATCGAGTTGCAAAATAATCGGTATCGATACCTGCTATGCGATGCCAGCGATGCTTATTGTTGGTTGTTTTGATGTTGAATGATTTTGTCTTTTGTTTGATTTTCCTCCTTCGAGGACTGCATTTATTTATTTCTTATCTATACTAATATTATAAAGCGGAAGAGTTTGTTTGTTTAAATGCGCTAATCTCAGGAACTACTGGTCCAATTTGAAAAAATCTTTTTTTGTTGGATAGCCCATTTATCGAGGAAGGCTATAGGCTATATAACATCGCGCTACGACTAATAGGAGCGGAGCAGCGACGAGAAATGTTGCAAAAACGGGGAAAATTTACGCATACGAAGTTGCGCGGGACAGCTAGTTTTATTATAAGACGACTTTCGCAGTACCCTACTGCGAAAGTCGTCTTATAATAAAACAACAAGCCATTTGTCGCGGAGGACTTTACAAACATACAAGTCACGGACACAAATTACACCCAGACCCGGAACAACAATTTGTGGATCACACAAAGTGGTGTCCCGTGTGGGAATCGAAGCCACGACCTCTTGCGTACCAGTCGGACACACTCCCACTGCGCCACAGAAGCAGTATTTTTGGGATAAAAAGTAGGCCCTTTTTCTTCTGTCTAATATGTTTCTAAACCAGTACTTAGTGGAGGGGTCCGTCATGCATTGTTTTCCAAGCAAACCAAGGCATTAAGGAAGTTAAGCAACGTCACCACTAGTTCCATAGATAAGTCACCATTGTCGGAAATTGTCACACCAGCCTCCGTGGGCGTATCTACCTAGTTCGTAATTTCGTGGGGGTTTTAGGTGGCACAATTCCGGGGGGGGGGGGGTCCAAACTCTAAATCTCCCCCCCCCCCCTCTCGGGTACACCTATGCGTGCTCTATTCAGTAATGTCGTCTTATTGGATTAAGAGATTGCGCTCACATTTATTCGTTATTAGCTGATCCACGCAACTTCGTCTGCGTAAATTGTCCCCGTTTTTGCAAAATTTTTATTACTGCTCCACCCTGTTGGTCGTAGCGTGATGTTATATAGCTTATAGCCTTCCTCGATAAATGGGCTACCCAACAGTAACATAATTTTACAATTCGGACCAGTAGTTCCTCAGATTATCGCGTTCAAACAAACAAACAATCTCTTCAGTTTTATACTCTCTCTTGCTTTTATACTAGGTATGCAGTGCACTGTCATTTTGAGGTTTCTTTTTTAAATTAAAATCGGATAAGTAGGTACGTTTGTATGGACGTTCTTGTTGCTAAATACGGTTTATTCCCACCCAATAACAACACCGAAACCTGTGTGTTACTCATTGAAAATCATACCCTGTCAAAAATATTACCAAAAGTATCACTCTTTGCAACATTTTTTCCAAACGATTGAGACTGCTAAATATTGGTGTTACATAATGGGAAAGAAAGATGCATCGTATCACAGTACGAGCGATGAACAATGACTGCCTCTGTGGCCTGGTGGGAGTGTATCCGACTGCTACGCAAGAGGTCGTGGATTCGATCCCCACCCAGGATAAAACTTTGTGTGTGAGCACGATAGTTAATTCTGTGTCTGGGTGTTATTTATCTATAAAATGTATGTATTTAGAAATATATAAGTATGTTTATCAGTTGTCTGGTTGCCATAGTACAAGCTCTGCTTAGTTTGGGATCAGGTAGCGTTGTGTGGATTGTCCCAAGATATTATATTATTGGGAAACTATCATACGTAGGCCTATATGATAACAGCAAGATTCTATAGTAAGTTCTATTCCGATTTATGACCCAATAAACTCAGCTTTCCATCTCCGACACGATTTCAAAGCTTTCTTGATCATTCAGACGATGACAGAAAACTTATTGCACACCATAAACTTTCTATCAAACAAACCTATAGAAAATAGATTAGCGAGCCGCTTACCTGAGTGTACAGAGGCAATTTACTTGATTAGTATTTACTAACGAGTACGATTTATTGCTAAGAAACGATCAAGGTTTCGTTTTAGATAAGTAGCCCAGTCAAATTAAGGTTTCAATCGGAATTACAGATAGGTAATTGCTATTTTGAAGCGGCGGTAGCCTAATGGCTAGGGCATCGGTCTCGCAATCGTAATCATACTACCGACTTGAACCTACTCCTAACACAAGCCATTGGGCTTAGCTGGAGGGGTTAACAGGATTGCTAGTAATGTGGGACCAAAAATCCCACATTGCTAGTTATTTTTTGATTGGCCTGTTGGTCTAGTGGTTAGTGACACTGACTGCTAACTGCCGGAGGTCGTTGGTTCGGTCCCCACCCCGGATAAAACTTTGTGAGGAGCACGATGGTTTATTCTGTGTCTGGGTGTAATCTATACTAATATTATAAAGCGGAAGAGTTTGTTCCTTTGTTTGTTTGTTTGTTTAAACGCGTTAATCTCAGGAACTACTGGTCGGATTTGAAAAAAAAAAATTTTTTTATTGGATAGCCCATTTATCGAGGATGGCTATAGGCTATTTAACATCACGCTACGACCGATAGGAGCGGAGCAGCAATGGGAAATGTTGCAAAAACGGGGAAAATGTATGCATACGAAGTTTCGCGGGACAGCTAGTTATAAATAAACTAGCTCTCCCGCGCAACTTCGTATAATAATCGTAAAATATCTAACAGTGATAGAATTTTTCAATTCGGATCAGTAGTTCGTGAGATTACCGCGTTCAAACAAACAAACTGTTCAGCTTTATAAAATTAGTATAGACTAGCTGACCCGCGCAACACATCTGCTTAAATTTTCCCCGTTTTTGCAACATTTCTTATTGCTGCTTCGCTCTTTATTTCTCCACTATTTAAAATGAATGTTATTATACATATAAACCTTCCTCTTCAATCACTCTATCTATTAAAAAAAACCGCATCAAAATCCGTTGCGTAGTTTTAAAGATTTAAGCATACATAGAGATATAGGGACGGAGAAAGCGACTTTGTTTTATACTATGTAGTGATTATTCTTGTAAAGTCAGATCAGGCCGCTATTATTTCATAAGGTAATAAAATGAGTAAATATCCTAACGGGCATATTGTATCAGTTATATTGATACAATATGCCCGTTAGGATATTTACTCATTTTTTAACGTACGCATGTATAATGTATAAATTGTCTAAATTGACTATATTGTGATTGTCGGATACTTTCTAATGTGTGTTATGTATGTGAGGAGTTGTGGTCCAACTTGGAGGAAGTAGCGATTGGTGTCAAGCAGTTGTAAGTGTAGATAACTCTTTAAAAAACGTTATTTACTCTGTTTTCCACCATTGGAGGTCAATGCTCTGTTTTCCACCATTAAGCGGCGGAAGCCTAATGGCTAAGGCATCGGTCTCGCAATCGTGAGGTCGTGGATTCGAATCCTGCACATTATACTGCCGATGTGAATCCACTCCTAACACAAACCATAGAGCTTAGCTGGAGGGGTTAACAGGATTGCTAGTAATATGGGACCACAATTTCACATCGCTAGGTATCTTTAAAAAAAATTAGCAAAATTCTAAAAGTTGATTAAATATACAATGCGTTAAATCAGCGGCGGAGGGTCACAGAGCACACACAAAGATTTACCTTGGGTTAGGATTGAACCCACGACCTCTGGCTTAAGAGTCATGGTCCTCAATGACCTCTATACCAACAGGTCTGTCAAAGTTCTAGATATGTCAAAGCGCCAGGGTGGCCGTATGAGCTATTAGCGGCTCAATATTCGAATTAACATTATGGTAAATGTTAATCGATCTTTCGGATACCTCGAGCAAGGCAAAGTCCGCCAACCGTTATAATCAATTCGATTACTCAAATATACACACGACTATAAAAATAGCGACGACTATCGGTAGACGTGTTGTCGCTACGACCGCTCCATCAAGAATGCCAAATTGGACTCACTACCCCTCTACCGGCACTTAAAATGTAGGTAAACGTCAAACTAAAGATACGCCATCTAGCGGCAGCCATGTTTAAAAGAGTCAATAGACTTGTTTTTTAATCAAAACAGATATTAGGTTAACGGAAATCCGGCAAATAAATAAAAAGTTGAAATTGGTATTGTTTTTTCGCCCATAACTTACACCATAACAGCACCCTATTGTGTCGTATGACTAAGCGTTATTTCGACTATTGTTCGACCGCGTGGCAATTGGCCCCATTAAATTATATCACTCATTTTTCTTAATTCCTTGACAATGTACGTTATTCAATTTACTTTAGACTCACCCCTTTGTGCGGGCTTTTCAAAACATCCGTTTTAAAAATGTTCATTCACAAAAATGCATGTAGGTCAGTGATAATACTAACTCTTGCTCTGAGGCCCCACTTGTGTGTATCTTAATCTATACTAATACTAGCTGACCCGCGCAACTTCGTCTGCGTAAATTTTCCCCATTTTTGCAACATTTTTCCTTGCTGCTCCGCTCCCATTAGTTGTAGCACGATGTTTTATAGCCTATAGCATTCCTCGATAAATGGGCTATCTAAAAGTAAAATATTTTTTTTCAATTTGGACCCTTAGTTTCTGAGATTATCGCGTTCAAACAAACAAACAAACTCTTCTCTCTCTTCTAATATTATAGTATAGTTATAAATGTTAGGGGTGGATAACCCTTATCACTTAGGGGCATGAATAATAGATTGTAATTTTCCCTTTTTTCTTCCTTTTTTTTATAACATTTTTCATTGCTGCTCCGCTCCTATTGGTCGTAGCGTGATGTTATAACCTATAGCCTTCCTCGATAAATGGGCTATCCAACAATAAAATAAATTTTTCAGTGCAGCCCAGTAGTTCCTGAGATTATCGCATTCAAACAAACAAACAAACTCTTAGGGGTATGAAAAATAGATGTTGGCCGATTATCATAGATACCGGATACCTAAGCTGACCCGCGCAACTTCGTCTGCGTAAATTTTACCCGTTTTTGCAACATTTATCATTGCTGCTCAGCTCCTATAGGTCTTAGCGTGATGTTATATAGCCTATAGCCTTTCTCAATAAATCGGCTATCCAACAGTAAAATATTTTTTCAGTGCGGCCCAGTAGTTCCTGAGATCATCGCGTACAAACAAACAAACAAACTCTTAGGGGGATGAAAAATAGATGTTGTCCGATTCTCAGACCTACCCAATATGCACACAAAATTTCATCAAAATCGGTCGAGCCGTTTCGGAGGAGTTCGATTACGCACCCCGTGACAGGAGAATTTTATATATTAGATTATAAAGCTGAAGAGTTGGTTTGTTTGTTTGAACGAGGTAATCTCAGGAACTACTGTTCCGAATTGAACAATTCTTTCACTGTTGGATAGTCCATTTATTTAGGTAGGCTATAGGCTATGTAACATCACGCTACGACCAATAGTAACGGAGCAACAATGAGAAATGTTGCAAAAACGGGGACAATTAACGCAGACGAAGTTGCGCGGGTCAGCTAGTAATCTATATTAATATTATAAAGCTGAAGAGTTTGTTTGTTTAACGCGATAATCTCAGAAACTACAGCTTCGAATTTAACAATTATTTTAGTAATAAATTGCCTATTTATCGAGAAAGGCTGTAGGCTATTAAAAAACATCACGGTACGACCAATTTGAAGCGTCGGTAGCCTAATGGCTAAGGCATCGGTCTCGCAATCGTGAAGTCGTGAGTTCAAATCCTACCTATTAACCTACCGACGTGAACCCACTCCTAATAAAAGCCTTTGAGCTTAGATGGAGTAGTTAACAAGATTTCTAGTAATGTGGGACCAAATACCACATTGCTAGTTATATTATTAAAAAATAGAAGCGGAGCATCAATAATAAAGGTTACAAACACAGAAGAAGTTGCGCGGGTCAGCTAGTAATATGATAAAATGCTTTCTCCAAGTTATAAGCTACATTGTTGTATCAAATTTCATGAAAATCAGCTCAGTGATATACATAAGTTTAAAACAAAGGCATACATTTTTCTTCTTTGAAATAGTAAGTACCTAGTTATAAAATTTCTATCTATACGTAGAAATTTTCTAAACCAAATGCTGCTGAAAACTGTAACAAAATATGTTGCCTCATTGGGATGAACGAGGCGCAAACAGACAGACACTTAAGGTGACTTTAATGATAATGATGATAACAACATTATTTGTTTGTTTCAGGTAATTCTACATTCTTTACCATACCTCTGACTAAATTTCGGTAAGTCGAAAGTGCGATAAAATGATAGCGGGATGAATTCGTCTACAAATACAATAGTTGCATTTTTGAAATCATTCATATTTGTAAAGTAATTGGCAAGAAATGCCTATAAAAATTAAACAGAGAAATTGAAACAGAGAGTTGTCTCAAGGTGGCGTCTGACAGGCAAGGAGTCGGGCAACTGCCTTCATTGCTCGCCCCCCCCTCAGCCCCATTGAATTCTAAAATAAAAAAGGTCACTACATACTTAGAACATGTTAAGATAACAATGTCAACATGGAGTTGACAGCGTCTCAAAACTGAGTGGCGTTTGAGTAATCGGAGGAGTCTTTCAAACCAATTTGCCAAACTCCAAGCTATGCTAATAATATGTTGGGATAGCTCACACAACGCCAACTGATAAACATACTTGCATATTTTTAAATACATACATATTATAGATAAATAACCCCAGACACAGTATAAACTATCGTGCCTCATCACACAAAGTTTTATCCTGGGTGGGGATCGAAGCCACAACCTCTAGCTTAAGATCCTTTTCACAAAATCCGGATCTGACCCGGCGCCGCGCCGGGTAGACGGCGTGAAGTGTATGGCAAATAGTACGGTAGCATTTGCTCGGTCCGGCGTCCGGTCGCCATACATTCGCCACCGCATACCCGGAAACCGGAGCGTATGAAAAATACCTAGGGTTACTTACCAATAGACCAACAGGTCAGTCCAGGCGTGGATACAAGGGGGAGGGGGCAACTGGACTGAATGTTTTTTTTTTGGAACTTGAGAATTTTGACACTGGATCGGAGTGTTATTGCCCCCTGAATGGTGTACCGGTGTTGTTGACTCACACTTGGCCGGTTGAATGAAATGTTGCCTCCCCCCCCCTCCAGTTCTGGGCTCGCGCCTATCGCCTATATATTATCTAACAAAACAAAACCGTAGATGTTTTTCCACACCTACTTGAATATTATGTACAAATCTAATTTATCTCATTGACAAGAGATCACTCAGGGTACGATAAGCGTATGACTGATAAACTTGCTTGGTTTACCTACATATTGCGTTGTGTAAGCCGTGGATAAGTGACCTAGAATTGAGGTAAATATTGACTATAGTCATGTATGCACTCCTGTGTGGTCTCACTATGGGTGTCAAGGGACTTTTAAAGATAAAAGATAAAGGTACTACGCATCTACTAACTGAAATATTGAGACAACTCAATCCAAATTAGGCAGAGTCTGCACAATAGCAACTAATAAACATACTTGCTTACTTTTAAATACATTCATATATATATATATATATATATATATATACAAAAGAAGAAGCTAAGTGACTGACTGACATATCAACGCAGGGCCTAAACTATAAGGATTAGAAACCTTGAAATTTAACACAGGAGGTCCTATTATATGTAATTGTATCTCAACCAAATGTTTATTCAGTGATCTCGTGTGCTTTGCACCAAATAAATGTATTTTCTTCTTTTTATTATAATGTAGGGTAGCACTGAGGATTTTTGAAAATTTACCCCCGTAGGGGGTAGAACGGGGGTGCAAAGTTAATACGAAACTTTGCCGTTAAAATATTTTGGATACAATCTGACGTCCACGCGGGCGAAACTAGCTGACTCGCGCTACTTCATCTACATAAATTTTCCCTGTTTTTGCAATGTTTTTCAATGCTGTTCTGATCGTAGTTGCTTTGCTTCTAACTATATTTTTTTATACATATTGGTAATAAACAGGCATACGGCCCGCCTGATGGTAAGCAGTTACAGTAGCCTATGAACGCTAAAACACAGTCAAAATAAACGTTGTTACATTATATTATTTTAGGGACAACGGTGATTTTGGCGAAACAGTAGGCCTACTCTCTTTCGACGAAATTCATGAATTTTCGTTTACATACATTTCTTGAGTTTACGGGGACTATTCTAATTATTTTTTGAATCAGCACAAGAAGTTCGAAACCATGGACAATTTTCTGGAACGACTGAATTAAATAAATGTTCCTGGCTTTGTATATCACTACCTAATTTTTGATCAAAACTTCGTTTTCATTGAATTAGAGTAGGCCTCCTGTAACGTCTTTATATCGTAGGTACTAAAACCTAGCCCCGTTATTGTTTTTGCTGTCTTTCTCATTACTTGTTAGATATATATAGGTGTTAATAAAAGCGTGCTAGAGTCGACAGTGTCTCTAGCTATAAAATGTCACAGGTAGACGACCAGCTCTTCCTTGGTGACTAATTAGCACGTTATTGCGAAATGACATACGTCTGCCATCACTCCACAGATGCCAAAGAGATATAACACTTTATTTTAACAGATGTTACTACTTCACGAGTGTGTAGGTAATTTATGAGACGTATCTGTGACGCGGTGGAAGTGTGTTCGACTGCTACGCAAGAGGTCGTGGGTTCGATTCCCACATGGGACACCACTTTGTGTGATCCACAATTTGTTGTTCCGGGTCTGGGTGTACTTTGTGTCCGTGTCTTGTATGTTTGTAAAGTCCCCCGTGACACAGGGCTTGTACCCTACTGCGGGAGTCGTCTTGATCATAATCACAGAAAGAATGTATCTAATGATTGAAGCTTGAGACTGATTATATCGATGAGTTGCTAATAAAAGTCCTAAAATAGAATACAAGTAACAGAAATTTGTAGATATTAAAAATGTGAGAACTCTACCTACCAAACTGTTTGCTCAAAACTTTAACATTCAATGAAACAATGCAATAGATATCTATATGGCAGTCTCCCACATTACAGTAAAGTGACAGACCTTATCGAGAAGTCTTGCTGAAACAGCGGCCATGAGTTTTTATTGCTTAAAGTTCCAGGTTATGTTTGAATGAATAAAGCACTTAGATGTTAAGTTTGTTCCTTCACATATTGTGCAATTCATACAGTAACTACTTAAAAACATTCAATATACATACAAAGGACGGGAAGGAGACGTCTAATATTAGTATTAGTTATGATAACGGATATGCCAATGTACTCCGTCTTAAACCAAGTATTTACTACTCCAGTTGCATCTTAAACCGAGTATTTACCAGTAGCAACCAGTCTAATAACCGTTTGGCTCTAGTAATATGCTGAATACAATAATTGCATTTTTGAATGTGACAAAAAAAGCCGTGATAGTTCTTTAACTGCCGACTAGATGGCGCATGCGAGGGCCCAAACTCGCAAGCATCAAGGGATTCGGTTTGGCTACGGAAGTCTCGGGTTCGATTCCTGAGTCCGGATTTAAAAAAAAAAAAAAACTATCTTTCGAAAATGCATTTTTTGTATTTGTAAAGTTATTGGCAAGAAATGCCTATAAAAATTACTTCGATACATAGGAAGTTCGTTGAGAAGTCCGTTATCTACTTGATGGCGATCGAGAGTAAATATACAGCTGTGTCGGTTAAAATGATTGACCGTTCTTCACTCCTCGGTGCTTCGGAAAGCACGTTAAGCTGATGTGCTTTGTGTCGATGTCTTGGACACCGGTCGTCTCGGATTGCCGTCTATACGGCCTATGGGAGTAAGGGGAATTGAGAGTACGCTTTTGATAGCGCGAGGAACAATAAGGCGTGATGGGTGTGGTAGGTGGTAGTTCAATAATAATAATAATGTCTTGGGACAACTCACATAAAGCATCTGATCCCAAACTAAGCAGAGCTTGTACTATGGAAACCAGACAACCGATAAATATACTTATATATTCGCGAAATTTAGGCCTTCGCAGCAACATCTAGTCGTTAGTTAAGGAACTATTACGGCTTTGTTATTGCTTCGTTACTTTAACAAATTATGATGTCGCAGGCCGAATAATGAAGTAATTTTTATAGTCATTTCTTGCCAATAATTTTACAAATACAATAAAAATATACATTTATTGTATTCCGATGTATCGGTTAGGTTAAGTTTAGGAAACCACTAGTCCTCCAAAGAACACTATTCTTAGAACCAACGATTCTTGGCAATGACTGCCATGAGGAACCTCGGTCTAACTAGCCCATGATCGTTCCCTGGCCGGTCGTAAAACACATTGTACCTAATTACTTACAAACAGTTGGTTTATAGTCACTAACTCAGTTTTATGGGGACTGTGACCTGTTAGTGAATACTAGGAATGGGTTATGGTGAAGTTTTCGTCCTGAAATCGTTGAATAAACGAGGATTAAATAGTCCTATTTAAAAGTGTCCGAGCCGAAGTCGGAGTCGGAGGTTTAAAATCAATCGAAAGTTCCGACCTTTCGGAGTCGGAGTCGAAATTCCATAACATCCCTGATACGAACGCACTGATTACTTCTATTTATATCAGGCTAAAAACATTCGAATTGGTTTATTTCCTTATTCTACCTATCTTTACTGCACACATGATGGAAGTCGAACGATGCGTCATTTTGAGTCTAAATCTCGTTTAGATCAGAAAATTAGGTCTTACTCCCAATTACGTTTTATAACACTAAGATGTAACATTTATTTTGGGGGCAGTTGGGCAACCATAACGCGTATTTATTAGTTCCCATATTAATTTATAACACTAGTTTGGTATATAACCTTTTTTCATTTTGCTCACGGCGAATGTAGTTCACTTCGTTATTCAGATCATCAAATTAGGTTTCACGTACATAATATCTACTTATTATAATCAGACATGCATTATGAAGACACACAGGGTACTCAAACCTGTAATTTGGTGTTATCGTATCATCAATTTGGCACACGTAACCATGGGTGGAGAAAATTATAACTATGTATCTAGATTGGTATACTGGTTTTTAGATGCAGCTGCACTTGCTTAGGTTTTGAAATGAAGGAGTTCTAATATGTTTTTAAGGGGCTATAATCGATGATCTAAACAAGCAGCATTTTAGAATTATCGACTTTCCGCAAATCTATACTAATATTATAAAGCTGAAGAGTTTGTTTGTTTGAACGCGGTAATCTCAGGAACTACTGATCCGAATTGAAAAATTATTTCACTGTTGAATAGCCCATTTATCGAGGAAGGCTATAGGCTATATAACATCGCGCTACGACCAATAGGAGCCGAGCAGCAATGGGAAATGTTGCAAAAACGGGGAAAATTTACGCAGACGAAGTTGCGCGGGTCAGCTAGTAGGTATATATGATTCAAATTACTCCTAGAAATAAGTGTTTTTGGCAAAACATATTTAGTTTTTTATCTCGGCTCCTCATGTATAAATTCTGGTTGTATGGTAACCTAAAATTCGTCACCACTTTTCAACCAGATTTCTTTTATAGTTCTAGCAAAATTATAAGATTAAACTTTCAAGACGTCAATTTTGGTCATAAAATATCAACTCATACGAACTCCCATTGTTGGGCATAAGTCTCCCTAGTAGAAACTACTTATTATAAGTCCTGAGTGTGATTGCTGTAACGCTTGGCGAGCAGGTTGGCTGCCCATCCTCTGGTGGAAAATCCCTTAGTCGCCTTGACGACACCCACGGGAAGAGATGGGATGGTACTGTTCTTTAGCTAGTATTTGGTATAATTATTATTAATTAATTAAGATGTTAGATTTTTTCTTTTGTTTTTTTTTTTATAAAAACGTCTCCCGCAATTGGGTACAAGTCCTGTTTCGCGGGGACTTAACAAACATACAAGTCACGGACACAAAGTTCACCCAGACCCGGAACTACAATTTGTGGATCACACAAAGTGGTGTCCCGTGTGGGAATCGAACCCACGACCTCTTGCGTGGCAGCCGGACACACTCCCGCCACGCCACCAAGGTAGTCATTATGCAGACCTTAATCTAATCCAGACGACGTTACCCTGCTTAACCTTGTTGATCTTTCGACTAGCTTGTCATTGATGCGTCACATACTCACAGACTATCAAGAACTATTTCCTTTACTTATACCAAACGTAGTAAACATGTTTGTACCAGTTACTATTGAATAGGGTTGCCAAACTTACCATTTTAACTACCTTTATCTTTTAGCATTCCCAATGGTGGCACTCCAGCTTCCATGAGTGAGGATATGGGTTCTCCTTCTGTTATCTATGGTTTTTAGTAACTTTCTCTCTTTGTTTTTGTAGGTTCTAGGGCTTATTAGTCAGTTTTTTGTAGTCCAGCTGATGGTCACATTACACAACCATATTTACGTTTTATTTTAGTTATTAGTATTGGTATTAATAGTTTCATAGTATCCATACTAATATTATAAATATGAAAGCAACTATGTCTGTCTGTCACGCTTTCACATTCAAACAGCTAAACCGATTTAGATAAAATTTAGTATAGAGATAGTTAGAGTCCCGGGGAAGGACATAGGATAGTTTTTTGCTTTCATAGAAGCTTCGTGCTATGATACCTAGCTACTAAGGCTATTATGCGAATTATTTATTTTAATAACTTTAAAAAAAATTAACTGCCTTCATATATCAAGGGAAAAAAAATTAAAATATATATTTTATGGGTCTTAATCACGTGAATAATTTAAGGTAAAATACCTTGTTTATTGCCCGACGTTTCGACCGTATTGCAACGGCCGTGGTCACGCGATTAAGACCCGTAATATACTTATTTTCATAATGTGTACAAATTGCGAAAGTTTATCAAAAAAAAAAAAAAAATAAAAAAAAAAAATCTTTATTTTCAACTATTACATCATCATCATCAGCCTATCGCAGTCCACTGCTGGACATAGGCCTCTCCAATTGCACGCCACTTTGTTCTATCTTCGGCTTCTCGCATCCAGCTCCTGCCAGCCGTTTTGCGTATATCATCACTCCACCTGGCTTGAGGGCGTCCTACACTACGTTTGCCGAGCCGCGGTCTCCACTCAAGAACTCGTTTACCCCAACGGTTGTCGGTTCTTCGGCTAATATGGCCAGCCCACTGCCACTTCAACTTGCTAATCCGGTGGGCTATGTCGATAACTTTGGTTCTCTGCCGGATCACCTCATTTCTGATTTTGTCCCTAAGAGAAACTCCGAGCATAGCCCGTTCCATAGCCCGCTGAGCGACTTTGAACTTGTGGACTAGCCGTACCGTCAGTGTCCACGTTTCGGCTCCGTATGTCATGACGGGTAGGACGCACTGATTAAAGACTTTAGTCTTTAGACATTGTGGGATCGACGATGAGAAGACTTGACGTAGCTTACCAAACGCTGCCCAACCCAACCGAATTCTCCTGTTCACCTCGTCCTCGAAGTTGTTTCTACCTAACTGCAATGACTGCCCGAGGTACACATATTTTTGAACAACTTCGAGAACGGCGCCGTGCACCGCTGTCGGTTCCGGTAGTACATGTTCATTGAACATGACCTTGGTTTTATCCAAGTTCATCCGTAGGCCGATGCGTACAGAGGAGTCAGCCAGGTCATTCAGCATCCGTTGCAGGTCCTGCAGCGTTTCCGCCATGATGACAATGTCATCTGCAAATCGCAAGTGAGAAATGTATTCACCATTGATGTTGATGCCCCGCCCTTTCCAGTGCAGCGTCTTGAACATATCCTCCATTGCATTTGTGAACAGTTTCGGGGAAATAACGTCCCCTTGCCTCACTCCTCGATGCAATGGTATAGGTTTTGTTTGCTGATTCTGTACTTGGACGGACATGGTGGCGGCTTCGTAGAGACATCTCATCACTTGGATATATCGCCAATCTACTTGGCATCGCTGCAGAGACTCCAGAACGGACCAGATTTCAATCGAGTCAAAGGCCTTCTCATAGTCCACGAATGCTAGACACAGGGGCTGATTATACTCCTGGGTCTTTTGTATAATCTGCCGCACTGTGTGGATGTGGTCTATGGTGCCATATCCGCTCCGAAATCCAGCCTGTTCCGGTGGTTGGAATTCGTCAAGTCTTCGCGCAAGACGGTTCGTGATGACTCTTGAAAACAGCTTATAGACGTGGCTTAGAAGAGAAATAGGTCGGTAGTTCTTCAGCCGGGTCTTATCTCCTTTTTTGAAGAACAAGACGACTACACTTCTACTCCACGCCTCCGGAGTTCTCCCTTCAAACAGGACAGCATTAAAAAGCTTTTGGAGCTCCCTCAGTACGGGTTTACCTCCAGCTTTTAACAGCTCTGTTGTAACGCCATCCTCTCCAGGGGCTTTTCCATTTTTCAGCTGTTTAAGAGCCAGCACGATTTCGTCAATGTTGACTTCTGGCAGGTCTTCGGTGTAGTGGCGTGTTAGAGTGGCTCTAGGACCCTCATTTTCAGGATCAGGTCGAGATGCATGCGAAGCGTATAACCGGCCATAGAAGCCTTCCACTTCGGAGAGGACTGCCGGCTTCGAAGAAACGACTTCTCCACTTGCTGTGGTCAACTTCGTCAGGTGGCTTCTTCTAAGAGATTGTACGAACACTTTTGACCCCCGGTTCTGCTCGATCGCTCTTTTAATGAAAAGAGTGTTGGAGCACCGAAGGTCGTGTCGTATAAGCCTGTTGATCTCTTGGTTTAGAGCGCGCTTTTCCGACGAAGTGACGGGTGGGTTTTCACGTCGTTCCTTCATTAGCCCTAAAGTCTTTTCCGAAAGCTTTGACTTCTTGCCCTTACGCTGCATTTCACAAAATCTCGTACCTTCTTCCCTGAGTATCCGAACCACATTTACGAGCTTCTGGTTTACGTCTGTTGTGGTTTCCATGGCAGCAAATCGGTTATCCAGGTTTGACTGGAACGCTTCGGATCCTATCATGGTTTGGAGCAAAGTAGGTCGGAGCCTGGACCTCATCAGACGGGCACGTTCCGCCTTGAAGTCGATATTCAGAGAGCCTCGGACAAGTCGGTGATCACTACCGGTATTAAACCTGTTGATCACGGTGACGTCTCTGAATATATGCTTTTTGTCCGTCATGATGAAGTCGATCTCGTTTTTCGTCATAGTGTCGGGGCTTTGCCACGTCCACTTCCTTTGGGGCCGTTTCTTGAAAAAGGAGTTCATCAAGAAGAGCCCCTCCCGTTCGAGGAAGTTGACTAGCATTTGCCCCCTATGATTTCGGCTTCCAAATCCATGGGATCCTACTACCAATTCGCTGCAATTTTGTACTCCCACTTTAGCGTTGAAGTCCCCCATAACAACGTTGTAGTGGGTCTTAGTGGTGGAGTGGAGGGCCCTCGATATGTCATCGAACATATCCTCCACTTCGTCGTCTGGATGTGCCGAGGTCGGTGCGTACACTTGCACTACCTTGAGGCTATACCTCTCGGTGAGCTTGATAATGAGGTACGCTACCCTGTTCGACACGCTAGACATTTCCACAACGTTGTCAGAAAGGGACTTATTTACCAGTAACCCAACACCACCTTGAGATTTTTGGTCTCCCTCGCGGAAGTACATAAGGTGGCCTGACTCGAGGGTTATGGTGTCCTCTCCCTCTCTTCGGACTTCACTTAACCCGAGGATATGCCACCTAATCTTCCCAAGTTCCACCTCAAGTTGTGCCAGATGCGAGTCTAGCCGTAGCGTGCGTCCGTTATACGTCGCCAGGGTCAGTCGGTTTTGGTGGCCTTCCGTAGCCCGGAGATTCTTAGCACCGAGATGGTTATACAGCCGGTCGCCAGAGCCTCGTTCGTTGTACAGCAGGATGTACCGCGTGCAGGTGAGGTTGGCTTGGAGCGAAAGATGGTGATGCGCCCCCTTACATCCATTACTATTACATGTTTTTTATAAATATGGTTTGGGAGCTCTTCTGTTAAGTTTGAGAAAACCTGTGTTAGAAGAGTCCCCTTTTGTCCGTGGCTTATGTTATGACATAGTAATAGTTAACAGTTATCTTATAGGTAATTAAGTACATTTGTGTGTGGGTGTGTATATGAGTGTGGGTGTATGTGTGTGTGTATGGGTGTGTGTGTGTGTGTGTGTGTGTGTATGATTGTGTGTGCGTGCGTGCGTGTGTGTGTGTGTGTATGAATGTGTGTGTGTGTGTGTATGAGTGTGTGTGTGTGTGTGTGTATGAGTGTGTGTGTGTGTGTGTGTGTGCGCGCGCGTGTGTGTATTTATGTGTGTGTGTGTGTGTGTGAGAGAGTGTTTGTGTGTGTTATGATGTGGTTGACTTTAAATGAGTAGTTGTTCCGTTTCTTGATACGTAAGTGATTTTAACCAATCTGTTACTTTTCTTTTGCATTGTGTGTTGGTAGTGTTACAGATATTGAGCTTTTTGTTTATGCTGTTGTACATTTTTAATGAGTTTATGTGAAATTGTTTGGATGAAGATACGGTTCTAGTAACAGGGTATGTTATGTATGACTGATCGTGGTGTTCGTTTTTTAGGTAATTTTGGGTCGATGTTGATCTTATTATGTGTCCTGAGAATACATTTTAATATGTATATTTGTCTAACAGTTAGAACATTTGCTTCGCGATATAGATTGTGCGTATTATAACGTCTTTTTTTGTGTAGCATTGTTTTTAGTATATATCTCTGTGTACGCTCAATGCTAACAAATTTGGTTTTATAGGTACCTCCCCAAACCGGTATGCAGTAGAGAAGTATTGATTGGACTAGTGTAATATAAACATAAGTTAGTAGGTGTCTATCAGCAATATTTCTAAGGTATTTAAAAATCCAAACCATTTTACGTGCTCGATTAGAGATAAGTTCCAATTGTGGGTACCATGACAGATTTTGGTCTACCACCACTCCAAGATATTTGGTGTGAGTTATTTTATTTAAGGTAGTGCAATTGCAGATATTTGAATTTGTACAGCAGAAATGGGCTATTAATTTTAAGCTGGAGTCAGGTTGGTGTGTATTTCTAAGTGAGAATGTTATATAGTTTGTTTTTGAGATGTTGAGGGAAAGTAAATTTATATTTAGCCATTCTATGACCTTTCGCAGCTCAGATTGTGCCGTGTTGAATACTTCTATCCAAGTCTTTCCATGAAAGAGTAGGGCAGTGTCATCGGCGTATGAGTACACAGCACCATTCTTCAATCGCATATTAGTTAAGTCATTGATATAGGCTAAGAAAAGTGTTGGACCCAAGACACTGCCTTGGGGCACTCCATAATTAGATGTTGTCACGTCCGCACTTATTGTAACACTATCAACATTTATAGAAAAAAAAATATCAAGCACATCACCGAACGCAAACTTTGCTGACTCTACTATGTTTTAGTCTATATCTCAGGTGTTTTATAAGAGGTCAACGTTTTATACACTGAAACCTTTCCAGAAAATTATGCAGTCGAATAGCGAAAACCCCATCAAAATCGAATCACTAGCTTTCGAGAAAATCGCGAACATACATATATGTACATATGGGTCTTACAGAGAACTACCTATTTAAAATAGGTTTCTTCTGCTGCTTTCTTTTGTATGTTATATCATCAAAATGATATAATTTCTGTCTAGAATAGATTATTGTCTAGACTATTTTTTTTAATTTTTTTTATATAAAAAGATAACTAGCAATGTGGGATTGAGTCCCACATTACTAGCAATCTTGTTAACCTCTCCAGCTAAGCTCAAAGGCTTGTGTTAGGAGTGGGTTCACATCGGTAGTATAATGGGTAGGATTCGAACCCGCAACCTCACGATTGCGAGACCGATGCCTTAGCCATTAAGCTACCGCCAGACAGAAATTAGATCATTGGGCATCCCTAATATTTAATGACAAAAATAATGTAAGTGCTGCTTCAAGGTCAGATCATGGAGGTCATGAAATTGGGCTGCGACACCTATTAGTCCATTAGTGAGAGTAGAACAACGGGTCACTGTGTTGCCAGACTAGGAACTTTACACACCTATATTGGCTATATCTATACTTTACAAATACAATAATTGTCCAGATAGGAGGTTCGCTTCTGGCCCCGGTTTGGCTACGGAAGTCTCGGGTTCGATTCCTGGGTCTGGACTTCAAAATTTTTCTATCTTTCAACAATGCAATTATTGTATTTGTAAAGTAATTGGCAAGAAATGCCTATAAAAATTACTTCTATATCTATACTTCTACATATAAATTGAAATGTATAGAGGAAAAATTCGTCTTTGGCGGAACCCGCGACCTTAGGGGTACCAGCCCTAAGCCGTTACCAACTCCGGTATGTTCGCCAAAGTCGAATTTAACCTCTACTTGATACGATTTTATGGCAATCGTGACGTTATCCATCGCGTTTCGCAGGTTCTAGTCCGGCCTGAGACGTATTTTTCCTCCCTACATTTTATTTTATGTATAAAATTTTGAAAATTCTTTTACCAATAGGAAGCCACGTTATTTGTGAATAGGCTATATAAAATAACGCTACGACCAATAGGAAGGAGCGTCAATGAAAAATGTTGAAAATACGGGGAAATATTACTAGTATTTTGTTTAGGAAGACATTTTATTTGTCCAACTATATACTACGAGACATAACTTAGACATGGCGTTTAAAAAATGGTCACCTAACCATCGAATGGTCGCAGCAATGTTGTTTAATCACTGTCATTTATTTTTTTCGACAATCGTGAGGTCGCGGGTTCGAATCCTACCCATTATACTACCGACGTGAACCCACTCCAAACACAAGCCATTGAGCTTAGCTGGAGGGGTTAATAGGATTGCTAGTAATGTGGGAGCAAAATACCACATTGCCAGTTATCTTTTTATAAAAAAAAAAAACAGTGTCCTCTCACATTGATTATTCAAAACAAGGCATAACTACGTGTCTTCATTGGTGATAGAAAATGGTCTTAGAATTTCAGATGACTATGGCTACAGTATAGATTAGTGTCTATCGACCCCTCATGTTGACTGTCATGTTTTCGTGACACTAAAAATTAAAAACGCTCACCCATCCATCGACTGACCGTGACGTCGCTGCTTAACGTCACAACTAATTCAGCGCGTTCAAAACATTTTGTACCACGCATTTTACAAAGTTACAAAAGAGATTTCGTATGAGATGATGTTTATCTTTTTTTTTTTACTTTCGCAACGGCTGCAACCGGTCGTCCCGATATGGTCAGGTTGGATGTGGTCTGACCACGCAAGTTTGTGTGGTTTGTGTGTTGTGGTTGTAGTGTTTAAAGGATTGCGGTGACGTGGTGAAGTGGAATGTGGATATGGGCGATATAAGGGTGTTTGTTTCTAAAATGTGTCAGAACAAAGGTGTTAAGAGATACTAATATCTATGATGGATGTTGAGGCATTCATAAGTATCTTAGCTAAGACGTTGTCTGAAGTAGTAACCTTGGTTTTAAAAATAGTAGATAAGGTTAATCTAAGAAATAATGTGTAATTAATGTAAAAGTTTAGGGTACTATGGAGCTGGCATGGCTTAACGGTAGATAAAGCTCCTAAAAAAAAAATTAGAAACATTTAAACTTTCGCGTTGCATGATTTTAACCATTATTATACGTCAAGCAATTTTAAGGTAAACAATGCGCGTTCATTCCCCGTTAAAAATAATAAATCGTTAAAGATAGAAAATTAAAAAATACGCCTGCACTGTAACTATGATCCCGTATCTCGTATCATTCCTGCCTGTTTTTTGTCATTTACCCAATGGCTAAGGTATCGGAGTAGCAATTCTGAGGTCGCGAGTTCAAATCCTAGCCATTATACTACCTACGTAAACCCACTCCTAAAACAAGCAATCTAGCTTTGCTGGAGGGGTTAACAGGTCGGCTCACTGACCCAATCACATCATAGACTAGCCAATTATGCAGAACATATTCCCACTAATAGAGAGAGAGCGGAAATCCGACATGACCGGAATGAGATTAGACGCAGGACCGATGGCTAAACGTACTTTCCGAGGCACGTAGGGGTGTGACAAAGAAAAAAGCGGCGGTAGCCTAATGGCTAAGGCATCAAGCAAGGTCGCGGGTTCTAATCCTACCCATTATACTACCGACGTGAACCAACTCCTAAGACAAGCCTTTGATCTTAGCTGGAGGGTTTAACAAGATTGCTAGTAATCTGGGACTTAATCCAAAATTGCTGGTTATCTGTTAAAAAAAAAAACGAAAATTGACACTCATCTATGAAGTGGCAGTGATAATGTTGCTTAACCTCGCAGATATCTCAATCTGCTCGGTTACCACTGAGTCAGGGAACATTATTTTTAATAATAATAAAATTATTTATTCACTTTCGAAGCAAAATACTACTCTTGTGAAATTCGATTCTACATTTACATGTAATGCCTGTTCGCAAACAATAGGTAAAGCCGGAAAAAAGAACTTGCAAGCTGAAGTGGCAGTGGGCACGTTTTCATAACGATATTATTTATTTATTTATTTATTGCACAATGTTGCTACAGGCAGTCCTTAAACATACATAGACCCCGTAAGGGTGCTGCAAAACTTACAAACTAATTAAGTTAATAACTAGATATTAAGGAAAAGAAATCGAACTAAGTTAATAACTAGATATTAGGTACTACATAGTATTCACAAATATAATATTATAATGCATCTTCCATATACTCTTTAGTAGTATAATAGCATTTTTCGTGTAGCATCAGTTTTAAATTTCCTGTGTTTTTTGTGGCATCTGGTAGCTTATTACTATATTATACTCTTAGTTAAATACACAGATGGTCTATTTGTCTGCAATTACATATATGGCATTATAATCTACATCTAAGTACATGACTCGTAGTTCGCATATATACATTTCGTAACAATTTTATTTGCACACCATAACACTTGTATTACAAAACATTGACCTAGTAGTTTAGATATGACGTCATCAATGTTATTTATGGTCAATTAACACGTTAACAAGCAAAGGGTTTGTGAGAAAACGGTTGTTTAAGTTTTTATACTGTGGCGGTACCCACATATACTTAAATAAACTGACACTTGACAGCTTGCGTCAAATTCTGAATTGCGATATATAGTTTTCACAGCTGCTAGCTGTATGTTAACCGTTGGGCCTCGTAACATCGCCGGGAACCTCCCTTTGAATTGGAGAGAGGTAACACCTTGCCCTCCACATTATTATACTACTAGCTGTCCCGCGCAACTTCGTATGCGTAAATTTTCCCCGTTTTTGCAACATTTCTCGTCGCTGCTCCGCTCCTATTGATTGTAGCCTGATGTTATATAGCCTATAGCCTTCCTCGATAAATGAGCTATCCAACAAAAAAAGAATTTTTCAAATCGGACCAGTAGTTCCTGAGATTAGCGCGTTTAAACAAACAAACAAACTCTTCCGCTTTATAATATTAGTATAGATAGTATAGAATAGCTGCGACTTCACTCGCGTGGAATTTTGAAAATCTATCCCCGTGAATTTTATAAGCTACGGGTCTTAATCGCGTAATTTTTTTATTTTAAGGCTAAATACCTTTGTTTATTTCCCGACGTTTCGACCGTATTGCAACGGCCGTGGTCACGGGTAGACTAATTCAGCTCAGCGTCGCCTCCGAGAAGCGCGGGTTTCGGAAACTACCCTCGCTTGATTTTTATCACTCACTCAATCGCGAAAGTTTACGAACATATATCCCCGTGAACTCTACTCTATCTTAAATCACTATAGGTATGCCTTTAATAAATCACTATAGTTATGCCTTTAATATTTGAAGAGTCCCCTCGATTTCTCCGGAATCCCATCATCAGGTCTTGATCTGATGACAATGGAACCAACTTAGAAGTATACTCTTTAAAACTTTTTTTTTTTAATCGGTCCAGCCGTTTTCGCGTAATGAGTAATCGGTGGCGTTGACATACAAAAAAATACAGTCAAATTAAGAAGCTCCTCCATTTAATAATAATAGTATCTTGGGACAACTCACACAATGCTATCTGATCTCAAACTAAGCAGAGCTTGTACTATGGAAACCAGACAACTGATAAACATACTTATATATTTCTAAATACATACATATTATAGATAAATAACATCCAGACACAGAATAAACCACCGTGCTCATCACACAAAGTGTTATCCTGGTTGGGGATCGAACCCACGACCTCTTGCGTAGCAGTCGGATACACTCCCACCGCGCCACAGAGGCAGTCATTTTTGAAGTCGGTTCAAAGTACTTCAATTTTATCAACTTACTACAATTACGTTACACAACACTGGCTCAGTAGACACGATTCATGGCGTCATATCATGTTATGTTAGTGATAGATCAAAACTGACCTTAATTTGAATAGGTTTCGTTGCGCTTGTGAGTGATACAACTGATTAAATGTAGCTGTAGCACAACTGTTCAAACTGTCTGCGCTGGTGGCCATTAATGCTGTATGTGTAGTGATTGTGTATGTTTTTATTAAGGGCGTCCTAGTCAATGATTCTACCACACAAACACGCATAAGTGATTACTCCTCTGTATAAGTTTGTAAGTAAAAGCTTAAAACTAATATTAATTCGTTTAACTGGGCTCGTAGAAAGCAATAATTGAACAAACACTTAAGAATTGTGACTGCCTCTGTGGCGCGGTAGGAGTGTGCCCGACTGCTACGCAAGAGGTCGTGGGTTCGATTCCCACACGGGACACCACTTTGTGTTATCCGTTGTTCCGAATCAGAGTGTACTTTGTGCCCTGGACTTGTATGTTTGTAAAGTCCCCCGCGACACGGCTTGTACCCTACTGCGGGAGTCGTCATTAACAAAAAAAACTATTGTTAAGTCTATTGGGAAGGAAATTCCCAGCTAAGACTGGGATTAGGGTCTATCTTTGACGAGAATCGAATAATAGGAAAGATCCTTACATATATACATACTGGCCTGTTGGCCTAGTGGTTAGTTACCCTGACTGCTAAGCCGGAGGTCGTGGATTCGATCCCCACCCAGGATAGAACTTTGTGTGTATTCTGTGTCTGGATGTAATATCTATAATATATGTGTATTTAGAAATAAAAAAGTATGTTTACCAGTTGTCTGGTTGCCATAGTACAAGTTCTGCTTACTTTGGGATCAGATGGTGTTGTGTGAGAAATATATAAATTCAAAATGGCCCCTGACCACTTACCGACTAGCAGAGACGCAAGCGAAAACCAATAAACGCAAGATGTCCTCCAATTAAAAATAAGATTGACATCAAACCAGACCATCTATATTGATTCAGCATTATACCGTGTGACTGATAGATCCAAGTACATACGATATAACAGATGTTTGTGTACTCAATTGCAGATATATCTACGTAATACACCATGGTTTTCTTTAAAAGGTTTTCATCATGTTAATTTGATTTCATTCAAACGCCATTTTTCATGGTTAATTGAAAAGAAAAAAAGAAAGACGTTTATTTAGTACACAGAAGACACAAAGACATTATTATAATTTGACAGGGAAAGGCATGCAGAAGATAAACATAAACAAAAAAAAAACAGGAAAGTAATAAAAATTGCAATAGACAAAAAGAAAACAGACACAAATAACACGAAATTAATAACAGGGAATAGAATAAATAAATATACAGGAACAATACACAGTCAAACATATCAATTTAACATTAGTCACAAAGTGCACCAAATAGGACCCAACTCAGCTCCCGTCAGACACCGAAATAGGGCTGACACTGATATTCTGCTGGGCCCTTTGCCACGTATCGGATGCCCAGTAAGCCTGTGTGTCTATGTATGTGTGTGTGTTTAGGTGAGTGTGTGTAAGTCTGTGTGTCTATGTATGTGTGTGTGCTTAGGTCCTTGTGTGTGCGTGTGTATTGATTCTGTTAATCAATATCGTGTGAAATGTTTATTTATGAAATTATATTAAATTATAAATTATATGAAATTATATTATAATATAAATAGTATACGAGTACCTATCTAAATCACATCATATAACAGAGATATTATTTTACTTTTAGGACAATCTTCTTGCTGTTAGTTATCATGATAGAAAGTATTTAATGTCATTTCCCAGGCGTGAAGCTATTTATACAATACTAGCTGTCCCGCGCAACTTCGTCTGCGTAATTTTTCCCCTTTTTTATAATCCTATGTTACTTCTAATACCTCCAAGAATATGTGTACAAAGTTTCATGATGATCGGTTGATTAGTTTTCGCGTGAAAGCGTAACAAACAAACTTACATTCACATTCATATATTAGTAGGGATTTGCATTACAAACCATTGAAGTTCAGACCCAGGAATCGAACCGAGATATATCAGGACACGAAAGTGCTAAACTTCACTGGGTTAAGACTGAAGGCATCTTTTCACCAAATCTGATAAATTGGTTCAGGGATTAAGGAGTATAAATGTATCTGATAAGAGTTACTTCGCAGGTTTAAACGCCTTTAAAAAAGGGGGTTCTATTTGTATCTATGTTCGCGATTTTCTCGAAAACTAGTGATCCGATTTAGAGGGAGTTTACTTTATTCGATTACTTATTTTTCTGGAAAGGATTAAGTGTATAAAACGTTTTCTAGCTTACAAAACACCAGAAATATAGAGTAAAACAGTGGTGACCAAAGGCAGGCGTGCCAAGGATGGCACGCGTTAACATATTCTTGCACGCTGTGTCGCCTGTGAGGTGGGCGAATATACTTCGACGCCACCGAAAGATAGGATAGTTTGATTTGATTCCAGTTGTTGCTACTTATGTTTTTTTGACTGCATGTCACGTCATATGCTAGGCGGACTAAAACCTGGACTATAACCTGGCCTAAAAAAAATGATTGCGCACCGTAATAGAATGTCGTTATTGCGCTCTCGAGACGCATACTTGACGCAAGCGTATTTGAGATCGACCCCAAAGTTACAAGAATACAAAAATGGCCGTATTAATCGAAACGTAACTGCAACTGTACTGCTTTAAATACATGAATCGACCCCCGGGCCTACAACATAGGAGTGAGTCAGCGAAATTTGCATTCCCGCAATAGGGTAGGTACAAGGCCTGCGTCGCGGGGGACTTAACAAACATACAAGTCACGGACACAAAGTACACCCAGGCTCGGAACAACAATTTGTGGATCACACAAAGTGGTGTCCCGTGTGGGAATCGAACCCACGACCTCTTCTCGGTGGTGTGCCTGATATTTTTTTTTCATTGCAGGCGGTTCATTTTGCTCAATAAAGTTACGTACGGGCTCGCACTGAAAAACAATCCAGTGTTTGACTAAAACCTTATATTATGTCGAAAAGCCCACAATATTCTACTGAAAAAAATCGGTCTCATTTAAGTAAATTGCTAGACCGTATGTCTACAATTCCATTGCCAAGATTGCATAAAGAATCGATATCTTGAATGCACAATTACGTAGGCGTGCAAGGCCTTTGACTTGTTTATTGCTAAGTGACTATGTAGGTATATTTTAACCATTTACCATGCATTTTTACTTGATGACAAGTAGTCTATTTTTATCTCAATGCAAATCGTAGCGTCTTATTCTGGGTGAAGGAAGTACGAATCTGCAATCCATGTTAAGGGTAGATTACGCGAAACAGGGTTCGGCTCTCTCAAAAATTTATTTAGAAAACCTAAATATTAGGACACGAAAAAAATTGTGTCACTAGTCAAAGAGTTTCTCTAGTAAATAAAATAAAGAAATTTAAGGATGTCTTAATATGATCCCGCAAATAAATCTTGAAGTTGCGGAAAAATGCAAAAACGATCATTTTCGTATTGTCATAGTCATGGCGTTCGTAATCTAATATATGTAAGAACTAATATTCTACTTTATTTTGACCTGCGCTCCTGCGCACTGTGAAGTAATGGTTGTGTGCGGAAGAGCGAGGCCGGCGATCGTGTCGCTGAGTACGTAGCGCTAAATAAATAATTCTATCAGTGTAATGCCCCCTTAAGCAAATCAAACCTATCAATAACCTGGTTTTTTATTAACGTGTGTCATAATCCCCACGGATCCCAACTCGTCGAGGGCACGACAGGTGGGTATGTCGGACTCGAACCGACTTAAAAATCATACGTTACGTCTTATAGGTTCATTGCCGGAGATGTGGGTGTCCCTTACGGAATAGTTTCCTTCACCTGCGGCGGACCTTGGCTAAGTATATCGCCCCATGAAATTGTGTGAATTTTAGGTCTTTCTGGTAGATTAAAGTTGATCCGATTTCCAAGTGCAGGTCTTGTGATTGTATTGTAGGTGCTTACATAAGATGATTTTTTATTAGTCAGCCTTTTAAGGCGCGGATCCAGAACTTAGCTCTAGGGGGGGGGGGGGGGCAAGGCAACATTTAGTTCAACCGGCCAAGTGTGAGTCGCCTGCATAACTGGCAGGGGTGCATTTGATTCAACACCTGTACACCATCTACCACCACCAAGGAGGGGGGCAATTGTCTGCCTAAACACTCCCACACAGTGTCAAAATTCTCAATTTCCCAAAAAAAGATCTTTCAGTCGACTCTTGGGGGGGGGGATGTCCTTGTTGGTTTTTTTTTTTTTTATAAAGCTAATAGCAATGTGGAATTGTGGTCCCGCATTACTAGCAATCCTGTTAACCCCTCCAGCTAAGCTCAATGAGTGGGTTCACAATACGTAATGGGTAGGATTCAAACCCGCGACCTCACGATTGCGAGACCGATGCCTTAGCCATTAGGCTACCGCCGCTTCTCATAAAGCCTCTTAACCGTATTCCATAAAGCCTCAAAAAAGGACCTCAAGTTGTCGATTTTTGTTGCTAATATTTCCATTCCACTATTGCCAACAACTTTAATGCAGATGTGTCTTCCTACTCAGATTATTAGTTAGATAATAACAACGCACAAAGCTTGCATACACTGAAAGCATCCATTTTAGGTCATATCCTCATTCCTTACTATAATGCGACTGTCTGGTGTCATGGGTACCTTTACATAAGTAGTCACATCACGTAGTTAGGATCATGCTGGCGTGTGGTAAAAGAGTAAAGCGAGTTTAAATTGCAGTAAATCAACCGGTATATTTAATCCGTAAGCTTATTCACCACGAAAATTGGTACCTTCAATGGTATGGACTTATTGTATTTTTTCAAATCCTCGTCACAAATTGAAGC
The DNA here is from genome assembly GCA_945859575.2 of Herminia tarsipennalis. Classification (NCBI taxonomy): domain Eukaryota; kingdom Metazoa; phylum Arthropoda; class Insecta; order Lepidoptera; family Erebidae; genus Herminia; species Herminia tarsipennalis. The sequence continues at coordinate 13,749,218 of OX243857.2, forward strand.
GGCGGTAGCCTAATGGCTAAGGCATCGGTATCGCAATCGTGAGGTCGCTGGTTCGAATCCTACCATAATATTGAAAATATTGAGTGTAAAATAAATAAATAAAATAATAATAATGTAATGGTTGAATAAAGGCTATTTTTATTTTATTTATTTACTAGCTGTCCCGCGCAACTTCGTATGCGTAATTTTTCCCTGTTTTTGCAACATTTCTCGTCGCTGCTCCGCTCCTATTAGTCGTAGCGCGATGTTATATAGCCTTCCTCGAAAAATGGGCTATCCAACAAAAAAATAATTTTTCAAATCGGACCAGTAGTTCCTGAGATTAGCGCGTTTAAACAAACAAACAAATAAACAAATTCTTCCGCTTTATAATATTAGTATAGATAGGGATAAAATTGACGTTTAGGTTTATAAGACATTGCGGGTGTCGAAAAATAATAAAAAATATTTTGAAGTACGCGCGAGAGCAACGTGACCTTGACTGTCATGCGAGCCGAGTGACAGCCTACTGCCATTAGCCCCTTCAAGTGGCACGCTCCCTGAATAAACCTAAACTGCGGAATGACACACCACCATACTAGAGGTGAAATTTCGACATATTTTGTATGGAGCTTAGCAGCCAAATCCATCTATAGATAAATTATTGAGTCAGTGAGTACTTACTTGAAGCCTGTTCTGGTGTAGTCTTGTTATCTTTACCCTCTACCCTGTATATTCGAAGACTAAATGGCTGTTGAGCTGTACCTTTGCAACATGTGAAGTTATGGCACGTGTATGCAGCAGCAAATTTCCCGCTTCATCTCCTACCTTAGCCCACGCTTCCAATACCAATACAGGCGTGACGGACAAACTGACACGAGAACAATACCGTGTTTACACGTGAAACATCGTTTATATCGCATTAAATGAAGTTTTTAGAATAATATTGATGTGATTGATGCTGTCAAAACTTGTCATTTTTGAGATTTGGTATGGTACCAGTACCAATATACCTATAAAGAATTGCATTGCCAACCTGACTTGGCATCGATAATGAGACCAGCAAGGTTACAAAGCAAGAAATGGCTGAAATTGAGCATCCGTCTACCTAAGCATCTCCGATCTCCAGCTTATAGAGTAGGTGCCAGCTTCGTCAGTTTTCCCCGTTTTTACAACATTTCTCCTATTGGTCGTAGCGTGATGTTATATGGCATATAGCCTTCCTCGATAAATGGGCTATCCTACAGTAAATTAACTTTTAACTCGGACCTGTAGTTCCTAAGATTATCGCATTCAAACAAACAAACTCTTCAGCTTTATAATATTACTAGCTGAGCTGTGTGGAAGGCATGGTTATCGATGACCTTACGTATAATAAATTAACTAGCTGTCCTGCGCAACTTCTTCTGCGTAAATGTTCCTCGTTTTTGCAACATTTCTCATTGCTGCTCCGCTCCTATTGATCATAGCGCGATGTTATATAGCCTATAGCCTTCCTCGATGAATGGGCTATCCAACAGTGAAAGAATTTTTCAATTCGGACCAGTAGTTCCTGAGATTACTGCATTCAAACAAACAAACTCTTCAGCTTTATAATATTAGTATATATATATTGATCGTAATGCAACTTTGTGTTGTATTCCTGCGAATAAGACCTACCACAGGGCAAATTCATGAGTAATGTTGTAATCCTTTATCAAGGGAGAATCCATGAAAGAGGTCGACTACTATATGACTCCTCCACACTTTAAATCGAAGGAAAAATGGATACACCGTTCCCGGCTAAAACCTGATTTTTTTTTTTAAAGACGACTCCCGCAGTAGTGTTACAAGTCCTGTGTCGCGGGGAACCTTGCAAACATACAAGTCACAGACACAAAGTACACCCAGACTCGGAACAACAACTTGTGGATCACACAAAGTGGTATCCCGTGTATGAATCGAACTCACGACCTCTTGCGTAGTAGTCGGATACACTCCCACCGCGCCACAGAGGCATTGACACCTGAATAAACCCTATTGGCGGTTAAGTCCTCACGCTACACACTTAAAAATACCATTGGCCTTCATTATAATCATTAATAGCACTATTCCCTTACTGTTGACCTACTAACACCCAAAACCCAAACAATTACTTCACTAACACCATGAATGGAGAAACTGTTAACAATCCATTGCTTCATTAGCACTTATCAAGTTCGCTCATAATTGTAATTTCGTAAACCGACGAAGCATTGAACAGAACTGTATGTGATAAGGTTGGTTAGGCAATCGTTTAGTGAATTACGCCATGTAGGCAGTTGAAATGCGGGTTAGGGGGGAATTCAGACTTCAGGGGGGGATTGGGAAGTCATTTGTTCATTGTTTATAACGTGCCACTAAACAAAATGGCACGCGACGTAACAAAACAAATCTTGGTTTGTTTTAGATCGATTCGGGAGAGCTGATGACCCGTTGAACTTCGTGAACATAATCAGAAGTGGGTACTCCCACACAAAATTGCCAATTTCGATATTTCAACGGTTTCTTTTCTTTTTTAAACTGTCCCGGTACTACATGTCAACCCATATGATGTCCCACTGCTGGGCACTGGTCTCCCCTGTAGAACTATAAGTCCTGGGGGCTTTTGCCATAATCGCCTCGCTTGGCGAAGGCTTTAAAATACGCAAAGGACGCTGCTGCCCGTCCTACGGTGGGAAACCAATGCAAGCAATGCAGTCCCCGTACTAACCAATGCAAAAAATTTATTCGTCAAATCGGTCTAGCTGCTTTTCTTGTCTTCCAAAGTTTTTACGAAAATCAGTCCTTTTTTAAATGCATGTCAGAGATTTCCAAGGTGCGCTATCGCATCGCGATCGCATCACACTTACAGTACGTTTCGCTCCTGAGATGATGCTTGGTTTGATTAAAGTCCCCTTAATATTATTGAAGACTAGCTGCCCCGCGCAACTTAGTCTGCGTAAATTTTCCCCGTTTTTGCAACATTTTTCATTGCTACTCCACTCCTATTGGTCGTAGCGTGATGTTATATAGCCTATAGCCTTCCTCGATAAATGGGCTATCCAACAGTAAAATAATATTTCAATTCGGACTTGTAGTTCCTGAGATTATCGCGTTCAATAAAACTGCACTTTAAGCTACTTCTCAGTATTCATTGTGGGTGGTCTCTTACGGCGTTAAAACCATTACAATTATCTCGGTATGGTTAAACTTAAAACCAGATGCAGGATCAAAGTTCAATCATCTTAACCTATTTAATTTTTATGTCTTAGTTACGACTCGGTTCAATTTCTAATGTAGATAGGAGAGCCACCCGCATTGTGTGCTAATTGTAGCACATTGATAACGGTTAATAGGTTCATTCATTAGGATAAGAATGTATCTAGTTGATGAAGATAAGAGTATAGAGTTACTGGCATATAATTACTAAGATCTTACTTGAAGATATTCTCAGTAATTCTGTATCCTCTAGTATTTTGTGGCCAGTGTCTATGGAATGCGATAAGTTTTTTCCGAATCTGGACTTCATCTTAATTTTTGGTTTAATCATCTAGCCCTAACGGCGAACCATGAGGCCTATGTCAGTACCTAAACTAAGCCATGTAATTTATACATATTTCAATCAAACACGACTTAGTCGACCAGGCGCGGACCTAGAACTTTGTTCTTTCTGGGGGGGGGGGGGAGAGGGCGATCGCATAACTAGAGGGGGTGCATTTGATTCAACACCGGTACACCATATCCACCACCGAGGGGCGGGAGACAATTACCTGCCTAAACACTTCGATCCAGTGTCAAAATTCTCAAATTCCCCAAAAGCTCATTCAGTCGAGTCTGAGGGGGGCTTTGTCCCTGTTGCCCCCCATGTATCTGCGCTTGCAGTAAACTTAAGGTAGGACGACCCCCGGCCAGATAGACTGACGACCTAAAGAAGGTCGCTGAGATAAATTGGATGCGGAGGCGAATAACCGGTTGTTGTGGCGTGAATTGTCCACCAGTGGACCAACACAGGCTGATTAATATTAAAAAAACACAGATTTTTGCAAAATCTTATATAGGTTCCGTACCTCAGAAGGAAAAAACGGAACCCTTATAGGATCACTTTGTTGTCCTTCCGTCCGTCTGTCTATCAAGACCCTTTATCTTGGGAAGGCGTGGAGGTACCGAGTTGAAATTAAAACCATATGTTCAGGTCTACAGTCCCTTGAGCGTTAACGTTAACGTAAAAAAGATACGGCCGAAATGCCGCAAAAAAAAGATATACATACAAATTTGTACGGAATCCTCGTTAGCAGAGTCCGACTCGCAATTGTCCGGTTTTTTAATTATGAAATTATTTTCAGTTTTCTATTAGTAGATACATAATGTGCAAATATTGACTTCATTACCACGACAGGAACTGCAAGATTCCAATCACTGACTTAATAAAGTCATGTAAAAAAAAACTATGGTTTGGATATTCCTAAACAATATTTATATCCGTTTTAATATGACATTAAGCCACAATAACCGACAAGGTCGTTGGAACAGGTCACATAACATACCTCAGACGCGTAAATTACTACAAACCTGTTCTGAAGAATCCATTTCTTTGCGGACCACCCGTAGATTGCCTAATTTCTGACGTATATGGCCTTGATTAAGATATTAGCCATTTTATAGGCTACTAATTTCATATCGATGTGCTTAATGTTCTTATTATAGGTTCACAAACGGCCCCGGTTTTACATGGACTTCTCTCCATCTATACTAATATAAAGCTGAAGAGTTTGTTTGAATGCGATTATCTCAGGAACTACTGGTCCGAATTGAAAAATTATTTTACTGTTGGGTAGCCCATGTATCGAGGAAGGCTATAGGCTATATAACATCACGCTACGATTAAAAGAAGCTGAGTAGCAATTAAAAATGTTGTGAAAACGGGGAAAATTTACGCAGATGAGGTTGCTTGGGTCAGCTAGTCTAAAAAGCTGAAGAGTTGGTTTGTTTGAACACGATAATATCAGGAACTACTGGTCCGAATTGAAAATATATTTTACTGTTGTATAGCTAATTTATCGAGGAAGGCTATAGGATAAACAACATCACGCTACGACCAATAGGAGCAGAGCAGCAATGAAAAATGTTGCAAAAACTTACGCAGACGAGGTTGCTTGGGTCTGCTAGTACTATGTTCTAGTATTTGCTAGTTATACATCCGTTTTGATATGACATTAAGTTACATTAACCGACAAGGTCGTACCTCAGACGCTATAATGACTACATACCAGTTTAAAGAATGAATTTCTTTGTGGACCACCCGTAGAGTGCCTAATTTCTGACGTATATGGTCTTGATTATGATGTTAGCGATTTTATAGGCGACTTTTATGTTGATGTTCTTATTATAGTAGGTTGATTGTGTGGTGGATTTTTATCACGATGTTTAGTATTTTGGACCTAAATCAAGCGAGTAACAAGCAAAGGTCAAGTAAGGAACCATAATTTTGTTTCTGAAATCACATTTTTAGGGTTTGTCTGTCTGTCCGTATGTCACAGGCATTTTACTCAAAGACTACTCAATGGATATTGATAAAATTTCGTGTAAAGGTGTCTTGTAGTAGCTGCTACTTAGTTTGATAGCTAAATAATAAAAATAATAAATATTTATATGGGGGCACTCCATACATGGATGTGTTATGTAATTTTTTTTTTAACATCAACGTGTGGCACATCATTCGACAGGTCTTTCAACATTTTAGGGTTTCTAATTAACATTTTTGATTGAGTAAATATTTTTGGAAATAATCGCTCGGAAAGTTGCATAAATTGTGTCCCCTTAATTTTTAAACAGTGTGACTAAAAAAAAAAATGAAAAAAAATCACAAAGGTAGCGCTTAATAAATACTTTAAGCTAAAATTATTTCGGACATGATCGGATATACCGTCATTGAGTTATTGTCGAAAAACTGCGTTTCTCAACAAAAGGGCGTAAGTGCAATTATTCAAGGCTGCGGAACCCTACAATAAACATGGTTCGACATGCTCTTGCCCGGTTTTTTGTTTTAATTGTTCCTGTATACTATAATAACTATTACCTAAATTTTAATATTAGTATTCTGGCATGTGTAAATCTGTATAGCAATTCCACATTTTCAACTTTTCATGCTCCTATCATAAAAGTCTTATTTTCAATTGTACCTACTTCGAAGCGAGATTTTCATCGGAACTGACTTCTTACGAATTCCGTTTTACTCACATAGTCAATATTTCTTAGTGGAAGGCAAGTCTTGTTTTAACTTTATGTCGCTCAGCTATTTCCTGCCCATTGCCCTTTTGTAGCTGAAGTCCGTTTTGGGAAACGGAAATGGCCTTCACCATACTCTTCAAGACATTGACAAGTGCGTATTTTTCGGAAACGGTCGCACTTCTTTTACAATAAGATAGTGGTAACGTTGTTTTACTTATTTCATACTTTTTCGGCCGGTCTGAATAATCTATCTAACGATTAATTTGACTACTAGAACTATTTATTTGACGTAAGATCAATACATAATACATATGTCAAAATTCTACCTCTAGCAGCCAAATCTATCGATTGTTAGATTATTGAGAATGGCCGGTAGACAGATAGACTTGAAGTAAAGACAGGCTGCAAAGCGTGAGAGTGACAAAACAGTAGTGCGGTCAGTAACTAGTTCTCTTTCTTATATATATCGATGACCGGGTGCACGCACGAAAAGTATCACTGTCCATCACGTTCCACCTGCTGATAGGCTGAAGTATTGTGGCCGTCGGGGACACTTAGCTGTCTCAGGTTATGTCACTAACTTGTGACTAATGTCATCAATGTTTTGGCGATTGCAGCGACACGCGTTACAATAAAAAAAGGCTGTTACAGACATGTTTGTTTATTACAATGTCATCAATGTTTTGGCGATTGCAGCGACATGCGATACAATAAAAAAAGGCTGTCACATGCATAGTTGTTTATTACAATGTCATCAATGTTTTGTTATGACTCTATCACGTAAAATTATTATCTAGCAATGTGGTATTGTGGTCACACACGTAGCAATGCTGTTAACCCGTCCAGCTAAGCTCAATGACTTGTGTTAGGAGTTGGTTCATGTCGGTAGCATAATGAATAGGATTTGAACCCGCGACCTCACGATTGCGAGGCCGATACCTTAGCCATTAGGCTACCGCCACTTAAGTTCCTGAGATGGTCGCATTCAAACAAACTCCTAAGCTTTATAATATTAATATAGATAACTTTATAGGCATTATCTACCTCTACTTCTATACTAATATTATAAAGAGGTAAGATTTGATTGTTTGTTTGTATTAAATAAGCTCCGAAACTACTGGACGGATTTGAAAAATTCTTCATCGTCGTGAAGCTACACTAACCTCGGGTGACATAGGCTATTATTTATCCCTGTATTCCCACGGGAACGGGAACTACGCGGGTGAAACCGCGAGGCGTCCGCTATTCTGAAATTAAGATATTGTTTCATCACACTAATCACACTAATATTATAAAAAAAATATATAAAAAGGGTGCCTGTTACTTCTTCACGTCTAAACGGCTGGAGCGATTTTAATAAAATTTGGTATAGAGTTAGCTGACTCCCTGGATTAACACATAGGCTAATAAAACGCGAGTAACACTGCGGGGCACAGATAGTTATTATATAAAACTTTCCTTAAGTGCTCCCAGGGTTTTGTGGTACTATACTGAGACCATGTATGATCTCATTCATTGATATTTACACTTGAACTATGTATTCCACTTCAAAACCTTCGCATACCAATAATCTTACAATTTTCCTCATATGTGAGATGATCATCTAATTCTAAAGGTTACCAGTTCATTATACTGGGTGGCGCAAAAGTACTGGCACTAAAGAAAATACTTTTTTTTTTTTATATGACATTTTCTGTCATTCTGTTGTTGAAAATTGTGTAGTGAACAAATGTAAAATACTTACACTGAAAATAAACATGGACCGTTTTACTCCCCAAGAACGTGGAATAATTGTGTCAATGTTCTTACGGAATAATTCATCAGTGATAAGAACACAACGTGAATTTCGTCGACGATTTCCCCACCGTCCGGCACCGATTGGTCGCACAATTCGACGCTTTGCCACACGCCTTGAAGCAACTGGCTCAACATTGGATAGACCTAAGTCTGGGAGACCAAGAACAGGCCGTTCAGCTGAAAATATCGATTCTGTGCGCGAAGATGTGGAAGAGTGTCCAGAAACATCAACGAGGCGACGTGCCACGCAATTGGGCATTTCCAGACGGACCCTGCAGCGTATTTTGGTGAAAGACTTAAAGATGTTCCCGTATAAAACTCAAATGACTCATCAGCTGCTGCCTGCTGACCACCGAGCTCGTCTAGATTACTGCCAGCGCGTCATAAACCTCAACCTTGAAGAGGATGATTTTCCTTCAAAATTGGTTATGAGTGACGAAGCGCATTTCCATCTCTCAGGGCATGTCAATAAGCAGAATACTCGGTTCTGGGGCACTGATAATCCGCGCATTATTCAAGAAACACCTCTACACCCACTAAAAGTTACTGTATGGTGTGGCATCTGTGTTGACAGAGTGATCGGACCCTATTTTTTCGAAGTCGCTGGAGGCAATGCGATAACTGTCACTGGAGAACGCTACAGAACCATGTTACGTGAGTTTTTGATACCCAGTTTGGACGAATTGGGGCTGGAGCACATCTGGTTTCAACAAGACGGCGCTACGGCACACACAGCGCGCGACACTATGGACTTAGTGAGGGACGCTTTTCCAGGCCGAGTTATCTCTCGTTTTGGCGATTTGCCTTGGCCTGCAAGATCACCCGATCTGACCAGTCCAGACTTCTTTCTTTGGGGTTTTTTGAAATCTCGGGTGTATGTGAACAAGCCACAGACTCTCGCAGCTCTAAAAGAAAACATTCGTCAAGAAATAACGAACATATCGCAGGAAGTGTTACGGCAAGTTATGCAAAATGTCATAAATAGGGCTCAAATGTGTATCAACTCTGGAGGTCACCATTTAAAAGACATCATCTTTAAATCCTAATGGTACGAAATTTAATGGCACAAATATACATTTAAAAAAATCTAAATCTAGTTTTCTAATTTAGAAAAAATGTTATAGCTGAACCAAATAGGGTCTTTACTTTTGCGCCACCCAGTATTAGCGTTTAGCATATGAATTTTAATAACCAGTTTTGTGCGTTTTATTTAAATTAGGGATGTTACGGAGGTTATTTCATCGGAACTGTAGTCAGAGTCGGAGGTTTTAAAATTGGTTTGTCGGAATTGGAGTCTGAGTTGGAGGTGATGGGAGAAGACGACATTGTATAAGATAAAAGAAAAAACATTCAGTCATATTAAATGTGTGAAGAATAATATCGCTATAAGGGAATCCGTGAGCATTTTTCTTTCATACATTTATTATTTGTATAAATTAACATTTTTCATTGCTGCTCCGCGGCTATTGGATGTAGTGTGATGTAATATGCCTATAGCCTTCCTCGATAAATGGGCAATCCAACAGAAAATAATATTTCGATTCGAACCAGTAGTTCTTGAGATTATCACGTTCAAACAAACAAACTCTTCTGCTTTATATAGTACCTATAGAATATAAAACCAACTAAACTAATGTTAGATTCGTCTTTAGGTAAGAGAAAGTTCTTAATTCGTATGTTTGTATTTTTTATGTATGTTCGGACATAACTCCGTCATATATAGACGGATTTTCAAAATTCTTATTTTGTTCGAAAGCGGTTTGGTCCCATATAAATTTCTTAAAGATTTGATTATGAGTTTCGGAGACAGACAATGAAGCTCCTCAATAAATGCCAGCAAATAAACCGTGATTGACGTCGATTATATGTTTATTTTTATAAAAAAAAATTTTTCGTTTAATTTCTGAAACCTATATTTTTCTTTTAATTTTTAATAAATGCCCACTCCTACATGAATCTCTCTCCGAAACTATTTTTCTTTGCCAAGTTGGTATACTTACCTACTATATTCGTTAAAATCTGATGCCGAGTTTCGGAGACAGACAACGAAACTCCTCAATCCTAACACAAGCCATTGAGCTTAGCTGGAAGGGTTAACAGGATTGCCTTGATTAATTGAGACCGAAATCCCACATTGCTAGTTAGTTATGCCTGTAATTTGAGACTAAAAATCCCACATTGCTAGTTATCTTTTTCAAAAAAAAAAAAATGTGTACTTGTAAGCCACATTAATATTTCGTTATTGTTTTATCATTACTTAGAGAAAACGCTCCGAGTTCATCAATCACCAACATAATGCCATCATACCATGTCAGATTTAGTTAAGCACGATTGTCGTCATAACCATATATAATTGTAGGTATAACTCCATACATTTTAACTTTCCCTTCATTGTCTAACGTCTCGACATTCGACCTCTTGCGGACAGGAAAAATATTACAAGTTTTTAACTGGCTTCGAAAATGGTTGGTGTCTTTTTACCTGACTGTAAGTAAGGGTTATGTTTTTCGCGCGTATCTTGTATGTATGTATGTAAGTAATATTCTTTATTAGATACCTCATATCTCACAAACCACTTAACGGATTTATACAATTAAGACGTCCTTAGATTCATCTTGACCGCCCAAGTGTTCTTATATAGGTGACGTTTAAAAAAACAAACATGGCGGCTGTGAGATGTCAAAATAAAGAGGTGTGAAAACAAATACAGCAATGCATTTCAAAATGGTTTATCAAGATTATGTCTGTAATACCACAGATAATATGTAATACTAAAAACGTTAGTTAGCAACCATTCTTTTTTCAATTTTTATTACTTAACAATAGCTGTGATAAAAGTTAGTTGTTACATCGAACAACTACTAAAAAGTATTAAATAAAAAAAAAACCGCCTGCACAAAAAAGATATAAACAAGATCCCTTACATAATTATATAATTTCATGCAGTCGGAGGCCCTACTCAGTTCATCGAGATTCATTAATGCCTCCGACTGCATGAAATTATGCACTTATGCAAAAAAAAATTAAAAGGGTAAAGAAATTCAATATAATACTAGAAATTCTTTATAGAAAACAACCGTATGGGGCACATGCCCCCATGTCGTCGTCCCCTGAATCCGCCTACGGATGGGTGACCGTTTTTGAAATTTTCACACCCCTCAATGCTTCGAAAACGTTAAGCTGTCCGTCCTGAGCGTAATCTTTCTCCAGTCGTGTCTGGTTCCCATCCCATCAGACTATGAGAGTAAGGGAATCAGCTTACTTCATTTGTGCACTATAATATCTCCTGCGTTGTTGGCTATTCTCTGTTGAGACTGCCCGCCGTAACCGACATCGTAGGAGACCATTAACTTTCCCTTCGGTGTCATCTAACGTCTCGAATCTTGATCTCTCGACAGGAAAAAGATGACATGTTTTATAACCAGCAATTATGGTTGGGCCTTGAGAGGGTTATGGCTATATTCAAGTCATTATTACTTTACCGAGAATTGCGTTGTAGATGAACATATCAATAGATAGGATAGATTGGATATCTTGTTGATATATGGGTGAATATTTGATCCAAGAAGATATTTATTCTGTGTTTGGTTGTTCACAATGAGTAAAATAATTGAGCATACACGTGTTTATGCTTAAGCAAAAGAAGAATTATGGTTTTAGTCTATATTTATCACGTATATCACGGAATGTAATGTACCAACAGCTAATGCGCGGAACACTGCCTCTGTGGCGCGGTGAGAGTGTATCCGACTGCTACGCAAGAGGGTTCGATTCCCATACGGGACACCACTTTGTGTGATCCACAAATTGTTGTTCCGAGTCGGGGTGTACTTTGTGTCCGTGACTTGTATGTGTGTAAAGTCTCCCGCGACATAGGCTTGTAACCTACTGCGGGAATCGTCTTTAAAAAAAAACCCGTAAGATAAAAATGCTGATTGTCTGCTATTAATTAAACTTAAAACCTCTCTTCTTTTGCATGGAGGGTGAAAAATGACCTCTTAAACGTCAGTTCAATCCAATATGCTAACTGTTAAATTATTATATTAATTTATTATTATATTATATTAATCTATCTATTTAATATTAATCGCTCCTAATATCGCCTGTTTTTTTTTGCCATAAATCAATATTTTACTACTATTTCTACGCCAAATCTTCACAAAACACGAAATATATCTATACTAATATAATAAAGCGAAAGAGTTTGTTTGTTTGTTTAACCGCGCTAATCTCAGGAACTACTGGTCCGATTTGAAAAAATCTTTTTTTGTTGGATAGCCCATTTATCGAGGAATCGGTTATAACATCACGCTACGACCAATAGGAGCGGAGCAGCAATGAAAAATGTTGTAAAAAAAAAAGGGAAAATTTACGCATACGAAGTTGCGCGGGACAGCTAGTGATCAATATAATTCGCGTCTATTAGCAAAGCAGCGCTTGACCCGGTGCGAGGTCGCACTCGGCCAGTATTACGACACGGCACGTTGTAAACAAACCGAGTTCGAGCGTTCGCGGTGACGTAACTTGCGCGCGCGCATGTTTAGTTTTTTTTAAATTTTAATCGCTTACTTTACTGTAGTTATTGCTGTTTTAATATTTTTTGCTTTATCCGTTTAATATAATGACGTCATAATTTTATCAAATTTATTAGTTGCTTAGTTTTACTTGCGATTTTTCCAATTTTATTTTTTTTAAAAGGTAACTCCCGCATTAGGATGCAAGCCCTGTGTCGCGGGGGACTTTACAAACATACAAATCACGGACACAATACACCCAGACTCGGAACAACAATTTGTGGATCACACAAAGTGGTGTCTCGTGTGGGAATCGAACCCACGACCTTTTGCGTAGCAGTCGGACACACTCCCACTACGCCACAGAGGCAGTCATTGAAAACATTGTTTATTTTTCAATGGTTTAAATTTGATCTAAAGAAACTAAGTATGACTATTCATTCTTGAAGCTATGCTTGGTTTTTCTTTAAAGGATCATAGCTCCGACATAGCTCGTAGGTTTAGCATGTTGAAGTCAAAATCGATAAAGACAGGACGACCCCCCAGTCAGATAAACCATCTACGTAAAGAAGGGAATGGATTGGATACGGCAGGCGTATTACCGGGTGTTATGTTGTGGTAGACCGATACAGATGATGATAAAGTGATAAAACCTCCTTAAATTAGGAGAAAAATTCAATGAATCTTTTCACTGTTGCTATATATTTATTCTAACCATTTATATAAATAAAACGTCTAAGATTGGACTGTCTGGTATTCGTGGGCGATTATTTGGCAACCTTTCTGTAAACAATTGAATATACATCTTTATCACGAGATAGATTTATTATTGGTTTTTTTCTGAACATTTGAGAGGCACGACTTGTTTGGTGGTAAATAATTATCATCTAACAGCCGTGTATCATTTGGGAATTGCTGGCCTTGTTAATACTCAAACAGCATAAGCTATTGATGAGGTTTCCTTACTCAGAACCAAGAGAGGCATTTTTCTTTTCGTCTGAAGGTAAATAGCTCCAGTTCCTACTGCAATAGCAAACTGAAGTTGACTCCAGGTGGAGTCAACTTTCACTGTTTTTCCTTCGTCAGAATTCAATCCAAAGACTTAGGTACTGGTGAATAGACCATCATCCAAGATTTAATGTATTTATCTGTCGTGTGTCTGTACCTGTTTATAAATGAACCCCCACTCCAGAAGAAAGCGTTTATTCTGAGATGTAGCCAACGATATTAATCAATACTCATCACATCATAGGAATTTTACATGTATTAAATGATCAACTGCATCTGTGGCGCGGTGTGAGTGTATCCGACTGCTACGCAAGAGGTCGATGGTGGTTCGATCCCCACCCAGGATAAAACTTTGTGTGATGAGCACGATGGTTTATTCTGTGTCTGGGTGTTATTTATCTATTGTATGTATGTATTTAGATATATATAAGTATGTTTATCAGTTGTCTGGTTGCCATAGCTATGCTTAGTTTGGGATCAGATAGCGTTGTGTGAGATGTCCCAAGATATTAAGAACTGTATTACATATGACACATCAGACCTGACCAACGTCTAACCCAGACACCTGACTGTTAATCAACATAATTTATCACTATATCCTCTTTCAACTAGTCCACATTGCCGTTACATAACTGTCTTATAAACTTCCTTACGCCATATTAGCTATACCATAAGCGCACGCGTCGAATTCTAAATTCAAAATCATTTTACAGCGATGATCGGGTGGCTGACGTCACATTGGCGCGTCACGTGATGACGCCAGCGGCGCCCTGATTGGCAGAGAGTGGTGCTGCAGCGCTGCGATTGGTGGAAAATGTCCGGCCTGCAAGCGAGGAGTGAGGAGCCGATTAATGGAGTCGATGTTAGGGAGCAGGGCAGCGCTTTGAGGTCAGTTGATTTTACTTTTGTTTTTTATATTAACGGTAGTTAGGGTTTCATTGTGATTTGGAATCGTAAAGGTTGGAAAGGAATTCGATATGCCATGGCCGAATAACAATATCGATTTTTGTAGGAATAGGTAGGGGAGATAATACCCGTTTGTACAATAGGTCAGTTTTAGTTTTTCCTATGAACATTTCAATGAAAATCACGTCTTGGTCACCACTATGGAGGGCAAGGTGTTAAGTCCCTCCAACACAAAGAGAGGATCCTCCGACCAGGCGAGGTGATCGTGCCTGGCGGCTCGGCCCAACGGTTAACGTTGGGAACTTGTATTTATAATTAGCAGCTGTGAAAACTTCTATATCGCGATTCAGGATTTGACGCGAGCTATCAAGTGTCAGTTTATTTATATTATTATATGTGGGTACCGCCACATCCTTATCGATTAGGTGGGAAAGCAGTACCTATAATCATTTCAATCCCAGAAGAAACTAAGAACAATCTTCATAAGTACCGTCAAGTAGAGCCCGGAGTATTTTGGGGGTCCCAAAATACTCCTATATTTACAAAATTGGTCCGAGCCCAGGTGACATCACTTATTTGATTACATGATATTAAGTCTACATATAAGTACTTCTTGAAATACTTCTGAATGATTATGTTGGCTAAAATCTTTCCAAATTACAAGTAACAAAACATACTTGCTCTATATTTCGTACAAAAACCACACATTTACAATTATTTTCTTTTCCCAACAAACCACAAATCGTCGGAAAACATTTTATTTCATGTGAGATTAGATAATTCGATTACATCAAACCACTGTAATTTAATCTCTATTTGTATTTGCATAAGTATTAGTTTTCCATGTTGTGGAGTGGCCAGGGGTGGTCAACGGAGCGAAAAATTGCAGTTGCGCACACGACGATCAATGTTTGAATTTTACAAATGTATTTGAAGAATTGCGTTTGCTAGATAGCGGTTTTCTAAATATAGAATTGAATTTATACTATTACGTATTTCTTCTTCTTATTCTTCGAGTTTATGGCAATCTAGCCGTTTTAACGGTTAATTTCTGCCAGTGTCAAGTATTTATGCGCTTATTACATGCACAAAGTCTCGTTCTTAGTCAATTATCACGGTTTCAAATCATTTTTTACAAGTTAAACTCGCAACTGTAAAAATAATGGCCGGTTAGTTTGCCGCCATTTTTACAACTCCTATTACGTATTTATTTATTTCATTCATTTTGGCATTAGGTATTGTCTATTTTACACGATTGTCTCAAAAAAGGAGTGTTATGACTACAGGAGCAGGAAGGAGTGTTATACTTTTATAATCACACTAATATTATAAAGGAGAAAGTTTGTGAGTACGTGAGTGTGTATGTTTGTTACTTCTTCACGTCTAAACGGCTGGAGCGATTTTAATAAAATTTGGTATGAAGTTAGCTGACACCCTGGATTAACACATAGGCTAATAAACTGCGGGTAACACCGCGGGACACAGCTAGTCTATCATAACTTCTAAAAGCCTGAACGAATTTAAATGAGAGGGCAAGCTGTAATGATCGTAAAAAGAGTCCGATTAATGTCCGCTGGCATGACATGAGTCATACTTACACTCGAGTTTTTATTTATTTTAATTGGGTCATTATGGGAATCAAAGAAAAGATTTAAATTTCAAATAAGTATAATTAACACTTTATTTTATAGTGGCGGTTGTATTTTATTCGACTGTAAGGAATGTTAATGTTGATATTCTTTATTATCTTTAACTTATCGCAAGCGTGAGGTCGCGGGTTCGAATTCTACCCGTTAAACTACTGACATGTACTCTTAACACAAGCCATTGAGCTTTCCTGGAGAGGTTAACAAGATTGCTAGTAATGACCTACCATCACATTATCTTTAAAAAAAACAATTAAGACGTCGGCCCAAGTTTTCTTAGATAAGTGAGACTTTAAAAAAACAAACGTGGGTGAGATGTCAAAATAAAAAAGTGTGAAAAAAAAAGTTGTTTCGAATACGGGTATCAAATTATAGGGTTTATCGTAAGCATTTTAAAAAGGTATAACATGATTATGACCGTAATATAAAAAAAAGTTAGTTAGCAACCATTCTTGTTTTCATTTTCAATACTTTGCGACACCCAACAACCTGTAAATATTATATAATAACTACCATTTCTAGCAAATAAGGATTATTATTATTATTATTATTAAACCTCTAAGTAATAAAAGTTACAGTTGTTACATCCAACAATTACTCACACGTGTTACATCACTAAAAAGCATAATATCATGCAGTCGGAGGCACTTTATTGAGTTCATCGACGACTGCATGACATTACTATTAACGTAAATAATTATGAAAGGAAACTTGTTTTCTTATTTTCTGCGCAAGCGGTTTTTTGATTTTTTAAGTTTATTTTTTTAATGTTTATTTTTTCAAATTTTACTTTTAGTTATTTAGTTTTTGTTTATTAGTTTCAAACCTGTGGTATTTAGCGGCGTAAAATAGCTATTGTTTGGCTAATAAGGGTGATATTACCCCTTCGTCCCACCTCGTCGGTTATTCATTGGCACCCCCGTCGTGTGAAAGACTAACACTCAGGTCAGGTCAGATTAAGTAGGGGGGGGGGGTGGAGCCGGGCAAATGCGAGATACTAACCTATATCAAAGCGCTTTACACCCCCTCATGATCTTTGGCAAATGTAGTGATAGTGTAAAGGGACAATTATTTTGCCCGAAGTGGTAGTAAATGATCGCACCCTGCTCACACTTGCTCGATGTTGGGAATAAAAGTCTATGGGGGTAACAAGATCAAGACGGCAAGGAACCACTGCCTTACAAGTTGATTTCCTTATGACTCGGACAACTTCTCAAAAAGTCCTCTTTACAAAACATCCATCATATACTTGTTTGCCACTTTTTAGTACAAAAACGTTGAGCAAACATCGTGAAAGCAAAAATTAGACCATGACACATTGAAGGCTTATGATTCACACTATCTACAAGATAAACATCAGCTGCTTGTTTTGAAGAAATGTTTGCACATCAGATTTCCTCGAAATGATATTATTTTATTGCCAATATAAATAAATTAAGAATCAGAGCACTTGATGTTCATTCATTACGACCTTTTTTCCCAGGAATGGAAGGAAAACATTGACCTATAGCTAGTACTAGTTCGCTGGATAGGATACCGCTTACAACAACGCAACAGCAATACTTGTTTTTTATTTATTTACTAGCTGCGCCCCGCGGTGTTACCCGCGGTTTATTAGCCTATGTGTTGCCAGCCATTTAGACGTGAAGAAGTAACAAACATACACACACACTCACAAACTGTCGCCTTTATAATATTAGTGTGATTTATGTCTATATATGATTGAGGTCTTCACACAGCTCATGCATACAACATTAAAAAAAAATACATTAAAAGCAACAGGCTTACACACTCGCCAGTAACGGGCTAACCAACATTTTATTAGTAACATAGGTAAAAAACGAAAAACTAAACTAAAACTAATAATTAGTACCTACTTCTTGAAATACTTCTGAATGATAATGTTGGCCAAATTACAAGTAACAAAACATACTTGCTCTATATTTCGTACAAAAACCACACATTTACAATTATTTTCTTTTCCCAACAAACCACAAATCGTCGGAAAACATTTTATTTCATGTGAGATTAGATAATTCGATTACATCAAACCACTGTAATTTAATCTCTTTTTGTATTTGCATAAGTATTAGTTTTCCATGTTGTGGAGTGGCCAGGGGTGGTCAACGGAGCGAAAAATTGCAGTTGCGCACACGACGATCAATGTTTGAATTTTACAAATGTATTTGAAGAATTGCGTTTGCTAGATAGCGGTTTTCTAAATATAGAATTGAATTTATACTATTATGTATTTCTTCTTCTTATTCTTTGAGTTTATGGCAATCTAGCCGTTTTAACGGTTAATTTCTGCCAGTGTCAAGTATTTATGCGCTTATTACATGCACAAAGTCTCGTTCTTAGTCAATTATCGCGTATTCAAATCATTTTTTACAAGTTAAAATAATGACCGGAGTTGTAAAAACAATGACTGGTCAGTTTGCCGCCATTTTTACAACTCCTATTACGTATTTATTTATTTCATTCATTTTGGCATTAGGTATTGTCTATTTTACACGACTGTCTCAAAAAAGGAGTGTTATGACTTCAGGAGCAGGAAGGAGTGTTATACTTTTATAATGTACTAGCTGTCCCGCGCCACTTCGTATGCGTAATTTTTCCCCGTTTTTGAAACATTTCTCGTCGCTTCTCCGCTCCTATTAGTCGTAGCGCGATGTTATATAGCCTATAGCCTTCCTCGATAAATGGGCTATCCAACAAAATAAGTTTTTTTCAAATCGGACCAGTAGTTGCTGAGATTAGCGCGTTTAAACAAACAAACAAACAAAGCAAACAAACAAACTCTTCCGCTTTATAATATTAGTATAGATTATACGAGTAACTTCTAAAAGCCTGAACGAATTTAAATGAGAGGGCAAGCTGTAATGATCGTAAAAAGAGTCCGATTAATGTCCGCTGGCATGACATGAGTCATACTTACACTCGAGTTTTTATTTATTTTAATTGGGTCATTATAGGAATCAAAGAAAAGATTTAAATTTCAAATAAGTATAATTAACACTTTATTTTATAGTGGCCATTGTATTTTATCCGACTGCAAGGAATGTTATGTTTTCGCGCGTATCTTGTATGTATGCCATATTCTTTATTATCTTTACCTTATCGCAATCATGAGGTCGCGGGTTCGAATTCTACCCATTAAACTACTGACATGTACTCTTAACACAAGCCATTGAGCTTTCCCGGAGAGGTTAACAAGATTGCTAGTAATGACCCACAATCACATTGTCTTAAAAAAAAACAATTAAGACGTCGGCCCAAGTCTTTTTAGATAAGTGAGACTTAAAAAAACAAACCTGGGTGAGATGTTAAAATAAAGAGGTGTGAAAAAAAAGTTGTTTCGAATACCGGTATCAAATTATAGGGTTTATCGTAAGCATTTTAAAAAGGTATAACATGATAAAAAAGTTAGTTAGCAACCATTCTCGTTGACACCCAGCAACCTGTAAATATAATTAGCATTTCTAGTAAATAAGGATTATTATTATTATACCTGGGTCCTTAATCACTATCTTCATTTCGTTGGCGTGACAAGCTGTCGTGACAAGCGCGTGGGAACTGGCGCATGCGCGGTGCGCTCAAAGATGTCCGCCGCGCATGCGCGTTGATGCATTTCTAAGCGCAGCTCTCTACCCCGCATGCGCGATGGACATATTTGAGCGCATCGCGCATGCACGCACGGACTTGTCACGACAACGAAATAAAGTTATAATATGGACCCTGTAAGTAATAAAAGTAACAGTTGTTATAACCACTAAAAAGTATCATGCAGTCGGAGGCACTTTATTCAATTCATCGACAACTGCATGACATTATTATTAACGTAAATATGAAAGGACTCTTAATCTTGAATTCTTATTTTTTGCGATAGCGGGTTTTTTTGATTTTTGGAGTGTGTTCCGAACCTGCAGTATTTAGCGGCATTAAAATGAAATAGGGGTGTTATTAACCCCCTCGTCCTACCTCGTCGGTTATTCATGTGAACGGTTAACACACTGGTCCCGAGTTAGTAGGGGGGGGGGAGCCGGGCAAATGGGTATTTGACTACCATCAAAATAAAATATTTTTTATTAACCATGTAAAAATATGTCATAAAGTATTCTGAAAAAAATTGTTCATTTATTAATTTAACGTGTTTATTAATTTATAATCATAAAGAGAAACACTAAAAGTAAATGATATGACCATAGAAAACGTGACGTCATATGCTAGTATTCCATACAAATTTGTACGAAGCGGATCGTTTTTGACGTTTCCTAAAAAGAGGCTGATTTGACTTCAGTCAAATACCCTAATGCGAGATACTGACCTATATCAAAGCGCTTTACACCCTCTCATCATCTTTGGCAAATGTGATAGTGTAAAGGCATCGAAAATTATTTTGCCCGAAGTGGTTAAATGGTAGCGCCCTGCTCACACTTGGCCGATGTTGGGAATAAAATTCTAATGCATATAACCTAGTCTATGAGAGACAAGATCAAGACCTCAAGGAACCACTGCCTTGCAGGTTGATTTCCTTATGACTCGGACAACTTCTCAAAAAGTCCTCTTTACAAAACATCCATCATACACTTGTTTGCCACTTTTTAGTACAAAAACGTTGAGCAAACATCGTGAAAGCAAAAATTAGATCATGACACATTGAAGGCTTATGATTCACACTATCTACAAGATAAACATCAGCTGCTTGTTTTGAAGAAATGTTTGCGCATCAGATTTCCTCGAAATGATATTATTTTATTGCCAATATAAATAAATTAAGAATCAGAGCACTTGATGTTCATTCATGACGACATTTTTACCCAGGAAAACATTGACCTCTATATCTAGTACTAGTTCGCTGGATAGGATACCGCTTACAACAACGCAACAGCAATACTTGTTAAGCTATTGCATAACTTCTATCGCGGGTCTTGAGCGCGGAGACCGAATCCAGAAATTCCGTAACGAAAATAACCTAACACCCCCCACTCCGACCGGCACAGCCGTGATACTTTTTAGTTTTGCCATCTATCGATGAATAGCAGAAATTTATTTAATTTTAATATTTAATATTTTTTTTTAAAGAAAAAAAAAATTAAAAACATTGTTTTTTTTTAATTAAAAAAAAAATCTTTTAATTTTTTTTTTCTTTTTTAATTGCTTTAGTTGATAAAAATGCTATGCAATAGCTTTACCGTGGCAGTCCTCGAGTGCCAAACATTTTTTTTATATATTTACTAGCTGCGCCCCGCGGTGTTACCCGCGGTTTATTAGCCTATGTTTTAATCCAGGGTGTCAGCTAACTCCATACCATTTTTATTAAAATCGCTCCAGCCGTTTAGACGTGAGGAATAAAAAACATACACACTCACAAACTTTCGCCTTTATAATATTAGTGTGATTTATTCAGGTCTTCCCACAGCTCATGCATACAAGATTTAAAAAAAATGGTACATTAAAAGCCTATAGCCTTCCTCGATAAATGGGCTATCACGCAATAATTTTTCAATTCGGATCAGTAGTTTCTGAGATTACCGCGTTCAAACTCTTCAGCTCTATAATATTAGTATAGATAGCAAAGTTATCAAGTATCAACTATACTATAGTATTAATTATTATCAATAGTTTATAATGGAGCACTTAAACACATCTATTTATAATTACTTAAAGATATTAGATCGATTATTATAAATTATCTCACGGTAATTATTTATATAATCATTCAATTCATTAAGGTTAATGACACTATGTTTAGAAACAACTATGATTTGCCAGCGGCTCCTCAAACAAAATATGTAATAAAAAACCCGTCTGCAGTCGGATGCAATAATGAATCCTGTTGAATTTAAAAATTGTGCCTCCGACTGCATGATATTAAATGTGAATGGTATCTTGTTTTTAGGTTTTTTATTTACGTTGTTTTTTAGGGTTCCGTAGCCAAAATGGCAAAACGGAACCCTTATAGTTTCGCCATGTCCGTCCGTACGTCCGCACCTTTGCTTAGAGACTGTTAGTCCTTGGAGGCTGTATTTTGCATGGATACACATTTTACTCACGCCGACAAAGTGAAAGAATAAAATTTTGAAAGTATTTTTTATTTTGGGTACCTCCCCTATATGTAAAGTGGGGGTGTATTTTTTTTTTTACCTACCCCATCGTGTGTATCATTAGATAGTCCTTTAAAAACGTTTAGGATTTCGAAATAATTTTTTTTAGATTTTGGGATCCGTTATAAAGCTAAAGAGTTTGTTTGTTTGAACGCGATAATCTTAGGAACTACTGGGTCGAATTGAAAAAATATTCTACTGTTAGATAGCCAATTTATGAAGGAAGGCTATAGGCTATATAACATTACGCTACGACCAATAGGAGCGGAGCAGCAATGAAAAATGATGTATAAACGGGGGAAATGTACGCTGACGAAGTTGCGCGGGTCAGCTAGTATTCTATTTAATATGCATAATCGGACCTTGGACAACGATGTTTAAGAAACGCTGTAATATAACTGTACTCGCCTGTTATCAGCTAGATAATGAGTTCATTAGCTCGTTACTATGTTGTTTAGAATGTTGAAGATAATTCAATTATTACTTTAGATATTTATAGATTTAATTGACATTTAAAGTACCTACTGGCAGAAGATGCAAGTCTCATAAAAGATAGAAAGGTGTGATTGGTCCCTAGTAGTACTATAGGCCTACATCTTTTTTTAAAAGGAAATTTATTAATTTTCGTTTACTTATATTTCTTAAGTTTATGGTTACTATTTTAATTAAACTATTGAAATGAAAAAAAACGGATTTAGGTAAATAATTGTACCAGCAGAAGAGCGTATGTTCATGGCACTTACGCCCTTTTGTTGAAAGACGCAGTTTTTCGGCAATAACTCAATGACGGTATATACGATCATTTTTAAAATAATTTTAATATAAAGTAGCTATTTGTTAAACGCTACCTTTTTGATATTTTTCTTATCAAACAGATAGACTGACATGACGAAACTATAGAGTTCCGTTTTTGGGTATCTCACGAATCGGGATTTTTGTGCCTAAGTACATTTTATATACGCTTCTTCTCTTTATCATCAACTGAGTAAATGAGCTCAACTAATGACAAGTACATACAACACTTTGGACCAAGGTTCGATTATAAATATTATAATTGCTTTAACTGCTTTACGTCGTTATAAATCTATTACAAAAATTACTTATTACGAAATACTGTCATTACACGGCCTTTTTGTGTGAGGCTAATAACTCTATCATTGCGTTCATAAGCTTATTTATGAGTACACATCGTGTAATGACTGATGTTAATACTGCATTCACACGCTTGCGTTCAATGCGACATTCAATGGACACAAACTCGAACGCGAGCGTTGCCGGGCGTCCGGATAAAGTTAGGCTTTTTGATTGCGTGTCCGGCCAAAATAAAAGTCTTAAAATGTTGATTATTATTTATCTAGAATTGAATTTTGACTGATTAATAATAAAGTACTTAACTGATTTGGCATTTGGTTTTATTTATATTTCATTAGATTTAACAAGATATATGGTAATAATAAAAAAAGCTTGATTTTACATACAAGTTTTTGTAATTTTGTCGTACCTACCTATTAATACTAAGACACAACATCTTCAATAATGTAGGGTGTCCGGGCCCAAATGTCCGGCTAAACTAAATGTTCTGTCCGGCTATTAGGTTTCGCGACCTAGTAACCCTAGATGTGAATGTGGTTTGGGCACGGTTGGTTTGGACCGCCCGCGCCGGCCCGTGCCAGGCTGCTTGCTGAACTGCTTCCGAAGCTGCGTACCGCGCATCTATATCGGGCTTACATTATGAATATCGCATATTACATAGGTAGTGCCATTTCTCGGGATTCGCCAACCGTGGCAGAACGTGGCCATACAAAAAAGCCAACGTCACGCGGTATTCCCAGGCGGTCACCCATCCAAGTACTAACCGCGCCCGATGTTGCTTAACTTCTGTGATCGGACGAGAACCGGTGATTATATAAAAAATCCCGGAATTTTAAGTTTCACCTTCATCTAATGTCATCAATATATTATTTACAAATTCGTACCATAAGTTAGAGATTTAGAGCTATTCGTTTAAAAGAAAGAATAACTGTTACATAAAAACCTTTCAAATTGCTATG
The DNA here is from genome assembly GCA_945859575.2 of Herminia tarsipennalis. Taxonomy (NCBI): domain Eukaryota; kingdom Metazoa; phylum Arthropoda; class Insecta; order Lepidoptera; family Erebidae; genus Herminia; species Herminia tarsipennalis. The sequence continues at coordinate 13,773,454 of OX243857.2, forward strand.
GCGTTACGAATCAATAGTAAATACTCTTACATAAACATTCTTATTAAACCTTTGTGATTTTTACATTTCTTAAACTATTTATTATTGACGATTCAATTATTTAAAAAAATCCAGAATCCCTGGGTAAGTCCATGTTAACATAGCATTTGAGGTACCTACTTAAATGGCACAACCTACGCCGATCATTAATTAATTACAGTACGATCAACGTAACTTGACCGGATTGAAGTTAGGTTCTTATCGCTTTCGCGCATGTCATAGAGATGCGACCCTAAAGTTACTTACGAAAACGATTAATTACGTTTAATCGATTAAAAATACCAACAACATTTTAATTCAACAATCTAAAAACACTATTTAAATGAGTTCATAAAAGTTTAAATTTAGAACAGTTACAATAAATATACTAAAGAAACTTTGAAAAACAATTTCTTTACGAAAATAATCACGAGTTAGTAATACTAATTATGAAAATGTAATGCGTAATCGTATCTATAATTCTCTTGGTTTAGTTACCGCCCCCGCCCCCCGCTTCCTGTCACCATTTGCTTCCAAAAAATGCATCTGCGCAACCACTTGTCGCCTACTTCAGTCCGGCCTAGTTACGTTGATCCTACTGTACAAATCGGTATTTAAAATACGGTGTTTAGTGTGATTGTATTTATTTGTATAGATATCTGTCGGTAGTTGAAAAGTCAAGAATCATTACACACAATTCACCATAATCTTATTTCACACTAGCTGTCCCGCGCAACTTTGTCTGCGTTAATTTTCCCCGTTTTTGCAACATTTCTCATTGCTGCTCCGCTCGTATTAGTCGTAGCGTGATGTTATATAAGCTATAGCCTTCCTCGATAAATGGGCTATCCAACCGCCACAGAATTTTTCAATTCGGAACAGTAGTTCTTGAGATTATTTCGTGCAAACAAATAGACTCTTCAGCTTTATAATATTGAGAACTGATCACATTCCTACATGTCATCTTCCTCGTGTTCCACTGTAAGGCTTCAGATTCTTCACCTTGAAGGGATTGCGCTTATAGGATCTCTCTCGTTGACCATTGGATGGTATTATACCTATAATTATCTAGCGTAGGACTTGCAGTTATTTATAACTAGCTTTCGCCCGCGGCTCCGCCCGCATGGATGTCGGTTATCGCGATAAAAACTATCCTATGTCCTTCCTCGGGACTCAAACTATCTCCATACAAAATTTCATCTAAATCGGTTCAGCTGTTTGAGCGTGAAAGCGTAACAGACAGACAGACAGACAGACGTTTATAATATTAGTATAAATTAGTATAATATTAGTATGGATGTACTAAGTAGGTTTAATATCTCAGCCTTTAGAGAAAAAGGGGTAGGTATAACTAACTTTTTTTACCCGACTGCAAGTGTTTTTTCGCACGTATCTTGTATGTATGTATGTATGTATGTATGAAATTTTCTTTATTACCTTATATCTTTGAAACTACAAGTCCGAATTATACAGTTAAGACGTCGTTAGATTTGTGTTGACCGTCCAAGTGTTCTTAGATAAGTGACGTTTGAAAAAAACAAACATGGCGGCTGTGAGATGCCAAAAACTAGAGGTGTGAAAAAACTTTGTTTCCGTTTTCGTTTTTTCAAATACCGCAATATGGGTATTAAATAAAGGGCTCATTGTAAACATTTCAAAAAGGCATAACATGATTATGACTGTAATACTAAAAAAGTCAATTAGCAACCATTCTTTTTCTTTTTTCAATTGGGAAGGTGACTACAATAAAAGTAAATTATTTTATACTAATCAGGTAATAGTAGATCTTAAAATATTCTTAAAATAACTGTTCTTTTACATTTTAACATGTTTTTGAATTAAAAAGCATAAAAACGAATATAATAGGAACTTATGACGTCACGAGACTGATTTGACTTGACAGTTCACATTCCTATTTCCAATACTTGGCAATAGCTGTGATAAAAGTTAGTTGTTACATCAGTTACATCCTACAACCACTAAAAAGTATTAACAAAGAAACCCGCCTGCGCAAACAAATGCAAAACAATAAAACTCTACGTACCTATTGTATTTTTTTTATATACCATAAAATGAAGAGACCTGCCTGTCATGCTCCTGATGATAAGCGTCACGTTAGCCCATAACAGTATCAATGCCACACAAATCAAGATTCGAATATCACCACACTGTGCTGCGCTTATTTGAGACCGCCTCATTTGCCCAGTAATTACACTTGCTACAATGCCCTCCAACCGAAACACAGTGATGTGTTAACATTACTATTTCACGTCAGAGTTATTGACACTGTGGTGGTACCAATCAAGACGGTCTATGGCTAGGACCTGCCACCAGTAACTTTGCAGAAGGCGCGAAAAAAACGTTCCTTCTATACATCCGATTATTCGATACAAAAAGATTATTATCACAGGAACTGTTTCCATATGATTGTGAGGATTTATAACAAACTTCCTGAAAATATACTGACTGAATAATTGACTGCCTCTGTGGCGCGGTGGGAGTGTATCCGACTGCTACGCAAGAGGTCGTGGGTTCGATCCCCACCCAGAATAAAACTTTGTGTGATGAGCACGATGGTTTATTCTGTGTCTGGGTGTTATTTATCTATAATATGTATGTATTTAGAAATATATAAGTATGTTTATCAGTTATCTGGTTCCCATAGTACAAGCTCTGCTTAGTTTGGGATCAGATTACGTTGTGTGAGTTGTCCAAAGATATTATTATTATTATTATATAAGAAACCTTCCACTAAACCAGTTTATGGTAAAAATATAAATGTTCTTTTATTCCGTTCGAGACTTTCTATAGACGCGATTTTTTTAGGTAACATAAGTATTATTGATAAGCCTGGGTAACAATAAAATTTAATTAATAATAATTTATTTGATATTCAATGATGACATTATATTATAAACTAGCGGACGCCTTGCGGATTCACCCGCGTAGTTCCCGTTCCCGTGGGAATACAGGGATAAAAAATAGCCTATGTCATCCGGGGTTAGTGTAGCTTCACAACGATGAAAGAATTTTTTAAATCCGTCCAGTAGTTTCGGAGCCTATTCAATACAAACAAATAATCAAATCATTCCTCTTTATAATATTAGTATAGATTATTTTTGAGATTGACATTGTGATAATAATTATTGAATTCATGTCATTAGTCCAAATATAATATAATTTTGCATACCACTTGTGGTTAAACATGTTGAAACATGAAAAGTGTACCACCATCTACAATATACAATTTGATTTTATTTCATTGGCTAGACTAGGGTTTAGCCCTGACTGCTAAGCTAGAGGTGGTGGGTTTGATTTCCCACACGGGACTCCACCTTGTACTTAGTGTCCATAATTTGTTTTGTATGTATGTAAAGGGCCCGCGACATAGAGCTTGTACTCTAGTGCGGGAGTTGACTTATAATAAAAAAAAAAAATCTTGGGCACTGTACAATTTCTACCATAAAGTGAATCTGCCCTAAACTCCTAAAGCAAACAAGGACAGAGATGGTAGTAAAATTAAAATTTATTCAGGTTAATTCTAGCTTACTGACTAATAAGCCTTGATTTTTATTTATTTTCACTTAATACCATTAATTAGAACGGAAATAATTTACAAAAATAACAATGACATCGTTAAATAAAAAAAATTACCATCCCATCATCATCAACATCAGCCTATCGCAGTCCACTACTGGACATAGGCCTCTTCAATTGCACGCTACTTTGTTCTATCTTCGGCTTCTCGCATCCAGCTCCTGCCAGCCGTTTTGCGTAAATCATCACTCCACCTAACCTGAGGGCGTCCTACACTACGATTGCCGAGACGTGGTTTTCACTCAAGAACTCGTTTACCCCAACGGTTATCGGTTCTTCGACCATCCCATCTTATAAGGAAATTCCATTTCGTCACTTAAGTCTCGAAATAGCTCAGCATTTTTCGAGATAACAACCGTACAAATGTCCTAACAGATCGGAATTGACGGGAACAGAGTTGAGTATTACAAAATTGTGTGCTCTGAAAACCCAGTCTTTTGTAATTTACGAGATAGGAAGTAATATCTCAGTGACAAGATCAAAGCGGGTTGCCACATTTTGGGAACAAAATAAACAATTTTCTTTCAGTAGGGCTGTCGAAGTTTTTGTTGGTTCGTTTGTAACAGTCATGTTAAGGCTATGACAGGACTTGAGGTAATTATATTAAGTATTAGATATATTTCGGGACTTAGTCGCGTGAATTATTAAAAGGTACGAACCTTTTATTTACCCGACGTTTCGCTTTTTCAACTACCCTCGCCTGGTTTTGATATTTTTAATGATTTGTACTGTCGGTACTTCTACACACTACTTACAATTATCAAAAATATCAAGACCAGGCGAGAGTAGTTGAAAAACCCCGCGCCTCACGGAGACATCGCTAAGCTGCCATCAGTTGACCCGTGACCACGATCGGTGCAATTCGATCGAGACGTCGGGTAAATAAAAGGTTCGTACCTTTAAATAATTCACGCGTTAATCGCGTGAATTATTTAAAGGTACGAACCTTTTCCTTGTAGGTATAATTCTATTTTCCCATCTCGGACAAACGGGCGAGATTTCTTCGTCAGAGATGGGAACAACCCGTCCCGAAATATATCTAATATATATAAAAATCAATAATTATATGATGTGTTAAAAATTTTACAAGTTATTATCTGTGGACAACTCACAGTCAACTCAAGTTTTAGCCGACGTCCACTGCTAAACATGCGTCTCCCTAGGACCGGTCCTGCGCCACCCGCATCCAGTGGTAACTAACTTAATAGTGGTAATAACTCAATCATCGGAGTGGAAAACGTAAACAAATGCCGTAGATGGCGGCTACTTTTTTACTATACGGTAAATAGCCTACTCGTACTACTACGTAGACAGGACTCTTCAGTCAGAAATTTGCTGAATATTACCACGAGATTTATAAGTGTTTTTAGGCAAAGGAAACGATAAAAATCTTATTGAATTCATTTCCAGGGCCTACACAATAATGGGCTAGTGTCCAACTAGTCAAACTAACATTTCTTTGAAGAAATGTCAAAACGCAGATATTATATGCAGATAAACAAATATCGTATTATGACGTCACTATTTGTTCTCGTCAAATCACTTCTTTTTATGATATGATAGCTGTCCCGCGCAACTTCGTCTGCGTACATTTTCCCCGTTTTTGCAACATTTTTCATTACTGTTCCGCTCCTATTGGTCGTAGCGTGATGTTATATAGCCTATAACATTCCTCGATAAATGGGCTATCCAACAAAAAAAGATTTTTTCAAATCGGACCAGTAGTTCTTGAGATTAGCGCGTTTAAACAAACAAACAAACTCTTCCGCTTTATAATATTTTATAATTATAATATTAATATAGATTAATGATAAAAATTCCAATTTAAGACAGTATTCATCGGAAATATTCGTTGTTGGCAATTTAAATGTCAGGTTGATTTACTAATTAGTCTTTTGAATTTAATTCTTTACCTACGAAACTAGTCCATTTTGGTATTGTGAAGTCAGATAATTGCCCAACCAAATTATCAAAAAAAAATCTTTACACAGCATCTAGTAGGTATACAATGTTTTCTATTTATTTTAAACCAAGCCTATAATACCATCGTACTGTGACGGACTGTCAATTACTTTAATTTAATAACCCATATTCAAGCCTATATAGCCAACAATAGCATCAAAGTAATATATTAAATACCGTGAAAATTAATTTATTACAAGTTTATAAGGTGGCGACCGACTTATGTTGTTTTGACGTAATGTAACATGTTACAACACAGGTATTTTTAGGGTTTCGTACCTCAAAGGAAAAACGGAACCCTTATAGGATCACTTTGTTGTCCGTCCGTCTTTCAAGATCCTTTATCTCGGGAACGCATAGAGGTATCGAATTTCAATTAAATTCATATTATATATAATCATAATCTGTGAAACAATCAAACTTCTAAGTTAGCGTAAAAAGAGATACGCCTGTTATACCTCTCGGGAATTTATAATTTATAGGGTATGCCCCCGGCTGCGCCCGCGTGGATGCCATATTGTTTTTATTTTAACGGCAAAGTTTGGTACTAACTTTACACCCCCGTTTTACCCCCTTTGGGGGTGCATTTTCAAAAATCCTTTCTTAGTGCCTACGTTATAAAAGGAGCCCCTGTGCATAAATTTTAAGTTTCTAACCCTTATAGTTTAGGCATTGCGTTGATATGTCAGTCAGTCTCCTTAAATATAATATAACTAGCTGTCCCGCGCAACTTCGTATGCGTAAATTTTTCCCGTTTTTGCAACATTTCTCGTCGCTGCTCCGCTCCTATTAGGCGTAGCGCGATGTTATATAGCCTATAGCCTTCCTCGATAAATGAGCTATCCAATTAATAAAAAAGGTTTTTTTCAAATCGGACCAGTAGTTACTGAGATTAGTGCGTTTAAACAAACAAACTCTTCCGCTTTATAATATTAGTATAGATTTTCCGTTGGAGATGTCTGAAAACTATACATTTCTAATTAAATAATTAAAATAATAATATTTAAAAAACTGCGAGACTCGATTCCTGAACTATATAATATGTAGGTACCTACAAATTTGTACGGAACCCTGGGTGGGCGGGTCCGACTCGCACTTGTTCGGTTTTTTGGGACAAAACACACAAACCCTGTGGCGATGGCAACCAGACAATTGATAAACATTTTTATATAGATTATCAAGTTCAACACACAATGATTTATCATTGGTGAGAATCGGTCCAACAATTTCTAGGTTAGTAGTCAGGGTCACTAGTTATACTAAATAATACGCAATGAGTAAACTAAAATAATTATACCATGCCGAGAGATTGGAAGAAGATTGGCAAATGTTGCCATCACACATAGAATTGAAACAAGTCCCTTGAACCAAGCAAATCATTTTTATGTAACACTAGCTGACCCGCGCAACTTCGTTTGCGTTAATTTTCCCCATTTTTGCAACATTTTTTTATTGCTGCTCCGCTCCTATAAGTCATAGCGTAATGTTATATAGCCTATAGCCTTCCTCGATAAATGGGCTCTCTAGCAGTAGAAGAATATTTCTATTCGGACCCGTAGTTCCTGAGATTATCGCATTCAAACAAACAAACTCTTCAGCTTTATAATATTAGTATAGATGTTACATTACATTAAAATATTAAAGTCTGAACCAACCTAATAAAAAAATATTACTTGTTAATATTACAAAAGCGACAACCCTAACCCGTACACAAACAATTAAGCTAAATTGATGCAACTATGAAAGGTCGTTGAACCATCAGCTGTGTATTCCTGGTTCCCATCATAGACTAGTTAATTTATGTAGATGAGTCGTGGATTTGACGGATTTATGCCTACCATGTGGAAATAAAGGATTGAAATGCTACGTTTTGGATCTGTTTTTAGTTATTTAAATATTATTGTGTAATGATCAAGATATAAAGATCAGAGACTTCCTCTGCCTTTTACATTATTAAGTATAAGTTGTTGCTAGTTCATTTAAGGAACAGGCATTTATTTTTTTACCCGAAACAATTGTGTTTTACGTACAGTACTCCAAAAGTAATAATGCGCATAGAAATCTTCGGAAATCTTCGTCATTGTTCGGCAACGGTCGTATTACCCGAGCGTCGAAAGACGATATTTATATAGAGTGGTTAAGAGCAATTTCTCTATGCCTAATTTTATATATTATGTGTTTTGTGCTAAAACAGATTTGATTTACCTGTAACGAAATTTGATTCGATAATTCCATGTAAGTAAATAGCGAAAACGCTACAATCATTGTTGGAGTGATTAGTTTTCAAGTGTCTTACCGAAGTTGGTGTAATTATGGAGGAAAAGGTTTAAATAACATAAGGTTTTATTAGAAGGAGAAAAAAACGTTTTCAAATAGAGGTTTACATAAAATATAATCAAAATCTCAGTTCAAATTTGTTTACAGCACTAATCATTCCAGAAAAATAATACAATTATAAAAAAAATAATCAGAATCGAGGAAGACCTCTATTCCCGACATCGCAGATTCATCAGAAGTTTCATTATGCTCTTGTTCATTTACACTTTCCTCACTGCTATCACCTGTGTAAATAATCAGTTTATCGGAATAACTATCGATTCTTGGCTCAAATTTTCTATATTCATCTTCGCATTGAACCGCATGATCAGAAACTTTTTTCCATTCTTCTGGTCCTATTTTATTGATTTTTTCTAATATAGCATCTTTAACTGACGTCACAGTCATTGCAATATTTCTCTTGGCCACGTGTTGCTTTATTTGGGACCAAATATTTTCAATAGGGTTAAAATCGGGATGATATGGTGGCAATCGTATAATTTTATGCCCATGTTCCTCCATTATACGGTCAATGGCAAATTCTGTGTAATTTTCTTTGTATCTTTGTATAATTTTATACAAATCGGGTTTCAGTTTCTTTGGGTCATGCGGAATGTTGTGTTGTTGTAACCAAGCTGTCATTTGTGGTTTAGATGTGTTTGAGTTTGGTGGTTTCACAGACAGCTTATTATGATATGGGGCGTTGTCTATTACCAACACACTATTAGGAGGCAAGTTGGGAATCAATTGATTGCGTAGCCAAGTTTGATAACGTTCCGCGTTTATTTCTTTATGATAGTCACCTTCTGAGTCGACACATTTATGTAACATTAGAGCCCCTGGGACGAAGCCTTTTTCATTGCCTGCGTGTACAATAATTATTCGCTCTCCTTTGGAAATGGGTTGTTTGATACCTTTTTTGTTGCTATCTTGCCAAGTTTTACCCTTAGTATGTGATGTGTGCACATACGACTCGTCCATAAATACTATGTTTCTACCAGAACTCCTCAGCTGTTGTATTTCTCTGAGATATTTGATCCTTTTTAGGCGTATATCATGTTTTTCCATAAGTAATTGTCTGTTATTATCAGTTTTCAGAAACCTAAACCCCATGTCTTTCAAGATCAACCTTAAAGTCTCGGCACAGCCTTTGAAATTAATAGCTTCGATCAACTTTATTCTTAAATTATTTACAGTTGGGAGTTCTTTCAGCGTCAATTGAAAATTGTATATCATATTACGAATAACACAGTAGTCGAAATCATCAAGTACCAGCCGAAATCTACTTTTAGGTCTTCCTTTTTTCGGTGTAGAAAATTTCTTTGATTGATTATGTTTTTTTTCGTTTAAGATATTACTCAAAGTTCGTCGCGAAATTCCTGTAGCTTTTGTAACACGGTCTTGAATTTTTTTAAAATAACCATCATGGTCTCTGTTGAAAACATTGGCTTCATTTAAGAAATAAAGGTACACATTAAATACCATTTGCCGTGCTTGTGAATTAAGCGGTTTTCCACGTTTAAATTTATCCATTTTGGAAGAATTCGTCTGAAAGAAAATGGCATGGGCAGAGTTAGGTATATATTTTTTATGCATGTTTATCTATTTATTTAATTTAAATAAATCTCATTTTTTAAATGTTTTTCTAGTACTTAATATGTATTTAATGTAGGTATTTTATTTTTTTAATATTAAAAAAACGTGAAATATGTTATTTATTTTCCTTTTTTCAAAATATACTATTTAAATCTGAATAAGCTAATTAATGTTGAAATTATATTTACCAAGAAGGGTGTGTAATAGCAGCTCTATATATTTCCACAAATAGAGAACACGTGCAGTCACTACCAATATATAAAGACGACTGACAGACATTTCGCTGACCGGCGACAGCTGCCGAACGCCCGATTTGTTTTCGATTGTGCACACATGATATTGACTCCTATCTCTTTTAAACAAGGTGCAAAATGCAAATGCCTTGTTTAGGGCTCTTACGATTCCATGATTCGAGTGTTTCCGGGAATACGACAATTAGCGAAGATCTGCATGTGCATTATTAATTTGGGAGTACTGTAGGTAGGTGGGTATATATACCTGCGAAAGATTGATTTTATGATGTGGCACATTCCACAGCCGTTATGTTGTTAAATTAGTCTTAGTTTAGAGGTAACAAATGGATTTTACAAATATAACCTATTTGCTGTTTTATTATTTGTAATTAATTATCTTGTTTACAAAATGACTGCTGTCAAATCTTTTAAAACACCATAGTTTAAACAAATCTTATTAATATTGAAACGAGTACATAGCTATAAGACCTCGTAGGTGTCATAAACGGCGACAAATTATGTCATTTAGAAGGGCAGAGGCGTTCGTTATGATTTCTTTGGCATTGGACTACGATTACTAATCCGCCTACCTAAATGTTAGGCAATATCCTCCAGGACTACACGCCACGGTCAAATGTGGGAGCCCACATGATTTCGCCTAAGGCAGCTTTCGCCTTAGTTTAAAAATATCTTGTTGCATATTGTTTATACTGTACCGGCTCTAAATTATAAAATCAATTAGATTGTGACAATTATTTGATATTTAGTAGGTAAATACTGTAATCTATGATAAATTAATTGGCAAGGTTTCGCAAGGAAACTAATAAAGAAAATATAACGAAATCTCGTTACAGAACGACCATGGCAATGAAATAATTTTGACCACAATTTATTGAATGCGTTGTTATGTACATTTTTTTATAAAGCTATTACAATTTTAGAAACTGAATGTCAATCTGTCAGTGACTCATTGTCTCGTTTATTCACTTGTTATATGGAGATTTTGTAACCCATATACCTATTTCATTTTTATGTACAATTTTTTAAACGGTTTAAACCATCAAAAGATAACACGACAAACAAAGATTTAGTGACAGCTTATTTACGCTTGGGACATCAAAGATATCGCTAACGTTTCCGTCAACCGGCGCTATTTACTGTAGATTCTACAATCAAAATAACTAATTTTAATTAGATACTGTCCACCCAATTCAATGAAACGTTCAATTAAATTCGATAAGATAAAAAGAGAATGTTTAACATAGAAAACGTATTAATTCTCGATAATACCGTTGTTACAATCAATGTATTAGAAGATTATGTTATCTTGTCTTGATTATCTATGGATTTAATTAATTTATTGCAACTATTATTTTAGGTTGGCGCTATCCGTTTTTTTTTCCATTTGTCCTTATATACGCGAACGAGACATAATGCGAACGGGACATAACGCGAACGGGACATATCAAGAAAGGGACTTATAGCGAAGGTTTTTTTCGGCGTGCCTAAACACACAAGGGCCCAAACCGTCCCAATGCAATAATATGTATCGTTCTTATGGAAATCCGTCTTAAATTGATTATTAAAAAATAAACCCCTCACTCACCCACGATCTGTGAATCCCAACTATTGAAGTTTAAGAAGCTTCCCCTTCGCCAGCGTTAAGTCAATTGAACACCTCCCGAAAAATGATGACGGTGATGAGAGGTGGATTCCCTTCTTAATAATATATCCATACTAATATTATAAATGTGAAAGTAACTCTGTCTATCTGTTAATAATATATGTCCCTTCTTAATAATATATCCATACTAATATTATAAATGTGAAAGTAACGCTTTCACGCTCAAACAGCTAAACCGATTTAGATGAAATTTGGTATGGAGATAGTTTGAGTCCCGGGGAAAGACATAGGATAGTTTTTATCGCGACAACCGACATACACGCGGGCGGAGCCGCGGGATGTCGGTCATTACGAAGCTAGTTCAATAATTGTGCATTATATTGTCTCATCTATATTATAAATTAGTCTACAGCCGCGACGAAGAAGTGATAGTTGAAATGTGTATGTTTTGCTCGTATTTTACACGGAATCACGTCTAATTTTATATAAGGGAGTATCGTCGAGTGATTCATTCATTTATGACTGTTTCGCAGCGGTTTCGTGGACTAGGAAACTTTTTTTAATTTTATTTGACGCTTACAGAGCTGGTGTAAGTTTAATCTGTGTATATGTACGTGTTTGTGGAATCACAGCGCCAAAATAGATGGATATATTTAGGTGCAGTTTATTTTTAATTTGAAGTTTAACATTGTCTTATTAGGTAGAAAACTAACTCAATAATTGTTACCTTTCATTGTCTTGTCTGTATTATACTTAGTCTATGACCTAGCCAACAGCCGCGACGAAGGAGTGATAGTTGGAATGTGTATGTTTTATTCGTATTTTACACGGAATCACGTCTAATTTTATATTAGCGAGTAGCGTCGAGTGATTCATTCATACTACTCGTATATGTGTGTTTCGTAGCGATTTTGAGGGTTATGAAAGTTTTTCTTTATGGCGTAAACAGTGTGTGTGTCTGTTTGTGGCCCCATAGCGCCAAAACGGATAGACGAATTTAGATGCAGTTTTTGTTTATTACAAAGCTGGTTAAATTAGGATTGTTCCTAGTTTTGTTTGATAAAAATCTGTTCAGCCGTTTTTAAGATATACTTATTTTTATCTCACATGGGACAAAAGTCATATTGAACTTACATATTAGAAAGTTCTGTATGTCTGTTTGTGCCTGGTAATATATATATATATAACGGCTGGACCGATTTAGATGTCACTGTTTTCGAAAATATTTAAATTTTCATTCATACGAATAAAATATTATGGCGTATAGTTGACTTGACTGCCTCTGGGGCGCGGTGGGTGTGTGTCCGACTGCTACGCAAGAGGTCGTAGGTTCGATTCCCTTGCGTGATCACTTAGTGTGATCCACAAATTGTTGTTCCGAGTCTGGGTGTACTTTGTGTCCGTGACCTGTATGTTTGTAAAGTCCCCCGCGACACAGGGCTTGTACCCTACTGCCGTAGTCGTCTTTTTTAAAAGAAAAAGAAACAAAAAAAAAATGGTTCGCATCCACAACCAGTTTTGTTTATCTAATAAACGCCCCAGTAGTTCCCTCGAAAGGGCAATTTTACGGCCATATCTCTTTTCCCATAAAATTCCCAATAAAACGGCCATTACAATCAATTCACTATCGAAATCAATGCAGCATACATTGTAACTCTGACCGTGGCGCCAATTAGTTTCAATTGTCAGACTGCCTCTGTGGCACGGTGGGAGTGTGTCCGACTGCTACGCGAGAGGTCGTGGGTTCGATTCCCACGCGGGACACCACTTTGTGTGATCCACAAATTGTTGTTTCGAGTCTGGGTGTACTTTGTGTCCGTGACTTGTATGTTTGTAAAGTGCCCCGCGACACAGGGCTTGTACGTTAATGCGGGAGTCGTCTTTAAAAAAAAAATTGTGCATCCAAACTATTATTATAAATGTGAAAGTAACTCTGTCTGTATGTTTCGTTATCACGCTTAAACTGCTGAACTGATTTAGATGAAATTTGATATGGAGATAGTTTGAGTGTCGAGAATGGACATGTGGAGCCGCGGGCGAAAGTTAGTATTATGTATGGGAAAGTAACTCTGTCTGTCTGTTACGTTATCACGATTAAACCGCTGAACCAATTTAAAAATTCTTTCACCGTTGGAAAGCTACACTATCCCCGGGAGATAAAGTCTACTTTTTATTCCTGTATTCCCACGGGAACGGGAACTATGCGGGTGAAACCGCGAGGCGTCCGCTAGTCTATACCAATATTATAACGCTGAAGAGTTTGTTTATTTGAACGCGGTAATTTAAGGAACTACTGATCCGAATTAAAAAAATCTTTCACTGTTAGATAGCCCATTTATCGAGGAAGGCGAAAGGCTATATAACATCACGCTACGACCAATAGGAGCGGAGCAGCAATGAGAAATGTTGCAAAAATGTACGCAGACGAAGTTGCTCAGGACAGCTAGTATCCAATAAAATCAATTCACAATCTAAATCAATGCAACGGACATACAAACATTGTAACAAGGACCGTGGCGCCAATTAGTCTCAATTGTGAATACTAATATAATAAGTAATGGTGTTTGTACACAATAGTGTTGTGGTCTATTTGTCCATGTATCTATAGATCCGGTTGACTATTGTGGATTGTTCTTTATTGCAAAACTAGCAGCTAGCTCCATGGCTGTTTTCGAAAAACGATTACGGTGCCATCTTTTGGATGCGCAACGAGAACTGGCCCACGCTAATGCGAACATCTCTATTATATGATGGCTTAAAATTGGGTTAAATACATACATATATTATATAACATCTGAGCACGCTCGCACATACGTACGCACGCACACACACACACACACACACACACACACACACACACACACACACACACACACACACACACACACACACACACACACACACACACACACACACACACACACTAACATACACGTTCGTCAAGTTCTGTCAGGCTCTGTCAGCTTGGCAAAATGCTGAACTGGACACCCATTTGTTGCAGCCGCGAGGCACAGCTTTTATTACTATGGTTTTCCTTTTTTTTTCAACTGTAATTAAATAATTAAAAATACCTACAAAATAATAAAAATGTATAATAAGTACCTGTATAACCATTTCATTAATGTTATCTTTTGTCGAATGATATATGTATATTTTTTTCAATTGAATTATTTTTATTATATTCTGTTATTTCTTTTTGTTTTAATATTTTATGTTATTCTTTATATACCTACCATTTTCTATTTTATTAATGAAAAATGTTGCAAATGTTGATAAACTTCCGTGATTTGTACACATTAATACGTTGTGAATAATTTAAGGCAAAATACCTTATTTATTTCCCGACGTTTCGACCGTTTTGCAACGGCCGTGGTCACGGGTAGACAGTAAACAATAAACAAGATCCTTTAGGCACCTGTCCCACCAACGACGATGAGCGAGAAGCTATTTTATCGCTCAAGAAACGTACAATAGATGTATATTGTAGATCCCGTCCATGTTAACAAAAGAGATGCAGTATAGAGCAAGTACTCACCGGCTTGCGGGCCTTGCGGCAGTGTGAACGGTCAGCGATCAACTATTAATATCGGTACATATCTCTTTTGTTTACACGGGATCTACATAAGCACACACATCAAAAGTGTCTAGGGATCAACATATATTTTTGCAATAACTTTTCTCCTGATTGATTTTTTTTTTTTATTTCTTTAAGGATTCATCAAATAAAGTGTTTTCGTTTGTCACAGTAACGATAAACCAAGTCACCTTTGCATTAATAAAGAAATTTGCCATTTTCCTAATAAAGGGATTTTTGACATTTGAACCACTAACATTAAAGTTCGAAAAAAAGACTGAAATAACAGTTTTCTTTAAAATTTTATTGGGTAACTTAAACAATTAATAATCCGTGTTTCTACCGCGAACACTAACAACACAAGAACATCGGTTTGGCATACTCAAAATGAGTTCATCCAAATCACGCTGTGGAATGGCCGCCCATGTTCGTTGCAACAACAAAAAAAGGTCTTCTTGCGACTGGATACCCTCCATATTCGGCAGAGCTCTTCTCTGTAGCATATCCCATGCATGCTCAATCGGGTTCAAGTCTGGCGACTGAGCAGGCCAGGGCAGGACATTGATGTTAGCTGCGGCGAGAGTCTGTCTTACAACTCTTGCGGTGTGCGGTCGTGCATTATCATGCATTAACTGAAATAAGGGACCGATTTGCACTTGTAGAGGAACGATGACGTCTGATACAATCGTCTCAGCATAAATTTGAGCGTTGAGGTTGCCTCTGATCCAAATCAACTCAGTTCTTCCGCCGATCCAAATACCCGCCCATACCATGATGGTTCCACCACTATAAGGATGGACTTCCTGGCAGGATTTTAATCGCTGTTGGCGTCCAGGGGTTCTCCAGTGTCGTATACGTCTTGTATCCGGTCTCATACCAAAACGAGACTCATCAGAAAAGCACACGAAACGCCATTGTTCTTCTGCCCAATTTCTGTGTTCAAGAGCCCATTGATATCGAATCCTACGATTGTGCATTGCTATAGGTGGTACCCGTAGCGGTCTTCGGGAATGAAGGTTCACTTCATGCAAGCGGTTTCTGACTGTTTGGTCGCTAATTAAGTTCCCTGAAGAGTGATGAAGCCTCACGGCTAACATCATGGCGGTTATTGTTGGACCTCTTCGAGTTAAGATTTGAATGTATCGGTCTTGTCTCCGTGTGGTGCAGCGATACCGTCCTCCATGGCGCTCAGCCACGGTACCAGTGCTTCGGTAACGTGTCCAAAGTCGACTGATAACACTCTGACTTGTATTCAGAGCTAAAGCCACAGTACGTTGCCGGGAACCAGCTTCTATCATTCCCACGGCTCTGAGCATTTCTTCCCTGCTTAAATGACGTCGCCGCTCCATAATAACGTTGGTTTTAATCAGTAGTAGGGAAACAGTAGCACTAATAATGTCTTCAATGCGTTGTATGTTTTTATAGGGAAAATATTGACAGCTGATTTTCATCTTTTACTCGAATTTGATTCACAGTTCCTGATTCAAATTATGAAATGCACCAAAAAGGATCCATATAAATTTATAAAATCATAAATTTATTACAAAGCCACATCTCAATCTCAAGAAATCCGCATAAAAATGCTTGATCCCTAGACACTTTTGATGTGTGTATGTACGTTTCTTCAGCGATAAATCGCTACTCGCTAGTCGCTTTCTCGCCGTTAGTAGGACAGGTGCCAAAACAAAAGCCGTGATAGTTCTTTAACTACCGACTAGATGGCGCTGCGAGGGCCCAACTCGCGAGCATCAAGGGATAGAAGGATTTGGGGTCTCGTAACATAGTCCAGATAGTTGGTTCGCTTCTGGCCCCGGTTTGGCTACGGAAGTCTTGGGTTCCATTCCTGAGTCTGGACTTCAAAAAGTTTTCTATCTTTCAAAAATGCAATTATTGTATTTGTAAAGGTGCCTTTATACTCGGAAAAAGATGGAAATTGATAATTAATTGTATACATTACGTCATGAAAGCTACAAATTTGCAATTTATGAAGTAGGCCAACTGAGGTCATTGACTTGCATAATAATACTTAACAGCAATGATAACGATTGCATTAGGGTAGATAATACTGTTGTTATCTATGTAATACCAAGCTTTTATTCCATTTTTTTACTAGCTGACCCGCGCCAATTCCCTCCCCCCCCTTTTTTTAAAGATAACTAGCAATGTGGGATTTTGGTTAGGATTCGAACCTCACGATTGCGAGACCGATGCCCTTAACCATTAGGCTGCCACCGCTTTAAGCAACATTTTTCATTGCTGCTGCGCTCCTATTGGTCGTAACGTGATGTTATATAGCCTTCCTCGATAAATGGGCTATCCAACAGTAAAACAATTTTGATAAACTTTCGCGATTAGTACACATTATAAAAATATATATTTATTACGGGTCTTAATCGCGTGAATAATTTAAGGTAAAATATCTTGTTTATTGCCCGACGTTTCGGACGTATTGCGACGGCCGTGCAGTACGGCATTTTACTTTAAATTATTCACGCGATTAAGACCCGTAATATATATATTTTCATAAAGTAAAAGAATTATTCAAATTCGACCTTACGATTTTGAGTCTCATGCCTTAGCCTAATGGCTACCACATTAATTAGTAGGTATGCAAAATATAATGATCTTTTAGTGATTAGGCCGTGCGATTAAATATCAAAACGCATGTCATAAATTGTCATTAGTCATGATGAGATATGCCGGTTTCATCACGATTTTATTTGTTGTTATATAATAATAATAATATATTAATATCTTGGGACAACTCACACAACGCTATCTGATCCCAAACTAAGCAGAGCTTGTACTATGGAAACCAGACAACTGATAAACATACTTATATATTTCTAAATACATACATATTATAGACTAGCTGTGCCCGCGACTTCGTTCGCGTGGAAGTTGGGTTTATGTTAAGGTAGTTTATGTTACAATTTAACTTCTGTGTAAAACATATTGGAAACATGCTCCACAATGCTCTGTGGCATCTATGGATATTAGGGCCTAGCTCTAATCAGGGCCCGACCTATGGCAAGCCAAACAAATGCCCAGTGCAGCAAACTGAAGGGCGACAAAGTTTATGGCGCCAGACGGTTAGAAGACAAATTATAATAGTATTTTACCAAAATGATTTGCATCACATCAAATATTACTATTATCGGTTTCGGATTAAATGAAGCCCGAAACCGCCCAAGTACTCGCGCGAAATAGGGCTAGTGTGAGATAAGTTTTTAAAAAAATATCCTGTTTTTAAAACATTGCATTCCCGCGGTACTGTGATGCGTGTTCAAACAAACAGACAACATTCAAACGTTTCTAAAAGATATACTGAATTAGTATATCTTTTAGAAACGTTTAGTTTAAATACTAAACTTATTTCTTTATAATGTCTACATTGGTGAATTAAAAAATAGGTGTGTCAACCTGTCGTAGCCGAGGATAGAACAAAGTGGCGTGCAATTAGAGAGGCCTATGTCCAGCAGTGGACTGCGATAGGCTGATGATGATGATGATGATGATGAACCTGTCGTTAATTAAGATCATCATAAATTCATATCCCTCTACGTAAGAATTTCAGATTTATTTTTTAAATCAATTTACCTGATTCTGTTTCATTTGTATTTAAACGCCATCTATTTTCAAAACTGGATAAGTTTATTTTAATACTTGATGACTTTAAATTAAATTATACTTAAACTATCATGCATATTAAACGTAGGTAAGCAAGGTATTTAACCTAAAAATAATTATTCACGCGATTAAGACCCGTAATATATATATGTATATATATTCATAATAGCTGTGCCGGCGACTTCGTTCGCGTGAAAGTCGGGTTTAAATTAAGGTAGTTTAGGTAACGAAATAACTTCTGTGTAAATATGTAGGAAACAAAACTAAATACTAAATACTTACTAAATAAAAATCGATCTGTTCTATTCTTTTAGATAGTTAGTTTGGTGTGCGGCTTAAGAAGTGGGTTTTCTGTTGTTTTTGTTTCATTCTTTCTACGTTATACCTACTTAATACCTAATATTTTTTAATTTGTACGAAAATGTTGTTACTTCTCATGTGATCGTAAACTTGTAAAGCCTAAGTACTTAACTGTGATAGTTTTCCTTATAATTTTAGTGTTTATACTGCTACCCTGATTTTTTTCACATACCCAACATCAACCATTTAGCTGGCAGGGGGACACTTGACTCTAACAAAAATATTCACTATAAAGCCTAATATTATACACAAAGGAATCCTTAAATCTAAAAATAGTCTTCACAAACCCTACACGCTTTTTAAAAGACCTATCTAATGATACCACACACGATGGGGTAGGTAGGTGAGAAAAAAATCACATCCCCACTTTACATATAAGAGAGGTAGGTACCCTTAAAAAAATAATGATTTTCAAGATTTTGTTCTTTCACTTTATCGGCGTTAGTAATTTATTCATGCAAAAGTTGCAACCTTCTAGCACTAACAGTCTCTGAGCTAAGCTGCGGACGGACGGACATAAGGGAACTATAAGGGTTCTGTTTTGCCATTTTGGCTAAAAATGGGGTGTATTTCATATAGTGTTACAACGCAATATAATAATAAAACTGCTGTAATACTTTAGTAAGCAAACACAGAGCGTGTCATGTGTGTCATGCCCGCGAAAATGTCAGATATCCCTAAAGGTACGGTTGACAAACAACGACCCCCCTCCTCCCGTCACCCGAACTACTCACACTTGACCGATGTTGAGCCATTCATTATCGTTGAATTGATGAACACGTAATCTCCAACCATAACCCCAAAACATGATCCTCGATGCACCTGTGTGATGCGTGGTCAAACAAACGGACAGACAGACAAACATTTCTAAAAATCATAGCAATCTTTTAAAACTTCTTTTACTAAGTATAGAACGTTATTGAATACAACGCCATCTACTTTCAAGAATGTTGCCACTCAGCATCTCAAGCACCTATACCCTAATAAATGTTTTCACAATTAAGGAATTATTTGATCACGGTGAACAATTTGATTTCATAGATGGCGCTACATGTTTTTTTTTACGTGTGTAATGTCTTTTTTTTAGACGAACACATCATTTCTGGAAAATGTCGTAATTATAATGTAATATTGTTTTTCATTTCTACTACGATTAATTAATTACTCTCAGCAGTGCATGCAATACCTATAATTAACTTACCTACGTGCATAATTTACTTGATTTTTAATATAAAAAAATAATAACCAAAGTAAATAAGTTACTTACGGTCGAAAAAATAACTAAAACATTGAGAAAAATATTAAAAAAGGATAAAAACAATTTAAAAAAATACATAAAGAACATAATCAGACATCGGATTCGAGCCCGGGACTTCGTCGTCAAAGACCGCTAGCATAGCTTCGAGGCTATATCGTTCGCTACTTGCCACATCAAAATAACTGTTCTTATGAAACTTAACAATGTTGTGTTTAGCTCCTTTTAGTTTTAGCGTGAAGTTATGTATTCCATGGGTTACAATTATAGATAATGTCTAATTGTGGAAAATTTTGTGATAAACCATTATGGTGCGACAAAAAATACGTTGCTACTCGTTCCCCATAGACGTTAGCGTAATGATTCATAGTGTAAATAATGTCCTATAGTATTTACTATAAAACTGCAAATTTTCATAAAGATCCGTCTAGTAGTTACTGTTTTATAACGAAAAATAGCTACAGACATTATCCCTTACTGCTTAGCTCCTATGGGAAAAAGCGTGATAATTTATAGCCTAAATGTTAATCTGCATCTATTAGATTGCACGTGCAAAATTTCAACCGAATCTGTACGGTGGTTTTTGCGTGATGCGTGTTCAAACAAACAGACAGACAGACAGACAGACAGACAGACAGACAGACAGACAGACAGACATTTCTAAAAATGCAGCAAAGTGTTTGAATACTCTTTTCGAACATTTCCTAATATTTTTTTTCACTAAGTTCGGCCATGTACAGACACGTGAAATTTACAGTTTTATTATATGTATAGATAAATAACACCCAGACACAGAATAAACCATCGTGCTCATCACACAAAGTTTTATCCTGGGTGGGGATCGAACCCACGACCTCTTGCGTAGCAGTCGGATACACTCCCACCGCGCCACAGAGGCAGTTAAAAAATAATAAAGAAGCCAAGAGCGGTAGGTTATTAGTTTATTAAAAATCATTATGTATAGACATTTTATAAAAAGGGACTAATTTTACTTGACACTGTTCCACCCCGCTCCCCTATTCATATATTATATATATGTACTAATAGTAGTTGTCTCGACGAACTTCGTACCTCCCCGTTGTGTTTTTTTTCGTTATTTTTTTGTTTTACTTAACTTACATTCTACAGAGTATAAGAAAACTAAAAAAAAAGAATGAATGAAATCGGCTAAGTCTTTCTCTAGTTATCTTGTGACTAAGGGAAATAACTGCCCCGCGCAATTTCGTATGCGTACATTTTCCCCGTTTTTGCAACATTTTTCATTACTGCTCTGCTCCTATTCGTATGTGTGGTTGTAGCGTGATGTTATATAGCATATAGCATTCCTCGATAAATGTTCTATTCAACACTAAAATCATTTTTCCATTCTGACCTGTAAGTTCCTGAGATTATTGCGTTCTAACAAACAAACTCGTCAGCTTTATAATATTAGTAAAGATTAATTATTATCCAATCGTAAAATTGGTGGACAAATCGAAGTATCAACGCCTCCTAACAAATTGATATCCAATGTCGTCATGTGTTGTAGGTGGTCGATAGATCTCTGCCTACACCTGTAGTTTAAACTGGGTCGATAATATTTGCCTAATCAAGATTTTAAGAGTGGGCATAAATAAATTCTTTAGCCAAATTGAGAATTGAACGGTTCTTACTTCCCGACGCATAAAAAATAGTGATTAAACAGGTGTGTCTGTGTGCTTGTCTGTGGTGAATTTGAGTATAGTTTTTAAGCTATTGCATAGCTTTTAACGCGGGCTTTGAGCGCGGCGACCGAATCAGGAAATTTCGTAACGAAAATAAAACCTAACACCCCCGTATATGGTACGACTGTACGAAGCTTGCACGAATCGAGACGAGCTGTTCCGAAAAAAAAAAATAGTATAGTTGATAAAACATGCTATGCAATAGCTTTACCGCGGCAGTCCCCGAGTGCCACACATTTTTTTTAAACAACTACCGTTTTAGGGTACAAGCCCCGTGTCGCGGTAGATTTTACAAACCTACTAATCACCGACACAAAGTACACACAGACTCGGAACAACAATTTGTGGATCACACAAAGTAGAAAACGTGTGTGAATCGAACCCACGACAACAGGTCAGTCATATTTGCTTTAATCGGATTCTTAGGTTTTGGTAGGTGACCCATTGTCCTTTTTAAAATTTGATGATGTTTAACTTGGCTCACATCTGTTCTGCTTTTCAATCAAGCGAAATGTGGATTAAAATAGTTTAAATATTTATTAGAATATTATCGGTAAACACAAAAAAGTCAAACAAAAACCGACGTTTCGATCGAATTGCACCGACCGTGGTTACGGGTCGACCCGTGACCACGATCGATGCAATTCGATCGAAACGCGATTAAGTCCCGATAATAATCTAATATGTGTAAACATCGCGAAAGTTTAAAAACAGTTTAAATATTATTGTTTTATGTATCGATCAGCTGACTCTTTTTTTTCTACTATTTTAAAAGATAATTAGCAATGTGGGATTGTGGGTCCCACATTACTAGCAATCCTGTTAACCCCTCCAGCTAAGTTGAATTGCTTGTATTCGGAGAACGTAAACCTTCTCCGAATACAAGCAATCGGTATCGGTAGTATAATTGGTAGGACTTGTACCTGCGACCTCACTATTGAAAGTCCGATGTCTTAACCATTGCTACTGCCCGCTCAGATTTAGTAAAACTGTGTCTCCTGGCAGGTGTATTAAATTCTTTTTTTCACTACGACACATGTATGGGGTCGTCCATTAATCACAGGGGGTTCGGAAAAATCACGAAATATCACGTACAATGAGGAATTCCCTCAAGTCGTGCGAGTGATTCATACTTCACACCCCTCCCCCCCCCCCACGTACACAACCTGATCTTGGGTAGGGGGGAGACTGAAACGTCACCAAGTATCATTAAAGGGAAAAGCATCAAGCTTTAAAAACATCACGTCATATACGGACGACCCCATTCATAAAAGTAAAATCATGCGGCTTATTTAATAGGTACTATTAGCTTTATAACAATGTAATTCACACCTCGAAATTATTAAATCAAATGCCAACAACATAATGATACAATTATAGTCTTATACAACTCAATTTGAATTCACTTTCAAATTATTTCCCTCAATTTTATCATTTTCTGAGTCATGGTGAAAGTTGTATTATACCGAGCGAAACCGCAGTAAGACCTTTGTCATTTAAAAAAAGCGTTAACGACTGCAAATAGGTGCGTTTACCTTATTTCAATATTGGTATTGGTGGTCAAATATGTGTTTTTTGAGTATTTCGTTGAGGCGTGGGTGGTTAACGCAGATTTGCTTAATTTTGGTTTATTTGCCTTACTTAGAAGTTGTTTTAGCATTATAGAAGTACATAAATATTAAGATGTAGGTATGAGATAGATATTGCTCAACATAATGTGTACCGAAGTCATTTTTATAGGCATTTCTTGCCAATAACAATTACTTCAATGTAAATGTAACGAAATGCCTATAAAAATTACTTCAATATTCGGCCTGCGACATCATAATTTGTTAAAATGCTCTCTGTAACGAAGCAATAACAAAAGCCGTGATAGTTCTTTAACTATCGACTAGATGTCGCTGCGAAGGCCTAATTTCGCGAGCAACAAGAGATAGAAAAATTCGAAATCTAATAACATAGTCCAGATAGGTGTTTCGCTTCTGGCCCCGGTTTGGCTACGGAAGTCTCGGGTTCGATTCCTGAGTCTGGATTTCAAATTTTTCTATCTTTCAAAAATGCATTTATTGTATTTATAATGTGTAGGCACCGGATTAGCAAGCTGAAGTGGCAGTGGGCTGGCCATATTAGCCAAAGAACCGACAACCGTTGGGGTAAACGAGTTCTTGAGTGGAGACCGCGTCTCGGCAAACGTAGTGTAGGACGCCCTCAGGCTAGGTGGAGTGGTGATCTACGCAAAACGGCTGGCAGGAGCTGGATGCGAGAAGCCGAAGATAAAACAAAGTGGCGTGCAATTGGAGAGGCCTATGTCCAGCAGTGGACTGCGATAGGCTGATGATGATGATGATAATGTGTACCTACTTACTAATAACTTAAGTAGCTGGGTACATTTGGCCACAGTGCCAGTTGTGGCGAGACTCCATTTTTTGTGGACACTGGTATTACTGTATAAGTATAACTGGCATCTTTAAACACTATCGGAATAAAATAAATGTATCTTTTTTTTAAATTATATATTTTTTTTATAAAAAAAAAGATAACTAGCAATGTGGGATTGAGTTCCACATTACTAGCAATCTTGTTAACCCCTCCAGCTAAGCTCAAAGGCTTGTGTTAGGAGTGGGTTCACGTCGGTAGTATAATGGTCAGGATTCGAACCCGCGACCTCTCGATTGCGAGACCGATGCCTTAGCCATTAGGCTACCGCCGCTTATTCTGCTTATGGATCTATTTCTTTAAAATATTATTTTATCAAATGGATGAAATCTAAATGCGTGCTGCATATAAAATGAAGCTAATGAACGCATGCGCTTGGTATGTTAAATCTATACTAATATTATAAAACGGATGAGTTTGTTTGTTTGAACGCGGTAATCTCAGGAACTACTGGTCCGAATTGAAAAATTATTTTACTGTTGGATAGCCTATTTATCGAATATAACATTACGCTTTACGCTACAACCAATAGTTGTGGAGCAGCAATGAGCAATGTTGCAAAAACGGAGAAAATTTACGTTACTTCAATTTACTTCCTATCAAATAAAAAAAATGTTTCCGTTCTTAAACCAATATATTTAAGGAAAACCTTTTATTAGCCTTACTCTTTTGTTATACATACAATACTTGTGTATGTTTATTGCAACGCTGTTGGTTTTCAATAAATAAACATACCTAATAAACAAACAAAACGGATCGGACGTGAAGATCTTTTCAACACGACTGTACAATTTCTGCCGTAAAGCGAATTAGTCGTAAAGCGAATCTGTTTTAAAGCGAATCTGTCGTAAAGCGAACAGCTCAGCTGATTTTCAACTGCAACAATTATTTTGGTACAGTTGTTTTAGCCTGTTTTATATTTCACTCAAAATGAGATAAGATGAATGTGTTGAGATAGGCGCTTGACCTTAGCTTCCAGCGGTAACCTGATTTACTTACCGTACTACGACTTGACAATGTGACTTAAAGTAGAAACTATGTCTATGAGAAATGAATAGGTAAAGATCTGTGATGGCAGACGTGTAATTCTCTTCCAGTTAAATTTTAAATTGCAGATCGGAAATGCATCTAACGGCTCCCTGCTACCGTAACTCCACATTGTTGCAAACCAAGTACCAAGTGATTTGGTTTACAACAGTCGTCTACACTGTTGGAACAAGCAAGGTCACCTTGGCGGGAACGCTTGTTTCCAACCGTCTGGAAGACGCTTTAAAGACGTCCGTGTAAAAAAACTAACAGTTATCACTACATAGTATAAAACAAAGTCGCTTTCTCTGTCTCTATATCCCTATGTATGCTTAAATCTTTTCGATTGAAGACGAAGGTTTATATTATATGTATAATAACATCGATTAAATAGTGGAGAAATAAGGAGCGGAGCAGCAATAAGAAATGTTGCAAAAACGGGGAAAATTTACGCAGACGAAGTTGCGCGGGTCAGCTAGTTTACAATATTTCACACCATATTAAAATATTTATACTTTTGTACTTGTCTTTATAACCATTAAAAAGTTATATGATTGGAAATTATTATAACCGTTGATAGTTATTTGATTGTAGACGTTTTACTACGCAATTATGTAGCGTTTACGGTGCCCGTTATCTTTGGAATTATCATAGATATTCTTTGAAATCGTTTAGGAACTATTTTATTTTCCTTCCTAGAATGAGACATACGAATTTGAAGAAAATTTTGAATTTCAAACATCTTTATTTTGTAAAACCAAGTCATATATCCGCCATCTTTATAAGCGGTAGCCTAATGGCTTTTCGAATCTTATCCATTATACTACAGTGAACCCACTCCTAACACAAGTCATTGAGCTTAGCTGGAGGGGTTAACAATGTTGCTAGTAATGTGGGACACACAATCTCACATTGCTAGTTATTTTCTAAAGTGTGAAATGAATCGATACTAATATTATAAAGCTGAAGAGTTTGTTTATTTGAACGCGATAATCTCAGGAACTACTGGTCCTAGATAACAAGCAACCTAGCCAATTTATCTAGGAAAGCTATAGGCTATATAACATCAAGCTACGACAAATAGGAGCGGAGCAGCAATGAAAAACGTTGCAAAAATGGGGAAAATTGAGGCAGACATAGTTACGAGGGTTAGCGAGTACCTACCTACATTATAAAAAAAAAGTTTGGAGTTGTTCCGTGTGTAAAGCTGATCGATATTTTTTGCCTGTTTAACTTTTAGCAGCTAGATTCCTATCAGAATTCTGACTTCTTCTTTGTAAGAACAGCTTTTGGTACTATGCATGCCTTGTGATCTATTTAAACAAACGGGTTACGTCCCGCGGCTACGCCCAGGTTGTTTGATTTTCATCGAAATTTAGAACCCGGTATTTTTTTTCCATTTTTTCTCATTACAAAAATCTTCCTCAGACTAAAAAAAAAAAAACCTAAATTCGAGCTTTACACTTAGCAGCACATTTGGAACATACAACTAACTAAAACAGTGCTGAATAAGAAGAACACATTTAGAGATTATTTTTTACTTATATGACGACTGAAATAATGAAAATGTTTCCTAAATGTTCCAAAATACATTCCTTAAATCAAATCGATCGAAAAAACTGTCGACATCGATACCGTGTCAATCCGTCTGTCACCGCAAACAAGTGGAGCCTAAACGGCTAAACCTCACGTTACAATATCGACACCTTAGTAACATGACGCTAGATAGATTGAGTTACTTGCTCCTGACCGGTTTGAAATTAATACGATATTATAGTACCTTCATATTGGTTTATTAATTAGTGTTATAACAATTCATATATGGTGGCAGCACCTTACCTGCATATACAGTTTATAAACAGAGAAACATTGTAAACATTGGCAATTTGAAAAGAGTGGCCACGAGTTTTTATTGCCTGTTCTTTTCTCGGGCTTTACCTATTTTTTGCGAACAGGCATTACCAGTAAATGTAGAATCGACTTTTAACAAGTGTAGTATTTTGCTTCCTAAGTGAATAAATCATTATTATTATTATTTTGTTTCTTTTTTATCTCTCTCTTTTGGAGAGGTAGTTTACATGCCATGAGGGCCTAGTTAATATTATTATTATTATTATTATTATAAACCCTTATGATTATAGAATTTTATAAGCTACGGGTCTTAATCGCGTAAATATTTTATTTTAAGGCTAAATAGGTACCTACATTTGTTTTATGGCCCGACGTTTCGACCGTATTGCAACGGCGGTGGTGACGCCGGCCGTTGTAATACGGTCGAAATTTTATTGCAACAATTTCGTTTTTGCATCAATTTCGATCGATTTTATTCACCGCAAACGTCGGGCAAAAAAACAAAGGTATTTAGTCTTAAAATAAAATATTTACGCGATTAAGACCCGTAGCTTATAAAATCCTATAATGTGTATAAATCGCGAAAGTTTACGAACATATATTGCAACCCTAATGATATCCTCAGTAGAATCTTCTTATTTTATCCTGGGGATTATTGCCATAATCGCCACGCTTGGCGAGCGGGTTGGCGATCGCAGTAAGGCTTTAGGTACGTAGAGGAGGCTGCGGCCCGTTCTCTGGTGTATCATCCTTTAGTTGCCTTGACGACACCCACGGGAAGAGGTGGCGTGGTACTATTCTGTTGGCCTAATGGTTAGTGACCCCACCCAGGATAAAACTTTGTGTGATGAGCACGATGGTTTATTCTGTGTCTGGGTGTTATTTATGTTTTTTTTTTTTATGGTCTGCAAAACTGAATACAATTCTAAGAAAGATACATGAAACATGTGTTAATTAAATATGATTAATTGTACTCTATAATATGCAAACACAGCATGCATTTTTAATAAGGTGTCATAACTTTTATAATTTAAAATGTGTCAACTGCTACTACTGTTTAAGAGGAACATTTTGATACAGTTTTATTAAATATATAAGTATGTTTATCTGTTGTCTGGTAGTCGTAGTACAAGCTCTGCTTAGATTGGGATCAGAAGGCGTTGTGTGAGTTGTTCCAAGATATTATATTATTATATTTTTAAGCCGGTAGGTACTACACGGCCAACATTATAACAGTAAGTACCTATAACTGTTATTATAATTTTTAAATACCAATGATGAATCTATACTATGTTACAAAATGCCTATGTTTAGATAGATGGATGTGTTTCTCAATCACGTCAAAACGGCTAAACAGATCAGGATGAAATTAAGCACAGATACCTACATAAATTTACCTATTGTTTGCGAACAGGTATTACCAGTAAATGTAGAATCGACTTTTCACAAGTGTAGTATTTGCTTCCTAAGTGAATAAATCATTTTTATTTTATTATTATTAGATTATAACTAATCTGCATATCACATGACCACTTTTTATTCCGGAAAAATATACGATTCCAGTGCGATTGATACGTTTTGCAAAATTTCCACGCAAATGAAGGCGCGGGAAACAACTAGTATTATAAATTTACTAGCTATTACCCGTGACTTCACTCACGTAAATGTTTAGATATCGTTACAAAAATTATATACTACTGACTATGTTCCTCTCGAGCCTTCATTTTGATTATTTGTATGGATATGAGATATCTCCATTCAAAGTTATTTAAATATAGTTAGCGGTTTAGCCCTGAAAATATAGCAGCGCGCGATTATTGCCCAAGAGGTTGGTTGTAAGTTCGATTCCCACACAGAACAAAACTCAAAATAGCCTGCATCACAGCGCTTGTGCCTTATTGTGAAAGTTGCCTTATAAAAAAAAATGTAATTAAAATAAATAAACGATATTATCGATATTCTTAATACCTATGTAACGTTATACTCTATCGAATATCAAGTTACTCACTCCTGACTGATTCTAAGTGAATATCAGTTGACAGGTTATTACGATATCTATGTTGACGATATGGTACGTGGCGCCAGGGCTGTCAACACGTCAATTTGTGTAATCGAAGGACAGTCGTGTAGATGATATAAGCTTTTCTGTGTTGTCTGCGTTAAGTTTGAGCTTTATAGCCTGTGTGTTATTCCGATGTACAAACTATATTAGTCTAAATTTACATTAAAATTTGTTCAGTAGTTTTTGTGTGAAAGAGGAACAAACATCTATCCATCCCTAGCAGGATACTTACGAGCTAAGTCCCACGGCTAAAAGATTCGAAAGAAAAAAAAGGTCGCTAGGATAAATTGGATGCGGAAGGCGAAAGACCGAGTGCTGTGGCGTAAATTAAGAGAGCTATGTCCAGCAGTGGTCTGATGTAGGCTGATTGATCGATAGTCCTATGACAGGCCCAGGCTCGACAAAGTCCAGCTCAGCTTTGGACGTAAGAGCTGAGCTGGGCGTTATGTGAGAATAAATGAGTTAGGACTTTCATTTTAAGGGTTCGGTAGCCAAAATGGCAAAAACAGAACCCTTATAGTTTCGTCGTCTCTGTCTATCACAGGCATTTTACTAAAAGACTAAGTACTCAATGAATATTGATAAAATTTGATGAAAAGGTGTCTTGTAGTAGCCGCTACTTAGTTTTTAATAGCTAAATAATATGAAAAGAATTCATATTACACGTACAAGCCGAACACAATTTTAGAAAACAGGTACTGCAAAATTTACGGGGATCGCACAATCTTTTTTTTTTTTTTTTTTTTCTCTTTATTTATTTGGAGGCTTGGGGTCACATAAACGACCATGTCAGCCCCATCGTAACCTAAACATGAATATCTACACTTATTCTATTATTTTATAAACTAAAACGGCAGCTGCCGATAAGGGTGTAGACAGTATGCTTTGAAAGATGCCAACATCTATCAAATTTATTTTTAACTTATACAATATCGCACAATCATTACAGACAAAACAATTCATTATAATAGACCAGATATAACAGTACATGACAAAAGCAATAACACAGTATATATTATAGACATAGCCATCCCGAATAGCAACAATCTCCAAACAACGACCTCAGATAAACTCTCAAAATACCAAGACCTAGCCATAGAATTGAAAACTCAATGGAAAGCAAGTATTGTTCATATAGTGCCAATAGTTCTGTCTTCCACAGGTTTAGTACCCAAAAGTCTCACACAAAGCTTGGATATCCTACACATGCCCACACATTCGTTACACCTATTACAAAAAGCCGTCATTCTGAACACCTGCCGCATCACCCGCAAGTTTCTTACATCCTCATCACTAACATCAACCTATTCTATTTAACGTGTCACGCTTGGCCTAGGCCCGCATGACATGTAAACTACCTCTCCAAAAGAGAGAGATAAAAAATAAACAAAAAAATAATAATAAATATTTTTAGGGGGGGCGCTCCATAGGTACATATAACAGAAGCTAAAAGAAATTATTTTATTCTGCAAACATCAACGTGTGGCACATCATTCGACTGGTCTTTCAAAAACATTTAAGGTTATTAATAAACTTTTTTGATAAAGTGAATATTTTTGGAAATAATCGCTCCGAAATTTGCATTAATCTTGTCCTCCTAACTTTATTAGCCATTTTAACTTTTGAACCGTGTAACCAAAAAGTATGATAAAATCACAAAGATAGCGCTTAATAAATACTTTAAACTAAAATTATTTCGGACATGATCGGATATACCGTCATGTCATTGAGTTATTGCCGAAAAACTGCGTTTCTCAACAAAAGGGCGTAAGTGCCATGAACATACGCTCTTCTGCTGATGCAATTATTCAAGGCTGCGGAACCCAACACTGCAAGAGCATGGTCCGACATGCTACTCTACCGTCCCTACACTAAGCACTACCAAATCCGGCTGTATATCATTCTGTGATAAATATATCTCCTAGTTAAAGCCATTAGACACAATTCTAGTTATCCTAGAATTAAACAATTTGTCGCCTAACTACAACCGGCTGTAACTGAATATAGTTCAAGCCCATTCCATTAAATTGGGTGTTGTTAGTACACGTTCTCTTATGCTTGCGAATATTCGACAACCCCACACTCACTCACTTACTACACACACACACACACACACACGCACGCACGCACGCACGCACGCACGCACGCACGCGCGCACGCGCACACGCGCACACGCGCACACGCACACACGCACGCGCACACGCACGCACGCACGCACGCACGCACACACGCACGCACGCACGCACGCACGCACACACGCACGCACGCACGCACGCACGCACGCACACACGCACGCACGCACGCACGCACGCACGCACGCACGCACGCACGCACACACACACACACACACACACACACACACACACACACGCAAGTTTTTTATTATTATTATTATTCATAAATTCTATAAACAATTAGTGGTAAAAGGCGATTAGTGTGAGTTGCTGTAGAGTTTCAGAGTTTACAAAGAATACTGAACGGCTCGAGTTGATACGGTGCCGATCTTCAGAGTTGATCAGTGTGTTTTGACCTATAAGCAGGGTTGCCAACTTTTATTAGAAGAAATAGATTATATCTGATTTCAAAGGGGGTAAATAAAGAGTAAGTACGGACTGATAAAGAAGAGTATAATTTATTTTAGATTTTTAAATAGTATTTATTGATGCTTTTTGCAGCACACATGGGGGGTTCGATCCTTCGATGGTTTTATCCTGGGTGGGTTCGATCCCCACCCAGGATAAAACTTTGTGTGATGAGCACGATGGTTTATTCTGTGTCTGGGTGTTATTTATCTATATTAAGTATGTATTTAGAAATATATAAGTATGTTTATCAGTTGTCTGGTTTCCATAGTACAAGCTATGCTTAGTTTGGGATCAGATAGCGTTGTGTGAGTTGTCCCAAGATATTATTATTATTATTATTATTATTATTAATGTTTCATTCTTTAAAAAAAAAAACCATACTTGTATATTAAACATTGTGTAAAAAAGAGTATTTTAGCGTACCTACCTACTCTATTAGTGTTATAGAATAAAGAGTTAGACTACGCTTACATGAAATAGAGTACAATACTCTTTTTTAGAATACGGTTGGCAACCCTACCTATAAGGCTGAGTATACACTTGAGCATTTGCATGACAATGTAATATAAGATTTTTACGAATGCTCAGTTTCCTAAAGTCTTTTCATGTTTTTTTACGTTTTTGCAAATGCTCGCAGCGCTGGTATTCTGCTAGGACTGGGAGTGACAATACGTATAATATCACACAACGTTGTGTCCCGTGAGGGTATGGAACCGACGACCTCTTGCGCTGCGTATCCCCTCAAATCACCGAGGCAGTCAATTATATTTGTAGTATGTCATTCTATGAAGCTTCTATAAACGGGCGCCCTAAAAAAACGCAATGACATACCGAAAAATGAAAATAAAAAAAATATTTATTTACAAAAAGACACATGTGGTTATAGTGCGTGGCTATTCTTAATTACTAGCTTTCTACTACACAAAACAAGCTAAATTACACCTTAAAAACATGCTGCTAAGAATCAAAACAACAGCAATAGTAAAGTGTCTGAGACTTTTAACACGAATTAAGCTAAAACATACCATAACTTTCTCAAAATAAGATTCACAATCCTACTTTCTATCAGCTCACACAGTTTAAACCTTTAACTAAGTAACAATATTGCTATAGCAAAATCAACCTTATGTCAGAGGCATAAGGGTGGTATAAATCGGTCTAAATATAGTTTAACACCCGGATCCTGTTAATGCGACAGACGAATAACATTAGACTGTGTTTAGTGATTGATGGGATGCAGAGCTGAATTTGAACCTGGGACTCGTCATTGGACATTGTCAGGGTTTGATATTGTGCAGGGATATATAGAAATAGAAAATTGTTATAATATTATACATATATGTTAAAAAATTGCACTATTAAGCTTAATATTTCACAAACGGACCGTCTTTACAACCCATAAACGTTTTTAATTGACCTAGACCTAGGTGAGAAAAAAAATCAAAACCCCACTTTACATATAATTAGGTAGTGCTCTAAAAAATATGTTTTTCAAGATTTTATTCTTGCACTTTGTCAGCGTAAGTAATTTGTGTATCCATGCATAATTACAGCCTTCTTGTACTAACAGTCCAGAGACTTATTATAATTAGAAGCTAAGGTGCGGACGGACGAACGGACACGGCGAAATTATAAGGGTTCTGTTTTGCCATTTTGGATACGGAACCCTAAAAAATCCGACTATCACCGAACGATCAGTGAGATTAAGCATCGTCAAAAAATGCAATTCATGACTTTGAGATTACGTTAAGTTGGCCCTGCGCCTAACTACTCCGATCGATTCGGATTTCCGTCCAATCTGATTATGAGATTGAAGGACACTTGCGCCTGCGCACACACTTATCTATACTAATATTATAAAGCGGAAGAGTTTGTTTGTTTGTTTGTTTAAACGCGCTAATCTCAGGTTCTACTGGTCCGATTTGAAAAATTATTTATCGAGGAAGGCTATAGGCTATATAACATCGCGCTACGACTAATAGGAGCGGAGAAGCGACGAGAAATGTTTCACAAACGGGGAAAAATTATGCATACGAAGTTGCGCGGGACTGCTAGTCTATACTAATATTAAAAGCTGAAGAGTTTGTTTGTGTGTTTGAACGCAGTAATCTCAGGAACTACTGATCCGAATTGAAAAATTCTTTCACTGTTAGATAGCTCATTTATCGAGGAAGGCTATAGGGTATATAACATCACGCTACGACCAATAGGAGCGTAGCAGCAATGAGAAATGTTGCAAAAACGGGGAAAATTTACGCAGACGAAGTTGCGCGGGACAGCTAGTGCATTATAATATCTAATGCATTAGTTAACTAGTCTCAGATGAGATTGCCAAGAGTCCGCGACTTGGTAAACGTAAGGTAGGACGACCCCCAGCCAGATGGACTGACGACCTAAAGAAAGTCGCTGGAATTAATTGGATGCGGAAGGCGGAGGACCGGATGTTGAGGCGTAAGTTAGGGTAGGCATATGTCCAGCAGTGGGCCGATACAGGCTGATTGATTGAGAAGTGATTAGCCGCCGTGGCAGAAATCGGTTGCGAGAATATTGGTAGTAGCATATTAAAATTCATCATTCAATTCAAATTCAAAATTCTTTCAAATCAAAGGCCACTCCTTTCAAATTGCCAAATTATCTATACTAATATTATAAAGCGGAAGAGTTTGTTTGTTTGTTTAAACGCGCTAATCTCAGGAACTACGGGTCCGATTTGAAAAATTCTTTTTTTTGTTGGATAGCCCATTTATCGAAGAAGGCTATAGGCTATATAACATCGCGCTACGACTAATAGGAGCGGAGAAGCAACGTGAAATGTTGCAAAAACGGGGAAAATTTACGCATACGAAGTTGCGCGGGACAGCTAGTTTTTTATAAACTGTTTATATAGGTAGACAATACATGCTCATCTTCAGCGCATTTGGGCATGTGATTTGAACGCATTCACGCGCGATGTTGCAGACCACGCGCCTACATACGGGAAACATGCGCCTACATGTGGGGAACACGCGACGCAGTTGCGGATCCAAAATCATCTTCCGGGGCACTTTGACCCAACACCAACCAATTGTCAGTAGTTTCACTTGTCAACGCGAACCAAATGCATGGCGAATACTTGAAAATTCACATTTTCTTATTATTCTTATTCTCGTTCGTGTTATTGTACGCACTCCCCCCTTTACCACGGTGGCAGTAATAAGCTTCAAAACCTCTGTATCTTCACTTCTCTTCTACCCTTTCGTAAAACTCAAAATCCCTTTCATATTCCATTAGTCAACTTCAAAAGACAACAGACGAAAAAAGATACCAGTCTCGCTAATACAAACCAAGCTAATTAATGTTTACGTAGAAGGGCTGCGCAATAAGAAATAAGAACAAATGTGTGGATGCAGTCGGCGCCACTCGAAATAGATCGCTTCCTTCCTCTGACCTCGTAATGGCCAAATTGTGTCCATTTATTACCCTGGATGTTGCAGTTTTACTTTTGTTACTGATCCATTGAGAGAGAAAAGGGATAAGCTGTTCAAGTTTGATTAAACTGGATGGGTGAAGCTGATTCCCCCTGGGGGAATAACGGACTCAGAGGTTCGAGCCTATTCCCAAAAATATCTGAGTCATCCCGTCTTAAAAAATGGTTGTCTGAAAAGTCGGTTTACGGACAACAATTTTACGTGATAACGTCATAAGAAAACATTGATGACATATGTTCGTAAACTTTCACGATTTGTACACATTATAGAATTTTATAAGCTACGGGTCTTAATCGCGTAAATATTTTATTTTAAGGCTAAATACCTTTGTTTATTTCCCGACGTTTTGACCGTATTGCAACGGCCGTGGTCACTAGTCTACCCGTGACCACGGTCGTTGCAATACGGTATGCAACACGTCGGGAAATAAACAAAGGTATTTAGCCTTAAAATAAAATATTTACGCGATTAAGACCCGTAGCTTATACAATAAGCTTATTCTATAACATTGATGACATTGTAATAAAAAACCATACCTGTGACAGCTTTAGTGGACCAACAATACTTCAGCCTATCAGCAGGCGGAATGTCACACTTTTTCGTGAGTGCAGCCTCACTCAACAGTAGTGGCGATGGCGGTTTGAATGCAATTCTTTTCGACTTCTCTTTGAACTCGTTACTGTGCGAAGATCCGTATCCAGTATATTTACACTCTTTACTGTTCCTGTAAGGAATTTAAAGCGACTACAAAAATGTGATTGTCTCAGCGAAAATGTAAAAAAATCGTCTGTCGACTGTGAGTTCACTTTACAATCCAAGTCTCTTTTGAGAAGAGGACTTACTAGTCCAGCCAGGTCTTAAAATTATGTTATCAGATACCTGGACCCGAATCCTTAAAACTTATTGACTATGTTTAACCCATGACAGAGTAATGGAAGTTATTACAATATAGTTGGACCACAGATTAGAAAATGTATAAACTTGACGAATCACAACTCAAAAATATGGATTGCAGAAAAGTCAGCAAACCCTAATCTATACTTAATAATATAAAGCTAATGAGTTTGTTTGTTTGAACGCGATAATCTCAGGAACTACTTTTTCGAATTGAAAAAATATTTTATTGTTGGATGGGTCATTTATCAAGGAAGGCTATAGGCTATATAACATCACGCTACGATCAAATTCAATATGTTATGTATGTTTTATACAACATGTTGTATATAAAATGTTGCAAATCTATACTAATATTATAAAGCTGAAGAGTTTGTTTGTTTGTTTGAACGCGGTAATCCAAGGAACTACTTATACGAATTGAAAAAAATATTTCACTGTTGGATAGCCCATTTATCGAGGAAGGCTATATGCAATATAACATCACGCTACGACCAATAGGAGCGGAGCAGCAATAAAATATGTTGCAAATTCTATATAAAATGTATCATCATTATGCAGTCATTATGAATCCAAAAGACAAGTGACGTTCTATTTCGAGCTGCCCGTGCGATGGCCGGCGGCTGCTCTGGCTTTTTTGCTCGTTTCTGCTTAGCCCTTCGCTATTGAAGGTTAATTAATGACAGCATGTGTTAGGATTTGTGGGTGTTTATATTTAGGTGTTATTGCTTGGGAATCAAAGCGTTGGTTCTGAAGAACAGCCGGCAAATGTTTATACAGAATGCAGAGTGCAAATGTGCTGATGCGAGTGTGTAGTCTAACTCAATACCCTGTATACCGTAAAAAACTCTTTTTGGAAGACTCGGATTCGGGACAAGTTTGGCCGTAATGCTTTGTGAAGCTCTGCTGTAAAAAATGAATTAACATTTTTTTAATGCTTAACATTTTTTGAAGAATCGAATTCGGGACGAGTTTGCCTGCACTGTTGTAATCTATACTAATATTATAAAGCTGAAGAGTTTGTTTGTTTGTTTGAACGCGGTAATCTTAGGAACTACTTGTCCGAACAGGGTATTTGACTAAAGTATAATCAGTCTCTTTTTAAGAAACAAAAACGAGCCGCTCTGTAAAAATTTGTATGGAATGCTAGCATATAACGTCACTTTTTCTATGGTCAAATTATTTACTTTTAGTGTTTCTCTTTATGATTATAAATTAAGTAATACATTAAATTAATAAACGTACATATTTTTTAGAACACTTTGTGACATATTTTTACCTGGTTATTTTAAAATATTTTATTTTGATAGTAGTCAAATACCCAATTGAAAAATGTTTTCACTGTTGGATGACCCTTTTATCGAGGAAGGCTATAGGCTATATAACATCACGCTACGACCAATAGGAGCGGAGCAGCAACGAGAAATTTTGCAAAAATGGGGAAACACAAGACAGCTAATATGGAAATACTTATATATTAAAGGGGAAGCTGACTAACTGAAGCTCTACGCAAAGGATGATAAGCTAGTATGAAAATATGATTATTTTTAATCTTAACTTCAATGGCTTTAAATATTTAACCAAGCTTTTGAAACTTGTTGATGACTTTGTATCATGTCATCATTTGCGATCTATCAGAAACCTAAGAGAAGAAAGCACAACTTGGTAAGAAAAGCTGAACTAGACAAATACGGAACATCACTACGGACAAATATGGTACACATTTTGTTCCGTGCAAATGGCCAATTAAATACCATTTAAATAATGTAATTTTACTAACAGTAGGCGGTATTTAAATTCTAATTTTACCACAGTAAAAACCAGAAACTTATATCAGGATTCTAGTTAATAAAATTTTAATAAGAAACGATTAATTAACCGAAGATATTACATAAATCAAAGCAATTAGTGTTAACACCTGGTTCACACGTTATATATAAGTTACAGAACTAATCTTAAGGAATGTCTCTAAGCTTCCGTTGTACACAGTTTATGTACGGATATACATACTTATTAACTTTCTTTTTTTTAATCACCTCTAGGGAATAACATTTTTTTTTAATTACGACACCCGCACTAGGGTACTAGCCCTGTGACGCGGGGGACTTTACAAACTCGGGACAACAATTTGTGGATCACACAAAGTGGTGTCCCGTGTGGGGATCGAACCCACGACCTCTTGCGTAGCAGTCGACACACTCCCACCGCGCCACAGAGGTAATCATTGGTAAATGATCAAGTTTGAAAGGGTCTTTATCCGGAAATTCCTTGAAGCCCACCAGATGTTAATAAAGCAATAAAAGGCATTTCAAGAATAACTACATCGTCAGTTGTAAAGATTTTTATAAGTTTTTTTATTCCCTTTGTGTGGGTGGTCACAGTTTATGACACATAGTTATGATGCTAACTAACAACAAAAATATGTTACCTAATGAGTAAAATTATACTGTTTACTTTTTAAAATAAGAGGAACAACCACACAACCACAGAAATAGCCATCCACAAGTGGACTTTTTGTAGGACCGATCGGTCCAACTAATGCTCTATCCACACATATTATATCCATCTCCGGTACGGAAAAGGATCCTGGCACCCCAACGGTCCCTACACGTTTTGGACACGGCCCAGGGACCCCCCTCCCCCATTTACGTTATTTTATAAGGCAACGATAAAGTCCAATGAAGTTGCAGTTTAGATTTAGACTTACATGGTAGAAGCTATGCTTGGACTGCTCGTAAGCTGCACTCATCATCATCAGCCTATCGCAGTCCACTGCTGGACATAGGCCTCTCCAATTGCACGCCACTTTGTTCTATCTTCGGCTTCTCGCATCCAGCTCCTGCCAGCCGTTTTGCGTAAATCATCACTCCACCTGCTGCATGCTGTACCAAATTCAAATTGCTCCTGGGTCCTTATTCACTATCTTTATTTCGTCGTCGTGAAATGGCCGTGTGAACTGACGCATGCGCGGTGCGCTCAAATATGTCCACCGCGCATGCGCGTTGATGCATTTCTAAGCGCAGCTCACTACCGCGCATGCGCGGTGGACATATTTGAGCGCACCGCGCATGCGCCAGTTCACACGGCCGTTTCACGACAGCAAAATAACGATAGTAAAAGTCCCATATATTTTCTATAGGTATACTATTGTACATACTAGAACTTATATATGTATACACGAAATCGCTTTAAAACACGGTCATCGATCCTACGACGTGTGCGATCATCCTCAGGGTGTTTCCGATCGAAAAAAACTGGTTTTTAATTACACAGTATCCGCAGATGACTTAATTATATATCCGCTATATTTGTTTAAAAGCATATTTATTCCGTAAAAGGCACTGATGACAGCAGATATGGCGGATTTGTACCTCGTTAAACCAAGGTAGAACCACAAAATACTAAGAGTACAGAAGCCAATCATACAAACGCATTTGAACAGACACGAATTTAGGAATTTAGTTTGGGAGGAGGGGGAAGACTTCTGAACTATCAAGAATATGGGTTTTAGGGGCGACTTAAACTCACCAGGGTGAAGTTAGTCGAAGAAACCCTAAAACCACACGGGACGGGAGAACTCGTTACTTTGGGAGGACTTGATCGCCTTAACCGTTACTGTCCGTCCCCCAAAAGCCGCCAGTGCATCTCTGACCACTTTGTTCCGAGTTGTTCTTATGTATGCCATACACGCAATGGTCTACCTGAGATCTACCTGTGCAAGTTTGCAGCCGCACGTCGCGACGTGCGGCTGCAAACTTGCACAGGAATGTTCCCATACCCTTAGACGCGTCGGCAGCGTGTATGGGAACCTTCCAATCTACGAAAGCGATCACAGGTACACTGAACTGACACCGTACATGCGCTGGTCGGCTGTGCAGGCTTATAAAACTGCACAAGTCTATTCCCACACACGTAGACCTTTCAGCCTTTAGGTGCACCGTAGCGTGTATAGCCTCCATTAGATTTCGTGTTTCTAAAGATGTCTATGTTTGAATCTAGTACGTAGAGCACCTTCTGTACTCTCGATTTTATGTGATAAAATCAATCAAAACACTTCCTCGTAGTAAGGAATAAATTAATACATATAAATAAAAGTGAAATGTCTGTATATTTGTACCGAAATCTCGGCAACGGCTACACGGACTTTTTTTCGTTGTTAAGAGGCTTATTTCATAATGTCTGCTGTAGGTTCATTTTAAATGCAAATGGTTATTATTATTTTTATAAACACTGATAAAGAAAACTTTTATAAAGTAATACTATTTAAAGCAATCATTTTGTCATAATTTAATAACACTCCTTTTTTTTTTTTTTTTGTGAAGACGACATCGATAGCTGTAGATATTATTTTATATTCAGTGAAGCCAAAAGGTTGTAATTATGGTCCATCAACAATTAAGTGAGGCACTTAATTGCACGCTTTATGTACCTACATATTTATAGGTAGAATTTTAATTCATAAATGTTCAGTTATAATATAAAATTACTCGTACGTTGTTGTAAGTGTGATGGATAATAAAGGAGCCTACACACCAAACCCGCGGATCCGGCAGCACAAGTCGTCGACTTTTTTGTCGGCGACTTCACATCTCGCTCAAGTAGAAAAACTATTTTGGTAGTGTTCGTTAAGACATCTTGCTACAAGTCGCCAGGCGACACGCGCGGGTACAAGGCACTTGTCCCACCAACGACGATGAGCGAAAAGCGAGTAGCGATTTATCGCTCAAGAAACGTACAACAGGTGTATAGTGTCTCGTACTATTACTTTAATGTACTAAACAGTGATTTACGTGATGTAGCTAGGCAACTCATTTGCGATTTATCAATCTATACAATATATCTATACTTCTATACTAATATTATAAAGCTGAAGCGCTGGTATATTAAAAATAGGGTCGCCAGCTGTACTTTATAATAAAGAATTATACTTTATTTCGGGTTATTGTACCTACTATATACTTTATGAGAAGTATAAAGTACACAAAAATACTTTATTTTACATGATTTAATTCTCCGAAACTCAATTTACGTATTTATTAAAAAAAAAAACGTAACTTAAATATATACTGTAAAAATGCTTGATTATGATTAGGTCATTATTTTTAGCAACTTTTAATTAATAGGTTAATTAAAAGTTGCTAAAAATAATGAAATATATTTTAAGAAAATAAATTAAATTAAATTGTTC
This sequence comes from Herminia tarsipennalis, assembly GCA_945859575.2. Classification (NCBI taxonomy): domain Eukaryota; kingdom Metazoa; phylum Arthropoda; class Insecta; order Lepidoptera; family Erebidae; genus Herminia; species Herminia tarsipennalis. The sequence continues at coordinate 13,814,831 of OX243857.2, forward strand.
TTAATTTTGACACGTCTCTTTTTCTATTTTTAATAACCAATGTAAGTACTTTTTTTGGACCAATGTGGACACTACAAAAAAATAGCCGAAGCTCATGAATAGGTACTGATTCCATCACCATGTGAATGTTGAGCCTATCCAGCTCCTTGACAACACGAACATAGTGAAAAAACTGAAGGAAAGGACTAAACCTTTTGAGTTAGTTTCTTCATGTTAATAGAAACAATAAGAAAAGTGTTATTAAACATTAACTTTAAATAATATTTTTAGTAGTTTACATCATACTTGAATTACTTTATCTCATCATTATTCATCATTTTAGTTTATCTCATGTTTCAACTTTTTGATAATACAATTTGCATCAGTCCTTTAACATGGTGTATGGTATATTAGTCGCAGCACCTTACTCCCATATCAAGTTTATAAACATTCAAACATTGTAAAATTGGCAATTTGAAAAGAGTGGCCGCGAGTTTTTATTGCCAGGTTATTTTCTCCGGCTTTACCTATTGTTTGCAAACTTGGCATTACATGTACATGTAGAATCCCGACGTATCACAAGAATTGTTTTGCATCCTAAGTGAATAAAGAATTTTGATTTTTTTTTACTTATTTGTTGCTGTAGTCTAGATTGTAATTACAATGGGTAACATAACTGTTCATCATTACAAAAAAAATACATCGGCAATCACTTAGTGTACTGACTTCGACCAATGGACGTACCCAGGAAAAGATTATTTTTTTTAAATACAACTGCCCGCAGTACAAGCCCTGTGTCACGGTGGACTTTACAAACACACAAGTCACGGGCACAAAGTACATCCAGACCCGGAACAATAATTTGTGGATCACACAAAGTGGTGTCCTGTGTGGGAATCGAACCCACGATCTCTTGCGTAGCAGTCGGATACACTCCCACCGCGCCAGAAAGGCAGTCGCCAGGCTGTCTGAATGAACGGGTTGTTCCCATCTCTGACGAAAAAATCTCGCCCGATTGTCTGAGATGAGAAAATAGATATGTACCTAATATTCTATTGCTCAACTCTGACGAATCACTTGTCCCAGTTGGGAAGTATTTTTTTTCGTATATTGTATTCATCAACTCAGACACCGATTTGAATGTAAGGTATTATTGTACAGAGAAGTACAGAAGTGGTTACTTTTAATATTTTTTTGTGCGTTGGAGGGTCTATAGGTAAAATAAAATAACAGTTTAATGAAAATAATGTATATTAACAACAAATCAACAAAAAAATAAGTAAAAATCAGCTTAGCCTAATAATAATCAACAATCTGCAGATATCAATCACATTTATAACAATTGTATAACGTAACTATAAGTAACTACCTATCTTACAAAATAAACATTTTCAGAATCACAGATAAAATAAAATCACAGTTTAATTAAATATCAGTTTTAAATAATCACATTATAATCACTTATTATAATAATTATCTACACATTATAATCAAAGTAATGCATCGAATTGCCAATATTTACTACGATCATGGTCAACATTACTAAGAAATAAATACCTTATTAGAGTTCATAGTTTTGATAAAAGTATAATATTTTAGATTAATATAGTTCGACTTACCATTAAAATACTTCACAGTGTTCACTTTACACAACACAAACAGTACGGAAGACGTTAGGGCACGACTGACATCGAATCACCGACGCTAGCGCAGATTACACAACATAACAACAACCTAAAATGTATCGAATATATAAAGCATTAGAGTTCCATTTCTATTAATGATCTCAGTGCGGATTGTTGTCGCAGGGTTGCAAGCAATATAAAATGCTTGTCACAGTAAAATAAATAAATAAAAATTACATAACATTATTAGTTTATTAAATTTGTTTGTCACAATCAATAGTAATCGTAATAAATAACAATGTAGACACCATATTATTATTATATTTATATATTTTTTTCTTAGGTGAAAACATTTTTTTCAAAAGTGTCGGCTTTTAGGTAGGTGTCGGCCATTAGAGCTTTCACCTTATTTGACTAATATTATTTTATAAACTTTGTTAAGTACTAACATTATATTCAAAGGTAAACACCTAATGATATAAGGCATAATTTTTTTGACATAATTGAGACCTAGGTACCTACATACATATACATATTGAAATATTTACTTATAGTAATTAATACTTGTATACAGTGACACCACAATGGTGTCACTGTATACAAGTATTAATTACTTGATAATTATTTTGACTCTTCACTGCAATGAAAAACAAAGTTGTAAGAAAGAGACAAATCTCTAATCAAAACTTATTGTAAATTAGGCATAGCATAATTGTTATTTATTAGTTGACAATTGTTTCCTAACAATATAATTGTTTCCATGCTAACCTTACTTAAACACTTTCTACCAGATTGTACTTTTTATAATCGTCCGAGATGATGAATGAAAAAATTAAAAAAATATAGTTGTGTTAACTCTGACGCTAGTGTATAAGCAATCGTCAGAGTTGAACAATAGAATAATAGGTATAATTCTATTTTCCCATCTCGGACAAACGGGCGAGATTTCTTCGTCAGAGATGGGAACAACCCGAATGAACACAAGTCTAACACTCTCGTCGTCAAACGCAGCCTAACAATTTGTTTTTTAATTATTCCAGGGTAGCGACCAACACTCCTCACCTGGTCAGCTTGGGCACCGGCAGACTTAGCACCGCGGTCACTCTTCATCCTATTAAGCAAGGTTAGTAATCGTATTAAATAACCTGTTTTTTTTATGAGTATAAATCATAATGCATACTAGCTGTTCCCGCGCCTTCGCCAGTTGTATGGTTTTCATAGCCTATGCGCTATTCCACACTATAATATATCTTCGTGTCATTTAGATCCGTTTAGCTGTTCTGGGGTGAAAACATCGAGCTTTCTCATTTTTTAAATTTACTTTGTCTTTGGATAAAACCACACTTCGAACATGACGCTCGATGTTTTGTTGCAATCTGTTTTTAAAAACCAACGACCGTTTTTGTGCAACGTTTTACTCAAAGGCTAGAGCGCGAGTGACGATATGCAAGACAGAAATAAATGTTCACTCATCTTAAGGCGGGTCCAGATATGATCATTTTGGTATCTGATGTATTATACCTGTACCATAGAATAAGTATTTTGTACAAATTAGGCAATAATAGGTCTTAAAATGCTTTGAAAATAAGTGTTTTTTTACAATTTGAAATGTTTTGGAATTTAAAAGCATGAAAACGAAGACTAAAAGTACATTTGACGATAGGAACTTATGACGTCATAGGTTGTTATTCCATTCACATTTCTATAGAGCTTGTCGATTTGACATTTCATAAAAAGAGACTGATTTGACTTGACAGTCAACATCTCTATTGTACAGTACCTGTATTGACATCGAACACAGCGTCGAGCATTCGTAAGAACGTTACATTACATGGAAATAGGTGTTAGATGTATTTTGGGTGAAATTAATGTCTGTGGTCTTTCGGCTGAAACGAATTATCTCCAAGAAAATAATTACAGTTATGGAATAATTGGCTATTTATTCCCCGCGGCTTCGCCCGGTTTTTTAATTTTTATAGCTTGTGCAGAATAACCCAAAGTTTTTGCGTGAAACTGTAACAGAAACAAAAAACAAAAAACGACTTGTTGCACTCCGGGAGGGCCGGCAGAAGTGAAAACTTGAACATTATTATTAAATACTAATGAAATTTGAATAATATTTTTCGATCTTACTGACATAATAATAAAAAAATATGAAATAATACATCACAAATCAAAAAACTAAAATAAAAAGGGAAAAAAAATAATCGTTACTCGGACTTGAACTTGGGTTTCTGGTTTCTGGACCGCCTGATTTCCTACCTGAGCTATAATAACATTGTAGATGGTCGCGAAATTTACGTTCGTATTCTAATGATATTCCGTCTTACGAATTTTCGATCAGGTCAAATGTCCTAACGCGAGTTTAACATTTTTTACCCATCCCAAAAAAATTATGCACTTTTTGGGATGAAAAGCGCCGCTAAAGAAGTTTTCACTTCAAAAATTTTAAACCTAACCCACGGAACTTCGTTTACGTCATTTCCCGTTTTCATTCCTCGTTTTTGCAACATTTTACATTGATGCTTCGCTCTGATGTTATATCTAGTCTCTATCTCGTGACCAAGGGAAATATGGATTCATTTTTATATACCTACTAGCTGACCCTCGCAACTTCGTCTGTGTCAAATTAACCCGTTTTTGCAAAATAGGGGTAATTAAAAAATAGGGGTTGATCGTAGAAGGGTGAAAATTCAGGGTTGTATGTATTTTTGAATCCAGTATCATAAAAAAAAAAAAAAAATACCTAAAAATTAAAAAAAAAATAGGGGTTGACTACCCTTAACATTTAGGGGGATGAAAAATAGATGTTGTCCGATTCTCAGACCTACTTAATATGCACACAAAATTTCATGACAATCGGTCGAGCCGTTTCGGAGGAGTTAAATTACAAACACCGTGACACGAGAATTTTATATATTAGAAAGATATAGGTACTTATTATGAGCGGGACGACATTACTATAGCAGTATTACATGTTTAATATTGCAGTTTAATTTACAGGAAAGAGTAAATAAAATGATAGAAAGTCTAGTAATTAATGTGATCTCTCCCGTTCGTTTTAACCTCATAACCTTTCTCTTATGTCTAGATAAGAAATATATATAAGTAAATCTTAATAGCCTACAGATAGAAAGTTATTAAAAAGGTTGAATCCCTATATTCTGGTCTATCAATGACTTGAACTAATAACTGCATAAGTTTACTTGCTTCTCTTAAACAATAAAACCGGCTTAAGAAAGTTGTAATTAAAATATTAATCTATACCAGTGGTTCTCAAACTTTTTAAATGACGGAACCCTTTTGGGAAGCAAAATACTTGATGGAACCCTACAATAAAACAATTATTTTTATAAGTGTATTCTTTATTAATCAGCATAATAAAAGTACAATGTATCAGTTACTAATTATTATTTACTTCACCACTTGGTAAGGACAATAATAGAAAACATTAAAAAAGAAAAAATCTAACTAGTGGGAGGTATGAAACTGTTTTTTATTTTTCATCAATTGCTTGATATCAGGTTTGATGGAAGAAAGTTGGAGTCTCATATCAGCTTCGGCGTCCAGTCTATTGCGATATTTTGTTTTCGTGGCTGCGTAGGTAGAGAATCCTGTTTCGCACAAATATGTAGTTGGGAACGGGAGAAGAATATCCAGAGCCATTTGGCCAAGCATTGCATATTCATCTTGGATTCTGCACCAAAAATCATTAAGAGGCGTCGTTTTGAACAATGACTCCATACTTGTGTCTGATGACATTTCTAAAAGAGATTCATATATCTCATTTGACATGTTTTCAGGCTTTTCCAAGTTGGGTAAAAAAGGATTATGAATCCAGGAGTTCACTTTAATTTTTGTATTGTGTTCTTCGGGAAAATACTTTTCAAAAGATGCGCGCATCGAACTGAGATATTGGACCAATTCTTCAAACACATTATCTTCAAACATTTCTGAGTCGTTTTCGCTAACAAACTCACTGAGTAACGTAAAACTTTCTATTTCTTTCTTACCAATGCAAATGATCCAAAAGTCTAATTTTCTTTTAAAAGCAGTTATTTTATTATAGGCCTGAAACACTGTTGTCTGTTTACCTTGCAACGATAAATTTAATTCGTTAAGTTTTTGAAAGATATCCGCCATAAAAGACAATCGGAACAACCAAGTTTTATCATACAAACGGTCCTTCAAATTAAAAGAAGTATCTGCTGAAAGAAACATTTTTGTAACTCGGCTCTAAGTTCAAATAGCCTTGTTAAAGTTTTTCCCCGAGACAGCCATCGCACTTCTGTATGGAGCAGCAGTGTTTTATGTTTGCTGCCATAATCTTCACACAATAATGAGAACAATCGGGATTGTAGTGGTCGTGATTTGATAAAATTAATTATTTTTACCGCTTCATCCATAACTAATTTTAGATTAGACGGCATTTGCTTCATCGCAAGTGCTTGTCTATGCAGAATACAATGACTGGAACTACAATTAGGCGCTTTATTTTTCATTCGTGACACTGCTCCTGCTGTTTTACCTGTCATCGCCTTGGCCCCATCTGTACAAATGTCAATGCAATTGTTCCAACTGAGATTATGTTCTTCAAAAAATATATTTATTTTATTAAAAATTTCTTCCCCGGTAGTGTTTGTAAGCAGCGATGAACACATAAGCATGTCTTCTTCAAAAGAACTTTTATATGGATATCTCACAATAACCAGCAGGATAGCCAAACCAGCGACATCAGTCGACTCGTCCATTTGCAAAGCGAATCGTGTATTTTGTAGACGTGTAACTAGTTCTTGTTTGACGTAGCTTGCCAGATCATGGATTCGTCGTGAAACAGTATCGTTTGATAGCGGAACAGTAGAAAGATGCTTTGCAGATTTTTCATCAAGCATACATTTTGTTATGTCTAATACACATGGTTTTATTAATTTCTCAGCGATAGTGTGCGCTTCACCTGCTTGTGCAATGCGATAGCTAACTAAATATGATGCCTCCGTGGCCTTTTCGTTGGTAGTTTGTGTTACATGCATCATATTTTTTTGACTTTCTAATAACTGATCTTTTTTGCGAACAAAAAATTCTTTATTCTTGTCTTTAGTCTCGGGGTGTACGGTTTCTAAATGTCGACGCAATTTGGCAGGTGCCATGGAACTATTAGGAAGCAGTTTACTACAGAGCATGCAGAGAGGTGAGCCGTTGGAATCAACAAATCCGAAACTGATATAAGATTCATCATACTTCCTTTTTTTCGTCTTTGAAACCGTCGAGCTTGACGTCGTGGCACTCGTGGCATCATCTTCTGGATCGGTGATTGCTAAATTCTCCGCGCGCATTGCTTTTGAACATTCAGCGTCATTAGAAGATGTTGTTGGAACACGTTTAACACCTTTAAGCCAACGTTCCATTCTTCTTTATTTATAATGTTACAAGTCAGGATAGTGGGGTTTAAATAATGCACAATCGTTACTGCGTATAAGAGACTAAATTTAGAACCTACAGGGAAGAAATGTATAAAACTGAGACAACAGAATACAGCAGGCAGTAAAACAATGAACACTAGTTTCTCGCTAGCGAGCTTGTAAGTAGGTAGTAACTTATCGCTCCGAACGCTAATCATCAACTGACGACGCCAACGCGCGATCGCCGCTTTTATACTTAGTCCTAGACTCGATCTCAAATATTCTCGAAAATACTCGAGTCGGCACCTTTGATAAACAAAAAGCAAAAATAAAAACAGAAATTTAAAAATAGCGTTGTAAACAATATCGACTTTATCCTTTGAAGTTAGAGACGAAAGTCGCTTGTTGACAACTATAGCGTCTAATTCAGAGGCGGCTTTTATCAAAGAGACTGAGCGCTTACAAGTATACTACCCGCTCGTTTTAAGTTTGCCGCTGGCGATAGGTATGAGTGTATGACGTTCGAAATTTTTTATTTAATTGTAACAATAAAAATTGTGTACGGTAGATATTTGGGTAAAACTATGACACATTATAAGTTTTGTTGTCACGTGGGGGAGGGTACGCGCATTCCACAGACCGGCAAACTTAGAGCGAACGCGTTGTACAAGTATAAAATTGTTGAGACCAAACTTATAAGATATTGTACCAGCTAATGTAACACAAGCTTATACAAATACAAATAAATAAATAAATAACATTCATAGCGTTTTGTCTCCGCGCGGCCGCGGAGTCCGCACAGCCGCGGAGCGACCAGAGAGAGGTGTTTTGATTTTTTTATTTCTAAATTCTTGCGGAACCCCGACAGAGGTATCACGGAACCCTAGGGTTCCGCGGAACACACTTAGAGTATAGCTGATCTATACTAATATTATAAAGCTGAAGAGTTTGTTTGTTTGTTTGAACGCAATAATTTCAGGAACTACTGGTCCGAATTGAAAAAATATTTTACTGTTGGATAGCCCATTTATCGAGGAAGGCTATAGGCTATATAACATCACGCTACGACTACTAGGAGCAGAGCAGCAATGAAAAATGTTTCAAAAACGGGGAAAATTTACGCAAACGAAGTTGCGCGGGTCAGCTAGTAACACCATAAAATTTAAATCATAAGTATGTATATCTAAATGGAATACTTACTACGTCTTAAAGTCAATATATTTGTTTTTTTGGAGCTCTGTCTCTTTTTACAGCCTTGATGAGAAAGAAATACGATGTATATAGAATGGTAACCTTCAAGAAAATGTTTAGTCACTCCAATACTTCACGATAGTCACGAAGAAACCAGTTCTTGTGTTTTTCGTTACATTAGGTTTAGTGCCAATTAAAAAATAGTGTTCTTTCTTTCTTTTCATTAAAACTAATACCACGTTTCAGGTCGCGTAACAATCGGCTCCGACCCGACATGCGACATCTACGTAGTCGGGACGGGTGTTGCGAGCGTGCACTGTCGGGTAGAAAACTCGCACGGAGTCGTCACGCTGTATCCACTCAGCGGCAGCACGCTACTCGATGGATTACCAGTCGACAAACCCACCAGATTATCACAGGGTATGTTTTGTTCTACTGATAGTGTGCGTATTGAAGTAGAAAACTCGCACAGAGTCGTCATGCTGTATCCACTTAGTGGTAGCACGCTTCTCGATGAATTACCTGTCGACAAACTCACCAGATGATCACTGGATATGTTTTGTTCTACTGAAAGTGTGTGTACTGAAGTAGAAAACTCGCACGGAGTCGTTATGCTGTATCCACTTAGTGGAAGCACGCTTCTCGATGGATTACCTGTCGACAAACCTACCAGATTATCATAGGGTATGTTTTGTTCTACTGATAGTGTGCGTATTGAAGTAGAAAACTCGCACGGAGTCGTCATGCTGTATCCACTTACTGGAAGCACGCTTCTCGATGGATTACCTGTCGACAAACCCACCAGATGATCACAAGGTATGTTTTGCTTTACTGATAGTGCGTGCATTGTTGAATGCAAAACTCGCACCGTGTCGTCCAGCTGTATCCACTCAGGGACTTGGGAGCGCGTTGCGCGATCGATTACCTGTCGACAAACCCACCAGATGATCACAAGGTATGTTTTGCTTTACTGATAGTGCGTGCATTGTTGAATGCAAAACTCGCACCGTGTCGTCCAGCTGTATCCACTCAGCAGCTTGGGAGCACGTTGCGCGATGGATTACCTGTCGACAAACCCACCAGATGATCACAAGGTATGTATTGCTTTACTGATAGTGCGTGCATTGTTGAATGCAAAACTCGCACCGTGTCGTCCAGCTGTATCCACTCAGGAACTTGGGATCACGTTGCGCGATGGATTATCTGTCGACAAACCCACCAGATGATCACAAGGTATGTTTTGCTTTACTGATAGTGCGTGCATTGTTGAATGCAAAACTCGCACCGTGTCGTCCAGCTGTATCCACTCAGCAGCTTGGGAGCACGTTGCGCGATGGATTACCTGTCGACAAACCCACCAGATGATCACAAGGTATGTATTGCTTCACTGATAGTGCGTGCATTGTTGAATGCAAAACTCGCACCGTGTCGTCCAGCTGTATCCACTCAGTGGGACTTAGGAGCACGTTGCGTGATGGATTACCTGTCTACAAACCCACCAGATGATCACAAGGTATGTTTTGCTTTACTGATTGCTGATGGCTATACTAGTTAGTTGACACCTTTATAGAAAAATGTTAAAAATCAAGATACTTACTAATATGGAATTTTAGATATATTTCGGGACTTAATCGCGTGAATTATTTAAAGGCAAATTAAAATGCAATTAATTATTTTAATTATAAATATATTTTTTTTATCTTGTGATGGGTATCATTTCTTATACACTTAGAAGAAGACGAAGATTCGACCTTTTCTTTCCGAAATTGCTCAGCTGGTGCACTCCATAGTTAGACTTCCATTCGATTTTGTCAAATTACAGTCCGAATGTCAAAATCAAATGGAAGTCTTATTATCTCATACGACGGCGACGTACTATAGAGGTCAGTGGACGGCACCCATATGTGCCCGCATGAGCGTACCCTATATCATTTTTCGAGGAAGGCCGGGGGGGGGGGGTGCATGGTACAATAGTCTAAACACCGCCTAAATGTGTACTATGTACCTATTTTTTGGGTTCCGTTCTAAAAGGGCGAAACGAAATTCGCCTTATAGATTCGCCATGTCCGTCCGTCCGCAGCTTAGCTCAGAGAGTGTTAGTGCTAGAAGGCTGTAATTTTGCATGGATACACATATTATTTATGCCAACAAAGTGAAAAAAAAAATTTAAAAAAAAACTGTAGGTTACTTCCCATAAATTTAAAGTAGGAATGTGGTTTTTATCTCTCCTACCCTATCGTGTGGGGTATCATACGATAGGTCTTTTAAAAACGTGAAGACTATTTTTAGATTAAGGGATCCGTTTGTGAAATATTAAGCTTTAAAGTGCAATTTTTTGTTAGAGTCAACTGTTCCCCCTGCCAGCTAAATGGTTCATGTCAGGTATGTGACAAAAATCACGGTAGTAGTATAGTGAAACTAAAACCTATATATAGTGAAATTAAAAGGAAAACTATCACAGCTAAGTTTTACAAGTTTAGGAGTAAAAGCTGATCAAATGAGAAGTAACAAAATTTTCGTACAAATTCCATTGAAAATTAATATTTAGTAGGTAGGTAATAAAGTTGTAAGTATGTAACAAAAACAACAGAAAACCCACTTCTTAAGGCGCATTATTCGAATGGGGGGGTAGCTATAGAACCCTACATTTTGCGCCCCGAAATGCACTTGCTCGGTTTTTATGATTTTGGGGCGGAGGAGGGGGTGTTTCAACCCTCAAACCTGGGTACGCCCATGTGTGCTCGCGTTCGAGTCCTGTTCAAGTATTTTTGCCTTAATATATTTAAATGAGTATAAAAAAGCTTAAAATCACTAAAATCTGCGTGTCTGTCGATACCATCGCAACAAAACAGATTTTGATATGATTTATTTTGTACATAGACACTAAACACATACGTTCTTTTGTACATTCCAGGTAGTATGCTAACGATAGGCCGATCGAACTACCTCCGATTCAACCACCCGGCGGAGGCCAAGTTGATGAAGTCGGTGCTGCCATCAGCGCACGTGTCAATGGCGCCTGTACAGTTCACACCCAACGAACAGTGTGTTGCTACAGGTAAATAATAATTCTCTAATTTCCACAGCTCGTGTATGCCGGGCACGGCTATCACCAGTAGAACCTACTTATTATAGGATCCTGGAAGTATAATAATAATAATAATTTTTATTTACAAGTAACATGACTTAATGTGTTAGTAACAATATATCTTATTCCTATGTTAATTTCCTATTCTAAGCCCCTAACCTAATAACAAATATTTTTTATTTATATGTGAAGCACTGCCACTTGCACTACACCTAGGTGGATGTCTGGCAGCAGTGATTCACATACAAACAGTCGAGTCTGGTCGCAATGCACCTCAGAACACTGTTGGAGCTGGCCCGCACCCGGCGCACCAGGGAAGCGCATCTTTTTCTCATAGTCGTGAAAAAGCAATCGACACGAGCTTCGGTAAACATCCCTGACGCGCTACAGAATCGGGGTAACCCCATCAGCATCCTGAACGCGTTATTATATGGAAAGCGAAGGACACCGTACGATTTTTGCGAATAATCTGCCCACAGACTGCACGTGTAGAAAGAAGTGCAGCATGCACGAAATAAGGTTATTTTTACATTTAGTGAGCAGCGTGCAAATCTGCGAGCTATCATATTCGCTCTAACCGACAGTACCCTCCGCTCTCTCTCAAAGTATGCGCTGTAATCGCCACGCGTGGCGAGCGGGTAGGCGATCGCAGTAAGGCTTTAAATGCGTACTTTAAAAGCCTTACTGCGATCGCAAACCCGCCAACCAAGGACGCTGTCCCCTCCGGCGTGAAATCCCTGAGTCACCTTGATGACATCACTATATCACAAATCACGCTGTTAAAATGAGAAATTTCACTGCCATTTTTTTACCTCATTGTATGTGTAATGTTATGGTACCTTGTCATTCAATTTGTGTAATCCACATTTTTTTTTTTTCATTTATTGCACAATGTTGTTACAGGCAGTCCTTAAACATACATAGACCCCGTAAGGGTGCTGCAAAACTTACAAACTAGTTAAGTTATTATCTAGATCAGCTATACTCTAAGTGTGTTCCGCGGAACCCTAGGGTTCCGTGATACCTCTGTCGGGGTTCCGCAAGAATTTAGAAATAAAAAAATCAAAACACCTCTCTCTGGTCGCTCCGCGGCTGTGCGGACTCCGCGGCCGCGCGGAGACAAAACGCTATGAATGTTATTTATTTATTTATTTGTATTTGTATAAGCTTGTGTTACATTAGCTGGTACAATATCTTATAAGTTTGGTCTCAACAATTTTATACTTGTACAACGCGTTCGCTCTAAGTTTGCCGGTCTGTGGAATGCGCGTACCCTCCCCCACGTGACAACAAAACTTATAATGTGTCATAGTTTTACCCAAATATCTACCGTACACAATTTTTATTGTTACAATTAAATAAAAAATTTCGAACGTCATACACTCATACCTATCGCCAGCGGCAAACTTAAAACGAGCGGGTATACTTGTAAGCGCTCAGTCTCTTTGATAAAAGCCGCCTCTGAATTAGACGCTATAGTTGTCAACAAGCGACTTTCGTCTCTAACTTCAAAGGATAAAGTCGATATTGTTTACAACGCTATTTTTAAATTTCTGTTTTTATTTTTGCTTTTTGTTTATCAAAGGTGCCGACTCGAGTATTTTCGAGAATATTTGAGATCGAGTCTAGGACTAAGTATAAAAGCGGCGATCGCGCGTTGGCGTCGTCAGTTGATGATTAGCGTTCGGAGCGATAAGTTACTACCTACTTACAAGCTCGCTAGCGAGAAACTAGTGTTCATTGTTTTACTGCCTGCTGTATTCTGTTGTCTCAGTTTTATACATTTCTTCCCTGTAGGTTCTAAATTTAGTCTCTTATACGCAGTAACGATTGTGCATTATTTAAACCCCACTATCCTGACTTGTAACATTATAAATAAAGAAGAATGGAACGTTGGCTTAAAGGTGTTAAACGTGTTCCAACAACATCTTCTAATGACGCTGAATGTTCAAAAGCAATGCGCGCGGAGAATTTAGCAATCACCGATCCAGAAGATGATGCCACGAGTGCCACGACGTCAAGCTCGACGGTTTCAAAGACGAAAAAAAGGAAGTATGATGAATCTTATATCAGTTTCGGATTTGTTGATTCCAACGGCTCACCTCTCTGCATGCTCTGTAGTAAACTGCTTCCTAATAGTTCCATGGCACCTGCCAAATTGCGTCGACATTTAGAAACCGTACACCCCGAGACTAAAGACAAGAATAAAGAATTTTTTGTTCGCAAAAAAGATCAGTTATTAGAAAGTCAAAAAAATATGATGCATGTAACACAAACTACCAACGAAAAGGCCACGGAGGCATCATATTTAGTTAGCTATCGCATTGCACAAGCAGGTGAAGCGCACACTATCGCTGAGAAATTAATAAAACCATGTGTATTAGACATAACAAAATGTATGCTTGATGAAAAATCTGCAAAGCATCTTTCTACTGTTCCGCTATCAAACGATACTGTTTCACGACGAATCCATGATCTGGCAAGCTACGTCAAACAAGAACTAGTTACACGTCTACAAAATACACGATTCGCTTTGCAAATGGACGAGTCGACTGATGTCGCTGGTTTGGCTATCCTGCTGGTTATTGTGAGATATCCATATAAAAGTTCTTTTGAAGAAGACATGCTTATGTGTTCATCGCTGCTTACAAACACTACCGGGGAAGAAAATTTTTAATAAAATAAATATATTTTTTGAAGAACATAATCTCAGTTGGAACAATTGCATTGACATTTGTACAGATGGGGCCAAGGCGATGACAGGTAAAACAGCAGGAGCAGTGTCACGAATGAAAAATAAAGCGCCTAATTGTAGTTCCAGTCATTGTATTCTGCATAGACAAGCACTTGCGATGAAGCAAATGCCGTCTAATCTAAAATTAGTTATGGATGAAGCGGTAAAAATAATTAATTTTATCAAATCACGACCACTACAATCCCGATTGTTCTCATTATTGTGTGAAGATTATGGCAGCAAACATAAAACACTGCTGCTCCATACAGAAGTGCGATGGCTGTCTCGGGGAAAAACTTTAACAAGGCTATTTGAACTTAGAGCCGAGTTACAAATGTTTCTTTCAGCAGATACTTCTTTTAATTTGAAGGACCGTTTGTATGATAAAACTTGGTTGTTCCGATTGTCTTTTATGGCGGATATCTTTCAAAAACTTAACGAATTAAATTTATCGTTGCAAGGTAAACAGACAACAGTGTTTCAGGCCTATAATAAAATAACTGCTTTTAAAAGAAAATTAGATTTTTGGATCATTTGCATTGGTAAGAAAGAAATAGAAAGTTTTACGTTACTCAGTGAGTTTGTTAGCGAAAACGACTCAGAAATGTTTGAAGATAATGTGTTTGAAGAATTGGTCCAATATCTCAGTTCGATGCGCGCATCTTTTGAAAAGTATTTTCCCGAAGAACACAATACAAAAATTAAAGTGAACTCCTGGATTCATAATCCTTTTTTACCCAACTTGGAAAAGCCTGAAAACATGTCAAATGAGATATATGAATCTCTTTTAGAAATGTCATCAGACACAAGTATGGAGTCATTGTTCAAAACGACGCCTCTTAATGATTTTTGGTGCAGAATCCAAGATGAATATGCAATGCTTGGCCAAATGGCTCTGGATATTCTTCTCCCGTTCCCAACTACATATTTGTGCGAAACAGGATTCTCTACCTACGCAGCCACGAAAACAAAATATCGCAATAGACTGGACGCCGAAGCTGATATGAGACTCCAACTTTCTTCCATCAAACCTGATATCAAGCAATTGATGAAAAATAAAAAACAGTTTCATACCTCCCACTAGTTAGATTTTTTCTTTTTTAATGTTTTCTATTATTGTCCTTACCAAGTGGTGAAGTAAATAATAATTAGTAACTGATACATTGTACTTTTATTATGCTGATTAATAAAGAATACACTTAGGTATAAAAATAATTGTTTTATTGTAGGGTTCCATCAAGTATTTTGCTTCCCAAAAGGGTTCCGTCATTTAAAAAGTTTGAGAACCACTGATCTAGATCATCATCAGCCTATCGCAGTCCACTGCTGGACATAGGCCTCTCCAATTGCACGCCACTTTGTTCTATCTTCGGCTTCTCGCATCCAGCTCCTGCCAGCCGTTTTGCGTAAATCATCACTCCACCTCCACCAATAACTAGATATTAAGGGGAAAAAAACGAACTAAGTTAATAACTAGATATTAGGTATAACTATTTATTATACGGGAATTAACGCGCATTGTTTACCTTAAAATTGCTTGACGTTTCGACCAGGTTGCACCGGCCGTGGTCACAAGCGGACTGTTCTGACCACGGCCGGTGCAACCTGGTCGAAACGTCAAGCAATTTTAAGGTAAACAATGCGCGTTAATTCCCGTATAATAAATAGTTATAATCATGCAACGCGAAAGTTGAAATGTTAGTATAGATATTAGGTACTACGTACTATTAACAAATATAATATTATAATGCATCTTCCATATACTTTCTAATAGTATAATAGCATTTTTCGTGTAGCATCAGTTTTAATTTATTTTTAAATATATTAATATTTCCTGTGTTTTTTAAGGAATTATTTATATTATTTATTAGCTTATTATAAATATTATTATATATCAGAATCTATGTTTTCAAAACCAAAAAAACAAATTCATCTAAAAACATGTACTAAGTATATTTTTTTTACTTACAGGTTACGTGAACCACACAGAAAGTTACCAAACAACTAACATTCAGAAGATATACAAAGATAACTCTCTAATGCATCTAGACCATGAATTAGACATGACGCTCAAAGAAATGTCCAGAAAAAAACCTCCAGTTGCCCCGAAAAAGCCATACAGGGACTTAGACCAATCCGACTCGAATTCGGACCAGGAATCAAGGCCAAAAATGACGAGCATAATGGCTAAAGTATCAAAATTTGAATATTACGCAAAACAGCAGAAAATTGGACGAAGCCAATTCTACACATCAAACGAAAACGAAATATCTCCAAAAGTATTCAGTTCAAATTCTCTAACTGTCAACACGCCAGCTAAAGATGTTTTAGGAGGAAAAACAATACCAAATTACATGAACAAAATAAAAAATGTCTGTATCAACGAAAACAATTCTGTTGATCCCAAAAATTGTTCTTACGCTAACGTGGCTATAAGAAACAAAACAAAAATAGACGATATAGTCAAAAATTTCAATGAACCAACTAAAGACTATAATAAGTTACCAAAAAAAGTTAATAATGATCAACAAAATGATAATGTTTACGGTAAAATTAATATAGACAGAAAACCTGACGAGAAAACAAACCAGAATGGACTAGAAACTTGCAAGAATACATCAGAATCTGGCAAGAATACATTAGAATCTTGCAAGAATACATTAGAAACTTGCAAGAACTCAACAGAATCAAGCAAGAATAACTTAGAATCTTATAATTCGAATATTATGGTTAATAATGAGGTGTATGGTAGGATTTCTGATAGGAATGTGAATTTAGCCAAAGGTGTGAGTTTGCCTTCACCAGCATATGACAGGAACCCTCAGTATTCGCCGGTATATGCCAACAGCTTCTATGATAGAGGATTGGAAGCCGAAAGCCGAAGGCTAAGGGTATGTATTATTTTCTATACTAATGTTATCAGAGATTTTTTTGTGTTTGTTTGTTATTGATTTCAATAAATTTTAAAGCACATAGAGCTTAAAGATTGGGTTTAAGAAATATGCTACTTTGTGAGTATATTTTATTCATAGTATTAAAAGTGCTCAAAAAGTGTTTTTTTTTGACGTTCCATGCCGTCGGAGGCGTCGTAAGCACGTTTTAAATTTGACGTCAATAGACGTCCTTGGCGTCAAAAAAACTACAAACGAGCAATATGACCGTATTGCTTGATAGTGAATTATAAAGCTTAGGCGTTTATTTGTTTGTTTGAACGTGCTAACCTTCAAAAGTATGAGGGAATTTTGATGAGTATTGATATAGTAATAAGCTTGAAGTTAAATTATAAAAAAATATATATATTATGGGTCTAAATGGCGTGAATAATTTAAGGTAAAATACCTTGTTTATTGCCCGACGTTTCGACTATTACCCGTGACCACGGCCGTTGCAATACGGTCGAAACGTTGTTTTCATAATGTGTACAAATCGCGAAAGTTTATCAACATTTATGATCAATAATTTGCTCGGAATTTGCTACTTGAGTAAAACACGAATTTAAATGAAACACCACATTCCCAATACGGTGACTTAGGTTATTCTGAGGCGTGATCTTTCAGTAAATAAATCAGTTTAAATATTTGACATACACATTACTATCTTTAAATTATATAATGACGTATCCTGCGTATAAATAAACGTCTGTGAATATTATTTATGAATGATAACGTGATAATTCGTATGATAACTGCCGTACGACCTTGTGATAAGATTTGCTATTTTAAAGTATTATTAGTTGTTGTCTAAGTTATTATTTTTTTAAATATTTAAATATATTTATTTACGTATATATTTTATACCTTTAAACGAGCAATTCTTGAAAACGAGTTTTGCTCGTCTCGCCAACTGCTCCAATGATTTTCATGAAATTTAATATGCTGGGTGTAGTTTCAGGGGTGATAAATGGAACTAGCTACGTTTAAATTTTAGAAAACGTCGTTAAAAAAAATACGAGCTATGGTCGGTCATCTAGGTACTTTATATATTAATACTGGTCAGTCGCGAGTCTTAAGGTCACTGACTATACGTCAATTTGGAAGCCTTGAAAGCCTCGAATGGACGCATTCCGAATGGATCTACCCAAAATTGTGGCATTATTGACTATACTTCCATTTGGACGCCTTCCATTTGGACATACGTCTTCCATTTGGACGTACGCAAGAAGGTTATGCTAAAGACTGCTGTCAACACTACGATTTTTTTTTCAGTAGAAGTAAAGAGAATAAATTTTACATGACTGTCTTTCTCTTTTGTGAATATGATTAGAAAGGTCTCTTTCTAAGAGAGACGAAAGGATAAATACAATTACTACAAGCTTCTTGATTTGCCTACTCACTGGCAATACGATGCCTTCCAAATTGCGTGGTGTGTTATACGTCCATTTGGACTGGACGACCGTCAGTTTGGTATTCCAAAACCGAACGACGTGGATTTGTGTCCGTGGTGATTCCGTGGATCAAATAGATTACGTTTTTGACATTCACAATAAGTTTTTGACTTCTTTTTGATTGATAGATATATCGTTAATTGGACCCTTTATTTGCGCATCATGGATTCCATGCAGTTTAGAAAATTTTGCTACAAATATAATAATAATATCTTGGGACAACTCACACAACGTTATCTGATCCCAAACTAAGCAGAGCTTGTACTATGGAAACCAGACAACTGATAAACATACTTATATATTTCTAAATACATACATATTATAGATAAATAACACCCAGACACAGAATAAACCATTGTGCTCATCACACAAAGTTTTATCCTGGGTGGGGATCGAACCCAGTCGGATACACTCCCACCGCGCCACAGAGGCAGTCAAAATATATTTTTGATATAACTGTTTCTAACTGTAGTTCTACCGTAACACGATTCTGCCAAATCCATTTTCTGCTTTATCTCGAATAAAGCGGAAAATGGATTTGGCAGAATCATGTTACGGTAGAAGTACAGTAAGAAACAGTTTTTTGATTAATAAATATATTAATGCTATAGAAAAGTTGAACAGAAGAATCCTATTTTACTTTGTCGAAAACTATTGTTATTATTGTTGTTTTACTTTAGAGTTAACAGTTTATGTTGTCTCTCCAGTAGTTTATATTTTAAGAAGAGCATAATTGACAGTCGAGGCAAAATATCAACAGTATCAAATATTATATATTATAAAGAAGGAATATGAAAGTAACTCTGTCTGTCTGTCACGTTTAAATTGTTGAACCGATTTAGATTAAATTTGTTATAGAGATATTTTGAGTCCAAGGAAAGGGCACAAAATAGTTTTTATAGCGATAACCAAAGCCTTTTAGTTCTTTATAAATTCATTGATTGTAACACCTTGTCTTCAAAACCGTAAAATAGATTACATATCATACACATATTTGCTCACAGATCTCTAACTAAACACGATGTTATAAAAACATAATAATCTCATTACATTTGTACCGTTATAAATGAAATTATTGAAACAATGGCCTTATCACTGATAACAGAAGTCATGATATCAAACCACTGCGACACGATACTGCAACTATGTATTGTAATTTCTTAGCTAACACACGTTGAAATTAAGACATAAAATAAAAACGAATAAATTTAAAAAAAGTGCCAGTTGACTATGTGGAGTTTCTAAATTTAAAACAGGAAGTTTGAATAAAGTACCAAATAAATAAAAAAGTGTTAGTTAAGTGTGTGTTCTTAAATCAAAAGTGTGAATAAATATGTGTTCTAAATTTAAAGTCTCCGCCTAAAGTGAATGTGGTGTAAAAGTAATGTAATAAAGTGTTAATATATAGAGACAGAGATTTAAGTTTTTGGATGTGTTTTAAAATTAAAAATGTTCATTCGTATTAAATGTCTTAATTTATCTTTATCACATAAACTGTTTATCACTTAATTAATCTCAACTAATACAATTATTTGTTTAATATAGTATATCAATTAACTTCAGGATAAGTTATCTACAATTACATAGAACAAGTCAATTAATTCTAAACCATACATGGTCTTTTCGTCTACCGGTCTACTTAAAGTAGTATACCGAAAGACGAATAGGCGAAGCAACATTTTAAATAACAATTCTTTTACATCTATTAATTATAAAGTTATACAACATCAATTAAATTTGTCATATATACAAAACATTGCAATTTCCTTCTTTCGCTCTGAATACATAAAAATTCTAGTGAACACTAAAAATATTACCAAAGAGAAACATTGAAGAAAGTTTTCAAAAACATCTAAACTAATTGCCAGACGATATTGAACTCTATTCCTTTAGTGATAAAGAAGTATGTCAATTTTAATGATATTTGATATAAGCAATCAATGTCAGATACCGCTTTCGTTTTTGCACTAAAATGTAGTTAGTATTAGTCATCGAGAGCCAGTGTTTGTGTTATATCAATACATTCTTACAAAATAAATACATTTATTTAACCGATTTTAAAAAAGAGAAAGTTATTAATTCGATTATGTTTTTGTTGAGATTAAGATTGCGCATTCACGGATTGACTTTTAAATTTATAGTGAAGTGAAAAAGTGTTTTGTCCATAATTAAAAAGTGACCTTCAACTTCAGTGTTACCTATTTAAAAAAGTGATAATTAAAAATGACACCGAAATCGAAGAAGGAACCAACGCATAAGCGCATTCTTAAACTCTTCGTTGAGAGTTTAAAGAAGAACACAACAGCATTAAAACAATTAAAATTATCAATCGATAAGAATAACGATCAACCGAATAATTACGAAAAAATAATCGATATATCGACATCAGTCAACGAAAAACTCGACGTAGTACACAAGATACGAAACGACATAAAAATATATAAAACAATAAATACAATATTAACAAATCATTACATAAAAGTGACAAAAGATCACGAAAACACCATAACAGAAAAAGTTTTAAAACTAGAAGAGAAAATCAAGCAATCGTACGACGATTTGAAATTGGAACTAACAAAAATGGCATCAGTCAGTGTTGCCAATCAGAATATATCATCGCCTATACAAAACAGTAATGTTATTTTAGTTGGCAATGATTTAAAATGTAATCAATTTAATCAGCTTTATGTTAAAAATGAAATGTACAATAATATTATAAGAAAAATTGATAAATTGTTTTGTGGATTGGTAAGTGATAAGTTTATCTTTATAAATCAGTTTATAGACTTACTTAGAGGTGTTTAGTAGTGATATAATATTGATGTCAAGTCATAAAAAAGTTTTAACTAATTTTATATCAGTGATCTACTTGGTATTAAAAGTAGGGCAAATGCATAAATCGTTTAATTCTAGAACGAGTAGTTGGTGGCCGTCTTGATGGCTACCACAACAGTGTTAGTTATTCTTCTGTGGAATAGTGATGTTCATCACTGTTTTTCGGTTGAAGGGCACTGTAGCAATTGTAATTTACTGTCCTACACAGGTACACTAGGCACTACCGCCGAAAGCATACCGGTCCAATGTCAATTCCCCCAAATAAAAGGTCATTTAGTCGAGTCTGGGGTGTGCATTTGCCCCCGTTACCCCCCCCCCCCCCCCAATTTACTGGCCTAATATCACAAACTAGCTGTCCCGCGCAACTTCGTCTGCGTAATTTTCCCAACAAACATTTCTCGTTGCTGCTCCGCTCCTATTGGTCGTAGCGTGATGTTATATAGCCTATAGCTTTCCTCGATAAATGGGCTATTCAACAGTGAAATAATTTTTCAATTCGGACCAGTAGTTGCAGAGATTACCGCGTTCAAACAAACAAACTCTTCAGCTTTATGATATTAGTATAGACTAGCTGTCCCGCGCAACTTCGTATGCGTAATTTTCCCCCGTTTTTTCAACATTTCTCATTGCTGCTAAGCTCCTATTGGTCGTAGCGTGATGTTATATAGCCTATAGCTTTCCTCGATAAATGGGCTATCCAACAGTGAAAGAATTTTTCAATTCGGACCAGTAGTGCCTAAGATTACCGCGTTCAAACAAACAAATAAACTCTTCAGCTTTATTATATCTACTAGCTGTCCCGCGCAACTTCGTATGCGTAAATTTTCCCCGTTTTTGCAACATTTCACGTCGCTACTCCGCTCCTATTAATCGTAGCGATGTTATATAGCCTATAGCCTTCCTCGATAAATGGGATATCCAACAAAAAAATATTTTTTTCAAATCGGACCAGTAGTTCCTGAGATTAGCGCGTTTAAATAATAGGCTATATAACATCACGCTACGACTAATAGGAGCGGAGTAGCGACGAGAAATGTTGCAAAAACGGGAAAAATTTACGCATACGAAGTTGCGTGGGACAGCTAGTTAGTAAAGATGAGGAGTGCGGTGTGGTGACATTCAGATCTTTGTTATACAAGGACTTGGATGGCACTGTACTATACGGGTGTCCGGTTGGCAGTGGCGCGGCGATTGGTCGTGGATTAATTCGTATGGCGCGCGATTAGTTAAACTAGACGTGACGCTTACTACTAGGCACACGAACAGTAGTCTTACTCTCTTTATTTAAAACGAAATTCATGATTTTTTTTTACAAGCTACGGGTCTAAAGGCTAAATAACTTTGTTTATTGCCCGAAATTTCGACCGTATTGCAACGGCCGTGGTCTAGTCGCAGTCTACCCGTGACCACGGCCGTTGCAATACGGTTGAAACGTCGGGCAATGAAGAAAGGTGTTTGAAACTGTGGGTGACTTAAAATAAAATATTTACGCGATTAAGACCCGTAGCTTATAAAATTTTATAATGTGTACAAATCGCGAAAGTTTACGAACATATAAATTGATGTTCCTGGATCTGTATATTACCACCTCATATTTCATCAAAACCTTTTTTTTTTTTTAAAGATAACTAGCAATGTGGGATTGAGTCCCACATTACTAGCAATCTTGTTAACCTCTCCAGCCAAGCTCAAAGGCTTGTGTTAGAAGTGGGTTCACCCGGTAGTATATTGGGTAGGATTCGAACCCGCGACCTCACGATTTCGAGACCAATGCCTTAGCCACTAAGCTACCGCCGCGCCGCTTCATTTTTTTCATTCATTCAATGTTTCAATAATAAATCTTTTTACTGAATTAAAGTAGGTCTCTGCTCGTCTTTTCATTTAGTTGTATAATAAATAGAGCAGCATGCAATCTATCAAACAATTAAGATTGCTCTTATCTTGTTACAGGCGTACCAGGATCGCATAAAGGAGGAGGAGCAAAAAGAAGCGGAGACTGCTCGACTGGAAGAGATACTCAACATGTGTGCGGAGTACGAGAGACAGATCGCTTCTGGTAAGATGTCCTTTTGTATCTGTGGTCACTATTGTACACATATATTGTGACACATTTGTTATTCTTTCATCCATCGCTTTCAGAGCCTAACTAGAAGATGGCATGCAAGACGGCAGGTCTTCCTGAAATCTTATTAATCTTACCCTTAAGTAAAGGGAATTTTGGGTATCATAATATATATCAAGTTATCCGTGAGTGGAAAACTGAACGCGCGATTATTATTCCCAAGAATATTTTTTTTTTTCAGTTAATTGCATTCATAAAATCACGAAAATTTTAAATCACAAGCGATTATACTACAACCCACTATTACCAATTTATCGATATAATGAGGCAACACTATTAACTTATTTAATATTATGTGTATAATTGGGTATTTGACTACTATCAAAATATTTTTTTTATACTGACCATGTAAAAATATGTCAAAAAGTGTTCTGAAAAATCATGTTCATTTATTAATTTAACGTTTTTATTAATTCTTAATCATAAAAAGAAACATAAAAAGTAAATGATTTGACCATAGAAAATGTGACGTCATATGTTAGCATTTCATACAAATTTGTACGAGGCGGGTCGTTTTTCACATTTCTTAAAAAGAGGCTGATTTGACTTCAGTGAAATACCCTATTGTAATGATATACCTACCTACTTAATCCCGCTGGCCACACTCGGTCACAGGCGTGGATCCAGAACTTAGTTCAATGGGGGGGGGGGGGGGGCAAAATTTGACTCAACCGGCCAAGTGTGTTACTCGCATGACGAGGACTTGATTCAATACAGGTACACTAGGCACTACCGCCAAAAACACACCGGTCCAATGTCAATTCTCAATTCCTCCAAATGAAAGGTCATTTAGTCGAGTCTGGGGTGTGCATTTGCCCCCGTTACCCCCCCCCCCCCCCCCCCTCGGACATTCCTAATAAATAACTAATAAATAATTAAATTTGATTCAACACAGGTACACTAGGTACTACCACCGAAAACACACCGGGCCAATGTCAAAATTCTCAATCCCCAAAAAAAAAGGTCATTTAGTCGAATCTAGGTGATGCATTGCCCCCGTTACTCCTTCCCCCCCCCCCCCCCCCCTTGGATACGCGCCTCCTCGGACATTCCTAATAAATAATCAAATAGAAAAAACCCATTCATAAAACAACCAAACAGTTCAAAAACGATGATTCAACCGATTCTTATCATAATTAAATAAATGAAACCATTACTTCGTTCGCAACTGGTTCTCCTTGGACATTTAGCCTCAATGGCCGACCGTGATCAAGGTTCCTTATCTATCGTATTACACGGCACTAGTCGTAATATCAACTTCCTTTATTTTTTCTGTTCCATCTTCTTTGTGAATCTATTTTTCTTAAATGCTAGTCTTGTTTTTTGTTTGTTTTTAATTTTAGTGTTGTTACTGTTCTGTATTCTTATTGTATAGTGTTTAGTGAGAATGTGTATACGTTCGTGTAGTGTAGTATTTTGTAGTGAATGGCGTCAAAGTTTAACTGTAAGTTAATGTTATGATTGTAGCATAGATTAGGATGTAAATATTTAAACACAAGAAAACGACACATAGTGCCCAAGAGAAACAATAAGAATAGTGTTAATAGACATGAACTTAGTTTAGTACTTAGTAGTAATAGTTCAATAATCTATTTATCGATGGACTTGGCTACTAGAGGTAGAATTTTGACATATTTTGTATGGAGCTTATGTCAAATACATAATGCCTCTTGTAGCCAAATCTATCGATAGTTAGATTATTGAGACCGGCCGTAGTGTCTATAGACTAGATTGTAGTGATAATGGTGAACTTTATAGTGCATCATATTATAAACAAAAACCGGGCAAGAGCATGTCGGAATATGCTCAGTGTAGGGTTCCGTAGCCTAAATGCATCGGCAGAAGAACGTATTTTAATGGCACTTACGCCCTTTTATTGAGAAACGCGGTTTTTCAGCAATAACTCAATGACGGTATATCCAATCATGTCCGAAATAATTTTAGTTTAAAGTACTTATTAAGCGCTATCTTTGTGATTTTTTCCATATTTTTTGGTCACGCGGCTCAAAAGGACACACGATTTATGCGAGTAAATAGGCAAATTATAAGAATATTCAGTCAGACGTGTTATTTTTTTTAACTAAAACATATCTTTAATACTAAATAGTAAAATAAAGTGCTTAAGTATAGTTCATTAGAGTAGGTAGGTACTTTTTTGACTGCCTCTGTGGCGCGGTGGGAGTGTATCCGACTGCTACGCAAGAGGTCGTGGGTTCGATCCCCACCCAGGATAAAACTTTGTGTGATGAGCACGATGATTTATTCTGTGTCTGGGTGTTATTTATTTATAATATGTATGTATTTAGAAATATATAAGTATGTTTATCAGTTGTCTGGTTTCCATAGTACAAGCTCTGCTTAGTTTGGGTTCAGATAGCGTTGTGTGAGTTGTCCCAACATATTATTATTATTTTTGTAATACTAATGACACGTTTTTACGAATCATTTGATTACTGACCTTACGTTATACAATGCAGTTGCTGTCGTAATGCGGATGAAAATGTCATCATGACAGTTATCAACTCATTTGAAACGCATAGTAATCAACTAAATTAACATATATATTTTTTTTAATAATATTAATATAACTAACAATGTGGGATTGGTGATCCTACATTACTAGCTGTTAACCCTCCATCTAAGCTGAAGGGGGCTCACTAGCATTCGAACCCGCCACCTCATGATTGTGAGTCCGATGCCCTAACCGTTGTGCCACCGTCATACATTATTTATCAAATAGAATACGAAAAGTAATGGTTTGACGCAACTTATGACGTCATAGTGTTTTTTTTATTTTTTATTATGGCAACTATGCCGGTGCCGACAATTCTGCCAATGTCAGATGTGCGAAGGCGGAACTCGTATTTTTGGAATTTTTTGTCGTTGAACTTATTGTGAAATTAGTAAACTGGAACAAACAAAAACATAAATTACATAAATAAGTGATAGAAATAGACTATTTATGAATAGGGTTAGACACATACCATACCAACATTCTAAGATAAATAGATACATCACAGTTTAATAGTGTTATATTCATATTCGTATTCGTCATAGTGTTATATTCCTAAATTACAGAGAGCGTGTCGTTTTGACATTTCATAACAAACACCAAGTTAAACCAAAAATGTTATACCTGACTACGACCTAATCTTTCAAGATCGTTTACTTTAAACTCAAACATCCCTCATATTAATATAGTAGGTACATCCTTTTCAGGGATCCGTAGCTAAAATGACCAAAAGGCAACCGGGTCCGTCCGTCTGACTATCTGTCTGTCTATATGACACAGGCATTTTACACAAAAACAAAACATGAATGAGTGATGTACGAGGGGAGGTCCAAAAGTTCGTGGAATGGAAGGGTTTGAAATAAAATGAAACAACAAAACTATTTTTCCTTTTCAATATAATCACCCTGAAGTTGAATACATTTATTAGATCTATGAATTAATTTTTCTAAACCGTCGTAAAAATATTTTTTATCTTTTGCCGCAAAATGAGCCAAAATTGCCTCCTTTACTTCATTGTCGTCGGAAAATTTCCTTCCCCTTAGGTCTTTTTTTAAATTAGGGAACAAATAAAAATCACTTGGGGCCAGATCTGGACTGTAGGGTGGGTGGACTAGCGATTCGAAGCCATGTGTGTGCAGAGCAGCCATTGCAACTCTGCTCTTGTGAACCGGTGCGTTGTCTTGCAAAAGCAAAACACCTTTGGTCAGTTTTCCTCGACGTTTTTCCTTGATGGACTCCTTTAATTTTTCTAGAATCGTTGCGTAGTATTCTCCTGTTATGGTCCTTCCCTTTTCTTTATAATCAATTAGTAGAATCCCTTCACAATCCCAAAAAACAGTAGCCATCAACTTTCCAGCCGACTCCGACACTTTGAACTTCTTTGGCGGTGGTGTCCCCTTTTTGTGCCATTGCATGGACTCTTGTTTGGACTCAGGCTCAAAGTGATGAACCCATGTTTCATCTCCGGTAACAATTCGCTCCAAAATCTGTGCAGGCTCGTCACCACACAACTCCAAAAATTGTTTTGAAGCATCGACGCGTTGCTGCTTCTGAATCGGTGTGAGCATTCTCGGTACCCATCTTGCACTGACTTTTGTCATACCCAGATGGTCATGTAGGATTCGCAAAATGGTGGTATCTGATACTCCAACTAATGCAGATATCTGTTTTTTCTTTAAACGGGTATCTTCCAGTACAATTTTCTCCACTTTTTCGATGATGTTTGATGTGGTGGCCTCAACTGGCCTTCCTGAGCGAGGGTCGTCTTCAATCGACTCCCGACCATGTTTAAAAAGACCATGCCACTTGTAAATCATTGATTTACTAGGGCACTGGTCCCCATAAACGGTTCCCATTTCATTCAAAATGGTTTGAGCGGTCTTTCCTTGCTTGGTAAGGAATTTTACTACAGCACGGTGTTCAATTTTCTCCATAGTTTTAATGTTCTTCCGGATTGACTTGTTTATCAGGCGAGTATTCGTAAACGAATGACGCAATTAGGCTGAAACTCAGCTTATATACTAATGATGAGTCCACAATTAGTATGACACTAAGCAAGCATCCCTATCCCCACTCCATCCCCTCCATTCCACGAACTTTTGGACCTCCCCTCGTACATCATTCGACAGGTCTTTTAAAGACACTTTAAAGTTTACAAGAAACTTTTTGATTAAGTTTTTGTAAATAATTGCTTCGAAAGTTGCATAAAGTTGAATTGTGGGTATCTCTATATGATCGTAAACTTTCGTTACCGTTTTTGAGTTATTGCCGAAACACTGCGCTTCTCAACAAATAAATGCGTTATAACTTTATGCGATTCAAAAATAGCACAAATTAATATAGTCTAAACGATAGTATGCCTACTACAAGTAAAAGTATTAATATGCAAAAGTATTGTTATGTCTTTAACAGTAATTCCAAAGGCGTTATGCAAAAGTATTTTAGGATAAAAAAAAGTTAATAAAGGCGTACCCAAAAAAGGTTGTTCAGTCGAGTAGTAGTTTAGGCGTTACGGTTAAAACAAACGTAATCAATACTATTAATATATAAATGTGAATGTAAGTTTGTTTGTTACGCTTTCACGCGAAAACTACTCAACCGATCATCATGAAACTTTGTACACATATTCTTGGAGATATTAGAAGTAACATAGGATTATAAAAAAAGGGGAAAATTTACGCAGACGAAGTTGCGCGGGACAGCTAGTACAAACATAAATATGAAACCAAAACCCTTCCTTGTAAAGTCGCCGTAGTCTTGAGAACTCACTGACTACTAGACCAACAGCCCAGTCTTATAAGTCTATAATTATTTCTTGTATTGTTCCAGGCATTCCAATAACACCGACGGAGAAACGTCCTCACAATAAGATCATCACAAACGGCTCGCTCCCCAGAAGTGTTGCGTTAAACAATCCTAACTTTGTTCAGACAAGTGATGGATATTATAAGTGAGTTTCTTTATTATCTTTCATTTATACAAATACAACTCCTTTACTAAGGAACTTTACACTGTTAGGGTACTTTACATATGTATGTCGAAACGCTGAGAATACCACCCGGTCTAATGAGCTATTAGAGGCTCAATATTCGAATTAAAATTATGGTAATCGATCAATTCAATTACACAAATGCCACTTGCATTACTGACACTATAACCATACAAACACTTTGCATACACGACTATAAAAATAGCGTTTAAAATGAGTCAATAGACTTGCTATTTAATGATAACAGATGTTAAAAGGCATTTCTGAATCACAAAAAGTTGATTCACGTACGGGAACCGAATTAACAATCTGTTGCACAGCTGTCGTACACACTGCAGTGCCAACCGAGGCAGTCAAGTATAAAAACAAACCATTTCATGTTCAGTTATGAGCTATAAAAAAAAAACAAAAAGTGTTTGTGATTCCTATTAACGAGACAGGGTATACAAACATTTAAAGTAAGTACAATATGATTTCAGCACACGAAGTTTTGTTCTTCGAAGAATCGAAACCACCATCTCTGACTTAACAATCCTATGCGCGCACACCACAGCGCTATGCACGCTATGTATACTATACATTTACTAAAACAAGCATTCTTTCATTTCCAGGTTCGATACTAGTCACAATAAAAACCCTCCTCTAAGCTCCTCATTACCTATACAAAGGAATCTCTCAAGTTACGAAAACTTTGATATGTCAGCACCCACAGAATTAACTCCTGAAGTGGTTGTACCCCAAAATAACTACGAAAATATAGGTAGAATGGATGAAATAGGTATCCCTGTTTTCGATGACCCTGCACCTAGAATCCATGATTTATCTAGTCCAATTATGATTAGGAAAATTCATAACCAAAGTGGGGATCGGATACCTAACCTATCCTCCCCTATAGGAAGCCCATATGAAAATGTTTACTATAGAAACAATGTGTACGGGAATTTAAAACCTAAATCTCCTAATACGCAAAGCCCTAGAACAAGGATAAAAACTACTTTTGCTCACAAAAATCTCCCATCGCCTCAATATTTCATATTTCCTACACCACCTCCTGTGGATAATTCGAAGAAACCTAACTTTGAAACTAACAAAGAAGTAAATGATAATAAAACTGAAAATAATAAAGAAATTAATGATAATGATAAACCAAAATTCGCGGGTATAGAAAAGCAATTAAGCCTAGAAGAAGAAATACCAATGATTGATGACGATTTGACTAATGATATAGAATTAAGATACTCTAAAATCATTGATGATAAAAAAGAAAATTCACCTGAAAGAAGTCTCGAAGTAATCCTAACAAAAAATCAAAGTTTTGATGATATGAAAAATGAATTGATGGCTGACATACCAGAGTTAGAAGAGTTTGAGAAAGACTTAAAAGAGAACAAAAGAGATAAAATAATAAAGAACATAGCAGAAGATATTAAGAATATTGATATTGAAGCTGATTCTATTGATAGTACTGTGTTAGATGATAATGTAGAAGATTTAAAAGCAAGGTATGAGAAGCTAAAAGAAGAGAGGAAGAAATTGGTGACAGAAATACATGAAATCAAGTGTAAGATGACTGGAATTAGATCACAGGAAGACGACATCTTGAGAGAGGTAAGTTGGAATCACTAATTTTGAAATATAAAAAAACCATGGGCGTTATCATATCATTTTGGGAGGGGGGGGGGGGGGTTAGGGTTGTACAATTGACTAATGTTAAAATGTCCTTTTGGCCGGTCTCAATAGTCTTTATAATAATAATATCTTGGGACAACTCACACAACGCTATCTGATCCCAAACTAAGCAGAGTTTGTACCTACTATGGAAACCAGACAACTGATAAACATACTTATATATTTCTAAATACATACATATTATAGATAAATAACACCCAGACACAGAATAAACCATCGTGCTCATCCACAAGGTTTTATTCTGGGTGGGGATCGAACCCACGACCTCTTGCGTAGCAGTCGGATACACTCCCTCCGCGCCGTAGAGGCCGTCAATAACGTATCTACCGTTAACTGACTGTTTTATGAGACAGTTCACATTGCTAGTTATTTAAAAATATATATGTTTGTATTATTATATATAGATACTGCTACAATATTTATATTCAATAATATCAATTAAATTTGTTTCACAGCTGGAAATGGAAAAAGCCTTAATCAAGGGAGAATACGATTCAGAAATAGCAATCTTAAACATAGAACAGAAGAAGAAAGCTGATTTAGTAGAGAACGCAAAGAGAATAGAAGAGGAGATCCGACAGTTAAAGGAGAAGCAGGAGGCGAGACAGAACGAGATGCGAGATAGAGTGGAAATTGCTACTTTGAAAGTGGATAGGTAAGTTCAAAGACATATATACATTTTATTAGATATATTACGGGACTTAATCGCGTGAATTATTTAAAGGTACGAACCTTTTATTTACCCGACGTTTTGATCGAATTGCACCGATCGTGGTCACGGGTCGACTGATGGCAGCTTAGCGATGTCTCCGTGAGACGCGGGGTTTTTCAACTACCCTCGCCCGAAATATATCTAATATGTATAAAAATCGCGAAAGTTTAAAAACAATAATATATGCACTGGTTACTGGTGGTGGGTTTAAGCCACAGGTCGTCTTAGGTACCACAACACTGTCAGTTACTTTTCCGTGAAATAGAACATTTTGTAATTACTGAATGTATTGGTTAAGTGATATATAAATAAAGTATAGTTCGTGAGAATCTTTATGACCGTTCTGGACATAGGCGCGCCGGCGCACGGTGGAACGAAATTGAACTGTAGTGGACTTAGGAATTAAAAAAATGAAAGGCTTTGTTTTTAAAAAAAAGTAATGCCGATGCAATCTACTATCAAACACAAGAAATAATTGTTTTACGACTTTTGTGTTTTACCGTTATTTTGAATGCTACGATTTATTGAAGTTTTTTTTGTATGGAGAAAAACATAATTTGATGAATAACTCAAAAATCTCACGTTTCCTCAAAATATGGTTTTCAGATTCGAGTAGTACTATTTTTTTGCCTATTTTAGCATATAGTCTGATATTGCGATTTTTTGCGCTTTCGGAGATATATGTCATTATATATTTTTTTATATTCTCTATTCCACACCACCTAAGAGGTAGAGAACTAGGCGCGTTTTTTTTATCGTGGTATCCCCAATAGGCCTAGTCCACTACTACAAACTCACCATTTAGCGTTTTCATAACTTATACGTATCATAAGTATTATATCACAAGTTTTCCTGCTCATCACCATCGTCAATAAATGTATCCGTACTAATCAACAAACCCTTTGCTTCTTCCGAAAGATCTTTATGTTTCCGCACAAATTTGTTACACAATTTCGAAATATGTGGGTCAGAACTAATTAATAAATTATTCATAATATCTTCATTGGTAGCCTTTCTACAGAATTTTCTCGAATGATGCGCACGATATCTTCTAAAATCTTTATTTCGAGCTTCAGCGGCTGCTTCGGATAATTTCCCAATAGGCACAACACACAGATTATCTATGATAGCTGCTCCGTGAGCAAGAACTTTATGAACACTTGCAGGCATGTAATACCAATGATACAAATCAACATACAATTTCATGGTTTCTTCGGTATATTCTTTAAACTGAATTGTATTTATAGGGTGTCCTGAAGAAATTGCCTCTAAAATAATTTTAAAACGTTTTATCAATCCCTCATTGACTCCTGTGATCGAAGCTGTAATTTCTGAGTTTTCAAAAAACCTCCTTGCGGTATTGCCATCGTTGGTCGTACCATGACCCTGTTTTACGACATCAATCAATAGTCCTGTTCGAGATTTAAACTCTTTCTGAATATTTTATTTTTTTTTATTTATTTATCTTTTTGCACACAAAATTTGTACAAAGGCGGACTTAATGCCTTAGGCATTATCTACCAGTCAACCTTAGGGTGATCCAGAGAACTGTTTGAGGTGGGTGCTTAATCGACTTACATTTCTAATGCTAAATAAGCAAGAAAGTGATTAAAAAAAAAAAAGTAATAATAATAAATAAATAATTATAAAAACAATACCATACATATATATATATATATATAAATACACATACATACACACACAACATACCAATACATACATTTACATACATAATACATACTTATAACTATACAAATACATACATATTATACATATATAACCATAGATTACTACAATTGTGATAATTCCGCCAATAACTTCGTATAGAAATTACGTACTTGGAACTTAAAGGTGACACAAGATGTAGACATTCTTATTTCGAGAGGGAGCGCATTCCAAAGGAGAATAGATTGAATAGAGAAGGAAGAATGCACCAGAGTGGAGCTGTGAGCAGGACAGAGAAGCAACAGATTATTAGAGGAGCGTAGATTCCGATCATGGCTAGAGCAGAGAAATTGAAAGTGAGGCGTTAGATAAGTAGGGGCATGAGGAGAAAATAGGATTGAATATAGCGTTGTAAGTGCACGCAAACTACGGCGCTGCATTTTGCTGCTGCTGCTGCTGATTCTTTTTCTTGTCTTCCATAATAGTCCTGGAGTCACCCTTTACAGTCCAAGTCTTTAAATCTAATCTATATGCTATATGAAGAATGCATTCCATAAATCTTATCCAAATGTGTAATGACGATAAATCATATTTGTATAAGTCATCATCAACTTTCTTCGCTGATATTAAAGCCAAATTATTCATTTCTGTTGCTGTAGCTTTGCACAAATCGCACCTTTGAGATGACGTTTCACAAAGAATGGATGTTACTTTACCGTCTATCATGGTTAGAATTAAGTTGTGCGAGATTTTCATATGTCCAACCACTGTCGCTACTAAATTGTTGATCTCAGCCTCAATAGCATTTTTCTCTTGCAATATGCTAGATTTATTTTCTTTTATAAATTTGAAAAATATTGGACGGCACCAATTCGCCGAGTTAGGAGATTCATTTTCCCAAACAGTCCAATTACCACAAACCAATTTTAAAGGTATTACACTACACATAAAAACACTAGAATCATCACAATCACTGTCCTCTGCGCTGTCCAAATTTATTTTCTGCTTGTAATTGGCCTGGTTTGAAGCCCCATCAAAACCCCATTTACTAATTAATGTCATTTCCTCAAAAGTCTCTTGAATTGAGGTAGACAGAAGAAGTCTTTTCACAGTAACATCCAAAAGCGCCTGCAATTCGATCTTAGCTATCGTATCAGTTATTGTTATGCTAGTGATAGGTGGATAACATTTCAGTTTTTCACTTTGAAGAGCGTAATACGAGGGGAATATGTTCACACTGGTGACTCGTTGGGTATTAGTCCGTAGCGTATTATATTGCCACTTTGTCATTTTAAGAGATGAAAACAAACCTAAAGCTTCATCCGGTAAAAATTCAGATTTCTTTTTTTTAACAAAAAGACAATCTTTCACTTTCTGTACGTCTTGTGGGTTCTTGAGTAAGTGCTCTAAAATTTCAGCAATACCTTCATTCTCATCTTGTCTCAATTTTAAAAGATGTACATCGGATAATTCCTCTGAAGACATAGTGGTCTCATAACTTTCTGAACGTCTTTTTTTTTGCTTAGGGCCTAACTCGGTAAAAGGTTTTCTAGGACTTACGTGGGTCGATGTACTAACAGATGCACATGTCTTCACTGGTGATGGATGTAAAAATTGTGCTGAAGTACTGGGAACTGCTTCATTTCCTTTTTCCATAAATGTCTTCATAAAATGTGGCCAAACTATTTCCGAATCCAACCACGCACCATAGTTTTTTATAAACACTTCTTCCTTACGACTAGCATTTTCCCATTTTCTATTAACATTATGACAATACTTTGAACAGAACTGTTTTAAACTTTTGTCATCATCATCACTTATGTTAGGTAATTTTATTTTAATAGTGTTATATAAATAATTATTATCTTTCACACTGCCAGCTACTTTCAATTTCACAAACAAATCTAGATTATTAACTAAATCACGAAACATTTTCACAAAATTCACGTAAACCACAAAATTCACAAAAATAAAAATGAAGGTAGTTCGTATGTACTGGTGGGTAACAACGAACTGAATCCTAACTTTACAAAACCCTAAACTACCCTACCTACCCCCATTTCTCGGACTACCTGCAAATTTACTATCCTCTGATTGGCGCACGTCATTATTGACAGTGCATCTATAAAACCGGTTTGACCTTGATTTTAACGTAAACAAATGACGTCACAGAAGTGGTGTGGAATATCAATAGCACGTATTTGTAACAAAGCGACTATATTTTGCATTATTTAAACCAAATTTTCATATTTTTCTACATAATTTTGAAAGTGGTATAACACGGCGAGTAGTAGGTTTACAAAAAAGTCGTGGAACAAAAAAGTATTGTATTTTTATGTAAATTCCAAAAATGCCCATACAAATCCCTAAGTCCCAAATTTGCGATTTCGTCCCACTGTGCGGCGATTGCGCAGGTACGAATGCCGGCGATTGTCTTAAAATACGTTGAACACGCAGAACGGTCATAAAGATTATCACGAACTACCTATACCAATCTAAATCATTCACATTTTTTTTTTTTTAATCCTTCTGCATAGTAATTTCTGGCCGGATAGGCTGGATACCGGATATTCGTTTTATCTCTAATCTATACACATAATATGATGTATTATACATATAAACCATCCGTAAGAAGTTGTTGAATGATCAACCACATCAAAATCTGTTGGGTAGTTTCGAAGATCGACCGCCTCTGTGGCGTGGTGGGAGTGTATCGACTGCTACGTAGATAGTGTTGTGAGTTGTCCCAAGATATTATATATATATTATTATTATTATTATATCTAAGCGTACAGACAGCGGGAAGCGATATTGTTTTATACTATATAAAGATGTTTAATTCTGTCTACAGGATAGAAAAAGATCTGTCAGGCAACTCAGCAACACTGGAGGAATTACAAAACGCGCAAGACATTCTTGACAACGAAACTAAGATATTTGAGGACCTGGAGTTCCAACATCTTGAGGAAGAATCCGAATTGTGAGTACAATATGATATTACTTTTTGTAATTTTTGAACATTTTTATGCTAATTAATATTTTAAATTTGCTGTCCCGGCGAACTTTGTACCGCCCCCCCCCCCCCACCCTCGTTTTTTACGTAAGAGCCTTCTACAGAATATTAGAAAACAAAAAAAAGAAGAATGAATCAAATCGGTAAAGTCGTTCTCTAGTTAATTCGTGACCAAGAGAAATAGGGATCCATTTTTATGTAAATACTAGCTAAGCTCGGCCACGCTTCCCTGTGTCTTTTAAAGCCAGGAACACTCCAAGGCCTTCCCAGAACATTCTGCTAAAGTTTAATCACAATCTGATCAATGGTCTCGGAACGCATAGAGGACATACAGACAAACATTGATTTTAGATAAGATGTACAAAGATAAATTTAGTATGAACAAGGCTCAAATATCTTTTCTTCATTAAAAACAATCCTATACCCTTTCTCGGTAATCAAACTATCTCCATTCCACATTTCATCTAAATTGATTTGGCTGTTTAAGCGTTAAAAGGTAACAGATAGACAGAGTTACTTTGACATTTATATTATTAGTTTGGAGTCCATCTTGTCGCAATAAAAAGCCCCTTTTAAGTGGTAATTAAACCAAAGCTAAAAGTAAAATACCAATGCTCTGTGTGTTCAAGTATTTTTCTAATGATATGCAAACATGCTCAGAGCATGTCCATTAAGTGCAAATAGAAGCCAAAACCATAGTAGAAGATGCTCCAGCATTTTTCCGCCATAAATTGACCCTTAGAAACATCAAGCTCTCTCTTCCCGATTGTTTATCCCACATGGTGGGGTCAGGCCTCTTCGTGTTCTTAATCCACTTCACCCTGTCCCTTACATCGTCATCAGAAACATTGCATGTCTTCATGTCCCTGCGCACTATTTATGTCCAGGTGGTCTTAGGTCTTCCCCTGGGTCTTGGTCCGGGGCCAGATAAATCCAGTACCCGGTTGCCAATGTAACCCCTAGAAACATTAGTGAGAATATTATTACAAAATAAACTTTTTCCACAGATTATCGAACAGAGAAGACATACAAAACGAAGTAATACTTCTAAGTAAAAAAATAGAAGCACAAAAATCACGTATACTAACACTCAAATCAGAAGCTAACAACAATTTAACATCTGCATTAGACGAAACGAAAATACTTCACGGTGAATACGTAAAACTACTAAATTTAGTCGAAGAACTTACTAGTAAAGTCCAAGCTGTAGAAAAAGAACTAAAACCTATAGTAGCCAAACTAAATGATATTGAACGAACTCAGTCGCCTGATAGTGCGTTCTTTACTGATCAAACAAGGGCTAAATCTGGCGAATTTGGATATTCACCACAAAGTTCTGATAGTGACGATATTGATTTAAAAATGTCAACTTTCGAAGATCATACTAAACAAATAAAAGATAAGTTTAATTCGATAGATCAAATGTCACAATCAATGACTGTTGATATAGAAAGAAGAGTTATAACTGATATTGTTGATAATGATGAAAGATATAGCGAAAGTCCATCAAAATCATCAACTTCTTCAAAAGAGAAAAAAGGCTTTTGGGAAAGGAATTTCGATTCTTTGAAACGGAAGAAAAAACCCAAATCACCTGAAAAGGTTGATATTATGTCACAGAGTTTAAACGAAAATTTATTCTATAATGATAATATTGAAGCAGATACTAGTCTAGATAAATTTAATAGTTTAAGACATTCAAAGAAAAAAGATAAAAACGTCGGACCAGTTAAGAGTAATTCATCATCGAAGATACCGACTTTTGCTGCTTTAGGAAAGATCATGAAAAAGGATTCCTTTGGCAAGAAATCTAAAGAAAACAGTATTAAGAACGACGAATCAGACAAAGAGAACAATTCTAAAAATCGTTATATTAAAAATCCAACACCTGTAAGCCCTGATAATAAATACATTAAAGCTAAATCTTTATCACCTGAAAAAAAGGTAGAAGACATAAAAGAAGAAATCGAAGAAAATGATAACGAACAACAAAAGAATAGAGTAACATTTGAGAATACTTCCAAAGTAGATAATACAGTGCATGGAGTGAAAATATTACACAGAAAAAGTTGTGGAGACGAACCGAGTGTTAAAAATGGGGAATTTCAGAAAATTGCTGAAACAAATAAGATACCTTCTCAGGATGACATAGATAGAATATCAAAGGTGACCATGGATGCTCCTATTTTGTCTAGCGATACTGATATGAACTCGTTGGGGAAGAGAACCTGGGACAGTTTGATGGAGGTGGAACGTAAGAGGCTTGAAATGTTGGAAGAACAAGGTAAGATTCAAATTATGGTGTTTTTTTTACCTAACGAAAGAAATTATAAAAAATCATGCACCATATTTTGACTGCCTCTGTGGTGCGGTGGGAGTGTGTCCGACTGCTACGCAAGAGGTCGTGGGTTCGATTCCCACACGGGACACCACTTTGTGTGATCCACAAATTGTTGTTCCGGGTCTGGGTGTAATTTGTGTCCGTGACTTGTATGCTTGTAAAGTCCCCCGTGACACAGGGCTTGTACCCTACTGCGGGAGTTGTCATTTAAAAAAAAAAAAAAAAATGTACTGAAGCGATTTTAATTTATGTATTAACCTACTTTGTGTTATACATTAAGTTGGTTAATAAATACAAATTTGTTACAAATATTTCAATTTTTTTTAAGCTCATGCACTTATATTGTAACTAGCTTTCACCCGCGGCTACGCCCGCGTGGATGTCGGTTATCGCGAATAAAAACTATTCTATGTCCGGGACTCAAACTATCTCCATACCAAATTTCATCTAAATCGGTTCAGCTGTTTGAGCGTGAAAGCGTAACAGACAGACAGAGTTACTTTCACATTTATAATATTAGTATTGATTATTTAAATCTCTTGTGTCTGTTTTTTCTGTCACGTCTGTCTGTCCGAGTCTCGCTCCAATCGACTTTATTTCTGCCAAATTTTTTCTTTATACATAACTAGGGCTTCCATTACGTAATTACGTAATTACGCAATTACGTAATTACGAACTTATTTTAAAGTATTTTTAATTCCGTAACTGAAGATGTCAATTCCGTACTTACGTAATTATTGGTATAATAAATTAATCAAAATAGTCAACCAATAAAAAAAGGATTACTACTTTACTATTACTATTACTACTTACAACACTACGTTATAACTACTTCGAAACTATACAAACAGGGGATTCCCCGCAGTTTATTTTATCGTTTGTTAAATCTTTCAAAAAATTGTTCTAAGACGTACAGAATAGAGTTCAAATATATTAACTTGGCGAGTCGGTAGGGCCGGGGAGTCCCTGGCGAAAAGCCCCTACGACCACGGGGAACTACTATGCTCTTCACTTTCTTAGCTAAAATGAAAGTGTAGTTTCATTGCTCAATTGTCGGTTATTCAGTTCACATCGCTAGATTCTCACAGTGATCAAATTACCTAATTAAAAGTTGGTGCTAAATGCGTGCAAATATTAACAATTTATAGCAGTTGTATCTTTATCGTGAGTGACTTTGAAGGTGTGGATTATCTCTTGAAAGATGTAAGTACTTAAACCAAAGCCTTAATAAGTCTATTTAGTATTAAAAGGGCCATTAAAAACCCCGTAGAGCATGCATAGTTCATACAAAATAATTTGTAAATCAAACATTTTCTTAAGGTGTATTTATTCCGATTAGATTATAGAATATCTAGGTTCCCAAATACATATTAATTAAGAACACTGATTAAAACATAAAATACCTATAAGAAAAATAAGTTATTTATCAAAAAAATTAAATGATATAGCTCGTCTTTAAATCAGGAATGAATGAACTAAGCATGCTCTGTCGTTTGGCTATAAAATACGTAATACGTTTGACGACACGGTTGGCGTAATGGCTGAGTGATCGACTGTTGCGCAGCGTATCGCGGGTTTGATCCCCGCACGAAACAAATACATATTTGTATGATCTGGAAGTAGTTGTTCCGGATCTGGGTGTTTGTGTGTTTCTGTGTTTGTAAACGTAATTATAAAAATAAAAATAAAGTATATTTGTAATGAGTGGGCAACTATGTTTAACAATATCATGATTATTAACCTAACTTCCTTTTATTTATTTTCAGGTCTTCTTCAAATAAGACTGTATATAAAGAGTTTTTGAACAAACACACACAAAGCTCTATCTGGGAACATTTCTTGAGAGCTGATAATGGACAGAGTGTTGAATGTAAACATTGCAAAAAAATATTGAAAACTCCTGGTGGCGCAACTGGAGCGTTACACACTCACATGCGTGCCAAGCATATCGGAGAGATGCCGCAAGAACAGGAGTCGCAAAGGCCGAGTACATCAACGTCTAATAGTGGTCTAATTCAAACACGAAAACGTACGAATGAACCTTCACAAAAGAAAATTAAACTCACTGATTATTTTTCAAATATGGAAGTTCGAGTGACCAGAATGGCTGCATTGGTTGGGATACCATTGAGCACATTTTGTACTTCAGAAGATCTGAGATACCTTTTTAAAAACTCTGGCTACGATGTGCCAAAATCTTCTAAATGTACAATTTACAACTATAACACAGATAATTCTAAAACAGAGTTATAACACAAAAAACAAATTGAAAAATGAATTGAAAATTATGAAGTCTGAAAATAAAAGATTTACAATCACTTTTGATGAGTGGACGTCTACCCGTAATAAAAGGTATATGAATATAAATATCCACAATAAAGACTTTGATATGGCCAAATATAAAAATTTGGGACTTGTACGGATACAGGGATCAATGCCAGCTGAAGTAGGCACTCAATTATTACAGCAGCATTTGAGTGACTTCGGTTTAAGTCTGGAAGACGACATAATTGCTTTCACAACAGATGGAGCAAGTGTAATGGTCAAAATGGGCAGAAATTTTGACGGCCACCACCAATTGTGTTTGGCTCATGGAATACAATTAGCAGTCCTGGAAGTTTTATATAAAACACAAAAATCTCCAGTACCTGAAGTGCAGGAGGATGTCTCAAATACCGGCGCTGAAGAAGAAGAGGAAATTGAAGAAGATGAGGGTGCGTTTATTGTAGAATCTGCCAGAGTTCCAGAATCGGAGTTTTTATACAAAGGTACTATAAAAAAATTAAGAGATCTAATAAAATCTTTTAAAAACTCCCCATTGAAAAACGACTTGTTGCAAAAGTACATTTTAGAAGAACATGGTAAAAATATTGACCTGATACTAGACTGTAAAACGCGCTGGAATAGTTTGTCGGATATGGTAGGCCGATTTCTCAAATTAAAATCATGCGTTTTTAAGGCGTTATTAGATTTGAAATCAAATGTACAATTTACAGACGAAGAGATCCAAGACTTTCACGACATTCATTACAGCTTGGATGTAATAAAAACTACAGTTTTGTCATTATGTCGCCGTGATTCAAACTTATTGACGGCCGACGCTGCGCTTCGATTTATGCTAGAGAAACTTGATCTTCAGCCCAACGATCTCAGTGGAAAACTAGCCACATCTCTTAGAAAGAGAATAAAGGAAAGGCGAACTAACGTATTCGGTGTTTTGCAATATTTGCATAACAATGAGGAATTTTTTAAAACTGCTGCCACAGAATATTTCACGAAACCTTCGTCGGATGATATACGAATGTATATAGTGGAACTGTTCGAACGGTTGAAATATAATTCTACAGAAAAATGTACAAATTCACAACCACAACCGAGTGCATCGGACGCAATAGCCACCAGTGACGATGATGACGAGGAGTTGACAATCGCACAACAGTTAGAGAAAGAAATAAACAAAGTTACTATAAATAAACCAATTTCAACAGTAAACACAGATCTCCATTCCATTATTAGGGTGGAAATGTGCATTTACGACAGCGCTGGCGGCGGTAGCGAAGTTTTTTTGACTGCAGCGTATAATTATTTGCTTTCGATAACGCCTACAAGTGTTGAAGCCGAGCGAGCCTTTTCATCCGCCGGATATTTTTGTAGTAAATTAAGAAGTTCCTTGAGTGACAAAACCTTAAATGCCTTGTCATTTATGAGAGCACACTTCCAGGAAGAAAAATTATATTCGGGACGAAACAAAATGGTTTAACTTAATGTTGTATGTACATACGAATACGATGGTAAGTTCTTGAATAAATATTTTTTGTTTAAATATTGTGTTCATTTTGATAATTCCTTGAATTTGAGATAGTAAAAGATAATTGTAAAAATTGTAGATCTACAATATTTACAAAAATTCATAGTCGATTAAAAAAAAATAGGAAAAATGACGTAATTACGTAATTACGGAATTGGAGAAAAAAGTTGCGTAATTAGTTACGTAATTGACATTTCCGTAATTTTGGAAGCCCTATACATAACTAGCTGACCCACGCAACTTCGTCTGCGTAAATTTTCCCCGTTTTTGCAACATTTCTTATTGCCGCTCCGCTCCTTATTTCTCCAGTATTTAATGGATGTTATTATACATAGAAACCTTCCTCTTCAATCACTCTATCTATTATAAAAAAATCAAAATCCATTGCGTAGTTTTAAAGATTTAAGCATACATAGGGATATAGGGATAGAGAAAGCGACTTTGTTTTATACTATGTAGTGATGATATCTATGAAGAAAAATTAATATTCATAATTATTATTTAAATTTGTTTCTAACAAACTTGAGTTTATAATACACATCAATAACAACAAACTTGAGATAGAGCTTAAAATCGTTTCGTCAAAATTGTATTCACAATAATATAATACTTCCTTTAAAAGATTACTTACATTAAAAAAACTCATCATAAAATTGATCCACAGGATGCCAAGTAATAGAAAATGAACGCGAAAAAATCCTAGAACTGAAACGCCGCGTTCAAGACGAGACGAAAAAACTATGGGACCAGAAATACCGGTCCGAACAGACCAAGTCTATGGACTCTACGGACCAGTGCCATAGTCTACCCGCTGAGAAGACTGATAGGAGTTTGTTGGATGAGTCGAGCCTCATGGATGACAGTTTCATCGCCAATTCTAGCGTTTTTGAGGAGAGGTAAGTCGCTTCTCATACACTAGTTTTACGTTAGGTTGATATTTTTAATCTCATGTATTCTACTTTTAATATTTTTTAAGCTATTGCATAGCTTTTATCGCGGGCTTTGAGCGCGGCGACCGAATCAAGAAATTCCGTAACGAAAATAAAACCTAACACCCCCCACTTCGCCTACCATGAAGCTCGACCGAGCGTTCGCTTAACGTATATGTGTATGGTACGACTGTACGAAGCTCGCACGGATCGAGACGAGCTGCTCCGAAATGTAATGAAAAAAAAATATATATACATTTAATTGCATAAGTTAATAAAAAATGCTATGCAATAGCTTTACCGCGGCAGTCCCCGAGTGCCACACTTTTTTTTATCTCTTGTTTTGGGATAAATCCTCTAATATGGTGTATAATATAATGGTGGCAGCACCTTACCTACATATACAGTTTATAAACAAAGACACATTGTAAACATTGGCAATTTGAAGAGCGGCCACGAGTTTATATTGCCTGTTCTTTTCTCCGGCTTTACCCATTGTTTGCGAACAGGCATTACATGTAGGTACATGTAGAATCGACTTTTCACAATGTAGTATTTTGCTTCCTAAGTGAATAAAGATTGTTTATTGTTATTATAAATCGATGACCGGGTGCACGCACAAAAAAGTGTCACAGTCACGTTCCGCCTGCTGTTAGACTGAAGTATTTAGGCCGTCGGGCGCATGCGCCCGAGTCCAATAAGCTGTTACAGGCTTGGTTGGTTATTACAACGTAATCAATGTTTTGGCGATTGCAACGACATGCAATACAATTGAAATTTAAAAAAAAACCTGTCATTGGTATGGTTGTTTATTCCAAAGTCATCAATGTTTTCTTATGACTATGACTAACTTTTCTTAACCAGTGCTTGTATTGTACCCAGGGGGTTTGGAACCCCCCCGAAATCGCAAAAACGTAGGTAGGTACACAGTGCTTATTTGGCTGGTTTTTGTCAATTGGCCACCTAATCTCCTTGAAATCACAAAAGTCCTTTCCAAAAAATGATTCTGAGTGCGCCTATGATTGCAGATAAGTCCTTTCAAAAAAAAAATAAAGAACCAAATGCCTCAAACTGCCTATCTGGCGCGGTGGTAGTGTGTCCAACTGCTACGCAAGAGGTCGTGGATTCGACTCCCACACGGGACACCACTTTGTGTGATCCACAAATTGTTGTTCCGGGTCTGAGTGTACTTTGTGTGCGTGACTTGTATGTTTGTAAAGTTCCCTGTGACACAGGGCTTGTAGTCTACAGCGGGAGTCGCTTTAAAAATACATAGGTATATATATTTCCTTAAAAACTAGTTACACGCAACGATAATCCACTTTATTGTTCATAATTCGTGAGTCAGTGTATAACAAACGTTGATAAGATAACGCAGTATGTTTTATACACCGGACGCGAAAACACGTAGCTTAAGTACGTAGTAGCTATATACGAAAGTAGCCCAGTGAAGTGTGTAATATAGTGAATGTGTTTTACCTATAACTGGTGTAGTTTGTGTTAGAATTCAGTTTGGTTTATGATTAACATTTTCTTGACATATTTGACAGTATATTTTACTACTAGCTGACCCGCAACTTCGTCTGCGTCAATATTCTCCGTTTTTGCAACATTTATCATTGTTGCTCCGCTCCCATTGGTCGTAGCTTGATGTTATACACCATGAATAGGTAGTAGTTTTAGAGCCGAAAATTTTTAACTCTATATCAATAAACTAGTTTATAAAAAAATATTACTTTAAGAAAATATAACGTAAAAAAATAAGCAATAAATATTGATAAATTTTCGCGATTTGTACACATAAAGTTATATATATGCTACGGGTCTTAATCGCGTGAATATTTTAAGGTAAAATACTTTATTTTTTGCCTGAAGTTTCAACCGAAATTGCAACGGCCGTGGC
The DNA here is from genome assembly GCA_945859575.2 of Herminia tarsipennalis. NCBI lineage: Eukaryota > Metazoa > Arthropoda > Insecta > Lepidoptera > Erebidae > Herminia > Herminia tarsipennalis. Next base: position 13,859,749 of record OX243857.2, read on the forward strand.
CGTGGTTCACGCGATTACGACCTAGTAGCGATTAGGTACCTATATATAATTTTAAAAAAATACAGACTACCGAAAAAAAAATAATAAATGGGCGGTAAGAAGTTCTCCGGGACAGCTAGTTTTTTTTATATAAAAAGAAAATAAATGAGCACTTGTGGTAACGTCGATCTCGTAGGTAAGTACTACGGTCATCAAATAGATGTCATTCATAGTTTTCCACCACCCAAAAGTGCCCCACGCTTTAGACAATTTAAGTTTTTTTTTTAATGTTAATATTTTTTTAAACTGAATTTTTTATGGATTTATATTATTGATATGGAGTTCAATATTCGGCTCCAAAACGATTACAAAATAACGGTGTATAGCCTATATAGACTTCCTCGATAAATAGGCTATCCAACACTACATTATCGCGTTCTACCAAACAAACAAACCCTTCAGCTTTATAATATTAGTATGAATGTAAAGTTTTGTCTATTACCAAAACGCTCTCTACAAATTAGGGTTTAAAAATCGATCAGTTTTAATGTATTCTTTATCACAAACAGCTTATCAATGTTTTATTACTTCAATTTGAAGTGCTAACCACACTTCAATATAAACAACGATATAGAATAATCCACTAACGATAGATTCACAAATATTTTTGTAGCTATCAGTATGACCTGTTTATCGTAAGTTTACTTGTTTTGCGTCAGTATTGCCGTCCTGAAAACATTTGGTATCCTAAGTAGGGTTGCCTCCTGTACTTTGCTATGAACTATTACACGTTATTTTCGGTATTTGTACTCTGTATTTTATGATAACGATAAAGTATTAGATATATTTTGAGACTTAATCGCGTGAGGTTTTTGGAACTTGTGGTACGAACCTTTTATTTACCTGACGGACGTTTCGATCGAATAGCACCGATTGTGGTCACGGTCGAACACGTGTTAGAAGCCCGGAGGCAGAATTATGTTTACCGCCTCGAGTGGTAAACAAAGTACACACTTAAATCAAAATATTAAATTTTCGTACTAACCCTAAAGCTAACCTAGAGAGCTAAAATTTTGTTGTTTTTTTTTTATTTTAACAAGGTAAGCATTTCAGGAAACTTCAGCCAAAATACTTAAAAAAGCTTTAAAATCAAAATCCCTATTATATAAAATTTAAGGCATGCATGTATAATAAACGTTGATAAACTTTCGCTATTTGTACACGTTATAAAAATATATATATTACGGGTCTTAATCGCATGAATAATTTAAGGTAGTCTACCCATGACCATGGCCGTTCCAATATGGTCGAATCGTCGGGCAATAAACAAGGTATTTTACCTTAAATTATTAACGCGATTAAGACCCGTAATATATATATTTTCATAATGCATGTGTAATGTCACATGAATAAAATACAAGATCGATTCGAATCCTGGACCGCGCAAGTTAACCGTTGGGCCGTGGCCCGCCAGGAACGATCACCTCGCCTGGTCCGGAGAATCCTCCCTTTATGTTAGACTAGCTGTCCCGCGCAAATTCGTATGCGTAAATTTTCCCCGTTTTTGCAACATTTCTCGTCGCTGCTCCGCTCCTATTAGTCGTAGCGCGATGTTATATAGCCTATAGCCTTCCTCGATAAATGGGCTATCCAACAAAAAAAGAGTTTTTCAAATCGGACCAGTAGTTCCTGAGATTATCGCGTTTAAACAAACAAACAAACAAACTCTTCCGCTTTATAATATTAGTATAGATGGACATAACACCTTGTCTTTCACAAACGTAACAAATAAAATTATAATACTAGAATAGAAACCTCAATACAATAACAAAATTATGTCACAATCTCGTATCAATTGAAGTTAATTATAGGGAATGATTATAGCGTTGATTGGCTATTAAAAGGTCGACATCTGACCCTTTCGAACTGATGTATCTATCAAAAGTTAAAAGAGGAAGAGGACATAATGGACATATGAATGAATATGAGGATTATATAGATAAGAACAGTGTAGGCATGTTCAGTGTAGGGTTCCGCAGTCTTGAATAATTGCATCAGCAGAAGAGTGTATGTTCATGGCACTTACGCCCTTTTGTTGAGATACGTAATTTTTCAGCAATAACTCAGTGACGGTATGTCCGAAATAATTTTAGTTTAAAGTATTTATTAAGTGCTACCTTTGTGATTTTTTCAATATTTTATGATCACACTGTTTGAAGTTAAGGGCACAATTATGCAACTTACAGAGCGTTTATTTAAAAAAAAAAATATTAAAAAGCTTAAATATATATATATATATTTTTAAAAGATCTTTCGAGTGATGTACGACACGTTGTGGAACCCAAACCCACATTAGGTACTAGTTATCCATTTTATAATATATATTAAAATCCATCCATCAATGTTAAATCAAAAAAGTACATATGTAGGTAATAAATGTACAACTAAACTACGTAGTAATAGTTAGTATTCTTTGCCTAAACGAACTTTGCATTTAAATTGCTGATTGTTTATGCATTCAATTAGGTACAGAGATTGTAGTACAATTACTCGCGCGCAGGAAAGATAGAAGAATTTGAGGTTTAGTAACATAGTCCCGGTTAGATGATTCGATTCCGGCACCGTTTTGGCATACCATTGGGTTCGATTCCTGGGTCTGGACTTCAAATTGTTCTATCTTTCATAAATGCAATTATTGTATTAATAAAGTAATTGGCAAGAAATGCCTATAAAATTTACTTTAATATTCGGTCTGAGACATCATAATTTGTTAAAAATGCTCTCTGTAACGAAGTAATAACAAAGGCCGTAATATTTCTTAACTATCGGCTAGATGGCGGAAGCGAGGGCCTCACTCGCGCGTAGGAAAAATAGTAGAATTTGAGGTTTAGTAACATAGTCCCGGTTCTAACCGGGACTATGTTACTGACAAGACGTTCGTATGCCAAACCGGGGTCGGAATCGAACCATCTATGGTTCGATTCCGACCCCGGTTTGGCATACGAACGTCTCGGTATCGATTCCTGGGTCTGGACTTCAATTTTTTCTATCTTTCAAATATGCAATTATTGTATTATTAAAGTAATTGGGAAGAATAGCCTATAAATATTACTATAATATTCGGTCTGAGACATCATATTTTTTTAAAAACGCTCTCTATAACGAAGCAATAACAAAGGCCGTAATAGTTTAAACTATCGACTAGATGGCGCAAGCGAGGGCCTGACTCGCGCGCATTAAAAATAGAAGAATTTGAGGTTTAGTAACATAGTCCCGGTTAGATCGTTCGATTCCGGGCCCGGTACGGACATCTCGGTATCGATTCCTAGGTCTGGTTTCGGTATCGATTCCTGGGTCTGGACAAATTTTCCTATCTTTCAAAAATGCAGTTATTGTATTAATAAGGTACAGAGATCTTTAACTCTGTCGTAAGCCAATATTACCTATGCTAGTTATTACTATTTGATATTTTGATACTCCGAATATAAACGCAAAGAATTTAAATAGGTTTTAATATCATACACATTGCTTCATAAACGTACCTATAACAGCTTCAACTTGGCAACACAACATTTTTACAAACAAATTAACTCCGTGTTCGTTGCTTGTAAACTGAAGATAAGAAACGTTAACATGACGATTAAACACGTTGTTTTACTCGTACTTTTGTTTAGTAGGTATACTACAAGGTAATTTTGTACTATATAATGTTCGTTACATGTATCATGAAAAGCTGATAGGAATGTAATCTTTCAAAACGCCTCAATTTGCGTCTAAAAGATTGGCTATATCCTCATGGCTGGGGAGCCTAAGTAGCTATCTTGAATTTACTAGAGCGCCGTGGGGATCTATTTGATTTTTAAGTTTACTTTGGACTAGGAGAGTGCACTTGTGTCTGCGTATACACTTGTGCACTATAATATCTCCTGCGTTAGTTGTTAATTAAATCAGGATGGTTTATAGCTTTTGACTGCCTCTGTGGCGCGGTGGGAGTGTATCCAACTGCTAAGCAGTGGGTTCGATCCCCGCCCAGATTAAAATTTTATGTGATGAGCACGATGGTGTATTCTCTGTTTGGGTGTTATTTATCTAAAATATGTGAGTATTTAAAATTATATAAGTATGTATATCAGTTGTCTGTTTCCATAGTACAAGCTCTGCTTAGTTTGGGATCAGACAGCTTTGTGTGAGTTGTCCCAAGATATTATATTATTATTATAAATAACATAATAGGTAAAAGCGAGATAGCAAACAGTGAATAATATCAATGATATCACCGGTTCTACACCAGCTGATGTCACGGTGAATATATTAACAATTAAAACAAATTGTTGCTAAGTAATGAAACAATTACTGTATGACTGCTAAATTTTGTTGATTCCAATTAAAACAGACGCTCTACCATACTAATATTATAAATGTGAAAGGAACTCTGTCTGTCCATCATTGATATTTTTCACCGTTTGCTATCTCGCTTTTACCTATTATGTTATTTATAATAATAATATAATATCTTGGGACAACTCACACAAAGCTGTCTGATCCCAAACTAAGCAGAGCTTGTACTATGGAAACAGACAACTGATGACATCGTCTTAAAAGTATTTCTGTCGCTACCATACACCTTTAAGTGACGGTGACAGTATGAGAGTTGTTTCAAAACTGATTGACATATATTGGGCCATAGGATGAATATTATATTATTTTGTAGTTAATGGGGTTAATATTATTCATACTAAGTATGCAAGCCATTTGTGTAGCTAAAGTTATAATTAAGCTATTTTTTTAAGGGAAAACTTCTTTTTGGTATGGGTATAAAATGTTAAACTCGCGTCAGGATCTCGTGACCGTAAGATTCTTAGAACACGAAGGTAAATTTCGCCGCTATCTACAATGTTATAATAGCTGAGGTACGAAATCGGGCGGTCTAGAAACCAGAAGACCTAGTTCGAATCCAAATGATTAATTTTTCCCTTTTTTATTTTAATTTTTGTTTTTTTTTTTGTGATTTAATATTTCATATTTTAGATTTAATTGTCATGTCGTTTTTTATTTTATTGATTTTTAATTTGTGATCTAATATTTCATATTTTTGATTTAATTGTCATGTCTTTGTCATTATCATTATTTCTGATTCGATAGCGCAATAGATGAATATTGTATTTAACCTCATAAATGATAGTACTTTTATGCTAATTATAAAAAGTAAAAAAAATATATATTTTTTATGAGTGCAACCAGTTTTTTTTAATTGAGTCTTCAGTCCCAGGAATCGAACCCGAAACTTCCCTATGCCAAACCGGAGCCGGAATCGAACCACTTATCTGGACTATGTTAGTAGACCTCAAATTTCTATGTATAAACAGATGTTTGTTATAGATAATTTAAATTTTATTGTTCCCTTTTTCAACGATTTTAATTAAAGCTTGTTTAAAAATAGCTTATTTTTACCATTATTCTATTTAGGTATTTTCAGATTTAAAATGTAAACTAGCCTTTCGTCCGCGGTTCCGCTCGCGTAGATGTCGGTTATTGTCATAAAAACTATCCTATGCCCTTCCTCGGATCTTAAACTAACTCCATATATAACATTTAAAAATAAAATATTAGGTTAAATCAATAAAATCTTTATAATATCTAAACATAACTTTAAAAAAAAAAATAGTAATAAAAATCGAACAAAACGTAAAGTATCGTCGATGGTATAAAATTAAAAAAAAAAATTCTTCATTCACTTATGATGCAAAACAACTCTTGTGATGCATCGGGATTCTACATGTACATGCCAAGTTCGCAAACAATAGG